>JAQFVV010000066.1:1690000-3113122 GCA_028023455.1 Epiperipatus broadwayi | reverse complement strand
AAAAATGGCCATAATCAATACTGCATTAATATATTTAATAAATTGGATATTTAAAGCTAAAGTGTTTAAAAAGACAGGCGAAACTAAATACATATGTTATTGTTGATAAAATAATGATATAAAAGAATGTAAATATTTTTAATTATTATAAATATAAATAAGAAGATTAATATTTGTGTGATTTTAATGATATCAAATAATTATTTTAAAAATCTGTTATATTAATATTTTTATTTTAAAAATATTTATTTTAAAAAATGCAATTGTTAGTTATTTTTAGATTATAACAAGCGTTTCTTGTGTTGAAGAAACAGATGTTAGTTAAATATACACAAACATGCTTGGAAGTTATTTGTAGAAAGTTGCAAAACTATTTTAAAAATCATGTTGTAAAATTTATAAATAATACGTGAGTTATCACAAGATAAAAATAAAGATATTCAGTAGTAAAATATTAAATCTGATTTTAAAATATTGTTTAAAAATATAACTTATATTAAAAGACTTAGTTTATTTTTAAGTAATTTTATAAAAGTTAAGATGAAATTAAAATCAAGTAGGTGGTAAAAATATTTTTAGAGAGATATTTTATGGATTTAAATAAATGATAAAGATTATTTTAGAAAATTTCATTAATGTAATAAATATTAAATATTAAATAAGTCATTATTTATTTTGTAATTTTGTGTTGTTGGTAAAATATGTGGAACTAGGCCAGCAAAGTTGATTGTTTAATCTACCAATCAAATGGGAAGTTTCTTCCGGTATAAAAGCTTAGTTCAATTGTTAGGAGAGGACTTTGTGATTGATTTTTCAAGTTAATTGTGTTATTAAAAATAGCTACGTAAATTTTGTAGACGCTTTTAAAATCATTTTTCAAAATTATAAAAGTGTCTTTGTAAATAAGTTATAGAAATTTTAAATGATAGTCATGCAGTGTTAATTTAATTTTCCCTATCAATCGTCTTTATATCAAGCTCAATTTACAAGCAAATAGTCATGGGAACATCATATATAGTGAAAATATATCGGAAACTTTACCTTAGAAATATGACAAATGCTGGATTAGTTCGGAAATTTACAAGATGGAGAAAAGTAGTATTTTGGATAGTATATAATTTTAAAAGCTAATTACTATTGCCTATTAGAAAATAGATATTTTAAAGAATAAATACTTTTGTGTAAAGAAAGTATTTTTGCAAGCTATAAATTTAAAAATATATCTTAAGTAAAGATATTAAAAATGAAAGTAGTTTTATAAATACTTGCCTTGTTAAGTCTTTATGTTTAAAAGACTGAATGTTGATAATTTTAAAAGCAAGTCAATTGAAATATAATTAGCTGAAAGTCTTAATATAATAAAAATTGTTATATTGAAATAATTTAAACGCTGGTCGTTTATAGATAAAGAAGTTTATTCTTACCTGGATATTTTATGGAATGCGCAAATAATATGTGGACGTCCCAGTCAATTTAAAATAATTAAATGATAATTTTTCATAAACTATAGACTAATTTAAAATAATAACTTTGAATAATATTCTAGAAAGAATTAAAACAGGATCCTATAAACTATTTTAATTTGTTTTTATTTCTTATGGAAAAATTAACTTTTATTTTGTTTAAAAAGAACGTTTTCGTTTTCATAAACTTTTAAAAAACACGTGGTGGACCGGAAACAGGAAATGGTGTTCTAGTGAATATGTGCCTACGATTAAAGAACTTTATGGTGAAAAGGAAACATCGCTGGAATTATGTAATATGAATTTTGTTTATTTATTTAATATAAAAGTTAAATAGTATTAATCTATTAAAAATAAGATAGGTACATTTCTTAAAATAATAACTAAAGTAATATAATAATTAATTGCATAAGTTTATTTTATAATTAATATAAAACGTAAGATGTTAAAAGAATGATCGTGAGTGTAAATGTGAATTGATTTTATGGCTGTAATTCGAAGAGAATTGGAAGATGGACTGTACATGAAATCATTATTGATGGTAAAAATTGTATAATAATAATAATTTTAATGTATTTAATATGTTTTTCTTTAGATCAACCGAATGATATGTTATTTTGAATGAATGTATGAATATTTTAAAAATACACACACATTATATTGGCAGTAACAGTTTTATTTAAATATGCATAATTTGAATTTATGATATAAATATGATACAACATTACATAAGAAGCTTAGAAATAATTATATGATTCTTTCGTAAATAAATTTTGATTTTGATTTTTATTATTATTATGTTGGAGTATTAGAATTATATTTATTATTCATACAAGTAATTATTTTATTTCAAGTTAAGAAGAGATCTCAAAGTTTATATTTTATTTTTTATTTTATTGGATAAATTAAGTTAAGTTTATGTAGAAGTTTATATTTGAGTTGAAGATTTACTGACTATAGATGATGAGTATAAATAGTTTTGGATAATTAGTATTTATTTAAAGTTGATGATTGTTTTTTTTTCCGGAAAGTTTAAATAAGTTTTAGGAGGATAGTTTGTAGAAAGAACGCTATTTCCGAGAGGAGTAGAATGACACATAAAGTAGAGTAATAATTTTACATAGAAAAGAATCATAGAATTTATCTAATGTAATACTTTATGAATTTGAAATTAATGAATGATTTAAATATTATTATTATTTCAACAACACATATATGTAATGCATATTTGATAAAACCTGTAGCATGAATTGCATTAAGTGAAATATAAAGTTATAATCAATTATTTGTTATTACATTATAAAGATACATTAGTTTCTATATTATGCTATTAGAGTAATGCTAATAGTAGAGTGAACACATACTAGGACATGATGAAATAAGTAACAGTAATACTTAAGTGATGTAGCAATTTAATTAGTAAAGTTTAATTGTTTACATATGCTACATAAATATTATTTACATAAATTTTTTCTGTGTAATAATTGAAGTTCACTGATATTTGTTTAAAGTCTAAGTTTTGAAAACATACTTCAATGTTATTAGTACAGCATTTTAAAGAATGTATAATTACTTATTAAGAGTATGAATTAATGACAGTGTAAACATATTGTATTATTATTTTCTTATTTTATTTTCTTTGTTTCATAATTTTGAACTGTAAATATTGTAAATAAATTCTTAATCAAAGTTAATGTAAATAAATTTGTTTAATTTGTTTTAAAAGTGTGTCGAGTTCATTATTTTGCACCACAGCATTTGACAGCAGATAATTTGAATAAACATAATATTTGCACAATGTGAATTTATTAATATTATTTTAGAAAATAAAAATACAATATTTTCTGATTATCATTTATGAGAATTGATTGACATTATTACATCATATTACAATGGTCATAGAGTAATTATCATGCATAATATAAGAGTACAATATTATTTATTGCCACAGATTATTGAATTATAAGATTTTGATTTATTCCAAAATTAAGATACTATATGAAAATAAAAGATATACATATGATTATTTATTTAATGATTGATGATATATCAGAAATAGATAAGATTAAGTTATACTCTAAGATTAGTATTATAATTATTAAAATAAGTTAGGTGTATTTAGGTTTGATATAAAATCCCATATCATACTTATTTACATGAGTTATCATTACTTTAAGATAATTAGAAGAACCTGAGATTATTTAATTATATTTTAAAAAATTAAAAGTTAAGATTTATTTATTTTATTATTATTAAAGATAGTTTATTTTATTTAAAAGCCATAAGAATGCTGTAGATGTAATGATAGAATAATAAGGTAGTAATAGTATTCTTATGCCATTGAGACATTGTCTTGGGGAGATATTGACTCAATGTAAATCTACTTATTACTTTGTAACTTTACTTCTGAGTCTCATGATTTTGATAAATACTTATTTAATTAATGCATAATAAAAGTAAAGTATATTGATTTTGATAATTGATAATAAATTTAATTATAATATGATAGTATAAAAGTATATTAAAAGATATAAATCGATTTTTTATTAAGCATAACAATTCAATTGAGCTAGTTGTATTTCAAATTATATTATATATCGAGAAGAGCCTTTCTATACAATGGAAAGTCATATCATTTTAATAGGATAGTCTTTGGGTTGAAGAATAGTGGAGCAGGATTATTAAAATGCCTGGACCATGTATTAAATAAAGAAATAAAGAACTTGGTATCCATGCATATGGATGATGTTATAATCTCATCAAAAACATGGAAGAACATTTACAGCATCTGCAATTATTCCTGCAAGAATGTCAGGATAAAACATTAGAATTAATCTGGAGAAAAGCCCTATAGCAGCTACAAAAGTGAATTTTTGAGGTCACTTGGTCAGTGCATAAAGGTATTAAGCCACATCCAGAGAAAATCCAGGCCATTAGAGACTTTTCCATTCCTAGTAATAAAAAAACAAGTCAGATCATTCCTGGGTCTATGCATATTCTATAATAAATTCTATGAGCATTTTGTCACAAACATGGAACCATTGATACAATTACCATGGAAAGATACACCATGGAAATAAAAACAAAACCAAGAAACAGGTTTTAGGAGAATTTTTTTTAAGTGAGGTCATGCTTGTATACCCAGATTTCAATAGACCATTTGTCATATATGCAGATAGTAATGGATATGGGCTGGGAGCCACTTTAATGCAGAAGCAAGAAGATGGTATACCTGGGCTATTATATTTTGGTGGCTGTCCAGAAAAAAATTATTCAGTAACTGAGAAAGAGCCCCTCACTGGGGTTTGGGCATTCCAGAAATTTAAGCAATTTCTTGTGGAGTCAGAGGTGATTGTGAGATTAGATCATCAATTTTTGAACCACAGTTCTCTCAAATACTGCTTAATACAATGGAACCTCTTCCTCTGAGTGTTTACTCCATTTAATATTGAAGAGGGGCAGAAAATGTAGTGGCAGATATCTTGAGTTGGAATCCAGTCTCCACATTATAGCAATGATGGGAATGAGAAAAGATAAGTCTGTAGAAGAAATCTTGAAGTGGTTAAGGGATTGAGAATAAAGGATATGACTTGCAGGTGCATTATGGATAGGCTATAAAAAGAAAGAAATAATGATACAATAGGGAAGATGATAAAGAGGAAACTGAGTGTGAGATAATGTTTGAGAAAAAGGATAATGGTACTTGACAGATGTAAAGAAAGACACATGGAGAATGATAGTAACTGAGGACTTACATGTAAGATTAATTAGACATACTCATTGCAAATATATGGCATTATGGGGTAGGCAAGGTAGAATGGTTATTAATGACATGGTTTTACTGGGCAATCATGAGACCACAGGTGATGCAGGTATTAAAGGGATGCAAAACCTATGAGAAGACAAAGTCACCAAACAGATGTTAAAAAGATCCGTGGTAATCCATTGTTCCCTAAAGACCAAATGACCTTGTGGCAGTAGATATCTATGATCCATTACCCAGGTTTTGAAGAATGAGATATTGGTAGCTTATGATGTATTCTCAAACCAGGTAATCACATACCCAATAGCCCAAGCAAATGCTAAGGCTTCCACTAGAGTGTAAGAAACTCAATACTTTAATAAGGTATAAAAACCAAGGCCATATTGTCTGATCATGGCATACTCTTTATATCTGCAGAATGGCAAGACTGTTTGGAAAGCATTGGACTACAGCATGACTTATCATCTATCAGAAACCATCAGGCTAACCCGTGTGAGTGAGTTATGGGTGAATCGGGCTGGTGTTTCAGGATTAAACTTCAACAGACAGACCATAAAGGATGGGTGAGACAACTTCCATGAAATGTAAATTATATGAATCAGATGAACAGTGAATTGACAGGCTTTGCTTCAATTCAGCTTTATTATGATCAATGTATGTTACTATTACACAATTCAAGATTGCCAATTGTTCTAGAACAAATCGACCAGGAGGCAGACCAGAAAAGAGCACAGAAATAACTTATGCATTATGCAGAGATAAGGGCATGAAGACAGGGCATAGGGACAACTAGGTTCAGGGTAGTGGATCAAGTAAGGGTTAGGAGTAACCCAGTCAGTCATGCAGACAGACACATTTTTCAAGAAATTTCAAAATTCATGTAAAAGCGCATATCATATTGTAAAAGAGAACAAGCCAAATGCTTTTACCCTAGCCAATGATAAAAGGGAAAAGGGCATATATAAAGCAAGGGCTTTAAAACGATGTAATTCAAGACAGTAAATCATGATTGGGAGAAGGATAATCACCAAACAGAAATATACTACAAACAAAAAGTAGAATAAACTAGCCAAAACATCTAGTTTATTCTCATGAGTAACCATGGGGGGTGGTGGTGCAACCATGCAAGATGTGTTGGCAGTAGAATTTTAAGATTTTGCTGAGAATGCAATAAAAAAAACATGTTAAGGAAATATATATATATATAATATAGAATAAACCTTATATTTGATTAAACTTAATTAAAGTGAAAGGCTGAAACTCTCTCACATGCACTTTTAGAATGCTTATATGACAGCCAATCAGATGGAATGATGACTGTACAGGAGCACTTAAGATGCACACAAGACAGAGATTTTACAAGAAAAAGGTGGTTCCACTTCTCTTTACTTAAATTTATATATATATGTATGTTAAAACGAAGATTTGCACGGGTTAAATATATAAAATACATATTTTGCGGGTTCATCTGTGTTAAAAACTTTTAATATTAATATACCGACGTTTCGACTTGGTCACACAAGCCATCCAAGTCGAAATGTCAGTATATTAATATTAAAAGTTTTTAACAGTTTTTAACATGGATGAACCCACAAAATATGTATTTTATATATATATGTCAAAGTGTGCTATACCAAAACCGCCGAACAAGTGTAAGTTTGTTTTCATACAAAGGTCAGAAATAACTACCTCTTTCATTTGCTCACTCCCAGGTCAGCTGTTTCAAGCGGTTTCATCTCAGTGGGAGATAGAGTTAGAAACTAGATCTAAAACACTGACTCTCAAGTGTTTATGCAAAACGTTTCTATCAGATTGCAAGCGTGAATTTTTCAGACCGGTAAGTCTTCAAACCCAGCCTAGCAAGCTAGATATTTATATGGGTCTGATCTCAGTTCAGAATCACCATATAATCAAAGTCTCTGCAAATATATCATTGCAAGAAAACCTAAAGGTACATTTATGAAAAAACAAAACAAGTTAATCACGTAACCGCTATCACTTGTTATTTATGTCCAAAAGATGGCGCTATACCAAACCGCCGACAAGTGAAGTTTGTTTTACATAAACGAAAAAGAGTCAGAAATTAACTACCTCTTTCATTTGCTCACTCCCAGATCAGCTGATTTCAAGCTGGTTTGCTATCCTCAGTGGGAGATAGAGTATAGAAACTAGATCTAAACACTGACTCTCAAGTGTTATGCAAAACGTTTCTATCAGATTGCAAGCGTGATTTTCAGACCGGTAAAGTCTTCAAACCCAGCCTAGCAAGCTAGATATTTATATGGGTCTGATCTCAGTTCAGAATCACCATATAATCAAAGTCTCTGCAATATATATCATTGCAAGAAACTCTAAAGGTACTTTATGAAAAACAATACAAGTTAATCACGTAACCTGCTATCACTTGTTATTTATGTCCAAAAGATGGCGCTATACCAAAACCGCCGAACAAGTGTAAGATTTGTTTTACATAAACGAAAAAAAGTCAGAAATTAACTACCTCTTTCATTTGCTCACTCCCAGATCAGCTGATTTCAAGCTGGTTTGCTATCCTCAGTGGGAGATAGAGTATAGAAACTAGATCTAAAACACTGACTCTCAAGTGTTTATGCAAAACGTTTCTATCAGATTGCAAGCGTGAATTTTTCAGACCGGTAAAGTCTTCAAACCCAGCCTAGCAAGCTAGATATTTATATGGGTCTGATCTCAGTTCAGAATCACCATATAACAAAGTCCTGCAAATATATCATTGCAAGAAAACTCTAAAGGTACATTTATGAAAAAACAATACAAGTTAATCACGTAACCTGCTATCACTTGTTATTTATGTCAAAAGATGGCGCTATACCAAAACCGCCGACAAGTGTAAGATTTGTTTTACATAAACGAAAAAGAGTCGAAATTAACTACCTCTTTCATTCGCTCACTCCCAGATCAGCCGATTTCAAGCTGGTTTGCTATCCTCAGTGGGAGATAGAGTATAGAAACTAGATCTAAACACTGACTCTCAAGTGTTTATGCAAAACGTTTCTATCAGATTGCAAGCGTGAATTTTTCAGACCGTAAAGTCTTCAACCCACAAACTAATATTTATATTCTGATCTCATTCAATCACCTATAATCAAAGTCTCCAATATATATCATTAAGAAATCTAAAGGTACTTTATAAAAAAAATCAAGTTAATCACTACTGCTATCACTTGTTATTTATGTCCAAAGATGGCACTATACCAAACGAAAGTGTAAGATTTGTTTTACATAAACGAAAAAGATGAAATTAACTACCTCTTTCATTTGCTCACTCCCAGTCGTTTTCAAGCTGTTTGCTATCCTCAGTGGGAGATAGAGTATAGAAACAGTCTAAAACACTGCTCTCAATGTTTTGCAAACTTTCTATCAGATTGCAGCGTAATTTTTCAGACCTAAAGTCTTCAAACCCAGCCTAGCAAGCTAGATATTTATATGGGTCTGATCTCAGTTCAGAATCACCATATAATCAAAGTCTCTCATATATATCATTGAAGAAAACCTAAAGTACTTTATAAAAAAATACAGTTAATCACAACCTGCTATCACTTTTATTTATGTCCAAAAGCAAAACAACAAGTGTAAGATTTGTTTTACAAAACGAAAAAGAGTCAGAAATTACCTACCTCTTTCATTTGCTCCCAGATCAGCTGATTTCAAGCTGTTTGCTATCCTCAGTGGGAGATAGAGTATAGAAACTAGATCTAAAACACTGACTCTCAAGTGTTTATGAAACTTTCTATCATTCAAGCGTAATTTTTCAGACGTAAAGTCTTCAAACAGCAAACTAATATTTATATGTCACTCAGTTAGAATACCATATAATCAAAGTCTCTCAATATATATCATTCAAGAAAACCTAAAGGTACATTTATAAAAAAAATACAAGTTAATCACGTAACCTGCTATCACTTGTTTTTATGTCAAAGATCGCTATACAAAAAGTGTAAGATTTGTTTTACATAAACGAAAAAGAGTCAGAAATTAACTACCTCTTTCATTTGCTCACTCCCAGATCAGCTGATTTCAGCTTGTTTGCTATCCTCAGTGGGAGATAGAGTATAGAAACTAGATCTAAAACACTGACTCTCAAGTGTTTATGCAAAACGTTTATATCAGATTGCAAGCGTGAATTTTTCAGACCGGTAAAGTCTTCTTGTTCGGCGGTTTTGGTATAGCACCATCTTTTGGACATAAATAACAAGTGATAGCAGGTTACGTGATTAACTTGTATTTGTTTTTTCATAAATGTACCTTTAGAGTTTTCTTGCAATGATATATTGAGAGACTTTGATATATGGTGATTCTGAACTGAGATCAGACATATAAATATCTAGCTTGTAGGCTGGGTTTGAAGACTTTACGGTCTGAAAAATTCACCTTGCAATCTGATAAAAACGTTTTGCATAAACACTTGAGAGTCAGTGTTTTAGATCTAGTTTCTATACTCTATCTCCCACTGAGGATAGCAACCAGCTTGAAATCAGCTGATCTGGGAGTGAGTCAAATGAAAGAGGAGTTAATTTCTGACTCTTTTTGTTTATGTAAAAAAATCTTACACTTGTTCGGCGGTTTTGGTATAGGCATCTTTTGGATAAATAAAAGTGATAGCAGGTTACGTGATTAACTTGTATTTGTTTTTTCATAAATGTACCTTTAATTTTCTTGCAATGAATATATTGAGAACTTTGATTATATGGTGATTCTGAACGAGATCAGAATATAAATATCTAGCTTCTAGGCTGGGTTTGAAGACTTCCGTCTGAAAATTCACTTATCTGATAGAAACGTTTTGATAAACACTTGAGAGTCAGTGTTTTAGATCTAGTTTCTATACTCTATCTCCACTGAGATAGCAAACCAGCTTGAAATCAGCTGATTGGGAGTGAGAAATGAAAGAGGTAGTTAATTTCTGACTCTTTTTTCATTTATGTAAAACAAATCTTACACTTGTTAGGCGGTTTTGTATACATCTTTTGGACATAAATAACAAGTGATAGAGGTTACGTGATTAACTTGTATTTGTTTTTTCATAAATGTACCTTTAGTTTTCTTGCAATGATATATATTGCAGAGACTTTGATTATATGGTGATTCTGAACGAGATCAGACCAATAAATATTTAGCTTGCTAGGCTGGGTTTGAAGACTTTACCGGTCTGAAAAATTCACGCTTGCAATCTGATAGAAACGTTTTGCATAAACACTTGAGAGTCAGTGTTTTAGATCTAGTTTCTATACTCTATCTCCCACTGAGGATAGCAAACCAGCTTGAAATCAGCTGATCTGAGAGTGAGCAAATGAAAGAGGTAGTTAATTTCTGACTCTTTTTTCGTTTATGTAAAACAAATCTTACACTTGTTCGGCGGTTTTGGTATAGCGCCATCTTTTGGACATAAATAACAAGTGATAGCAGGTTACGTGATTAACTTGTATTTGTTTTTTCATATATATATATAAGCCAGTCTGAAGTATTTTGACTTAAGAGTGTGAAGCTTTTAAACATCTTCACATTTGACTCACTGAGTATTATTTATCAACCAACAACATGAAATCTTTCAATTTATTACAAAGTAATTTTTTCTTTTCATTGAGGCAGTACACATGTGTTTTTTTCTGTTTCAATAAAAAGAAAAAAGCAAATTGGAATACTGATTTGAAATAGTGATAAAAGTTCTGAAAAATGTGCCATTGGTAATTAAATATGGTTGTGATAGTTACAAGAAAGAGAACTTTGAAAACAAACATCTAATGAAAGATAAGTTTGAAAAAAAAATTCAGGAGGTGTGCAAAGTATACATGCTGACATTCAGATGGGTGGCTAGAATGCCTCTACATTGCCAGTCTTTCCATTCCCTTGGACATCCTTATAATGATTTAGAAGAATGAAGTCATCATGAACCTCAGATAGAAAAATCATGTCAAAGTTAGAACTTAACATACAGATCACTGAGTGAAAAACAGAGGATTATATGTATTGCCAAGAAACTATTCTACTGAACAATCTTCCTGGTAAGAAATTAACTTTGAACTCAATAATTATTGAAGTAACTTTTGAGCATATCCCACATATCATGTAAACCATAGAAATTAAAAAAGAGATTAATGGATCATAAGGAATTACTATTGGCTTTTTATAATTATTATATTACACTTTATTTATTTCTTAAATTAAAAATAAATATGTTCTTAAAACAATAAAAAAAACCTATAATATATCATTTGTTAAACCTCGTAAATGTACAGTCTTAGCATTCTTCTTTGTAAATTCAACTTTTGAGGCCAACACACATTATTGTATTTCAGGTTGTTGTTCAGGTATCAAGATATATATAAATAATTCACTTCCTTTGTCGATTTAGTAGGTATGTTTAAACAGAATCCTGGTGCCTAATAAAAATAAATTTAAACTATTAAAGGTGATAGTGAGAGTGGAAGTTAGTATTTCATTTAAGTAGGTCAAATTCCCCTTGCTAATGCTAAGACTTAGATAGATAACATTAACTACTGCATATGAGTGCTAAGGGAGGGGCAGTTATAAAAATGTAGAAGTTAGTTCATTAAAATAGTGTGCATGATTGGCATAAAATGATTGACCAAAATGTGTTGAAAGATGACTACCAGTTGAAAATTATTGCATCACTTATAAATTGTCTTAATGTAATAGTAATCTCATGATTAACTATAAATATTGTTAGTATCATTATTTAATAACATTAACAATAATAAAAATTTTGTATCAAAAGGTTGAAAAACACACATATATGAATTATTATAAATCATTTTTATCAATAAATAACTTGTGTCCAAATATAATTTATAGCATAATTATCCACAATCTGTTATTATGGAATCTTCTGTGGATAAAAAATAAATAGCAGATTAAAAATCTCCTATTAGTAAAGCAATAGGTGTATGTTGCACATATATTTAATATTTATACATTTGAAAATAAAATCTTAATTGTATATTTTACCGTTGTTGGATATACAAAGATCTTTTCTTCATCTATGCCACGGTCATTGCCTGCTTGGCAGGTATAAGTTCCCATATCATGATCGAAACTTATTTTTTTGAGCAGCAAATCCCCAGTTTTTAAAATCTAAATGGATAACACACATATATGTACGTTTATCTCATCATCATCATTATTATTATATTTTTTACAAGCACTACTTTTTTATACAATTATTTGACAATATCATCTTTAAATAATCTATTAAGTTATAATTCAATAATACAAATAGTAGTATTATTAGAAGTAATAGTAGAAGTAATAGTAATAATGATAAATGATATAAATCATAATTCAATTTTAATGTTAAATTATTCTATGAATTATGTCACAAAGTAACTTACAATTATTTAAAAACTTCAAACATGAAGAATCTCATGTATTTTGCTTCCATGTAAAATTAAAAAAAAAGTTCAACACAATCATAAGTACAAAAACAATAAAATACATAAATAAAATAAACAAATATAAATAGGAATAAATATTGTGATAGGGATGATAATGAAAAAATCATGTAATTTTGTATTGTTTGTCCTTATCAAAAAAGACATATAAATAGGGATGTATATTGTGATGGGGATGAGGAATTAACTTTATATAGTATCATCTAGTTCTGGTGCCTATACAAGCAAGATACTGACATAAACATTTTCCTAAATAGAAACTGAATATAAATCCTAAAAAAAAAATATATATATGATCTTCTGAATGGGCATAAGTATTTAAATTATATTGTATCAATAGTGAATAACTGCATTTAACTAAAAAAAGAAATGAAGTAGCGCTAAAATTTTAAAAACTTTTTGGCTAATGGTTACCTTGTATGAAATTCACTTATGGATATTAGTTGAGAACCTTATAAGCATTTAGTAATTATTATTGTATTTGATGAAATGTTTAATGTAAGAAAGGGGGGAGTGGATCATTGCAGGAATTGTTGATATGCAAGTTAAGTTAATGTATAGTTGTTTTATTTATTTGTAGAATAGTGGTTGGAAGTGTTTAGATGGTTTTCTGATCTATTATTCATTGGCACACCATCCATGTGTAGGTATTATAATTAGTGAAATATGTTTAACCCATAGCCATATCAGTCATATTTTAGTCAGGATAATTTAATATTCATATAACAGCATATGTGTATGCATGTATGTCTGTATCATCTTCTCATTTCATTTTCATATTTAATTACAGTACACAAGTTTACATTTTACAATAAAACATTTAAATTACAGAAAATATCTTTAATAACTTTGCAAGTATATTTTTGAATGATTAATGGATATCTGAATTGATGAATTATTTGACAAACTAAATTATCTTATCAACTACTATATTTATTAGCTAATTAATATTCATTTGTTTCAAAATTGTAAAAAGTTATTTTTTTTCTATTTGCTTTATTCAGTTTGATTTAATTTATAAAATCAAAATGATTTTTTTTTCAAGAAATCTTTTTGTGAATATTTTTTCCTTAATTACTGAGTGCAAAGGGTGGGGCTAACCTTTGGGGGATAAGATGACCTCTTGATTGATGGAAAAGAAATGTATTAAGTAATACTTAGTAATAGAAATTCAGTGATTATTCAGTCATTCATTCATTATCTGCCACTTCTTCTTTGTGCATTTTTTAAATCTCTTCCAGAAATCAAGTCAGTTAAACGCCAAAGTGTGAATTTTTAAACATTATTTTCTCTATTGAATTCAGTGTGGGAATTCTAGCTATCAGACAGATTCAAGGAAGGGTGTCAGGCTAAATTATATAAAAAAAGTATATTTTTCTTCATTTTCTCCACTCAGTTAAACATTAAATTAAGATTATCATCTTTAAGATGTATGTATATGCTGATAATTTTAATCTACTTTGTTTGCTTATATCTTCTATTAATACTAAGAAAAAAAATGAAATTGTGTGAATGTTCTAATTTTCTAAAGAAATTGTGTGAACTTTATAATCTTTTAAGGAAATTTATGCAGGACTGCTTAACAAAACCTACTTTTGATTCTCCACTTAAATTCTTCTATAATTGTATAAAAGTCAACTTAAAATGAAAGGATGTGAGTATAATATTTCTAAGCTATATATTTGAATTACTCCATGATGATAATTATGCTTGTTATTCATGCCTATAAATTACTTTATTAATAAAGTGAATGCATGGCTTACAAATAATTGATTAATTACTAGTATTTATTTAACATGACATGTTTAAATCAAATAGAAGGACATTAATATTACATATTTCTTGTTCTCCTTTATATTTGGACTTATTGTAAAAATATTATTGCTTAAGAAACTGTAGATTTTACATAAATGATTAATTAGCAACAGATCAAAATAATTATATTTGTGATAATTCATAAAGTTCGTGGGAAGCTGATGTTTCCTTTTTGGAAATCTAAAATTATTGTTGAATTAAAATATTTCCAGAATTAATTAAATGATAAATATAAAAGAAATATGTAGCTGAAACTTTCTATCCATATCCCTGTCATTATTATGAAAGTTTATTACTTACGTGTTATATAAGCAAGCCTAATTAGCTATTGCTAAGAGCATTGGAGATTGCTGAATTAAATTTAAGTTGTGAATGTTTATCATATAGGAATTTGTTTTCATGTTTTCATTAACATGTACTCGTCTGGAATCATCATTCTTGTCTTTGTGTCATTCCGGAAACTTTATGTTTAAAACTTTACAAGTGATTTTTTTTTGTTTGTTGCTATTGATATACCATAGATAGATAGATGGATGTATTATTTATATATTTGCTTATTTAATCATGCTATTTTCTTGACTTCTAGACCATTTCGGATTAGTTTATTGCCAAGTTGCAATATGCTGGTAATGATTAGTATTTAAATATGATTTCCTATGTAAGATATATATGTTTTTATGGGTTTATTGAAGAGAGGTGTATATTTTTTATTTATATATATTTTTTAATTATAATGTCTCGAACTGAGCACTTGGCTTAAAGTGATGTCTGAAAGAAATATTGTGTCAGAAGTGGTAAAACCTCATTGATAATAATTATTGCCATTTAAAAGTTTAAAATAGCTAATAGTTTATCATAAACTAAGTTTCTTTATTTATTTCAGTTTACCATTTACTTTACTGTAATATTTGCATATTATAATTTGAAGTTATTTATATGCTCTTATCCATACATAAGTGTGTCTGTCTTATGCATATTCAGTTTTATGACTGTTCTTCTTTCTGTTAATTTTGGATAATGCCATATGCTAAAAGAGTTGGTAGAAATAGGTCATATCTGTGTATGTGTATTTATTTTTTAATATATAAAATGAAATGCATAGAGTAGCTATGAGAAAGAAAGTTATTTGTAATATGTTCTATGTAGATTGGGACTGAGAACTCTCTCCCTTATTATATCCAAGTATTTGTCACGAGTGAAATATATTCCTAGATTGCGTAGGTATGCATTATAAAAATGATATTTTATGAAGTTGAATAGTTTATGTCCCTTTATTCTAGTGGTGAGAATAAGTTCCATGCCAATAGTATACCTCAAAGGAGGTGGGGATTCATTATTTTTCATTAGATTTGTTAGCCAAGAAGCTTGTTTATTCGCCATGTGCTTAAATTTTTCTTGAATGTTTATTTTTGTGTTATCATAGAATCATAGCTATATGTAATGCAGTTGGTAGATAAATAAATAGTAAGATTAAATTCTTTATGGAATATTAAAGCAGAAATAGTGGTATATTTGTTGGTTGGTCTATAGCATTGCCCGAATTATAATACTTGGTTAATAATTCATAAGTAAACTGATAAGATGTATAATTTTGTTTTTGATTATAGCATAAGATGTGACACACACGTAATGCAAATAATCTTGCAGACATGAAAGTGTAATACTGTTAAATTTATATATCATGAATTAAATATTTTGAATTATATCATATTAATTTACCACAAGACTTAAATCATCAAATCATCAGAATGATTATTTTTTTATTTTTGAATACATGAAAAGTGTAGATATTTAAAGGGGTTATTTAAGGTTACTCTCTTGACAGCCGAGTTTATTAAGTTGTTTTCTCCTAATAACCGATAGTGTGACCTTTCAAACTTGTATATTTGTGCCCATAATATGATATTTAATTTATCCAGTGTTGTTTGCTAATAATAAAGAATTGTTAGGGTTAATTAAAAGCCCAAATATATTCAAAGTTAGAATATGACGGCATTATTTTTTATTAATTTATATCTTTTAAGTGTTTAGTCAATAAATAATAAAAAAGTGTAACAGAAGAGATATCAAACCCAGATTAGCAATTTCTGTGTAAATTTAAGAATTAGGAAAATAATCCCAATGTGAGCTAATTATATCTATTTCAATTGCAAATGTAAATAAATGTTTTATTTGTTATTTAAAACTTTGTCTCTGGTTGTTCTTATATGCATTCGTGTTCCAGTTTCCACATTCTACATATCTATTACAACATAAGTACATTGCTTTGTAAATTTGATGATAAACATACTGAAATCTGATAATATTGTTCTCTTGATCCAAACATTATGTGAAATACTTTACCATTTGGTAAACTTATAAAAAGGTTGCATACTTAGTTATTATTTAAACAATGATGTGAGATTAAAAGGTACCCTATTTCCTTCATTATCTAATTGCTAGTCCAGTGAAACATCATCCAATTCATTCCATCATCATCATCATCACCACCACCATCATCATCATCACCATCACCATCATCATCATCATCATCATCATCATTATTATTATTATTATTATTATTATTATTATCATCATTATTATTATTATTATCATCATCATCATCATCATCATCATTATTATTATTATTATTATTATTATTATTATTATTATTATTATTATTATTATTATTATTATTACAATAGTTATAAGTTATTGTGTAATAGAATGTCTTTAATCAAACTGTGTTAAAGATTCCCTGAGATCTGATTTTCTAGTTCCAAATTAATATCAATTTAACTATTTAGACTAAGACATACTAGATAGTGGAGTTATTCCATATCATGGTTTTGTATTAAAGTTATATTGTATTTAATCTATGAGTGTATCTAGATAGTGGAAGAAATCAAATCAAGTTATAATTTATTAGCTTGAATAAATAAAACTTTATTAATTTTTATCATTTGGTTGATTAACAAATGAAGCATGTATCTTATTTTAATCAGCAATAATATTTCTTCATTCATTTATTTATATTCTGTATATTTTAAAACTTTCTTTAACCCTCCACTGAGTTAAGCTATCAGTCAGACAAAAGTAGAAGAGTCTCAGTAATAATTCAAAGCAATATATAATTGTTAGCTTATTCTATTCATTAATAGAACTGGCGCTCTGGGCATTTGCTCATATAATGTGTAGGATTGGTGCTAAGTGTGGGGGTTACAATATATATATAATGATCATAAATGTACTATGTGTATACATGGGATATCTATATTTTAACTAAAAATGTAGCCATAATTAACAATAAGGTTCCCTTTTTTGAGTTACAAAAAAGATCTTTATTTTTATTTATTTTTTGTTTTATTTATGTAGATAAAGCTGCGTAATTCTGAAATAAATTTATTTAATGCTGTTTTAAATATTACAGTTTATAAACATTCGCGCTATATAAATGATTTATTTACCCTGTTTTTCTACAATAATTGTAATGATTTTAAAAATGTTAAAACGTTTTTAATAACAAAACAGGTTTGAATTTGTAATAAAGAAAATTTATTTAAAGCTGAGTGCTATCAATACTGAGTAGTAGCATAATCATAGCATCATGTGACTAAAGGAAGTTGAGATTTAGATTTAAAGTTACTTTTGAATACACCTGGGTCTCGTTTTATGCGGATTTATTTAACACGATTTTGAAGTTACGTGATTCATATTTCTTCAGAAGTCGAAATCCGATAATGTGCTATTACTTTAAATAATAAATTTCACGCACTTATGTCATATTGAAAGTAATAGCACATTATTGGAATTCGACTTTCATCTTAGTAATTTCAATATTTTCAGTGCTTTATAATAGTAAGATTTTATGCAATAATGAAATTAAAATCATAATTCCCACATTTTATGTATACACACATTAAATTTTACAAGATTATAATGTATATTTGTTCAAACATTGTGCGTGTTAATTTTGCATTTTAAATCACAATCTGTTTTTGCTTTTTAAAAAAGAATGTAATCAATTATTAATCATTTAGTGTCCGCAAGTTTATTTTTAATTATTTTCTTATTAATGACACTAATCATGAACATGCTCTTAAATTCCAATGAGAGCTAAATGGTTGTATGTCTGGATATTGTGAGCTTCATAAACAATTAATAAAATCATCATCTCAAAGATTAATTACTAATTACGTTGTCACCAGAAAACCATTAACACAACATGAGAGTGAAGTTGGCACTAGTTGTATTTCCTTTTGTGAAGAATCTGATTTTTTACCAGTTTGCAAATGAACTAGTTTATCGGCAAGTAGTGATAATAATTAAAATGTGTATAAAAAATGTCAATTACTGTACTGTAAATTATGCATAAAAATATATTGTTTTGAACAAAATTAAATATTATAGTTAAAAAAAAGTTTGTCTTTTATCAGTTTTTTCCAAATTTGAAATTTTTTATTAGTCATATTTTATTTCCTTATTTTTTTTGCATGAATTTTAAAGTAATTTTACATTGGTGCTTTGCTTTTATACGATTTTTGAAAAATCACAGTCCGTATCCCTCCTTTTTCAAGGTAAGTTACGTTTATTTTTGTGTGATTTCTTTTGCGCGTGTTTTCTGAAGAACCTATCTATCATGTAAAATGAGACCCAGGTGTATTAAATAATAGATTATCATAAAATTAAATTTTTAGGAGTATATTAAAGTACTAATGATGAAAGGGGTTACTACAAGTGCTACATTTTAAAAAAGGGGGATGCTAGAGTCCTTGTTATTGATGGCATGATGATATTTAGCTATTAACCATGCTTCCTTGCCTTTCTCTTTATGTCAACTCTCTTGGAACAAGTGATGTCAGCCATAGAGAGTTCAAAGTTATGACCTAATGATCCAAGAAAACAGAAGAGAATTTATTGTTTCTTTGTTACATATATTTATGCTAGGCAAATCTTGTAGATAAGTTAGCTTAGGTTTCCCTATAGTAACTTCAAGCAACTAGTTTCACTGAAATTAATTTTGTACAAAATTTGATGTGGAACCTGTCTAGGTATTTTGTTTTTTGAAGAATGATTATGATACTACTCAGTATTGAAAGTGCTCAGCTTTAAATGAATTTTCTTTACTACAAATTCAAAACCTGTTTTGTTATTTAAAATGTTTTAATATTTTTTGAATCATTACCTATATAAAGCTAGTAATAAAGTTCATATTGGAGAAGTTATAAGCTGTTAGAGTCTCAAAATTATAAGCTTGGTCAATTTTATAATTATTTAACATGTAGTTATAGGCATATATTGTAGTAAAATTTGTATTTTAGAAGTTATAAGCTTTTATTGTTTTAAACTTATAAGCTTGGGTTTGATTGGACTTCTGTATATTTGGGATGATACTTTATATCATCAAAATCATCATTTCCCTTCCTGCATATTTTGGCATGAAGTGCTGTCATTATTGTAATAAAATTCATATTTTAGAAGTTATAAGCTTATATCAAACAAGGCAAAACTCTCTCCATACAGTAGTGCCACCCTGTGCCAACCAGAGTAATCATTAGTGGATGCCAGAAAGCTTGTGCATAAAATCCCTATCTAGTGCCTACTCATCCAATATCCCCAGACTAGTTTCTGGCTTGTGGCCTTCATCAGTGAGGAGCCTTGGATCTGAGAGCACTGCACCTAGATCTTAGGATCTAATGCAACCCTCCAGCAGCCATCTTTTATCTCTACTTAACTACAAAACTATGAGAATGAAATTGAAAACACAATAATATTTTCAATCTAAGCTCAATAGCTTATACAGTCATATGTGTCTGAACTCAGTTATAGATGGTGATCATGTGATGTTTATAAGCTTTTAGTATTTTGAAATTAGAAGCTTGATTTGATGGAACCAACTCTCTGCTTTTTGAATTCTAAGGACTATCCAAAGCCACCACCAACACATCCAAGCAATCTCATATAGATTACTTGATATCATTTATTGCTTGGATGTCTCAGTGGTGGTTTTGGGCCATCCATAAAATTCAAAATGGTGGAGAATGCACCCTAAATCAGCATCAATAATTATACGAAACCAAACTATAACTTATATTATCAGCATTTTATGTAAAGAAAGTAATTCTACTCTTTATATTTATGACAAAATGTAATTTTTTTAAGATTTTATGCAAAAGAAGTAATTCTGCCATAATAGTTATATTTTTTTTACAAAGCATTAAAGGAACTATAAACAGTGAGGATTGCCAATTCCTCTACAAGCTTTATGATAAATGCTTAGCCAGAGCATTTATCATAAAGCTTGTAGAGGAATTGGCAATCCTCACTGTTTATAACTTACAAGCTTAAGAGATAGGGTCATGTGATCTATGAATTGATCTATGACTTTTATTTTGACCATTAAAGGAACTGATTCATTCTGTATATTTAAGAGGTTTAATTTGATTATTAGTATATTATTGAAAGGAAGTAATTTCACAAAGCAAAAAAAATTGTTAATCCAACCAATTAAAAAAACCTATTACAAAAACAACAGCCATTATGTACCAGGTACATTTCAAAAAAGATAGCCTTTTAGGACAGGTAAATTTCTCACGTTTATTTATTATAATGCTAGAATTGAGCTCTCAATTAAGAGACATTCTGCATTGTAATATTTACAGTTTATTAAAAAATAAAATAGTACAATAAATTTAAGGAATATTTTATTTAAAATCTTTAAATAGTTCACATATTAAATCTAATAAAAGTGTGTGGATGTTTATTATTATCACAAGCTAAAATATTTATTTTAATGAGATTAATTAGTATTTTCCTTGCTAAAAATTTTGTTATTATAATAGATAAAAAAAGGAATTTATGAAATCACATAAATTCCAATGCTAATCTATAAATTGAAGAATGTCTATTTATAAAATAATTTATGTGAATGTTTATTTTAATTGGTTTAATTAGTATTTTCATTGCTAAAATTTTGTTATAATTAAATAAGAGAAATTTATGGTAATAGAATCATACATTACAATGCTTATCTGTAAATTAAGAAATGTCTAGTTATAAAATATGTGAATGTTATTTATTTTATGTATAGTAAAACTTTGGAGTGAATAGGAATAATTATAAGATGGAGGTGAAGTGGATTTAGACCACATGACAACAATCCAGTAAAAAAACGAAAAAAAGGTTCAGTTTTGTTTTAGCAGCTGTCTTGGGAGAAAGAGGACTCGAGAATGTTTTTTATTTAAATATCAGATAAAAATTTCAGCCATAATATTTGACTGGATATAATTATTTCCTAGGTAAGCTATTGAGTAGGAGCATAAACACAGTGGTAATTTTTTGGTAAAGATTGTTTATTAATTTGCCCTGTGATTGTTTTGCAAAATTAAAGTAATGGAAAATAAAGTATGATGGGCTAAATTTAGCATATGCCAACATAAAGCCTGGTGCCATGTGGAGCTGTCTATAGTTGAACCACTGGAAGTAAAACCCTACAAAATAATTTAAAAATGAAATGATACATCAAGCTGCCTTAAAATTGCTACTTACATGGGTAAATCTGCTTCCATGCCTCAATTGAATATTTACTTATGAAAACTCTAATTTAGTCATTGATCTTATTGAGAATGTTTTTTTTTCATTTATTCATTTATTTATTTTTTACAAATTTTATTCAAAAGACAGAAGCTATCTATAATATCTATATTTAAATGCAACATATTTGAAGTCCATATTCTACTGAGAGAAGATTTTTGTTCAGTTTAAAACAAAAAAAAAGTAAAAACTCTTTTTTAAAAACATTAAGCACTGACATTGCTAGGATTGAGAATATAAAGAGAAAGAAAATTATATGTCTTAGAATACCTGAATTGTTAATGGTTTTATGTGTGTTTTTTGTGTGTCCATATGTTATATTATAAAGAAATACTATCACAAAAAAATTAATAATTTATTATTCCAAAAAGGCCTAAAAATACAAGTAAGAAAGTTGTTTTAATTGTTTTACATGCTATAAACTTTAAATATATATATATATATGACAATAGATGGCATTCTACCAAAAACACCGTCAAGCGTAGTTTGTTTACATAAATGTCAGAGCAAGCATTCACTATCTCTAACTTTAATTTCCACCTTCAGATCACGATTTCAAGCTATTTGCTATCATCAGTGAAGGACAGGAATAAGAAAATAGATCTAAACACAAACTCTGAGCGTTTATGAAACAGTTTATATTCGGCTTGCAAGTGTGAATCATTTAGACATGTAATGTCTTCAAACTCAGCATAGCAAGCCAGATAGCTACATGGGTCTGATCTCAGTTCAGCATCACCACATAGCAGAAGCCTCTGCAATATATATCATTGCAAGAAAGACCTCAAAGGTACATTTATGAAAAACACAAGTTAAAAACTTGCTAATGCTTGTATTTATGACAATAGATGGCATTCTACCAAAAACACTGTCAAGCGTAGTTTGTTTACATAAATGTCAGAGCAAGCATTCACTATCTCTAACTTTAATTTCCACCTTCAGATCATGATTTCAAACTATTTGCTATCGTCAGTGAAGGACAGGAATAAGAAAATAGATCTAAACACAAACTCTGAGTGTTTATGAAACAGTTATATTCAGCTTGCAAGCGTGAATCTTTTAGACACGTAATGTTTTCAAACTCAGCATAGCAAGCCAGATAGCTACATGGGTCTGATCTCAGTTCAGCATCACCACATAGTAGAAGCCTCTGCAATATATATCATTGCAAGAAAGACCTCAAAGGTAGAATGCCATCTATTGTCATAAATACAAGCATTAGCAAGTTTTTAACTTGTGTTTTTTGGTTTTTCATAAATGTACCTTTGAGGTCTTTCTTGCAATGATATATATTGCAGAGGCTTCTACTATGTGGTGATGCTGAACTGAGATCAGACCCATGTAGCTATCTGGATTGCTATGCTGAGTTTGAAGACATTACGTGTCTAAAAGATTCACGCTTGCAAGCTGAATATAAACTGTTTCATAAATGCTCAGAGTTTGTGTTTAGATTTATTTTCTTATTCCTATCCTTCACTGATGATAGCAAATAGCTTGAAATCATGATCTGAAGGTGGAAATTAAAGTTAGAGATAGTGAATGCTTGCTCTGATGTTTATGTAAACAAACTACGCTTGACGATGTTTTTGGTAGAACGCCATATATATATAATAATTTAGAGAGGATACCAATAGCTCAAACAAGCTCTTAATTGATAAGTGCAGTAATAGAAAATATTTAAACTCTCTATCTGAGACATTTCTATTCCCAGATTGAGCTTATGACACTCATCTCAGTGAGGAGCTAGAACATTCAGACACTAGATCTAAAATATTAACTTAAAACCAGCAATTATTTAATACATAATATTTAAATAGAAACTCTGAAATTTTCAGACATGAAAATATCTTTAACTCCAGCTATCTAGCTATATTGCACTGAACTAAATTAAGATCTACCACATATTAATAATGTTATCATGGTCAAGGCCTTAAAGGTAAAATTATAGTAATCAATAAAGCAAGTCATATATAGTGTGACATTGATTTTATAAGCTTGTATTTACAAATATGTAATATATAGAGCATACGAATAACTCAAACAAGCTCTTAATTGATAAGTGCAGTAAGAGAAAATATTTAAAATCTCTATCTGGAATGTTCTTATGTCTGAAAATTTCAGAGTTTCTGCATAAATATTATGTATTAAATAAGTGCTAGTTTTGAGTTGATATTTTAGATCTAGTGTCTGAATGTTCTAGCTCCTCAATGAGGTGAGCCATAAGCTCAAAACCAATTAGTGTGGAGACAGAAACGTTCTAAATAGAGATTTTAAATATTTTTTTTACTTCACTTATCAATTTAAGAGCTTGTTTGAGCTATTGGTACACTCTCTATATTACATATTTGTAAATACAAGCTTATAAGAGCAAGGTCATACTATGTATGACTTGCTTCATTGATTACTATAGTTTTACCTTTAAGACATTGGAAATGATAAGGCTATTAATATATGGCAGATCTGAATTTAGTTCAGTTCCATATAGCTATTTAAGTTAGATAGCTGGAGTTAAAGACATTTTCATGTATGGAAATTTCACGCTTTTTACTTAAATATTGTGTCAAATAAGTGCTGGTTTTGACTTGATATTTTAGATGTAGTGTCTGAGTGTTCTAGCTTCTCACTGAGGTGAGCCATAAGCTCAAAACCAATTGGTCTGGGGATAGGAACATTCCAGATAGAGATTTTAAATATTTTCTCTTACCCATGTGCTGTTTTTGAGGTGATATTTTAGATCTAGTGTCTGAATGTTCTAGCTCCTTACTAGCATGAGCCATAAGCTTGAAACCAATTGGTCTGGGGGTAGGAGTATTCCAGATAGAGATTTTAGAGATTTTCTCTTACTACATTTATCATTTAAGAGCTTGTTTGAGCTATTGGTATGCTCTCTATATTACATATTTGTATATACAAGCTTATAAAAGCAATGTCATGCTATATACGACTTGCGTTATTGATTAATATATATATACATATTGAACCAGGTACCCCAAATAATAGACTTTATTGGGGTTTAAATATCTTTGATAATTATTTTTGTAATCTAAACTTTAATAAGTTTTACATTTACTTTAATACTATGGGTATGGACCAGCTCTTCAAGCAGAGGGGAGAATACCATTGACAGCATAGCCATCAATGATACCCACAGTCAGATCAAGCTATCACATTCCCAGACTCTGGCTCACCTTAAATGCTGGATTTAAATCCATGCCATCCAAAGCTTTTTATTAGTTTCAAGAATGATCTCAGGTGCCAGACAACCATAGGTTATATAGTCAGCATGCTTTGGATGACAGGCACACAATCCAGCACTTGAAATGTCCCATGGCTATCTCACACTCTTAACCAGGGTACAGCACATTTAACTTAACACATAAAAAATAACTATCCTCTTAAATTAATAGTGCCACAGTGACAAGAGAGAGAGAGAAAGAGATTAGACCAAGTAATATTTAAGCAAACATTAATATTTATTTAAACACACACATATCTAATATAATATAACAATATAAAATTAAAATTTTCAATATATATATATAAAATACAATAGCCACTATAAAATATATATATATAAGAAAAAACAAAAATTAATGGTAAATACAATATTATAGTCTAAATTATTTTGTAGTGCTTCCGATTATGTGGTAATCCTCATCAGCTTTAACTGAATTTCAAATTTTTAAACTTAATGTTATGTATATTTCCATAAGCTGTGTATGGCCGTATTTGCAGTTTGCCTATTAATAACATCGTTTTTATATTTGTCAATTAATATTGCCTCTTTAATTTTCCTTTTTTTATGATTTCTGTCTTCCATTAATATTTTTATTTCATTACTATTAAATGTAAACTTATAATTACAAAAAAAGAGAAAAATTAAAGAGGCAATATTAGTTGATAAATATAAGAACAATGTTATTAATAGGAAAACTGCAAATACGGCCATACACAGCTTATGGAAATATATGTAACATTAAGTTTAAAAATTTGAAATTCAGTTAAAGCTGATGAGGATTACCATGTAATCGAAAGTGCTACAAAATAATTTAGACTATAATATTGTATTTACCATTAATTTTTGTTTTTTCTTATATATATATAACTACTCAGGCTAAATTATGATAGTTCTTCATTAATTAAAGTTCATTTTAAATAAATACAAAGTGTGTAAAGACAAGTAGCTAAATGTCTATCTAATTTTCATGATTGTAAGTTTCCAACTGGTTGGCTTTTTGATTCTTCATCAATGATTTCATGGCATTCCTTCCAGATTTCTGTCAAACAATGAGAGAGAATATGTGACAGTATATATTTACAATATAGGCATTTTCTGGTTGGTTCCAGATGATTCTTTATTTGATTTGCACAGAGCTTTAGGTCTGAAGCCTGTTGAACACTTCTAAAATAATTTAACATGCATTTACTAGATCTGTGGCTTTTGCATTAATGTTGACCACAGCAGTTATTGATTGCATTCTGTCTGATCCAAACTGAACTTGAACTGAACTTGAACTGGACTGAATTACAGATTGCATACCAAACTAAAGAACAATAGGCCATTCTTATCATAGTTTTTTTAAATTTTGATCTTAATTTGAAATCTATCTTTTTTTTAAAAGTGTCATAGCATTGGCCGGGACACAAACCCACAACCCGGGCAACTTCCTGCAAGTGCAAGGCAGTCGCACTGACCTCTCGACCACCAATGCAAGACTGAAATTTATCTTTTAATTAATTATTTTTACATTTGCGTTAATCTAATCTTTTGCCTTAGATTAATCTACTATCTCATTGATAGTTTATATAATTTTTTAATTAATACAATTTCAATATCATTATCAATCAGAAAATCTTATTAGCTAAGTACTTTTTTGAAAGCTTTTCTTTTAGTAACAAATTTTATTATAACTTACCACTAACATTTATTTTTATTTTATAAAACAAAGAGACTTTTCTTTAAAAAGAGAGAGAAAAAGTTTTAAATCTTTTTCTAATTCTATTTTAGATTTCTCCCTCACATGTTTTTTAACAAATACTTTTATTATATTTTAAAAGTAAAATATATGCAATCTCTTTATTTTACAAAATTGTATTTTAAAAATCTTAAAATATAAGAAGACTACTCTAAAACATATACTTTTTTTCTATTTTCATTTTTATTAATAATTTAATCATTTATTTTTAAATAAAATTATGTAATATGAGCTATATGTGTGTGTTTTATACATACATCTCTTGCTAGTGCTGTAATATATATGTTGTAGTCATACATAATATTATTACTATAAAATATTTGTTAGGAATTTATTGTAAAATTGTGAAATATTTGTGCATATGGCATGTCAATTATCATCATTATAGTTTTATCTAATTTTATTACATACATTTGTGTTGCATGTTTTATTTTATTAAGTGATTACTGAATAAAATTATATAAATTTGTTTATTTTGGGTATTTTCTTTTATTAAATGATTAATAAATATTTTGATTTTATCGGACAATTCATTTCTCTCTTAAGAGAAATAGGTTTACAACTGAGTATAGAGAATATAACTGGGTTATTTTTGAATTACTAATCATTTATCAGTCTTTCCTTAGGAATATGTCTAAGAAATATGCTTCCATATCCATAATGGACATATACAATTATTTGTTCATCTCTAATGGATAAAATAAAAATAAAATCTTATGTATGTGAATAGTCAATTCAAGAGTTTTTATGAAATAAAACTTTGGTTTTATTATGAAATTACTTTATAGTTACATATATCATATTAAAATCTTTTGCTTAATTTATATTTAATTTTTTAAAAAAAATTGCATATCTGATATAATAATAAAACTCCAATATTGTAATAAAAAGTTTGTTTAATACACCCATGAAGTTTGGTTGCACTTCTTTATAAATACTATACAAATTAATAATCAATCCATCTCATAAATAATCAATTTAAAAACAAAACTATTTTATTTATAGGAAGTTAAGAAACATTTTTTAATTGAGAAACTATTTTGATTTCTAGGAGAAGAAAAGAGGAGGTAAATATTTTATTGCGGAAACTGTTCAATTGTTAATGCTATAAGTAAAATTATTTAAGAATATTAAAAATTGTCTTAGTATTTTTTTTTTCATGTGTCATAGCATCTGCCAGGAAGTGAACCCACTAACCTGGGACAACTGCTTGTAAGGCAGCTGTGCTGACCACTCGACCACCAACACTTGACAAGTATTATTTTTATAAAAAATAATAAAAAGGTTTCAATGTGTATAAAAACACAGCTCACATTGAGACTGTGTTTTGAAGGTAATATATAGAATATTTATTTTTATATCAGTGTGGCATACTATTTTGAGAAATGGAGTCTTTTATGGCAATTTTTACTTATTGAATATATATCCAAAAAGGATAGATATATAGGATTGTAATTTTGTTTCTCACATATAATTATATATGTTCTATTGATAATGTGTTAGACATGAGTAAATTAATTCATTTTTTTTTTCAGATGTATATTGAATTTAGTAGTCCTCAGTAAAATAAATATTTAGTAATAATTCATTAACTTTATGATCTTAATCTTTCTATTCTTGTGATTTTTGAACCTAGAATGAAGGTCAAGAATTATATATGAATAATAATATTTTCCATTGCACTCAACTTTTCTGATCAGCTTGCCTTAGCTTATAAGATTCAAAATTCCATGCTATTTTCATATTCATCCATTTATACATTACATATATATGAAACAGATAAAATAGAAAATTCCATGCACTGTTAATAGAAACAAATGAGTTGTTCTCTGGCTGTGATAATGTATTTTCTACATAAATCTTGGACATGTAATAAGAATAGACATTATCTTACTGCAAAAAAAGGCATCTCATTTGTTTATATAAATTGTACTTGGAGTTCATAATTTTTATTGCAATATATATTTATTAATTTATAACAAATATTTTCATGATTATATGATGATAATTTTTTTTTAATTATATTGTTTGTGGATCTGCAGTATGATTCCAGCCAGCACACAAAGAATTCTGTTTAATGTTTCTGTATTCTTATAAAAAGTTATCATCCATTCGAGTAATACATTCCATTGCTGAATTAGGTTGCTAATAATATATTAAAGGTACATTCATTTTTTCACTGCTAAAGTTGAAACGGAGTACTGTTATGCCTTAATAATAATATGATTGTGCATAATTAAATATTGTTATCTCGTATGAATATTTGATGGTTGTCCAATCAGAATAGGAAATGGATTCACAAAAATTACTGTATTTCTGTTTAATATATGATTTTTTTACAGTACAGGTCTTTTCATACCTGCACTTCATTATGTAATATATAAGGGGTTTGAACTCAGACTTTCACATGACCCTCAACTATCCACGCTATCTCATACTGCTGACACACTTGATCACACAAATGTCGTTTGTTTTACAGTCATCTGATTTATTAAAAACGATTTAATTTCATTGAAAAAAAAAAAAAAGCTATTTTCCCAAAATAAAATATATAATTATTTCATTTTATTAAAATAATATTTGATTTCAACTGGATAATATAAATATTTTACATAATTGTTCTCAAAAGCTTCCATGAATTACTATATTTCTTTTTCCCATAAACTTTTCACTTCAAAATATGGATATTTTAATTAAATTATCTCAAAAATTCGGTCAAGCATTGGTGGTCGAGAGGTCAACAACAGCTGCTTTACAAGCAGTTATCCCGGGTTAGTGGGTTCGCTTCTCGGCTGATGCTATGACACATAAGAAAAAAATTAATAGCTTCATGCTTTCACTTTCAAACACTTAAGATTTTCCCATTCAAAAGCGTTTGGGTTCAAAAAGATAGAGGCCACTCTATCTTTTCCAAGTATTCAGTCATTTATAGTTAAAATCCGCAAAGCGCATGTGCAACAGTTTAATGCTGATTAAATATTACAGTTTATAAACATTGCGTTATATAAAATAATTGAATTATGAGTATATTTAAATAAAAACGAAATTACTATGACTGATATAATCTCAATTCATCTCTTAAACATCTCTAGAACAGCAGATTGAATGAAGAAAACGTGTTGGAAAAATGGCAGATTTCTAGTCAAATATTGGTATATAGATGACCATAAGTTTCTATAAATTTCTATACAGAACTTAAATATATAATGTTTAATAAACTACATATATGTGTGTGTGCGTGTCTTTATGTGAGAACGTTTCAGAAGATACACATCTATTAAAATTAAAGCATTAATTGAAAATTTTGACTTAAGAATAAAAATTACTAAATTTGAATTTTTTTCGTATAAAAATAAGAATACTAGCCGAGAGGTCGTCGCACCCGCCTTGCAAACAAGTAGTTGGTTGCAGGCGGGTGTGGGTTCTCGTCCCGGCCGATGCTATGACATATATAAAATAAAAAAAAGAATACTAATAAATTCTGTAATACCTCATATTTATCATTATTTCTGATAAGATTGTTGCCCGGATCATACCATCTTATGGTAGGGGTAGGATTCCCACTAGCCCTGCAATATAATTGGATATCAGTTCCTTCTAATTCCACTCTATTTTCGGTGTTCATTGCAATTCTCCCGGGAACAGCTTAAATATAACAAACCCATCTATTAGAAATTTAATGGAGCTATTTTATGCAAGTTTATAATAATGTTCATATAATAAAATATAGATTATAATAAAATGATAAATAATTTTTATTACAACAGGGTTTATAAAACAGACAAAACTCACTATATGTATTGCCACACACAGCAAGCGAGAATAATCAATGGATGGCAGAAGGCTTGTGCATAATATCCCTATCTAGTGCCTACTCATCCAATATCCCCAGACTAGTTTCTGGCTTGTGGCCTTCATCATTGCGGCACTAGATAGGGATTTTATGCACAAGCCTTCTGGCATCCATTGATTATTCTTGCTTGCTGTGTGTGGCAATACGTGTACTGAGTTTTGCTTGTTTTAAAACAGTTATACACAAGCGTAAAAAGTGGTGGTCATGTGATGTTTATTGGCTTTTAACAGGGTTTACAACAGCTCAAATAATTTTTAAGATGGTGCTTTATTAAAACCTAAAATAAAAAAGGTATAATGTAGGTTAACAGAAACAAATTATTTATTTTCAAGGTTGCCAATTGGTAATGGTTTTCTGGTGATATCAAACATAAAGTTATTACTGTTTACGTGGATGTAGTTTTTTATATTCTATTTTTTACAAAATTAAAAATCCATAAAAACTATTTAATATATATATATATTTAAAAACGAAATTTTAATTTTCTAAAATATAAAAAGTATTAAATTAAAGAACTTAGCGCTTTTAAGAGACTACTTGTTCTCATACTTATTTAATTTAATATAAGCCAATAAATATCACATGACCACCGCTTCTTATGCTTGTGTATAACTGTTTAAAACAGATAAAACTCACTATACATATTGCCACACACAGCAAGCTAGAGTAATCAATGGATGCCAGAAGGCTTGTGCATAAAATCCCCATCTAGTGCCTACTCATCCAATATCTCCAGACTAGTTTCTGGCTTGTGGCCTTCGTCAGTGAGGAGCCTTGGATCTGAGAGCACTGCACCTAGATCTTAGGATCACTGACGAAGGCCACAAGCCAGAAACTAGTCTGGGGATATAGATGGGGATTTTATGCACAAGCCTTCTGGCATCCATTGATTACTCTAGCTTTCTGGGTGTGTCAATATGTATAGTGAGTTTTGCCTGTTTTAATTTAATATATATATAAATCAATGATTGCATATTTATAATTGGAACTCAAAATAAATGAATACAAGCAAGTGCTAGAATAGTTCAACAATGCTATCTGTATTTAAAAGTACAATGACTGAATATAAGTTGATTTAGACGTGTGTTAGTAATGCAAGTAGTAAGCTGAAATGATTTTATTATAGTTAAATTTATTTGTACTGTACTTGAAGAGGGAAAAAATGTACTCCATCACCCTATGCATAAATAATAATTACTGTATTAACAAAGGGTCAGGAATAAAGTGGTTTCGTTTATATTTTAAACTTTTGATGTTTACGAACTTATCTTTGTCAATATTGGGGCAAATATTAAACTAATAATAAACTCTAGTCTACTCTACAAGGGTGGAGAGAGAGAATCTCACGTTCTATAAACTTGTTTTAATCATCAAATAATTAAATTTGAATATTAAAACAATGTTGTTTATTAAAAGTGAGATTGTATTTTAATTTTGTATTATTTATACTTATTTTAAGATTTATTGATTTCTTCTTCTTCTTATTATTATTATGGCTATATTAGTTTATATTAATTTTTATCAATATTGCCCAAAGGTATATTTCAAACACCAAATGCTTAAAAAATATGTTGATACATTTTATTATTGTCCATTAGTTACCGTAAAGTTTTAATTATGCTTAGTCTAACGAAGAGTGATTTAATCCTTTTAATTATATATATATGCGCACACATACTAAAGGTTTTTTTTATTCTTATCCTATAAACTAAAGTTAGTTGATGAGATAAGTATTTTTCAGTAGAAAAAATGAGGTGTATGTGCTGTGTCTTTTCGTATTAAATGCCTGTAATAACAAACAAAAAAAGCAAAATTTTCTTGGAATTTTATGCCACAATTTTCAGTATGTAGAATTTTTACATATTCTAAATGAATATTTTAGGCTTCTTACTATTTCTCATGTTAACAAATTTTCTTTTTCTACAAAACTATGAGAATGAAATTGAAAACCCAATAATATTTTCAATCTAAGCCCAATAGCTTATATAGTCATATGGGTCTGAACTCAGTTTTGCGCCCAGCTCTTTAACAACTATAGCCACCACTATCCTATTAGGCAGGATTGGTGTTAAACCACTAAACATTACATGATCACCATCTCTTATACTAGCACATAATTGTTATTACACAAGTCAAAACTCTCCATACAGTAGTGCCACCCTGTGCCAACCAGAGTAAACAATGGATGCCAGAAGGCTTGTGCATAAAATCCCTATCTAATGCCGACTCATCCAATAACCCAGACTAGTTTCTGGCTTGTGACCATCATAAGTGAGGAGCCTTGAATCTGAGAGCACTGCACCTAGATCTTAGGATTTAATGCAACCCTCCAGAAGCCACCTTTTATCTCTACTTAACTACAAAACTATGAGAATGAAACTGAAAACACAATAATATTTTCAACCTAAGTCCAATAGCTTATATAGTCATATGGAACTGAACTCAGTTCAGCACCCATGCGTTTTGGTGTCTTTGACTCTTTAACAACCATAGCCACCACTATCCTATTAGGCAGAATTGGTGTTAAACCATTAATCATCATATAATCACCATCTCTTATACTAGCACATAATTGTTATTAGACAAGGCAAATCTCTCCATACAATAGTGCCACCCTGTGCCAACCAGAGTAATCAATGGATGTCCGAAGGCTTGCACATAAAATCCCTATCTAATGCCTACGCATCCAATATCCCCAGACTAGTTTCTGGCTTGTGGCCATCATCAGTGAGCAGCCATGGATCTGAGAGCACTGCACCTAGATCTTAGGGTCTAATGCAACCCTCCAGCAGCCACCTTTTATCTCTGCTCAATAGCTTATATAGTCATATGTGTCTGAACTCAGTTCAGCACCCATACATTTTGGTGTCTTTGACTCTTTAACAACCATAGCCACCACTATCCTATTAGGCAGGATTAGGCATTCTAAGCATCTATTGAGCTTAGATTGAAAATATTATGTTTTCAATTTCATTCTCATAGTTTTGTAGTTAAGTAGAGATAAAAGGTGACTGTTGGAGGGTTGCATTAGATCCTAAGATCTAGGTGCAGTGCTCTCAGATCCAAGGCTCCTCACTGAGGATGGCCATAAGCCCAGAAATTAGTCTGGGGATATTGGATGAGTAGGCATTAGATAGGGATTTTATGCACAAGCCTTCTGGCATCCATTGATTACTCTGGTTGGCACAGGGTGGCACTACTATATGGAGAGTTTTGCCTTGTTATATAAAACATAGTTAATAGTCAGAAAATAATTAATCGTGACTTTAGTATGTGATATATTTTTTTTAAATGAAACACTTTATTTAATTAATACTATTGAATACATTCTCAATTTACTTAAAGATTGTAATATCACAACATTTTATTTGATTTAAATTTATGAGTGGAACCATTTATAAATACTTATGTTATCAGTGTTAAACATTTTATATATAATATCTGTATTTTATCTGTTGTTTGACTGATGAATGTAACAATGTTTGTCCAATGTCACATGTAAAATTTGTAACTACAGGAAGTTATTCTGCAATTAATAAAAATGCTTGGGGAAAAATCAGTACATGTGCTTATAACTATAGAGGTATATTCTTTAAATTGAAAAGAATATGGGATTGCGGTATATAAATTCACGATTAAAATGTGGTGTTTAGTGAGAGAAAAATAGATGTTGTAGTACTGTATTTGCAGTTAGTTGTGTTTAGTGTATGATTATGATTATATGTGAAAAAAATAATTTGAAGTAAGTCCATCATTAATAAAAATGCTTAAAAAGAAATCATTATTTGTGCTTTTAGCTACAGAGGAATCACATTTAAATCATGAAGAAAATGTGATTACAGTACATAAAGTCATGTTTGAAATGTGATATTTAATGAGAAGAAAAATAAATGATATATAAATGCTATAGTATCATATTTTCATTTACTTTTGGTTATTGTATAATTGAAAACAAAATGATGGTGGTTTTCAGACTGGTGTACAATTCTCATATCTAATTTCTATTGTTTAATTTACATTAAAGCTTTAAGTATAGGGGATTTGAACTCAGATTTTCAAGCATCCTTCAACTACCCACACTACCTCATACAACTGATACACATTCATGTAGAAAAGATAAATGATCACCAATATACATATTTCATGCTAAACCAGCACTCATCAGTTTGGTCCAGATTATCATCTCCCAACACACACACACACACACACACACATATATATATATATATAATCAGTGCTCAGTTTTATATTAAGATAGCAAATCCTCAAACTTTAATGGACAGGCTTCAATCCACTCCAACCTCCAACTCTTCAGCCATCCATATCATTGAAAGTCTGATGATGAAAACTCAAATCCCATGCTGGTGCCAATATTATTGCCATGCTTCATGTTGAACTCAAGTCACTTTGAACCCTCATGTATAGGACCTTATCCATTTAAATACATAAGAGGGATGAGCAGGATACAAGCTTGATGTGTAAATATTTAAAAACCAGGCATTCTTTACAAACCTGGAGGCTTAATTGTAAGTATAGGGGATTTGAACTCAGATTTTCAAGCTTTAAAAAAAATTGTTAAAGTGACCAATCAAAAAACCATAGCCTTTACATATTATTAAATTTTTACTATTTAACAGTATACTACATATTTACCTGTTCTCTTGACCATAAATATTGTAAATATTATATTTAAAACTTAGCCATAATGTCAAGAAAATTGAATTATTTTAACATAAAAATAAGATACATATTTAAGCAAAATAAAGCCAGATTTATACGTCATTGCAAACCTGGACATTCTCGGAGTTCAGACAACTTTATCTTCCATGTGTGCCCCCAATGAAAGTGTCTTTTCTAATGTTTTTCTTAAGTAAATTTTAAAATATCTTTCAAGTATTTAAATTTTAGCACAATGAATTTTTATTTTAACGAAAGATATTTTATTGAAATATAAATTCGATTTTATTTTGATGGGTATAATTTTATAAGAGACTGCTCAACCAGAATACTAGTTTCTTAACTTTTCTAATTTAAAGCATCTTGCGTGTTTACATTTGCTATTTAGAAGAAATGCATTGCAATTTTTCCAAAAGCATTTAGACTAAGAAATCTTGTCTTTTTAAATAATAATAAGGTATATATAAGTGATATTTATGGCTTAAAATTTATTCTTCTAATACACTCTCATTCTACTCTCTATATATCTCTAAAGGCAGCATTTTATTTATGTATAATAGCATTCCTTAATATTTATTACCGTCACATCTAGGTGCATAGTCTTAAGGTTATAGCCTTAATATATATTACTTACATAATGAGTATGCATTTAACTAAATATTAATTACAACTTTATAATAATTAATAATAATAGTTCTATTTTAATAACAATGATTTCTAATATATATCCTTTTATGTTTTTTGGCATTTATTTTTTAAAATTTATTAAATTAAAACAAGATTTTTGCAAAACATTATTGTCTTTCCAATAAATAGATTAGAGTATTTTGACATAAGTATACAAAAATTTGAAAAGATGTCAGCTCCTATTATTATGCATACTAAATTTTTATTATAGTGTCATACTACATACTGAAGCAGTCAATATTAGCTTAAGATTGTGCTTCATGTTTCTACCTACTTACCTATATTTAAATCCTATATCTTATCCCTCTCCTTTTGTCATGTATATATATATGTTATGTATATATTTGAAATGCGCGCCTAAATTTATCAATTTTAACTTTCAATAACATTTTATTATTAATTCTATTATTAATTATTAGTTCTTTTTTATTAAAGTATTATAGGTGCGATTCAAATATATATAGGATCAAAAACTTACTAACAATATTGATTTTAAATATTTTATTATATATCATTTTTAAACTTTTTCTTTTTAAATTGCTTGTTTTTTCTTTTAAACTGTATATTTTGTAAAATCCAATATGGAAGATGCTACAGTAATTGTCTAAAAATAATAAAAGGGGTTGGAAGCACTATTGTTTTAATCTGGGGTAGGTATTTTAATTAAAGTTTTACTTAAAATAAAATGGGATTAAGATTAGAGATACTTTTGTTAAAAACATGTTGTCAAATCTATTTCTAATCTGGAAATAGATTTGAATTTATTTGTGGACATTATCTTACAGTTGCATCTTCAAAAACAACTGATAAAAGAAAAGTAGAAAATGACAGAATTTTGAATCAGATGAGATTAGCTACTATTGAGAGAACTGATTGTAAACATATTACATGTCGCTGTGAAACTACAAATGATGTAGTATAAATCCACCAACCTGCTCGACCCTGTCGGGTCATCATCTTCAGTGGCCATCTCATTCTGCTGCCCAAGAGGAAGTAAAAGCTTGACCTAAGAACTTTAATGCTACTAGAAGCTTGCAGTTATTTAAGAACTTTCATTTCAATTGCATGCACGTGCAATATTTTAAATTGGACTCTTAACATTGCAAGGTAACTTCCTGCAGTGTCTTATGACCCACAAGTAAATGAATGGACAAAGACAGAATTGAGATGGTAAGATTATAGTTTAATATGGATAATTTTAACTATATACATAGCCTATTATAAGGTGAAATAAAATAATAAAAGGTCGTGGTGACCTGCATATAAATACCCTAGTCCTGCTTTTAGACTTACAGAGGCAGGAGTCTCTGACTATAATTAAAACTCAGAACATACTAAGAATGTATTCACAATGTATTAAGAACAACTAGTTTAGTTTATGGGGGTTTATATACCCCTCAAGACTTCTGGAGTCTTTTACATTCCTAACCATATATGGTGTTTTCACTTACGTTTTCACATACACACAGTATTTTTATGTTTCTCACCATATATGGTATTTTACATAGTTTTCTGACCCTATAAGGTCAGCTGGGCTTTCTATTATTATACAACTTTCTATGATTTAATAACATTGCAATTTTACACAATCGTTATTCTTAATTACTATACAGTTATTTTACATATTTATTATACATTACAGTTATTACTTTTATTCTACGTTTCTACAATTATTATTATTGTTTTACATATTCGTTATATTTATACAATTATTATTATTTACATATTCATTATACATTATATATGTTTATGCCTTGACCTTGAATACTGCACTTCCAAACCACCACCATTGAAACTAAACCTAGCTTGATTAATTAATCTTGAATCCTGCTATCAAGATTTCTAATGTATTGTTCAATTTTCTATCTTTTAAGTTAATATGTAAATGTAATTTGCTTTTAAATGATTTTTGCTCTTAAATGATTTTATAAATCTAATTTTCTCTCATATGCTCTAACTTTCTTTTCTCTCATATGCTCTAACTTTCTTTAACTTTGGTGTGGTCAATTCTTTATAGTTATTTATTACTTGATTTTATATATATGCTTTTATTATTATTATTATTATTATTATTATTATTATTATTATTATTATTATTATTATTATTATTATTATTATTATTATTATTATTATTATTATTATTATTATTATTATTATTATTATTATTATTATTATTATTATTATTATTATTATTATTATTATTATTATTATTATTATTATTATTTTGACAATCTCAAGCAAACTGGTGAACTTAATTTATAAAAATCTTTTCTGTCATTTTTATGTAAACCTTCATGAAGCAAGTTATTAATGTCCCCTTTTAAAACATAACACAGTATTAATTAATATGCTTGCCAGATTGGTTTACGTCAACATTTTGTTTATGCTTTAATATCATATATATATATATATTTGTTTTACTCTGGATTTTCTACCTGGGGTAAATCCAGAACTTAAGCTAATTAACACTTTGAAATCTTTTAAAATGTTGTTTTTTATTAAATTCTGAAAGAGTGACCCAATAGTTATTTTTTATAACTGCCAGTCTTCTTATTTTTACATACTCTTAAAATCTCAAATAAAGTACTTATATATTCCATTTATTGTAAAATCAATGAAGGTGGGATTGATTTATTTTAAATAACAGAAAGGGAAGGGGATAAATTTTAATATTTTACGATTTTAGTTATTAAGTAAATCTTAATGTTTTTTTTACTAAATAAAATCTTCAAGTATATGTTAGTAAATGAAATCTAAATTTCTCTATACATATATTATAACTGCATAGTATATTATTTGTCTAAATTATAGTATTCAAACAAGGGTCATTTATTTTAAAGCAGTAAAATTTATTCAATGTTGTTAGCGACATGTATCATTACTGTGTTTCTGACATTTGGCCGATCTTCGTGTTCTATATATATGTGCTTCTTAATCTGGGGGTTGTGACAAGTTCGAACCCATAGATTTCTTCTTGTACCTCATTCCATAGATAGTTGAGCTATCTCGAACCACATTTATTCTGTATAAAATGCCTCTGGTGGTGATCCTGTAAGTGTGGCACATGCTATGCATATCTACTTTCTTTGTATAAAAGGCCTCTGGTGGTGATTCTAAGTTTGGCACATGCTATGCCCATCCACTTTCTTCATATAAAAGGTCTCTGGTGGTGATCCCTAAGTATGGCACATGCTATGCCCATCCACTTCATCTTTCATCCAGAAGCACGACTTTTCCTGTTATTTCTTGGTTATAATGTCAGCACCGCAAACTTCTCGTATATTTATTTCTTTTGCTTTATGACCAAGTTTTAATGCTCTAATATTAAAATTATGCTTTGCTTAAAATATATATATATAAATGCCAATTACTTCTATTTTATTAATTAAGTTTATTTCAATCATATACACTCCCACCATGATAATTTATATATCTATATTTAAGAGTATCTATATGCCTTGGGGAAAATAAAGCGTTCATCTTACTATCATTAAAATAACTTTTCATTAAATATTTTGTCATCTAATCAAATGTCATTTTCAAATATGTTTTTCAAATGTATCTTATTTATTTTCACGACCTCAATGGCGTCAAAATAGTTTATATCACATGTATAATGAATTTCGGAATGCTCCTAGAAAAATATATGTTAGTCACCATGTTTCTGAACCATAAATCAAAGCGTTAATTGGCAGTATTATGTTATTCTTTCTAATATTCGATTGGCATCTTAATATTGGACCCACCAAAGATGTGTGTTTATTTGTAATATATTATTTAGCTAATAAAGAGCATATGAGAAATAATAGCGTGAATGACACTATGTAATTATCTACCGCTTGCTCATTCACGCACATACTACTGTACTTAATTTATAAATGTATAATAGTTTGTCAGTATATTAAAATATATTTTATTGTCTAACTTATTTGAGTAGTTCGAATTCCTTCTTTTCTCCACTTCCAAAAGTAAAGCCTGCTTACATATATTTTACTTTAGTCATAGTTAATAGATGACTCACTGTTTTGCTCAGCTTTGCTAGTCGGCCAGATTTAAAATTAATTCTCTTGTTCCATCACTACTATGTTATTCATTAGGTGTTAGATCTGGGGCTTCGAGAGTGGGTTCAAATTCAGGCTGGTCCCTAACCTAAATCTCAGGCTTGACTGGGTTTGAAGTATATTTTGTGAGTTCCAGCTCATGTTAGATGGATAAACATGTTTTGACCGGCACAATACACTAATCATGTTTTTAAGGAAAAACTTACAACAGTTGTCTAAAAACACAATTACTAATCTATGCAGTGATAACAGCATGCTATGCAACCAATTTTGTAAAAATGGAAGAATATTCAAAACTGCAGTAGTATATTATAAATTTGCCTATTCCAATCCTGGCTTGCTGAACAAACATGGGACAAATTAATTTGGAAAAATATCCCATCTTTTAGTTCCTCATTACCAAAGACAATTAATAAAAGAGGAGACCATGTCAAAATAAACTGAAATAATCAAATTAGAACTATTGGAGGTTCAGCCTCACCAATTTAATTTCAATTAATCTTACGGACATGTAATCAAATTAATAACTCTTTGACTTGGTCTTCCTTTAGTTGATCAGGATTGCTTTTAAAATTTGTAATAACGGACATTGTCCTTTATTGAAATATCTACAAAAGTTAATTCCAAATCCTACTGGATGTACACAAGGTGACCCTGATGGGCAGGTTGACAGTTTGTAGTCACTGGGAATCTGGACCCCTTAAATCAACATAAAAACACTCCCATTGAATTAATGTTGGTCTGGTAAAATCATTAGTTCACCTTCTACTAGGGCATTAAGTAAAATGCTTGTTTTAAAAATCAGTTGATTCGGTTTGCCTTTAGTTGACCATGATTGTCTGTAAACTTTGTAAGCATATGTATTACCATATTGTCCGTTTTTATGTTAATTAGAAAACCTAATTCAAATTTCTATCAAATGTATGCAATGTGATCTGGGAGGGCAGGTCAACAATTTGTAGTCACGGTGCATCCGAATGCCTAAAATTAATATAAGCTCATTCAAATTGTCTCATTCTTGGTTTTGTAAACCCGTTCACTCAACCTTGTTATTGAATTATGAATAAAATTTGGGGATTTTAAAACAACAAGATTTGTAATCTATGCAACACGTTTTAATTAATAAAGTTTATTGTTGAAACTAAATTCGCCTATTTTATCACAGAAAGGAAAAATGAAGGAGTTATATTATTATTAAAAACTTTTATTTAAAAGTCCAACAAATAGATTAATGTATAAACTTCTTATAAAATTTATATTCACATCTAATTCAATATATGTTAACCTATTCATTACATATTTCAATAAAAGATTTTTTAATTAAGATTTTAAATAATATGAATCTTTGATTCACTTTTGGTTAGAATATAACCATGATAAAATAGATTAATTTAAGTTAAGCAATCTAGTGCTAATTATTCATATTTTGTTTGTAAATTTGATCACTATTAAGTCATTTGGCTGTTGAACTGCTTAAAGGCAGCTGGAAAAAAATTTCTGTATGCATAAATAATTGAAGGCAATTTGGCAATTTTTAATGTAGTTTGACGGCAATGGTAAGAACATGTATATGCCCAATGATTGGAGGTGATATCTGTTCAAGTTTGCTATCTTTATAGTTTGTCCAAAAAAGTAAATAAAATTAATTCTTAATAGTTTGTGAAGTGAATTAAAAGTTTTATTTTTAAAGTTAAGTAAATCTTATGCTATGTCCACCAAGAATACTTTAATCTACTCAATAAATATTTTAATCAATGCCATGTCACTTCATTTATCTTATTTATTATCTTGTTTAACAAATTTTATTAGATGATTCTTTATCACAAACTCCATTGGATACATTCTTTCAATATATACTTTGATGATAGCTACCTTCCAAGCAACTGGCCCAGTTTCGCTTCCGGGTCAATGCTTTCACATATTAAAAAAAACTAGCATTTTCAAATTTTATAATGTAATAACTTGTTATAGCACAACAAACTATAATAAATAATTATATTAAAGTCTGTAATATACTATTTCTGGCATATAAAGATTATCATAGATTAAAATGATGAAATTAAAAAAATTAAAAAATAGGATCAGATTCCTGCTATTAACTGAAATGCAATATTAAATAAATTAGGCTATTTATCACAGATGCCAATTACCCACATATTATTATCATTATACAAGTGAGTCAAAAATTATTTTACTACTTTATTATTTTATTAATACAGTTATCAATTATTAAATAATCACATTACCATAATTAGATTATTAACATAATTTACTAAATAAAAATTCAAATATAATATTAAGGTAAAGTAAATCGTCATTATATTTATGACTTAAAAAGTTTTGCAAATTACTTTTTTTAAAATTAAATAAAGAAGTTTATTCTTTTTTTTTTTGAAATAATAAAACAAAAAAACTAATGAAAACAGTCTGTGACTAAAAGTAATTAAAGTGAGTTTTACACTACAAAAATAACCTCATATAACTAAAGAGAATTATTTATGTTTAATAATAATATGCTTTTAAAATGTTTTAGACAGTCTTTGTGTACATTTGCCTAAAAGTTGATGATGAGGGCTTTTTTTATTTATAATTATATGATACACTATTTCCATCTTCTTCAATTAATTGTTAATTATCTTTAGAAAAATTTAAAATTTTATTCAAATTTAACATATGCATTTGCCTTTTATTATGGAATGCATGTTAGTATAAACTATAGCATTTTGAGAGGTGTTCTCTGTTTTTTAGGTGATGCGTCTGACTAGTAGCAGTTTTGGCAAAGGAATTGAAATTGAAACCTTGGATCTACAAATATTAAATTTAAAGTGATATTTTATTGTTGGAGTATGATCTTATATGCCATTTTTAAGAATCTATAGATCTTAGATGTGACTTCCATGTTAGTAATATCACTGTTTAGTCCAGCAATATATGAAGATGAAAAAAGAAAAATATCATTGACACATTTTGTTGTATTCTGCTATTACTAATAGTTGAATATAATTAAAGGATTTAATAAAACTTGAATTTTGTTAAATATGTAAATAGTCCAATATATATATTTTTATATTGTAATAAAACATATTTAGATGGAAATCTTGAATGTTTGGAGTTATCCATTTAAATCAACTTAATTAGAAAGCACTTAACCTAGAAAAACTGCCTCAGGCCAATAGTGTGTCAGTTTACCCTGACTCTTGGCCTGGGAAGTTGTTCTAGGTTGTGCTTTCTAATTAAGTTGATTTAAATGGATAACTCCGTACATTCAAAATTCCCATCTATCTCTCTCTCTCTCTATATATATATATATATATATATATTGTGCCCTTTTCTATAGGTCAATGATGGTTACTAAAAAATTTTAAAATTAATATTATATAGTATTTAAAATTATAGACTATATTAAGCAGTAAAAGATTAATATGATATATTTAATAATAAGTATTGTGATGGTGAGAATTGTATCTAATTCTATATTTTTCTAAATTGTTTTTCAAAATTTTATATAATTATTTTATATAATATAAGGAGCAAATTTATTAAGACAGAGGACTAAACACCGGAAATGACTATGTGACTGTCTGAAATATTCTATGTATAAGCACCTGTTTGAATTAATACTAATAATTAAAATATTTAAATAGTATATTATAGAAGTGGATGGAATTGTCACACATCATAATAAAAATAAGTAGTAAACACCTTTATTAATTATTGTTTCAAAATTGTTTTAAAGGTAGTTAAATTGTATTAGATAATAATTGATTTAAAAATAATAATTAGTTAACATTTAAGTCTATGACATCATGATTTTAAAACTTTAGAAATTGTTTATAAATCCAAGTAGGGATTGACCAATAAAAAATAGATCTTGGCAGACAACCAAAATCACGCCAACTAATTGTATAAACAAGGGAGAACAAAAATGTGTTGACTCCAGAGCAGAGGTAAAATTTTAAGCTCTCTAAAATTTTTTTTTCTTTTTTCAATTTATTAGTCAATTTTATTATAATTTTAATAATATCTTTGAAAGAAACCAACTGACAATTTAAAAATCATCCGAAGAGAATCTTAGAATAAAATTTAAAAAAAAAGTTTTTCATAGTAATGTTTCACTAACTTTACAGTAACCTGCCAGTGGATTCTATCGAAATATAATCGGAGTTTTCAATAGAAAATGGATAGATTCTTAAAACCAAGTTGTAAATTTTATAATGTTCCAAATATGTTAATATTATTCGTTGATATAGTTTATATAGCGTATCACTATGAAAGCTGCTTTTGTGCGTATAAAATCAATGAAAGGACATTGTGCACAAAGTTAATGAAGATAATGGAAAATAAAAATAAGTATTATTCGTATAAGAATAAATGGACAAAAGGAATTGTAATATTGAAATAGTTTGAATTGCTTTCTTTAAGATGACTTGAGAAAATACTTTAGAAAAATAGTTAAAGATCGGAAGTAGTGTATATAAAATAATAATGAATGAAAGTGAAGTTTACCAAGGAAAACACTTGCCTAAAGAAAAAAAAAAAAATTTTACAGAAGAGAAATATAAAATATTGGATCCATGGAAAACGCAATTGGTACCGTAATTATTAAATAATTGTAGTTTAACTAGAAATAAAGATGCATCAACGCACTGAGGTAATATTCGCCAGAACATTAAACCAGCTTCGTGGGATAACTAAATAAAATGTTTTCTAATAATTTTGGATTAAACACTAAAACTAAAGATCATCTAAACAGTTTATTAAATGAACTAATTTATTTAAAACTTTAATAAGCATAAAGGAGAACATTCGGACAAAAGAAGAAATAATAAATATTATGGGACTAACCAAGATTTACCGTCAGAAAAATATGTGATTATGGTTTGAATTATTTTCTTTACTAATCTAAGTTAAACATTAAGTTTTAGATAGCGATAGGGAAAACAAAATACATTAATTCGTGATATAACATTATATGAAATAATATGTTTTGATTTTGAATTTTAAAATAAAATTGTATGTATGTGGAAATTTGTATATTTGTGATGCTCGAAGAGAAAGAAGCCTACTACGAACTCTGATAGGAAGATAAAGATTGTTTTTGGTAACATTTATAATTATTAATGATATAATGTATGTTTTATTTATTTAGATCAGCTGAGAATCGAATGAATGTAGCGCAAAAGTTTATTGTTATTATTGTTGTAAAACGCATTTGAAAACAACACTCTAAAACACTTTGAGATGTGATTAGATTTTTAAAAAATATGCATACGATAATCATTTTATGTGTTATTAATATAGTTCAATATAACCGATGGTTATGTGATATTTTCTGTTAATTTTCCGATTGGGATATTTAAATGTTATTTTAACAAAACGTAGATGTTGAACCTACAGTGTAATAAAGCAAGATGAATTGTTCTTATGGAATAGGGAAATGTTTTATATTAGCGAATTTTGTTTATTGTTTTAAAAGGTAGTTAGTATTTTATCGATGTTAGATACAGTAAAAATCTCGAGAGATAGTTTGGGTAGTGACTTGGTAGTACGTGGTGATTCGGAAACCAAGAGGATGTATTAAAAACTAGGATGCTACAGGGAATGAAATAATAGGTAGTTTTAGATGTTAATCAGCGTAGTTAACAAAGCCCTACGACTGGTACACATGTTGTCTTGGACAGTGGTATTTTATATATTTCTTGTGAGTCGTACTAGATGTTTGGTAAAGCTGAGTAAATAGCTGCCACATCATGCTTATCACCAAGGTTATTAGACAATGAATGTCGGACCTATTCACACTGTTCCATACATTTTTGAAGTATATTGCGGATAAGTTATCTATCTATCTTCCCGATATCCTATACATCTTTCGCTATCTTTATCTGTATTTCTTGCAACTACATCGTTATATGATAAGTCTATTAAAAGGGAAACAATAGATATTTAGAATGTATGTCATGCTATTATTTGGAATAAGAATAGTTAAGTATTAACGAAGAGTAGATTATGATTATTGAAAGAAAGATGCAGATATCCTAAGAAGGGAAGGAGTTAGAGAATTATTTTAATTTTTTTTTAAGAAATGAACTATAATTTTATAAAAGTATATCCAAATAGAAATATACAAAAATATTAAATATAATTTCACGTTTTCTTATTGTTGATTATATTTTAAAAAAAATATAAGTATTGCATATTTAAAAAATACAATAACATTCGATAATTATAGTATATGTGAAACTGTAACAGGTGATAATTAAACCCGTGTTATAGTATTATACATGAGTATGGCTTATGGAATAAACGTATTATGGTTTACGAGCATTGGAGAACAAACGTTAAAAGTAATAATAATATTTGAATAATATGCGGAGTGACTTATATAAAGTTACAAGAAAATGTAATTTTCTTTTAAAAACCATATTGATTGTAAAATTATGATGTTATAAATGATGTTTATCCACATAGATAATTTATAATACAGTAACTTTAATATTAAAAGGTAAAGAATGGTGTTACCCATAAAATAGTTAAAATAAGTGATATGATAAACCTAATGAGAAATAAATAAATAACTTTTAAAAGGCATAATAAGTTTAATTAACGATAAAAGAAATATAAATGTGTATAATTCAGCTATTGTAGTGTAAAGAAAAATGAGGATATCCCTTGTAAATAGATGTAGATGGATTTGTTTGTTTTATTTATTTTTTATTGATGTTAATAAAATTTTAAAATTTGTTTATTAAAACTTGTGTCTGAGTTTTGTTTTCTCTACATCATTGCATGAATTCACAGGGTATGTTCACAACCATTAAACTAAGTATATGATTGTTTGCACAAAAGATAAATAGAGAAGTATGTTTAATCTTAAATATTTATTGATGTTCTTGTAATTAAATAATTATAAAATTGCATTGCGTTACTGGTCATCAATCCATTATCATAATATTTTGCTAAATTATATGCTATTAGTTGCCACTTGCTTTATTTATCAGATTATCTAAACACTGCCACTTATTAATTTATTTTATTACTTAAAGATAAAAAAGGGGATATTAGATTATTAACTAATTTATTATGGTTATAAATTTGCGATGAAAGAAAGCTGTACTAGTTGGATTAGGCAATAAAGATTGTGATTATTATTGTTTTATTATTAATCTAATTTCAGAGTAGTAGATTATGACATAAAATCCCTTATCATATTTTGCTACCATATGTTATTAACATGCGAATAAATTTAAGAACCTGAGATTATTTCATTTAAGCTAGATGATTACTATTATTGTTATTAGAGATAAAAGATTAATACTTTAATTGTTAAATGAGTCTTAGTGATTAGAAGTTGCGGAAGTCATAAGAATACTATGTAGTTATTATGTGTAATAGTAGTATAAGGGGGATAGTGTTCTTATGCCATTGAGGTGGTATCCTGTGGGATATTGTTTCAATGTAATCTACCTTGTCACCCGTATTTCCACTTCTAGTCTCATGAATTCCTGAATATTTATTTGAGTTAGTTTAAAACAGAACCTAAGTTAATTTTAAGAAACTTGAGCTAGTAAAGCATTTAATTGAATATTTCATTAATTATTAGAGCTAGAACCTGGTTAGGTGATTTTCACTATATTATATTTATTTTGGGGGGAAGTGGAGATGCGGGAACGGGGCGGTTAGATTGGCCTGAGGTGTAGTGGAGCTACACACGATAACGAAGGGGTAGATGGTGGTACCCAACGACAAGGGCAGAATATATATATATATTAATTCTAATATTTTCACGGATAAATGATGATTTCATATTATTATTATTTTCGGGATATTCCATGAGATAAAATAGCTAAATAGCTTACCTATGATTTGAAAAAGAGAACACTTTGAAGAAGATATTTGTTATTGTACCAAAACGTCAGCTATTTAGCTATTTTATCACATGGAATATCCCAATAATAATAATAATATGAAATCATATATATAGTATACTCTTTTATATTGGTACACCCTATTATAAATTAAATTGTAAATAAATTTTAGGGGAATCAAGATACTTGCTTGTTTTGGAGTTTGAATCTAAGGTTATCTTGAATTAGTATAAATGTTCTAAGTCTTGGTTAAAATAGTATTCTAAAAGCGTATAAGAGATAAAATAATAAAATATAACTTAATAGTGTTTGTTAATTAATTGTTTAATAATATTTAAAATTGTAATGAAATATAAATATAATCTTATAAATAATAATATGTGCTATAGAGATAGATAATCATGTCTGTGCACATATGGTATTATAAAGTGATGGCTATTTTTAATAAAATCTTAATTTATTTTTAAAAAATGAATAAGATAGTATTTATTTTATTATTTTTATGATAAAAAAGTGTATAGAATCAATTTAGGGTTCAGTCTATACAAGATAAAATTTAAGTTATTTACATTAGTTTAAAGTTAATTGTATTTTTTATTAAGGTTAGCAAGGATATTATTTTTTTATTAGTAAATATTTTTTAAGAATAGTATTGGTTTTAAAAAAAATATTCAAGCTGTTATAACTAATTAATTATTCATAAATAAAAAGATTAGAAGAATTAACTAATGAGAGATCATGATTTGAAATATGATAAAAATAAGCAGATGATGTTTTTTTTTTTTTTTTTAGAAATTGGGAAAAAAAATATAGATAGGAAGAAAGTAATTTAGTTCTTCCATCAAATTTAGGTTAAATTTATTAAATATTATTATTTTGGTTTTAAAAAAGTAAACTAATTATTATCTAGTTGATAATCTAAAAGAATTTTATAAAGTTTTTTTTTAATTATGGAATAAAAAATCTTTTAAATCTCTACTGGACATAAATCACTATTCGATAATCTGAAAAATATCCTTGGAATCATCATATTGCTAAAAATACCAAGACAATGGAAGGAAAAAATGGTGAATTCATGCAAATGTGGTATAAAATAACAAAGGAGTTCAATGGAAAAATAGTGAGTATTATATTAATACATGATAAGTTAATTATTAAGCAAACTGAAGTAATTATACAAGTCTGTAATAAAAATTATAAAAGACCGGATTGAAATTTGTAGATAAACCAAAAGAAAGATATTTATGACAAAGTGGATTACAAGGACTTTAAATTGATAAAACTTGAATTAGTAAATAATGCCAATGGAAGTATTTGTCTAAGGAAAGTTATACTTAATTCTAGAAGAGAGCAAGGAGAATTATACCTAGTTAATAATTTAAATCATATAAAATATATTAAAATATGGTTTATTATTTTAGTAAAACAGTTATGTATGATAAACTTAAGAGGTGAATTTTACAAAATTAGAAGGAGGTGTTGATATTGTATAAAGGAAAAGAGAAATAGTTAAAGAAATATTTTATCAACATTTTTGATAAGACTGTAACTGTTTATTATGAAGATAAGTGAACTATTTATTGATAAAGTGAGACTTAAAACCCTGATGAATGAAAGAAAATTAAATGCACCATGATGATAAATAATAAAGAATAAATGTGAACTTTGATGGAAATGGTTGAATAAACTTATGAAATAAATATTGTAGTGTTTAAAATGTATTTTACATATATTGAGGGTAATATCGATCTTCACTAAACTGGAATGTCATAGAAAATATTAGAATTAAAGAATAATAGGTACTCTTTCCGACCATGTAATGCATCAACCTGATGGTACTGTTGCTTGTAAAAGCACAGAAATACACTGTACATGGCCCAACTTACAGCCTCTAAAACAGTTCTGTTCATATTAGCCATTATTAGGCATCCATGCTGTGTTTTGTATCACTATGAAAATAGTACACATCTCATATATCGTTATCATAGGATGTGAGGGTTATGTAATTCAACAGGTCATAAGTGTTTTAATGTGCATTGTAATTAAGTATCTTGCACATTGCCTGACATCCTATTGCATATTAATAATTGTAAGTACATGACTCCATTTCCCTTAACATCTTTGATGGTGAAAATAATTGCACAAGTGTACATCGTTGAAACATTTCACAAAAGTCACACAAAAAGTTCCATTTGTGGAAGAACAGCTACGAAAGTAATAGAATGTCTGGCATTGTCCGGCATTTTGGAAATTATAATATAAGTTTTTTCAGAGTAGAGCATGTATTGTCCATGCCTTCAGTCCGGCAAAACTATTGGAGGCCCCCTCCTACCAATTCCAGTGCTATATGCTGAATTTTATAATTGAGCATGTATTGGCCTGTTTTCTGGACAGGCAAAACTATCGTCCCCCCCCACCCACCCAAAATGAGACATATTTTCAAACTGATTGTTATATATATTTTTTAAATGAAAATTGAGTTAAATACCATCAGAAATGTTGTAAACATAATTTTCCATCATAAATTTTTTAAAAATAATTAGAAAAATTGGCAGCGAGCAGAAAGTAAAAATTATCAGCCTGGTAATGTTACATTTGATTATTTTTGCAAGCAACAGCGCCATCAGATGGACAGATTACACAGTCAGAAACAGAACCGAATAATACTTGCAAGAAATAGCCATGGAATAAAGTGCATAGTGAAAACTAATGTTGGATTTATAGCGTGTTAATATTCAATCCTGACTTGTAATTATGTATAGATATAAGAAACAAGTATAGTTTGGAGATGAAAACCAAGAAAATGGCATTATTAAAATTGGAAATGGGGTGGAGGGGGTAATAATTAAGTTGTGTTAGATGTACTGAATATAGGCATTTCTTACTTTACGATGTACCAAAAATATTAATGACAATAGAATGAAGTCTAAAATTAAGTAATTTCAAGATATGAGAAGTTTTATAGTTTTAAAGTATACAATGTAATATTTTATTTTTATTTATTCAAAGGTCTATTAGAAAATTTGAGTGCGGTGTTGAAAATCAATAGTTAAATAAGTATTAATTATAATTTTATTGATATAGAGTGGAAGAGATCAAAATTAGTGAATATCATAAGAGATAATAGAAAAAGAATATGAGTGTTTAAAATATTAAAGTAAGATTATTTTAATTCCAAGAAAATACATATTTTTTATCTTCTTATCAATTTATAGTCATCAAGATTGGAGTAAATTATATTTGTTAATTGAAGCTTTAAACAATAATGATTGTAAATAATCAAATAATGAAAATAATGAAAGGAAAAATAATGATTGTAAATAATAAACATATAAAGTGATTGATCATTATTATGATGTTTTAGCATAATAGGTATACATAATTTTATCGGGTAAGAAAATACAGTCCAGCTATAACAATAAAACCATATATTATTAAGAGAGGATATTTAATTTTAGTTCTTGACAATTATAAATAAGAGAAAATAAAGATGTTTGAATGTCTAAATAATTTTATTTTGTTATATTAATATATAATTTTTTTTATATTGTTATTTATTAAAGTATTTATTAGTTCAAATATAATTATTAACATTTTTGTAAATAATATGTTAATAAAGTTAGTTTATAAGGTGAATTAAATATTTAGAGTTGTGTTTCTTTGGTCTGAATCATCACAGGGTGCTAATTATACTATATACATTAATTAAAGTGTAAAATTTAAAATTTGAATAAATTTAATAATAAGATAATGTATAGTCATTATTTAAGAATAACATATTTTATAAGATATATTAATCTATTATAAACTACCATGATTACATAAGTTATCAATGAAATATATATTCTGGATTATCAAAGTATGTTTATTTGGTGGAAAATCAGATTATTAATTGCTTTATTATTATATATTATTATTATAATTGAAATAAAAAGCGGTTATTTATTATTCAAGTATTATAAATCATAAAAACATAAAATAGTAAGATAATTTTATTTATAATTATGATAATTAACAGTTTTCTTAATTATTACATTACCTATAGAATTAAATAAAATCCCTCTTTATATTTTATGTTAGATAAGTAGCTAATTAAACATCAATGATGATCCTGAGATCTCATCATCATCATCATCATCATCATTATTATTATTATTATTATTATTATATTATTATTATTATTATTATTATTATTATTATTATTATTATTATTATTATTATTATTATTATTATTATTATTTTGTAATAATTATTATAATAGTGACTATGAGTTAGGTAATTTGGATAATCTTACTGCATCATTTACTGATATTAATATAGATAATGACCCTGATATTTTAGTCAAGGATTTTTCTACACATAGTTCAGTTTTAAATATAGTTAGTGTTAAATATAATTATTGTAATAAAGAATTGTCAGATGTGGAAAGTGGAATTAAATGCTATGGTTTTTGTCAAAGATATTTTCATATATCTTGCTTGAATTTGTCCAGGTCTGTTGCTAAAGTTTTTGATTCTGTTGGTTTGGGTTTTTATCATTGTATAGAATGTAATCAATTATCTGTGGATGAAATGATGAATATTGGGAACATTAGGTCAAAAGATAATAATGATTTTATAGATGTGGAATCTGATATACATATTCAACATATTTCTGGAATGGATAATTATAATAGAGATATTGTTAAAGAGAATAGTGATAATATTTTAAGTATTAATATGAGTTTAAATTCTAGTTCTAATGTGGATATGGTTAATTTGCTTCAAGATAATGAAAGTAAGAAAGTAGACTTGGTTAATTTTACTTTTGAATTATTAGAATCAATGTCTCTTCAGGAAGTCTATAGTATGATCATGAATATGACAGAATTTGGTGTTAAGAGATATAGAATTATTAGTGATAGTGTTATTTCATGTGACATAGGTATACAATGTGATTTATTGGAAACACAGATCTTTGGGAATATTGCTGAGGTTGATTTTTCTGATGATGTTAATTAATCTGTTAGAGATAATAATAACTTAGAAAATTTACCCAAATCCTCTTTCTTTATTGGAGATAAAGTTAAAAATAGTTTTGGAAAAAAAGATAAAAAATAATAGCATTTATAATGGTGATTATAAAGGTGATAATAAGATATTGGATCAGGATTTTATTCTTGTGATGAATATATTGGATGTGGAATTCATAATAATACAAGATATAATAAAGGAAAAGATTATAAAACTAAAATTTATAGGCAGTCCAAAAAATATCAAAAACCACTTTCTAGACTTAATGATGATGAAAAATTTAACAAGTTTTCTGACTTTTCTATTAATAATTCATCATTAGGGTGTTATAATAATTTTTCTGATAAAAATATGTATCAAAGGATGGATATTCACATTACATTCCTAAAAAGTATTCAAAATCAAGTTTCAGAAGAAAAAATTGTCTAATAAATGCTGATATGGGCTTTATTGCTCATAGAGTGAATTATTCTCATTTCTCAAAATATAACAATTATATAGATAATGAGGTTAATGTGGGAAATGGTTTGGGATGCTCTTCTTCAACTTCTGGTAAAAAAGATAGAATACCTTATTTTCATGTGGAAAGGGAGTTTGGTATTTCTAAAATTCATAAAAAGCATTTTAATTAAATAAAAATAAAATAAATATTTAGTTAAAATAAATATTATTCTTCACGTAAAAAGTGTGATAAACAGAATAGCTAAAATTCAAAAAACATTAGTCATAAAAAAACTATTTGCTAAGTGCTTTCGGTACTGTGTTTCAGAATCATGATGACATATTGGAACTGAATGGTTAATATTCCGGTCATGCTCAGTGGATCACTAGTGTTACACAGATTGATAATGTTTTTTAGATTTTGCCATAAACCAAGCCTCTTTCAACTTCCTCTTTTTATTGTTCAATTCATTGCACACAGTTCTAATATTTTGAGGATAATACTCATGCCCATAACTACTTTCACCATTTGAAAAAACAGAATTAATTTGCAAATCACTTTTAGGTTTTAATATTGATAAACATGTTGTAAACATGTTAATACATTGCCTTCAGCACAATAATTTAGCATTGCAATCAATTTCTTTGCAGGCAATTGAATAAACTACTTCATACCTATTCATTTCTTCCACACTATTCTTCGAATAATTTATTAGTCTATTTAAACACAAAGGTAATCAGAATCAAATATTATAATCTTTACTAATTATATTTTTTAACTTCGTACTTATGGCATGTTTATCAATATAAAAAATCTAAAAGTGATTTGCAAGTTAATTCTGTTTTTTCAAATCATGAAAGTAGTTGTGCGTATGAGTTTTATCCTCACAATATCAGTACTGTGTGCAATGAATCAAATGATAAAAAGAGGAAGATGAAAGAGGCTTGGCTTATTGTGAAGTCTAATAATGTTATCAATCAACATAACACTAGTGTCCCACAGAGCATGCACTGGAATATTAACCATTCCGTTTCAATATGTCACCATGAATCTGGTACATGGTACCAAAAACACTTTGCAAAATAGTATTAGTGATTAATTTTTTTGAATTTTTTTCTATTTTGTTTATCACAGTTTATACGGGAAGAATAATTTACATTATTTAACAGAGTTTTTGTGTTGTTTATGTAAGCTTATAAGTATAAATTTAATATCATATCCTGCATTCTAATTGAAAATTTTACATTTCTATCATAAAGTACATTATTTTAGCTTGGAAAATCAGCATCTCATACGTCTATTGCTTCTCAGCACTCAAGTTTATTTTCTACATATAATGACAACAACATGTTAAGACTGGGATCACAACCTGTTTCTTAAACTCGTAAATATTTCATGGAGTCTTGCTATTTTGACAAATGAATGTAAAACATTCAATTCATTTTTAAATCTCACTTTAAACTGCAAAATATCATAATTAACATGAAATTAAAAAAATTCATATGCCTTAACTTTTAAAAGATTATTGACAAACAATATATATATAATTCATAGCAATAAATATGAATGCGTAAGTGCTTATTTGTATATATAAATCACTTTTTTTGTTTGTAATGCTAATTATGGTACTATATAATGTAAGGATTAGTTACAATGCATATAAACACTCATGCGAAAAGCTCATTTACAAATCAGTACTCTAATAACTGAAACACAGGCTTATTATATACCTGTGTCTATATATGTAATATATAGGGTATATGAGCACAGACTTTCACACGACTCACCACTCTCCACACTATCTCATAATACTGATACACTTAAACACATATATGTTATCTTTTCAACATATATGGGTTCAAGTGTATCAGTGATATGAGATAGTGTGGAGAGTGGTGGGTCGTGTGAAAGTCTGTGCTCATATATCCTATATATAAATCAGTACTCTAATAAACAGCTAATTTATAAACAATTGAAGTCAACATAATAATAAAATTAACTTACACATATATTAGTAATGTTAATTAAAAAACATTTGTTTTAATTAAAAACATTTCCCCTACTAGACATAATATTTCACTTACATATATATAAAAGCAAACCTATTGTTTAATAACCCTGAAAACTAATCAAGACTTAAACTTGAAAATGATCTGTCAAGCATTCAAAGGATAAAAGTTTATAATTCAATTATTTAATTGAAAACATTAAATAATTCAACAATTAATATATATAAAAACCTTTTGAATAAAAAAATATTCTTCTAAGAGATTGGAATATTTAATTGCTGAAAAGATAGTTGATTAAATCAAAGGAATAATTTTGTTTTTATATATATAGTCTTTGTCAATAAGGACTCTTCAATAAGATTGCAAATCTACACTCAAGGAAGTTTCCTGTTAGTGGCCAACTATTCAGAAGAATAAAAATATCAACTGTTAAATTATAAAGAAATAGCAGTACATCATTCGAATATTATTTAAAGAATAACTTTGTTAAGTTATACAAAAACTTATTTCAATGATTTTTGGCTAGACAATTTGTTGTGGAAATCTTGTGTGATACTTATCAAAAGATTTGGATTTTCCATCATCAGATTTTTAATGATATGGACGGCTGAAAAGTTGGAGGTTGAAGTGGATTGAAGCCTGTCCATTAAAGTGTGAGGATTTGCTATCTTAATATAAAATGAGCACTGATTATATATGTGTGTGAGAGATGATAATCTGGACCAACTGATGAATGCTGGTTTAGCATGAAATAGGTATATTGGTGATTATTTATAATTTTATACATGTGTGTGGTCATGAATACCAGTTGTATGTGATAGTGTGGATAGTTGGTGATTGCTTAAAAGTCTGAGTTCAAATCCCCCATATTTATCAAAAGATGTAAATATTAATTCATCTATTAAATGCCTAATTGTGATATCAAAATTTCTATAAAATGAACTTCTATTTTAGTTCCAGTATATCAACTAGCAAAGAATGGAATAGAACCATGAGAGGACATCACCTTATAGAAGTCAACCAACAATGCTCATTCTATCAATGTTTGCATTCCTGAAGGAGTTTGAATCTACAAGATCAAGAGACTTTGTTGTAAACTTTAAGAACATTTTCAAGACAGAAGTGTTATTCAAACCATTTAAGTGGACAGTCTGAACTCTAAACTTCATTTGTGAACAATGGGGAAGCATATGCCTAGCTTGGATCATTCCATTTCTCAAATCATGAAAAGAAAAGAGGGAATTATAGCTTATAGGGTGGACAAATATTTTATTTTGTAATTAATAAAATCTAGGTTTCCTTTCTACTTGACAGATCATCCAACTTAATGTGGAGGTAAAATTTATCTTTACCCACATTAAGAACTTTTTACTATTTACATTTCAGACTTGCTTGTTAACTTGTTATATTAATTAACTAACTCTTGTTTATTTTTATTATTTTTTGGTATGAAAGACTAACCTTCTGGAATGCATGCACTTTACTGTTAACAATAGATTACTAATATATAGGGGATTCTTTACCAAGAAAGATGCAATTTATTAAATGAAGCAACTTGTAAAAATGCTACCTATTATACTACTATTTAGGTTCAAATTTAAACTTATTAGAATTTTTGTTAGATTATAATAAATTTGTATATATATATATATATATATATATATATATATATATATATATAAATTTATACATTGACACTATATATATATATATATATATATATAGTGTCAATGATGCATACCTAACAAGGAGAGAAAGGAGATGGTTTGGATCATCGTTTATTTAATGAAATGTTAGGGATGCATGCTAAGCACTCACTAAATTATTGTTAGAACATTTGTCTGAACAGTTTTTAATTTTCTTTTGTTAAATTAAAACATGTATAACTATTTTGAAACATTAAGAAGTCTCTGATTTAGCAAAAACCAAATTATTTTAGTATAACTATTGGTGAAGAGGTTCTCATCTGATCCTTCATGTCAGCCGCGGGTGGTGTGATTTCTAGCTAAATTTCTAGAAATATGCTGTTTCCACAGCCGCACCCAAGCCTTTAAGCATTCTTTCTAAAATAAATCCTAGAAAGATTGTTAACTCAGAGTTAAGTCTTGTTTCTATGCTAAAAGGTAGAATGTTAACTTGGAGTTAAGTATTTCTTTCTACGATAAAATCTAGAAAGAGTGTTAACTCGGCTTAGCAGCTAACAGTGTGGCTTTTTCCGATGCTAAGAGCAGAGGAAAATGCCATAGTTGTTTGTGTCACACACTATATAATAATGGTGTGTTATGTATTTGATGTAACAATATCGTACGAGGGTGTGTCAATTTGATCGTGTCAAAAGTATTTAAATTTTCATTGGGGCCTTTTTTTAAGACAAATTGATGTACTGTTACCTTTTAACAATTTAAACAGTGTCATGATTGTTCCTCGTAAAGCTATAAGCCTCCTAAATTCTTGATTAGGGTGGGTTAGCATACCAAAATTTTTAAACAATCATGCTTTGAGTCACGTTTTAGCAAGAAATTTTCCAAGACCAAGAAGATGGCTAATTCAACCAACAGAAAAACTTGAAAAAAGATGGGAATTGCCAGACACGGAAGCCAGTGCTGGAATATTTCTACAGCAAAAAAAACATCCTGCTGCTGAAGGAAAAGATTGGATTGTGCAGCAAATATATGCAGATTTGAGGTCCAAAAACATCTTTCAACTTTCATTTGTAAGTCTCGTTGTGGCCGACGATGGAAATGTTCACTTCATAAAGGCAAGCTTGTTTGAGGGATTCCAAATTAGCTTTGTCAAATGTCAAAAATAAAAGAAGTAACTTCAATTTTTATTTTAAATGTACATCCCTTTTTCTCCCAATAATTGTTGTCATCGGCAATCAAATGTCAAATAAAAGAAGTAACTAAAATTTTTATTTAAACATAGCCCAAAAAAACACTTCTTCTCCCAATAATTGTTGTCATCGGCAATCAGATGGTCAAATCAAAGGAACATCATTAATTATTCTTTAATCATATAGGGGGGGAAAACCCCTCCCACTAATTGTTGTCGGCAATCAAATGTAAACCAATCAAAGTAAGACTGTAAATCATTAGTTAAACATAACCCAAATTACTATTTGAACATACACCAAAAAAGACCCACTCTTGTCAATCAAAATTAAAGAAACAACAACTATTATTGTCCCATTGTCAAAGTGACTATTATTTGGGAAAACCGTCAATCAAATGGTAACCGATAAAAGTCACTTAAATTTTTGATTTAAACATACACACAAACAAAAAATAAAACGCGAAACCCTTTCTCCCAATAATTGTTGACGGCAATCAAATGTCAAAAATAAAAGTAACGTACAATTATTCTTTAATCGTATACAAAAACACCCCTCCCACTAATTGTTGTCGGCAATCAAATGTAAAGTAGTAAAAGTAAGGTAAACCAATTATTTTTTAAACGCATCCCAAATTACTATTTGAACATACACCGAAAAAGACCCGCTCTTGTCAATAAAAATGAAAGAAACAACAACTATTATTGTTCCATTGTCAAAAAATATTCGGTTTTGTGGATACCAAAACCATAATTTATAAACAAAAAAAAAAGAAAAGAAAGTAAAATCGGTTGTCAATCAAATGTAACCGATAAAAGTAACTTCAATTTTGATTTAAACATACACAAAAAAACAACCTCTTTCTCCCAATAATTGTTGTCAGCAATCAAATGTAAAATAAAAGGAAGGTAAATTAGTATTTAATCATCACCCCAAAACATACACCCCTATCACTAATTATTGTCAGCAATCAAATGTACACCACCACTAAAAGTAAAGTAAACTACTATTCTTTAAACGGTTAACCCACCCCTTCTCCCAATAATTGGTTGTCTACAATTGTACACACAAAAAATAACCCTTCTCCCAATAATTAGTGTCAGCAATTAAATGTAAACCAATCAAAGTAAGACCGTAACTTATTATTTAAACGTAAACCAAATTACTATTTGAAACTACACCAAAAAACACCCTCTTGTCAATAAAAATTAAACAAACAACAACTATTATTGTCCCATTGTCAAAAAATATTTATTTGTAGAACCAAAACCATAATTTATAAATGAAAGGAAGTCAAATCGATTGTCAATCAAATGTAAACCGATAAAAGTAACAGTTTTAATTTTTATTTAAACATACACACACGCGAAAAAAAACCCCACTTCTCCCAATAATTGTTGTCGGCAATCAAATGTAAACCTATAAAAGTAATGTAAATTATTATTTAATTGTACACAAAAACACCTTTCCCACTAATTGTTGTCGGCAATCAAATGGAAACCTATCAAAGTAACGTCAATTATTATTTAAAGATCCATCCAAAAAAACCCGTTCTCTCTTAAATTTTGGCAATCCAATTTTACAAAAACAGTTTATACTAGTTTAAAAAAAAGCACAAATTACTATTTGAACACACACCAAAAAAGACCCTCTTGTCAATAAAAATTAAAAAAAAAAACAACTATTATTATACCATCGTCAAAAATATTATTTGGGAAAAATAATTCAGAAACGAAAGAAAATAAACTTTGTAAACAAACAAACCAAAAAAAAAAGTCAATATTAATAGAGAATCGCTGGCCTGGGAACATTATATTAATGTGTTTTTGATTAGAAATCATGCCACCTGCAGCTGACACGAAGGACCAGATGAGAACCGAAGAATTTATATATTGTTTAAATTACATGAATTATTGAAATCATTCTAATTTAGCATAACTACATATTATCTAAATTACATACGTATATACAGTCAATTTATTATATCATAATATCTTAGCAAGGTTGGTTTGTAATATCATTAATTCACTGCACTTATATAGAAATGAGGATATTGTTATATATGTAGATTCACTCCTGAAGAGAGTTAACCACAACTTCTCTCTGAATTTGAAATCTGTGGTGTAATGGAACCTGAAAGAGGGGTAGGGAGTAGGTGAACTGGTCTGAATTGTGTGCCGATTTAATGTGTAATTATTTGAGATAGACATTGGAGATGGATGCGATCATTGATCAGATTCTTCATCGTATCACTCAAGGCATCCTACTGGAAGACTCTAGGTCTGACTGTAGTATGATGCGACTCCCCTCTACCATGTGGAAAACAGTTCATTAACAATAAAAATGGAATTGAGTAGGTAATAAAATTTATTTTACAAAAGAAAACATTTTATATATCTATTGTATATGTATAACCAATGAAATTTCCATAAAATTTAATTCTTACCATATGGGTATCTATTTATACTGCACGGAATATAATCATCTTCATGCTCTACATTAACAAAATAATTATTTATTAACACAAATATAATATGAGAACAAAAGTTAAGATAGTCAAATAAGCTTATCTTTCCATAATTAATCTGTATAAAAATATTTTGAAATAAATACTATAATAATTTAATCCTAAAGTTATAATTTTGATTATCTCAAATAAATAATGCTTATAAAATATCTTTTGAATTTCTTAACATTCCAACTTTCTATAAACCTAGAAGATAAAAAGATGGAGTTTTTACTTTTGACTTTTAATTTGTTTAAATACTAGTCAATTTTCTAAACGTATATATATATATCTTGATATACTTTCATGAAACTGGCTATAAATTGGGCCTGTCAATTAATTATTTACATTCATAGCTAATAATTCTTTGAGTTTTACTACAACATTTTATTAATCATTTGGTTGGAATAATCATAAGTTTGTTATTATTTGTGTTTTATCATTTATTTTTAGATATTTATATAAAATAGCAATTCCCTGTTTTTGCTTTGCATTATTTTTTGCCATGCTAATAGATATTTATATTATTGTAATGTATTGCCTAGCAACATGTTATACATTGGCTGAAAAAAATATAGGAATACATGTCATCTTAGCATCACAATTTGTGCATCATGAAACAGAGACATTGAAATATCTATCATACAACTATTCATCTCTGAAAAGGTGGTAAAGAATATATAACAAACTTGACATTAATTTCATAAAACTGTCTGAATAAATTGGGGGTAGAGGTAATTTTATTGGAGATTTTATTTGTAATATTGATCTTGCAACCACTAAAAATGTTTCAAGATAGATGAAATAACAATCTTCTAAAATATGATCAAACACAAATGATTATTAATAAAAAAAAGATGAATATTAATGACATCTAAAACAGAAAATTATGTTAATTTCTTCATAAAATATTAGCATTTATATATATATACAACTAGGAATAAATTGTTAGAATGGTGGAAAATATCATAACTTATTTCAATTCAATATGTTTAACCTTTTTCCTGCCTCTTACGAGGCTCCTTGTCGACATCTGACGTCACTCTAACTCTGCCAGTTCTTATGCTAAAATATTCGTTTGACAGGTTTTGAGTAGGTTTTTAAAAGTTCTGTAAGATGGTGCCCTCTTCCGATTTATTTTACAAGTAAAAAATAAAAAAAAATGCATTTAAACCTAAACAAAGAAAGAACATGAGTTGTGATTGGTTGTTATGGTGCTCTCATCCGAAAAAGACATTCTGATTGGCTGGAAAGAACAAAGAAATCGCCTGATCAAAGAAAATAAAGAAAAATGCTGAGATTTTCATTTCGAATATGATTTAAAGTATTATAAAAGTATATTTTGAGAAATTGCAAATTATTTTCAGATAGAATACTAAAAAAACAAAATTATTTTCGAAAAATATTGAAGATTTTAGTAAAAATATTTAAGATTTAGTAAAAAGAAATATTTACTTTTCTATAACGTAAAAGTCGACCTTTTTGTTTATATTATAGCTTTTATGTTGCCGAAATTGAATATTTTAGAAAAAATAAATAGCAATTTATTTTTGAAAGAACTTTCGTTCTCTTCATAACCTGAAAAATTAGTAATATACTTTTTATAAACGTATCTGAGTTGAATTTAATATTATAGGCGAATATGTTTTAACAATAGGCTTTGTCTTCAGTTTGTGAGTTGGCCAATTAAAAGATTTGATTTTTACCTCATACAACCAATAATATAATTAGCGGTTAAAAGGTTAACAGATAACTTTATAAACAGTCAATTTTGGGGTTGTATATAGTATTACATTGCTCTCAATTTCAAATTTATCTTTTCATCAGAAGTTTTAAGCATTGATTGATAAAGCAAATTTTTATAGGATGCATTTTAAACATTAAGAATGTTTTTGAATTTGACAAGAATAGCTTAGATATTAGCATACTGTAAATCTAATAGAAGATAAGATAAAGTCTTCTATAAGTTTTCTTAAAAAAAAACTGTCATATAAATGAATAGTAAAAAATATATAGAATGCAATAAGAATACTTTCTTTTATTTTATTATGTTCAAGCTATATAATAAAGTTAATATTAATGCATAAATTGTGTAATATAGTTTTATAAAAGAAGTTGTTAGTATATTCAAATAGAATCTTCTATAAAATGCATGATAATATTATTAATGATGTAAATATATATATATATATTGTGCCAAGGCCAAATTGGCACATGTGTATAAAATAATTTTGTCTAAAAAAAAATTATTAAAATAAAAATCTTTCATAAAAGAGTTTGAAATAAAAGTTGGAAAATAATTGATTAAAAGTGAGAAGGTGGTTTTCTTTAGAAAGTTAAACTAAAAGTTTTATAAAAGGAAGTAAAGTTTTTCTTAATTGGTATTCGTAAATATAAATAATTAAAAGCTTCAAAATATAAATCTCTTTTCATTCGAATTGAATAAAAAAATAATATTAAAACTAGTTAAGTATGTGCTTATATATGTGCGATTGTAAATAAAAATAAATGTATGCATATTAAATAAATATTAAAAAATAAATGGAAGTTTCATTAAAAAACACGGCAATGGCTATTAATTAAAATATAAAACAACATGTTTTGCATGGCTATTACTAATTAAACAATCTTTCAAAACACGTTGTCAAAGGATTATCAATGGAATTTCGACAACAGATATTGCTGAAGGATATTACACGGACAACACATTGCAGGTATAAATAGACCTCTTTTGTATCGGACAATTAATTGAGTCAGTTAAGTCAAGAGAGAACAATCAGTTGAGTTAATTGTATCCAGAAACAAAATGCAGTGCTGAGCAGCTTTTGGGAACACACCTCTTTCTCCAGCCTTAGTCAAATAAGATCAGCAATATCTGCCCGTGAAATAATATCAGCATAACCACTTAGAAAATCTCCGTCAGTATCTAATTGTCTCCAATAGTAAAATCATGAATAATAAGGAAACTCATCAAGGAACTGTCCCAGCTGGTTGGAAGTATTCATAATGGAAGCAGCAAACAAGAAGAAAACAAAGTTCTAAATCTATGCTCAAAATCCTAGGTAAACATTTGCTTATTTTCATTTATACCATAACAGCCATTGCATTAATTCGTAAAACATTAAGAGACAAGTAATTTGAACTCTATAATCATGCATAAAATGAACTATTGATGTGCGTGTTTGTGAATGCTATATGATTTTATAAATGTCAAACATTATTTATGCTTTTCATAAGATATATATTATAGTGCAGGGGTGGGCAATTGTTTTGGCTTGGGACCAACATAGGTTGGTGGAGGGCCACATCGGGGGGCCACTTTGTGGAAGCGAAGGTTAACGGAAGGCCGCATCTTTTTTTCATGACACAATAAACACACTGCTTTATTCCCTGTATTACCAAAGAAATATTTGTTTGTCCATTCTTCATTAAACACATGACATTCATTACCAATTTTACATTTTTTTGGAGCATTCATGGTTTCACAAAAGTTGGAAATATATATTTGCTAATGCAAAGATAAAATTGAAATTAATCAGATCAACTGGAAAAGCACTGCACATCGTATCTACACTGCGCATGTATGTTGATGTGGCCATTCTAGTGGAAAATATGAGATGAATATTCGGTCATGAAACAGGAAGGAAATCTCAGTCCAAGGTGGATTTTTCTGATTGTCTTCAAGGGCCGCATAAAACTCTTAGCAGGCCGCATGTGGCCCTCGGGCCGCTATTTGCCCACCCCTATTATAGTGTGTTAATTTAAAATGTGTGTGTGTTATATTAGTTAAAAAAATTATAAAGGTGTTTAAATTTAGTAAATTAATGTTAGTTAATAAATTGTCTTAAAACTTAAACTCTATTTGTCGGTCAATTCTTTTTATCAATTCTTTTTTCAATATTTTATTATTGATTAAAATTAGACTGGGCTAGTTTTTTGGATCATTTCAAGCACTGGATTATGAGCCTACTGACCAAATATATTAGTCTGAGACTAGCTGGGCACCAAGTTTACTCCAAAACAAATAAAGTGTTTGGATAGTAGGGTTTGAATCTAGCAGCCAAGGTGGGCCATTGTTGATAGTTAAAGCTATCAATAACATTTCCCATTTTGCTCGAACGTGCTGGTTTGTTCACATAACATTAATAATGAAATAAGATTATAAATGTATTATGAAAAAAGTTTGAAACCAGCCGAAACATACATATGTGTAAGTTCTTTCAGCGGAGCGAACCTGGTACATAAATGGCTTCCCAATGTTTGGGGCTGGACCAAAGAAACAATAGTAACTAAATACTTTGTTTCTTGTTTAAAAAAATTTTTTATACAAAAGCTAAATTATGTACGTGAAAGTATTAATTTAAAAAAAAAAAAAAGAATTGACCAAAAACTTTTTTTTTTAATGAAAAGAGATTTATGCTATTTACGTTATTTAAAATAAATCATTCTGTTAAATCAGAGACAATTGGGTATTATGGGTGGAGCTGAAGCATTAAGATTGGGTAGAAAAATGGACAAAAGGGGTGGAGTTAGCATGTGTTTCTGTCTTAGTAAGAAAAATAAATAAACAATAATAATTGATTTGTTAATGCATAAGATAATTTAAAAAAAAAAAACTAATAGCATAACTATGAATAAAGAAATGGATGGAGCCGGTAGAAAGCCTGATATATTTTTAAAATCCGCAGTTAGTAGAGAAACAGAAAGAAGAAATATCTGAGACACAGATGATGATGAAAATGATGATGAATATGATGCAAGAATACAAACAAAGCCAGTTAGAACTCAAAGCAAAATTGATGAAAGAAATTAATCAGGTCAAAATAGAAATGATTACAGAAATGAAGGAAATAAGATGTGAAATTAGAGGAAAGGTAGAGAAAAATCAAGAGATCGTAGAAGTAGATTTTGTCAAAGAAAATAAGGAAGCACTGCAACAGATAAAGTAGAAACAAATGTAGATCAAGAAATAGAAGAGAGACATAAGTTCAATGTAGAAGATCACGTTGAAAAGTTTTTACAAAAATTTAAAAAGGTTAAAGTAAAGGTTCGTGTTTGTTTTGAATGTAGATTTAAAATAAAAAGAAAGCATAGGAAAAAATATTTACGGTTAAGAAAAATATAGAGGTCTGCGAAGCTTAAAGGTTTTCTAATTTACAGGGCAGAAAATAGAATGAGAAAGTGATAAAGCAATAATAAATTTTAATCTAGGAAAAGACGTGAGAATATGGAGTAGAATTTATATTAGTGAGTTAATAGAAAAAAAGAAGGAACCACCTGACATAGTTTAAAAGTTAGTAAATGGGTGGAATAGTAAAGGAAATAAACAAAAAGGACCGGAAATGGACAATGAGCATGAATATGATTATTCTAAAGTAAATAAATGTAATATATTAAATCTGAAACTTCTATTTGCAATTTAAGATAATAAATTTAAAAAAATAAATGAATAATAATAAATGAAATGTTTTGTGAAATAATAATAAAGGAGGGTTTGTAAAATAAAAGTTTTTTTTCTTTTTCTCCATGCACATATTAATTAAGAAAAAATGTTCGTAAATACATAAGTAGGTCAAATAGTTAAAATAAAATCGATAAAATCAAGTTAAATAAATAAGCATAATACATCTGTAGTAAATAATAATAAATAATGAATCGTAATAAAGTAAAGTTGGTTTTGAATAGACGCAAGTTAATAAAAGTTGAATAAATAAATGGATCGTAATAAAGTAAAAGGTTTTTTTTAATACACGCATGTTAAATAAGAAGTTAAAGTAATGGTTTGAAATAATATTGTAAGATTAGATTAATATAAGTAAATATGTTAAAATAATATTCGAGTAAAGGTTAATATAGATAAAGGTTTCAGATATTGGTCATATGCATTAAATATAATATTGTAAGGTTAAAATAGATAGAATATAAAGTCAATCTAAGTGTATTAAGAGTGTATAAGTATACATGTGTATATACATGCACATACACTGGTAATATTCAGTAAATACAATACCTCATGGTGCGTATCTGAAATGTATTTATCCAGATATCCTTTTAGGTTATTTTTTTGGTACTGCTGCACCTCATGATGTGTGTAAGAAGGGATTTATTTATTATAGATTCCCTGTAAGCAAGTCCAGTAATAACTCGACATTTAGAATATTAGTAGGTGTATCATGATGCTGCATGTATACACATGTGTAGGAATTTATCTATAGCAAAAGGGAATGAGGGTAGTGTGGAAATAAGTTTGGTTAAGGATAGGTTTAAAGCTGCCAACTGGATAAATTTTAGTATCTGTAACGGACTTACCAGGGATCATTCCTCTTTCCAAAGCGTAAGTCGAAAATGGACAGTTGAAAATTCCTGCCATTCACAGTGACCTTTTCTTAGTCAAGTCTGATAGAAACCCGGCAAATGAAGCTTTGATTTTATATACATATAAGTCGGTTTAAGTCAGCGAATCTGCTTCCGTGTCATTTCCAAAAGATCCCTGTACCATAAAATTAGTTTGTCCCAGTGGTCATTATCCATGATTTAGATCATTGTGAACAATGTATTCGGCATAGATAGAAGGATAGGATAGTCAAAACAGATTGCCCTTGGTACATAAAGTGAAAGCATTATGAAAAACAAACTTAGAAAATAAATGAATATTTAGAATCAAAAATTAAAGTTGCAAGAGATAAAATGGTCAAAAATGATGCATTTTACTCTAAAACAGAGGGGGGTGTAATGTGCCAAGGCCAAATTGGCACATGTGTATAAAATAATTTTGTCTAAAAAAAAATTATTAAAATAAAAATCTTTCGTAAAAGAGTTTGAAAAAAAAGGTGGAAAATAATTGATTAAAAGTTGGAAGGGGGTTTTCTTTAGCAAGTTAAACTAAAAGTTTTATAAAAGGAAGTAAAGTTTTTCTTAATTGGTATTCATAAATATAAATAATTAAAAGCTTCAAAATATAAATCTCTTTTCATTTGAATTGAATAAAAAAATAATATTAAAACTAATTATGTATGTGCTTATATATGTGTGATTGTAAATAAAAATAAATGTATGTGTATTAAATAAATATTAAAAAATAAATGGAAGTTGTCATTAAAAAACATGGCAATGGCTATTAATTAAAATATAAAACAACACGTTTTGCATGGCTATTACTAATTAAACAATCTTCCAAAACACATTGTCAAAGGATTATCAATGGAATTTCAACAACAGATATTGCCGGAGGATATTACATGGACAACACATCGCAAGTATAAATAGACCTTTTTTTATCAGACAATTAATTGAGTCAGTTAAGTCAAGAGAGGACAATCAATTGAGTTAATTGTATCCAGAAACAAAATGCAGTGCTGAGCGGCTTTTAGGAACACATGTCTTTCTCCAGCCTTAGTCAAATAAGATCAGCAATATCTTCCCGTGAAATAATGTCAGCATAACAACTTAGAAAATCTCCGTCAGTATCTAATTGTCTCCAATAGTAATAATCAAGAATAATAAGGAAACTCATCAAAAAAACATCCCAGCTGGCTGAAAGTATTTGTAATGGAAGCAGCAAACAAGAAGAAAACAAAGTTCTAAATCTACGCTCAAAATCCTAGGTAAACATTTGCTTATTTTCATTTATACCATAATAGCCATTGCATTAATTCATAAAGCATCCAGAGATAAGTAATTTGAACTCTATAATCATACATAAAATGAACTATTGATGTGCGTGTCTGTGAATGCTATATGATTTTATAAACATCAAACATTATTTATGCTTTTCATAAGATATATATTATAGTGTGTTAATTTAAAATGTGCGTGTGTTATATTAGTTAAAAAAATTATAAAGATGTTTAAATTTAGTAAATTAATGTTAGTTAATAAATTGTCTTAAAACTTAAACTCTATTTGTCGGTCAATTCTTTTTATCAATTCTTTTTTCTATATTTTATTATTGATTAAAATTAGACTGGGCTAGTTTTTGGGATTGTTTCAAGCGCTGGATTATGAGCCTACTGACCAAATACGTTAGTTTGAGACTAGCTGGCGCCTGGAGTTTACTCTGAAACAAATAAAGTGTTTGGATAGTAGGGGTTTGAATCTAACAGCCGAGGTGGGCCCATTGTTGATAGTTAAAGCTATCAATAATATTTCCCATTTTGCTCGAACGTGCCAGTTCGTTCACGTAACATTTATAATCAAATAAGATTATAAATGTATTATGAAAAGAAGTTTGAAAACAGCCGAAACATACATACGTGTAAGTAAGTTCTTTCAGTGGAGCGAACCTGGTACAATATATATATATATATATATATATATATATATTTGCCTTTCTTAGTTTTTATACTTATTATTTTATCCATACTTGCTAATACTATATATATAATTTGATTATATTTTTTTATTATAAAGGATTAAAAATTGATGATGAAGAAATCATGTTCTTGGAATGCGAAACAACAAATATATTTATTTACTGTATTGTTTAACCTGAGCATTTCCATTTGAATAATCAACAAAGATAAAAGATGGTGCAGTCAGCCATTAAATTACTTGCTTGATAGAAATTTAAAATGTTATAATGTTTCCTGATTCGGATTGAAATTCAACAAAAATTTTATTCAAAAATAAATATATCGCAAGAAGGATGATACAAAAACCAGTCATCTTTTTACTAGGACATCAATAGTTAATTGGGTTTAATAATTTTTATTTTTATTTTATACATTTTTTTATTTTAGGAAAATGAAGTTTTATTTTATTTAATGAAAATTCTTTGCAGAAGACTGCAGATTATAATCACTTCTATTGGCTCAACTCCAAACAAATCAAAAGAAGACTCCACTAAAAAAAAAAACGGTACCAAAATAAAAAAACTGTTATGCAAATTTAATCAAAATTATATAAAAAATATTAGATAGTTGTATACTTGGTGTAATGCATCCACTTGATGGTACTGTTGCTTGCAAAAGCACAGAAATATGCCATTTACATGGCCCAACTTACATACTATAGAACAGTTCTGTTCATATTAGCCATTAACAGGTGTAGTTGCTGTTACACACTGTGCTTTGCATCACTATGAAAATAGTGCATACATCATAGATCATTATCATAGGATGTGAAAGTATATGTAATTCAACAGGCCATAAGTGTTTTTATGTGCATTCAAATTAAGGATCTTTCATCTTACCTGACATACTATTACATACTAATAATTGTATGTCTATCACTGCATTTCCATACACATCTTGGAAGGTGAAAAGAATTGTAAAAGGGTAGGTCATTGAAGCATTTAACATAAATTATGCCAAAAGGCACATTTGCAGGAGAACAGCTATGAGAGTAATACAATGGCACTGTAATCGGCAAAACCATTAGAGACCCCCCACATTCCAGCACTATGTGCTGAAAGCTTGGTTTGCTCAGACTAGCACATGTATTGGCTGATCCTTCAGATCAGCAAAACCATAAGAGCCCCTCCCCCTTATACACATATTCCAGCACTATGCACTCAGACTAGTGCATGTGTTGGATGATCCTTCAGATCAGCAAAACCACGAGACTCCCACACCCACACATACACCAGTGCTACACACTGGAATGTATAACATAATTTTAAAATGTAATTTATAAAATGTTTGTTCAGAAATTTTTTAAAAATACTTTGAAAAATTGGAAGAAAGCAAAAAATTATTGTCCCGGTAATGTTACATTTCATTATTTTTGCAAGCAACAGTGCCATCAAGTGGCCACATTACATCAAGTATACAACTACCAAATATTATTTTCTGTTAATCATAGTCATAAAATACATTACAAATATGCATATTATGATTTTAGTATTTATTAATAGATTTCAAATGATAGTTTAAGATAAACACCTTTATTAAAAATAACCATAAAAAGCAGTCATGTATGATTAATATTAGAATAACTTAAAACATATTTATTACACTGATTACAAAAAAATATTAAAATTTACTTACTTAAGAATGAAAAATAGTTTTTAAAATAAAAATAATTCAACACCAAAGATTTTTTTCTCTTTTCTGGATAATTGTAATGTTCACATAAATGTTCTGGACATCAAAAGCATGAATAAAAGCTAAATTTAAAATAAATAGTCAAGCGTTGTTAGCTGAGAGGTCATTGCAGCTGCCTTATAAGCAAGTTGTTGTTTGCAGATGGTTGTGGGTTCGCATCCCGGCTGATGCTATGACATATGAGAAAAAAAAATTTAAAATAAATAAACTATCTTTTCTGTATAAATGTCCACAACATTTATGTGAATATTAATATAAAAGTAATAACTAAAATGTAAAAGAAATACATATATGTATCGTGACTTATAAAACAAAGTATTTATTGCATTAGGATAAATTCAATGCTTTATTTAAAAGTCGATATACGTATTTAAAATTCAAATGTTTTAAGTAATATAAAAAAAACATATTAAAAATATTACAATAAGCAAAAAATGGGAATAGATTATAGAGATAAATTATTATAGGTCTACTTTAGATAAACAATATATAAAAAGTGTGTTCGTGTTTAAAAAAGTTAAAGTGTTAGTGCGTGTGTATTTACATTTAAATGAACATTTTAGCTTGTGGTAATAAATTTTAGGAAACCATGGAAAGTAATCGTTTTATAGATGGGTTATCAATTGTAACTATTTTTAGATTTGCATGATTACAAAAATCCACATGATTAAGAGGAATAATGTAAACTTATTTTAGTCATCGTCATCAGTCTCGATCATTGTCTATCTACTGTTATATAAAGATCTCTTCAAGTTTATTCCAGTTTTCTCCAATTCTTAGTTCTGTTCTTCACATTGTACCAGCAAACTTCCTTACTTCATCACTCTATCTCACATATAGTCTCTTTCCATGTTTTTACCATCTTTTGTATCCCAATTTAAAACTTTATTTATTATCATATTTTTCAGCAATATTTCTTGCTTAGTTTTATTTTAATCTCATATGATTCTTTGAATGATATCAGTGATGACTTTACTATGTTATTTACATTTATGTAAATGATTATGGTGGGTCATTAGCATATAATATTTGAATATAAGTAATAAATAGAATTGTCATGTGGATGACACATTACTTAGTTAAACTTAATGATAGATGAGTTGTATTAATATAAAAATCTGTATGAAGAAAGCCTGCTATAATTATTTAATAGTATTTTTTTTTCTGACTCTAGCTATGCCATCTAGAGTAAGTTTGAGTAATCAATAAATTCTAGATGGTAGTATTCAATATCTAGTCTCCAAACTAGTTTTAGCTCATATTTTTTATCAGTGAAAAGATTTGGATTTAGGAACAATGTACCTGGGTCCATTATATCCAAAAATACCCAGGTGCATTACTTCCAGTCATAATATAGAAACTTGTCTGCAAAATAAAACACTGGATAAGAATTTTAAGAAGTACTCATGGCACAAAAATGTAATAAAAAACAGAGGTTTGCTGTACAACAACATTGTGTTAGCTGAGATCATTATATATTTTTTTACATTCATATAATTTCAGGCCAAATAATACAGGTGATTATAACTAATAAAAACAAGAACACTATAATTTACAGATATAGAATTAATTTCAGATATACATAATACTGGACTAGATTGAGAAAATTAATGTGTTTTTTTTTTAAATTTAGGTTGAAAAAAAAATAAAAAGTCTTATGAAGAAAAACGACTTTAAATCCAAAAAGTCTAGATATATTAATTTTAGATCCATAACAACTTGCTGATTAAAGCCATATGCTAAAAACTAATTGGGACAATTGGGGAAAAAATGATTAATGCACTATTGTATGACATTTATTTATTACTAAACCTTACACTAGGTAGCGTAAGTGGATTGAGAGAAAAAAAAATTGCTATTAACTAACATTATGTATAGTAGGATATGAGTTGTTTTGTTGTTTAACTAATAATTCCAAAATAAAAGACATTGAAATTATGTAGGTTTCATAAATATGTATAATGGATGTGAAGATATATATGTGAAAATGTTTAAAGATATTAAAAATTCAGGCCATTGATTGTGCTAATGATATGTAATTTATAAACATTGAGGATTGTCAATTCCTTAACAAGCTTTGTGATAAATGCTTAGCCAGAGAAAGCATTTCAAATATCTCTGTCAGGAACACACACACCCAAACCCCTGACCATGGTTTCATGCTTTGGCACTTCTCAGAGAGGTGTCAGGGTAGGTTCAAACACTAGATCTAAAAATACCAACCCAAAGCCAGCATTTATTTAAAAATTATCTATTGTTTATAACTTACAAGCTTAAGAGAATAGGGTCATGTGATCTATGACTTTTATTTTGAATATGTAATTTATATTTCAAAGTTGCTGTCAGATTAAGGTAGAATGTTGCTTAACATTATTAATAAATTAATCTTAATCAAATAAATTAAGATGCTCGCGGGGGATTTACGTATAATTCTGCATTATCTGGTAAAATGAAAATACACAAAGAAAAGGTAGTTTTTTTAATAATATTTAGCTTTATCACTGCATAGCATGCTTTAACTATATGTTATATTCATGGCATATCTAGTTAAAGCATGATAGGTAGTAATAAGGCTAAATATTATTAAAAACTACCTTTTCTGTGTGTATTTTTATTTTACAAGATATTACGTTGGCTCTGAAAAGAAGAAACTTAGTAACAATGGAATTATAAATCTGTATTGTAAATAGAACTCTAAAAAACCTTTGCAACATATGACTATTATTACTAAATTATAAGTCACAGAATACCTACATTTCCTTTGAAATGAACGGTTAATGATTAAAATCCCAATATTTACAGAATATGATCATTGAGTATATATATCCAACCATATATATCCTATTAAAATTTATATTGGATATTAATGTTGAATCATGGCTATTTATTTATGGCCCATCTAGGAGCATTACGTTTTGAATTAATAAATTGTCAATTATTTATGTTTAAATCTATTTTTTTAGTTTTTTGTGCATGGATTCATTTATATTCAAAGCGATTAAATATGAAGTATGCTTTAGATCATACACATCTTTATTAAATACATATTTTATGTATTACTTTAATTTGCACATGTCTATGTAAACATATAAAAATATTGAAGTAGGAAACATATATTACAAGTTTAAATTAATTGGACAATACTATTTCAGTTCTACCTATCTGTCAAGCATTGGTGGCCTAACGGTTAGCATAGCTGCCTTGCAAGAAGCTGACCTGGGTTCACTTCCCGATCAATGCATTTGACATATGGAAAAAATTCCAGTTCTACCTTAAATAATTGAATAGCACATTATTAAAATATAACTAAAATTAGTTTAACAAAATTTCCAGCTATAAAATATCTATATTTTATTAAAAAGTATTATATTATTTTTATTCTAGATATATACTTTAAATATTAATTAAATATTAATGTATTTATTATTATTAACCACAAGAGTAATAGTCTATCAAGTGTTGGTGGCTGAATGGTCAGCACAGCTGCCTTACAAGAGGTTGTCCTGGGTTCGCGGGTTTGCTTTCCAGCCAATGCTTTGACACAGGAAAAAAAGAGTAATGGTCTGGCATAAAATATATCTTGTGTGCAAGATTTAACTTTTCCATATGTCTTTTTTCATTTGATTAAAATATATGCACTGAAATGGACATTTATATTTGTATTGGAAATATTTAAGTTTGTTAATTTATTGACAATTAATTTATTTTTTTGCTATTAATTATCTCTGTGGATTTAAATATTCGAGTATTTATTATTCATTTTGAATATTAAAATTAATTAAGTAGCACAACACAGATCTAATAGCACTTCTGAATGTGCTTATGGAATTAGTCAGTTTAGAGAAGATGGAACAGTGTAGGCCAGGAGTCTCCAACCTTTTTGCACTTAAGAGCACATTCTATAATACCGGCCAGGTGGCGGGCACTGTTTATTTTTTCAATGTAAATGTATAGTTGGATAGAAGAAGTTAATAGTTGCAAATACCTTGGTCAGATTATTAATACAGATGGAAATATAATGGATGAAATTAATCATAGAATTTAAACTTGGTTGAAATGCTTTTGGTAGAAATAAGTTGATACTAAAAGGAAATATGCCTATGTGTTTGAAAAGGAAGGTTTTTAATAAATGTGTTTTGCCAGTTTTTACTTGTGGATCTGATATTTGGACACTTAATAGAAGAGCAATACAGAGACTTCAGACCATTCAAAGAAGTGTGGAGAGATGCATGTTGGGAGTAACAAGAAGGGATCAAAAATGCAATGTATGGGTAAGAGAACAAACAGGTGTTACTGATATCATTGAAAAAATTAAAAGACTGAAGTGGAGTTGGACTGGACATATTGTTAGAAGAGATGATAATAGATGGACAATTGAAATTTTAAACTGGATTCCAAGAGATTGTAAAATACCCAGAAAAAGACCATGTGAGATGGATGGATGAAATAAGAAAGTGTGCAGGGGTGGTGTGAAGAAGAGAAGCTAAAGATAGGAAAAGATCGATTGAACTTGGTCTCATGTTCATCCTGCAGTGGATTGATAATGGTTGATGATGATGATTGCTAATAATACACTTAATGTACAAAAAAATATTTATTTCAAAAATTGCAGGGCCTACAATTTGATTACAATATAATACAATAATTTATAAGAAATTTTAAAAATTAAATTTATTTGTATCAGATAAATAATTTTTTATCGTGTTCAGACGGCGGCGGGCATACGTAAAATGGTCTGCGGCGCCATGGTGCCCACGGGCATATGATTGGGAACCCCTGGTGTAGGCAAATCTAATTAAGAGTTGTGTAAGAGTGAAATACATTCAGTCAATATATTTTATATTTGGAATTATATTCAGTCATTGTGCTTTAAAAGTATAGATCCAATGATTGTTCAATATATCTATGAGGATTATTTTGAAAAAAAAATTAGTACATCACCTTCAAAACAATAGTTCAAACTTGAAATCAGTCTTCTGGCATCCACTATGATCATAGCTACTGCTATTATCTAACATGTCAATAAATCAGTATTTCTATTAAACACTATCTTAGAGGTTTAAAAATAAAGGCAAATAGTATAAAGAGTAGAAAGTCTTAAAAACAAGGTAGATTTGTCTACTCACAAAAGGAAAAATTTTAAAAATAATGTACATCTATTAAAGAGAGATTTAAAGAATCAATAAAGATTTAAGTACTTTCGAGATAAAGATTTTCAACACTTGACACATCATTTATATAAATAAACAAAGGAGCTGCATTTTAATAATTTTAAATATATAAAGTAACCAGTTTTCTGGTAATTTAAATAGATAAATTTCTGCATCACATTAAAAGAACGAGTTGTCAGCCCACTTTGGAAACATATTTCATGAAAAGCTTTAGCCATTAAATGTTTTGGAACCATATCTAATATTTCAATATAACATAACAACAAATCAATGTTCAACTCAATTTGAAAATGAAAAATAATCCTAATGGAATCAATTAAATATCAAATCTTTCATCATTAAAAGTAAGGAAAATATGAATAACCTATTTAAAGCATCCCTTGCACAAGTTTCAATAATTGCTAGCTGTTTTGTAATAATCTTACTTTTCTTAATCTCCAGTTTTATATATGGACATGCTAAGACAGGGGTCTGCAACCCTATGCCTGCACCATGGCTCCCGCAGACCATTTTACGTGTGCCCGCAGCTATCCAAACATGATAAAAAATTATTTATCTGATATAAATATAATTTAATTTTTAAATATCTTTTTGTACATTATGTGTATTATTAACAATATCCAACTATAAATTTACATTGAAAAAATAAATGATACCGGCCAGGTGCTCTTAAGTGCAAAAAGGTTGGGGAACCCTGTGCTAAGAATATACTCTATTTTAACTTTATCAAAATGTAAGAATTATGTTAGTAAAGAAAATAAGAATTTATAAAATCATATTTGTTTTAAAATTTAATAACTTAAAATATTGGATAATTGTGATGTCTTTTTCTTGAAGACATTTTATAAAATCAAACTAATAGCAATTTTAATAAAAAATATCTTACCTGTAACTTTAATTACTGTCTTTGTAATAATTTGGTTTCCAATACCATTGTGTGCTACACAACTATATTCAGCTGAATCCCGTCCTACTAAGCATTTTATAGAAAGTTTGGCTTTTGTCACACTTATACCAATTAAAATAGAAAGAGGATTTCTCTTTGCTTCAAGAAGAAAGTCATTATCTGGAATTGAATTTTGATCAAATTTTGCTCCATTCTTGAGCCAGAAGACTATAGGTGGAGGACTCCCTGCTGCATAACAGTTCACTACTATGTTAGACCCACTAGAAGGTGTTAAATATGGAGGAGGAATATATCTATAAAATCTTAAATATGGCTTAAGAGATCTGATTCTGTCATCTACAATATCAATAAAATAATATAGTTTTATAACAATCATAAACATGGTAGGAATGTCAATGCATGAGAATAAATTAAATTTTATAAAAAAATATTCCAAATATAAAAATAATTAAATGCTTTATTGTGTACAAAATGAGAGAGTTGGATCATCTAAAATTTGATTAATTATAAAGGCAATATAGAGTAAAACTGCTAATAAATATGGTTATTAAAACATAAATTTTGTTATATTTTTAAAATAAAACTGAAACAGTTAATTTGTCAATTAAGCCAATAAAAATATAATTGAATAGTTTTGAAAGTTTATAAAAACATTATGCATTAGAAGAGTTAATCCATGATCCATAAACCTTGAGCCCCAAAGTCTATCATTTTACCATTTTCTAAATTCATTTGCTTTTTAAAAGTCGGAGAGAAATCAAAACTTTTATTTTCAATTACTAGCATATGTTGCATCTGTGCAACATATACATGTATTAAAGCATATAAACCATTATTGTACAAACTATTATCTATCTATCCATCAATTCATTAATCCATCCATTTATCTATTTGTCTATTTATTTATCTATCCAGTATATTTATCTATCTATTCATTTCTCACTCCATTTATCTATCAATTTATTTATTGTTTTTATCAATTTATACATCTATTTATCCATTCACTTATTTATCGATATATCTGTCTCCATACTTCTATTCACCTATCTGTCAATTAATCTGTTCATCAAACCACCTATCTAGCTATCTTTCTATTTATCTATCAATTTATGTGTCTATCTTATTAAATCAAACATATATTACAGATCCATTAATCTATCTATCTGTCTATCTATCTATCTATCTATCTATCTATCTATCTATCTATCTATCTATCTATCTATCTATCTATCTATCTATCTATCTATCTATCTGTCTGTCTGTCTGTCTGTCTGTCTGTCTGTCTGTCTGTCTGTCTGTCTGTCTGTATGTCTGTCTGTCTGTCTGTCTGTCTGTCTGTCTATCTATCTATCTATCTATCTATCTATCTATCTATCTATCTATCTATCTATCTATCTATCTATCTATCTATCTATCTATCTATCTATCTATCTATCTATCTATCTATCTATCTATCTATCTATCTATCTATCTATCTATCTATCTATCTATCTATCCAGTATATTTATCTATCTATTCATTTCTCACTCCATTTATCTATCAATTTATTTATTGTTTTTATCAATTTATACATCTATTTATCCATTCACTTATTTATCGATATATCTGTCTCCATACTTCTATTCACCTATCTGTCAATTAATCTGTTCATCAAACCACCTATCTAGCTATCTTTCTATTTATCTATCAATTTATGTGTCTATCTTATTAAATCAAACATATATTACAGATCCATTAATCTATCTATCTGTCTATCTATCTATCTATCTATCTATCTATCTATCTATCTATCTATCTGTCTGTCTGTCTGTCTGTCTGTCTGTCTATCTGTCTGTCTGTCTATCTGTCTATCTATCTATCTATCTATCTATCTATCTATCTATCTATCTATCTATCTATCTATCTATCTATCTATCTATCTATCTATCTCTCTCTCTCTATCTATCTATCTATCTATCTATCTATCTATCTATCTATCTATCTATCTATCTATCTATCTATCTATCTATCTATCTATCTATCTATCTATCTATCTATCTATCTATCTATCTATCTATCTATCTATCTATCTATCTATCTATCTATCTATCTATCTATCTATCTATCTATCTATCTATCTATCTATCTATCTATCTATCTATCTATCTATCTATCTATCTATCTATCTATCTATCTATCTATCTATCTATCTATCTATCTATCTATCTATCTATCTATCTATCTATCTATCTATCTATCTATCTATCTATCTGATTTATCACTCGCCATTAAAGTATCAAGCAGGCCATTAATTATCAAAATTAATTTATATTCAAAGGAAAAAATGGAACATTTCTTTGTATTTATGTCTTAAGTTTTTAAATAAATAAAATAAATAGATCAGTTATGAAAATCAGCCAAAATATGAATGAATCTAATCTAGATAGTTTAAATTAATCTTTTACAAAAAAGGAATAATTTTTACTTATAATAATAGTCTTGAAAACAGACTACTCTAATATTATAAATTATGTAATAAACCAAATATACTATCATTAAAATTGAAAATCGTGTAATAATATTACTAACCAACATTAAATGTATGCAGAATGACATATAATAAGCCAAAATGTTTTCAGATAAAAATGTAACTCCATTTTATATCCACATATAAATTTTTAATAGTATATAAATATTTAATTAATATAATCAATAATTTGCAAATTGCCCTATTCGTTATCAGTACTTGATTTGCAATCTACTTAAGAAAAAAGACATAAATTAAAAAAATATTTTCATTTTTAATCTGAACAAAATTTGATCTTGATAAGAGATCCAATGCTAAATACATTAAACACTTTTGAGAATAAATATAATTATGTAATTGCCAATTTAGTATGGTTGCAATATTTATATATTATAGTGGTCAATCTCTAGGATTATTGGCTGTACACAGGCACAACATGTACCAGATGGTCTAAAGATATACCATTGCTTTAATTGGGTGTCCAAATATACCACATGAGATACAAGCTTTATTAGAGTCACCAAATATACCAGAAATGTGAAAGGTTTTACTTCAACTTAAGGTACACACCCTATTAGAAGAGATTTAAATAGGGTTTAAGCAGATTTCATTTGGGTACCCACACATACTGATCACGTATATTTTCCTGATATATATATAGAGAGAGATTTTTAACAGACTCATTTCATAGATTTCTCAACATAATTCTTCTGGTGATTAACTTATAGATCAGGTGATGATGAATGATTTATAATTAATGAGCACCTACCATTTTAAACATTATGACATTTATATCATAATGCATTAAGTTAACACTTATTATTATTTTTAGATCTCATATTACCTCTAATTCTAGCTCTTTTAGAGTTAACTTAATATAACAAATTTTGTAAATTACACTCCCACTATGTTTATCTCTCTGCTTATGACATTTTATATTTATTCTGGAATGCTGCCAAGTATAAATAAGAAAGCCATTTCAATAAAACTAATGATTTAATAAAATCAAACAAAAAATTAAAAGTATTTAGAAATGCATGTTTAAATCTAAACTATCTCCCAAGAGATAAATGGGCATTTTCTTTTACAATAATAATACTAACTGAAACACACAAGCTTATTATATACCTGTGTCTATATATGTAATATATAGGGTATATGAGCACAGACTTTCACACAACTCACCACTCTCCACTCTATCTCATAACACTGATACACTTGAACACATATATGTTGAAAAGATAAATAATCACCAATAAACGTATTTCATGCTAAACCAGCAATCATCAATTGGTCCAGATTACCATCTCTACACATATATGCTATAAGTGCTCAGATATATATTAAGATAGCCAATCCTCCTACTTTAATGGACAGGCTTCAATCTACTCCACTCTCCAACTCTTCAACCGTCCATCCAATTGAAAATATGATGATGGAATGCTCAAAAGCCACCCTGAGGCCGAGGTAATCTGGACCAACTGATGATTGCTGGTTTAGCATGAAATACATATATTGGTGATTATTTATCTTTTCAACATATATGTGTTCAAGTGTATCAGTGTTATGAGACAGGGTGGAGAGTGGTGGGTCGTGTGAAAATAATAATAATAATAAATTTAATATATAAAAAAATTAAATATGGAAAAATATTACAAATTTAATGAGAAATTGTAATACTGGGGAAACTATCATTTTTTTGTCTTACAATTGGATAATACTCAGTGTACCCTAGTGAAAACATGACCGATTCTATAAGCTGCCTGAAGTGTACTATATTTGAAACAATATATTTGAATCTATTTGCAACAGAAATTATAATTACTAACATGCCTGGATGATGAAATATGACATGACATATGCCTATATGCTTTATATATCCATGATTCATCTTTAATACTAGCCCTAATGTCACGAAATCTTGGAAATCATTTGAAAACATTTTAATAACATATTTTCATTTCTGTGTACAATATGAATCATTTCAAATTTTTCAATAATAGTTTTGTTCATTTTTTCAAATTTAATGTTAACTCAGTATTCCTTCATGGGTCAGGTCATAAGTTACGATCTAGACATTCGAATGCCTTAAAATTTTTATTGTGAACAACTAATATATGTATGCTTTGAATCAGAGATGGTACTAGAGATAGCTTTGAGAAAGAATCTGCCATGTCATCTTTTCACTGCCAAACACTGTATATGTTTATTTACAATAAAAAGACTACATAAACAACATTTTAGTAATTACTATAGAATTAAAATTACCTGGAAGTCTTCTCACTCTGGAATGTGTTTTCTAAAAATAAATGAAAATAAAACCTCTAAATTATCAATTTAATTTAAAATATTTTTACTGTCATTTTTTTTGGTTATATAATATTAATTTTGTTTAGTAAGTTAATTCATATTACTAATATATTCTATAAAATTGCATTTCATTATATCTTTCATGTTCATTATCATTTGGTGTCTGTTTACTTACATTGTATTTTTTCACACACATATATATATATATAGGTTATTTTGATTTTATATATATATGCTAGTATTTTAATTTGTTTACTATCTCAATATACATTTAAAATATAGCAGTTTTTTCTCAAAAACTTTTTAAAACACTTTTATTAATGGTTTGAAGATTTCAATCTACAGTTTTATGAAAATATTTTTTGCTGAAGACTTTTAGTAATATTAATGCAAATCAGTGATCTATCAAATATCAAATTTCAGGAATATGTTTTACAAAATGTTTATCTGTGCAATAAATATATGATTAAAATTAAACAAAACTTGAAAATCCTCTTTATTGAGAAAAATGATTCCATTCTTTAAAAAAAAAATATTTATTATAGTTTTATTCTGTACTTTATGTAAAATATGTTATAAAATTATGCTTAACGGCTTTAGCTAAATAAATTAATTTGTTCAAAATAATAAACCTTCATATATACATATCCCACTTATATTGTTTAAAGGAGGTTGCCTTGACAACTGTTTGAAATTGTTGATTGTTATTGATACTGGGATTGTCTAAATGTTGACTGTTTTTAATAATATATATATATTGTAGTTTTATTCTAGTGAATTGTTTTATATATATATTTAATATTTTCACAGTTATATGATGAAAATTAAATCTTATTTGAGTTATATTGCATATTATTTTGTTTAGATTTCCAACATTTTGATAAAGTAACTTTTACCCTTCTCAAGATTAAGGTCTCGATGAAGAACCATTATGTCGTAAGTAGTAATGGGATTGAGCATGAAGTAAAGAACAGTCATTCTTATATATGCTTGATAGTTGATCATTCAGAATTGTTGATTAATATACATTTTTTTTTCCTTTTTTCAGTTTTACAATTAATTGATTATAAGTTCACTTTAGAAAAAAGAGATAAAATGTTGCCACCACAAGGCTGGAATGTGGTGCGCTTTATCTGATTTGTTTAAAACATTTAGTCTTTTCAATATTTCCAATAGATTCATCATAGTTTTTAAATCATATATTTTCAAATTAGCTAGTATTATTAGTATTATCAAAGTCAGGTGTGTGAACAATTTTTAAAAATGTTTTATAAAAGCTGATTACAACAAAATCAAGTCATATATCATGTGACTTAATTTAATAAGCTTGTATTACAAATGTTATATAATAAGCATGCCAATAGCTCTTACCAAGCTTTTCAGAACATTCCCATCCCCAGACCAGTGTCTAGATCTGGCTTTCATCAATGAGGCATTAGGATAATCATGCATTAGATTCAAAATACCAGGTCAAGCTCAGCAATTATTGCTATTGCTTTTAAAGTTTTGGCAATTATATATTGCTAAAGCTATTAATATATGATGCATCTAAACTTAGTTCAGTCCCATATGTCTATTTAAATTAGATACCTGAATTTGAACACAAATGGATGTCTGACAATTTCAGATTTTCTATTTAATAGTTAATCATGAGATAAAGTGTTGGGCTTGATCTGATATTTTAAATCTGATGCTTAAATATCCCAGTGCCTCAGTGACAAAAGCCAGAGCTAGAAACTGATCTGGGGATACTAAGTGTTCTGAAAAGCGTGTTAAAAGCTATTGGCATGCTCATTATATAATATTTGTAATACAAGTTTATTAAATTAAGTCATGTGATATATGACTTAATTTTCTTGCAATTATTGTTATTGCTCTTAAGCCTTTGGTAATTTTATATTGCTAAAGCTTTTAATATATGGTGTATCTGAAAGTTCAGTCCCATATGGCTACTCAAGTTCATGGATGTCAGAAAATTTCAGATTTTCTACTTCATAGTTAAACATTAGATAAAGTGCTGGGTTTGACCTGGTATTTTAAATCTAATGCTTGAATATTCTAAGCCAGGGCTAGAAACTGGTCTGGGGATAGGGGTGGTATGAAAAGCTTGTTAAGAGATATTGGCATACTCATTATGTAAAAAAACTGACGTAATCAACTTTTGGTTGAGGTATTTTTATACTCCTTAATTCTAACAATAATATATCTATTTTATTGACCCACATAGCTTCTTGAGCACTGTGAATATAAATTTCATAGACATCTTGGTATTCTAAACATATCTTTAAATTTCCAAAAGAAATCGCCAATTTGTTTGCTAGTAGATAAAGGAGTCTTAATTTCGAATAATTAAGACTATTTCCTTTAGTATAAGATAAAACAATCTTATAACTAATATTAGCATTTTTTTCTTCTTAGTATCAAAATGCTATGTAAAGACAATTGTAAATATATGAAGGAAAATCATAGATTTAATTTTATATTATACAAAATAAATTATTAAATAGATATTTATATTTTTGTGATCTATATTTATTTCAATTGACGGTTATTTCTTTTAAAACCATTATGTTGTTTTACTTTCTCACTGAATTAAATATGTAAACATAATCAATTTAATAGACAACTATATAATTTTAATTTTTATCGTAGACAAACTATATATTTTAATCATATATTTATTTTTATCTAATTGACTTTCATTCAAAATTGAACCTTGTCAATATGTTACATCAATTCAAAATGTCACGTGATTTACATATCATCTTAACACACCCTCTATTGACCAATGTCAACCCTAAAAATATATATTTATACTTTCCAATCTTCACTTTAGTGAGCCTTGTACTAAATTTATATATTTCTCTTTATTTTCTTGTATATACATTGTTTTATATATTTCCTTTCATAATAATTTCTACAATATTTGATCACTTCAATACTTTCTTCACATTTCATAACATACCCTGCTTCTAAAAAATGGCAAAATAGTCCTAACTTAATATCTCTCTTATTTATTGCTTTATCATACTCGTTCCCCTTTTTATCTTACTTTTTGCTGACTGATCTATATATATATATATCATACATCTGTTGCACATAGTTTATAAACTATTCCTTCTTATCATTCCTATCATTAACTTTTTAATGATTTACTATTTTTTCATTTTATACCTATATTCTCTTTCTTTCTTTTTTTCATTATTATTCAGAATTTTATATACATCCTTCCAATATAGAATAGAAATGCATTTCTTATTCTTTCTTTTATTTTCACTACTAACTTTCTTATATCCACTTCTAATCCTCAATATATTTCTTATAACCCTACCATTATATCCATATTTAATTTATTCCTTGTGGATCTGCAACTTTTGCACCTTTGCCTCCTTTTTATTTAATGCAAGCCTATCATTTTTCTCTTTTATTCCTTTCAGTACTTCCATTTTTTGACACCAAGGTTGATAAGACCTCAGATGTATTATTTCCCTGACAATTTTATTCTTTATACAATTCTTTATCATAATCTCTCCATTCTCATTCTTTTTCACTAATAAATCTAAATACTTTACTCTTTCTTCGTTGTTTTCCATTGTAAATGAAATATTAAACATATTTTATTCAGTTCATTAAATGCTTTCATTATGCTTCTTCTATTTCCTACTATTATTACATCATTTACATATCTACATTATTTTATAATTTCCTCATTCTCAATATATTTATTAACTACACCCTGCTCAATCCAATCTACCATACTTGATGCCATAATCCCACTTATCAAACATCCCATTATCCATCCTTTCTCTGTATTCCAATATTCATTATTATATTTTACATATGTTTCACTAATTATTATTAATACCTCTTCTATTATTTTTATCAATTCCTTTGAAAATTTCCCTTCATTTTTGATTCTTCTTACCACAATTTCAGTTCTTTCCTTTCTAGACACACTTTGATACAGTTTCTCTATATCAAATGATGTTATATTACCATTCCTCCCTAATTTAACCATTTTTAACCCTCCTATTACTTCCTCAGAATTTTTTATACATTACTTTCCATATCCCATATTATCTGCAAGTTTTTTCTATATTATATCACATATTTCTTTCAGTACATATCCATTGAAATCCATCATTAGTCTTACAGACATATTCTTTTTGTGTGTTTGTATTTTTCCAATCACTATAGGATGCTCAAAAGCTGTTGGATATAACACTTTATATTCATTTTAATTTAGTCTTTCTCATTATTTGTAATATTATTATATATTTATACTTAATTAAATTATTTGAATTTATTCTCTATTTTTACAAAGTCTTGTTTTATCAAGACCTTTCTAATTTTATCTTCAAAATCTTCTTTATTTAAAATTCCTTCTTAACTTCCTTTATATTGTTCTTTATTGTTTGTTTATCTTTCTATTCATTCTTACTTATATATCCATTCTTTCTATTAATTACTTAATTTTTGACTGCATATTAATTTTTCTTCTTCCTTAATACTGTTTTTTTATCAATGTTTACATACTTAAATGATATATATTTTGGGGAATATTTACTTTTTGATATATTTACAAATTTTTTATTTTTACTATCATTTCTATGATATTCATTTTTATTATTTCTCTCATCATACATCTCTTTATCTTTATACTTATCCATTTCTACTTCCCATCATACTTTATTTTAAGCCTATTCTTAATGTATTCATTATGCTCTTCTAATCATTTATTCATATAATAAAACATATCCCACGATACTTTTATTTTTATTCTTGCCTTATTTCTTTTATAAATTTTTATTAAGTTATTTATTTCCCAGTACTTTTCCTTAATACACCATTCTAATATTGTTGTTTGTATTTTATACATTATTTTTGTATTCAAAGTAATTTTTTACTACAAATTTTAATTCCACATGATCTAGGCATAAGCCTCTTCATTTTACATTTATTTAAAACCATTAAGTGCCATTTTATTTCTTTAATTCTTCTGTTATTAATCCACAACACTTTAAATAAATTAAAGTTATTTTATCCACTGATTTATATAAAAACTTCCACTTATCTTTAGTACTCTCATTTCTGACATCCATTACATTACTTTTTTTATAATATATTACCAGATATTTCAATCACATTTTGATTCTTTATAAAAAATTTCATAATCTTTCCAGGATTCAATTTTGAATGAAAGTCGATTAATTAAAAATAAATATATGATTAAAATATATATTTATCTATTAAATTGATTATGTTTACATATTCAATCCAGTGAGAAAAAATATATATATCGATATTATCATATTGACTATTTATTATAAAATCTTTAAATTGGTTTTAAAAATTCCTTCTTTAGTCTTACTTCATTTAATACTTTTGTGTGATCTTAATTAGAGCTAAATTTAAAATTTCAAGAATTTTTATGGTCAAAGGCTGATTATTTATATTATTTTTTTACATGATTGTATGTCAGTTATTATTTTTTAAATTTTTTTTTCAAAGTACATCTCAATTTTCCAGTGCATGATTTTTTGGTACTTTAACATTAGTCCTGCATCACAGAGCATGTATTAGACCTGCTGTGCCTTTTCATATTTGTATCAATCCACTGATAACTATGTAATATTGTGATGTGATCAAAATAACATGTACATGGATCTTGTATATGATATTTTCACAAGATTTACAAAGTTATTGGAAGGTTGATACAAATGTAAAAAGGTGCAGCAAGTCTAATACATGCTCCATGTTGCAGGACTAATACTCAACTAAAAGTATTAAAAAAATAAAAAAGATACAGGGATTATGTGGAGAAGAGAAGCTAAATATCGGAGAAGATGGATTGAACTTGGAGAGATCTTCATCCTGCAGTGGATTGATAATGGTTGATGATGATTTATATATGTTAAAATGCTTAATTGTGTATACTTAATTGTAAGTATATTGCAATCATGATGTTTATAAAAAAGCTGGGCCATAGTTTTTTTGTAAGGAGATTCAGGTATTTAAGTTGTGTCTGATATATTCATCAATTCAGATAGTTTATGAGAATATATAGAACAATTTGAAAAATGTTGCAACACCATTTATTTAGTTATCTGCTTATTTTTAGCATAGTGCTTAACTTAACACATGCATAAAAGAGTTTTTATTAAACATTTTTTTTTCCTTTTTTCCTGAGTCATTATGAGAACCATGGGATAAATAATCAATGTCGCCATCATATATTTTGTCAATGATGTTATTATAAGTATTAATGGGATAAGTGATAGGAAATAGGATTCCTCCACTATATACTGGCCAATATAATGAGTTTAATTTTACTTCTATATTTAAAATAAAGATTATACAATCATTGTTTTTCTTTTTATTTCAGATGCCTAACAGTTTTTACTGAGGCATCAAGAGAATTTATTTTAAGGCTCAAAGAATGTTTGTAAGCCAATCCTTGTTTTCTCTGGGTTTTTTTTATATTCATGACAGCAAAATATATTATGATTCTCCTATTCTGAAAATGTCCAATATTTGTCAAGTCAGCAGATAGCAAATGAAAAAGATAGAGGATACAATGAATTGTGAAGTTTTGGAAGAAAAACTGTCGACAAACAATTTATCATACAGTTGAATAAAAGATTACAGATTTTTGAAGTTAGAATTAAAGATGAAAGATAACTGTAAGTGAACATGAGTTTTATTCTAAAAATACAATATGAAAACCTATGTAAAATAATATCCATTATGAATAAAAGGAGTATATTAAGCAGTTCCAAAATTAGTGATGGAATTATACAGATTGCGGATAATTCAAGCATTGTTATAAATAAATGAAAATCTGTTATATTGCAGATTGATTTTGATCTATCAAATCAGTATTTCAAAATTCTCATGGAATATTTCAAAGATAAAATTTGAAAATAGTAGCCCTTATCATAAGATTTTTTAATAATTCTATCAAATATAAAATGGGGGGGGGGGGCATAGAGAAGATTCATTTATTTATTCTTTGAATGATAACAAAAAAAAACTCTGAGTTTATTTTTTAAAAAATTCACTTTATATCATATAACATGCAATTTATTGTAAAAAGTGGTTATTAATGATCATAAACCTTTAAATATAAATTTTAGAACATTTTTAAAAATAGAGTTTCCAACAAAAATGACAGGTAAAGAGCAAAGAATTCAATGTTTATTTCAAAGTAAACTTTATTGATCGAGAATGCAAGGTTACATCAGTGAGTTACAAAATATATAGTCAGAATAAATTTCAAGTGTCATATATAATTAGATATATACACATTACATATTGATGTCATAGGTATAGAACAAAAGCTATAAAAGGTTACAGTTGAATAATAGGAGAGCCTGAAATATTTTATTTGATAGATGAACTATGAATTATGAAGGCATGATGTTAACCAAAGGTATCTGAAGTAGTTTGAGTCTTTAAGCAGTTCCTCTGCTGGGTTATGACATTTCTCTTTGTCAACTATTTTTATGTGTGCGGGGTTGTTGGATCTGTTGTCATTTAATTTGTTTTTTCTCCAGTTAATTTGTTTCGGCATCCTGTATTTTGAGAAGGCTCCATGTAAGAATTCAATGTTTCCTTTTAGTTTTTGACAAAATAACAAGTTAAAATGCTGTTTTAAAAGAAGCAACTTCTAAACTTAAAAGTGAATTTAAAAGAAAATCTTTATTTTTTTGTCACAAGATAAAAAAATCTTAATAATCAATTTAAAAAAACGCTAGATGCAACAGAATATATGCGATAAGATTTTTTTTTTTTTATAATAGTCAAATGCACCCATTTCTGATTGTACATTAGTACTATCTTAGCACATCTAAAAACACTTGAATGATTGTTGACTAGAAATTATATGACATTCATCCAGAAAATTGACAGGGAGGTTTAGTATTATCATTGTGTCAGTATATAAAATGCAATGTAGATTGGAATTATAAAATAGTTCCAGCACATGGAAGAATACTTTTATACAGGGTTTTTTTATTCCTTGTACATATTGTATTATTGTAATACATTCTAGTTAATTTTACGTGAAAAAGGTAGGTGTCGCTATGAATGCAATGTACGTTGAAATTGTAAAATAGAGCCAACATATTAAAAAGGGCAAAAATCAATATTTGTCAAAAAAGCTTTTATGCGTTATTATTGTTATTACATAAATACAATTATTAACTATTATATAAAGATCTTTATATTGTATTAATTTATTTAAATGAAACCTGCATGATATAACACAATGACTAGTATAGCTCTGAGTGGTTTAACTCATTTCAATATGGTGTTTATTAAAAGGTGAGAACATTTCTAATGTTCTCCCTGGTGACAACTTTTGTATTCATTCAATATTAATAATTAATTGATGTGTAATAGTATTTGAACCCTGAGATATTATTATTTGATTAGTACACATTTAGTAGAGAAGAGTATTACTTTGTATAACAAAGTAGTAAATTTGGCCATGGCTCTCCATCAGATTTTATTGCATCATGTTTCAAATACATATATAATTTAAAGAATATATCTAAGAAGACATATGTTAGTTCTTACATATAATATATAAATTAATTTATAAATTACATTTGTCAGTAATATATTTATAGCCTTGTTATAAGAAAATGTGTACATTTTTGGATAAATTTTAAATTCAAACATATTTAGCTTAATTAAAAGTTATTTTGATGTAATAAAATTTTGTTTACTCCATTTAGCATTGATGTTTTGCATTTTTTGTATAAAATTTACTTTAATACTCTTTCTCTATACAAGGTTATCATTGCTCATTATAATTACACATCTGCATACCAATTTATAGAATTTGATAATAGAATATTGTTATTGATTAAAGGATAGTTTTTTTGCAACTTTCTTCATTTAGACCACTAAACATCACATGATCACTATCTCTTATACTAGCACATAATTGTTATTAAACAAGGCACAACTCTCCATACAGTAGTGCCACCGTGTGCCAACCAGAGTAATCAATTGATGCCAGAAGGTTTGTGCATAAAATCCCTATTTTCAAAAGCCAGAAACTAGTCTGGGGATATTGGATGAGTAGGCACTAGATAGGGATTTTATGCACAAGTCTCTGGCATCCATTGATTACTCTGGTTGGCACAGGGTATGGAGAGTTTTGCCTTGTTTTCTTCATTTAGCTAAACTATTACAGTTACAATGTGGCTTGCTCAATTCACGGAGTATAATAAAAGTCATACTTTTATAGTTACAATTTAACTTCCACTTTAGGGGCTCAAAAACATTTGATGACAATTGTATTAATGATATTTTATTGAGGCTAAAACTGATCATAATTTTATAATTTTTTTACATCAGATATATATGTCATTTAATAAACTTCACATAGAAATTAATAAAGTGGAATTATATTATAGTTTAGAGTAAAACAATATTCATGCTGTTGGGTATTCTACATGTTAAACAATTAATATATATGCATTTTACTTTTCTTTTTTTCTACCTAGATAATCAATTTGGAAATAGATGATTCTGAAGTCTTGGGATCTTTGTTTTGAATATTAAAGGTAAATTATAATTGTATTGGATATTAATTTAGTTTATTATATGTGGTATCTATTAATTATATTAGTTTAATAAGGAATATTCAATTTTTATAATAAAAAAGGTACTAGAAAGAAAAGAAATTTGTTGGGTGGGTCTGAATGTAGTGAAGATTCCATGATGATAATTCTGTGTAAACTTTGTGAAAAATTTGAAGAATCACAAACTAAATTTAAAGCATTTTGGGATGAGTTTAAAGAATATCAAGCTAAATACGATAAAGTTTTGAGGAATCTTAAAATAAATCTGATAAAATATTTGACGAAGCTCAAACTGAGTTTAATAAAAAATTAGAGGAATTTCAAGTTGAGTTTAAAAACTAAATGTGATAAAAAATTTGAAATAATTTGAGATGAATTTAAAGAATCCTATGCTAAATCTGATCAAAGATTTAAGAAATAGCAAAAAACCTCTGATAAAAGATTTGAAGAATCACATTTGCCAAAAATTTTAAAGAATCCCAAGTTAGGTTTAAGGAATCTGAAACTAAATTTGATAAATTTTATAATGTGTTTAAATAGTCTTTTATGAAAAGTATAAACTTCCAAAGACAAATGTTAATTGAATGAGTCAAAAGCAGAGTTTTTGTAACAAAATGAAAAATGTTAGGAAAGAAGTTAAATCAACTTTTGAAAGCTTTAACTGAGAAATTAAGCAAGAGTCAGCAATAAGTGTTAATAAAAATAAGAAAAATAATCTCTATAATATTGAAAATAAATTGTCAAGTTACTGAAAAAACTAATGCTAATATTCATAATGTAACTATAGAATTAAAAAGACATATAAACACAATGGCAGTGTCAATGAAATACAATCTTGATAAATGTCATTACAAAGATAATGAATATTTAGCAAATTCAATTAGTAAAAATGCTAGTTATGTCAAGCGTTGGTGGCCTTGTGATTAGCATAGCATGGGGGAAAAAAAATGTTAGTTATATAAAGAATAATTTTTCTAATAGTAATGAGGAAAGAATTACTAACTTTGTTCAAAAGAAATTCCAGGCACAAATTTCGACAATAATGATAAAATTTTCTCTCTGGTGATGAAATCCTCTAAAACTAAATATTTTTGTTATCACAAACTACATAATTATAAATATATAAATTCTGCCTTTGAATATAAAGAATTGGTTCTATTTTAGAATAGTGAGAGTTTTAAAATAATTGAACCTACAAATTAACGCATAAAGCAGAACTTCATAAAAGATGTGTGATCACATTACACTTTAGTACCTTACTTAGATATAGGATTTATAAATGGTGAATTAAATTCACTACTTTATTTTCTAATATAAGACCTATAAATAGTAAAATTGAAACTATTTTATTATCAAGGCTACAATAAAAAGCACAAATTCCTATGGACTTAATAATAAATATTTAATGTATAGTAGGAATTATGGACATGATCTCAACTTATTAGTTATTTAAAATTTGAATCTATTGTTCAAAATTTTAAAGAACAGCGTGGTGCAATTACTGATTTTCTTGTAGACTGAAACCTAAATGTTTTAATAAGAACGATCTTTATAAGGTATTTATTCTCTTGATAGTCAGTAAAATGGTAGAGATCATTTGTGTAATTAAAATTTTAACCGGTATAAAGAGATCTCATAATTTTCGAAGTCCAAAACTTATACTTTCAATACAAATTAAATGTGTTATCCTATTTAATTTTACTTTATAATTAAAAAAAGTCACCTAAATATATATATTAATCTTATGTGGATACTTAAATTCAAGCTGTTTAATTAAGGTTTGTTGATTACATAAGTAGATTTAAGTAAACTTATCAGGGATTAAAAAATTATTTACTTATGTCTAGAAAGTTTTATTGTTAGCATTGTATTTTACGATTTCATTAGCTGTAAAAGTACAGATAAGAATTTTATTTTTATTTGGAGGCTATTTACTTATAAAAATATGATGAAACTTTAGTTAAAATGACCAAAGAAGCTAATTTACTTTGGAAAGTGGGAGACTATTGTGACTGTAAATTAGTAGTCTGAATTCATAAAAGAAAAAAAAAGCTTCATTATAAGAAATAAGAATAATAATAAAAGACAAATGTTTACTTCTACTTGCTATAAATCACTATTTTTATATATTACTTTAAAATAAGACAATATAATTTTTTTTTTTTTAAAACATTGACATTTTAATTATTCATATTAAACACTAAATAAAAATGATTTTAGTATGAGAATACATGCCAAACAGTACATCTTCCACATACATGTGAGTGACGCGTGTGTGTATAATTGGTTGGCATATATATAAATCAGAGCACACATTGGATAATAAATGTATATTATATTATTTTATTCTTAAATTTAGTATAAAAATAAGAGGTGACATAAAATTTATTTTTATGAAGAAAATTAATACAATTTATTATTTTTATTTTTTTAAAATTTATAAAATAATATTATTTAAAAATCACGTGATTAAAAAAAATGAAAAAATGCATAGTTAAATCTATGAATGACTTGGGAATGTGAAATTAAATGACATACACATGAGATGCTTGGCAAAATGAATATTCTAAAAAAAAGCATTGATATAGCATTCTTCAGACATCAATAATATAAAAAAAAGATTTTTAAAAAAATATAATAAAATAGACTATTGCAGGGGTGAGCAATTGTTTTGGCTTGGGGGCTGCAGAGGTTGGCAAAGGGCCGCATCGGGGACCACTTTGTGGAAGCAAAGGGATGCACCTTTTTTTCATGACACAATAAACACACTACTTTATTCCCTGTATTACAAAAAAATATTTGTTTAGCCATTTTGTCATTAAACACATGACATTCATCACTGATTTTACATTTTTTCGGTGGGTTTATGGTTTCACTAAAGTTGGAAATGTATATATTTGCTAATGCAAAGACAAAATTGAAATTAACCAGATCAACTGAAAAAGCACTGCCCATTGTATCTACACTGCGCATGTGTATTGACATGCCCATCCTAGTGGAAAATACGAGTCGAATCTTCGGTCATGCTCCAGAAGGAAATCTCAGTTCAAGATGGATTTTTCTTATTGTCTTGGTAGGCCACATAAAAACTCTTAGCAGACCACATGTGGCCCTTGGGTTACTACTTGTCCACCCCTGGACTATTGCAACAGTAATTGTATTTTAAAACTGAATGCTGTAAACAGTGAACACATGGAAGAGTAAATTTACTCCAGATTGAGGTCTATAATGACCTCAGAAATTATCTTCTTCACTAAAAACAGCTGACTATAACATACTGTTTATGTCATTATTATCAAAATATTATAAAATTTGATTATATCAATAATAGCTCATATAAAATATCATCATATTCTATTTTAACTGAAAATAAAAACCTCTAGAGTTTTATTCATTTCATTATTATAAAACTTGCTAACAAATACATTATTTTCAAATAATTTGTTTTAAACTAGTTATGCAATAGCAGTATCACTAAGTTTAATATTACTGCCATATCTAGCATCATACACATTATATTATCATCAACATTTTTATTAACAATAGAGAACATTAGCTAAAAAAAGAGACTGCTTAGTTTATTTTTTATAAAAACAAAATTATTATTATTATTGGATTTAGGCATTCTATCATCAGATTTTCAATGGTATGGATGACTGAAGAGTTGGAGGTTGGAGTAGATTGAAGCCTGTCCATTGAAGTATAAGGATTTGCTATCTTAATATAAACTGAGCACTGATTATATATATGTGGAGGAAATGATAATCTGGACCAACTAATGAGTGCTAGTTCAGCACAAAATAAGTATATTGTTGATTATTTATCTTTTCTACATGTGTGTGGTCATGTGTATCAGTAGGATGAGATAATGTGAATAGTTGAATGTTGCTTAAAAGTCTGAGTTCAAATCCCCTATATTTACAATTAAGTTCCAGATATAAGAATGCCTGTATTTTAAATCTTACACATTAAGCCTGCATTCTGACCATCTCTCTTCTGTGTATTTAAATGGATACTGTTTTATGTATGAAGGGTCAGAGTGACTTGAGGTCAACATGGGCATAACAATAATATTGGCATCAGCATGGGGTTTGGGCATTCTACCATCAGATTTTCAATGATATGGATGGCTAAAGAGTTGGAGGTTGGAGTAGATTGAAGCCTGTCCATTAAAGTATAAAGATTTGCTATCTTAATATAAACTGAGCACTGATTATATATGAGCATGGGAGATGATAATCTGGACCAGCTGATGAGTGTTGGTTCAGCATGAAATATATATATATATATATATATATATATATATATATATATATATATATATATATATATATATATTGGTGATTTATCTTTTTTACATGTGTGTGGTCATGTATATCAGTAGTATGAGATAGGGTGGATAGTTGAAGGTTGCTTGAAAGTCTGAATTCAAATCCCCTATATTTATTATTATTTTCATTTTTTCTATGTAAAAAAAAAGAATGAAATCACCCTGAATAGATAATAGTTATTATATAATTCATACATTATCATATAAGATACACATGACATTTGTGTGGGTAAATATTAAAGTGTAAACCAGATGTATTCATTGTTTTTGTATTAAATCAAAGCATCTATTTATTTATTTCAATGTATAAAAATAATGGAATATTTATACCAGCTGTTATGCTTAAAATATTAGATGTGATCATCATATTTAGATATACATTTGAAATATACATATTCACATATTCTTACATATATTGTTTAAGGTTATCTAACAAAAGCACTGACTCAGTAACTAATTTACTTATTTTACTTTAGCTAAATCAATACTTGTATTTAAACAGTGTGGATTGTCTGAACCTACCCTGGCACCTCTCTGAGGAGTGCCAAAGCACGAAACCATGGTCAGGGGTTGGGGGGATTCCTGACAGAGATATTTAAGTGCTGGATCTGGCTAAGCATTTATCACAAAGCTTGTTGAGGAATTGGCAATCCTCACTGTTTATAACTTACAAGCTTAAGAGATAGGGTCATGTGATCTATGACTCTTATTTTGAATACTTGTATATATTTATTATTTATTTATTTTTGTTTGTAATATACATTTTTATTTTTAAGTTTGAATTCATATTTTTTTTATAGTTAATATCAATAATTCATTGAACTGTAATTGGATAATAGTCTCGTATGTATTTGAACCCTGTAGTATTACTTAATTATAGACATTATATAAGAGAAGAGTATTACTATGTATAACATAGTATTAAATTTATCCATAGTTTACCATCAGATCTTATTGTATCACATTTCAAAAACTCATATATATAATTCAGAGAAAATATTTAAAAAGGCACATCTTAGTGCTTACATAAAAGATATGAATTAATTTATAAATTACAGTTGTAGCACTATCATGCAAGAGGTACTGATTTCTATAATACTTTTAAAACATTGTATAGGGGTAATCATAAACATATAATCACAAACATGTGAAAAAGATATGCACAATTTATGCTGAAGCAGCATTAATCATTTGACCCATATCACAATCTTACTGGATCAACTGATGAGTGGTGTTTCAGCACAAAATTTGCATGTAGGAATCATACATCTGTTTATATATTTTTCATCATATGTTTATGATTGCCCCTACACAAGTTTTTAAAAGTGAATAGAAATCGGTCTTTATCTTGCATGATAGTGGTGTTGTGAAAATCTCCTACATAAATAATATAAAATAATGGTCTATTTAATGTTTTATTTACTATACAGAAAAAGAATTCAAATTAAAACCAATTCTTTTTTTATGTTGCACTTCAAGTATACAATAGTCAAATATGTTTAAAAATACATATATACAAGCAACAAAGACTACAAATTATAAAATTATCATAGAAAAGCCTTTTTCGGCAAATTGTTTTTTGCCCTTTTCAAAAGCACATACAGCGACATCTATATCAATACATGAGAGAAGACAGATAAACAAATGGATATCTGACACGATCTATTATGTGATTTTTTTTCCTCCTCTTTCTCAATCCTACTACAAAATTACTGTTATATATATTGAATTGATATATATCCACATATATTAATTAATTAACTATCCATTCTTTATCCATTAACCACTTATTATTCAACTTAATGTATGTTTTGTATATATTCATACAGTATGAATATATACAAAACATACATTAAGTTAAATAATAAGTGGTTAATGGATAAAGAATGGATAGTTAATTAATTAATATATGTGGATATATATCAATTCAATATATATAACAGTAATTTTGTAGTAGGATTGAGAAAGAGGAGGAAAAAAAATCACATAATAGATCGTGTCAGATATCCATTTGTTTATCTGTCTTCTCTCATGTATTGATATAGATGTCGCTGTATGTGCTTTAAATCTTGGAGACATATTGAAAAGGGCAAAAAACATAATTTGCCGAAAAAGGCTTTTCTATGATAATTTTATAATTTGTAATCTTTGTTGCTTGTATATATGTATTTTTAAACATATTTGAATGTTTTATTTAAATCTGGTTACTTTAAGCTTGTTTTCATTTTGTAATAGATAATAATTATAAAATTCTCTTACTTTTTTCTTCTAATATTTACTTTTGCAAATATTTTAAACATATACAATACTTGAACATACATATATACATATTTTGAACAATTAGTTATACTTATCCCAGTGCATCTTTTACTTTAGAGCTCAATCCTGGCACAATTATCCATCATCCCAGAAATTAAACCAACTTCCCTCACATAATTGTTGCTTTATATATATATATATATATATATATATATATATATATATATATATATATATATATATATATATATATATATATATATATATATATATAACCATTAGCAAACAGTCAACACCTAGACAATCCCAATATAGATAATAATAATCAACAATTTCAGATTGTTGCCAAGACAACTTCCTTTTCATAATAAAGATGGAATCCCCTGTATTTTGTTCATAACAGGTAATCATCATCAACAGAAATTATTAAATTCATTTCAAAGCAAAATCATGTTATTGTACCTTGGCTACATGACAGATAAGCAATCAATTTAAATCTGATTAAATTCTAATAATCAATATCACTCATACAACTACAAACATAGTAGTTTACTCTTGGTCTTATACTGTTACAAACTTGTAATCTATAAATCTTTATTAACAAATTACTGATAGTCAATTATTATTACAAGTAAGACTTAATTATACTGTTATTTCCAGCTAAATATCTGATAACTTATGTACTGGTATATTGATATTTCAGTATTTAATGTTAAGAAAGCTTTTCTATTTTAGTTATACTGCTTCTGTATGTCTTTCATATATATTATTATCAAAACATAGTAATATATCTTTTCATTTGGTTATAATATTTTTTGCTTAGATATCTAATTTGCTTACAGTTATATCAGGGAAAAAAGCTTTAACTAAAATTCAATTTTTAACTTCACTAAAATATATACATATTCAACTTCATAAAATCGATGCAACAAATTACACATACAATAGGTACATTAGTGTATATAAACTATTTTGTCAAAATGTAAAAAAAAAATTCTCTAAACTACTTTGCTAAACATAAAAAAGAAGAATGAACTATTCAAACTCATTATTTTTTCCATGGAATTTCTGTTAACTTTCAATTTTTTTTACCAACAGTTGAACTGTTTTTATATAAGGCAAATAATTAGTTTGATCATCACATTATTTACATTATTCTTTGATTATAAGAAGTTCAAACAATGCTAAAATGTAATTAATACATAAAACTTAAGAATGTTAAAAGCAATTAGAAAATAAAAATATCTTCATAATGTATTCTCTATACTTAAATTATTCACAGTCTGATTTACAGATAGATAAGAGAGTTCCAAATTTTTCTAGATGTATGTAATATGTATATATTAGCTATTATGTAAAACTGTTGTGGCAAGTAAAATAAAAACATAAAAAAAGATTATGTAGTGTGCATCCATTCCTAAGACAGTCACATTTTATCACTGATATATAAATATAGATAGATAGATAGATTAAAATGATCACTCAATGAAAGAGCTTTATAAGAAAAAAGGAAATATAATTTATTTTGATTATTAAACCATACTACTGTTCAGACTGGGTACTAATTATATAAGACTAATAGGCCATGGTCACATTTCAGTACTACTAAACCTATTTTTAATTACCTAAAGGGAAATCCTTCATTAATATAGAAATTATACTAGGTTTAAACCAAGGCACCAGCCAAGCATGGGAAAAATCCATGGGAAAAGTTTGAATTCCCTTCAGCATTTACCAAAGATATACCACTATTATCTCAGTTGAGTAAAAGAAATCTTGTCTCATTGGCTATCATAATTTTAACCCATTTATAACATATAACACATTTTACAAATAATATGTCCAGCTTATCGTAAATAGGCCATTATTTTTAAATGATGAAAAATTAAGAAAAAAATAGAAAGGAGGCAAATAAAATAACTGTTTATTATACAATGATAAACTTTTTAAGTAATTAATTTTAATACAAACATATTGCATGGATTACCATTACAATAATGCAAATAAAAAACTGAAATTATTACAAATATTTACTTGAATTCTGATATATAAACTGCAAAACAATTCTTACTATATGTTAGGTGATTACTCTAAAAAATTTCTTGACAATCTTTTGCTATGTCTTTAACCAAAGGTGTCTTTTCATCAACTTAATGTTTTCTCATCTTTTTTCAATTTATTTATCTGGCATTATATAGTTAATTCTAATAGGCTTTTCCCTAATTTTTTGAAAGAAATCAAGATGCTAAACTTCTTCAGTTGGATTTACAATATAGAAGTAAACTAAGATCTAGTTGCTTACAAAGGTTATATATGTCCATCCATCATAAGAAACAGTTTGCATTTAATATATCTAAAGCAGCATAATACATAGCATAGGGCAATACTTCTTAGCAATAATAGGTTAAATTCAGTCACGTATATAAACAAGGCAAAACTCTCTATACAGTAGTGCCACCCTGTGCCAACCAGAGTAATCAATGACTGCCAGAAGGCTTGTGCATAAAATTCCTATCTAATGTCTACTCATCCAATATCCACAGACTAGTTTTTGGCTTGTGGCTTCTGGCATCCATTGATTACTCTGGTTGGCACAGAGTGGCACTACTGTATAGAGAGTTTTACCTTGTTTATAAACAATTATGTGCTAGTATAAGAGATAGTGATCATGTGATGTTCTGCCACATTTCTGATTTTGACAAATGCTCTCCAGATAATTAATTAGGAACTACACTGTGTCCTAACTAATGGATAAACACCCAAGCATTCAGCAATGCATCATCATTACAGCTGACATCACACATGGTCTGCTGAATCAATAACTAAAAGTTTGATGGACTGTCTTACTCATATATTTATATGGACTATAGGCTTAAGGAGAGAAAATTCAATGACAAAAGAATGTCATAATAAATTTTAATGATCTTTTATATATAAACAGATCATTGTCTAAGTTGAGTCATCCATGTATTACCTAATTTTGGTTTTAATTTTTACATTAGTTTTAATTAATTAAAAAAACACAATATTACCTAATCTGATTGCAGTAAAATTTATAAATGGCATGAGCAATTTTTTATGATTATTACATTCCATAAACTAACAAACTAGAACTTAATTAATTTTTTTTCCTATTTGTCTAAAATCATATTTTAAATACAGAACTTTAAAAAAATATAAGCAATTACTATTTTAATTATTTAAAGAAAAACATTTTCTTTTATTTTCCTTTCTCTTTTTTTTTTAAAAAAATTTCTTTCCTAGACAAAAAAAAAAAGAAATACAATCAATCTTCAATAGTATCTTTTTAAAAAAATCTTTAAATTAAAATTAATTTTTTCCTTTAACCTATTTATTGCTGATTATTTTATTGGCCAAGTGAGGTAAAAGTCTAAACTTTTAATTGGTCAATTCAGAAACTCAACTGTCAAAATATATTCATCTTTTAATGTTATATTCACGTTAGTTTCATTTGTAAAAAGTGTATTAATAATTTGTCAGGTTATGAAAGTGAATGAAAGTTTTTTCAAAAATAAATTTTTATTTATAATTATAAAAATATTCGATAGTGGAAACTCTAAAACAAACATTAGTAACCAACTAAAAAGTGTTGCTGATGTCAGTGATTTCTTTCTCAGTTTTACATTCCCAAAAAGTAAATAATTTTTATTAAAATCTTATATATTTTTCAATAATAATTTTATTTTTAGCATATTTTATCAAAATAATTTATAATATGTCAAAAAATACTTTTAAAATGGTCTAAAACATTCGTTTATCACTTTCGAAATGAAAGAAAAGAAATTGTAGCGGTTTAGTTATTGACAAGCGATTTTCTTTGTCCTTGACAGTTAACAGCCAATCAGCATCAAGGATGGACTGCCCTCTTCCTTTGTTAGACCTTCAATTTCAGTTTTATTGATTTTTTTACTTGTAAAATAATTCAAGAGAGGGCAGCATCTTACGGAACTGTTTATAACTTTTCAAATGACAGTAAAATCTTTACCATAGCGTTAAAAATGACAGAATTCGAGCAATGAGAAGCCCATTTCATTTTTAGTCATAACTGACACAAAAAAGGTTAACATAACTTGTCTAACTTTTTTTTAATTATTTTAAAACTGTCTTAAATCTAAAAAAGCTAATAATTCTTTACCTTTTTTAACAATTATCATTTAAAACAACACTATTAAGACACTTTCTGTCTTTAATTTATTTATGCAGCTCACATTTTTTTGGCTATAATATTATGTAAATACTTAATTAAACATCATGTAATAAGTAACAATATGTAATAATATTAATTTATTTTGTAGTCATTTTTTATGTGTAAAACATTTTTCAGATTATTCATTTAGTGGAAATTAGTTGATTATTTTTGTTGTTTGAAATAACAATAAAAATGTCTGTAGCTAATGTAAGTTTAATTAATATTATTATACATATTGTTGTGTATATGTATAGCGGCTGCAGAAAGGAGTTTGCTATTAACTGAAAGGAGACCCTTTGATTCCTCTTGGAGGCCTTAAAGGAACCGAGCAGGGCAAATTCCTAATGTCCACTCCATACGTTCTTGTCATTGCAGCTGTTATTACTATGTGATTATTCATATAGTATATGAACATGGATGGGCTGCTTATCAACACGCATTAGCCAGCGTGGTGAGTTTATTGGCTTTTTACCTCTGAGTTTAAGATCAAGAAACACCATGGTCTTTCTTCTCAGTGCCTGATAAGGCAGAATGAATGTTTGTGTAAATGATAAATATTTTTCCAATACATATATACAATTATGACAGACAAAAATAAAGCATGGCCCTTATTCCCAGAAGGCTGTAAAGTCACCAACCAAGGATGCAGTTGGTGGCCGAAGGCGGAGGGTGCTAAGAATCCCCTGATTGCGGATGCAGGCTGCCATTTGATGATGACTTTTTATTTAGGTACTTACAACTGCAGATCACTTTCAAGTGAAGGAAGATTGCAAGAATTAGAAAAAGAACTGTCTTATATTAAATGGGACATTATTGGACTTTGTGATGTTAGAAGAAAAGGAGAAGAAACAATTGATTTAAAAAGTGGACACATACTCTATTATAAAGGCACATATATTGGAAATACAAGTGGAGTAGGATTCATTATAAATAAAAAGTGGAAGAACAATATTGTGGAGATTGATGTTGTATCGGACAGAGTGGCAAGATTAGTTATACAACTTAATAGCAGATACCAAATGCAGATAATTCAGGTTTATGCCCCAACAAGTTCTCATAGTGATGAAGTAGTAGAAGATTTTTATATGGATGTACAAAAGGCTTTTGATCAGAGTAAACAACATTTTAAAATTGTTATGGGAGACTTTAATGCTAGAATTGGTAGACAAATGAAAGATGAAATTGCTGTAGGTAATTTTGGTTATGGTAATAGAAATGAGAGAGGACATAGACTTGTGGAGTTTGCAGAAAAAGAAAAACTTTATATTATGAATTCATTTTTTGAGAAAAATGTTAAAAGGAAATGGACATGGAAGCATCCAAATGAAGGTACAGCAGAATTGGATTATATTTTGACTAACAGAAAATACATATTTCAAGATTGTAATGTTCTTAATAAATTTAACACAGGGTGTAAGTTCCATGTTAATGTAAAACTAGAGAGACAAAAATTATTAAGAAAAACAATATTTACAGTTGATATTCCTAATCTTGAGAAACATTCTAATGAAATTAAATTAGAACTTACAAATAGGTTTCAAGTGTTAGGAGATTTTGAACATGATTCAGATTTGAATGAAATTAATATGAAAATAACTGATTCACTTTTAAAAACTGCAACAAACATAGCTGGTAGAAAAAAGCAGCAATTGACTAATAAAATTTCTACTGAGACTAGAGAATTTATGAAGAAAAGAAGGAATATGAAGATATACAAAAATGATGTATTAAAAAGAATTGAATATCTCGAATTTTGTAAAATGGTACGGAAAAGAGTTGAAAATGATATAAGAAAGTATAACTGTGAAATAGCAAGGAAAGCTGTAGAAGAAAATAAAAGACTCAAAAATGTTAAACAACATTTTGGTATTGGTAGGAAATTTATATCTGCAATAAGAAAAAAAGATGGAATTATTACTAAAAAGAGAGATGACATCATGAAATTGGTAGAAGATTTTTATCAAGAATTATATAGTAATAAAGAACAAGTACCTCCTATATCTATTACATCTTCCGAATTGCCCAGAATTTTAAATGAAAAAGTGAGACATGTAATTAAGTGTATGAAGAAAGAAAAGGCTCCAGGAAATGATGGAATTATAATTGATATATTAAAAGAAGCAGGTGAAGAAATAGAAACAATTTTAGCAAAGTTATATACCAAATGTCTAAATGATAAAGATGTACCGGAAGATTGGAAGAATGCAGTAATAATACTAATATTTAAAAAAGGTGATAAATAAGATATTAGAAATTACAGACCTATCAGCCTTTTATCAGTTTTATATAAAATTTTTACCAAGATAATTACAACTCGTCTACAGAGAACTTTGGATTTCCACCAACCAAGAGAACAAGCTGGATTTAAAAGTGGTTTTAGTACAATAGGTCATATCCAGGTATTGAGAGAAGTCATAGAAAGGACAAATGAATATGAGTTGTCATTATGTTTTGGATTTGTAGATTATGAAAAGGCATTCGATTCTATACACATTTCTTCAGTGATTAAAGCATTGGATCATCAAGGTATAGATCCAGGATATTGTCATATTTTAAAGAATATTTATACAAATGCAACAGCAACAATTATATTACATAATGATACTGGAAAAATCAACATTGAGAAAAGTGTAAGACAAGGTGACTCCATATCTCCAAAACTCTTTACAGCAGTGCTGCAAGAAGTATTTTGTGGATTAAAATGGGAAACTAAAGGAGTGAAAGTAAATGGAGAGTATTTAAGTCATTTAGATTTTGCAGATGATGTAGTTGTTTTTGCAAATAATGTTTCAGAGCTGCAGGAAATGTTGCAGGAGTTAGCAGATGAAAGTAGAAAAGTAGGACTAAAGATAAATGTTAAAAAGACTAAAGTAATGTTTAATCGATTTGCTCAAAATATAAAAATAAAGATTGATTATGAAGAATTAGAAGAAGTTAACAGTTACAAATACCTTGGTCAGATTATTAATACAGATGGAAACATAATGGAGGAAATTAATCATAGAATTAAACTTGGTTGGAGTGCTTTTGGTAGAAATAACTTGATACTAAAAGGAAATATGCCTATGTGTTTGAAAAGGATGGTTTTTAACAAATGTGTTTTACCAGTTCTTACTTATGGATCTGAGACTTGGACACTTAATAGAAGAGAAATACAGAGACTTCAGACCACTCAAAGGAGTATGGAGAGATGTATGCTGGGAGTAACAAAAAGAGATCGAAAACGCAATGTATGGTTAAGACAACAAACAGGTGTTACTGACTTTATTGAAAAAATTAAAAGATTAAAATGGAGTTGGGCTGGACATATTGCTAGAAGAGATGATAATAGATAGACAATTGAAATTTTAAACTGGATTCCAAGAGATTGTAAAAGACCCAGAAAGAGACCACATGTGAGATGGATGGATGAAATAAGAAAATGTGCAGGGGTGTTGTGGAGAAGAGAAGCTAAAGATCGGAGAAGATGGATTAAACTTGGAGAGACCTTCATCCTACAGTGGATTGATAATGGTTGATGATGATGATGATGATGTATAGCAATTAACAGTTTTATATACGCCCTTATCCCTTCCCATAGTGATGGCAATTGGTTCTCTCAATGTTAAGCAAGAATATTGCATACAGAATACGTATTTATAATGGGGGTTTATGGGGGAAAAAATTGGTCAGTTCCTAAAGCTAAAAAATTATGCTAACTTGTAATTGAATATATCTGTGAAGGCATATTACCTATGTATATTTTAATTATTCAGGCTTAATTATTAAGTTAAATTACTTATTTTGATTCCCCATAGCATTGCTGGGTTAAACAACTTGTATGAAAATAAATGCGTATTAAAATAAAATAGAAAGAAAAGAAAATAGTATTCTGCAATAAACAAGGTGAGTCTGTGGCTTTATAAATGCATTAGCATTTTATTGGTATTAAAATAAAGAAAATATTGTATACTATATTTATTTTCATACAAGAAAAACATTGTGGACAAATTAATGTTTGACCATTGTTAAGATTTACAAAAATAAAATACTACAGTATATAGTATTATAGATTCATTAATTATATATATTTTAAGTTTAGATGTTCTATAATCAAAATACTGAATGCAGCACTAACATTGTGTTTTATGAATAAAATATTGTATGTGTATACATATTACCATAATGTTCTTTTGCTTTTGAGTAAAATGACTTTAAAATACCTATTTTCTGATGTCATCAGTGATGCAAAATTCAAAATGGCTGCCCCCCCCCCAAAATTTTTAAAAAAATTTTCCAATTGTTATAGTGAATAATAATCGATTGTAAATCAAAATAGTGGATACAAATTGATGATGATCGCTATTGTGAAATATCGCTAAATAGACAATCGCTAAGTGAGGTTTAGGTGTATTCTAAAAAAATAATTAAATAGTTTATTATTCAGTAGAAGTTTAAAAACAGGAAATGAAAGAACTGAGTGGGATCTATAGGTTATAAAATCCAGACATGGAACTCAACCACCCAGAGCATAATGCTATATATAGATACTTATAAACATGTTTTCACATAGGTAGGTTAAACATATCCAAATATGGCAATTATATAGTAATTTAAATAATAATAATTCATTGCTGTATATACATTGTTAAAAAATAACAATGATAATAGGTTTGCAATTAAAAATTGTTTATATTTAAAATATTACCAGACATTGTATAAATTGATATTAAAAAAGAGACCAGCAAAATAATGAATTTTTTTTATACTCAGTTATCCAAAGTATTGTGTTCTCATAGTTAATTTTGATTTAATAGTGTAATTCTTATAATCAATTGTGATTTGAGCTTTCTGTTTTTCAAATCAATAACACTCAGAAAATCCAGTTATACAACTTTTATAGATATATAATATAAAGTAAAGATCAGATTTAAATATTACTCATATTTTGATGTTATGGGGTAACATTAATAAAAAATATTTTTAATAAATATTTGAAAAGTAATATCAAATTTATTGTTCACTATTAATTATGTAGTTCAGAGTGTGGGGAAAGATACTTATAAACTATTACAGATATCTTCCAACTAGCTATCGAGGAATTAGCTAATTCCTCACATGGGAGACCGGGGTTCGATTCCCTGTCAGGGAGTAGCCTAATTTTTATTTATTTTTATCTTTCAACTACTTTCATATTTTAGACATATTTTGTGAATTTAATTTAATAATTATTTTCTAAAAATAATTTAGCATAATATACCAATATTTTTAAACTAATTATCTTATCACAATGGCATAATTTGCCATGTCTCTGAAAATTTAATTTAAAAGTTATGTTTTGCAAGATAAAATCATGAGTGTAAAAAAAAAAAAAATGTTTTCATAGCCACAGTATTTAACCAACTAAAATATATGTGCTATATTTGTCATTTTTATTTTAAAAAAGTTGTGAAAAGTTACAATTATTATAAATATAAAAATCTTATCTAGAAATATATAATTATTAATTAGAAACAATGGTTGCCTTGGACTTCCTAATCACTAATTATCAAAAGAGCGTTATTTTCAACCAGTATTAATTCACTGCAGGGCGATGTTTTCAAGTATAATCTAGGTTTTCCAATCCACAGTTTTTCTTCTCCAACAATCTTTCCATTCATTTCATTTGTAATTATTTTCAAAATCGTTCTTGGATTGGTATTAGCAGAATATTTATTTACACATAAACTTAAATAACTTTTTTTGTATTTTAATATTGAAATATATAAAATTAAAATATATTGCTGTTTTAACCAGCAATATACTATTATTAAATATTAAAAGTAAATATTACATATAAGCGTTTATTTGTTCTTACATTAAATATTCCTTCGGAATTATTTAATACTACTCCAAGTCCGACTACGCTACATAACAAAACTATAAATACTTCAATCTTCATATTCATAAAAAATATAAACAAATTCTGAAAAAAATAAAAAAAACAACAGCATACACATAGAAGTTGAATAAATGAAAATCTAATTTATAACCTTTATGTTTATTTCCCCTTAAAAGATAAGCGATTCAGAGTTAGTCTCATATTTAAAAAAAAAAAAAAAACTAAAATACTCTGAATTAACTGAATACGTACCTTCTTCGCTTGTTCTTATCTTTGTCTTTGTGAATTAAATATACAATATGAATGATATATATATATATTTTATGGATTTATGCAAATGCAAAATAAATAATACTCTACACTTTTAATAATTTGCATCTTAGCGTATTCTATAGAGAGAAATTAAACTAGACTATTTAACTATTTAAATAACTTTGTAAAAAAAAATTTCCGCCCACATTATTTATAATGGCAGCTTTAAGAATGTAGTATTCTTTCAAAATAATTAATAAAAAGTCGCAAATAATGTTTAACAACTATAAACATATTTATCAATTATTTTAGTTTTAAAATATTGTAGTGAAAATATTTTGCCTTAAATAACTCTTTGCTTCTCACTCTGGTAACGAGTTTTCCTAAACTTTTTAATTTACGCTTTTTCAACAAAAAAAAGTCCATTAGGTTACTCTTTTTTATAACAAAAAAAAAAACTTGTTGTGGTGTGAAAGATTATCATCTTTTGGTTTTTGATTCTTTGTAAGCAAGTTAACCCCATTCAGATAAAACACTTTGAAATTAGATATTTAAATATATATATTCTGATATCAGTACAGTCAATGGTCTTATGGACTGATGATTAATGCAATTCCCATAAATATTTATTACCTTTTTTAAGATTTAAGAAAGCTTCTAATATCTGTATCGTATCTAACTAACATCAGTAGCCATCCAATTATTGCAGGGAAATGGACATTGGCAATTGTAAGTTAAAAAAGATTTAAAAACCATAAAATCTTACTATCTGGTATTTGTATAGCTTCCACTGTTTTTTTTATTTTTTATGGAGGATTATAGGTTGTCTTGTCATTTTGATCTAATATTAAGTTAATAACGATTTACAAATACTTTATACTTTATTAAATAAGTGAATAGTGTGTGTGTGTGTGCATGCATATTTGGAAAAAATCACTGCAAAGCAATTCCCTCCAATAGCCGTCTTCCCTTATAAAAGAACAGAGATAGATAGCCTTAATAAATGCAAAAATTATGCATAAATATCATCGTCAGAAGTCTATTTAAAGCAGACTTCAACATTATTTTATTTACTCACTACCATTATCTTTTCTCATCATTTATAGTAGCCCTCGTATATGAATATTTCCATTCTAATTCTAGAAAGAATAATATATATATAGCGAGGGAAATATAAATAACAAAAAGAAAAATAATGTTGCAGATAGAATAATTACGTCTGTAAAATAAATGAAAACGGAGTAGCAGAAACAAACGGTACTACTGGCTAAATTAGATCAGGAAGTGAGAAGCGTGAAAGAATCTTAATGATGTGGGAGAAGAAATAGTATTATCTAATGTAAGTGAAGGTAATAAAATTACAAAAAGTTCAAATAAAAAAACAAAAAGAAATAGTAAAGTGAAAAAGAAATAACTACTAAAATACAAAGCAAGGAGAAGAAATAAAGTGAAAAACAAGAAAAAAAGGAAATAAAAGTCGTGAATAAATCTTATTAACATATTTACGTTGTTGGAGAAAAATAAATTAATGGTGGTGGTGGTGGTGGTGGGGGTATTTGAAAATGTAGGTATATGCATTACTTTATATATATAGTTTTAAATATTTTCTCTCGTTATTTTAATTTTTCTTCGGTATAAATAAATATTTTTTTTTCATTTTATTTAAATAAATGAAACACGTTTTGCATTTTGGCTATGATTATGAGGGATAACACCTCAAAAGCGCTTGTCAAACATTGATTTATTTTAATTGTTTGCCATCAGCAGCTTCTTCACCCAGCGTTTTAAAGCGCTTGTATATACTATTAGGTTGTATTTGTATTTTTAAAATGTATTCCGTATAAAACGTGACACAATCGTAACCATAAAAAGGAAAAAATATTAGCAATTGAATGAATCTTTCTATTACGTGATACCATGCTATGTGCTTGTAAACTTTATTTACGATATTTAAATAATTATTTTTTCATATACAAAAATTCAATAAAATTGATTTATTCCTTTTTTTTAAAAAAAACTCTTCATTTTCATGAACCCATATTTACTTCAATACATTATGCACATATTTCTGACATTTCAATTACATCCTTGTAATCATTATTAAGAATCTATAATCACACACATACATTATGGTTATAAATATATATTTTTTAAACTTAGCATCTATATATATTTATGTATTTTTGTGAATCACATTTCTTTTTGCCGTCAAATACTTATCTTCTTTCTTTTTTCTTCATATCCATCATTCTTTCCATATTCTGCCAAGAAATACTATTATTCCCCTAATATTTTCCTGAAAGTTTGTGATAATGGTATATTAGATATGGTAATACGTTGGACGGTTTTCATTATCTATCAGTAAATGTTGAATGTATAGAAAATTTTAAACTTTCAAATACAAACAATAATAAAACATAAATAGACAACACAGGTTAAATAATTACCTAATGTTTCAAGTAGTAGTATTTTTCAGATGTTGCTGGCTTGACCAGTGGAGTGAGAATGTTTGCATAAGAGTTTCACTCACACCTTTAGATTCTCAAATATTAAATTTAAGGCAAATGCTCTAACCATCAAAACTATTTGGTCAAAGGCAACAGTAGTAGAAAGTTCATATATTTATGTACAAGGGATGGTTCAAATCCTCCTGAGTTCTTAATTTTTTTTCTAAGAACAAGATTAATTTAAAACATTCATACATTGTGTATTGCTACCCTGGGTTGATTTATAGAATTATTTGCCAATATCCTATGAACAATTTCCTACTTTTCATCTTTTTCTCTCTATCCAATATTTTTGTATTTTTTTAATTAAACATGTAGTGATCAGTACGCACATGACCTGTTACTGTATACACATCTATTTCTTCTCTTTTAATCATTAGTTTGTGTTCTTTCAGTTGCTGTTCTACAGGGTGAAACATTTCTCCAATATATTTTTTTTATATTCACATGGTGTTTCATAGATGCAGTTTTTGTTCTTCAGCATTTACCATTTAGGTTTGGAAGAAGTAAGAATTCCTTGAAGTGTAATATGGCTTTAGAAAGCTCTTCTAATATTATATTGACTGCATATTTTCTTTAATTAGTTTGCTATTCCTAGTATGTATCAATAATTGTTTTTCTTTTGCTGCTCTTTTTGTTGTCTGTTAAAGATTTTCTTGATGACCACTGATGAAGAATCGTTCATCATCAGAGTTTGTTCTATGTGAATCTTGTCATTTTCCAAATCACGTGTTTCTGAACAAACTTCCTTTGTTCCATTTTATAAGATAGTATAATTTCATGTTTAGTGCTTCTGGTATGATTGGATTTATGTGCTAAGTATTACACTTTAGTTTTTACATTGCCCTGATGAAATCTTGTTACAAGAATATCTTAAGAATGCAAATATTTGTTCTTATTCTGATTCCATTGTGAATTTAACTGGAGATATATTATTGATATGCATCCAGAATGACTGTAATTGCACTTCACCAGGGAACTATACCACAAATGCATCATCAACATAGTGAAGCCATACTTTAGGCAGACATGGGTAGTATTTATAGCTGTGGTTTCAAATTTTTCCATGTAAATTTTGCTTAGCAAGGATGATACTGGTGATCCCATGATCATTGCTTGTACGTACATAAAAAAATCTATACTCACACTATGCTTAATCTTTAGAATAAAATATATACATCAACATATTAATTAGATATATAAATATTAGCTACTTTAATGTAAATAATTAAATAAATATGTTTTATTATAAAAAGTATATAAAATCTCACATATAGTGTTTTTTAAAGGTCAATTACAAAACCAAACAAAAAAAAAACTAAAACATATTATGTATCTATCAGTTTTATATACATACGCATGATTGTGTTGTGCATAAACATATGATAGTCAAAGTCTGGAATTTGATATTCTTTTCTTTTATAGAGATGTCTTAACTAGGTTCCTATCATTTTCATGCATATTCCTGAAGATATTACCATCTTGTTATTTTAATTTTTTTTTACCACATTTAGCTTTTTATTCTCCCTATAATATAATTTCCAATAAAAATACAGAAATAAACATTTGCCTGTAGATCGTGATATTATTTTGGGACAGGCAGGCTCTTTAAAAATATTCTCATTTCAAGCAGGCCTTTTAGACACAGACATCTCAGGTGATTTGGACTGTAGGATCATATTTTTTAGGTAAGTAACATCTGACACTTAAAATAATAGACAAGTCCATTACTAAAGTTACTGTCAAATAGTGAATATTTCCCATTTTTTATAATCTAATTCAACTGTGTATTCACTACAAATTATTAACAAAATCAATAATCCTTCACTACTGGTTGAAACATGGCACAAAGATTGTTCAGAAAGTAATGCCATCAGCAAAAAAGAGAAAGAAAAAAATGAAAACAATTCTATTTATACACAATCAATAAAAATAAAAGGTAGTTGTAACTTACGCTAACATCTAGTTGGCATAAAGTTACTGTGCATATTCATGGTGAACAGCGCCACCTAGCGCTTGGAACTTGCATCGCTGGATTTGGATCCCTACTCTGAATATTTCTGTGGTTGTCACAGAAACAGCACTTCTTGTGGCCACATTGGGCGTAAGTTACAACTACCAAATAAAACCCATCAAGTCAAACAGATAGCAAAACTACATTAGATTTTCTCCTTCTTATGTTTGCCTTCATTTTAAATTAGTACTATCTTTTTAAGGCAGTTCAACATTTTTATTTATAGATTTAAATTATTTCATTCAAAAAAAAGTATAAATAAGTGAATCCCCAAAACTATTACTAATTAATTATATTTAATTGTATATATTCTTAGAGGGGGAATTCAATATGAAACTGATAAAAAAGAAAAATTATCGTTTCCCCTCAAAAATGTTATAAGTTCTCTTTCTTGGTGTAATAAAACAGAATGTATTATTTATTTCACAATAAAAAGAAAATATCACATGATTCCCTATAGCTTTGAAGTGTATAAATTAAACAACATTTACTAGCTTTTATTTAAGATACCCCATTTCCCAAAGAAATGATTAATTTTAATAAAAATTACTGGGTTAAACTAATGCGTAGTAATGAACTGGTATAATATATATACTTAAAGATTAACAATAACTAGAAATAATGTGAATAAACCTAGAGAGATGTAATCTCCTATCACAGTACATGAGACATTTGTTATCTATTTGATATATCATGTGAAAACATTGACCATTTGCCTTGAAGACTGCACATTTTTATAGCAACTTCTTAACAGCAACCTTCTCATAGAAATTTTTATAGTTAAAAAAACTGCTCTTCTTTATAAATAATGTAAGCCAACTTGATTTAACATCAAATATGAAAATTCAATTCTTTGTTGTTGTTTTTTTTAAAAACATCTGTAAAAAAACTTTCATTATCCAGTTGACATAGCGTAAAAGAAACTAGCCAAAGCCCATAAAATAAATATTTAGGTAGACCATAACAGGTTTATTAATTTTTTATTCTTTGAATAGATTAACAAATATATTGTTTAGTAAAGAACTACTAAAGAGGAATCTAATTAATTTAACATTTGCTCACACCTTAAATTTACTCAGGATGAGTTAAGTTTAATAAAACAAGAATTTTTGCAAAAATTTATTGAAATGATTGCAGATAATAATTTTTTAAAAAGCTACAAGAAAATTATCACAAGAAAAAATAATCATTTACAACTCCTTAACCAATATAATCCTTGAGAATGAGAAGATCGCCAGAATAAATTCTTGTCAGTGAATAAAAAATATATAAAATAGCTAATGTTTTCTACTTTTTCTTTTTTAAATTATAGCTGAAACACACAGGCTTATATATACCTGTGTCTATATATGTAATATATAGGGTATATGAGCACAGACTTTCACATGACCCACCACTCTCCACACTATCTCTTAACACTGATACACTCGAACACATATATATTGAAAAGATAAATAATCACCAATATACGTATTTCATGCTAAACCAGCAATCATCAGTTGGTCCAGATTACCATCTCTACACATATGTGCTATAAGTGCTCAGATATATATTAAGATAGCCAAATCTCACACTTTAATGGACAGGCTTCATTCTACTCCACACTCCAACTCTTCAACCGTCCATCCAATTGAAAATCTGATGATGGAATGCTCAAAGGCCACCCTTAGGCCGAGATTCTTGTCAGTGTTCAGAGATGGTGTGGAGAGTGGTGGGTCATGTGAAAGTCTGTGCTCATATACCCTATATATTCTTTAAATTATGTTTTTATAAAAAAAAAAGTTTTATAACAAACTCATATTAAATAGCAAGGAAATAAGCAGACAATTGTCTTTAAACCCTTGGAAATATCTAATAAAAATAATTTTAAACCATAAACATTTAATTTCCCATCAAATAACCAAAAATCACCTTTTATTATTTGTGAAAATATTCAAATTAACCCAAAGCCAATTAGCCGTAACACTTTAGGGAATATAATTTTAATATATTTTAGTGATTAAGCATTCTGCTAGCATATGGTGTGAATCTGGAATTCTTTGAAGACATTTAAATAATATCAATTATTATATGACAGAGTTTAAGACATTTTCAAACATCTTCTGTTGTAATGATCATGAAATTAAATGAAAAGTATTCAATTTAAATAAAATAAAAATATTATACAAAAAAATAATTAAAAAATGATAAAGAAGCTATTTTTATTAATGAAGGAAGTAATTTGATTAATAAATATTTGTGAAGTATGAAATATAACATGAAATAGATATTACGGCAATTAATGTATTTATTTTGTGTATTTATTTACTGTGTGCTTTTGCATTTTTTAATTATTTATTAATTAAAACTTTTATGTTACCTGATTTATTTATTATTTTATTTATTACATGTATTAAGTATTATTTATATATATGTGAAAAACAAAACAAGTTATAAATTTCGTAACTCGCTATAGCTTGCATTTTATAATCACAGAAGGAGCTTTACCAATATCTCCGTACAAACTTTGTTTACATAAACACTGAGAGAGATAGAATTCAATATCTCTTTCATTGTCTCCACCTTCATATCAATTGATTTCAAGCTAATTGGCTATCATCAGTGAAGGGTAGGGCTTGAAATATTCTACCAGAGTGTGTAAACAATTATCAACTATTACAGAAATAAATCTTTGGTACAAAATAATATTTTTTACTTTGCTAAGTCAGGCTTTCTATGCAGCTTATCTTTGTCAAATTATGATTATAGTGAACATAGTCATGCTTTGATAAAGATGTATTGTATCAAATGCCTGACTCAGGAAAATAACAAATATTGTTTTATACCAAAGATTTATTATCAGAATAGTTGATAATTGGCTACATACTCTGGTAGAATATATTTTACTACATATTATCTATAATATATACATATAATATTATTAACAATTATATTACTGCTTACCACTATACTAGTAACAATAAATATAATAAAAATCCACATAACATTACGATATTAACCATTTATTCATACATGAAATTAACTAACCATGACATCAATTTTTATAAAACACCTATTCTGGCAAAAATTGGACAATATGACCGAAGATTGCTAAGAGAAGTTATAACGATTTTTAAAAGGCCAAAGAGCACAAATGAAAAGTGTGAATTAAAAAAAATTAACAATATTTGGAAAAAGCTATTGGAGAATAAAATATTTTTTAAAACTTCTCAACCAATAGAATTTGAGAATAAGGAGAAAATGATAAAAGAAAAAATAATGACTTTAAATCTCACAACATACATTTTTATAATTTAAGAGTTCTGAGGAAAGTACTTGTTATTGTACTGAAACATCAGCTATTTTGCTATTATATTTTTATTACATGGAAGCTCCCAGAAATAATATACATATATTGTGCCAAGGCCAAATTGGCACATAATTTTGTCGTAAAAAAATTATTAAAACAAAAAAAATCTTTTGCAAAAGAGTTTGAAATAAAAGTTGAAAAATCATTGATTTAAAGTGGGAAGGGGGTTTTCTTAAAGTTAAACTGAAGGTTTTATAAAAAGGAAGTAAAGAGTTTATTATTATTAGTGAAATACAATTTAAAAGCTTTAAAAAAATATATATAAATCACTTCATTTAAATTAAAGAAAAAAAAATCTTAAAACTAGTTTTGATGTGTAGAGTAAAATTATATATGTGTGTGCGAATGTAAAAAAAATATATCAGTATTAAATATTATAAATAAATGAAAAATGTATTTAAAAAAAACCCAGTGGTGCGCTACTAATTAAAGATATGAAAACAACATGTTTTGAAATAGCTACTATTAATTAAACAATCAATCAAAAAACACGTCTTAGGATTAATTGCTAAAGAATTTCGACAACAGATATTTGCCAGAGGATATCAAAAGGAAAACACTTCATCAGTATAAATACGGAATATTTTATCGGACAATCAGTTAAGAGTTTTTATTCAGTAAGTTTGTAGTGACAGTCTTGTGCAATTTCTATTATGAATCCAGAAACAAACATGCATTGTTGAGCAGCTTTTGGAAATATATGCTTGTGCTCCAGCCTTTTTAGTCCAACAAGATCATCAAAACCTGCCTGAGAAATAATGTCTGCATAACAACTCAGAAATCCTCTGTCAAACGTTCAACTGTCTTCAAGAATAAAGCAAATGGTTTCGCATAAAATCTCTTCAAGAAATGTCCAAATCTAACCGGTTAGATATAATCCATCAGAAGCAGCAGAAGCAGCCAACTACAAGCAATTTCCCCGTTCCCAAAAATCCTAGGTAAACATTTATTTATTATCATTTATAAGTAGTAGCCACCGCTGTAATTTGTAAATATTCAAGATTCAAATTATATGAACTCTATCATACATAAAATGAACTATTGATATGTGTGTTTAAGTGTCAAATGCTATTAATGTTTTATTATTATATTTGTGAATGCTATATAAATTAATATGTGCGTGATCATTATATCAGTGTTATTAGTTAAATTAGATAAATACCAGTGTTCTACTATTAAAATCTACAAGAATATTTAAACTAGTTTAGAAATGTTAATTTAAAAATGCGCGTGTATTAAATTAGATTATCAAGATGTTTAAATTTAGTAAATTAATGTTGGTTTATAAATTATCTTTAAAACTTAATTAATGTTGATTAAAATAAATTGTCTTCAAACCTAAACTTTATTCGTCGGTCAATTCTTTTTATCAATTCTTTTTCTATATTTTATTACTGATTAAAATTAGACTGGGCTAGTTTATGGGATGGTTTTGAGCGCTGGATTATGAGCCTACTGACCAAATATGTTGTTTATTCTTTTGAATAGATAGCTGGCACCTGGAGTTTACTCCAACACAAATAAAGTGTTTGGATAGTAGGGGTTCGAATCTAGCAGCCGAGATGGGCCATTGTTGATAGTTAAATCTATCAATAAGATCTCCCATTTTGCTCAAATGTGCCGGTTCGTTCATGTAACCTTTATAAGATTATAAATGTATTATGAAGGAGTTTGAAACCGGCCAAAACTTATATATACGTATAAGTAGGTAGTTTCAGTGGTTCGACCCGGTACAATATATATATAAACATTACAAGCATAAAGCTAAACTAGTCAATATATAATCAAAACTACCCCAAATCCAAAATTCAACCAGACCAGCATAAAAATAATATTAAAACACAACCAAAGGTTTCACTGCTACAAGCAGACTTCTCAAGTGTAAAGAACTACAAAAACTGCACAATATATATAATATGAACAATTACCCACAAATCCATTCACTTCCCATCCACCCTTAATATTAAAAGAACTCTTAAATAAGTTAATTGCTTCAGAATAATAAATTTTCAATAATAAAGATTCTTTAATTCTTTTTTTCATTTCATTTCTCTCAAAGAAGCCAACCTTAGCTTCATCAAAATCAGTAGTGTGGCCTGTATCTTTTTCATGGACATACAAAGCAGAACTAAGATATCTATTTTTAACTCTACTTTTATGAATCTTTATTCTTTCATTTAAACTCAAACTATTCTGACCTATGTAAACCTTCTTACAAAATAAACAAGGGATAAAATATACTACACCAGGAATAGTCTTTCTATCAAAAATTTTTTTTGTATTATTTAATAAATTATTCCTGGTGTAAGAAAATTCCTTAGAAAAGGGATGTTACATTGAGTAATTTATTAAATAATACAAAAGAAATTTTTGATAGAAAGACTATTCCTGGTGTAGTATATTTTATCCCTTGTTTATTTTGTAAGAAGGTTTACATAGGTCAGAGTAGTTTGAGTTTAAATGAAAGGATAAAGGTTCATAAAAGTAGAGTTAAAAATAGATATCTTAGTTCTGCTTTGTATGTCCATGAAAAAGATATAGGCCACACTATTGATTTTGATGAGGCTAAGGTTGTCTTCTTTGAGAGAAATGAAATCAAAAGAAGAATCTTTATTATTGAAAATTTATTATTCTGAAGCAATTAACTTATTTAAGAGTTCTTTTAATATTAAGGGTGGATGGGAAATAAATGGATTTGTGGGTAATTGTTAATATTATATATATTGTGCAGTTTTTGTAGTTCTTTACACTTGAGAAGTCTGCTTGTAGCAGTGAAACCTTTGGTTGTGTTTTAATATTATTTTTATGCTGGTCTGGTTGAATTTTGGATTTGAGGTAGTTTTGATTATATATATATATATATATATATATATATGCAATTATTTTGTGTGAATATGGTAAAATGTTTGTCGAAGTGGATTAGTCTTCATTCAGCAAATATTTGTTGAAGTGCACTTTTGGTGCTAAGCACCATAATCATAGTTCATCACCAAAAGAGCACATAAATTAACATTGGATGTAAAAAGATATGCCCATTTCTCCAGGCATGCTAACCTATGTATGCAAAATTATTACATATAACATTGAAAATAAAATTATATATATAAACATTTTAATATACCATATATTAACATCATTATTTTTATATTCCAGTATATTAACATCCAAAATTCAACTTGTGCTTTCAGTTATTTTCTTCTTATTTTCCTTTTTCACTGACATAACCTGGTGACTATTTATCATGTGCCTCTTATGCCATTAGTTATTATCTCTTCACTAATTATGGCAAATATTTGTTTGCAATGACATTTTCAATCATTAGTTACATGCATAACAGAGTTCTATTGTTTTTATTTTTCTGTTATTTGCTTTGTTTTTTTCTTTTTTCCAATTTCTGAATTTAGATTGATCAAACTCATTTACACATGTCTCATAATGATGCTAATAAATTTCCAATTTTTCATGAATTTATGTGTCTATTCTCATCTATGAGTGACCATTATTGAGGCTATAGCACCGTTGAACTATGCTTTCAAAAATTCAGTACATTATATAATAAAAATAAAAACTTCATAATAAACAGGCAACCAGAAGCAATATATATTATTATAAATAATTTAAAAGGGATAGTTTTATCTCCAAATAAACTCTCACATTAATTAGAATCTGTTCTCATAGGAATGTATGGATTAGCACAGTCATGTAGTCAATTTGAAGTTCAAAAAATTCATAGCTGATTCTTAGCTAGATAATATAATAAAAATCCTGTTTTAATAATAGTTATGAGCAAGCATAAGAAACGGTGATCATGTGATGTTTAGTGGCGTAAAAAACAAATAAGTTAAAGCTATAGTATCCTATCTGTCTTCGATTTTTAAATATCACGTTGTTGACTAAGCATCTATCATAGTAATTATTTTATATATAGATTTAAAGGACATTTAAGTGGATCAAATTCATCAAGTAATTCAGTGAAATTAAAATCAGTTCGAGTTATAATTGCTTCAAAAAAACATTGAATGCGAAACTTATATATAAGTTGAAATATTACTTTGGCTGAAGTGTGAGAGTACTGGGGTTTTATAAGTTCACTGATCATTAATGACTATAAAACCGTACTGTTTTATATGTAGTGGGATGTCAAGATTTATTTTTCAAATATCCCAATCGTTATTTCGGACCAGATCTGCTGTTTTTCTAGTGTTACTATTGTATTCATTAATATATATATATATATAACTTTTTATTTAATAGCAAACATGTTTACAATTGTAGATGATTTCATAAAGAGAATTCGTTTATTTTTACATATTAACACGCTTTTATAATCTTTGAATTTTTTTATATTAAAAGTCAATCTCTAAATATTTACTGCGTTATTTTAAATAACTTCATTAAACTGAAACGCAATTAAATATTTCAAGAATTTATTTTTATAAATATCCTTTATTTTCTAATGACTTTTGGTATAATCGAACAAAACTTTTAATATTATATTTGGTTATTAAAAGTTATTTAATAATAATCGATAAATTGTAAATTCAATTAAAGCAAAATTTTATTGTCAAAATATATAAACAGTATATTAATTATAACAACAGTCTGAGAGTGTGTACGTCTTTAGAAAAAATACATATTTAAGAAAAATAAAGGAAATAATTCGCTATGACAGATTAAAAATTTCATATATTTGTGCATAAATTCATAGGAAAGTATTCTCATATTGTTTTAGAATATGGTTTTAGTAAGTTACAAAAATAAGCGTTTATTGTTTTCTTGAGTAATTAATTAACCAATTATAATAATCTCACTAATTTTTTTCCAAGGTCATTATCCACAATGCTATCAGCAGATAATTCAAATACTATTTCACAGTAATGGTTTTGAGGAGTTTGGGTACCATCCTAGAGTGCCACACTCTATAGTGTAAAGTCCTTGAAGTAAGTGATTTCAGTTCTAGTAATTCCACTACATAAAATTCTTATAAAGTTCTAAACAATTAACTCATTCAATTACTTGTTTTATACTAGTAATAACCAGTATATAATATCATATAGTTAGTGAATATATATATAATAAATATTAGGTTTATAAGTGTACATAGAATCAAAAAGTAACCACAAGTAAATGAGTATTGGTTTCACATGTTAGTGACTAATATATACTGCATAAAATAAAGCATTAATAGCATCTGAACAGGCACAAAAACTTGTGCTTACAATGAGATTGTTAATGGGATTTCTTCTTAGATGAATGCGCTTATCTTATTCTATTGTATATTTAAAAATGAACTCACACATGATGATTTATATTATTTATATAATATTTATAAATAAAATAAAATGCTTAAAATATACAAATAGTTTTATTTCTATTAACACATACAGTTTAATCTGTATTTTATATATTTTTATAAATAAAATCACATTTTATTTTACATGTTTTTGGTATTAATATAATGGTTTAGCTGTGAAGAAAGAAAGTGGAGGGAAAAGATTAATGAGGATTAAATATATGATGAAGACTTCATGGTACAGTTGAAACTGTAATCAATAATAAAAGTTTTTTTGCTGAAAAGTGAAAAGTGTAAGGTTTTTGAAATTCAATAATATAATTTTCCCTTACATGTTTTTAAATTAATTTGAAAATAAATAATTTACTGGGTATTAAGTAACATTTTTATTTATTGCTTAGTAAAAAAAATCAAATGATTTGGAAATTTTTTAAAAAGTTGGAGATGAGTGAAATAGAATTGATACAACCATTACATTCCAGATTTTAGCGTTCTTCCAAAGCATTAAATCATACAGGGGACCAATTAATTAGTTTATTAGTCAGAAGATAATAATAATATTGAGCACTCAAAAGTATTTCATTGATATGTGTTGTAATGGTACATCACATTACAGCTGAATTATGAGATGGAAAACTATCATCATCCCCAAATGAACAAAATATAAAATTAAATATAAAAGGAATGATAATGAATATACTGCACATGATCATCCAAAACAAAGATGCCAGCATTACAGAAAATAATAAATCAATCATCATCATGAATGATCAAATAAATAAACTCAACAGTCAATCTGGTGACTGGATTTAAAAGTGATCCCCTATAGACTAGGCTAATTATTTAGCCATTGCCAAACTTGGGACAGAGTATGTAAACAATAATTTGGATGCACAGACTCAGGTGTTAATCCATCAAAATATAATCCAAAATAATGCTGGGATGCATAAAACATCCTGATCATCATTGATGCTCTAGAAATTTAATACCATTAATGTACTGGCAACTATAAACTCAATTTTTAATAATTAAAAACTAAATAAAATGTAATGCATTAACTTTAAAGGATATCCCTTTGTGAAAATCAGAATCACCATCACCATCTGGCTATCCATATCATTAAATATGAACCCCAATCTATATAGTTGATCATTATACACATATCCAGAACAGTAAGCAAGAATCCTATAACTGTTACTGTGAGCAAGAGATAATATCAACATATAATAATTTATACTTACTTTATGATTGAATCAATTCACTAGAATAATTTAATGACATATAAATTTATTAATAATAATAACAATAAATTAAATTAAAGTCTGTTGCATATGCTATAAATATAAAAACTGCAATCTGATTTTGATTAGAATATAAAAGGTGCTTGTATTATAGATAAAGATGCCATAGGATGGCGTCGTTTTCATGCTAAAACTATAAAATATGAACATTCACAGGCCGTTGATTTCAATAATTTTTCTGTGCTTTTTTGTAATGTGAAAATAAAAACAAAACAAAATCGTCTTTTTTAAATATTATTTTTTATTAACGTATACAATTTAAATGATAATAATAAATGTAAAATAAAATCAACAAATTACAATTTGATTTGTGTTTTTTTATATCGTATACTTTTTAAATTGTGTTACGGCTTTTTTTTATTAATTTTCTATCGGATATTTTTTTACTTGTGTTATGGCTTTTTTTTTAATCAATTTTCTATCGGTTATTTTTTTACTTGTGTTACAGCTTTTTTTTTTATCAATTTTCTATTGGTTATTTTTTTACTTGTGTTACGACTTTTTTTGTTATTTAACTAAAAAATTATAATCGTAATAAAAGTAAAAGTTGTTACGGTTAGATTTAGGGTTAGTTTAGGGTTAGGCTTAGGGTTAGTTTTAGGGTTAGTTTTAGGGTTAGTTTAGGGTTAGGTTTAGGGTTAGTTTTAGGGTTAGTGTTCTGTTTGTTTGTAATGCTAAAATAAAGAAATTCAAAATCGTAAGCATACTCGGACAGAAGAAAGAAACTCAAACTTTTTTAAGCAACAAAAAAAATGTCTTCTTTACTTATTAAACATGTTTATAATATTTGCTTTTTATTAAATTTACAAAAAAACCTGTACATTTGGACTTTTCTTACTGGATATTTTTTTCGCACCGCTCTTTTTTACTTCAAAAATATACAGACGGTAGAATCTTCTTTGTCTCATGAATGTTACTAACTGTATGTTACTTGACATGTTACCTAATTGCAACTCAATAAAAACATATATTTAACATTTACCCAAATAAAAGTTCAATACAGTACGTTGTAAAAAGTCTTATAATTATTGTTTTAAAACATCTGAACATTTCAATAGTTTAAAATAAAAAAAAATCCAATGAAAACAACATTTTAATACAATTCAAATACAAACTCTCTCATCAAGCCGTATAATTATTTTATAAATTGTGCGAATTTGTAAAATGTAATTGCTGCTTAGCGACATACATGCTGTACTGCGATGTGACATAGTGGCCTGCATTCTGTAGCACAACAAAAAGTTGTATTGTAAAAAACACGGGTTCGAATGTGTCGGCCATGGAAACAGCATTTTAATGTGTTTTGGCACGAAAACTGTGCCATAGAACGGCGTCTTTAGCTATAAGATGAGTACCATATAAAAACAATATGCCATTACTTTGTTACAAAAATATATGCCATCACATTGCAATTTACATATATTTCTAGATGTTTACATGACCCACATCTATATAAGAATATATGTGCTGTTTGATAATATAGAATTAACATATTAGATTTTTTATAAACCAATAAAAACACCAATTCATTTTAGTAAAACATAAATGATTGATTTTAACATAAATATGTGTACACCTGAAAACATCTGCACACACTGACATTTATATCTTTATCAAAATAAATAAACAAACTTATTAAATCCATATTCTATTTTTATAAGAATTATTTTAATGTTGAAAATATACATAAAATTCACACATATGTGTGTATATAAATAAAATAGATAGTATGAATCAAAGTTAATTAGTCCATTTTTTATGATAAGAAAATTATTTTTTTTTGCAAAAATAAAATATGTTACTTCTTTGACAGTTCTTCATAAATTTTTTTATTTTCCTTTTTTCCAGATTATTATTAATTGTAGTCATCTTTAAAAATATGCTAACAAGTTTTTTTTGTTCTTCAATATAAAAGAATTGTTTGAGTTTTCCTTTTTTAATAAAATAAAACTGGAATCATATCTTAGTTTTAGATGAATAATTTAAACAAAAGTTATTTACTTTTAAATCTTATAATTTAAAGAATTTAACTGCAAAGTTATTTCAATAAATATACTATTTACTAATTAGAACTATATATATATATATATATATATATATATGACTGGCAGCATGTTTGTGCTTCTATGCATATAGATTAATCATCATATGGTCTAATATAGTAATCTTATAGCAAGCAGATGGAATTTTTTGGGAAATATTGGTTTATTGACATCTTTGGGAAAGCTATAAATATTGTAACTGTTGACATTCACTCAACTCCATTCAGTCTATAATTTGGTAGACTTCAGGCATGTCATCTAATATATATATATATATATATATATCAGCTATAAAACACACAAAATCTGGATCTTGTTTCCTTGTGAGTTCAAAACCTACCATCATGATATTAGCAACATCTTTACTTCTTGCCTTCAGTTATAACTTCAACATCATAGTACTATAATGTAATTTGAAGTGAAATAATTATGAACAATTTCTTTCCACCTTTTTATACTCCATGGTCAAATATTAAAAAACAACAATTAGTAAATTCATTCTTTATCTTAAAAAATGTTAATGACTCTTTTTAATTCACCTTCATTAAGACCAAATTTATACTTAAAAGTTTTTTTAATCATTTAAACAACATCAGAGTGTAATACTAATGTTTATCAAAATATATTATACAAGCTTTAATTAAAAAAAAAAACTTTTTAATCTAATTAAAAATGATAAGAAAATTTTATAAATACTAGTACATCATAACATAAAACAAACTTGTCTTAGATTTCTTATTTAATTTTAGATTTAATTTGTAACAATTAAAATCAAAATAAAACATTAAATAGACATTTTTAAATATTTAATTTATAATATTTTTTTAATTCAAAATTATTATTTCACTCTTAACTGCTATTCAGTGTAATATCATAAATAACAATAAAAAAATTTCTTTATGTTTATTTATATTTTCCTTTCAACTATATATATATATATATATATATATATATATATATATATATATATATATATACACACATACTCAACTATGTTGTGTGTGCCATGAGAAACAATTGTCTCAGTATATATAAGAACTTTCTTAATTCTTTAATATATATTGTACTGGTATAAAACTAATGCAGTTTTAATTTATCATGGGGGTCCATGAGTTTGAGCAAAACAAAATTTATAGTAAAAAAAAACTAGAATTTACCATACATGATTTACTTAGTAGCTCATCATGTCTGAAAACAAAATCTGTAACAATATAAATGATTAAAAATTATTATATATTAAATTATTCAAACAGAAGTCAATCTCTGATAACCCTATTTTTTAAATATTATAAATCTACACACATTCTCCTGCCGGTAAGAGTTTAAAAAACTTAAGTGAATCACTTAAGTTTAGAGTGTACATTCTATATACACCAACTTTTACAGACCATGCATAAATTAGGGCTTGAATCTATTGTGTGCTTGATGTTATAACCAATTGAATATTTGCTTGTAACATCATGCACACAATAGACTCAAGCCCTCATTTAAGCATGGTCTGTAAGAGTTGGTGTATACAAAATGCAAACTCTAAACTGAAGTTGATGGGTTAAATAGATTTGTACAATTGAATATTTGATTTTAACATCAGGCACTCAATAGACTCAAACCCTGATTTAAGCATGGTCTGTAAGAGTTGGAGTATATAGAATATATGCTCTAAACTTAAGTGATTGACTTAAGTTTTTAAGCCCTTATGAAGGGGGAGAGTGCACATAGGTTTATAATATTTAAGAAATTGTGCATTATCAGAGATTGACTTCCATTTGCATAATGTTAAAGTTTTCAGCACATTATAACAATAGGTTTATATACCAGTAAATAAGCAAATTTAATCTGTAACTATATATATGATTAATTTAGTAAATAGGTCATTATATTAGGGCACCAAAATCAATATTGTTATAATTCAATTTAATTACTATAAATTAAATAAATAACTTAGTTTAAATATAAGTATAATTTATTTTGAAAATATAACAACATGAAACATATAAGAATAATAATTGAAGAATATAAATTATAAATCACAAAATAAACTGGGTGCTGATTTATTTAATTTCAAATAACCAATTAATATTTACTGAGACATTAGTTTAACTTATATGTTGAATAAAATATAAATAAGAAAATTGCTGAAATAAGATAAGTTATTAAACTTTTGTTTGTTTATCCTCAACTAATTAAATATTTCTCTTTCAAGATAATTTTATTTGATCTATAAGTGACTACAAAAGAGAAAAAAAAAACCAAATAGATAACAAGAATTAACTAGGTGAGGTTACTGGGTGATATATACAAAGAAGAAATGATCCAAAATTCAGCGGAATACAAAATGAGTATTAGTGAAGAACTTAGTCTGTGGATGCAGGGTGAATATTGTTCATCTAGTCTATAATGAAATACCTTTGTTAGTAAACTCTGTTTTGGTAAGTTATGGTTGGAGGGTTTTATTAAATCATAATAGTTATTTTCATATAAATTATTTAGGGGTTGGTTGGTCAGGTGCTGTTTAGGCCAGTTGGAATTCCCAGGTTGATATGGCCAGGTATGGATCAGCCTCTCTCTTGTATGTTTTCTGGATATTTTTAATTATGTTGAGGAAGCAGTTATTGAGGTCATCAAGTGGTAATTTTTGAAAAATCACCTTGCATCTAGTCAACCAGATGGCAAAGTTTATGTAAGTGGTAAGCCTGATTTGTTTATGTAAGTGGTAAGCCTGATTTCAGTGAAAATGCCTCTATTTAAAACCCCTTGAAGTGATGTTAGGTCTGGACCATTATTATTAATGTGTTTCTGGAAGTTTTGTCTTAGTCCTTGCCAGACTGGACAAAGGCGAAGGATATGGTCCATAACTTCTGGGCTATATAGATAGAGACAACATATGGGATCTATGCGGAAGCCTCTTCTATTTAGAAATATAGCAGTGGAGAGGCTACCAAGGTTAATTTTGAGAAAGAAGTCTGTGTGTTTAGGTGCTAGTTTCAATCTACGGGCTAGTTTGTGCAGTTTGTTTATGTCGATGGGGCAGTGTGTACCTTCTGGGTATTTAAGTTGGATAGGTTGAAGGTTTCCCAATAGGTTATTTTTGAATTGAACATGGACACAGAAGGTATTATGTGCGTAAAAATGTATGAGATCTGTGTTTGAAGCCAGATGGGAGTGAATCTCAGAGGGGGTGGTCTATCAGTGGGAAGAACTTGTTCTTTGGGAAGTAGACATTGGAAGGTCCTGCAATCAGAGTAAAGTTTATGGATTATATTGTAAGTTCTCTGTATTGCAAATACGTTTATTGAATGCAGTCCCAGTCCGTTCATGTCCTTTGGCTTTTAAAGGGTATGCAGACTGATAAATGATCTGTGCCCACCTCTACAGAGTTGCATACAGTGGGATTCTACTTTTTAATGAAAGCTTCTGTTGGTTTAAAACCCGCAAGATAATATATGATCTTGGGAAGTATGAGGGAGTTTAGGAGTGAAACCTTTCCAAAGGTGGTTATGTATATTCTTAAAAGGCATGTTATGGTGATGTCTATTTTGTTTAGTAGTGTTCATTGTATTTCCATCCTCATTTCTGTATGAGATAGGTACATACTGAATCACAAGAAAGGCTGAGGCATAGCTTGCAATGAACCTGTTATCCTGTTAGCTATTTTGATATTTCAAATTACCGATTTGCTCCTGTTAATCATAAGCCTGTGCATTTGAGCATAGTGCTGTAATAGGCTTTCAAGAATGTTTATTTCTTCATGCGATTTAAGAAACACCACCACATCATCCATGTAGGAGATGTGGGAGATGTTTTCATTAAGAAGAGGGATGGAGATCCCAGGGAGTGCATCCTCAATGCTCAAAAGCAAGGGATTTATATAGATCATGAAGAGGAGAGCACTTAATGGGGAGCCCTGGTGAATGGAGATGCAGGGTTTGAACCCAGGGGGAATTCTCCCATTTAGAAAGAAAAAGCTCTCTCGATTTGCTAGGAGATTCTCTATGATCTGAAGGACCTCTAGTTTGCCAAGTAGTACATCTATTTGGACAGAGTCAAAAGCCCCAGAAAAGTCTAGTTGGACTGCAATCAGCTGGGATTGTTTTGTTCTAGGGATATGATCAATGAGGAATCGAAATCGGCTGATAGCATCACCGGTCAATGAACTCCTCTTGGCATATTGATGCCTGGAAAGCTTTGATGTGATCTCTTGAATTTTATCTTTTATAATGCTTTTGATAATTTTGATTAGGAAAGGAACCATGGATATTGGCCTAATGTTATTTAAGTCAACAGGTAGATCTTTCTTTTTTATGAAAGAGACCACTGACATAGGATAGATCCCTGGAAGATGTAGGATAGATCCCTGGAAGATGTAGGCTATCAGTGTCTAAGAGATCAATGATTCCCCTTGTAACATGTATGGTAAATTTTTCCAAGTGTATTAGAAGAAATCTAGGAATTCTGTGCATGCCAGGATGGGTGTGTTCAGGCAGGCTTTTAATTTTTGAGATGACATCAGCTTCAGTAATGCTGTGAGAATTATTTGAATTTTTCACAAATTTGTGTTGTCTGGAAAACAGTTCCAATGGGCTGCAGTTTGGTGGAATAAAAATCCCTAATTTTGTTAAGCCTACTGATGCCAAAGTAGGTGATACCATCAAGGCACAAAGAGGAGAGTGTGTGATTTCTTTTTCCTGACCCCAGGGCCCATCTGATATAGCCTGGAGCCCAGCAATCTTGTTGTTCCAGATAATTGTATGCTCACTTAACACGAACATATTTCACAAGTCATTCTGGTTTGTTTATATGTATGTTTTAGGTGTAGGATTTATGGGATGTTGTGTTCTGTAACTTGGATGCTTTTCAGCTCAGATGTAATCTGATCAAATTCTGAGAGTAGTTGTAATGGCCCTTTCTGGTATCTATTATATTGGTTAATAAACTTTTGCATTGTGTTTATGAATGTATTTCATCCATGTAATGCTAATAGATTCCATATCTGCTATTTTTGAAAGGTGATGTATATGTCTTAGATTAATTGGGGGGGGGGCACATTGTAGATTAATTGGGGGGGGCACATTGTGCCTGTTGAGTAATCTCATCGTCCAGGGGAGGTTGGTTGATGTGTAATGTTGTGGTTGCAATTTTATAGTAGCTTGAACTGCGAGATAATCTGAAAAGGCAATAGGCCAGAGATGCGTTTCTATGAATGAGTTCATTTCAGGAGAGTAGAATATGAGGTCTATGAGCGAGTGAGCACTTCTGGCATAGAAAGAGAAGGCTCCTTCATGAAATAGTGCCTTCCCACTGTGTATGTTTCTAATAACCAGCTTTAAATATTTTTTCTCAAATTGGTCAAAAGTGTGGTTGAAATCACCAAGCCATATAACTGGACTGGTATTCGATCTAATTGCTATGTTTATATTATGTATAACTTTGTGTACTATTTGTTCATTTTTAACCAGATACACATTGATAAGAGTGAACAGAAAACCCCAGATATGTATAGTAGCAATAATGCAATTGGTATCTATGTGAAGGATTTTGAAGAAGTCAATAATTGAGTTTCTATTGATGACAAGAGCAACCCCAGCCATAGCTAAGATGGAGAAAGAGTATATAAAGTAACCAAAGCTCTCAATTGTTTTAACTAATTAAATATTTAATGTATTTATTATAAAATTTACTTAAATAGACACCTTTTAACTAATATTACGGTATAATATACTCAATAAATTAAAATAATCACAAGATTAAAAATTTTAATCCATAAAACAAATTATTTACAAAATATAATAATAATATATTGATTTAATAACGACTATATTATTAAAATTTTTAACTTGTATAACTATGAATGATACAAAGAATAATACCCTACTTAACCAAAAAAACCGATTTATCTATATCATTAATATTAAATAGTTAATTAACATTCAATTGCTAAGGCTGTTTTGGTTTGTGTTACCCAGTCCTTTTACCACCATAAATAATAAAAAAAAATCAATTTAAATTGCCATTCAGGTTGTCCCGTGACTTTCACTCACTGGTTAGGATTTTAACGAATCATTGGTTAAGTCACAACTAAGTGTAATCGGTAAGGCATACAGACATGTGGCATATTTCTTATATATTTTATCTTTGTATCTTAAAAATTGCTGTTTTTATAAACGTTTAGTAAAAAAAAGTTTTTTTTTCTTTGATTTTTTTAAACTTTACGGAAAATAATTAATGGCAATGTTTGTCCAATTCATATGTATAAAAGTCCAAAGGTTTAGAATCTATCATAGTTATATAAAATTGCCATTATAATAATTATTACCATTTATATGTATATAATATTTTTCATATAAATAATTTATAATGCTGTAGAATAAAGTTTTATTTTATGTTGTAAAATGTCTGTGTTCTGATATGTATATATGTAATTCCTTGGGATGTAAATATGATATTTCAGAGGTAATATTTTTATCATCTGTAACTATATACAATATTTTTAACATATGTTTTTAAGTAAATAATACATAATGCTGTAACATAAATGTTTGTTTTGTGTTATAAAATGTCTGTTTGATTGCAATAAATATATAACTCCAAATGCCCAGAACCTAACCAATTGTAATTTTATATGAAAGTAATATTTTCTATCAATTGTAATATATATATATATATATTGTAAATAATGATTATAATGAAAAGATCAAATTTATTTTGTCATAATCTTGTAAGACGTATTTCATATGTCTGCTTTGTATGAATCTATGTTATATATCTGTCAGGTACATGTATATAAGGATATTGTTTTTTACTTTCATTAATATTTTATATTGCACTAAATTAAAAAAAAAATTGTTTCTTGTCTAGTTATTACCACAGTAGAAATATGAGAATGATACACTCTAAAAAATTTTTTTCGTTTTTCATCTTGTTATCTTTCTCTTTGCCTTTTATATGATATATATTAATTTTTTTACAATTAATTTTATTTTTATAATAAATTACAATTAATTAAAGTTCTATTTGCATAATATTTGATATATAATTCATAATATCTGATATTCAATACTATTGTAAAATATTATTTCTTTTTATCTTAGAAAGAAGCATATATGCACCATATAGCTACATAGAATACTAAGATCTGGGTCAGCTAGAAAAAATAAAACTCTTCTGTGTGTCTTATTTTTAATGCTTTACAATTAAGAATTATCTCTGGGAAGAAATGTTATATGTGTTTTTTTTAATTTCATAAAGAATATGATTAAGTGTTGTGACAGTCAGATGATGTATGTTGGTTTAACCCAGTTCGAATACTAGGCAAAAGTACTTCAAGGCCATCCATATGTGAGATATTAAATCAAGAATACTATGACCTCTGCCCTATTTGCCTATTCTCGAAGCTAATTACGAACAAACAACATTATCTGAGACACACATAAATTATTTTCTCACTGGCCACAAAGCTTAGCAACAGAGATAGAGACATGGATGGGAACACTTACGGAGCTAAATAGTTAAATGTGCAATAAAAGTACTAAGAAACATGTGTTTTGCATGCCTGGATCATTGGAAAAGTAACATAAAGCATTATAATAAAATTTGGAAACTCAAGCTTTTTATAGTTAAATAATATGTTTAATTAACAACTTTAAAATATGAATAATGATTTAATGGCCTCTGCTATTCCCCTAAATTAATGAAAACCAATTAGACAATAAAAACAGATTAATATGTTTGCGGTCTAAATCTTTTCTTCCCAATTTTATTAAAATTGTCAACCCGAATCTCCTCGATAAAGTGCAATAATAAAAATCTTTCACAAAGCATTTTTTAATTGCTTTGCACTAAAACAGAGTTTAAAAATTATTTAAAATGTATATAACTAAATCTGATATACGTAATAAGCTAGTGGTGGACAAAAGAGGTGTTATCGAGGAGATCAAGTTGGCAAACAAAAGGAAACTTACTCGTATTGAATTTTACAAATATAATGAAAATTGGAAAGAGATTTAAATGAAAAACTAACCTTTAAACTTAACTGCAATGGAATATGAAATATTTATAAATGGTAGTAATGAAGAATAGCGAAGGAAAAAGGGTTAAATATATAGATAGATGATCACACAATATATATCTAAGACTAGTCTAATAAAAAAAATGGTTACATTACAAATATAATTAAATACAACAATTTATAATATAATTCAGTGAAGCACTTAAAAAAGGGTATGAACAAAAAAAGTAGAAAGTAAATAGTTCAATGGAGGAGAGATACTATTACTGTCCTGTTTCCTTGGTCATGTTCCATTGACGAGCGTAGCTTGATCCATCCATCGATAGGTATTTGTCCGGACAATGAAAGAAATATGTAGCATGGTTTCACAAAAAATCCTACAGGCATGGCACAGAGTTCAGATGACTATTGAGTGGATTCTAAGGCATTTTGATGGTATTTAGGAACCTCGGCGATAGGCAAAGATATTTATTTGCCTAGCAAAGCATAGTAGAATCCATCAAATTCATATGACTTTTAGCTTGAGTATGTTCAAACTTCTCCATGATTTTGAAGATGACAGTTGTCTAACTTTTTGGAATAAAATCTCCACAAGCAAAATCTGAAAGAGTTCTCCTAAGAGAAATCTGAACGCCAGCAAGAAAACTCTGAATAACCAGCAAGAAAACTTTGAATAACAGCAAGAAAACTCTGAATAATCAAGTCTTTTGTTCTCACTTCTATTTATACCCTCTTTGTCAGCTACCTTCTATTGTTTGTATGATCTTAGATAAGCCCACCTCCACTCTTTGTTTTAAGGTAACATTTTTTAAAAATAACTTTTACTTTTTTCTTCTAAATTTCTTTCTTTAAAGTTTGAATTTTAGTAATTAAAAAAGAAAGAGAAAGCCATCTTTAATTTGCCTTGAATGAGCTAACTAATTACAAGCATACATTCTTTTAGAAAATGTTGGCGGGCTTATCTCAAAATCAAATCATACTAAATATTTTAACAAGATTTAAAAAGAAAAATATATTATATTTTTTAATAATATAAGCATTTTATTTCAGCAGAATTTTGCATTAACTCATATATATATACGCTTGACGTATATATATGTTTGACTAATAGGTTTTACTCGTAATTTTTATTAACAGAAATCTAATCTTAGAATAGAATTTATTTAAAATGAAATAGTTAAATGCAAAACCCTGCTGATATTGGACTTAATACAGGCCTACAATACTAATTAGGTTTATAGAAGGCTGTGAAGCATGGATCGGACTTCAGATCCATTGCTTCAGTGTCTAGAAAAATGTCAAATTAAAATTTGACCCTCAAAACTTAGAATTTGCGAACCTATTAAAAAAATAAGCATTAGTAAAAGCATTAAAAAATTAATTTTCTAGTATTTTTAGGGAAAATGAATATACTTTTTCAGCATTATGACATTCCTTACTATTTGCTCTTTTGAAACATATATAACACATCACATTTATTCCATTAATCTTGAAGATATTACACAAATTGTATGTCATTCCAGTGCTTAAAATTCAACATAATGTCCATTGGAATTGAAAGGGTTATCCAACCACTGTTTTACAAATATACATAAATTATTTATTACAAATATGAAGGGTTGGAGTCATTCTCAAATGTGCTCTTAAATCAAAAACAAAATAAATGTTCATTAAAAAGATCACATTTGCAATTAGAAAAATCATTTTATTCAGAAGAACAAGAGAAGGCTTAAGTTTTTTGTCTTTTATACTGTAATGTTTGAAATGTTATATTTATTTAATGTTTACAAATTTCATTTTATTTTATTCCTTATCTGCATATGTCTAACAGATATAATCATGTAATTAAAGTGATATATATATATATTGAAGCAATCAGTGTATATGCACACACAGAACTTCATGTTAGTTGTTTAAAAAATAGTATATATAGATTTTATAGATCAAATATCTAATTTTCATTTTTTTGTTAGAAAATAATATATATGGATGCATGTGTGTGTTATTGAATGAGAGAGCATATACATATATCTTGTTTTATTTGAAATACATTTTTTTAGTTATATATTTGAAAAAGAAAATATATTTTCTTTGTCTTATATATTTTCCTAAAAGACAAAGAAAAATGAAAAATATAAGTTGACTCATTTCTTTTTTTGCAAATAACATTTTTATGATTCTATTTTTTTTAAACATTCGGGAAAGATATAGTTGCATGGAAATGTTAATTATTTCTCATCTTTAAATGGCAGTTGAAAATGTAATCAAAATTTTTGTACTTTAATTTAATCTTAATAGGATTTTTTTAACTAATTTTTAATTAAAAGATTGGTCAACCAGTCTATTTTCAGTTCTAACAAAGGCAGTTATAATATAGGTGTTAAGAAAAAGATATAAGATTAAACAAAGTCTGTATTGATTTTTGGCTGTGCTGAGAAAAGTTTTGTTTAAAGTTACAAGCATTATAAATACTGGGCTCTTTTTCTAGAAAGGCAGTAAAAAGTTTTTAAAGGTAAAGCAGAGTTGGCAGTCAAAGCTAAAAAGTTTTAAGAGTCTAAAGAAGAAAAGATGAAGAAAAGTGAAAGTCAAAATCACTCTCTAATAGACCAATTGAATATATATAAGCTGATGACAGATAATCACTATGAACTGTGAGTAGACAAAATTTACCTTTCCCCTCTGGGAAAATCTCCAGAAAATGCACCTGTAGGAAAAAAAAACTAATTGATTCCATGCTGCTGCTGCTGAGAAAATGGAGAACCAATTTTGAATCCAGCCTATCCTGAGTCCAGTAAAACCAAAGGTCAATCCTGAAATAAATGAACCAATAAGAAAATAGCTGCTGTATCAAAATGATGTCAAACAGCAAGTATAATTTTTTAATCCTTCCTGATAAAGTAATTGAATGCCTTCTATAAATAAAAAAAACTCTAGACTATCTAAGTTTAAAATTCACAAATTTCTAACTGCTCAGTAAAAGACTCTATCTTAAAAAGATGTGTTTCAAAAGGACAGTTATATATATGAGCATTAAATTTTTTTATTATTTTAACGAGTCAATTTATGTTCTAACTAGATTTCTACTTATTAATGGTAAAAAAAGTAAGTATAATGTCTAATTCTAAAAATCGAACAGAATATTACTATGGAGTTTATAAATACCATTTTATTATTTATTTTGAGATATGCTAGTATGTTTTCTTTGATTATAAAAATCTATACTTTATTGATTAATCTTATAATTAAAAATTTCATTTTTTTAAAAGAGAGAGAAACTCAGGTATCTGGATTAATTCACCATCTACTCGTATACACCTTGTTAATAGAAATTAAAAATATAGATGAGTGTTAAAATCATTATTTGTTTAATTTAGATTTGATTAACATTCTTTATATCAATTAAAATAAAATATGTATGTATATATGTGTTTATTTATGTGTTAAAAAATAATAGTAATAATGATCGTGCTTCTTTTTCTTAAAAGTAAAACGGACAATATTACTTGTTACAAAAGTATGTGTTCATCTCACTATATATATATTCAGTGATGCATACATTTGGGGAAAGTATTATCTCAGCAGTAGTATTTTTTCTGACTCTGTAGCAATTTATAATGATAATTTTATAGTTAAGTTTTTTATTTCAGCTTTAGGCATTTTATAGCCTATAAAATATGGTTATCTTAAAATTTCCCATTATTACTTATGAAACACAGGCTCAAGAAAATATCTATACAGATATAAGTTAATGCTTTTTATGGGCAAATATATCAGTGTTGCTTAATAGAATGATATGTGCCTATATGGCTTTTAATAATAAATATAATGCTATGTGAGCTGCCAGGGTACTCTATGATGATAGGGATTCAAAACCCAGGCTCCATTATTTCCTATACATGCCATGCTGACTTCGAATGTGTTATCATAGGAACTTATATATATATATATATATATATATATTACTTGATAAAGGAGATTGGCCCATGTTTGCCAATGCCACTAGTAATATAGATGGCACAGGATTCAAACCCAGATGCCACTGTACATTGTAATTAGATTTTTTGATTATGCCTGTTAGTAATGCTGTGTGAGATAGATAAATCATATTTACTATATAACTATTAATAATGAAGGGAGCTAGAATTATGCTTTGGTCTATAACTCCTACTGGGAATACTAAAAATAAATATAATAATAAAAATATACTTAGCTTTCCCTATGTATGTGAACACACACATAAATTTATTATATATATATTTCTGGCCTCTAACTTCATTTAACCAAGTATTATGTTTTACTCTATAATTGGCATATTAAAATTTTATATGGCATATTTCTTGATAAAATATTATCATTATCAACATAAAAATTTGTTTTATGCTCATACACAAATATTATACTGATATTTGCTATTTGTGGTAATTATTATTTCTGATTCGTAATTGTTGTTATCATGAATGCCAGTATGACTTCATTATAATGCATACACACATCTAACACTAATGCTTAAATACTATTGAAATTTATTACTTCTTGTCCATAACTTCTGTTGTCATTATTGATAGTATGACTTCATTGTAATGCTCACACACATCTAATATTGATGTTTATTATTGTAATTGTTATTTTTAGTTCATAACCTTTGTTGTCATTATTGACAGGTGACTTCTTTGTAAAAATCTTACATTTATTCCAGTGATAGCTAAATACTGTACCTTTATAAATAACTGATAGTTGAATATTGTAATTCTTTGTAAAAATCATACATTTGTCCTAGTGATATCTAAATACTGTACCACTATCAATAACTGAGAGTTAATTATTGTAATTATTATTTTTTGATTTAAATGTAACACCCATACATAGATCATAATAAGATCCAAACATTATTATTATTATTTCTATCTTCTAATGAATTGTGTTAATAAATCATATATATATCTATACACTTGTCATATCATTCTCTGGTTCATCATATCCACCCAACTATATCCACACTTAATTAAGTCATATATGTATGTATCCAAAACCTATGAAATATTTAAAATAATATTCTGAGCAGTATCAAAGTATTTGGCGAGATTAATTTAATAATTCTAGTGCATGACAGGCTAAGTTTGAATTGATAGAATCCTCATTTTACTCTGACCACTGGGACTGAAGAAAAATGATGATCATTAGTAGCATCAGGAGTGTTGGTTGGATAGTAGAGGTTTGGGAGCACTGGCAAATAGGTTAAAGCTTAGTACTGTTCCGTGACTACCATATCCCAAACATGCTGAGTTTGAAGTACTTTTCTAGGTCTCTGAATCTTGTTGGCTGATCACACGATTCTGACCATTACAATACAAATTATTGTTTTTCACATTTACAGTATTTTGAGAAATCACAGTGGGGGATTTACTTATGTTTTTATAAATGACTATAACAATAGAGTTACTACTTTGATATATATTGTATATTTAGCCTTGGATTAGTGTATAATATCTGTTATTACTATTATTATAAGTTTAAAATTATTTATTTATCTTTCATGCATACATTTGTATTGGTCTTTTGATTATATATTTGTTATAAATATGAATAGACATAGTTAAGATTTTGCATGTACTGTAATTGTTACCTCATTGCCTTTCCTTTTATTATCAGTATTTCTGTTTATAATCATATATTTATTGTGGAAACTACATTGGTGATTTCTCAGACCTTTCCTTATGTTAGCCATAGCATCGAGCCAGTTTTACACTGCCTAATTCAGTGTAAACTTGTTTCATCATGACTGTTGCCCATAAATATTTAGGTACTTCAATTTATGCATTATGAAAGGCATCTGTGTGATTATATTCCCCTACTCCTTATTATATATTTTTAAATGATTGTGTGTTGAATAAAATGGTGAGTTTAATTTATCTACTCCACCTGCTTTGTTAACTAAGTCTAATACAATATACTTCTTTCTATTATATCACTTAAATTATAAATTATATATTAATAAATTGTACACTAATTTCAATGTAAATATAACATATTATATTACTAGCTACAGTTATATTGTTAGTACATTCAGATGCATTAAATAATCTTACTATGTATCACTGATTATTAAATTCAAACTTTAGGAGTTTTCTCTTTATTTATTTAATTTAATGCTTGAATATCCTAGCACCTCACTGATGATGCCAGTGCAGAAACCGGTCTGGGGTTAGGGATATTCTCAAAGCTTGTTAAGAGCTTATTTTGCGAGTTCTGTATATAACATTTGTAAATACAAGCTTATTAAATTAGGTCATATGATATCTGATTTGATTTTTTTTGTAATTGTATAACCTAAATATATCCCAGATATAGGGATATTATATGTGTGCTATGTCTAACTTACATTTTAATTGATATAAGGATTTCTTTAATTTATTTTTACTGTAAATAGTAACAATAAATAATTTATTTTTGTTAATTGTAAACTAAAAAAAAATATATTTAGTTTTTGTAATAATTATTTATTTTATTCTTTAATTACATTTCTGTGTCCATTGCTATTTGTCACATCCATATACCAGAAAATTCATTTAAAAAAGTAGTAAAAGTGTTAAAGTGTGTATAAGAGTACATATTATTTTGAGATTGTCACATTGATGCAATTCATGCAATCCATTATGTATGCAATTAAATTTATATAAGATTACTTTATTGATGCTCTTGTTGCTAGATTATTTTGTGATGTGTTTTGGTACAACAAAATCTCCTTTTACCTACTGCATCACTTTAGCTTTTCTTTTGTTAGATAATTATTTTAAATTTTAAGAAAACTTAAGCTTATTTATTCAATAATATAAGAAACAAAAAACAAGAGTTAATCTTTGTTAGCTGCTATTATGTTTGAATGTGTCTTTAGATAAACCTCTACTTCATTATAAAAAAATAAAGTGTTGATAAGATATTAAGAAAATAAGTCTCATGGCTATTATCACTGGTATTTAGTTAAAAGAATCTAAATTACCTTGAGATTATCATTGCAAAATTAATATTCTTTACAACTGAGTTATTTAATATTTAAGAACCTAAGATTATTATCACTATTCATTATTATTATTTGTAGAATGTAACAATGAATTATCAATCAACCAATGGTCTGTCCATATCCTGTAAAATAATATATCAATTACTGTGTGATTAGCCTATGAGAGGATTTAGTTATTATGCACTTAGCTTATAAGAGAACTTAACCTATGTTATATGTTTATTTAATGTATTAGAAATAAAATCCTTGTTTTTTACTTCACCTTTGAGTGGTAAGTTTTAAATTGTGCTTTATGCAAAAGAGTGAAGTTTAGTATTATTATAAAAGAATTATATGGCTGAGCACTTTCAGAGAACTTAAGTCTCCATATTCATAGCCTATTTTGGAAGTGTCATCTTACATTGAAATTTTAAGCAAAATTTAGCTATGAAACGGAGACTTAAGTTCTCTGAAAGCACTCAGCCAGATAATTCTTTTATAATAATACTAAGCTTCACTTTTTTGCATAAAGTGCAATTTAAAACTTAATGTATTAGAGTTCTCATACTGGTTTAGATCTATGTTTAATCCTACACAATACTTTATGGTTGCTTGGTTGCTCTTTGGAATGTCAGAATATATATAATATAAATAAAATGTCTATTAATTAAAACACAATTGTAATCATAATAAAAATAATAAATTTAACATAATAAACTATTATAAACAGTCTTTAAATCTGCAGAAGTACTTTTGATTAATTTCTTACACCTGCCTCAACTGCCATTAAATTAAAAAAAAAGTGGAAACAAATGTCATCAATTTAAATCCCATGAGTATCTGTATTTTACTGTTAGCAGCTTGTCTATTTATTAAATGCATTTTATTTCTATTTATAAAAAATTGCCTTCTTAATTTTTCTTTTATTAGGGTTTTGCTCTTCATAAAGAATTTTCACACTTTCAAAATCAAATTTATATTTACATGTTTTTTCATGATCAAAGAAAATGAAAGCAGTCATTAAATCACCATTATTCTTACTTTTTACACGCTTATAGTTTATTACCGTTAAATTTATTATTTTTATTATGATTACTATTTTGTTTTAATTAATGGACTTTATATATATATATATTACATATTTTAATTTTTGTTATAGTATTTAATACAATGAATCTAAGTAATATTAAGAAGTGGTGAATCGTTAAGGAATGGTGGAAGCAATGTAAAAGAATTATTAAGCTTAAATGCAAACTTCGTTTTTTCAAGAATTGTAAAGTTTTTCATGTATTCCTGAATTGTTATAACATAAAGTTGAATAGCTTTATAAATTTAATATCAAGATGTATGGATAAATTGAAATTAATCATTTTAAATAATATTATTAAAAAATGTAAAAAGGAACTTTTTGATATTCGAAAATATTTGAAAGCAATTGAACATTTAATAATTTTAAAGGAATAGTGAGCTTGAAACATATATAAAATTGTTTGTGAAAATGAATTTAATATATAGGGGGTTTGAACTCAGACTTTCACATGACCCTCAACTATCCTTATATATTAAATATTGGAGTGCAGGTATAAAAAAGCCTGTACTGTGGAAGAAAAAATTCATATATGAAAATGGATTTAAAATAATTGAACTTAAGTTATATAATAAATTTGAAAAAAAAAAGATTTTTATTTAATAAGCATTACCCACAAGATTATAATGAGTTAAACTTTATTAATTTATCAAATAATAAGATACATATGATTCAGAAATATGTTTTAATAAGTCACGGAGCTAAAGACATCAGTGGTAATTGGAATGATTATAATTTGAAACTAATTGCAATTATTCAAAATTCATTTGAAATGATTCCTGGTGATAATCATTTTGCTGATGATATTAAGAAAATTAATTGTAATAAATTTAATGCAATGCCTTCTGACAAATCCTGGGAATTGGCTATTTCAGAATTTAAACAGGTTGGAGAGTGATAATATGATTTGTTTGAAAGGAGATAAAGGACTGCCAATGTGTTTAATGATGAAATGTCAATGTATTGATAAAGTTAAAAGTGCAAATGGAAAAACTTGATTTTTTTTTATTGAAGAGTATAATACAGATGGAAAAAGAATAAAATTTATTAACATTTTAAAAAGTGCTAAAAATAAAGCTTTAAGTAATAATACATAATATATGATATATCCTTCCTATGCTGTATGTTCTCATATTTTTGCAAATATAAAGTTACATAAAGAAGGTAATCCTTTATGAATTATGATAGACTTTGGTGGTTCATTCATGCATCAGACTTCTAAATATATTGGTAAGCTTTTACAAGAATTTTTGGGATTTGGGGAAAATACTATTGACTTTGTAAATAGTATTAAAAATTTGGTGATTAATGAGAATAATATTATTGTTTTATTGGATGTAACAAAAATGTATGGTTCTATTGATAGAATAAATTCCATAAAAATAATTGAACATACATTAAAAAGTAAAGGTATTCATAAATATATAATAAAGTTTATTGTTGATTATTTAAATTTTTTTAATGATAACATTGTTGCATCTTTTGAAGGTCAATATTATACAATGTTAAAGGTTTGCCTATGTGTCTGCCTGTAGTTACACAAGTTTGCAATTTTGTGTTGTCTACATATGAGAGTGGTATTTTAAATATGTGCTCTTTTAAAGATATTAAAATTTACAAAAGGTATGATTTTCTTTTTGTGGCAATACTAATACTATAAATTTGCTTATAGAGGAATTAAATAATTTGAATGGCTTGAAATGGACTATTGAAAAGAACAGAATAAAAATATTAAATATTTGAACTTAATTATTATAAAAGATAAGAATATATTAAATTATAAATTAATAATCAAGCTGTTGCCAAAAAGGGATATATAAATTGTAAATCAAAAGTACCAATGTTGCATAAGATGGAAAGTTTTAGATCTTTTTTGTTTCATAATGAAAATTATGTCATTACCAAAGTGATAAACTGAAAAATATTGAGATATTTGCCAAAGAATTGCTTGATGTTGGTTATAAAATGGAACAAATAACAATACTTTATGTCAATTTAAAAAGAGTTATAATAGTTTAATGAAAATGAAGATTAATAGTAAACCATGTATATCTATTCCATTTATTTCAAATCCACAAGTAAATTTTTTAAGAATATATATGACATGTTGAATGTTTCATTCTATGTTCTAAACAATGTTGATAAATTAGTCAATAATTCTAAGGATGTCATACTTGTCAAGCAGAAAAGTAATATATATCAAATGTTTTGTGACTATGTTATCATATATAGGTGAATTAGGATTCAGTACTGAGAAGAGATTAAAGAAGCACGAATTATTATATAAGCATGTAAAAAGTAAGAATAATGATAGTTTAATGACTGCTTCAGTTTTTTTATCATGAAAAACATGTAAATATAAATTTAAGTTTGATTTTGAAAATGTGAAAATTCTTCATGAAGAGAGAAACCATAATAAAAGAAAAATTAAGGAGGCAATTTTTATAAATAGGAATAAAATGCATTTAATAAATAGTCAAGCTGCTAACATTAAAATACGGGATTCATGGGATTTGAATTGATGATGTTTGCTTCTGTTTTGTTTTTTTTTAATTTAATGACAGTTGAGACAGGTTTAAGAAATTAACCGAAAGTACTTCTGCAGATTTAACGACTGTTTATAATAGTTTATTACCATTAAATTTATTATTTTTATTATGATATACATATATGCCCTTGGTTTGTTATTGAGACCTGAAAGAAGGAACTGGGCAAGGCAAAATGATAATGTTTGTTCCATGTGTGTTTTTTTTTCATTGCTGCTTTTATATTATTGTTTATATAGTGTATAAACATACATTGGCCTCGCCAAGATGCATCAGCTAGCATGGAGTTTATTGGCTTTTTATAACTGAATTGAAGATCAAGAAACATCATGGGATTTGTTCTCAGTTGCCTTATAGCTATTAACTGACATATTAGTTAAGGTTTTTTGAAGACAGGATAAATGTGTGTGTGTGAATGAACTTTTTAAATAGATATTTATACTCATAACAGACAAAATTAAATTGTGGCCTTTATTTTCAGGAAACAGGAAAGTTGTTAGTCAAGATTCAGTTGGAGCCATAGATAGAGGGTGCCAACAATCTTCTATAGTAAACCTAGTCTGTCACTTGATGTGAACTTTTATTTAGGTATTTCCAATTGCATAGCACTTTTAAGTGATGATGGGCACAAAAATTGGAAAATCCATTTAAAATTAAAAGGGATTTATTAGACTGTAAAATGAAAAAAAAAATGTGAAGAGATAATTAATTTAAAATGTGAGCAAGAATATACTAAAATGGCACAAGCACTGAAAGTTTAATATATTTTAAATGCTTTAGATGATAATGATATTTTTTAGGATTTTATTCTCATACGGCTCAATAAATGATATTTAGATTATTTAGGTATAGAATAGAACAAATGTTAAAAATCCTAATAAATGCTATCATGAACAGTTTTCTTCAGTCAAAAGTTATCTACTGGATGCTTGAGTATTTTTCTTTTTTTATATTTCTGTATGCCATTTTCTTGTAGAAGCCTTTGCTTGTAATATTCTATTAAAATGTGATGTTATATTGTTATTTTAGCTGCCCTGTTTCATTGACAGATTGACTTTAATGCAGTGCTTGTTAACATTAAGCATTAATATTTTTCAACATTTAGCTATTATTTTATGCTCTATATTCTGCTATTGCTTAAAGTGATTGTTACATTATGTTTTACATCCCAAATAAATCTAGGTATAATAGTATAGTACTTTTTTATTTAGTTTTTATTATCCTTGTTCAGACAAATGACTTAATTGCATAAAACATGAACATCAGTTTTTCTCATAAAATGCTTTTTTTTTTTCCAAATTTCAACTGAAAAAACACTCATTGATATATAAATAACATGTCATCCAAAACATATATAATAACACAGAAGAAAATATTCTAAGTATAGGAAAAAATAAAACAAATATAATTAATATTAGACAAACAGTATTCAGAATATTTTTTTTCTAAGTCAATCTATTCATCTATTATGACAGTGTTTTTTTTTCATTGAATATAAATTGCATTAGCTTTCTAATAATGTGGTTTTTTTATATCTTTACTGGCTTTTAATTTTAAAAAGGTCATGAGATTTTAGTTTTCAAAATAATTGCCAAAATTCTAATTGTATGACTCACCTTTCAATCTCAAATAATGTTAGCACCTATATGCTACTTGTCTTTATAACCTATATCTTCCAAATTAAAAAGATAGCATAGAAGTCAAGGCACCTTACTTTTTAAATGGCTTATATTTTAAAAATAGTTATTTCAGAATGCAAGTCTAAAAGTTGACAAAGATAGAAAAACATTTGTAACAAAGAATAAAGTTATTAGAAATCAATCATGATAAACAAAACTATTTTGTATTAGTAGATGTTTAAATCTCAAGAATAATAATAGCTTATAATCACTTTTTCATTATTATACAATTTACATGATTTTAATTATTTCAATACTTTTTAGTGGAATCTTCATAATCTAGGAAACATATTTTTGCTATCTTTTTACTATATCTTTATTTTTGAAATCATTCTTTGTTTTAGTAACTATTTTCTTCTGTAAACAAATTAGTTTCATCTAAAATGAATTATTTTACTATATAATGGATCATATATTTTTTTCAACTCATATAACTTATTTTACAATTTTGTCTATATTGTCTGTATTTAAGTTGCTAAGATTTCTGTACATATATTTTATATTGTTTTTAGTATTACACTATTTTGTTAATTACTAGTTAAAGTTTTGGAAAAGTTTTTAGAACTGTTTACATAATGGCTTTAATTAAACTTTAATTAAAATAATAATTTTATTAGTCATTCATTAAACTAGAGATTATCCAATAATGAAGAATATTTTCATAGTATAATTTTTGCTACATCATTCTCATGCAACATAGGGACTAATTTCTATTCACTTTTAACAATGGTGGAGAGATGTTATCATAAATGTAGGACTAGAGACAGGTAAAAAAACACGTCTATGATCCCCAAGATGTATATTTCATACTGACCCAGCACTCATTAATTGATCCAGACTATATTTGTTACACATTTCTTTATGAATGTTTAGCAAATTCATATAGTTTAATTGATGTGTCCAACAATATCAAAGAAATAGATGCAATATGCATTTATGTGTGTAAATGTGTGTGTATGCAAAAAATATTTGTGCAGACATTGACTTTAAAAAAAATAAAAAGAAGAGAAACATTTCAATTCTATCACTCATTATAAAAAAATTTAAAAAATATGTTAAATTTTTAGACATTAATATTTAAAAAAAAAAAGAAAATCAAAAAAAAAATTTTTTTTGTTTCTTATGAGGTAGATGTTTTTTTTAAAAAAATTATTTGGGATTTTGTATTAATTACTATAATGCAGGAAAAAGTTATATAAAAAAATAATTAAAAATATATTGTTTAGATTAAAGAATTTATAGATTTATTATACAATTTGAATATTAAAAATGGTTTTAATTAAAGGGTAATCCTATAAAAAATTAAATGACAGTAATTTTTAATGATATAATTTAATTAATTAACAGAATGAAAACACTATTCCATTCTTATTTTTAAAATTTAATTATATTAAATTACAGATTACTTAAGAGATAACGACGATTTTTTTAAAAATGTAGGAAAAAAACACATGACTGAAAAAATATACACCATTTAAATAAACAAAATATTTAAGTGGAGTTTAATTCTATAAAAATAAATGGGACTATGTTTTTAATTATCTCAAAATGTGTGTGTTTTTTGTCATTAGAAATGATAAATGTAAACATTCAATCTAACTGCAGCTGTTTTACATGTAAGACAGAAAAAAAAATTTCTAAATTTTCTCAAGAGTTCTATAAAGCAATACCTAAGTGCAGCAATTTCACTAAATTTTAGAAAGTCAAATATCCATCAAATGAATGTGATATCTCAATATGCCTTCATGAAAATGACCAATTTAAAGTCTCTTATAGTGACTATAATAAAATGTAAAAAAGTTTCTCTACATCATAACCCAATGCTTTGCTATTACTCAAAAAAGAAATATATATAAAAAATATTGTCAAAAATATTGCTTACAAAATAACTACACACACACACATATATATATTATGTTTAATTTGAATTTCATTCGAGATTAGCTCTAAATAAATTAAAGTTAGTTATGTGATCTTTATATTATAAAATCCATTATGCAAATATTATTCGTTTTAAAACTATGATTTCTAGGAATAATATATAAACATGTTTATAAAGATAGTTGATTTATATTATTTCTTTTACTTATCAAATTATATTTAAATGACTTTAAAAAAATAATGGGTAAAAATGCTTAACATAAAAGATATATAAAAAAAGTTTTTTTAGATTATTTTTAAAAATTATATAATCCATTTGATGTCTAAGAAGGTTGTCAAGCAATGATATATGATTTTTTTTTAAAAAAAGGGGTACAAATTACTATAGTACCAACTTTAACATTATGCAAATCTATAGGCATTAGTGTGTATGTGTTAACTGATATGGAACAGATCTATGATAAAAAATATTCATATTATTGTCATGCTATTGTAAGTTTTGAATGCGCATTATTTGAAATAATTCAGAAAAAACAATTTCTGTATGTCAAAAATTCAGAACCAATCATTTAATGATCAATTGCTTATATTTATACATGAAAACAAGTGTGATGTCCATATTAGGGTATTCAAGTGTGGTTTCATTTGAGAATAGAGATTAATAATGAAAATATATTGATATGTCATTTATCTGAATAAAAAAGACTACTCCATATTTAAGAAAAATGAGATTTAATATTGACTAATAAAATATTTATTTGAGTGATGAATATGTCACTTAGGTAAGCATAAAATTTACTTGATTTAGTTTCGTCAATATAATTGTATATAAGCCATTGAAGATTTTAGAATAAAACCATTATTATTTATAAGTGAAGTAGTATAATATAAAGTATATAAAATGCTATTTAAAGTTAAATAGTACTAAATATACAGCAATTGTATAAAGACAGATATTTCTGAATTAATTTACTGTCTGAATCAAACTATTTATTTGAACACAAGGGTTTGTGATATAAATGTAGATAATGATCATGTATTTCATAATCTAGTTGCAGTGCTCTCAGATCCAAGGCTCCTCACTGACAAAAGCCACAAGCTAGAAACTAGTCTGGGGGTATTGGATGAGTAGGCACTAGATATGGGTTTTATGCATAAGCCTTCTGGTATCCATTGATTACTCTGGATTGCACTGAGTGGCACAACTGTATGGAGAGTTTTGCCTGTTTTAATAACAGTTATGAGCAAGTATAAGAAATGGTGATCATGTGATGTTTAGAGGTTTATTTCATAATTAACAAATGATATTTCAATATGATATTGTAGGTCTAATCATTAGCACATTCTAATCATTTTGATAAATTATTTGTTTTGATAAATTATTTGCTATCAAAATAAGAAAAATGGCAATGAAAACTATAAAAATTTTCATAGTTGCTTTTGAAATATTTAATGAGATTGCATTAATATGGTTCATCAGAGAATTGGTAAAATATATAAATGTTAATATATGTGGTGTTCTGTCAACATTTATGTAATTTTTGAATTGTTTACGATTATGAGAAATGAATTGGAAAATAAAATCTAAGGCTATTAAGGAAAATAAAAAAAAACAGTTAAAATTATTGACACTGAAATAAAGTGATATTAATAATTAGTAGACCTCATACAAATAAAAATATATTATAGGGTGACTTAGTTGAAATGATATTTACATATTCAATATTAATATGCAAATAAATTGTGTACTGTTATATAATTTGTTTAAGTGTAGTTATTAATTTTAGAAGCAAACCTAAGATGGAGTTTAAATCAACCACGTAATACTTGACTTAAATAAAAAAATATGACATTTATATTGGATGTGGATATTTTTGGTTCTTTTTTTTTGGAAATATTTAAATAGTGCTAAAATAATGGTGTCTATTTTAAAACTTCATGCATATTACTGAATATTTTGTCAGATTTGTTTATTAAGTTTCAGTGCTAAAATATAGATATATTGTCTAGGATTTCTTCAGAAGTTTGAATGCAAAAATAAAAAAGTTCTTTGTAAAAAAAATTATTTTATGGAAGTAAAACCGTCAAATGTCATTAAGTAAAAAAAAAATAGTGGGTGGGAAAAAATCATAGACATATGACAATCTTCAAGATATATATATATAGTGATGTACAGTAGGCATACTATGGCCAACAACAGATAGAGCCACTAGTTCTATAGCTATAATGTGAGAGTTTAGTAGTAGAAATCTTAAGTACAAATGTCACCACAGCTCTACCATCAATCGTAGACATTTAAAATTATCTCAAGTTTACAGGATGTAGATATTTTTGGAAATATTAATTGGCAGAACAGACAACAGTAAAACAATGCTAAAATAGATCAAATAATAAACAAAACAAAGTTATTTGCCAATGTGATTCAGTTCAATATAACACAGCTTAAACACAAATAAATTTCAACTGTAATTGTTCCTGTTGTATGTTAACTTATAGTGCATTTGATACTTGGAAGCTTTAAATATCACACAATTTTATATTAGAAAACTCTACTATCTCTGAAAACTTTTATGTACTCTATTATTTATATGTATTCATTGAATATGTGCTCTAAGTTAAAATGTGCACACATATATATTTCATTTTTACATAAAGCAAGTCATGACAAAAAAAGCTTAAATTCACTATAAATGTAGACTGCAGGCCATTGCAAAGTTAGACCTATACACTCTGTATCTTACACCACATGATTTTAATGACAAAATAATTAATAGCCTCTATCTATCTATAGTAACAGCAATATATAATTCATGAGGAGAAATATGTCTACCTAATGCAAATAAAAATGTTCTGTGAATATGTCAAGTGTGAATAATATATATCCAATGGAACCAAATAAACACACAAAATTCAACTGTGATGCATAAAATATCTAAGGACTAATATGTGAAAATGAATGCACATATATGTCATTTTTTAATTTCAGATGCATGTTAAGCAAACAAAATAAATAGGGCAAACTCCAAATTTAAACACAGTAGTCAAGCATTGTTAGTCAAGAGGTCAGCGCAGCTGCTTTGCAAGCAAGCAGTTGGTTGCAGATGGTTGTTGCAGGTTCACCTCCCAGCCGATGCTTTGACATATGGGAAAAAAAATTTAAACACAGTAAAATCAATTTAATCAACAGTTTATATAACTACAAGCCCTTCACATTAGATACAAACACATTTGTAGGCTTATATTAAAGATTTTTGCATATATTCCAAGCAGACAATAAATTTTAATTATACTAAATTTTATCTATCGAAATTAACCAAATTGTATGTTATGTTCGGGGGGGGGGGGTTTTCCTTTAGAAGATAGATTGATCTGGATATATACGTTGATTATTTTAAAATTAAATTTTCATTATTCAATCCTGAAAGTGAATTCCAGACTCTTTAGGGGGGAAAAGTTAAGAAATAACTGATTTCTTTATATCCTGAATATTTAAAAATATAAACTATTTTACACAACTAAATTTTTAAAAGAATTTGTCTTGTGTTTTTAAATCAGAAAATATTTAAAATATATATCTAAGTGCTAAAATTTATTAATGTTAAAGATAAATAAAATAATACATAAAGTGAAAATTATAACTGGCTTATTGACAATGAAAGTTTCAAAGTTTATAATAAATAAATGCTTCTTTTAAGTCCTTCAATATAGCCGAGAAAATATTTTTTATAAAGGTGGAATCATATATAAATATCAAAGCAAAGATTTTTAATGGTTCCATTTACAGGTTTCCAATCCTTGTCACAACCACACTATATTTTCAAGTAGAATTATCATGAAATCTTTTCTTCACTGTTGAGAAATGTATCTGTTTACCTGCATGCAATTGACACAGCATTAATAAATTTTAGTAAGCAAGGTTTGATATCCCAAGAATTATAGGCTACATGCTGGAGGAAGTTTGTTCAGGTTGTCTACCTGCATATGCTTATTAGTTCAGCTGCTAGTAAAGCTCCAGTATTTTTATTGTTAAGTAAGCAAAAGCAAAGAGCACAAAAATCAAAAGAAAATTATTCTCTGAACTGGATTTTTTATAATGTTCACTTTGTAAAGCACTTTTTTATTTTATTAACAAGATTATGTGTCTACAAAAATTTTAAATTAAACAACTCACATGTTTATAGATAACACATAACTATCTTAATCCCTAAATGATATTTCATTGAAATCCATATTTCCAAAACTTATTTCAAAGCTTAAAAAGAAATTGGTTTTCCATGAATCTTAATTAATAATAATACACACTAATTGAGTCAAAGCTTTATGAATTACTATTTTATTAAGATTTGCTTTTATAACAAATTTTCAAACAGATTTATTTAAAATAAAGTGAATTGAAACAGTTTTATTTTTTTTATAAATAAAGTAAATTTTGATTTTAAATGCAGAACTTTATTGATGTGCATGTTTTTATATAATACAAATCTATATAAATAAATCAAAAATTGAATTTGATCCATAATTGCCAACTACTATATTTTTAAAATAAATTACAGCTTCAAATAAATTAGATCCATCTCAACATTTCTTTTTAGAGCAAAAAGTAAACAAAATAGAATATAGTTTGCATTTAATGTATTGAATTATAAAAAAATGTTAATTTTTTTAAAAAATAAAGTTATTCAAATTGTTTAAAATTGTTTAATACTATGCAATATTAGACACATTTTTAATTAGTGGTTTTTGTATATTTTGTTTCAATAGTTTGGGTCCTTTGACAGTTTTTTTCCACTAGCAAAGGCTTTTGGCATTATAATATCCATGTATTCCAGATACACTTTCTACAGCATTGACCACTCTTTGTTTGTACAATAAATGGACTTTCATACATTGAACAGATCTTTTTGTACTGATGTTGTGAGAGAGTACTGATTTGTGATTTGCTCACAAAAATGGCATCCCCTGCATTAAACTTGTAGTGTCTCTGGCTTCTTCTTTTTATGGAACTTTTCTATATGCTCTATTAGAGCATAGGCATTCTCTTTGTTATGTTGTACTTCAACTTTCTTCCAGATTACTTAAGAGAAGTTTTGAAATATGTGAAATAATATTTTCCAAGATATAACCGTATCATGGAAATTCTGTGAATTTGATTTGGTCCGTATAAAATAGTTGGTGATATTTTTAGTTTGATTTACTCATTACTATGATTAGCATTTATGTACAGTTGGACTAAATTGTTTAGCTCTTTTATAACTCTCTGGCATGAATTAGATTGAAAATTATATAATAGATGCTGAATGTCATCATGTTGCATCATGCATTTCCAATGTTGTGATTTAAAAAGATAACTATGATTAGTAAGAATAGACTGTGGCTTTACTACCTTTGGAAATTGTTATTCATGCATTACCCACATGGTGTTATGAGCATTCGCTCTCTGACTAGAATAGGCAGTTACATATACATAGAAAACTTCATATAATATGAGGAGTCAATATTGTTGGTAAGATCATAATGGCCCATAAAAATCAATGGATATCAACTTATTTGGATTCTGTGCTAAATTAGATTTATATATTAGTGCACCATTTATTTAGATGCTTTATCTGATAGCAAATCTGAAATGTTTCAAAAACAGATAATACATTAAAGTACACGACTGACCAATAAAACACTTTTGGAGGGATGTGCTCTACATTACATGAAGCATAATGTCCATATAAATGATGAGTGTATTTTACCAGCTTGTTTCTGTCATTTTGGTATGTTTAATTTTCATAAGTTTTTAACAAAAAATACTTTATAAAACAATATTTCACTGGTTAACCTAAAAGTAATATCTCATTTTTGTTGACATTCAAAATCCAGATGTTGAAGGGCAATTGATACTTCAAATAACATATACTATTTTTATATTTTAGATTTATCCTGTAACTCGTCATTATAATTCTTTGTCTATTCATTATTGACTTTTGTCCATTCATTGGCTATTATTCATTCCAGAATGTTGTTGAGGTACCTCCATTGAATTTGGAGCTAGAATATTATCTACAATTATGTCAACATCCTATTGGTGAATTTTTGTAAGAAAAAGCTGCCCCAGCCATTGGTCAAATAGCTACTGTTGAGAAATTTAAAGACATTGTTATGTAAGACCAATAATATTTGTGCCCTATCAAAAATTGCTTCCATTTTCCAAATAACCACACATTTTTCAGTGCTTTTTGTCTTTGTATTAATGTAATCCTTTTCAGCTTCTTCCAATGTTTAACTGCAAAATTCATTACTTAAAAGTGATAACTTTTGTCAACTTGAAACAATACAACTCCAAGACTGAGACCATTGCTATGGAGGAAAAAAGTTTTAACCAAATTAGGATAAGTAAGGATGACTATTTACAGAAACATTTCTTCAATATGGTTGAAATCTCCATTTTGTTTAATATTCAGGTCCAAAATTGTTATTTGTGTCACTTGCAAAGTTTTGGTAAAAATTGCAAAATCCCATGAATAACATTAGGTGATATTGACTGGTTAAAGGAAATTTTAAAAAGTTACCATCTTACCTATGTAGGATATAACACCCTCTTTGCTGATTAAAAATCCTAAAAATGACCCTTAGTCTGTGGCTAGATAGCTTTTTTGCAGATTAATTGTAATATTCTTATTGCAATTCTATTTGAAATAGGTGTAAATGCTCCAGATGCTCTGTCACATTTTCAGAAGCAATAACCACATCATTAATATATATAACACTGATGCTATTTATTTTATTTGCCAGCATTCTGAAAAAACACCTTAAAAATGCAAACAACTTTTTATTAACCCAAAGAGTGTACATTTAATGATGTAAGTATATCCCTCGCAATAGAAGGCTCTATAGTAAAAGTCCTGATTCAAGTATCTGCCAATATCTGGATGTTATATCCATGGAGCTAAAGACAGTTTTATTTAAACTTAAGTTGTGAGATGGTAGAAAGGGTATCTCTTTTAAAGGAGATAATCACATTTAACCTCTGGGCATAAACATATATCTGAAAAGAACAATCTTTTTATCTACCATCAGAGGGGTATTGTAGGGAGATAAACATTTTTAATGTCATTCCATTCAATTATCTGCTAAATATGGCTGTCTACTTCAAACATATTGAAAAAGGATATGGTATGATCAACACTGATTCTATGCATCTATCTTTAAATAACTTTTAGCCTATTACAAAACACTTGGTGATATCTTTTTAAAATTTCTATTAAACACTGTTGTTTTTCTGGTCTCTTTAAAATAAACTTTTTGTTTTTATTCTGCATATCTGCCATGTTAACATTTTGCTGTATGCATTAGACATGATTTAAATTATATTCTTCCAGATCTTCAAGTGGGATTATGTGTTTGTCACAAATAAAAATACTTTTATTATATCCAAAATACATTTTTGTTTATATAAACAAATCAGATCTAAGTAACAAGTCATGGAACAATGTGGGCCTAACGAGAAAGACAAGATTAACATTGGGCATTCCAAATTAGATATTGCCCCATACTAGCTTGGTTTCTATGTTGTCTCTATTTCATTGACTGGGGTAACATCCATTGTTTTTAGAAGAATAGTGAATATTTGTGTGTCTCTTTTTTGTATCATTTAATAAAAAGTAATGGAAATGAAATGCATTTGGTTTCCTGTGATAATGAGCTTTTATTTTGAAAACTACTATAGGACTGGTTTGTATATATTCTCTCCCAGTGTTCAAGCATTGTTAACCAAGAGGATAGTGCAGCTGCCTTGCAAGCAAGCAGTTGGTTGTAGATGGTTGTTGCGAGTTCACCTCTGGCTGATGCTATGACATATGAAAAAAACATTAGAATGACTCTCCATTATCTCAGTTCTGTTTATAATTTGTTTTTCTGGACATTATTTGTGGATGGAATCCTTCTACAAAGTCCTTATTCGTTTTTGAACTGCCCTGACACTGTTAGATTGAGGATCCAATTTTGATCTAATTTTTTATTGGTGTTGTTTTGTAAAGTATTTATTTCTAATGGCACATTTGGAAGCCTCTGGTCCCTCCTATAATTCTGCATTGCTGTAAAATATTTTCTTTAAAGACAAGCTTCATTTTCATGGCACCTGTATCATGTGGATGCAGTCTGAAATCTAAGTGAGTCTATTTTCAATTTGTCACAAGGTCAATGGATGTTAACAGCTTTACCATTTTCTTCATTAAGATTTTGTTGTTAATCGATATAATTTGTTTTTCAGGTGGAATATTATGCCATATTATTCTGATGATTTGGCTGTCACATAAAGGAGAATCTGACAAATATTGCAACTAAGAAACTTGCCTATAAAAACTGAGTATGGGCCTTCCCTATTACTGAGGAATGTTTTTTCCAAGACACTCCAAGCAAAATTCCACTCTGCCTCAGTTTGCTCAAGCAGCTATGCAGGATTGCATGTCAATAATCCTCAATAGTTTGCAGCTTTAATTTTAGTGTATGCAACCTATCTTTAGTTGCTCCATTGAAATTGTTACAGGCAATGATCTTTGTATCTTTTATTCTGTTTTAGAATGGTAATAGTTCTTTCAAACTTTCTACATGTAGTGGAGAATTGGATTTCCAATATCTATCTTAAAAGCTTTATTTAACTGGCTTGTCTACCATCCTTTTTTATAATTCGTTATTATTATTTCATCTTCAGAATATCATTTTTTTTTTTTACTGCTCTGATTTTAAAGTTAATTTTCATCACATTTGAAGAAGCAGCATTCATTTTTAGCCCCTCCAATATTTTTTATTTCAGCAAACACTTGTTTTATTTTTATATGACACTATATTCATATACCTATATTTGCTTAGCATATTAATGAACATATTTTGAATTTTTTTGCTCACTTCTTCTATTTGATTATTTTGTTTTCATAACTTTTGGAGGTCTTTTTTGATTATTCTCATGTGACTTTCTATAGCTGTGTAATTGTACTTGATTTTTATGTAATTTATTTTTATCTGATTTATTTCTGTTTCCATATTATCTACTCTTGCTCTCTCTCTCTGACTTTTTTTTTAATATTGCTAACAAATTCTCATTGCATTTACTTCTACTAGAACATTTTCATACCTTTGCTCTCTTTTCCATTGAATTCTCTCCACTTTTCCTAGCATTGAGACAGATCATGTTAGAAATGTTACCTTATTTGTTATTAACTTTATTATAATTCTTTTATTGAAGATTTACTTTGATCCAAATTTTGCTTTTTTTTCCATTGCATGCTCATTTTTTAAATTTCCTGCAGATTTTGTTTAAATGTCTGCATCATGTCATATTTATTTTGCTTTATTTTCTCTTCCATTGCATGCTTATTTTTCCCATTTCCTGAGGATTTTGTTTAATTATACATGTTCTCTTTAAAGGCATTTCCATCTCTTCAGGTATTAGATTCATCTTGCATTAACTCTCTGATTTTCTATTGTATAGATTTATACTCCAATATACAATGTTAACTTTTTTCTTATATTTTATTTTGATTGTAATATATTAAACATTTTATGCATTTATATGTTATGTATAGCAGCTCACCACACTTCCGTGAATGTAATTTCACTTGCACTTTTTAACTAATTTTGCTTTTATTTCTGGATATTATATTGTTTCAACTATATGTATTTACAATACATTCTGCCAAGTCGTTTTTAATATCTCAGTGTGTTTATTATAATCTTACCTCATATTGAAGGGCCAAAAATATATACTGTGTAATGGACAGTAGGCACAAATATTGAATACTAGACAATGCCATTAACTCTATAGATTAAAATATAATCTTAAATTCACTTGATGATCTTAAATATAAATACATTTACAAGTGTATCATTACTCATAGGTATTTAGATCTCAGAGAGCAGAGATTCTTTAGAAGTATTAATTGGAAATACAGATTATCATTAACAAATGCTAAAGCAGATCTAACAATAAGTAAAATAAAGTTTACCACCAATATTATAATTTAATATAATAGGGTTCAAATAAAAATACATTTCAATTAGAATTTTTAGTTTGTATGTTGCTCTTACAGTGCATTTGATATCTGGTAGCAAACATTGTTACATTACAATACTGTATTATCTCTAAATACCTGTATGTCCTATATTATTTACATGTTTTTAATAGATGTGTTTTTAGTTAAGATGTGCACACATATATATTTCACTTTTTCATAAGAAAGCAATAATAAAACAGCTTAAATTTACTATAAATGGTTACATTATACAAAACATTGCAAAGTTATACCTATAAAGTGGTCATCTGTTTTAAAAGTAAAACAACAATAAATAGACTTTAGACAAAACAATAAATTACCTCTAATCAACCATGGCAAAGGCAAAATATAATTTATAAAGAAAAATGTGTTTATCTGAAGCAAATCAAAATGTTCTGTGAGTACACCTAGTGGGAATAATATATATCAAGCATAGCCAAGTAAACAGACACAAAATTCAACTGTCGTGAATAAAATTTCTAATGATTTTTATATGAAAATGCATGCACATATATGGTACTTTAATTTCAGATGCATGTGAAGCAAAAAAATAAATAGGGCAAAACAACTACAATTTGAAATCAACAAAATTTACTTAATAAACAATTTATATAGCTATATGCACATCACATTAGATACAAATTTATACCAACTTATATTGAAATTTGTAACTGTTTAAACTAGAATCTTATATCAGTGCAGTTATTAATTTTATGGTGTATGCATAGGAGGTCAATTTTTCACTTTATGCTAATATTTTCAAATTTGCTTCTCACAGAAAATATTGCAGGAATGTTTTAACATTGTGATTTGTGCATAAATACATAGAGTATTCACTTAATTGCCTCATAATGTACATTTCTATCAAACAAATATGAAGATACCAGCTTCTCAATAAACTAGTTGAGAGAAAGCAAGTCTTAAACTAAATTCTACTAAAAATTCAGCATTGTAAAACTATATTATAGAAATTAATATAAGCTAATCACGTGGGTAGTTGTTTACATCAGGTTCTTTTTCTTCAATCATTGTGACATATACAAGTGAAAGTTTTTTAATAAATTTTTATAGTAAATAAATTTAATAATTTACATGGTTATATTTTTGCTTGCAGTTTCATTATTGGTTCACCAATTCCAATCATATCAATATTACATGATCACCAAGTACAAGCCTTTCTAATCAATGGAAGTATAAAATCTTGCCCATAAAGTCCCTATCTAACACCTACTTATATGAAATCTACAGATTAGTTTCTAGCTTTAAGCTTTCATCTATGAGGAACCTTGAATTTGAGAGCACTACACCTAGATTTTAGGCTATAATGCAATCCTCCAGCAGCCAAACTTTTACCTACTTTGTTAATTATAAAGCTATGAGTCTAAGTTGAAAACAGCATAATGTTTCCAACCCAAGCTCATTCACATATATTATCATATAGATCTAAACTCAGTTCAGAATCTATACATTTTGGTGTTTTTGGTTTTACAAAATCCAGTCACTATTATCCTATGGGCAGGATAGGTATAACACCATCAAAACCTCTCATCATCACCATTTCATATGCTTACACAAGATGTTAATAAGAGTATCAAACTCTCCATATAGTTGTGCCACAAAATACAAACTTTGAATGCAGGAAGGTTCCTGCATAAAATTCATATCTAGTGGCTGCTCAGCCAACATGTCCAGACTAGTTTTTGGATTGTGGCTTTCATTTTTGAGGAATCTTAGATTTGAGAGTACTGCACCTAGATCTTAGGATTTAATGCAACCCACCATAACCCACCTGTTACCTATTTGGTTAACTATAAAGCCAGGAGTCCAATATGAAAACCCTATAATATTTCCAACCCAAGCTCATTTACTTGTATAGTTATATAGGTCTAAACACAGTTCAGCATCTATACATTTTTGATGTATTTGTTTTTTTTTAAAACCATTCACCATTATCATATGAGTGTGATCGACATAATCAAAACATCACATGATCACTATATCACATGTTTTCACAGGCTGTTATTAATAGTAACAAACTTTACATATAGTACTTCCACCAAACTCAGATTTATCTGATTATACAAGTGAATGTTCCTGGGTTAAAAACATTTTGGTGTTTTCATTTTGGGCTACTAACCAAATACATAAAAGATGTTGCTGGAGAGTTGCATTAGATTCTAAGATCTAGGTGCAGTGCTCTCAAATCAAGGCTCATCACTGAAAAAAGTCACAATCTAGAAACTAGTCTGGGGATGTTGAATGAGTAGTCACTAGATAGGGATTTTATGCACAAACCTTCCTGCACTCATTGAATATGAAAGCTTGCAATTGCTGGCACTACTTTGCGGAATATCTGGCACTCTCTTTAAAAGCATGTGAATTCATGTAAAATGGTGCTCATGTGAAGTTTTGATGGTTTATACTTATGTTGCCTGTTGAACAATGGTAGCTATGGTTTTTGAAAAACCAAAGACATCAAAATGTATAGATGCTGAACTGAGTTCAGATCTTTATGACTAAACAAGTAAACAAGCTCAGATTGGACACATTTTCATGTTTTCATCTTGGATTCCTAAGTTTATAGTTAACCATATAAGTAAAAGATGGCTTCTGAAGAGTAGCATTACATTCTAAAATCTAATTGCAGTGCTCTCAAATTCATGATTCCTCATTGATGAAAGCCACAAGCTAGAAACTAGTCTGGGAGTGTTGGATGAGGATGCACTAGATAGAGAATTTTTGCACAAACATTCCTTCATCCATTGGTTATAATTAATCTAGGAATATTGGATGAGGATGCACTAGATAGGGAATTTTTGTACAAACATTCCTACATCCATTGGTTATAACTAATCTAGGAATGTTTGATGAGGATGCACTAGATAGGGAATTTTTGCACAAACATTTCTGCATCTATTGGTTATGAAATCTTGCTATTGGTGGCATTACTGTATAAAGTGTTTGATACTCTTATTATATTAATATTATTAATTTTTCTCAATCAAGTTTTTTTATTTAAAAAATGCATTGTTTCATCAATTTGTAATGTTTTTCCTGCTAATGATTTTTATTCACCCAAAACTAGTAAAATGTTTTTAAAATAAAAACCAACAGTATTGGAAAAAATTGTAATTGTTCTAAAATAATTTTAGAACAATGAAGCCATAAAAAAAAATGTTTGGGCTGCTTTTGCATATATGGTTACAGTTTTCATACAAAGTTTATTTCTCTACACATTAAGTTTAGGGTCATTAGTATTTAATTTTTGAAAATCCAATAATAATCCATTAAAATAAAAACAATATTTACCATAGGAGCATATTTTGCTTCATACTACTTGCTGATTGGTAAAAAAGTTATTTAAAAGTATTTATTCTTAATTTTAACTTTGATGAAATGGTGCATTTTATTAACATATTAATGTCAAAGTATATTAAGGATTTTAAATAGAAGACATTTGAGTTTTACTCTGGAAAGGTTTGTTTTGGTCTGTTTGCTCTGATATCTGTCTTGTTTTCACCATATTTATATGATGATGATGATTAATGCTCTTTTCCAATCATATTAAGCATTTAACCCAATGTACAGGATCTGAGACTTTACATAAAAATTAACAAAGTGTAGGTTATGTTAATAATTTTTATTAAACCACATGATACGGAGAGTTTTGCCTGTTTTAATAATTTTTATTTGTCATTCATTTGACTAGATATCCATTTAATGAATAATAATTCTATAATGTAATTTTCAGTACAACATTTCCATGAAGTTAAATAATAGCTTCTATCCACTTTTAATATTATGAAAAGAGGTGTAATCATAAACATATGATCAAAAATGTGAAAAAGGTGTATGATATTCAAGATGCACATTTGATACTGAACAAGCACTCATCAGTTGACCCAGATCATATTTTATATATATCTATTATCAGTTTTAGTATACATAGATATCAAATTTCTATAGTTTAAGTGATATGTCAAACGTACTGCCTTCACAACATTGACGCAAACCATTAGATGAAGGTATAGTAATAATTTTTTATTAATCATTCACTATCCATTTAATGAAAAATATTTCTGTACTGTAATTTTTACACCATTTTTATGCAAGATAGAGACTGGTTTCTATCCACTTTTAACACCTTGAAGAGGTGTATATTTATAATCATATGACCAAAGATGTGTAAAAGATGTGTATGTTTTCCAAGATGCATCTTACATGCTGAACCAGAGTGCATCAGTGGACACAGATCAAATCTCTTACTCATATAATTATCATTGTTCAATATATTTATAGGTTGCCAATTACTGAAGATTAATTAACTAATTTTAAACTTACTGCCCATACAGCTTTGAGACATTGGTTGTGAGTTCAATAAGTTTAAGATATGATACTGTAATTAGGGGTTATCTATCTATCTATATATCTATCTATCTACCTACCTACCTACCTACCTACTATCTACACACACCCCCACCACCACTATCTATCTATCTATCTATCTATCTATCTATCTATCTATCTATCTATCTATCTATCTATCTATCTATCTATCTATCTATCTATCTATCTATCTATCTATCTATCTATCTATCTATCTTCTATCTATCTATCTATCTATCCATCCATCCATCTATCTATCTATCTATCTATCTATCTATCTATCTATCTATCTATCTATCTATCTATCTATCTATCTATCTATCTATCTATCTATCTATCTATCTATCTATCTATCTATCTATCTATCTTAAAAAGTGATAAAAGTAGGTGTAAGAGATTGTTCTCTGGACCAACAGCTGAGAGCAGGTTTAGCAAGAAATATTCATCTTGGAGATTATACATTATTTTACAAGTCTTTAGACATATGTTTATTGTTACACTCCTCATCAAGGGATTAAAAGTGGATAGAAACCAGTTCTTAACTTGCATAAGAATGTCTTGAGAAAACTACACTACAAAAATATTATTTAATGGATATTATCTAGTCTAATAACAAATGACTAATAAAAAAATATTAATATATTTTCATCAAGTGTTGTAACATATGACACATCAATAAACTTCTAGTAATTGACTATCTATTTATACTGAACAATGATAAAAGATATGTGAAAGAAATTGTGATCCAGACCAACTGATGAGTGTTGGTTCAGCATGAAATATGCATCTTGGTTATTATACATCTTTTTGGTCATATGTTTATGATTATACCCCTCCTCATGGTGTTAAAGATGAATATAAACTAGTCTTTATCTTGTGTAAGGGTGATTCAGTGAAAATTATACCAAGGAAATATTAAATTATGTTAGTAGATAAAAAATCCAAGTAAAAAATATCACTGATGACTTGCTTATGCTGCAATAATGGATTATCTAGCTATTCATCATAAAATGCTTAAGGTTCTAATATATAAAAAAATATTAGTTATGATAAGACATGTGACACATCATTTTATATTTTATTCCATGACAGAACAATAAGCCAATATTGCATTTTGTATTAAATTTAATGTATTTAAAATGATTTAAACTCTGTATGGCATTGAAGCCATAAATTAAAAGATTGGTTTCAAGTGGTTTTTCAAAACTTGTGATGGCAAAACGTGGATTGAATATAAACTATAAAGGATGCAAAATCATTTTTAAAGATTTTCAGATCACACAATAACGCTATAGCTAAATATAACCTTTTCGAATATAATTAGAATCTTATTAACAAATTTACATACTTATGTAAACATGGGCAATATAAACTATAAATCACATTGTTAACACTGCTGAATTAATGGCTACAGTAACACAATGTCAGAATTTAGTTTTTCCAATCATTAATGTATTTTCTAGTTGAATCTCTACAGATTTCTTTGTGATATTTTGTGTAACAAGGTTGAAATAGTTAAGGCTTTACTTCATTAGCATTTGAAATCAATTAATATATATATATATATATGTGTGTGTGCTCTGCACACAGATAATGAAGCTTTTCTCTGTCTCGAAAATGGTCTATGTAACATCTTCATATGAATTTGCATAAATTTGCATTAACATTCCAGTTCTTAACCATATACAAGTCGCCATGAATATGTTACTATAAACTGTCCCAAAAGCACTTGGCGGTAACTTTTAATAATTTTATTTACCTTTAATAGCTTCATTATCTGTGCGCAGAGCACATATATATATAGTAACAAGGTTGAGAAAATGTTCGTGCTAAAAATTAAATAATAAATTATTGTCTTATTTATTTATTTACAAATAATATAGTAAACACAATTTTGTTTAAAAGTGTTTGAAAAATTGTTATATTTTAATAATAGATTAGATAAAAACAAAAGAATAACAATTTCATAAATGTGTATACATAAAAAGAATTACAAAAATAATCAATTAATAGATACAAATTTGATTTAAGATAGACTTGTTTTAATAATAACTATATCCCATCTACCTGAGGAAATATATTTGTTTGCTTCGTTATTAATTGACTGTCCCACTAAAAAAATACACAAATTTTTAATTAGAAATCATGTTCTTACATGTCAATGCAAAATATTAATATGAGTATAATTCATATACAACTTTTTAAATATATATATTTTTTTCAATTTACATCCTTAACACATGTCAAAAATAACTGCAAATCATGTGACTTATAAAATACTTATTCCATCTGGTACCAGTTCTTATTAGTTGATCCAGGCACCAGTCCCTTACATGTGGCATCATTTTTTCCGTATTTATCAACACCAATTTATTGATTTTGATTTTCAATGTCAAACATATTGTACTGATGTAAATATTAACATCAGAGCTAGACATAACCTTTATTCTGATAAGTAATAACCAATAATCATTAGTGTATTTTACCTGAAATGGTTAATATCAATGTTGTGAGTGCCCAAAATTTACAACTTGTAAATAAAAGTAATCATATATATATATTATGACCTTCATATTATCTTTTAAAGCTGAATATCAAGTTTTATAGTAGCATAGTATTTAAAAAAAATTTTTTTCTATAGTTTAATTTTATGATAAGCAAACTTTATCATTACTTAATAATTAAATGTTTACATGACTTATTAACCAATTTAGAATAACTTTTATAACTTGTATGCCTTAAAAAGTAATCTTAAGAGCCAATTTATAGAGTTTAAATCCTTTAAGTAGCTCTATTAAAAATTATTAGTAAGTTTAATTTGAAAATATTAAAATTAAAACCAACTGAGTTTGGTTATTAGGGTTTATTAAAAGTTAAATTAGAATAAAATTTTGAAGGCAAGTTAAAACCCTTAAGATGAGGTTGCTAATGCCTAAATTACCTGTAAAAATACCTTATTTAATCTTAATTGTAAAAATATTTTATTTAATTATTCTCAAATTTAGTTTATTAAAAAATAAATAATTTTGAAGTTAAGAATTAAAAGAATGGAATGAGTGTGGATGCATGCATGATAAAGCTTTAATTTTTTAAAAATGTCTTTATTAAATTTAATGTTATTCTTAAACATCTTTATTTGTAAAAAAAATATCATTAACTAAATATTTTGGGATCATATTTAAAAAATGTTTTAAAAAATATTATAAGGTAATATTCTGTTTAAAATAATGTAATTTTTATTATATAACATTTTTAATTTATTATAATACATTTTAATTTTTTAAATAATTTATTTTTAAAAATGTTTGTTTAAAAAAATGTAATAATTAATTACTAGGAAGGCATTATTTTTCCAGAGTTTTAAAAATGTGCAAATTAAGATATTTTTAGCAATATTTTTAAGGATACTAAGAAGTCAGTGATTTCTGATCAATACAGATCAATTTTTAGCCATCAAAATTGATCACATATATTATAAATAAAGCTTCACATACTTGCTTACATATTTTCTTCCAGAAAGAATCAAGTAAAAGAATCAAGTAATTATTAGGTATTTTTGTTTTAAGTTATTAACATGAATGAATTTCTGAATTAATTTCATCCAGATTCAATCTTTGTACTTTACAGTGCTTGAAATTACATTACAGAATGTGCATTATGGGAAAGTCAACAGAATACTCAGAAAAATTAAATCATTTTAATAGGATTAAATACTTCAATAGATTTTGAAAAAAAGTGTTATCATTCCTATTGTGTAAGAACTTTATTAATTCTATATTACTTACAATAGGTCAAAGATATTACAGACTTACATTTTAAAATATGTTGAAAGTATAGTGAATGTCAAAGACTACATTATTGTAACTATTCTTTAAGCAACTTTTATTTGAAGAATACATTTTTTGTTTATTAAAAGAAAAGTTTTCCTTTGAAATTAATTTATTTTAAATGAAAATCTTTAATCTAAAGAGCAAACCCTGTTTGATAATTATGAAATACTTTACAAATGGCTTACCTGATTTTATGCATGTATTATTAATAAGGAATAACTAATTTATTTCAAGATTTTTCAAATGCAGTAGTTTTTTTTGGGGAAATATTATTTGGGCACTTAAACATATATTTTTTAAAAATGCATTGTGAATGAATGATTTTAAATTTATATAATATGCATTATTGTTATTATTATAAAACATTTATTTAAAGGATAGTATTAATTTATTTAAAATGTGCATTATGTAAGAGTTATTGTTTTTCAAATGACATTTTTTATGTTTAACAGTAATATGCAGTTGATTTACCTGCCAAATATCTTTAGTACATCACTTCAAGCTAAAACAAGGAAATATATATTTTTGTACCACATTGAAGTTAAACTTATTGACTTGTATTGTTTTATGATAAATTTTTAGAATTATACTTTTAAATATAATATATTCCTGAGACACCCAACCATAATGTATTTCTTTGAATTTTTTATTATTTCCAAAATTATTGCTTTTACCTATGGAATTGTTAGATCAGAAGTCAAAGTCTGATAATGCACTATTACTTTAAATATTATAAATCTCCATGCACTCACATTCTTACTGACATGTGAATGGGTGGAGATTTATAATATTTAAAGTAATAGCACATTATCGGAGTTCGACTTCCGATCTAACAATTTCAAGATTTTCAGTGTTTTATAATAATAGATTTACATTTACCTATGGCCAAAATATAATATATTATATATAATTGAAAAGTGAATGTTCTTGAATTAAAAGAAAAATGTTTATTTATGAACCTATTATCCTCCATGTGTTCCAAAACATCTGTTCTCTTTTTATTATTGTCATTAATAATCAGCTCCAATCTAAAATTGTGACTTTTTTAAAAAAATTATCCTTAATGCTGATAACATACATGCTTTTAATACAAAAAATATGTGGTCATTATATATTCTATTAAAATATTAAATGTGCCTCATTATTTTTGTTTTGTTTATGAAGTATAATACATCAATTTGAATGGCTGTACATATTTGTGCTAGTGACTTTAAATATATTTGCTTAACCTTATTGTGTAACATATTGTGTGTATGAGTTAAATATGTTATATTGCAATAAGCTGGAAGTCTGTAAGTTATTTCAGAATTTTATTTTTCAGTGACTGTATCCTGTTAAATGTGAGAATTTATTTTATTTTAAATTTTGGTAAAATGATATAGTTATTTGGTTTAAATATTCATGATATTTTAAAATGCTATGAATATTTTATGCATTTTTATTTGGTATAATTTTTATAAATCACTTATAAAGTATAATGAGTTTCCAATAGCTCTTAACAAGCTTTTCAGAATAGCCCTAATCCCAAACTGGTTTCTGCTTCTGATTTTCTCAGTGAGGTGCTAGGATATTCAAGCATTAGATTTAAAATACCAGGTCAAGCCCAGTACTTTATCTAATGTTTAAATATTAAGTAGAAAATCTGAAATTTTCAGACATCCATATGTCTTCAAATCCAGTTATTTAGCTTAAATATTCATATGGGACTGAACTAAGTTTAGATACACCATATATTAATAGCTTTAGCAATATAAAATTTCCAAAGCCTTAATAGCAAAAAATATAATTGCAAAGGAATCAAGTCATATATCACATGACCTAATTTAACAGGCTTGTATTACAAATGTTATCTAATGAGAATGTCAATAGTTCTTTACAAGCTTTTCAGAATATCCTAACCCTAGACCAGTTTCTGCTTTTGGATTCCTCAATGAGGTGCTAAATTAAGACTTTGGTAATTTTATATTGCTAAAGCTATTAATATACGGTTTATCTGAACTTATTTCAGTCCCATAAGGCTATTTAAGTTAGATATCTGTTTTTGAAGACATATGGATGTGTAAAAATTTCAGATTTTCTACTTAATAGTTAACCATTAGATAAAGTGCTGGGCTTGACTTGATATTTTAAATATAATGCTTGAATATCCTAGTGCATCACTGAGAAAGTCAGAATTAGGGATATTCTGAAAATCTTGTTAAGAGATATTGGCAAGCTCATTAAATAACATTTTGATGTATCCATATGTATGACTATATACATTAAGACACAATGTTTTTAAATAATTAGAATAGCAAATAGTTCGCAACAACTCTATTTCTACAGTTCACTAATGTTCAATTTCCTCGATGTACATTCAGGCTGGCTGCTACAAAAATGGTTCACAATGGGCAAGGTTTACACACACCTTGACCCCAGTCCAGTTTAGCTGCACACAAACACTTCATAGTATAGCACTGCAACTGGCCTTCAGATCCTTACAGCTTCTGTCTCTGAAACAGTCTATCAGATATTTCACTTGAAAACCACTGGAAATTCAACTCTTTATTCAGCTGCTATCCAGACAGTTTCCTCAGGCTATGATGTCCCCATCTCTGTGGGCTCTTTCAGCTATACCCATGGACTACATTTCCACTGAGTGCTGTACATTAACCGAATGTCTGACATGAGATATCTCCTACTGGAATTGAACAGGAATGTCTACTAGAGATGCACTCAAAAACTGCCTGATGTAGTTATTACAGTCTTTTTATAGCTTTCTGATAACTGCAGAAATTAATTATATTGTCCAATAAGGTAAGGTCTCTTATCTAGAAATATTTGCAATCAGCAAATATTTCTTGGAATTATCATTCCCCATTATGTTAATGCCTTAATTAAATTCCTCAGTTATCAGTGCGCGATCTAAAAACAACCCCTCGAATAAATACTAGTTTTTCTGGAGTGCATAAACTTGTATGCAATTTTTACAAAATACAACACATTTGTGATACAAGCTTGTTAAATTAAGTAATGTGATATATGAATTGATTTCTTTGCAAATATATATATTGATAATGATTTATTTTAAATGTGTTATATTTGTCCCTATCATGAGGTTATATATTTTGATGTATCTGCAAATGCTGACAAAAGTAGAAACTGATGTATACTTTTATGGTTTATTTTATGTCAAAATTTTTGTTAAGTTATATTTAGTACTAGTTATTAATTTACCAGTTTTACACATCAGTTAGTTGTTATTTATTTTAAAGAGATTGTTTCATACCTCTCTCTAGATTTGAGTATATTATCTTGCCAGTGTATATTTAATAGAGGTTGTAGCTCTGACTGTCTTATGTTGTGATATTTTCCATTGAATCATATTATACATTTATCTTGTACTTAAGTATATAATGTTTATTTAAGGAACATCCTGTTGTTGTTGTTGTTGTTGTTGTTGTTGTTGTTGTTGTTATTATTATTATTATTATTATTATTATTATTATTATTATTATTATTATTATTATTATTATTATTATTATTATTATTATTATTATTATTATTATTATTATTATTATTATTATTATTATTATTATTATTATTATTATTATTATTATTATTATTATTATTATTATTATTATTATTATTATTATTATTATTATTGGTTTTTGATCATTCATTTGCATTACTTATATGACTAGTAATAATGACATAGTTCATCTATTGCTTTTGAGTTCATGTCATCATTTACTTTGTCTTATCATCCCTAATGTGGATATTATTTCTGATGTATATTTGTATAAAACCATGGATAGTGTACTACCATGACTTTATTTGGTCAATTGATATATTTTTATAAGCACTGAGAAATGCCACCTTTACTTTCAATCATGCTTTTAGTATATCTGAGTATAGCTTGTTTGTTTTGATGTGTAGGTCTTGTAACCATGCTATGCCAGCACCTCAAGATGTAAATCTGATATTTAATATTAAAATTTTAAGACTGTATATATAGCTTTAGTAAAGAATATACACCTTTGTCAGCATTTGTCTCAACACATGGATTGGTAAATTATTTTTATAAGTGTATTAAATATATTTATTAGGGACATTCAAACATCATAATTGTAAAAGGTTTCATTAACCAATCCATATTTTTTGTTTTTAATTTATTCATTTTAAACTGTTAATTACATTTTTTTCCATATTCAATTTTGCTTAATATATCTAAAAAAGTCATCTTGATAACATTGTGAAATATGTATAATGTTTTAATATCAAAATAAATATTATTTTTGTTAACTTTTTTTTGACTGTTTCTTATCATCTGCATACCTTCAGAAATCTAAATATTATAAAGCTTATTATAAATAGTCATAACTTTTAGGCTTTGAGAGTACATGAATATTAAGAATTTGACATAAGAATATTGAAATATGCATCTCGGGTGTTAAGAATACATCCAAAAAAGAGATTATTTTATTAATTAAAAATAATTATAATTATTTACTTATTATTAGAAGATCACTTTGTCTCATTTAAAGGATTACTTTCTTTGTTCATTATAAATTCAAATTAGAGAATTACTTAATTTCATTTCAGAAAATATTTAAAGATGATTTATTAGTGTGATATTTTGAGTGGCCTTAAAATCTGTTATCCACTCATTCCACATGAATGCTATCCTAGTATATTGTTCTTATTCTAAATTAAGAGTTTGCATGTTTAATTTAAATTTTAAAAATTATTGTTGTAATTTTAGGGAGATCAACTTTAAGGATAAGTGTATGTCTCAGTGCTTTGTTTACTTGGATCTCATCCTTTATTTAATAGAGTTTTCAAAAATGAAAGAATAATAAAATTTAAAACAGGCAAAACTCACTATACATATTGCCACACACAGCAAGCTAGGGTAATCAATGGATGCCAGAAGGCTTGTGCATAAAATCCCATCCTAAGATCTAGATGTAGTGCTCTGAGATCCAAGGTTCCTCACTGACAAAGGCCACAAGCCAGAAACTCATCTTGAGATATTGGATGAGTAGGCACTAGGTGGGGATTTTATACACAACCCTTCTTGCATCCATTGATTACTCTAGCTTGCTGTGTGTGGCCATACATATAGTGAGTTTTTCCTGTTTTAATAATAGTTATAAGCAAGCATAAGAAATGGTGATCATGTGAAATTTATTGGCTTATGAATAAAATTTATAATCATTAACGTATTCATCATATGAAACCTGACATATCCATTTTACACATAAGATTATTAGAGAAAGTTACTTCACTTAAGAACAAAATTATTTAAAGAAGTCAATGTGGCAAAGATATGACAAAGCATGTTTATATTTTATAAAAGAAATTGATAATGATAATTGCATTATCATTATAGTTGAAGAAGGTGTTATATTTGGAAGTTGTGTTGCGAGTAGAGAAGAAAATAAAGTATTGTAACTCTTTAATGACATATGCTTTAAATATATTGCCTTTATTTTAATAAGGTTTATCTGTTATTATTTATCCTTCTTGCACTTATTATTGTGGCATATGGAGAACAACATGAGAACATTTGATTGTGCAATATCTGGATCAATGAAAAATATATATTGAAAAGTACATGCTTACAAGTGCAATAACAAATTATAAACCTAATGCAGCAATGCTATTATGGATGTCTAGCAAAGATATATTAAATGTGGCAAATCATTTATGTGATGCCAATCCACCTGAGGAAATACCCTATGAAGAGTTATTAATATAACTAAATACTCATTTAAACCCATAATGTTGAAATTTGTGGTGTATCTTTGATTTCTAGGGAGGATACAGTCACAAAATAAAAATATATATGAATATGATTTGGTTTGATTAACATTGGTGAAAAATTGTGAATTCAGTGATTGTATCAATCCACAAAATCCTACTGGATCAGTTACTATGGAAAATAAGAAATTGTAAAGCTTAGAGAAATATTAAGTAAAAAGAAATTAATGAACAAGGTTGCTATTGAATGGTCATTATTTTATGAGGCCATCCATGGTAGACCATTTCGAAACATTCAGAAAATGAAGGACAGTAATTCTTCTAAATCACTAAACATCACACGATCACCATTTCTTATGCTCGCTCATAACTGTTATTAAAACAGATAAAACTCTCCATATAGTAGTGCCACTCAGTGCAAGCCACAGTAATCAATAGATGCCTGTTTTAATTCTTCTAAAATGATTATAAATTTGGAAAAATTACAAGAGATAAGTAAAAAATTAAAAGAACCCCACTACTTGTTATTGTTGTGAAAAGAGATCATTTAAAACCTAACTACAGATTTAAAACAAAAAATAAAATACAGATTAAAATGCTACTTGTCAAAGTTATGTAAGTGATGAATGATAAAGCAAGATTTACATTGAAAAAGTAAATTGAGAAAAGGAGTGTCTAAAAATTTGACAATGATAAATAAATTGAGAGATAGTGAAAATATGACTACATTAAACATGAAAGTCTGCAAATAAATGAAGTCTTACTGCTGTAGAAAAAATGACATATTAAAAAATTATGTACATTAAAATGTATAAATGATTAGCTGTAGATTGGCAGGAGAATTGTCAAAGGGCTGCAATAAAAAGCATCAAACGTCTAAAATTGCTGTTTCATTGACTAATAAGCCAAGAGGAGGAATAGTGAAGAATGTGAGGGCTCACAAAATAAGTATTGGTTATGTTAAAACTGCTATAGTAAATTCCTAAAATAAATTTTCACTATGACATAAGTTGAAATTTAAAGACAAAAGGAAAAACAGTTATTTAGAAAATGGAAAATTTACTGTCAACCAAACGTATTGTTTCAAGATATAATAAAAAGGAAATGGCTATCAGAAATAATTATGAAAATAGACAGCCGAGTATTTCAGTGTCATATTAACAATAGGCAACAAAACAATTAGAAAATGTAGTGGTTATTCCAAACTCAGAGAGGGAAATCTGACTGTTTCTGATCAAACAGAATTAAAATTTTCAGTTAGCTTTCCTGTTCAAGAAGCTATTGAAGTCAATACTAAGGGAGGAAAAAATGCTACAGAGTAAGAGAAAGAAAATAGAATCAACAAGGCTGATGTGAATATGGAGGAGGCTCAGAAAGCGACAAGACTATGTTATAAATAGAACATAGTATATTGTAAATAAAGCAATAGCTAGAAAATATATTTGTATATATATTCTGCATATTTCTGAAGTAGAGCAAGGAATGCTACATATTCACATATATTTTACTAAAGAATAAATGTGTGTGTGCACAGACATTTATTGTTGGTATTTAGAATACTCCAGAAACAAAATAAATAATTTATTATGCAGAAATAGATTCTAATTACTGGAAATTGCAACAGGCTAATTTGCATATAAAGTAAAATTCGCTTTATACAAATTCGTAAAGCTGATAAAAATCTGCAGAAGATTTGAGAGGAGAAAAAAATTGTGTGTAAAAACTAATGGAAATATAAACTAATGAAAGTGAAGCTGTTTTGGAAATAAATAAAAAAGAACTGTAGTCAAGAATCTAATTTGATTATCTCTGAATTATGTGTGTGAACAAATTGTGTTACAAAATTATAGTGTTACAAGTTATAGAGTAAGAGACTTTATAGATTTTAAATCAATAGGAAACTTTGAATTTTAAAAAGATCTGAGTAATCTTATTATCAACTGGCAATTAGCCAGTTGAAATTATTAACACAATTACTATTATTCAGAGTAAATAAACACTTGAAGCTTTGTTGTTTTTAAACAAGGCAAAACTCTCTCCATACAGCAGTGCCACCCAGAGTAATCAATGGATGCCAGAAGGCTTGTGCATAAAATCCCTATCCAATGCCTACTCATCCAATATTCCCAGACTAGTTTCTGGCTTGTGGCCATCATCAGTGATGAGCCTTGGATCTGAGAGCACTGCACCTAGATCTTAGGATCTAATGCAACCCTCCAGCAACCATCTTTTATCTCCCCTTAACTACAAAACTATGAGAATGAAATTGAAAACACAATAATATTTTCAATCTAAGCTCAATAGCTTATATAGTCATATGAGTCTGAACTCAATTCAGTACCCATACATGAGCTTAGATTAAAAATATTATTGTGTTTTCAATTTCATTCTCATAGTTTTGTAGTTAAGTGGAGATAAAAGGTGGTTGCTGGAGGATTGCATTAGATCCTAAGATCTAGGTGCAGTGCTCTCAAATCCAAGCCTCCTCACTGATGATGTCCCCAAGCCAGACACTAGTCTGGGGATATTGGATGAGTAGGCATTGGATAGGGATTTTATGCACAAAGCTTCTGGCATCCATTGATTACTCGGATTGGCACAGGGTGGCACTACTGTATGGAGAGAGTTTTGCCTTGTTTAATAACAATTATGTGCTAGTATGAGATAGTGATCATGTGACGTTTAGTACTTTGTTGTTATTCGTGTTAAAAAATATAATTATTCAGTTGCCAGCTGGCTGCATTGGTACGTGGAACCCAATCTTAGTTTAATATTATTACTTTTTTAATAATATGTTTTAAAAAATATATTGTAATTGTTTGATTTTTCTGCTAATGATTGCAATTCAATCAAAACAGACTATTTTTAAAATAAAAACAACATTATTGGAAAAAATGCAATAGTTTGAAAATAATTTTTGAACATTAAAACCATACACAAACTCTTTTGGCTGATTCTGCATATCTAATATCCTATTAAAATAAAAATAATATTTACAGTAGGAACACATTTCTTCTCAAAACAGGCAAAACTCTCCATACAGTAGTGCCACTCGGTGCAAGCCAGAGTAATCAATGGATTCCAGCAGGCTTGTGCATAAAATCCTGATCTAGTGCTACTCATCCAATATCTCCAGACTAATTTCTAGCTTGTGGCTTTCATCGGTGAAGTTTAATGGTTTAATACATTTCTTCTTCATAATAACTGCAGATTGGTATAACTGTTATTTAGAAGTTTTAATTTTCATTTTACATTTGATGAAGGTAATGCATTTTATTAAGACATTAATTCTAATGTATGCTATGAATATTTAATAGAAGACACAAGTTTTTATTACCCTGAAAAGGTTTGAATGGGTTTCTTTCCTCTGAAATCTGTTTAGGTTTTACCATGATTTTGTGATGACAATTAATGGCCTCTTGCAATCATATCAAACATTCTCAATTATTTGCTTGATTTAGTGTACAGGCTCTGAGATTGTACATGATAATTAACAAAGTGTGTGCTATGCTAATAATTTTTATTAGTGATTTATTAAAATAATTATCCATTTAATGAATAATATTTCTGTACTGCAATTTTCACTATATCATTCATACACTATAGGAACTAGTATCTATCCACTTTTAAGATGATCTGGATAGGTGTAATCATAAACATAGGACCAAATGTGTGTAAAAGTTGTATGATACCCAAGATGCACATTTTATGCTGAACCAGCACTCATCTGTTCCCAGATCACCATCTTTTACACATATTATTATCATTGTACAGTGTATATAGATATCCAACTTCTACAGTTTAATTGGTATGGTCAAACTTATTGATCCCACAACATTGACACAAACCATTTGATAAAATTATATTAATAATATTTATTAATCGTTCATTAGACTAGAAATTATGATTTACTGAAAAAATATTTCTATAATGTAATTTTAATACACAAATTTTATACAAGGTAGAGATTGGTTTCTATCCACTTTTAAAATTTTTCTGAGGGCATTAATTATAAACATATATTACCAAAGATATGTGAAAATGATGTATGATCCACAGGAGGCACATTTCATGCTCAACCAGCACTCTTCAGTTAGGTTACATCAAATTTCTCACACTTATTTTTCATCAATTAGTATATATATATTGTGCCCTTGTCTGTAGGTCATAATAAGGTAGAATGGTCAATTACTAAAAAATTTTAAATTTTAAGTTATATTTGTATGATATATAAATAATAGTAGGATAATTAGATTTTATAGTACAATTTAAAGTTGAAAATACCTGGTATATAAAAGTGTAATAGATTATTTTAAAAGAAAACAGTTAAATAAAGCTTAATTATATCCTTGCTTATGGTTATAAAAGCTGGCCATATAAAATAACACAGCTATAAATAGTTAAAAAGATGTTAATAATTTGAGTATAATATTTTAAAACTAATAAATTAAATAAATACTATATGTAGTGTTATAATTATATCTAATAGTCAAAATTAATAGAGATATTTTAAGAAAAACTTTAGGATGGTGAGAATTATATTTAGTTCAACATTTTAAAATTATTCTCCAAATTTTTTATAAAATATATCAGTTTTGGTAATTTAGACCGAGACGTAAATAAAAAATCATTTGATAAAGTTAGTAGTCACGTGACTGTATATTATATACTTTCACACACACACTTGTTAGAATAATAATAATAAAGTTTGTGAATTTGAAACTAAATATAGTTGCTATCAATCCTTAAGGTAAAAGTTAAAATATTAAATATTGTTTTAATAATTGTTTTAAAGTTTAAATGATTTTGATAAAATTATAATTGAGTTAAAAATACTAGTCTAAATAATATTTAAGACATGACGTCATCAATTCTTTATTTTTAACAGTCTAGTATGGTATAAAACTAAAATGTGTAAATTTGTTCGCGCTAAAATAAAGTCATTAACCAATCAATGGAGGTAATTTTAGCAGACAAAATATAAGAATTAGACGAAGCGGGAGGGGAGAAGTAATGTGAAAAGTGAAAGAGAAAGTAACACATTTTTTAGCTGATAACACCGTAGCTGGAAAAGTGATATAAATTTAAAATTTCGTATTTATTTTAAAAGTTCTTTTGTAACATATAATATATTTTGACTGCCTCTACATGGATTGCTAATTTTAAAAGTTATCTTACCAGGAAATTTTATTCGAATTTAACCAAAACCTACAGTAAAATGGAAGTACAGAAAAAAATACCTAAAAATATTGCTAAGGGAAAAATATTTGGAAAGTGTCTTAGTACAGCTTTATTTATGCTCAACCAGAAACTTAATTTTGTCACTCAGAGAAATATAATTGGAACGCTATATGAAAACTTGAAAGAGAAGTTACTTGCCGTCAGGAAAAAATTATGACGCACAAAATTTATAAAGCTACTCTGAAGTTATTTTATTCTTCTCTATGGAAAAAATTTAAAATGCGTTTTTTATTATAAAGAAAATTATGTAAAGTATAATGAAAAAAGAATGTTTATTTTTTAAAGAAACATTATAAAAATATAGTACTAGAATTTTCAAAGAAAGAAAAAAGTAGTAGAATATGAAAGTGCTATTATTGTGTTTTATGGAAAAGAACAGAAAACCCTTTCCAAGAGGAATTAGAAAAAATGTTATAAAGTATTCAATGGAGGAAAGGCTTGATTAAAAAAGATATAAAATTAAATTACTTAATGAAAATGGATCCATGAAAACAGAAAATTTTATTGAGTATTTAAATAAAAGTACCTAGAGGATGCATCGGAAAAGTCGCGCGGGAAAATACTAGCAGACAATATTAGAAGAGAGTATGTAGACGTTTTTCTTTACAGGATTAATTGATATCAAGAATTAATAATTATATTCAATATTGTGAAAACCAAGGATTGTCGTCTATGAAGATTTATTAAACAGAGTAATAATTGTTTTGCATTAAAATAGAACATTAAGTGACTGAAGAAGAAATAAAATACATTTTTTTTTAGCTTTAATATGAACGGTTCAAGAAAGTTTGACAAAGAAGTACCGTAAATATAGTTTAAATATTTTTTACTAATTTATTTTAAAATATAAAATGCTATGTGAGATTAGGGAAAACATATAAACATAAATTTAGTAATATTAAAAAATTAAATATAATAGCTTGATATAATGATAGATATATTGTTTAAAAATAAAGTGTATGTATGGAAGTCTATCTACAAGAATTAATGGGATGGTGAAGCCTACAGAACGCGATGGAGAAGATAAAGATCGTTTGGTAATTTTGATATTTATTTATAATGCATAATGTATTTTTTTTTTTTAAGATCATCTACTGATTAAGAATGATGTGTGAAAGTTTAAATTATATGTACACATTTTATACCACAATTTAAAACATATTATGAGATAGGAGTAATTCTGAATGTGCATGCAATAAGTTATTTAAAGTATATTAATAATATAATTCGACAGAACAATTGTGTGATTCTTTTGAACTTTCATGTAATAAAGTATTCAGATTTTAAAATAGTTTGTATATGATAAAATATACGAGGAAAGTAGTAAAAAGATTTTCTTATAGAACAGTGGAATAGTTTTGAAATAAATGAATTTTATTATTGTTAGAAATGTAGATAGGAATTTGTCGATGTACCGTATAGAAAAATCTTGAGAAATAAGATCGGATAGTGACTTGGTAGTACTAGTGGAGAGGAAACCAAGATGATGCTTTTTGTTAAGAAATAGGAAAAATAAAGTATTTGGATCGTATTTAGTTTGTGTGATTTCAGTATAGTTAACTAAGTCCTATGACTGAACACATATAGTTTGGACAGTGTTTTGTATATCTTTAAACTTTTTGATGTTATAATAAAGCTGAAGAAATAGCTTTAGCATCATTCCTATAATAGAGGTTGGTAGACAGGTAAAGGTCACTCCTCTATAGTGTTTTTTAAATTCACTGTGCCATTATTGTCAAGGTTTATGATGAGTAATATTCTAGTTATATTTTGATCCTATGCATCTATCTTCGCTATTCTTATTTCGTGAATCTGCATCGTCAGAAAGATATTTTCAAAGAAATAATGAATAAAATAGAATTGAAGATATGTTATCGTTTATGTGAGAATAGTTTATTTGCTGGAATGTCTAGAATTGTGTAATTTTAAAAGTGAAAGTACAAAATATCATAAAGAGAGAAAGAATCATATGATACAGTTTAAAATTAATTCGGAAATGAATATAAGATTTTAACAAAGAGAAATTTAAACAAAGTTTTTTTTTTTTTTTTTAAAGTGATAATAAAATTTTAATGTTTTAAATAATATTTAGAAAATAAATATTGCATATTTATTAAAAAAATAATTCAATAATGTGTAATAAACATATACTTGTGCATGGTATATTAATAGTTGTAATTATATCATCCGAAGTAAGGCTTAAATGAGAATATTAGAATTAATAAACATCGGATAATGAACCATAAAACCTAATACCGAATGTAGAAGAATGTTTTTGAATTTGTAGGATTCCATACAACCAATATAAAACTAGAATTTTATTGTTTTGTAGAATGTTTACTACGAATGTAATTTTGTAAAAACTATAATTTTAATAATAGTAGGGATACAAAGTTTTAATGATAATTATATAAGAAATATATTTTGTAACAAGCTAACTATAATAAGAAATCCAATAATAATAATACTGTATTTTCTTAAGCATTTAAAAGATAAGAGTTAACTAGAAAAAAATAAATAGAAGTTTAATTTTCATTTTTTTTATAAACTAGGAAACTAATTTGTAATAGGAGAGTAAGGATATCCAATGTACATAATGTAAAATATTGTTATTTGTTTATGTTATTAATAAACTTTGTTGTAAATTTATTTTAAAGCTTTGTGTCAGCGTTGTTATTTCTCCACATGGATGCATGATATCACGATACACTTATAATTGAAACAGACATATAGATTTTGCACAAAAGGTAAACATAAAAGTGTTATAATAATTTTGAGAATTTATTGGTATATCAAAAAATTAAAAGAGTATAATTATATCAGTTATTGGTCATAAGTAGGTTGCCACAATATTACTTTAAATTATATGCTAATATTGCCACACGTATTCTGTTGTCAGATTATTAAAATACTACCACGTACGTATTTATTATTTCATTTAGGAAGAAATAAGATTGTATTATACTATTATTGTTATTATTATTATTTTATTATTGTTAGTTGCTGTGTAGTAGATTATGACATAAAATTCCCTTTTCATAGTTTACTACCGTAATTTTAAATCAGTTAGAATACAATTTATGAACCTGAGATTTTTTTTATTCTATTTTATTTTATTTATTTTATTTAATTGAGCTAGATTCTTATTACAAAGAATATTAAGACATGATTATTATTTTAATCGTAGTGAATAGAGCTTAGAAAGTCGTAAGAATACTATAAGTTAGTTATTTGGTATAGTAAAAAGGGGGAATAGTATTCTTATGCCATTGAGATAGTATCGTGTGGATAATATTTCAATGTAGTCTATCTCGTTCCCCGTATTGTCACTCCATGTCTCATGAAAATAGTAAATATTTGTTAATTCATTTTGAAAATATAACCGTATTTGTAGTTTAAAAATTAGAGCTAGTAATCATTTTAATTAATGCTGAATATTTCATTTATTTATTTGTTAACTGAGCTAGAACCCGGAATTTAAACAGTATATATAAATATTGGAGGACGAGCGGTGGGAGAGGTTAGAATATATATATATACATACAAAAGACATATTTTGTGGGTTCATCCATGTTAAAAAATTTTAATATTGATATACCAACGTTTTGACTTGGTCACACAAGTCATCCACTGGGTGATAAAAGGTAAAAAGATGGTTGTAGAGGTGCTATAATCACTGATTTGAAAAAAATGTTAAAGTTTCACCAATAGCAAAAATGTTAAATTTAAGAATGTTTTTTTTAAAAATCTTTCCAAATAGGAGGAAGTTTGCATGTATCATCTCACTTATTCATACAATCTAGTCTTTTAAGTATCTCAATGGCTTCTTTAATTTCGCACTGGTAGAGATTATCACATCTGGATATGATCCTGGTACTAGAAAAATCAATTTTATGACCTGAGGAGAGATGAGCATGCTAATGCAGTTAAACAATACTCATCATCATCAGCACTCTCACTCCATACTATAGATCCAGGTCATAAAATTGATTTTTCTAGTATCAGGATCATATCCAGATGTGATAATCACTACCAGTGCAAAATTAGAGAAGCCATTGAGATACTTAAAAGGTTAGATTGTGTCAATACGTGAGATGATACATGCAAACTTCCTCCTATTTGGAAAGATTTTTTTAAAAAAACATTCTTAAATTTAACAACTTTGCTATTGGTGGAACTTTAATGTTTTTTTTCAAATCAGTGATTGTAGCACCTCTACAGCCATCTTTCCACCTTTTATCACCCAGTGGATAACTTGTGTGACCTAGTCAAACATCGGTATATCAATATTAAAATTTTTTAACTTTCTACCTTTTATCACCCAGTGGATAACTTGTGTGACCTAGTTGAAACACCGGTATATCAATATTAAATTTTTTTAACATGGATGAACCTGCAAAATATGTCTTTTGTATATGAAATTCATGAAAAGTATTGTACCAATATATATATATATATATAACCAATTATTAGAGTTTAATTGGTAAGTGTCAAATTTATTGCTTGCACAATTTTGGTACACTGATTGTGAGAGTAGTAAGATTGACACATCATCAAATTGTAGAATTTGGCAATATATATATATACTGAACAGTGATAAAGATATGTATAAAGATAATGGTCTGGGCCAACTGATGAGTGCTGATTCAGCATAAAATGCATAGTTTGAATATCAGACATATATCTTTTTCATGTCTTTGGCCATATGTTTATGATTACAACCCTCCTCATTGTGTTAAAAATATAATGAAGTCTCTACCTTGTGTGAGAGTGATTTTGTGAACATAGTACTGAAATGTTAAATGTATATCATGTTAACAATAAATTCAATTAATAATGTAACTGGTAACTGATTTTTTATGCTCCAGTCATGGGTTATTTAGCTAGTCATCATAAAATGTTTAAGATATTAATATATATAAATCATGGGTTATGTTATAAAATGTGGCAGTACATTTTATATCTTAATCCATGACAAAACAAAAACGAGCATTACAATTTCTCTTAAATTCAATATATTTAAAATGATTTAAACTCTATGTTTTGCATTGAAACTTAAATTACAAAAGTCTTTCCAAGTGGTTTTCAAGATTTTATGGTGGCAGAAAAATGATTGAACTATAAAGGGGCAAAATTTAATAACCAATATTTGTAATAACTAGTAACCTAAACTCACAGGCATCTTAAAACTTGATTGAGAATAGCTAAACTATATCATTATATATCACTTTTTTTTCAAAGACGAGTCTTGTTGTAACTTGAAAAGAGAACCAGTTACCTTTTTTAATAATTATTCTATATGATATAGTCATTTCCCTCAAAATATATTTGCAGATAGAATAGACATCACAGGCAACTTCAGATTTTGTAATAAAATCATCATTATTGTATTTGAGACAACTTTCTGAAATTCTGTATTCTTTATATCTTTACATAATAAATTTTTATGTCCTTAGTGTTGTAATATAAACAAATGCTTAATATAACAATCTTTCTAATAATGAAATAACAATAGCAATGCTTAGATATGTCTCCGTTATTCAAAATTATTGTCTAGGATTACCTTACTTGGAACAGTGGCTGGCACTGTTTGGGATTGTGATGGAAATACTTTTTAAAAGGTGTTTTACCACTAGAATATTCTTCTCATAAAAGTTATGCCACTGTTTACAGAAAATATTCCACATGAAATTTCTGATACACAATTACATATTGTGGTGAGAAATTTACTGGTATACTCAAAATTACTCTTTTACAATCATTTCCAGTTTTCTCACATATTCCTGCACTAGATATTGGAAGAGAAATTATTCCATAGATATTTATTAAAAAAATGTTAAGCAGATTGAGCTCAATTACCCAAACTCATCTTAAATCAGACTTACTTTTTAGAATATTTAACTAACAATCTATAATCAATGAATTATATCGTGAAAAAGGTTATTCTTATGATTTTTTAAATAATTTTATTTCCAAATCACATAATAATGCTAGTTAGATTTAACCATTTTGGATATAACTAGATTTTCATGTCAAGTGTTGTTAGCCGGAAGGTCATCGCACCTGCCTTGCAAGCAAGTAGTTGGTTGCAGATGGGTATGGGTTCATGTCCCGGCTGATGCCATGACATATGAGAGAAAAAAACTAGACTCTCATTAACAAATTCAGACCAACCAATGGTCATTGTGCTTATCTGATGTGAAAATGGTATTAGCCACATATTTAAGTAAATATGGGCAGCACAAACTATAAACCACATTATTCAAAACTGCTGAATTTATGGTTACAATGACGAAGTGCCAGGATTTAATAAAGGTAATGGTGAATTTATTTTCTAATTGAAATTGTAAGTAAGGCAACAAAATACTCCATGCTAAAAATTAAGTAAAAATTATTATCTTATTCATTTATTTATTTGAAAATCATATAGTAAACACAATTTTTTTAAAAATATATACATAGATTAAAAACTCAGAAATGGTTGAAAAATATTATATTTTAGCAACAACTGAGATAAAAACAGAGGGATAACAATTATATAAAAAAATTACAAAAAATAATCAATTAATAGATACAAACTTGACTTTGGATAGTCTTGTTTTACTAATAACTATGTCAAATTGAAATTAAACCTTCTGCGAAAATGAGTTATGATCGTGCTTCACCACTAACTGGTTGTCCCACTAAAAGTACACAAATTGTTAATTATAAATCGAGTTTTTATATGTAACTGCATAATTTTACTAAATTTGATATACAATTTTATTAAAATTAAGTTTCATCCACAACATATTCTTGAAACATGTCGATGAGAATAACAAATGACTCATAAAATGCTCATTTTATGCTATACCAGTTCTCATTAGTTGAACCATGCATCAATTCTTTACTTTTGTTATCATCACTTGATCAGTATTTATGAACATCAATTAATTAATTAATTAATTAATTAATGTTTAGTCTTACAACTAATAAGAAATAATAATTAATGTATTTATTTGATGTGATTAATTTTAATATTGAGGTCGCCCAAGCTTTATCACTTGTACATGATTCGTAATGGATATATAACAATAAAAAGTAATAATGACTGCTTCTATTTTCTTGGATCATGAAAGGAAATGTAGATATAAATTTAAGTTTGATATTGAATGTGTTAAGATTCTTCTTGAAGAGAGAAACCATAATAAAAAAAAATAAGAAGGCAATTTTAATAAACAGAAATAAAATGAATATAATTAATAGACAAGTTCCTAATGTTAAAATTTGGGATTCATGGGATTTGAGTTGATGATGTTTGCTTCCATTATATGTTCATTTTTAATTTAATGGCAGTTGAGAGGGGTTAAGGATTTAACCGAAAGTACTTTTGCAGATTGAAAGACTATATATGCTTAAATATCCTAGTCTCACTGACGAAGCCAGTAGCAGAAACTGGTCTGAGGTTGGGGATATTCTGAAAAGTTTTTTAAGAGCTTATTTGTGAGCTCTTTATATAACATAAAAGTAATAGTTTAATTTAAAAGTAAGATTTTGTCTTTTGATATGTTTTATTTAATAAATTATAAAACAGGAATATATTTTCATGAAATAGAAATATATACAACAACCAACATTGCTTTACAATTATCATATTTTAGCATAGAAATATTAATTCAGTCTCTCCTATTAAAATATTTGAAGTAACAAAAATGTATAACATATCATTTTTCTTTAAAAAATCAATTATTGTTGCTATGTTAATTCACATTTTAAGTTTTGATATATATATTAATTATTTACTATGCCAATATAATATCATTACAATATATATAAAAAGATGAAAAACACTTTATAATTTGAGAGTTTTTGTAGTTCAGAATAATTATAATCATCTTTAACTCTAAAATTTTGCTTCTTTTCTTTAACTAGGTAAATCTGTCAATACCGTTAATAAGTTTAAAATAAAAAATAAAATTTTGTTTGACAGTTTATCATTGCTTTCGATCGATAATGGGGGGACGATCATAATCGTACTGTTTCATACTGAACATTAAACATGTATGTAATAGAGTGTGATCTAGGCTAACTGATGAATACAAGTGTAAGCTGGTATGTGCATCTTGAAAATCATATATCTTTCCTACATGTATTTGGTCATAAGTTTATGATTACACTTCTTCACAGGCTATTAAAAGTGGATAGAAGAAAGCCAGTCTTTACCTTACATGAGAGTGTTGTAGTAAAAATTATATTCCAGAAATATTATTCATTATGGAATAATCTCTAGTCTAACAAATGACTAATAAAATTTATTAATATACTTCCATAAAGTAGTTTTTGTCAATGTTAAGAGGGCAGAAAGTTTAACACATCAATTAAACTATAGTAATTGGCTACCTTTTCATACAGAACAATGATAAAGCTATTTGAAAGAGTTTGTGATCTGGAAAACTGATGAGGGTTGGTTTATTATGAAATATGCATTACAAGAGTAATACATCTTTTTCACATATCTTTGGTCATATGTTTAAGATTACATACTTCCACAATCTGTTAAAAGCAGATTAAAACTTGTCTCTAGCTTGCATGAGACTGGTGTAATGAAATTACATCACAGAAATATTATTCATTAATATTATTAGTATACAGTACTTTCATTAAGTAATTTGTGTCAATGTTGTTATGGCAGTAAATTTGACACTTGTAAATAAACTATAAGAATTGGGTATGTATCTATCTGTCTATACTAAATATTGATGATTAATAAATGTAAGAAATTGTTATCTGGACCAACTGATGTGTACTGGCTTAGCATGAAATAAGTATTTTGAAGATCTTAACTTTTTTCATATGATTTGGCTATATATGTATAACTACACTTTTCTACATAGTTTTGAAATCAGCTAAAAACTGATCACTTCTTGTGCAAAGTGGTGTACTAAAAATTACACTACAGAAATATTATTCATTAAGTAATTAATCTTTAGTCTAATGAATGACTAATAAAAATTATAAATAAATGTACTTTTAGTTTTTTGTTATTTAAATATTTGATAATAAACATGAAATACATTTTTGCTATTTTATTTTAATATTGAATGAATATAATTTTGCATACATTTTACCCTTTTATTTCTTTTAAAATTAGTTTTTTATCAATTATTTTTATGCATATATACATAAATACATTATATATATATACATCTAGACCTCACTTAGTGATTGGCTACTTAGCGATATTTTGCAATAGTGATCATTATCAATTTGTACCCATTACTTCAATTTACAATCGATTATTCACTATAATGATCGTGAAAAAAAATTTTTTTAAACTTTTTGGGCCTATATTGTTAAGAAGGATTTTCATATATTTTCTTAAACAAGGGATTAACCACCCCTTTTTCTCCATATCCCTATAGGTGTTCCCAAATAATGGCACTAGGATTTCAGACCATTTGTAGTCATAAAAAGACCATGGTCTATATTGCTTATTTACTTATTTGCCTTAGCTCACACCCGTTATGCCTCTGAATATATTTCATATGGCATAAGATTCCACCCCATTAGGTCTTGATGGGTTAATATTTGTGACAGTGAAATCATCCTTGAGAAAATAGAATTAGATATGTGAACTATATTAGTATCAGACAAATGATGATAATAAATAGTAATGTCCCTGTTAAATATTAGTTTATAGTACTATATTGTTGTACTAGTGTATTATCTACTCAAAGTGATCTCAGATGTATATGCTGGATTTGTTATTTGATATTTGTAGTTAAATATTAATATACCAAATTTTTATTAATATTATAAAAAAGTTTTGTAATATGATATTAGGAAATCAAATGTAAAGCTATAGTGATTTATTTTAAAATAGATTACAATAATATTGTCAGTCCAACATCTGGGATAAATCTTTAGAGAATATTCATTATCTTAAATTACCTAGTAGTAAGTGTTGCCTGTATACCATTTAATTTACTAGTAACCTTGTGATTACCTTAACTATATTTTAAATTTGGATAAAGAAATTTAATAAACCTATATGTTATATAGGTTATATAAGCACAGACTTTCAGATGACCCATCACTCTCCACTCTATCTAATAACACAGATACAGTCAAGCACATATAGGCTGAAAGGATAAATAATCATCAATATATGTATTTCATGCTAAACCAGCAATCATCAGTTGGTCCAGATTATCATCTCCCACACATATATACTATAAGTGCTCAGATATATATTAAGATAGACAATCTTTATACTTTAATGGACAGGCTCCAATATACTACACACTCCAACTCTTCAACCATCCATCCAATTGAAAATCTGATGATGGAATGCTCAAAGGCCACCCTGAGGCTGAGATTCTTGTCACACCCATGTTGACCCAAGGTCAATCTGAACCCCACATGGAAAGGACATAATCCATTTAATACATATGCAAGGATGGGCAGACATCTCTACAATGTAATAACTGAAACACAGGTTTATTATATACCTGTGTCTTTATAAGTAATATAGGGTATATGTAATATAGGGTGGCCTTCGAGCATTCCATCATCAGATTTTTAATTGGATGGATGGTTGAAGAGTTGGAGTGTGTAGTAGATTGGAGTCTGTCCATTAAAGTATGAAGATTGTCTATCTTAATATATAACTGAGCACTTATAGTATATATGTGTGGGAGATGATAATCTGGACCAACTGATGATTGCTGGTTTAGCATGAAATACGTATATTGGTGATTATTTATCTTTTCAGCATATATGTGCTTGAGTGTATTAGTGTTATTAGATAGAGTGGAGAGTGATGGGTCATCTGAAAGTCTGTGTTCATATATTATATTACATATATAGACACAGGTATATAATAAGCCCGTGTTTCAGTTATTAAACCTATATGTTGTAAATAAAATTTATTAAATGTGGCAGAAGCTAGAAAATGTAAACTAAAGAAAGAATAATACTGTAAAAAGATGATAATTATAAAGAAATAAAGTCATATATCACATGACATAATTTAATAAAGCTCATATTTACAAATGTTACATATAGAGCTGCAAATAAGCTCTTAACGAGCTTTGCAGAATATTCCCAACCCCAGACTGGTTTCTACTACTGGCTTCCTCAGTGAGGTGCTAGAACATTCAACATTAGATGATAATATATTATAATTTTGATTAGACTAAGATCTTTCCCTGTTAATATTATAGTCACACTAATAAAATCTTGTTTTATGTATTTGTTTTTATAAGTTTGATGAAGGATATATTTTTTTTAATGTGTAAATATTGTAAATAAAATTTGTTTTGGAAATGTAGTAAGTTGACAGTCATCTTATTGCTAAACACTATCCATATTGTTATTGCTATTACCATAACCAAACATTATTATTATAGTTATCACTATAGTCATCACTTAATGTTATTGGTTTATTATATATTCAGCATATCATTAATCAATTTTACTAAATTCTTATGTTAAGAGTAAATAAAATTATAATATTAATTGAGTAAAATATTATTGGTATTATGCAGAGATGCTATTTAAAATGATATAAGTAATATTTACTAAGGCTGTAACCTCAGGAATATGCATCTGAAAAAATATGAAGGTAGGGACCTCTACAGGTCTTAACCACAAGCTTATGCCTTGCTTGTGGTTAAGACCTGTAGAGGTTCTTACCTTCGCATTTTTTCAGATGCATATTCCCGAGGTTATAGCCTTAGTAAATATTACTTAATATAATAATGTGCATTTAAAATAAATTTATAATTAAAATGAGATAATAAAAGTAAAATATTTGATTTTAAAGAATATTTCAATAAGTTGTCAAATGCCATCATTCGCTAAATCTGGTCATCCTGTTCAGAGAGGTCAAACTTAAATTGTTTTCAGATGATGTTATCATTGCCTTATTGTTATAATAATTGTGATCAAAATATTTGAAGATTATCTAATGGTTAAGCTGATTATTATGTTTACATTAGTATTACAGATTTGTTGAGTTATTATAAACTTAAGATTTTATCTTTGTTCTTATTACTAAAAGAGTCCAATATCTTTTAGTAATTCTTTTTTGTAGTGTAATTTATGTTATTTTTTTTCCTATATTTAGGCAGCAGTAAAATCCCTCTTGCTGATCCAGATATACATTATAAAATTATTAGATTCTAAAATCATATGAATCCTGAGAAATTAAATTATTGATTAATAATTTTAAACTTTGATTTTGTTTGTCAGATTGATTTATTAAGTCACTTGATATACATTACTGTCTCTTATTTTATTCTTATTATTCTTATTAATTAATTAAAATTCTAAAGATTTAAATCTTCTTTAATTATTTAAACTTAGAACCCTAGCTTTTATTTTAATACCATCAAATTAATATTTCAGGTTTCCATTTATCAACACCAACATTGTCATAATACCTTATCTATATTTTATTGTCTTTTAATTTCACCATCATTTTATTTTATTATCCTAGCACAATTTATCCATAATTCATTGATCCCCATTTCATTATTACATCAGCTACTCATTTCCTTAACATATTCCCATTTTCTTCTCCTCATTCTTAGATCTATTCATTATTCATTTACATTAGTTAATTATTATTTGTTTTTCATTACACTTTTTTAATCTTCTACATCTTTACTCATTTGTCATTCATTTCATATTGTTAATTTTAAGATCATTGACTATACAGGTATTATCCTGATTATTAATCACTTAATATAATTGTAAATTAAATAGATGTCCTTTAACATTATTATCATTAAAGTATTAAAAGCTAGTTTAATTATAATGCTTTTTTATAATGTCATATTATAAGGAACACAGGGTTAATGTACTGTAAGATCTGTAATGTACTGTTACCTCTCCTATCCACACTCTACTTATATGCTATGCCCTGTACTCATGCTAGCCAAGCCAGCTCTGTTCTTATATGTTGCATTTGCTTTATTGTTTTGTTTTAGTCATATTGTATTGTAGGGGGGTAGAGGTACTATATATATAAATAAGATCAAAATCTGACAAACCAGGATGCTATTGTAACCTTTAGCTTTATCAATAAAACTAAATCTCTAGTTATATAATTGTTTAGTATTTAAAAAATAAAACAATGCTTTAAATGAGTTAATTTCCATAGTAACCCAATTTGTTAGGGCTTGGTATTTAAATGTTAACACATCCTATGAGTCATTTTATAAAAACTTTTATAGGTTTTAATTGTTTTAAAAGTTATTTAATATTTTGTTATAATACTTTAAACCCATATGTAGTTGAAGGTAAGTGTTAATTGCTTAGTTTAATGATATTTTATCCTAAATATTATTGAGTTAGTATTGGAAAAATATTAAGAGTTAAAACTATTTTAAAATATATATTGTGTAAAAATCAATATTAGAGTTAAACTTTAAAGCTAAATTTGAATCTTTAATGCTCATTACTTGCTCATAAAATTGCATTTTATTTAGATTGTTTGCTAATAATAATATATATATATTTTTCTTAATGCCAATTGTAATAAAGTTTCATTCAGTTCATTAAATTTAAAGCTAACATAAGATTATGCATTAATTTATTAATAAAAGCCATTACTTTCAAATAAAGAAAACTATTAATGAATGAGAGTGTGTGTGCATGATTATAAATTTTATTTTAACTTTCTTGTTGTAAAATTAAAAGTTATTTTTAAGTATTTTTTTAAATGTTTTTAAATAATGTTCTGGAAGATTACACTTAAGTAATGTATAAAATTGTTTAAAAGAATGTAAATTAATACTCTATTTGAAATAATGTAATTTATTATGCAATATTTTATTTTATTTTTATTATAATTTTGGTTTTATAACTATTCTGTTTTAAAATGTAACATTTAATTAAAAGTCTATACATTTATGTAAATAAGTTTATTTTTAGCTATATTTTTCAGGATACTAGTTAATCATTAAACTTTAGAGAATTAAGGTCAAGGAGGAATTGATCTAAGTGTCAATTTAGTCCATCAAAATCAGTAGAACATGTTTAGTGATAATGGAATTTTCTACATTTCATACCTGAAGTTTGAAATAACATTTGTATTTTCTTATCATTATTGTAGCAGTGATCTTATATCTATTTCAAACTAGAATCAGAAAAAATATTTTCTAATTGAATGAAATTAAGATTATGTGCTTACTCTGTTGTTTTGAAATTTTATTACATGACTATGTACTTTTAAAAATAATATTTTAAAATATTAATTGAATTTTGATTCAAAGTTTTTACTGTTATTTTGAAATTATTTCTTGTACTAAGTAACTGGAAACAGTCATATTCTATATGAATGAAACATAAATATCTCACCATTATCATTACTAGTTTCAAAAGTTGCTTTAAAATGAATTTTTTTATTTTTGTTTATTTTGTCAAAGGTATAAATGCTCATGTTTTATCTTCGACATGTATTTCAAAAATAGGTAATAAGAAGTAATAAAATCATATAAAATATTATAAACAAGGCAAAACTCTCCATACAATAGTGCCATCCTTGCCAACCAGAGTAATCAATGGATGCCAGAAGGCTTGTGAATCCCTATCCAATGCCTACTCATCCAATATCCCCAGACTAGTTTCTGGCTTGTGGTCTTTGTCAGTGAGGAGCTTTGGATCTGAGAGCACTGCACCTAGATCTTAGGATCTAATGCAACCCTCCAGCAACCACCTTTTATCTCTACTTAACTATAAAACTATGAGAATGAAATTGAAAACACAAAAATATCTTCAATCTAAGCTCAATAGCTTATATAGTCATATGGGTCTGAACTCAGTTTAGCACCCATACATTTTGGTGTCTTTGGCACTTTATCAACCATAGCCACCACTATCCTATTAGGCAGGATCATGTGATAAAATATTATAGATACCTCAATATTATCTGTGCTTTAGTAAAAATATTCTTTGTGAAATTTAAATGTCCATTAATATATTTTGTTCTTGAGTTCATCAAATTTATTACTTATTGATAATATTGAAATGCTGTACAAATAATTAAAATTTGCTGATTCAGCAAGTAGGAAAATTTTTTAGTGTTTGCAGAATGATAATTGTGGAGGCTGTATTTTATAGAATGGTAGAAAATTCAGGAGAAAGAAGTTTTATTCATTTATCTTGGAAACTGAATAAATTTTAAGTTTCAATATTATGCTATTATAATTTATCATATATTTTTAGCTTATTGATTTTATGCATTTTGTCTAATATAATTTTATGAATTATTTGCAAGCTGAATTATATAGAAGTTCACAGAATATTAATGTTTTTATAATGCTATATATTAAAGTATTATTTGTCCCTGCTCACGAGTTATTTATTTATTTAAATGTTTTATTTCTGAACAAGGGGGAAATGGTATATATTCTTATTGCTTATTTTAGGCCATGCTTTTATTAAGCCAGATTTGGTGAATAATTTTTACATTATCAGTTTTATACATTAGTTAATTATTGTAATATTATTTAAGGGATGGAGTATTAATCTCTCTCTCCTCTTGCTTTTTTATTGTACATTCTTATCTTGCCATTATTTTTGAATTTTTCCAAAAGATTTTGTTTTGTCTCCATCTCTTGTGAATATTTATTTTGTTATCACATGTTTATAAAGATATTGTGACTGGGTATCTCTTTTAATACTATATTTCATGAGTTATACCTTTTGTGTCTTATATTAAGTATGAAATTCTTTATTTAAGGCAATTATTGTTTCTATTCTATTTTTGATTATTCATTCCCATTATTCTTTTGTTTAGAAATTAAGTCAAGTCCTAGCATAATTATTGCTTGAAATTTAGATTCTACCTTTTGAATTCATAATATCATTTATTTTGCATTGCCTTATTTATTTTTATGTAAGAGATGTATTGTACCATATATATTTTTGGTATAAAGCCATATGCAGTGAACTACCATGACTTTATTTTTGGCAATTGATATTGTAATTAGGTCTGAGGAATGCCATCTTTCTCTTGTTTCACTCTATAATATTCTGAGTGTAGGTTGTTGATGGATGTTGGTGTGTAAGCCTATTTGCTGTGATTTGCTAGTATTATTGGATGTAAAATTGATAAACATTTATTTTATAAATCAAAATTGTAATTTGGGGCCTTAATAAGTGATATACATTTCCTTCAGTATTTATTCCATTGCTGGATTGGTAGTCCTATTTAAGGTTTAAATATACTCATTTTGGGGACAACAGAATAGTACGAATATATTGTAAGAAATGGAGCACTTCTTATAAAGTTAATATTGAGAATGATTTTTATTAACCAGACAAGAATAATAATTTTCATCATTATTTAATCTGTTAATTTATTTTATTTAAAATAATTTTCATTATTATTTAATCTGTTAATTTATTTTATTTTAGCTGTTATTAAATCAATTATTTTATATAGTGCGATGTTTATAAACTGTAATATTTAAACAGCATTAAACTGTTGCATATGCGCTTTGCAGATTTTAACTATAAATGACTGAATACTAACACTTCAAAGATAGATGGCCACTCTATCTTTTCCAAAGACTTTATCATGTGTTTGAAATGTTAGTATTCAGTCATTTATAGTTAAAATCTGCAAAGCGCATGTGCAACAGTTTTATCTGTTATTTTAAAAATCATAATTTTCCTTTGCATTAAATTGTACAGTAAGATGTTTAAATAATTTATTTTGTGATATTGTATATTTCCAAAGTAGTTATCTGTTCAATGTCTTTATTGTTAAAATAAATGTTTTTATTGTTAATTTTGGTTTCATAGTCTTTTACCATCATTTCACATATTGTCCAGAAATCTTAATACTATAAGATCTGTTATAGAGTTATCTTTTATATTTAACGTTAAGAGTACATGAATATATAAAATTTAATATAATAATAATTTTGTTTAAATTGGTTTGTAGATGTTATGAAAACATCTAAGAAATAAATTGTTCATTTTCTTAATGATCATTTTAACTAATTGCATTTTTAAAAGAAGACTGCTTTGTGATAAATTATTTTATTTTGTTGAGAAGATTATTTTCAATCATACATTAAAAGTGTAAATAATGAATTTATTTCAAATCTATAAAGAAAGATTTCGAAGGAAGCATTAGGTGGTATCCTAAGTAGCCATAAAATTCCTCATCCACTTATTATATCTTAAAGTTATCCTGGTATATTCTTTTATTCTAAAGTAAGAGTTTTTATATGTATTTATTTTAAATAAAATATTTTCTTTAAAATTTATTACTATTATTGTAATTTAGGTATACATTATCTTATGAATAAGAGTATACTCTCCCAATATTATTACTACGATTTGATTCATGGCCTAATAATCCTTAAATGAAAAGAACATAATAAATTTTTAGCATTACAAAATTTTAATTACAGAAACTTGAGATTTTAATTTACAGAAACTACTATTTAAAGAAATTATTTTGCAAAAAAAAAAAAAATTTTAAGAAGTAATATTGCACATAAGATAATAAACATAATGTTATTTATCAAAACATATAAATGTGGACCTGATCATGATAATAAGATGCTGATAATGGTTATTAAAAATGTTACCATGTGAAATGGTGTTAGAAAGAAGCAGATTTAATATAACATAATCATTCTATGCTATATATCCTTCCAATATTAAGAGCTTCCTGTAATTTGTGATAGTAAGTTGAGAGTTCTCTTAAAATTTGCTAAATGTTGTGTATTATATTTACAATGTTTATTAATTGCTACTATTAGCCTCATGATTTCTTTTTGTTATAGCATATAGAATTTAGTAACCCCTCAGAGCTTAGTTCATAGTTTCATTATTTTGACAATATATCTAGTGATTTATCTGTGTTATCGTTGATGATCTGAAATATCAATCAATTGCATTTCATCCATTTGATATCTCAATTGATTTTATTTAATGCCTCATTGCAGATGATTTTAGATTATAATATATATAACTCTCTAAGCTTATTTCTAATACCACTGGTTTGCGCAGCAATTAAAACATTCTCAAGGCAAAACAAATAAAGATTATTTCATCTCTTTTAACTTTATTTTCTTGTATAGAGATTTGTTTGAAACCATTTAGCCAGAAAGCATAAATTTTAATTCAATCACACTATTTATTTTGAAACTATTTTTAATTGCTTTCTATAATAATTGATATGTGGGTAATTACTTTTAATATGTATAATTGGCAATACAACTTCAAAGTGTAAAAATATAGTATAAAATTCGTCAATATTTTAAACAATTTTATTTTCTATAAATAAAAATATATTGATTTACTTTTTGATTTCCCAGTATTTCATTTACTTAAAACAGTAGTTGTTTGAAAATATTATTACAACATTGGACATATCTTATAGAATAGACATACTGTATCCCAATGAAAATGTGACTGATTCTCACTTCTAACTGTCATCAGCATTACTTCCATGTCAATGCTAGTGTTAGGAGGAAAAACAGTCAAGCTGTTGATAACAATATGTTATGGCTCTAACACTACTGGATCATGAGTTAGTGAATTGAATATGAAAGTGTGTTTTATACCTTTATGTATCATCTTTAATGATCTTACTCACATCACAAAATCTTGAAAATCACTTTAAAACTTTTGTGCTGCACTGTCTTCCTTGCTATACACAGTTTGAATTATTTTCGATATTTCAGTTGCAATAATTTAAAATGAAATTTAAGGTTAGGATATTATTCCCTCTTGGATTAAGATATAAAACACACTCCAACATTTCATGTCATAAATGATGATCCAGATAGGCTAATGATGAAAAATCTTTGTGATGAGCAATTAAATTGTCACTTTATAATACATGTGTTAATTCCAAATTACCCTGCATGTTTTGAAGGGAGAATCAGGACACCTTTTACTTTTTCAGTCTAGACACCCACATGTCCATATACTTATAGTTTTTATTATAATATTTTACATCGTACAAATTAATGTAAATACTGAAAAAGTGTGTAAATTACTCTAAATATACATTAAACAATTAAAAGCCTTGTTATTTAGACTTGTCTAATTTCAGTCTTTATATGCAGATATGTATTTGCATCAATTCAATAATTATATTATATAAGTTTAATTTCTATTTTTTACTAATATTTATCAATTAACGCGCGTATTGAAAACAGCAGTCTTACAGTAACTCCATACCTAATTTCAAATGATTGTTTTAGATTAAAAATTATTACATTTTATTTCAAGTCATATATAAATGTAAATATTATTAAAAGGCAAAGAAATATTCACAAACTTCTTATAAACATGTATAAAAATTATTTTGCATTATACTACTGATGTAGTGGGAATGATAAATGTTAATTATTAAGAACTGATCTGAATGATATGGATATTAACAATCATCTTATATGCTTAACTAAGGTTTACAATCATGTGTACAAAATAACATTGCAGAGGGAAAATATTCTTCAAGATATATATTGTGTGCATGATTGGCACGAAGTGATTGTCCAAAATATATCGAAAGATTGTTGTGTTAAAATGAGTACAAGATGAAAACTACTGAATCATTTATAAATTGCCATTGTGTAGTAGTTAGCTTAGGATTAATTATATATCTTATTATTATCATGATTATAACAACATTAACATTAATAGAACAAATTGTAACAAAAGATTAAGAAACACACATGTATGAATTATTATAAACTATTATTTGTCAATAAATAATTTGTATCCAAATATAATTTATAGCACAATTATCCACAATCTGTTATCATGGAAAGTTCTGTAGATAAAAAATGAATATCAGATTAAAACTTTTCTATTAGTAATGCAATAGGTTTATGTTTCACATATATTTAATATTCATAAATTATAAAATAGATATTATTATAACAATGTATTTACCGTTGTTGGATATAGAAATATCTTTTCTTCATCCACGCCATTATGATTGTATATCTTGCAGGAATAAGTTCCCATATCTTGATCAAAATTTATATTTTTGATCAGCAAATCACCATTTTTTAAAATCTATATTATAACACATAGATATGTACAATTATATCTTATTAATACTTTTTACAAGCACTATATACTTCTTAACACATATATTTGACAATATTATCTTTAAATGTTATTTTATTAAGTTAGAAATAAATAATAAGAATAGTAGTATTAATAGAAGCAGCTATAGTAATAGTAGTGGCAGTAATAAAAGAATAATAATGATGATGATATTATTAATGATTAAGTATTAAGGTCAAATTATTCTATGAATTAATCCCAAAGTAACTTACAATTATTGAAAAGCTTCAAACAAGAAGAATATGATGTATATTGCTTCCATGTAAAATTAACAAAAAATACAACAGAATCACAAGTAAACATCACATGACCACCTCCTCTTATGCTTGTGTATAACTGTTGCTAAAACAGGCAAAACTCAATATATTGCCACACATAGCAAGTTAGGGTAATCAATGGATGCCAGAAAGCTTGTGCATTAGATCCTAAGATCTAGGTGTAGTGCTCTCAGATCCAAGGCACCTCACTGATGAACGCATAAGCCAGAAACTAGTCTGGGAATATTGGATGAGTAGGCACTAGATGGGGATTTTATGCACAAGCCTTCTGGCATCCACTGATTACTCTCTAGCTTGCTGTGTGTGGCAATAATATATATATATATATAGTGAGTTTTGCCTGTCTTAGAATCACAAGTACAAAAACAATAAAATAAATAAATAAAATAAACAACAGATATGAATAGGAATGTATATTTTGATAGAGGTGACTCTGAAAAAACCTTATAATATTGTATTGTATAGCCTATCAAAAAATAAAATAAAGGAATGTAAATAGGGATGTATATTGTGGTGAGGATGATGAATGAACTCATTATAGTGTAGTATTATCTAGCATTATCAAACTATATAAGCAAAATACTGACATAAGTATTGTCTTAAATAAAAACCAAATATAAATCCTAAAACAGGGATAATATATATATATATATATATATATATATATATATATATATATATATATATTAACCAAAAATGTAGCCAATTTTAACTAAGTTGTTTTTGAGAAAAAATCTTGATGTATATACAGCTAAAACAATAAGTTTATGTTCATTATATGAAGGTATGGTTTACCTAATAAAATAAAAAAAATGAATAAGCTAATAATATGATTTCAATAGAAAAAAATTGTATATATATATAATTATTCAATACAATACAATAATTAATACAGTAAAAAAATATTTTAAAAAACAAATATATACCACAATTTAATAGAAGTACTTTCAACTATCTATGTAGTCGTTATCAACTAGATTTAAATTGTATTAGAAAAAAACGTTACAAATGTAAACAAAAAGTAATACATCATACATTAATTTTCCCACAATTCATTAATTTTTATAGTGGCAGCCTGTCTATTTATTAAATGTTGCTTTTCACTTTTTATTAACATAGCTTCTTTAATATTGCGTTTATTATTATTTCTTTCAATACACAAAATCTTAACTTTATTAAAATCAAAATCAAAACCATAATTACATGTTACATTATGATCAAAAATACTGATGGTGATACATCATCATTTCTAACAGTCTCTTGTCTTAATTTTTGTACTCGTTTATATAACAACAAATGCTCCTTTGATCTTTTCTCCAATGTACATCGAGATTCACCTATATATGCCTTTCCACAAACACACAGCCATTTATATATTGCACAACTTTGATTTAAAATACTACATTTATTTTTTGAATTATTTATTAATCTATTTAAATTAGGAGTAGTATAAAATGGTACTCTACATATATTTTTATATATCTGTTTTATAAATTTCACTTGTTCATTACAAATAAATGGTATTGATATCCTAGTATATTTTATTTTATCAATATCTATAGCACTTAAAATATTACTGTTATTATTAAACTTAGTAACAATATTATAAATTAATTTATGTAACCAACATTTAACAAATCCATAATAAATACATTTATGTTACTTATTTTATCAGAACTATATTTACATAATTTATTATTCCTAAATAAAAATGATTTTAAACTGGATAATTTATGTACTATTGGCACATTTGAATACCAAGGAATATATCCTCTTTTTTCAATATCTTTTATTACCATACAATAATCTAATTTATTTTTATTATGAGTAACTTTAATATCTAAATACTGAATTGACTTTTTTTTTTCAAAAGATTTACTCCATTTTAAACCTTCTAAACTATTTAATTCATTGAATAACATATTTGTGTTATCTAAACTTCTACAAACAAAAACATCATCAACATAAATGTAATAAATTTTAATATCTTGGTATAATATCTTGGTGATATATATTATTATTAAGAATTATATCTTCATATCTTGATACTACTACAGTTTTGTCTTTTATATTATTAGTAAGGCTTTTTACTGCAATAAAAAAAAAGTTTGTTAGTTCAGAATTTAATAAGACAGTTTTGTCTTACATAAAAGAAGTTACTGATAAAGTTAGTAATGTTTTCAATAAAAATGATAAATAGTGTATAAAAGGTATGCCCATGCCTCATATATGTATGTATAAATGGATTATTCTTCTGTACATGAGGGGTGAGAATGACTAATATGTCAACATGGGTAGGATGACAACCTTGGCACTAATAAGGGCTTTGAATGTTCCATCATCATATTTTCAATGAAATGGAAGGCTGAAGAGGTGTGAGTTGGAATAGTTTGAAGCCTGTCCATTAAAGTATGAAGATTGGCTATCTTAATATAAAGCTGAGCACTGATTGTATATATGTGTGAGGATAGTAATCTGGACTAACTGATGATTGCTGGTTTAGCATGAAATATGTATATTGGTGATTATTTATCTTTTCAACATGTGTATGATCAGGTGGGTCAGCAATATGAGATGGCATGGACAGTTGAAAGTTGTGTGAAAGTCTGACTTCGAATCCTTTATATTACAATGCTAATATTGTAAAGGAGAACTTCTATGCCTCTAGTAATAACATGTCTGTGCATGACTTAAATACTATTTATTCATACGTATATTTGATTGATATCCAATCAGTTAAGAAAGCAGATTACCAGAAATTGCAGTATTTCTGTTTGTTATACAATCATTTGATTTATTAAGAACAATTTAATTTCATTGACAAGCAAACGCTACTTTGCCAAAATAAAAGATATAATTATGTCATTTTATTAAAATATTATTTGCTTTCAATTAATTAATAAAAAATCTTCCATATAATTGTTTCTAAAAGCTTTCATAAATTAGTATAGTTCTTTTGTCCAAAAAACTCATGTAAATATATGGAGATTTTAATTAAATTCATGTTTACAACTTAATACCAAATTACGAATTATGAGTACATTTAAATAGAAACTGAATTACTAAGACTGTTTGATGTGATTTCAACTGGTTTTAAACAGCATGATAAAATCAGATTTGATTGATGAAAACATGTGTCCTGAGAAAGGTTAGTTTTTTAATCAAATATTATTATATAGATGCCCATAAGTTTTTTATAAATTATTATAAACAATTTAAATAAATAATATTAAATAATTACACGTATATATATATATATATATATAGTTGTCTTTATGGGGATAAGCTTTATAATAATAATATATATATATATATATTCTCCATCAAGTGAAATATGTATTAAATTTAAAATATTATTTTAAAATTTTGATTTTCCAATAAAAACTACAGACTTCTTATTTTCTTCTTCATAAAAATAAGAATAAAAATAAATTTAGTAATACCTCGTATTTATCATTATTTGTGATGAAATTGTAGTTCCGATCATACCATTTTATCTCAAAACGTGGTGTTCCACTAACCCTGCAATACAATTGGACAGTAGTGCCTTCTAATTCCACTCTATTTTCAGTGTTCATTGCAATTCTTCCAGGAACATCTTATACAATATATATATATATATATATATATCTATATAGATCTCTCTCTCTCTCTCTATATATATCTATATATATATATATATATATATATAGAGAGAGAGAGAGAGAGAGAGAGAGATTAGAAATTTAATGGGGATATTTTGTGTAATTTTATAATAATGTTTATATAATGAAATAACACTAATATAGATAAAGTTCTATACATATAGAAATTATTTATAATAAAATGAAAAATGGATTTTATTACAATAGTGTCTCATCTGATATATTTCTGGTAATATTAGCTCAAATAATTAATAAGATGTTGCTTTACTAAAACCCAAAACAAAAAAGCTATTAAATAGATTTACATTTATTTATTTTCAATGTTGTCAATTAACAATTGGTTTCTTGGTAGTATCAAAAGTAAAGTTATATTTGTGTACATGACTGTAATGATATTCAATGCAGTATATATGAATCATTGATTGCATATTTCTAGTTGAAACTCAAGTATAATAAATGAATACAAAACAATGCTAAAATAATTCAATAGTTCTATCTGTATTTAAATATACAAAGTCTGAATCAAGCAACATAGATTGGTTACATTTGTATTTCTAAATATAAGTAGTGAATTGAAATATTCTAACATTACTTTGTAATATATATATATAATTTTCTGATGAAGACTGCAAGATGGTCGAAACTAAACAAAATAAAGAACAAATTATATCAAAAAAGATTACATTAAAGTGTATAAGATGAGATAATAAAAAATTAATATATATATTAAGACAGAAAAATTGAAAATAAATTCTACCTTAAACTCGTATATATATAAATCGCACAAAGGAGAAAAATTATTAAAATAAAACTTTATTAAAGAAAAAGTATTTTAAAACTAAATTTTAAAAAAGATTTGGAGATAAAATTATATCTTTAAATTTATCTTTAAATATATCTTTGGATTTGGAAAACAGGTTAATTAAGGTTATGGAAATGATTATTTTAATTAGACCAAGTGAATAAGCCCTTGGGCATTTAAATGTATAAACAATGGTCAGATAGAAAAACAATAGAAACTTTTAGAAAATAAAAAGAAATCCCTATGGAATCGGACCTCAGCGAAAAGACCACCATCATCGATGATGTAATGTTGAGTCAATCCTTACGATTATTATAAAAGGAAAGGTTTGAAAATAAAAGAGTTAATTAGTTATTAAGAGAGGACTGAGATGTGTTAAGTCGGAGAGTTGGGGGTGAAGGGATTGAAAGATGCACTTTCAATTCCTTCAGTTGTTATAAAAATGGAAAAATGAAACATCGCTTTTCTTATACTGAGGACAACAGGATCATCAGGGGATTTAATGTGGATTCCAAATGGCATGCAATGAATAAAGAGGAACGTTGAAAAAAAATCGTAAGAACTTTAAAAACATTTTGAAACACTATGAACATTAAATTAAAAACTTTCCGTATTTAAAATAATTAAGAAATAGAATCCTATCTGACCAACATTATTTAATAATTAGTTATAATTTTATTTAATGTATTCCTTTTGTAAAATCATTTCCATTTATTTATTTATTTATTTGTTCTTTAAGTTTTATTATGATTTCTGGTTTTCATTAAACTAGTTATATAAATATTAAACTTAAGTCGGGCATGAATGGCTATATAGATTTGTAAAGTTATATTAGGGGAGAGTAATCTTAGGTTATTCATTTCGTAGTTGAATTAGGTCAATGGATTGGATATATTGGTGTAATTAGTAGATGTAGTACGAGATTCGCTATGGGCAGAATCGCTATTATATGCCGCACACTTCTGTTTTGCCTATGGAAGGGATTATAAGATGTAGAACGCTGTTCCTTTCAATGGAGTTTTTTTTTTATTGCTCTTCTTGTCTGATAGATGTAATATTCCTATCTGATGAGAAGCAGTTTCTTCTCTTAACCTAATTGTGCTGCCGTATTCGTATTACATTGAACACATCGATATATCAGATGGATTGAAGTTTGGTTTGACTGGCGAATCTTTGGCCTAAGGTTAAACAAGGATTGAATATTTTCTTTTCAAATGCAAATCTGTGTAGTCTATTCATACTCGACACTCTAAATAAAGATGCATTAAATTTAAGTTGGGTATAGATGCTGGCATGGGTTCGTTCCCGGTTGATTATGTTTTTGGTTTTCATATTTGATCAAAATATATATAGACATTCGGTAAATACTGATACCTTACGGTGAGTATCTAAAATGTATTTATTCGGATGTCTTTTAAGTTATTGGTGTTAATGCAAGCATCTTATGGTGAATGCTATTGGGTTACTCATAAATTTCCCTCTGCAATTGACAGTATCAATGATTTTATATTTTGATCGTTTATGTTTATTTGGAATGTTTTTGACCGTGGAATCTATGTAACCGATCTATACTCAACATTTTTAAACAAATCTGTGCGAACTAATGATAGTATAAAATTTAAAATGTAAATTAAAAATTTAAAATAAAAGTAAAAATAATGTTAAATGTTAAAGTAAACATATTAAAATAATAACGTTAAATCTTATATATATATGTGCGTAAATAAATTTTTGTATGTTAATTACTGGCAGTGGCTTATTTTATTTATTTTTTAATATTGAAATATAATTAGATAAGATATTATATTATTAAATCTCTGCTACTCCCTGAGCTAGTGACTTGGGCTAACGACCGAAATCAAAATTTAAAAAAAAAAAAATTTTTTTTTTACTTACGTATCTGCCTACTTTATAAATTTTTCTAGGTTCAAATGCCTAGATGGCGCCCTGTAGTGCAGATCACGTTAAGTCTGATTCGCCAGATCGTTACAATATATATATATTATTGTAAAATGAGTAAGTTTAAATGTATATGCAATAAGGAGATAAAATTATGCTCCTTTATACTATTCATAAATAAATAATACTTATTATGATAACAAGGATCAGGAGAAAATGGTCTACTTATATTTTAAGTTTTTGATGTTTACAAACTTATCTTTGTCAATACTGGTGCAAATTCAACCTAAAATTTATATCATTCACAAGAAAATAGTGCATTAATAAATATTAAACAAATAATCAACTCTACAAGGACGGGGGATTTCATATTCAATATACTTATTTTAAAAATCAAATAATTGTTTGAATATTAAAACAATGTTGGGTGAGATTTTGTATTTTTTATAATTAGTTTCAGATTTGTTAATGCCATAATATTATTTGACTCATGTATTAATAATTTCCTAAATTTTCATCAATATTGCTTACAGATAAATTTATAAATATCAAATGCTTAAAAAATAAATTGATCCAATTTTATTCTCTTTTTTTTTTGTAAACATGAGTGTTACTGATGCTTAGTCTGAGAAAGAGTAATTTACTGTTTTAATTATATATATAATAAAAGGCTGTTTTCCTTATCCTTATTCTAAAAACTAAAGTTAATTAATGAGATAAAGCTTTTTAAGAGGAATAAATGAGAATATGTGTGCTTTGTCTTTTCACATTAAATTTCTGCAACAACAAACAAAAAGCAAGATTTTCTTGAGGTTTTATGCTATAATTCTCAATATCTAGAATTTTTATATATTTTAATCTTCCTATCATTATCTTATTATCAAAATTATTTTCTTTCTTTTTTCCTCTCTATACTAACTATATAATGCCTCTCATCAAACACTTTCTGGTGATACATATTCCAGTAACCTAATACAATAAACATGTATGACTCTTACATTAAAATAATCAAAGTTAAATAATGATTGATTATTATAACTTATCTGTTACATGAAACATAATTGAAAGATGGGAAATAATTTTTTCTGACATTAATATGTGACATTGTCCCTTTTAAAATACAGCTGTATATAACTTCCACTTTTTACTATTATTGCTAAATACATTCTGAGTTTAGTTAAAGATTGTAATATCCAACCTTTTTATTTATTTGATTTAAATTTATGGGGGGGGGGTATCATTCACACACATATATATTGTCAGTTTTAAATATGCATTTATATATAATGAAATAAATCAGAATAGCATATTATTAATTTTTCGCTGTTTAACTGTAACAGTTCTCTTGCCCATAAATACTGTAACAAAATTTAACAAATTAAAACAAGATTTTCCAAAACATTATTTTTTTTTATTAATAAATAGATTAAATTATTTTGACTTGAGTTTACAAAAATTTGAAAAGGTACCAGCTTCAATTACTGTGCATACTATATTTTTTTACTATGGTGTCATATTACATTCCCTAAAAACAATTCCCACAGTTGTCTTAGGCCACTTTTAATAATCCTTGCAATGCTAAAAATTCACTATGGGAACCATTTTGCTAAAAATTTTAAAATTATTAGAACTGTAACAGATTATTATAAATTTTATTTGCGAACAGTTAGCAAGGAAAAATTAGACATTCATATTATTAAAACTTTATTATCTAATATACAGGCTACATATATTGTACACATATGTATCTCATTCCCACATATATATATTCTTAAATTTAAAATTATATATATATATATGTGTGTGTGTGTGTGAGTGTTGTATATAGTTAATAGACAAGTTATTAATAAGCAGTAATGAAGAGAGAAGGTTACAAGAAATAATATTCAATATATTGGTCTATTATTATTATTAAATAAAGCATTCAGTTATTTAGCTTTATTTTCTTTAAAATAAAACAAACTGGAAAGGATGGTGCAAAAGATCAATAGATTAATAGATAAAATGCACATGTGTGAAAGTACGGCTGTGTACACATAAAACATTTGGACACATATCTATGTTGACCATAGATTGTAAACTCTGTTTTTTTATGTTATCTGGATTTTAGATTGTCTAAAGAGGGGGGAAATGCTTTGACAGAGTAGATAAGATAATTATTAATTTTCTTATTAATTACTTTGGACCGTCAATTTGTGAGGCTCTAGTTGCTATTTCAAAGTGACAGTTATTTTTGTAGGAGGAGACTTGTAATCAGAAATATGGAGATATAAGAGAGAGACACAATATTCATGGGAGCAGTTAGCAGCAGTTTTTTTCTGTTTCTTGTAAGCTCGGGGTGAGCTGTTGATTTTTTTTCTTTGAAAAGTTAAAGAGGAAAATGTGAGCCTTTTGCTTTAAAAACAGCATAAAAAAGACGTGTGACTATACAAATAATCTCACAGCTAAGTTAATCTAGAGAGATGGATCAAAATTGAATCTCTTAAAAGAAGTTGGTGAAAATAATATAAAAAATGGTATTTATATATTTTGGCTATTTATAAAACAATGAAGATGCAGTACTAATCTTGCTATTTTTGTTCTCTGAGACCTTACATCATGGGTTAGCTCACAGATCTATCTTTGGACTCATATACAAGTCCTTAATACCTAAAGAATGGCCAAGTTTAAAGCCAACTACATATGCTATCTGAGAGGCTTCTTTTTTGTCTCCTTGTCTATTAAAGAATCATCATCTTTGAAGGAAGGGAGAATAGGAAAGAAGAGAAGAAGAAGATGCATAAAAGCCATACAGCTAACCTCAACTAGTCTACAATTCAGTTTTTTAAAGTTTTTTTCATATTTGTCAAAAGTTCCTGTGATAACTTTTAAAATGATAGGAACAAGCCAAACCAACCAGTTCATGTTTCTCAAAAGTGTCTGCAATAACTTTTTAAAATGGTAGGAACAAGCCAAACTGATCAGTCAAAGATATAAATAAGAGAGCAGTCTGATATTTGAACCTGGGACATTAATAAGAACTGAAAATGGATCGGATAACTTTAAAATTTGATTAACAAATTCTTTATTTACTTATTAAAAGTAAACTTTGATTTCTATAGTCAAGATTTATATATATATATATATAATCATTAGGAATTTGTTTATTGATTGTATTATTATCAATACTGAATCCATCTCACATGTGGTCCCTTTCTGTGTCTTTTACAATCTCTTGGAATCCAGTTTAAGATTTCAGTTGTTCATCTATTATCATCTCTTCTAGCAATATGTCCAGCCCAACTCCACTTCTGTCTTTTAAAAGATAATATTTCCACCTTTATTCACAGAAATGTTAATGAACCCTGGTATTAATTAGTTTGAACTACTATCTTGAGATTTTTTTATCTATGAATCATGAAGCTTTTTGCAAAGTTAACTTTAATGTCTATATACATATATATATTAACTTTTAGAAATTTTTGACACATTGCGTATCAGTCCTCTGTAATCAAAAATTAATGAATCTCTTTTAAAGCTTATAAAAAATTATGTCAACACAAAAATTGTTTCAACTGAAGTAGACAGTCGGCATTTTGTTGAAATATTCATTTTCATCAAAATATTGGTATCATAGAGAATTGTTGTTTCTGAAAGAATCAAAAACTGCGGATAGGATTTTTGTGTTTATACATAAAAACCTTTTTAAATAATTGAAACAAAGTTATTTGTCTGCTGAACAAATTAATTTCACAACATAGAAGATTAAATATGTTATGACAACACAATTTATTTAATTTCATCTTATAATCATGAAAATCTGTAACTATAGTATTAAGCATTAATTCTTATTAAGAAGATGGTTGACACATATTATATATTTGTTAAATAAAATATGAATGCATTGCACAATATATGATATCTTTATAAACTTTGCTATAAAATGAAGTATATAAAAATATTGTATAATAAGCATTTTATTTATTGTGCACTAAAAAGCTTAAAATAATTATTTTTTTAACCCAAATAGGATGCCAGAAATTAATTAAATGAATCACTAGTATTGCCCATTAAAAATTCCACAGAAAATTAAAATAGTTATTATAAAGTGTTTATATATGTATATATTATTTTTAACTTTTAGTATTGTTTTTTTTTTACTCAAATATTTAATTTTATTAAAATTATGAATAAAACATCACAGTTTTTATACAATTTGAATAGAAATTTGCACATCAATTCTAATAGTGTCTTGTTTAGAAAAAAAAAAGCATTGTTTAAAAATAAACTTTTACAATCAGAGAAATTAAAATTTAATCTATCTTTTAAAAAAGCAACTTGTATAATTAAACAAAATTAAGATTTGTTTTTATTATAATTTATTGTAAACACCTTTTAGTGCAAGTTATATATATATCAAATGCATTGACTAGGAAGGGAATCCGGTCCAGCTGCTTGGAAGGCAGCTATGCTAACCAAAAATATTTTCTTGTCATGCATATCATTAAATTTTAAGAAGTGGTTTCCAGTGCATTTGAAATTCAGTCTGCATAACTCTCACACTAGACAAATAACTAGATATCCCTAAAATATTCAATTGTTGTATAACATTTTTATTGATTTCTAACATGTATACAAAATTTGAAAGCATTCCACTTGATGGAAAGTATTTTACAAATTGTTTACAAAAATTATTTTAATTAAATAAACTGTTTCTAATTTAAATAAAAGCATTTTAAAAATGACATTTGGCACAATTATTAGTGTTAAATGTTAAATGCATATTATTGTAAAGTGCATAAATTATTAGTTTAAAAACTTATTCTTATAATAAATTATCTTTAGGTGAGCAATGTAAGGCATTGCTATATTTTGGAATATGTATGCATATTGTCAAGAAGAATTAAAAATTTATTATCAAATAATATTTAACATCTTTTAAGCAATAAACTGTATTCCAAGAGATTGTAAAAGACCCAGAAAGAGACCATGTGTGAGATGAATAGATGAAGTAAGAAAGTGTGCAGGGGTGATTTGAAGAGAAGCTAAAGATTGGAGAAGATGGATTGAACTTAAAAGATCTTCATCCTGCAGTGGATTGATAGTGTTTGTTGATGATGATAAAGCAATATAATATCAACTTAATTTAGTGCAGTGGTAGATTGTCATATTTTTGAACCTAAGATTCTCAAGTTTATTTTGCTTTTAGTATTTCTGTCACTTAAACTGCTTATAAGTTAACCTAGTAGTAAAGCCATTGAAATATTTATTTTAATGCATGATAGAATACAAAGAAGTTTTTTTATTAATTAATGTCCAGTAATAATAAAAACTTCACAAAGAATGATCTTATATAAATCAAAGATATAAAAAAAAAACAATCTTTTGAGTTATGATGTTGTCCACACATGATGAATGTACCATGGACAGCTAGAATAAAAAAATGAAGGGTTTGAGTTTGATTAAAAATAAAACTATTTTATCTCATATAAAAAAGATATAGTTTGTAAGACATTCAGAATGCTGTCCATTGATGCCACAGAAAGTAATTGGATAAAAATATTAGAAAGAATATTTGTTTGAACCCACCCTAGCACCCCTCTGAGGAGTGCCAGAGCACGAAACCATGGTCAGAGGTTTGGGGGAGGTCCTGACAGATATTTTAAATGCTTTCTCTAGCTAAGCATTTATCATAAACCCTTGTTGAGGAATTGGCAATCCTCATTGTTTATAACTTACAAGCATAAGAGAGTAGGGTCATGTGATCTATGACTCTTATTTTGACTAATGTTTGGATTAAGTTTTTTAAAAATAGTCTTATAAATAATAAGAATGTAGCAATAAAAAGATAACTGAAAATCTATATTGTCCAACTATTTATGCATTGTGGGGAAAAAAAATGATTTAAAAAATAATAGATATATGTATAGAATAAACCCATCAAATTTTAATGAAATATTTAAAACAAAAATTGAATAAATTTTATACTGTAAAAAATATTTATATAAATTACTTTCCAATAAAAAGGTGACTGGTTGTTTCCCTATACTGCCTAAAGCACAATCCCTGAATCAGTGCACAAGTTATATAACAGCATAGTTTAGCATCTGTCTGAATCTGAATTACTTCACCAAATATGACAGAGTGCATCATAATTTTGTGGATTATTTTTAATTCAATCCTTGCCATTACAAAGTTGTGAAATTTAGAACTTTCTTTCCAATCTGGCTTCACTGCTATACACCGTTTGAATCTTTTCAAACTTTTCAGTAACACTTTTATCAAATTATAACTAACATTTAATGTCAGCACGTTGTTTTAAAGTGCAAAATACTTTGTTATATTTTATGTTATAATTTTGATACAATCATGCTAATAACTTGCAATTTTTATGGTGGATAACTAAATTATTATGTCACTATATGCAAATCTAGAGATGGCGTTGCATGCATCTTAGGAGAGAAAACCAGTCACCAATAATTTTTTTCCCTGCGATAAATTGTATATGTAAAACAAAGACTAAATTCATTCTAAAATGTGTTAGATGAATTTCGTTTATTCCAACATAAATTAGATAAAAGTCTCAAAGAAAAATGTATAAGCTATAGCATATACAATAAATTTTATGTCCTCATATTTAAGCAGTGATAGTGTTTATATTCTTTGCAAACCAGATATAAGATAGTTGTTCATATTTTTATACAGATCTACTATTATTAAAGCTGCACACTAAAAAACATTTTATTGGATTATCTACTAATTACTTTATTTACAAAATTAATATTGTTAATAAATTTAAAAGTCTAATAAAATATAAATAATCACAATTTGATAGTATTAATAATACAATGTGAGCAAAAGTCTGAAATTTTCATAATTTTTATAGTCATCTTACTTTTGATATTTCATTATAAATAAAATCTATAAATAAACTGCATATTACAATATATAGTCGGTAATAGTATCTTTATGATATATATAATGGCAGAAATTTAATCTAGTATATATACAAATTGTGTTATATTAGTCTGAGTTTGAGCTTATTGAGCCATAAGCTATCTATCTATCTATCTATCTATCTATCTATCTATCTATCTATCTATCTAGATCTATCTATCTATCTATCTATCTATCTATCTATCTAGATAGATAGATAGATAGATAGATAGATAGATAGATGGGTGGATGGGTGGGTAGGTAGGTAGGTAGGTAGGTAGATAGATAGATAGATAGATAGATAGATAGATAGATAGATAGATAGATAGATAGATAGATAGATAGATAGATAGATAGATAGATAGATAGATAGATAGATAGATAGATAGATAGATAGATAGATAGATAGATAGATAGATAGATAAGTTTATAATTGTAGTAAAGTAGCTAATTAATTATAATACTTAAATCTATAAGTAAATAAGCTTAGTGAGTGATATGCATTATTATAAATTTATCTGTTTTATACTAATATGTGTAAACAAACTTTATTGTATATATCTCAGAACATGTTACATGTAAAGAAACCAGAAAAAATCTTGATCAGAAGAAAAATTAACATTTACATATGATTAAATGGTAACTGATAATGTTATCAATGAAAGTGATCATCCAAAGTAAATAGTAATAGAGATAAACAATGTTTTATAGTAAATTACTTTATTTACTATGTACCAAAAAGAGAAAAATAATTGTCAGGGATTGGTTTATTAATTTTTGGACCCCTCCTGCTTTTATTTCAAGTTAAATTTAAAAATCCCTTTTGTGATTACTGAAACAATTATATTTTTAGTGCACAAGAAAGTAAAGCAGTTAATATTTAAAAAATACCTCTACTATGTTTAACATAGTAGTATTGGCAGAGTAAATAAAAATATAAAAATATTATGTACATTAAAATGACTTGTTTTTTACAGTTGGTTTGTATATATATATATATATATATACATCACTAGATATTTTTTGTAAAAATTAATATATATACCTGGGTCTCTTTTTACACAACTTATTTAACATGATTTTGAAGTTACGCGATTTGTGTTTCACTGGAAGTCGAACTCCGATATTGCGCTATTACTTTAAATAATAAATTTCACGCACTTACGGTATATTGAAAGTAATAGCACATTATTGAAATTTGACTTTCAACTTAGTAATTTCAATATTTTCAGTGCTTTATAATAGTAAGATTTCATGCAATAATGAAATTAAAATCATGATTTCCACATTTTATGTATACACACATTAAATTTTACAAGATTATAATGTAAATTTGTTCAAACATTGTGCGTGTTAATTTTGCATTTTAAATCACATTCTGTTTTTGCTTTTTAAAAAAGAACGTTTAATCAATTATTAATCATTTAGTGTCCACAAGTTTATTTTTAAAAGATGAGTAATAGCAGTGGGCACAATTAAAATTGAAAATTAAAGACAAAAATAAGAATTTAATTTTTAGTTGTTAAATTAATTACTAATTACGTTGTCACCAGAAAACCATTAATTAACACAACATGAGAGTGATGTTGGCGCTAGTTGTATTTCATCTTGTGAAGAATCTGATTTTTTTATAAGTTTGCAAACAAACCTGTTTACTGGCAAATAGCGATAATAATTAAAACGTGTATAAAAAAATATAAATTACTGTAAATTATGCATAAAAATATATTGTTTTGAATAAAATTAAATATTATAGTTAAAAAAAGTTTGTCTTGTATCAATTTTTTTCAAATTTGAAATTTTTTATTAGTCATATTTTATTTCCTTATTTTTTTTTTTGCACAAATTTTAAAGTAAATTTTACATTGGTGCTTGGCTTTTATGCAAGTTTTGAAAAATCACAGTCCATATCCCCCCTTTTTCAAGGTAAGTTAAGTCTATTTTTGCATGATTTCATTTGCGCATGTTTTCTGAGGAACCTATCTATCACGTAAAACGAGACCCAGGTGTATACCATTTATGTATATGTTATATTTAGTATGCGTACATAACTATTTGTAATACCAAACCATAAAATAATATAATATTAGATAAAAATTCAAATTTTTACCAAAATCCTTACACAACCATGGTTTCATCTACTAAACAAACAGACCTTCTCAAGTGAAAATCAAACTAAAGATACAACATATATATACAAAACAAACAAACCTTCTCATAATTCATTTCAAAAACCAACTTCCCTTTATATCAAAAATATCTTCATAAGATTGATAGCCTCAGACTCAAGAAGTTTTATCATTAAAGTTTCTTTTACTTTTCTTTTTAATTCATTCTTTTCATAAAAAAATAACTCTTGCATTACCAAACAATATTTTATGACCTGTATTCAATTCATAAATTCATAAGGCTGAGTTATGATACCTAGATTTAACTCTACTTATATGAACTTTAATCCCTTCATTAAGGCTAAATTTACTCTGATCTATATAAATCTTACTATAGCTACAAGGAATCTTATAAAAAATACCAGGAATAGATTTACTATCAATTGACTGTTTTGAACCATTCAGTGAAGAATTCAAATCAGAACCCTTCTTCCATGCAACCTTCATTCCTTCTAAAAAATGTCTATTCTTATAAACCAAATTATATATTAATGACTCAAAAGGTAAATATATAAACTCTTTATCTTTACTAACCATAAAATCATCCTATTAGTGCCATGACTAAAAATATTATTATTAAATACAACATTTCTAATAAATTCATGATTATAATCTAGTTCTACATAATCAGCAGCAAATTGACTTTTTTGAATATCAGCATTATTATTAAAGTTATTAAACCTTCTATTCCTACAACAAAAATTCAACAAAGATATTTTTATGCATAAAAGGCTGATAACTGTAAGACCTAATCATATTTCTAAAATTCTTAGGTTTTATAAAAGGACTACAAATAAAACATTATCAACCTTCTCAAAATAAAAGGACTACAAATAAAACATTATCAACCTTCTCAACACTTAAATCTAAAAATTTTAATTTTACAAAATAAAAACTACCACTCTCAATAGTAAAATTAATATTAGAATCAAAAGCATTAACTCCATTTAAAAACTCCTCCAATTTTTTTTTCTGCATAACAAACAAAAAAATATAAAAAATATGAAAAGAAATATGATTAGGCCTGATAATTATCAGCCTTTTACATATAAAAATATATTTATTGAATTTTTCTTGTAGAAAAATAAGGCTTAAATACTTTGGTAATAATGCTGATATTCAAAAAAAGTCAATTTTCTGGTGATTATGTAGAATTAGGTTATTATCATGAATTTATTAGAAATGTTGTATTTAATGATAATATTTATAGTCCTGATACTGATAGAACAAATTTTATGGTAAGAATAAATAGTTTATGTCTTTACCTTTTAAGTCATCAATATGTAATTTGGTTTATAAGAATAGTCATTTGTTAGGTGGAATGAAGATTGCATGGAAGAAGAATTCTGATTTGAATTCTTTACTAAATGGTTCAAAATAGTCGATTGATAGTAAATCTATTCCCGGTGTTGTTTATAAGATTCCTTGTAGTTATAATAAGATTTATATAGGTCTGAGTAAATTTAGCCTTAATGAAAGAATTAAAGTTCATATAAATAGAATTAAACATAGGTATCATAACTCAGCTTTATATGTTCATGAATAGAATACAGGTCATAAAATATTTTTTGACAATGCAGCAGTTATTTTTTGTGAAAAGAATGAATTAAAAGAAGAGTAAAAGAAACTTTAATGATAAAACTTCTTGAATCTGAGGCTATCAATTCTATAAAAAAACATCTTTTGATATAAAGGGAAGTTGGTTTTTGAAATGAATTATGGGAAGGCTTGTTTATTTTGTATATATATATATATGTTGCTTCTTTAGTTTGATTTTCACTTGAGAAGGTCTATTTGTTTAGTACATGAAACCATGGGCATGTAAGGATTTTGGTAAAATTTGGATTTTTATTTAGTATTGCATTGTTTGGTATTTTATTTATTACTAGTATAGTGTTAGGCAGTTTTGAATAACTATATATTCTATACTATATACATATATAATATATATTATATACTATATACATATACTATATATATATATAATAAAGCAATAAGTAACTTACTTATTTGTCGAAATAACTCTGGCCTTCTTTTATCTAAAAACAAAATTTAAAAAACAAAATGCTTAATAAAATTATAATGTAAACTAATTTTCTTATTTTATTTTAAATAAAAAAAATCGTGCATTATTTAAAACATATTGGCCTTCTAAGAATAATTTCTAAATTTGATATCAAATTTTTCAAAACCGTTCCCCACCCCACTATTCCATATTTACAAAACTATATCACCTATCTAAAATATTATTGTGCCCTATCAGTTTGGTTAGATTTAAACAAATGTGCAAAATTTCAACAAATTATATTGGATTTAAATCTATTAAATCGTAATGTTAATTATGATATCAAAACATTAAATTGAAAGCAAAAAATATGTCTCTATGATCCCCACATAAACCTTATTTAAAATGAACTAATGTTATAAAAACAATTTTTAAATTAGATAAAATATTCAAAAATTTTTAACTATCTTGTCTATATATAAGAAACTGTGTCACCAAGAAAATATATTAGAACCCCATAATTCTTCGCCTGGTGTTTCTTACTTATGTACCAAATTTGAATCTATTCTATTGAATTTAAATCTATTACATCTCAATTTTAACTTTAAAAAGTGATTCCAAATGTTTTTATGTCAATAAACATCATATAATCACCATTTCTTATGCTTGCTTATAATTATTGTTAAAACAGGCAAACTCACTATACGTATTGCCACACACAGCAAGCTAGAGTAATCAATGGATAACAGAAGGTTTGTACATAAAATCCCCATCTAGTGCCTACTCATCCAATAACCCCAGACTAGTTTCTGGCTTGTGGCCTTAGTCAGTCACGAGCCTTGGATCCTATGATCTAGGTGCAGTGCTCTCAGATCCAAGGCTTCTCACTGACGAAGGCTACAAGCCAGAAACTAGTCTGGGGATATTGGATGAGTAGGTACTAGATGGGGATTTTATGCACAATCCTTCTGGAATCCATTGATTATTCTATCTTGCTATGTGTGGCAATATGTATAGTGAGTTTTGCCTGTTTTAATTTCAAATATGTACATACAAATATACTAACCAACAGATATTCTAATTTAAATAAAAACATTTAAAAATATAGATTTAAATAATCATAATGAAAGCAAAAAGAATGATAAATTAACTATAAAGTTATATTTTCACTAGTGAATTACAATTATATATAAAAATGATATTCTATATGAATACCTGGTTCATGTGTGTGTGTACTATTTAAATAATCAAGCTATTTTTTTAGTATAGTCATATTGATTTAAAATTATTTTGTAACTATATATTTTAATGTCTTTGGTTTTTTAATAATTATAGTCAACACATGACACAATATTTTATACTTGCAGATATCTGTAAGCACAAGAATATATAACCATGTGATATTTTAATAGTTAATATTACTCCAACACTGTTCATCCTGTAATAAAAATAAGTTATATGGGCATTTAATTAATTAACTTTATTTCATATATTTAAATGTAAACTTATACAGATTTTGAAATTATTATGCATATTTAAATATGTGTTTGATAATTATTTATAATAATTATACATATAGTATTTAGCTTCATTAAATTTAGTTTTTGGCATACGACTTATGTGTTAATATGTATACATTTTCCACACGTTTTAATTTGACTACTTTTTATGTCAATGAAAGAATGGTAGGAAACTGATGTTTTGTTTCTTAGAAAAAAGTTCCAGGTACAAAATGTTTTTTTTGTACATTGATATAAAAGACCATCCGTTTTTCCTCTCATTTATGGAAGACTTGAATAACTAATTTTCTGATAAATAAGTACAAAAATACAATTTTAAAATTATCCAATTATGTTGTACACAATGACAAACCTAAAACTTGTGTTTATATATTTGATCTATGAAAATATTTATGGTAAAATATATGTACACTTATATCCAATAAACGCATTCAGCTGTTCTACTAATGCACTTACATGAGAACATTTTATGAAGATTGTAAAAAAAATTGTTACATACATATTTTTATTATAGTACATATATATATACACACATACATACATTCATACATATGAACACTTTTTACTTTGGACAATAAGTTCAACTATTCAAGTAAATCAAAAATCTCACATACAATGGAACCAATTATAATGATTTCTGAAAGTAAAAAAAATAATTTATTACTCGTGATTTAAAGGATATAGCAAATAATAAATATCTGATTACAAAAATAAACTTAAAATTAAAGAAATGATGTTGGTTGATTAATGAATTAACTTTTTCTAAGTAGATTAATAATAAAAAAGTTATAACTTATGTATAAAGATGGTGTATATTAAAAACATTTCAATTGGTCTAATGCTTTCAATGATAATTTTATTAATGATGGGCACCACTTTTTATTAGATGAGATTTATATTTCACTAAACCATGATTTGTATATGTATTTTTTAATTTACTTTTATTGCATTTTATGTTCTGTGAGCAACAGTTTTATTTTTGTTTTTATTATCTAGTCAATACAACTTTGATTTTCTTTGCAAGACTGTTATTTTTTTTAATGTAATGGATTGCTATTCATTTATATATAAATGCAATATTAATTAAATAAAAATTAAGTAGAGTGTTGATTTTTGCAGTTTTAGTAACATAAATAATAAAAATCTTTCTTTACCAATATTTTTTATATGGAAAATAATACTTAATTAAAATAGGCAAAACTCTCCATACAGTAGTGCCACTCAGTGCAAGCCAGAGCAATCAATGGATACAAGAAGACTTGTGCATAAAATCCTCATCTAGTACCTACTCATCCAATATCCCAGACTAGCTTCTGGCTTGTGGATGGTTGCATTAGATTCTAAGGTCTGTGGATGGTTACATTAGATTCTAAGATCTAGGTGCAGTGCTCTCAGATCCAAGGCTCCTCACTGATGAAGGCCACAAGTCAGAAACTAGTCTGGGAATATTGGATGAGTAGGAACTAGATGGGGATTTTATGCACAAGCCTTCTAGCATCCATTGATTGCTCTGGTTTGCACTAGTGGCACTACTGTATGGAGAGTTTTTCCTGTTTTAATAACAGTTATGTGCAAGCATAAAAAATAGGGATCATGTGATGTTTATTGGTTTGAAAATAATACTTCTTTGCTTAGTGAGAATTAAAAAAATTTTATCTATGAAAATATTTATTAGAAATTAACCCAATAATATTGTCTTTAAGAGAAAATAACATTTCTAAATTTACTATTAATTTGCTTTATTGTTATATATCATCAAAATTTATATTTATTTATGTTTTGAATGAAATATATGTTTTCTCTTGTTTATCATCTTACTAAAGATAAATTATGAAAACATTGACAAAAAGTTAAGCAAGTGATATTTTCAACCGAATAAATGAAATTTTTCTTTAACTTTGAATATTTTAAATTTATAATGTCAGTATTTTTATTTCAGCTAGAATATATATTTATGAAAATAATTAATATATATATGTGTGCTCTGTGCACAGATAATGAAACTATTAAACGTAAATAAAATTATTAAAAAGTTACTGCCAAGCACTTTCAGGACAGTTTATAGTTCCATATTCATGGTGACTTGTATTTGGTTAAGAACTGTAATGTTAATGCAAATTTATGCAAATTCATATGAAGGTGGTACATAGACCAAATACAAGTCACCAGGAATATGGGACTACAAACTCACCGGAAAGCACTTGGCAGTAACTTTTAATAATTTTATTTACATTTAATACCTTCATTATTTGTGCGCAGAGCACACATATATATATATATATATATATATATTAATTGATTTCAAATGTTAATGAAGTAAAGCCATAACTATTTAAATGAACTTAAATAAGTAAATGTAATTTAATTAATGTGCACACAAAATTGATTTTATATGTATTTTGTTGTTACAAATGATCAAAGTTTATTTTTAATTATAAACTATGCTAAAAAAATTGTATTATTTGCTAACTATATTGAAAGATGTTAATTCATAGCAAATTGAATATAGGGTATCTTGAAAAAAATACTGAAACTACAATGTATAAGTACAGTAATGTTTTTTTTGTTTTTTTTATATTACTTTTATTATTAGTCTATGGTAGTTGTCGGTTATACATATTGTGGTCACTAGGTGATGCTATAGTACCATCAAGAACCACCATAATTGCTGAGATATTCTTGACTTCATTTAAGGAGAAGCCACAATACATCATGTCACATCACATCACCAAGAAGCCTGCAAGTGATAAATTTCTATCCAATAATGGATGACTTAAAGAAAAAAATAATTGCTTTTTAAAATTATTATTTAAAGTAATAAGTATAAATTGATTATTGCTATGTCAATTTTTCATGGAGATTCTTCATTTATTAGAAAAAGTGGGTGTGTATCTGGATAAACAAGTTAAGAATAAAGATAAATGCTGAATTTAAGGAGGATGTAAAGTCCTGAAGTGATAGCATTTAGTTTCCATGTCAATAAGAGGGGATACTATTCAGAAAATGGCAAATGTAAAAATACACAAATTAAAATTGGTTCATGTTTGCATTTTAAAGATAAATATATCAAAATAAAGAGTTTCTTTTATAATCATTTAAGCTTCAGATAAGTGTGGAATCTCTTCTTGTCATATGACAACTAAATTTTAATTCTATAATATATTTTGACGACCACATAAAGTCGTAGGCACATGTATATACATATTAACAAAGGTAAATAATTTAGCAAACAGAAATTTGAAAGAAAAAAAAAGAGAAAAAAGTTGAGATTTAGTTAAATGTTTGAAAATTATTTTGGATTATATTGTAAGAGAAGGGGAGGGGGTACATAAAGAAATGCATCTCTTTAAACTATGTATTATAATAATTAATACATTGAAATAACGATTCAAAAAATAACAATAATAAATAAAAAAGAAAAGAACATTTGAAATTTAATATTATTATTAGAAGTTATCGAAGAAAGAGAAGTTAAAATGAATTATAAACTTGTAATAAATATATATATATAATGTAAAATAATATATTTGTATGATATGAAGGTGTTAAAATATGTTTAACTAATTACATTCCAGGAACAATAGAGGAACGAATCTAAAGAAAAAGTTTCATTTATAATTATACATTCTTTCCACTGGAAATTGTAAAATGTTTAATTAAATTCCAATAGACAATAGATAAAGAAAAAAGAAAGGAAGGAGATTATCATTACCATTACTACTTTGGAATTGGAGAGATCAGCAGCATAGAAAGAAATAAAAGAAATGCATGGTTAGTGGCTTTAAAGGGACGTGGGTTTGTGCTCAACCCATCTGACCACTGACTCGTGATAAAATAACATCAGTGCCTCACCTGCTAGATAAATCGTAGCTTCTATATGCTGAGAGATATAAAAAAGAAACTAAATAACCAAGAAGAACTGAGCTAGGACTGAGAATAGACTAGCAGCATAAAATTATATTCAAAAAAGGACCCATCCAGCTGAAGAGTCCGCAGAGATCCTACTGTCTCTGAAAAAGAAGTCGGTGAACTCCCACAAGATGGCATAGAGTGCTCAGAAGAACTGCAAATCCTAGGTAAATATTTAGCTATAGCAAACAAATATGCATGCATGCATTTTCTGTTGTTTAAATTTCACAATATAAAAAATAAATAAGAAGAACTAATTTTGAAAAGAATAATCCTTTTGAAGATAGAACACTGCCACATATAAATATTCCAAGATAGAACTGTTTATATCACTTTAATATTCGATGTATTCTTTATTTTGTTTTTATTAATTATTATATAATATAATATCTGTGTGTGTTATTAAACATTATTATTATTCTTAAAGGTTGTCTAGACTTGCTTTATTCTCCTGTCACCAAGCTATGGGGGGGGGTCTAACAAATTTGGGGGATAAAGGTTAATGATTTATTTGAAAAGAATGAATAAATAAAAGACATACATATTCGTTGTGCTTCTTGTATTATGGTAATCTCAAAATTTAAACATATATATCTAGCGCTGGACATTTGTTAACTTATTCTTAGCAATAGTTTTCTTTGTTCAGCAGTCAAGAGTGCTTGATTGGGAAAGATAACGTCGAGGTAATATGTTCGTATTGCTTGGGGGTTCAATGAAGGGTATTGATATAAAGTTAAATTTATATTGTATTTGCTCTCTGCTTGAATTGTAACATCGTATAAATATAAATAAATATTTTAATAATACACCCAGGTCTCATTTTATGCAGATTTATTTAATGCGATTTTGAAATTATGCGATTCATGTTTTTTCTTAATATCTTTGAATGCAGGTTTCTTTTATGCGATAAAAATTATTAGATCAGAAGTCAAGCTCTGATAATGCACTATTACTTTAAATATTATAAATTTCCCACACTCACATCATATTTAAAGTAATAGTGCATTATCGGAATTCGACTTCCATCTGTAATTTTAATATTTTCAGCACTTTATAATAGTACTGTAATAGATTTTATGCAATAAAGAAGTTCATAATTCACTTAAAATCAGGATTTCCTTATTACACCCATTAAATTTTACTAGATTATAATGTAAATCTGTTCAAACGTTATAGATGCCTATACATATGGTGTTGTTTTTGCATTTTAAATCACATTTTATTTTGGTTTTTTTAAAAAAAGAGTCCGTAATCAATTAATCATTTAGTGTCCGCAAGTGATAAATTTTACAAGATTATAATGTAAATCTGTTCAAACATTATAAATGCCTATACTATGTATGTTGTTTTTGCATTTTAAATCATGTTCTATTTTTGCTTTTTAAAAAAAAAGTACATAATCAATTAATCATTTAGTGTCCGCAAGTTTATTTTTAAAAGGTGAGTAACAGCGGTGGCACAATTAAATTTGACAATGAAAATCAGATTTTTAATTGTAATTAACAATTTAAAAATTACATAACATGCTCTGAAATTAATGTGATGTGAAAATGATGAAATTTGATTTAAACAGAATTGAAAATTAAAAAATTCAAGACAAAAATAAGAATTTAATTTTTAATTGTTAGTTTTAATTAAATTTTGCCCAACAGTAGTGAGTCACTGTCTTTTTATTATCGTAAGTCTAAGTTCTCATTTTTATTTTAAACTTTTAGTTTATCCTAATGGAGAGAAAAAACACCCAAGAAAATGAATTTTTTTGGAAACAAAAATTTAAATTTTAGATCACTTAGCGAAATGGGAAGGATCAACAGCGATTGGAAAATGTTTTGGTTTGGGTGAATCCACTATAAGACCAATTTTAAAAAATGAAGTTGGTGCTAGTTATATATCCTCTTGTGACAATTCTAATGTCTCAAATAGCTATAATAATTAAAATCCCATACATGTATGAATAAAATGTAAATTACGCATAAAATTGTATTGTTTTGAATAAAATTAAATACTGTAGTTAATAAAAAAAGGTTTGTCTTGTATCAATTTTTTTCAAATTTGAAAATTTTTATTAGTCATATTTTATTTTATTTTGTATGTGAATTTTAAAGTAATTTTATGTTGTTGCTTTGCTTTTATGCAATTTTTGAAAAATTACAGTACGTATCCCCCATTTTTTCAATGTAAGTTAAGTCTATTTTTGTGCAATTTCTTTTGTGTGTGTTTTCTGAGGAACCTATCTACCACATAAAATGAGACCCAGGTGTAATAACAAAACTTAACCAAATTCATTACAATATATATATATATAATAAACTCTAAACAAAGTTAAGCTAGGTTAAGTAAAAATCAAGTTGTTGATAAATATAAAATATCATATTTCAAATACCAATAAAAATTTTAAGGGTGATACATTTGGATTCAATACTTGCAAATTATTTATGATATTTAACATGCTTTCATTATATTCATTATTTGGGGTGGTAGAAAAAATAATTGAATAATAGATATATTCTTTTTGAAGATTAACATATAATATATAAAAACAAACAGTGTTAAAAGCTAAACTAAAAATTATGTAATTAAGTACATGTAATCCAAATGATTGGTAGAATAAAGCATTAATATTAATATTTAAAAAAGGTGATAAAGAAGATATTAGAAATTCCAGACCTATCAGTCTTTTATCAGTTTTATACAAATTGTTACCAAGATAATTACAACTTGTTTATAGAGAACATTGTATTTCTACCAACCAAGAGAACAAGCTGGATTTAAAAGTGGTTTTAATACAGTAGATCATATTCAGATATTGAGAGAAGTTATAGAAAAGACAAATAAATATGAGTTGCCATTATGCTTTGGATTTGTAGATTATGAAAAGGCATTAGATATTATAAGCATTTCTTCAATGATTAAAGCATTGGATAATCAAGATATAGATCCAGGATATTGTCATATTTTAAAGAATATCTATAAAAGTGCAACAGCAACAATTATATTACATAATGATAATGGGAAAGTGAACATTGAGAAGGATGTAAGACCAGGTGACTCCATATCTCCAAAACTATTTACAGCAATGCTGCAAAAAGTATTTTGTGGATTAAAATGGGAAGCTAAAGGAATGAAAGTAAATGGAGATTATTTAAGTCATTTAGATTTTGCAGATGATGGAATTGTTTTTGCAAATAATGCATTAGAGCTTCAGGATATGTTGCAGGAGTTATCAGATGAAAGTAGAAAAATAGGACTAAAGATAAATGTTAATAAGACTAAAGTAATGTTTAATGATTTTTTTTCAAATATGAAAATAAACATTGATTATGATAAGTTAGAAGATGTTAACAGTTACAAATACCTTGGTCAATTATTAATACAGATGGAAACATACTGGATGAAATTAATCATAGAATTAAACTTGGTTGGAGTGCTCTTGGTAGAAATAACTTGATACTAAAAGGAAATATGCCTATGTGTTTGAGAAGGAAGGTTTTTTAACAAATGTGTTTTACCAGTTCTTACTTATGGATCTGAGACTTGGACACTTAATAGAAGAGCAATACAGAGACTTCAGACCACTCAAAGAAGTATGGAGAGATGCATGTTGGGAGTAACAAGAAGAGATCGAAAACGCAATGTATGGGTAAGAGAACAAACAGGTGTTACTGACCTCATTGAAAAAATTAAAAGATTGAAGTGGAGTTGTGCTGGACATATTTCTAGAAGAGATGATAATAGATGGACAATTGAAATCTTAAACTGGATTTCAAGAGATTGTGAAAGACACAGAAAGAGACCACATGTGAGATGGATGGATAAAATAAGAAAGTGTGCAAGGGTGATGAGGAGAAGATAAGCGAAAGATTGGAGAAGATGGATTGAACTTGGAGAGACCTTCATCCTGCAGTGGATTGATAATGACTGATGATGATGAATCAAATGTAAATAAAACTGCACAATAAATTTATTAGATTTAGTCAAAACAATTATTTTTCAAAATATTATTATTTCCTGAAATCAATTCTATTCTTTAATTGCTTGTGATATTGTGTATATTTACCTTATGACATAATGAGTTATAAATTGTTAATTTCTCATCCAGGTACTATTATTTACTAATGTCTGAGAGTGTTTTAGAAAATAATTTATAAGTTTAAAATGAAAACAATTTCAAAATTGCACTGTATTTACACCATGCTTTAATTTTCAATTTATGGTTTATAATGAAAATATTTTTTATGTTATGTTGGATCTGATGCTCTAAGTTTGCTGATGAATAGTATTCATTTGAGTGTGATGATTGGTTGGATGGTTGTTTTAACAATATATAATAGTGCATATTGCCGTAAATTTGCATATATATATATATGTTGAAATAAAGATTTTCGGGGGTTGCATATATAAAAGACATAGTTTGCAGGTTCATCCATGTTAAAAAAATTTTAAATATTGATATTCCGACATTTCGAGTTGGTCACACAAGTCATCCATTAGGTGATATAAGATAGAAAGATGGTTGTAGAGGCGCTGCAATCACTGATTTGAAAAAAAAAATCAATGTTCCACCAAAAGCAAAAATGTAAAATTTAAGAATGTTTTTAAAAAAAATCTTTCCAAATAAGAGAAAGTTTGCATGTATCATCTCACTTATTGATACAATCTAGCCTTTTAACTATCTCAATGGCTTCTCTAATTTTGCACTGGTAGAGATTATCACTTCTGGATATGATCCTGGTACTAGAAAAATCAATTTTATGACCTGAATCTATAGTATGGAGCGAGAGTGCTGCTGATGATGAGTGTTGTTTAACTGCATTAGCATGTTCATCTCTCCTAACACTGATGTGACGATTACTCATACCTATGTAAGAAGCTTTACAATTTTTACTTGAGATTTGATAAACACCATGAGATTAAAGAGAGATTGAATCTTTAAGCTTGACTATTATATTACTGATCTTTTGATGGGTAGAAAATGCTGTCTCTATATTATAGCATTCTAATATACGTCCATTACTGTTTGTAGTTGCTTTTACATATGAAACACAAATCCTAATAGCTGATTTATCATCTTTTTGTTTTCTATTTTGTCCATTTTGGGCTTGAAATAAGGCTTTTTTATAAATTTATAATTATAACTATTTGCTAATAAAACACTATTAATATTATTTATTTCTTCTTTCACATGTGAATTATCTGAAAGGTTAATTGCTCTATTTAAAAGAGTTTTGACTACAGAAACTATTTGAGTTGGCTGATGATGAGAATGTAAATGTAAATATCTGTCTGTGTGTGTATTCTTTCTGTAAATCGAAAAAAATTACTATTTGGTGTTCTGGTGACTAGAACATCAAAAAAAGGGAATTTTCCATCAGACTCTGTCTCCATTGTAAATTTAATATGAGGATGCATATTATTTAAATGTAAGAAAAAATCATCTAATTTTTTTTTCCATGTTGCCATATGACAAAAGTATCATCTATGTATCTGAGCCAAATGAGAGGTTTTAAAATGGTGATTCTAAAGCACAAGTTTTCTTATTTTCCATGAATAAATCAGCTATTACTCCTGGGATAGGTGAGCCCATAGGAGTACCAAAAACTTGTCTGTATCCATTGTATACAAAATATGTGTTCAAGAGACAATGTTTAATCAAAGCAATAATATGGTCTGGTAAATTGCAACGTTGTGAAATTATATTTAAAGCTTCATCAATTAGAATGTTTGTAAACAAAGACACAATGTCAAAACTGACCAGAATGTCATTAGAATTGATTTTTAAACTTTTTAAAATAGAAATAAAATGAAAAGAGTTTTTAATATATGATTTAATAAATGGGATTGTAGGTGTAATGAAATCCGATAAATATTTTAGTTAAAATATGAGTTGGAGATCCTATTGCACTTTCTATTGGATGAAGGGGGATATCTGGTTTGTGAATTTTTGGAAGACCATAAAATTTTGGACAGACTCAAGATTTTTTACAAGGGATTATTTTATTTTTTATCTCTGTTTTAATAGGCGATTTATTAATAATAGTTTTGTTGTTTTTTCCAAATACGTAGTATGATCTATTTTTGATAGTTTATAAGTTTTATCATTAAGCAGATCTAAAATTTTATTATGGTAAATGTCATGATCCATAACAACTGTGGCATTACTTTTATCAGCTGGAAATACAACAATTGATTTGTCCAATTTTATATTATTTAATGCTTGTCTTTCTTTCTTTGAAATATTATTTTTAGGAAGCTTAGCTTTTTTTAAAATATTGCAAATCTCTGCTCTATCCAAATCAGCCGAAGAAGAATCTATTTTATCAAGAGCTGATTCAACATTACAAACAATTTTCTCAAACGGTATCCAGGAAGGTGTTAAAGCAAAATTAAAATCTTTTTCTAAAACCGAAACTTCATCTGTAGAGAGGGTTTTCTTAGATAAATTATAAACGGTTTTTTTGTTTTGGATAGGTAATGTTTGGTAATTGTGTTCTAATTAGCATTTGTAATTTTTTCTTTTGCTTTGCTGTTACAAATTCCGATTCTTTAATCAATCTAATATTTGCAATACAATCAAAACTAGTCCACAGTAAAGGATGTATTTTATTACTAAGGAGTAAATGTAAATCTAGCAATACTTTATCAATTTTGTCTAAATTTTTCGAGTTTCTTTAATAAAAGAGTTTAAAATAATATTTCTTGTTTTCCTTCGAATTTTACTAATATTATAATTGTTCTTGTGAAACACAATTTTACTGCAAGTGGGTATAACATTGTGATTTTTACACGCTAATAGAGAAGATAAATTACAAAGTAACTTACATTTCTTAATCCACGTTCTTTCAAATACTCGAAACTGTTAAAAAATTTCCTCCTCATAAAAGTTATTAATGTTAAAATGAAGATATTCATGGGTTGCATATATAAAAGACATATTTTGCGGATTCATCCGTATTAAAAAAAATTTTAAATATTGATATTCCGACATTTCGACTTGGTCACACAAGTCATCCACTGGGTGATAAAAGATAGAAAGATGGTTGTAGAGGCACTACAATCACTGATTTAAAAAAATGTTAAAGTTCCACCAATAGCAAAAATGTAAAGTTTAAAAATGTTTTTTAAAAAAATCTTTCCAAATAGGAGGAAGTTTGCATGTATCATCTCGCTTATTCATGCAATCTGGCCTTTTAAGTATCTCAATGGCTTCTCTAATTTTGCACTGGTAGAGATTATCACATCAATATTTAAAATTTTTTTGACACGGATGAACCCACAAAATATATTATATATATATATATTGTGATTTTATTTTATTTTTTGCATTATACATTTACTTTTCTACATCTATTTATTTAGTTATAAATTCATTAAAGTTCTTTATTTATAGTTTTTTTTATAAATGTTTTCTTTTTTTACTAGGTCACATTGACATCTTATGAGATATAATTTCTGAAACATTGAACTTATATACTGTATAGTGTATCTATCTACAAATAGATGGTCCAAATATATTGGCATTTGAGAATTTTTTTTCTCAGGTGTCATAGTATCAGCTGGGAAGCGAACCCACTAACCTGGGATAACTGCTTATAAAGCAGCCATCATTGACCTCTCGACCACCAATGCTTGACTATTTGAGAATACTTAAAGCTAAAAAAGATGAAAATTGCTTAATATAATTTATTTTTTTTAACTTACAATGAGAGTTGATTTTTTTTTATTTCAAATTATTTATCTGTAATTTAATTAAAGTTAATAATTGGAAAGAATAAAAAAAAAAGACATGCAGATTAATAATCCAGAATAAAAAAAAAGAAATTCTGAAGTAAAAGATTACAATCAGTAAAATCTTTTTGGAAGCTAATTAAAGATGGCAGAATTGTGTTGAAAAAAAAAAGACTTTTTTAAAATAAAAAAAAATTAGAATTTATTGATCAATTAGAATTACAAAATGAATACAATATGTTTTTCTGGTTGTTAAGCATTGCTGGCTATGTCTTATCTTGTGTTTAAACTTCCAGTGATGTCAGGTTGAGTTTGAGGCTATGAGGGATTGTTCAGAATTGAGAGTTCTTGGGTTGTTTGGGGATGGAATATTCAGATTTCAGGCAACTGATAGATTGCCCAGGTGTTTTTAAATATACCAGTAGGGTTTACTATTCGGTCTCTTATTGATTTTTTTATGATCTTGCAAAATGTAGAGTATAAATTACAGTTATTATTTTTGAAGATTAATTGATATCGTAATGGCATAATATTAGTTATTTATAGCAATTGCTGATCTACATAGAATAATGTATAAATTTGAATAATATTTTTAACTTCATCCATCATGTTTCAGCCCTTGATAACTTATGAAAACCAGAAGCCCTAATGCTTAAGATGCTTAACTGTTGTTAATAATCAAATGTGAAAAATGTTGATAATCTGCGAGGCTCCGCTTTGCTAATAAAAATATACTATGAGAGAATCTGTAAGATATTCAATATATTACATATGAGTGAAACCTAGGGCAACATTTAAAATTTAATGTTCAAATATAGTCTGAAAACATTCACTGTTGAGCAAAGAATTATTAATTTATTAGATAAAATCTCTGTTTTGCAGAACAATCACTAAACCACAATGTATAATGCTATTATTTCTAAGAAATGGAGACATTTAATTCCAGCAATGATTCACACATTGCCCTCCTCCCAGCCCCAAACCACATGGAGACTAGGATTTAGGACCCCAGGGACTCTCCCCAGAACCAGACACTCTCATTCAGCCAGCAAGGTTGAGTTGAATCCTATTTTTCCTTCAAAATTGAATTTTCCAATAGACTTCTCTAGAAACTTACATGTTACAACTAGCACTAATTTTGGTGTTCAGCATTTAAAATAGAATAAAATTTTCAGAGATAACTTAATAGATTTAATACAGGATGTATGGGTGAAAAATTAGAGAAAACTTGAAAATATAATGTTTAAATTCAGACAAAAAAGACTAAACATAGTTGAGCAAAGTTTTCTTTAATTAGGTGAAATCTCTGGTTTGTAACACAATTACTTAAACCACAATTGCAAACAAATAAATGAGCTATCTAATTCTAATAATGATTCCCACAGTGCCCTCCTCCTCACTTCAGCCCATAAAAGAACTAGTATTTAGGCCCCCAGGGACCCTCCCAACAACCAGATACTCTCACTCAGTCAGTAAAGCAAAGTTAAATCAATATTTCTTCTTGAAAAATGAATTTTTCCATAGAATTCTCTAGAAACATGAATGGCTGCCATTCACTTCTAACAGCGCTTTAAAAAAAAGTTGTAATCATTCTTTCTTGTTATCAGTTGATGCGATAATTCTTGTATGAAAAGGGATCTGCAAGATAACTCTTGTCAATTGAAATCTGGTTTAGAGAAATATCATTTTCTTAATCATAAAAAAATGGGTAGTCAGTAACAGCATGAACTGAAGTCCTTGGCTCTTTCTAATGGACTGACTTTGTAACTTAAATTTAAGAAAGAATGTACAAATGAAAAATTTAGACAGATTGCATAAGTTAAAATATTAGTTTAATTTTTAGCAAATTTCAATTACATACATAACTGTTACATACTTCAGTAAAGCACTCCTTTAAAGTTAGGTATCATAGGTCTGCCCATTAGGGTCACTGTAGTCTTTTTATTTTTTACTACCCTGATTCTCTCTCTATATCCCACTTATATACCCAGCTTCTGGAGTTCAAACAAAACATCTCTCATTCCATAAATACCTCTCCTTATATGGTCTGCTAACTGGAGCCCTTCACTAGTCCTTATGGGTTTTGATCAATCCCCAAATTTACCTTATAATGTGAGGTATTTTGGTGGTAAATTTTACTTAAATCTTCACACCATATATGGTTATTTTCTATATGACATCATTACATTAGATCTATAATTATTTAGTTAGATAATCCCAATATTACTTAGTTATACACTTCTAATATTATTTAGTCATACAATTCTATACTTATTTATGAATCCCCCTAATTTTACAATACTATTTACCATAATAAATTTCAAACAATCCTAAACTAACTTGTTTATGACACCACCCTCTTCCTCCCACTCCAGAAGTATTTGTTATTTCACAAAGTCTGTTAGGTATGCGGTGGTTTTCTATTTCATCTTGGGTGGTGGTACCGTCACTCTTCTCTTGACTGCTCCTCTTCACTTGAATTCTCTGTTTCTGGCTGTACTTCACTCATCACTGGCTTTCTAGTTTCAGGTATATTATCTGCTTCTCTAATTTCTGCTTGGATTTCTAGGTTAGCAACATGGATCTCACTGATTTCCAGTTTAGTCTCTTTTGATTTGTTCTCATTGTTTTGGTCGGGGTATCTTTCTTCCCAGATTGTACAATTCTGGTGGCAAATGTGGTTAAAATGTCTTTTGTATACCATCTCATCTTTCATTAGCAATGTCACAATATTCTTTGAATTTGTACTGACTACTTCATATTTTATCCAGATTTTTTATAGACAATCTCTAATCCACACCTTCTCACCAATGATGAACTTCTCATGCTTTACTTCTCCAGTTTTCTTGGTTGGTTCAGGTAGTAACAAGTCTAGCTCTGCCGTAATCTTCATTTCAGGAACAATGCAACTGCTGATTTTCTGTTTGCTGCCATTGAGATGGCCTGTTGCTGTAAGAGACAATTCAAGATTTCTTTTGGATAGTTGTTTTCCATATATAAGGATAACCAGATCACTGGGAGAAATATTAAAGAAGATATTATGGCTTTTTATGGCATCAAATATTTTATAATTCTTGCTAATTCTTTATGTTCTTTTATTTGTTTGTTTTCTTTTGATAGAATGATTTGAAATGAAAATAACTATTAAAATATTCAAAATGTCAATCTAGGACAAAGCCATAATAGGAATCTGAAATAAATCTTGTGGAAAAAAAATTATGGCTTTCTATTATAGTTTATTCTCGGCTAATATTTCTTCAGAAAAATCAATCTATATTGTATCTATTTTTTACAAATAAAAATAGGGATTCCCATTAATTTGTACAGTTATAAGTATAAATTTAGTATCTTATCATGCATTCTAGTTGAAAATCTTATATTTTTATAATAAAATATATTATTTTAGTTTGACGATTAAAAAGCATTCTATTAGTGTACTGCTTCTCAGCCTTTAAATCAATTCTTTACATATAAAGCTGAGTCGGATCACATCTTGACTTTTAAATTCATAAACATTCCATGAAATCTTTCTATTTTTATAAGTGAATTTAAAACATTTAAATCCTTTTTGGATCACACTTTGAATTGCAAAAATTTTATAATTAACATGAAATTTAAAAAACCCTACCCTTAAACTTTTAAAAATTATTGATAAATAATGGAGCTAAATTACATCAGATTGATTATTCAATTTGCATATATTTAATTTATAGCAATAAGTATGAATGTGTATGTCCTTATTTATATATAAACCACTTCTTTTGTTTGTAATGCTAAACTACATGAGAAATAACATTGAATAATAATGAAATTTATTTTACACAGCAAAACGTTTTATATATTATATTCTATATAAATATTAAAAGAGTAAAGTTAAACTAGTCAATAAAATATTCAAACTTACTTCAAATTTACAACTAATCTCTACTAGTCAAAGAAAATAAACTTTAAAATATAACCAATGGTTTCACAGCTATAAGCAAATATCTCAAGTGTAAAGGACTAAAAGATAACAAATTTATACTACATATTACCCACAATTCCACTTACACCACACACATCTTAAATATGAAAAGAACTTTTAAATAAGTTAATTGCTTCGGAATCAAATTTTTAATAATAATTCTTCTTTTTATTACTTTTAAATAATTTATTAAATAATACAAATATACTAATTTATTAAGCACAAGCAGATAATATAATAATAACATGAAAGCCTGAAACCTTTGACAGATGCGCCCTAAAAATACTTATATGACAGCCAATCATATATAATAATGTGAAGGTGTTTAAAGATTCATATTTTTAGTTCAAAATGCTTAAGTCTTGCTTATTTATATATAAATTTATAGAGAAGAAGATAGAAACCATCTTTTCCTCATAAAATCTCTGTTTTGTGTTTTGAGTTGAGAGTTCCCTTGTGCAGTCATTATTACATCTGATTGGCTGTCATATAAGCATTTTTAAGGTGCATCTGTCAAAGGTTTCAACCTTTCATGTTATAGTTAAATAATACAAAGGAAATAATGGAAAGACTATTTCTGGAGTAGCATAAATTATTTCTTGTTTTTATAAGAAAATATATATAGCTCAGAGTAGTTTGAGCTTAAATGTAAGAATAAAGATACAGAAAAATAGTATTAGAAATAAATATCTTAGTTCTGCTTTCTATATCCATAGAGGAGATATATGCCACAGTATCAGTTTTGATGATGCTAGGATTATCTAAGGTTATCTTCTTTGAAAGAAGTGAAATATTAAAAAAGAATTAAAGAATCTTTAGTATTAAAAAGTTATAATTCTGAAACAATTAATTTATTTAGTAATTTTGTTAATATTATAGGTTTGTGGGATGTAAGTTGAATTGTGGGTAATGGTTAGAATAAATTTATTGTTATCTACTAGTTTTTTATAATTGAGAAAGCTGCTTACAGCAATGAAACCATTGGTCAGAATTTAGAGTTAATTTTCTTTGGTTTCTCTGGATTAGTTATAAATTTGGAATAAGTTTGATAATTCTCTATGTATAAAGAATGAAATTTTGATAAAAGTTAACTTTTACCTATCAGTATTCTCTTTGAGAGGCATGCTGGATCATCATCATCATCATCTACATTAACAAAATAATTATTTATTTAGACAAATATGATATGAGAACAAATGTTAAAATACTCAAATAATTTTATCTTTTGATAATTATTATTAATATTATTACATATAAAAAAATGTTGGCTGCTAGAAAATTAACAAATTCTATAACAATTGAATCCTAAAATTTATGACCGAGATTATCTCAAATAAAAAATGCTTCTAAAACATCTTTTTACATTCTCAATACCCCAGCTTACTATATACGACTTATATGCAGCTTGATATACTTTCATAAAGCTTTGTGTAAGTTGTGCATGTTACATAATTAATTTTTTACATTCATAGCTAGTAATTCTTTGATTATTATTATAAACGTTTATTAATCATATGTTTGGAATAGTCATGATAAGCTTTTTATTACTGTTGCTTTTTCTTTTATTTGTATATCTTTATTTAAAATAACAACTCCCTGTTTGTTCTTTCATGTTATTCTTTATCCCAGCTATTACAAATTTATACTGTTGCAATGCAATGACTAGCAAAATGTTATACAATGGTTCAAGAAAATATAGGATTATATATTATGTTACCATTACAGTTTGACAACTATGGAAAAGAGAAATTGGAATATCTATCTTACAATATATTTGTCTCTACAAAGATGGTAAGGAATGTATGATGAATTTGACATTAATTTCATAAGATTATCTAAATAAATTGGGAGTAGGGATAATATTATTGGGATTTCATTAGCGATGTTGGTGCTGTAACTATTAAACATGTTTCAAGATTGGCAATATCAAAAATAATGGTCAAATTGATTACTGATGAAATAACAATCTTTTAAAATATAACTAAACACAAATGATTATTAATAAAAGATAAATACTAATGCCATCTAAAACAAAAAATCATGCTTGATATTCCTTATACATACATCAAGAAAAAAATAGGAATGGTGGAAAATCTCATGCAATATATTTGGCAGATAATAAGTCTATAAATAGTCAATTTGGTTTGTATTTAGAATTATATTCATCTTAATATTCAAATTTACTTTTTTGTCCAATGTTCAAACATTAATCGATAAAACAAATTTGTATATGTCACATTTTAATCATTATTTGTGAATTTGACAAGAATAACTTCAGCATAAAGTAAATATCAAAAAGAATATAACTAAATGAAGTCTTTTATAAACTTTCCTAAAGTGCTGTCATAAATATGAAAAGTAAAAGAAATATAGAATGCAGTAAGAATGCTTTCTTCTATTTAATTATGTTCAAACTATTAAAAACAGTAGCAAACCTTTCTATACAGTAATGCCACTCAGTGAAAGCCAAAGCAACAATAGATGCAAGAAGGTTTGTGCATAAAATTTGTATCTAATGCTTACTCTTCCAATATGCTCATACTAGTTTCTAGCTTTAGGTTTTAATCAGTGAGGAGCCTTTAATCTGAAAGCACTGCAGCTAGATCTTAGGTTCTAATGCAACCTTCTTGCATCCATTGATTACTCTGGCTTTCACTCAGTGGTACTTTTGTATGGAAAGTTTTGCCTCTGTTTTTAACAGCTTGATAAAACATAAAGAATGGTGATGTGTGAGGTTATATTCAAACTATATAATAATGTTAATATTACTAGATAAATAGTGTACTTATTATGATATTTTATCATTTTACCAACCATTCTTAAAAAGGAAGCTGTTAATATATTCAAAGACAATCTTCTGTGAAATACATGATAATATTAATAATCCTGTAAATATATTTGTTTGCACTTCTTATTTTTTTATACATTATTGTATCCATATTTGCTAATGCTATATATATATATATAAAATACATATTTTGCGGGTTCATCCGTGTTAAAAACTTTTAATATCAATATACTGACGTTTCGACTTGGTCACACAAGCCATCCACAGAGTTATAAAAAGGTAGAAAGATGGTTGTAGAGGCGCTACAATCTGATTGTAGCGCCTCTACAACCATCTTTCTACCTTTTTATAACTCTGTGGATGGCTTGTGTGACCAAGTCGAAACGTCAGTATATTGATATTAAAAGTTTTTAACACGGATGAACCCGCAAAATATGTATTTTATATATTTAACCCGTGCAAATCTTCGTTTTAACATATATATATATAAATTGATTATATTTTTTATAGAGGATTAAAAATAGAGAATGAAGATGACATGGTCTTGAATTATGAACCTAATACTTATTTTCTGCATGGTTTACACCTAAACATTGCATATTTAAATAATCAATTATAAAAGATCCAACAGCATTTAAATCACCTGCTTGATTGAACTTTAAAATTTTTATTTTCCCCTGATTCGGATTCAAACTCAACAAAAGTTTCAGGTAAAAATAGATAAACCTCAAAAAGCTTGGAAAGAAATCCACTCATCCTTTTACTAGGACATCAATAGCTAATTCTATTCAATGGCAGTTTTTTTCTTATTTTATATAATTTTTATTTTAATAAAATGAAGTTTTGGTTTGTCTAATTCAAATTCTTATTTACAGAAGAGTACAGATTGTAAACTTTTTCTATGGTTTCAATTCCAAACATATCAAAAAATATCCATTAAAAAAGTGATACCAAAAAACAAACTTACTATGCAAATCTTAATCAGTTGTATAAAAAATATTCTTTTCTGGTAATCGCAGTCATAAAATAGAATATTATGATTTTAATATTTATTAGTAGATTTCACATGATTTTTAAAGATAAACATCTTTATTAAAAATAACCATAAAAACCAATCATGTGTAATTAACATTATAATTACTTTACACCTATAACAGAGCTCAGAAGAACAGCAACACAACCTCTGTATTTTTGGAGCATGCTAAACAATCTGGACACAGCTTCACACTTGCCAATCCCATAATATTGTGCTCAGAAGCAAATGATCACAAAAGAAAAATAAAGGAGGCATTTTATATTAATGGAAACATCCATGCTATTAATAGGAAAGACACTTGCTTCAAAATCTCGAAGAAATGGGCTACATAATACTAGCTTATTTGAATATTTGCATATATTTTACTATACATTTTATGAAGGCTATGAATATGAGGCATGGATCCTCGAAAACATTAAGCCAATAAACTTTTATATTAATTTATATCTTCTTCTATATTAAATAATTATAAATATTTTTTGTTACATAATATTGAGAAGTAAAACTATATTTAAATGTATTTATTATATTGATTATTTAAGTAATATTTACTAAGGCTGTAACCCCAGAATGCATATGTAAAAATGTGATAGTAGGGACCTGTACAGGTCTTAACCACAAGCTTATACTTTGGAAGAAAAGCTTGTGGTTAAGACCTGTAGAGGTCCCTACTATCGCATTTTTATGCACACATTCTGAGGTTACAGCCTTAGTAAATATTACTTACATAATCAATGTGTGTTTAAATAAATTTATAATTATATTGATTATATAAAATTATTAAAACTTGCTTACTTAAGTATGAAAAATATTTTGTGAAATAAAAGTAATAATTGAAATATTGGAGAAATACATTTTAGATATTGTTATTTACAAAAAAAAACGTATTAGGATAAATTCAATATTTATTTACAAGGTGTTAATAATACCAATATTTTAAGTAACATAAAAGAATAAATTAAAAAAGTCATAATAAAAAAGATGAGATTAGATTATAAAGGAGTAAAGTATTATACTTCCACACAATCCATATTACAGGATTCTCCTCTAAGTTCTCTTTTGTTCATGTTTTACATCAATCCATTATTAGAAAATAAACAAATCCCTGGTATTATGATACCACAGACCCAGCATCACACCCAGCAGCATATATCATGTATTGCATACATCAATGACATCACTATCTTCCTCAATTCCCATAAGCAACTTCCTGTACTTCAGAAAATTCTTGAAGAATACACCTATGACTATAGGCTCAAGTTCAGTCCATATAAGACCACTACATGGTTTCTGATTAATAAAAAGCCAGCTACATCCATATATCTAGGTAAACCAAACAACTTTTTAGGGTTTTAATTTACCTGGATGCTAATGAAATGAGGCAAAAGATTCAGAACCAATTTAGAGACAATGTAACAAGGATCTCCACCTCACTCTCCAAGGTATACCTATCACTCTGTTCTGAAGTGCAACTATTTATTTTTCTTGTTATCATTAAAATCACCCACTATTCTCTCATTATCAAATTTACCAATATTTTTATTTTTGCAATATTCTTTCTTTGCAATAAGCTTTTATGGAATAGACAGACTGCTGCTTTTATCTGCCAAATGCCTCAGAAACCTGCCCATTCATAATGAACTTGGTCTTTATAATATTCATATCTTTTATATTCAGAAAATGGTAAATCTTCTGATATCCATAATAAAATGGATTCTAGAGCTTCATTGTCTGCTTGAAGTTGCCCCCACTGACTGACTCCCCCTTCAGTTGGGTGCATTTCATGATATTGACTAACTTCATAATATATCTGATCAAATATCTCTTCAGGAAAACCACAAATATATATACTGAAAAATCCACAGCCTATTATACTCTCATAAACATACTGACACCCTCACACCAATGTTTTAGCATCAACAATCCACAACTTCTATGTCGGTTTAAGAAATGGTCACTAGAGCCTAAGTATTTTGATTTCATACTCAGGCTTAACTGCATACTCTACCCACCTCTCATTTTTTTTTGTTACCGGTATCTATACACCAGTGTTGATTCTTCAGTTTATATCATAAGACCCAGCATCACTCCTTCTTCATCTTCTTATCCCTGGCAACAGTTTATCATCATGATAAGCACCTACAGACAAGCTGACATCTTTCTTTCCAACCATATTGACTCATATTAAAAACAATCTATTCTTTCAGCTAATGCAGCCATATTTGTATTATTTGTCTTCTGATACACATGGTGCAGCTTTTGTTTTGGGAATAACACTAGATGCCACCCATCTACTTTTGTGAACAAACTACAACAGTTGAAAGCACAGGTTTCAAAAATTGCTCATCCTGGCATTTATGTGCCAGTTAGTCATTGCTCAAGCAACATGCAAACTTATAATAAATACAATGTATCCAAACAATAAATAGCAAATTTTCAGATTCAAAAAACCTTACAATAAACTCTCACCCACTGATCTCAGGAAAACTTTGAACGTGCAACAAATGGACAGTAAGTTTTTGTCATGCATCCAAATATTATATGTTTATTTTACTCTGTAACTTGTGTAACCTTTTTGAATCTTCAATAAAGATTATATTGTGAAACCTAAAATTATTTGTCCACAATGCTGTTATACACATAATTAACATAATAATCAATCTAAATAAAACTGAAACAATAACTAATAATATAAAAATTATTTGTCCACAATGTTATTTATAACACATATAACTAATGCAATAATCAATCTAAATAAGATTGAAACAAACAATAATTATAATTAGCTTTCTTGCTTCAATCTTATTTAGATTGATTCTTGTATTAATTATATAACAATATTGTGATCAAATAATTTTTACACTGAATATAAAAGGTCTCAATAAGAGATAAAAGCCAGTTTGATAATTCAATTATTATAAGTATAATTAGTTATTTGTTTAAATCTTATATAGATTGATTATTGTATTAACTATACATTTGAGAGTTATTTGGAAAATCCTTTAGTATTTAACTTACAATAGATCAAGATTAAAAATAGCATTATGGCAGTCTCTTGGATACTGCTAATACCTAACATGCAAATAAGTCAGCATCTCTATTAAATACTATACTAAAGGTTTAAAAACAAAGGCAAGCTGTATAAAGAGCACCAAAGTCTTAAAAAACAATGGAGATTTGTCCACTCACAAAAGTGAAATTTAAAGGAATAATGTACATTTATTAAAAAGAGATTTAAAGAAACGATGTAAATTTGTCTATTCACAAAAGAGAGATTTAAAGAAAATCTAGATTTATCTACTAACAAAAAGAAAATTCCCATCACCTGACACATCATTTATATAAATATACATAAAATCTGCTTTTTAATATCTTTACATATATAAGGCAACCATTTTTCTGGTGATATAAATAGATAATCTTCTGCATCACATTAAAAAAGTAGTTTATAAACAAAGCAAAACTCTCCATACAGTAGTGTCACCCTGTGCCAACCAGAGTAATCAATGAATGCCAGAAGGCTTGTGCATAAAATCCTTATCTAATGCCTACTCATCCAATAGCCCCAGACTAGTTTCTGACTTGTGGCTTCTGGCATTCATTGATTACTCTGGTTGGCACAGGGTGGCACTACTGTATGGAGAGTTTTGCTTTGTTTATAAACAATTATGTGCTAGTATAAAAGATAGTGATCATGTGATGCTTAATGGGTTTAAAAAATAGTAGTCAGCTTCTTTCAAAGACATATTATATAGGATAAGATCTATCCATCAAATATTTTTGAACAATTTCCAAATTTTCAATATAATATAGCAACAAATCAATGTTCAACTCGATTTGAAAATGAGAAATAATCCTCATGGAATCAATTAAATATCAAATTCTTCATCATTAAAAGTAAACAAAACTTGAATACCCCATTTAAAATATCCCTTGCACAAGTCCAATGTACTTTTTTGATTTCTAGTTTTATATATGGACATGCTAAAGGTATACCTTTATTTTAAATTAATTTAAAGTTCAAAATTTATATTAATAAATAAATAAGAATTTATAAAATCATATTTGTTTTAAAATTTAATTGAATAAAATATTTGATAATTGTGATGTGTCTTTCTTGAAGACATTTTATAAAATCTAACTAATAACAATTTTAACAAAAAATATCTTACCTATAACTTTAATTAATGTTTTTGTCATAATTTGGTTTCCAACACCATTTTTTGCCACACAACTATATTCATGAGAATCATATGGCATTAAACATTGTATAGACAGTTTGGATTTTGTTGCACTTATACCAATTAAAACTTTAGCTCCATTTCTATTTTTTTCAACAAGTAAGTCATTATCTGGATTTGAACTTTGAGCAAATCTTTCTCCATCCTTCAGCCAAAAAACTGTAGGTGGAGGACTCCCTCCTGCATAACAGTTCAACAATAAGTCAGAGCCTTTATTCGGTGTTAAATATACAGGAGGAAGATCTTTAATAAACTGTAAATATGGTTTAGGAGATCTGATGTTATTATCTACAATATCAATAAAATTATATAAATTTTAAGAATCATAAAACATGGAAGGAATGTCAATAAATGTGAAGCAGTCAATCTGATACTCAGATTGAATCCCACAGCCCACTCAGAATCTCCCACCACCAAACCATATTCAAACTCCATCCATGTATATACGCATGTATTGACATATTTTTTTCCATTTTAATTATTAAAATAATCATTGATGTAGATATGTATAAATATCTTAATCTAAATATTTTAAATAAATAAATATTTTATATTATATTCGTATATGTGTGTAAGGGATACATATATATCATAGGTGAGAGGAAATTATTTATAAAGTATTTATAATATCAAAATATATTATAGTAATTTGTATTTTTAAAATTATATAAAACTGTATTATTTATTTTAGTAATGGCAGTCAGAAAAGTCTGATGCAATCCTGCCAAATATTCTCGAATGCAATTAAGTCAATTAACCAGAAAGCCATTAGTCCAAATTAAAATGTTATAATTTTGTAAAAGTAATGTAAAATCCATTAGTGGAAATTTTATCCATTTCAAATTTGTTTTAAAATCTAAGATTATATTTTAAAACAATCATTCGAGAAATTTTCAGCCGGATTGCTTTGTCTTTAAAACTTACAAGAACAAAGGTATGCATCCGTTCTGCAAATGGCAGATCAATAAAAGTGTATAAAATGCTTTAGGTCAACTAGCTAAAAGCATTCCAGAACAACTTTAAAATCATATAAATAGTGCTGGATTTGAACACATCAGGAGAGAAAGTAATTTACTAAAAAAATGGCAAGCCAAATTCATGCTCATTTCATCTCTGATTCAATGTACTGTCAATAGATAAGCTTCACCTTTTCTCACCATTCCAAAATGTCATCTTTCCCGATATCATCAACCAGGATCCAGACACCCATGAACGATTGGTATGTACATATATGCTAAATAATGAAAGTACTATCTGCCTGATCAAATATAATAAAAACTAGATCTAGTCTATGATGGATGTTTTCATATCATCCAAGTATCGCCATCAATAATGAACAAGGTAACAAATATATGTTGCTGCTATAACTCATAAATTTATATGTATAATCTCAATTTTAAACTGTATTCCTTGTCTAACCATTTTTTTAAATGTAGTGTAATCCTTAAAGCTGATATTAAGATCAGCTAATTCATTATCAACTAAAATAACCTTGTTGTTAAAAATGTATTCCACTCTCTAAAACTCTCTTAATCTTTCCCCTCTCATTGAGCCTCTAGGAAATACTTCTAATACCTTATTCCACTTTCATGTGGCAACAATATTTCATATTTTGATTATTATATTTTATATTTTAAATAATATGCCAATAATTTTCTAAATTTGCAAGAATGTTCACTCTCTCTTTTAAACCCCCCTTCTTTTCATGGAGAGATCATTTTAGTTTCTTTTAATTAAAAGAAGTTTCACACCACCCACCTCTCTCCACTCTATCTAATAACACTGATACACCTAAACACATATATGCCGAAAAGATAAATAATCACCAATATATGTATTTTATGCTAAACCAGCAATCATCAGTTGGTCCAGACTATCATCTTTACTCACATATATAGTACAAGTGCTCAGATATATATTAAGATAGACTATCCTCATAGTTTAATGGACAGGCTTCAATCCACTCCACACTCCAACTCTTCAACCGTCCATCCAATTGAAAATCTGATGATGGAATGCTCAAATGCCACCCTGAGGCCGAGATTATTGTCACACCCATAAGGTCAATCTGAACCCCACATGTACAGGACATAATCCATTTAATACATATGCAAGGATGGGCAGACATTGCCCTTAGGTCAACATGGGTGTGACAATAATCTCGGCCTCAGGGTGGCCTTTGAGCATTCCATCATCAGATTTTCAATTGGATGGACGGTTGAAGAGTTGGAGTGTGGAGTGGATTGAAGCCTGTCCATTAAACTATGAGGATAGTCTATCTTAATATATATCTGAGCACTTGTACTATATATGTGTGTAAAGATGATAGTCTGGACCAACTGATGATTGCTGGTTTAGCATGAAATACGTATATTGGTGATTATTTATCTTTTCGGCATATATGTGTTTGGGTGTATCAGTGTTATTAGATTGAGTGGAGAGAGGTGGGGTGTGTGAAAGTCTGTGCTCATATACCCTATATTACATATATATAGCCACAGGTATATAACAAGCCTGTGTTTCAGTTATATTATAGAGATGTCTGCCCATCCTTGCATATGTATTAAATGGATTATGTCCTGTACATGTGGGGTTCAGATTGACCTTAGGTCAACATGGGTGTGACAATAATCTCGGCCTCAGCGTGGCCTTTGAGCATTCCATCATCAGATTTTCAATTGGATGGACGGTTGAAGAGTTGGAGTGTGGAGTGGATTGAAGACTGTCCATTAAACTATGAGGATAGTCTATCTTAATATATATCTGAGCACTTGTACTATATATGTGTGTAAAGATGATAGTCTGGACCAACTGATGATTGCTGGTTTAGCATGAAATACGTATATTGGTGATTATTTATCTTTTCGGCATATATGTGTTTAGGTGTATCAGTGTTATTAGATAGAGTGGAGAGAGGTGGGTAGTGTGAAAGTCTGTGCTCATATACCCTATATTACATATATATAGCCACAGGTATATAACAAGCCTGTGTTTCAGTTATTAAAAGAAGTTTGTTATTTCAATTACCGTGGACGCTTGCAAATTTTGGAAAAACAACTTAATTATATTATAGTATGATTGCCGAAAAATAGAGTAGAAATCTGTTTTTCTCAGAAATGTTTTCATTTTAATTTAAAATAATAGCAGTAATTCTAAAAGTTCAAATCTGTTTTATGTGGAATTAAATCAATATTTTATTGTATGAAATCAATAACCATCACCTAAATATATATATATAATGATGTGTATTATCTCATCAAAGCACTTAGAACCAAATGTTCATGTTTGTTTTAACGTTTGTGGCAAGTTAGTATGTAAAGTAATTTAACAAAGGGGAGGGGGATTCTCAATTTCCAATATCTTATTATTTTTATTAATGAAATTTAAGTTTCCCATTACTGTTTAGTATTCTAATCGTACCATTATGCTGGATATTCTTAATATATAGGTATTAATTAATTAAATCTTATTTTAAAAGTTTTATATGTATATGCTTCCAAACGTGCGTGCATACCGGCCTCCTCGTTTGTTTATATATATTTGTGCTTCACTCTAACCGGGTCTATCGGAAAGCCAAACCCCATCTCATATCTCCAAGTCCAAGAACTGGGCTTTTCACCTCCTGGGGACTTATTTGGTCACTTGAGCTAGCTCTGTATGGGATCGCTCTGGGAAAAAACTGCCCATAAAAACTCACAGCAGACTATTCTTCATTTGATAAGTTGATTCTCCCAAAGTCTGCAGACATATATCGGTTATTTCTTTCAATGAATTTTCAAAAGCACCTTCTAGGATTCATGACTGGATCATATAAATTACCACCATGCATGCATCACTCTCTCAAGTTCTAGTTCCAAATAAAACCTATGAATTAATATTCTGATTCTACTAAACATATTTCTTTATGATATTTATTAATATTTTCATATGTGCCATTTTGCGATGCAATTATGTATGTTCTAGATTAGTTTTCCCACTCACGTTTCCTTACCCCAGTATAAACTGAGATTATTTCACTTATTAATGTAAAGTGTATTTTTATAATAAAGCTAATAATTCTAAATACTTGGTCAAGTGCTATTCTTCTCTTTCTTGGGGTAGATCAAAGTCTCCTAAATGATTCATAGTCTAGCGCTATCTTAATCCTTTATATATGTTATCATTCATCAATTATTGGCATATGAATTAGACACACTAGAATAAAACAACAAATACATTTATTATTTCTTAAAATATAAAAGTAAATGTAAGGAGACCAGTGACAACTAATGGAGAAACATTGGCAAATAACTCATAAGCATTTTATTTAAATTAATAAATCATACATATATAATAACTTGCAGAATCATTGTTTCTTTTATTTAAAATACTATATTTTGATTAATAAATTATGCTTGCTCTGACTAGATGATCTCCTGCTAAACCTATATGCTTCACTATTATGTTATTTACAATTAGAGTCTCTGTGTCTCCGCTTTGCGATGCTGGCAGAGAGAGATAAATTAGATCAATATCATCAGGATTGTCACTCATAAGTTGGTAGATCTTGAAAATTGGCAAATAGGGCAGAGTTCATGAATGTTCCTGACTTATGCATGATTGGACTTGAGGTATTTTTGCCTAAAATGCTAGATCTTGTTATATGATCAGACAAAACCTACCGGTACACATGTGAATAAATTAAGGTAAATTTTATATATATATAAAAAGTTAAAAATATAAAAATAATTAAATGTTTTTTTGCAGAAGAAGTTAGAGAGTGAACTTTGATTCATGGACCTTGATTTCCAACTTTTTTGTGTAAAATAAAGTTGATTAATTATCAAGGCTTTATAGATTAAAACTGCTAATAAATATGAATTATTAAAATATACAATTTTTGTTATATTTTTAAAATAAAAATAAAGCAGTTAATTTGTTAGTCAGGCCAATAAAAATATAACTGAATATTTCTGAAAGTTTATAAGAAATTTATGCACCAGAGGTGATAGTTATTTTATGACCTTATGCCCCCAAACCGTGTCATTTTACCACTATTGGCGAGTATATTTACTTTTTAAATGTCAAAGAAAAATCATTTCAATTAATATAACTTTTTTGTAGCCATACAACATATGCATGTATTGAAGCATATAAAACTATTATTGTATAAACTATATATTATCTATCTATGCATCAATCTATTAATCCATTCACTTATCTATTTATCTGTCTACATATTTAACTACCAACTCATCGATTTACCTATTTATCTATTCTCTATGTATAAATTTATCCATCCAGTTATCTATCTCTCTATATTTCTATTAATCTGTCTAACAGTCCACCTATTTATCAAATCACTTATCTAGTTATCTGTTTATTTACCTAGCTATTTATGAGTCTATCTTATCAAACTAACTATGTATGTTAAGCATTGGTGGTCGAGAGGTCAGCGATGGCTGCTTTACAAGCAGTTGTCATGGGTTAGCGGGTTCGCTTCCCGGCTGATGCTATGACACATGGGGGGAAAAAACTATATATATATATGCATCCATTATTCTATCTATTTATTTATATAATTTTATTACTTATTAATTACACTTAAAAATTGATCTATTTTATCAATTACCAAGACCAATTTACATTTAAAAGAATAAATGAAACTACTTTTTAGCTGTGTCTTAAGTTTTTAAATAAATACAGTAGACCTATCGATTATTAAAATTCACAAAATATTAATGACATTAATCTAGTTGGTTTAAATTAAACATTTTTAAAACAGGAATAATTTTTACTTATATTAATAGTCTTGCAATATTACAAATTATATATCAAACCAAATGTACTATCATTTAAACTGAAAATCATATAATAATATTACTATCCAATGTTTAATATATTTAGCATAATATATATTCAGCCAAAATATTTTCAGATATAAAATATAACTCCATTTTATTCACATATCTAAATTTTTAATACTTTATAAATCAGACAATATTTAATCATCATATTCAGTAATCTGTAAATTTGTTCTACTTGTTATCATTATTTGATTTGCTGTCTATTTAAGAAGGAAACATATATAAATAAAAATAGTTTCATTTTTAATCAAAAAGAAATTTAGTCTTGATAATAGATTCCATGCTAAATACTTTCAATATTTTAAATAAATCTAATTCTGTAATTTCAAATTTAGTATAGTTGATATTTATATATATAATACCTTTCTATCTTTAAGTTTAACATCTCCACTTACTCACCATAAATACCATATGGTCTAAGGGCTTATTCCTGCCCTAGCTGGATTTGCAAATATGCTATATGGATGTCAATCTCTACTGGTGTCACCAAATATACTAAGGAGACTCAAGGCTTTACTCCAACTCAAGGTACTCATTCCCACTTGGATGTACTAATGTACTAAAAGAGATTCAAACTTTAAACAAAGTCCACTTGCATACCCATATGTAACTGATCATCTATATTTACTCCATATATATAATTTTGAGAGACACATCAACTAAATTTTTCACCATAATTTTTCTAGTGATTAGCTTATGGATCACATGGTAATGAAAGATTTATAATTAATGAGCATCACCTATTTTAAATATAACATTTTCTTCATAATGTGCTAAATTAACCCTCATTATTATTATTTTCTTTAGATCTAATATTACCCATAATGCAATCTCTTCTATAATTAATTTAATATAACTAATTTAAATTATAGTATTATCTGTTTACGCTTAAATTTAATATATTTACATTTATTAATATCATTTCATTAGATTTAAAAATATTGCTTCGTTGTAAATTGGATGATTTCGTGTTGTTAATTTATATATATAATATTTAGTGGATTAAATGTGAAGGTATTTAAGCTTCACACTCTTAGTTCAAAATGCTTTGAGTCTGGCTTATTTAAATATAATTGAGGCATAGATTAAGATGGGTCCCATCTTTTTCTAATAGTTCTGGCTTGGGTTTTAGAATTTAGAGTCCCATGTGATGCCATTATTCCAATCTGATTGGCTGTCACGTAAGCATTTTTAAAGCATATCTGTTTGAAGGTGTTTAGCTTTCACGTTATTATAATATTATCTGTTTACGCTTAAATTTAATATATAACTAATTTAAGTAATTCTTAATTGCACTATATTCATACATTTACCCAAGCACTGTTTAATCATATACTAGCCCTAAAATGTTATATAGAGTCTACAGAAAACTCTCAAACTGTGCTAGTAAATAATATCAATTAGATTTATTATAACTAATTTTATAAATCACACACTCATTACAATTATCTCTCAGCTTATAACATTTTATATCTATTTTGGAATGCTGCCTAGAATGAAGAAGAAAGACATTTTAATAAAACTAAAGATTTAATATAATAAAAAAAAAATTAAAATTATTTACAAATGCATTTTTAAATCTAAAATACCTTTCAAGAAATAAATGGGAACTTTCTTATACAGTATAATAATTACAAAAAAATTATATACAAGCAAATCACACAAATAAAAAATAAATAAATATCAATTTCAAAAAACCATGCATAGACCGTTACTACATTTAGATAAAAATGAAATATCATAATCTCACCTTTTGATATTTTTGAGATCATTTAACTAAAGCAGTTTAAAATACATATTTGTATAACTCTGTTCTAATATTTCTGGGAACATATGAAATTCTGATGGTTCAAGACTTTCACAACAGCTTCTATGAATTTGTATCTGCTACTTTATTGTTAACAACAAGGGTTGCTCATTTTCTTATTTTTTGCAGTCTTTAATGTTAACTTGTATATTACTATTTCAATTAACAATGCATTTGCTGTAGATCTGGTCACCTTAATAAGATGTTGATATTGAAGTTAATATTTCTAATGACCATTTTCATTTTCTCTCCCTCTCTTCTTTATCAATTTTTTTTTAACAAAATATAGGTGGAAGGGGGGGGGGAATCTTTTCTTCAACTTTGGCTCACAAATTTTATGAATTATGAACTTCAGCAGTCAGTATTTAAAAGCTGATTCTATTTGCTCATATTGAAGATTACTCTTCCAAAGTTAATATTTTCATTTCTCTACTGATAAATTAGTTTCTTATTCACTCATGATTATTACCAGCAGTTTTTAAAAGAAGCTTTTTTTAATACACAGTTTGAGGTTCAGTAAAAAATATAAAAAGAAAAAAAAATTAAAATTTATTTTATAGCAAATTGCTCAATTGTGTGACCAGATTCATACAGATAATGCAAGCAGGAAAAGAATTACCTTAGATTTTTTTAAATATTATTTCATTTTAATTCAAATACAAAATGTATAAACAAGTTTGTTTTTTTACAGATTAATTAAATCAGTTTGTCTACTAAAAATTAAGAAAAAAGATATAAGATAAAGTTTAAAATAGAAAAAATAATTAAAAGTGAAATATTTAATAACCATTTTTAAAAAAATTAATAAGTTAACTTTTTCCCCTTTTTGCAAAGTTTAATAAACCTGAATAATCTATGTCATATTTTTATCTGTAATATATAGTCATGTAGGAGTTTTAATGATACAATTTAAACATTTTAATATAATTTAAAATTATTTTTCTTACTATATGCCCTTTATTTTAATGAGGTGGAATACATAGGATTTTAAACTCATGTGCTACAATATATCAATACTATATATATATAAATGCATTCATGCAAGGTATCATAGCATAATTATTTAAATTCAGAGGGGGAAATAATTCAAATCCATTATATGATGAAAAGACAAAAATATCACTAACATGGTTGGATTTAAAACATAAATTAATGTAAAAAGTCTTCACTTAATTCAAGTATATTATAAAAAAAGCTGATTTCATATTAAGTGTTTTGAAACTTATAATGTTTATGACTGCAAAATTATTGAATTAAAGTTAAAATAAATAATTCTGAAATGAAATTTTTATATATTATTTTTATGTATATATATGTCATAGCATCGGTCGGAAGGCAAACCCGCAACAACCATCTGCAACCAACTGCTTGCTTGCAAGGCGGCTGCACTGACCTCTTGGCTAACAATGCTTGACATATATATTATTTATTTATTAAGATTATTTGCAAAAAAGGTACTTAAAAGTTAATTATTTTATTTTTATAACAAAATGTATACAATTCAAATGTATATATAATTATCAATAGATAACCTTGATAATGGCGGATGCTAGTCCATCGAAATATCGGTATTTAATGAAAAATAATACATGGTACAGCCCAAAAAGTTATAATTTTTCAATTGTCAATAGAATAGATATATTTTTTGCAGTTTACTGTTTTAAACATTAATTTTAGTAATTCAGCCTAACATCTGAATCTCAAATCTAGTTTCTAGTTATTTGCCTCAATCAGCAAAGAACATTTAACTACAAGTATTTATTTAATATTATTTTTACTTCTACCCTTTTTAAATTAATGTCTTGAAAGGAAGTACAGTAATTCTACAAATCTATGTTAATGTGCTTGTTTAGTTTTATAAGTCTCAGAAACCACATATATGAATAATCTCCAGCTTTGATTTAATGTCTGCATGAATTCACTCTAAAGAAAGCCATTTACATATGAAAAATAAATGGAATTAATGCTATTTAGATTATGAACATTGCAACTTAAATATTCACAATGCAAATATGTTTATTTTTATTTAAAGTATTCAAATTGTATTAAGCAAAGATGTAATAACTAAAGGCTTTAACCTTTAACACTGCACTCTGTGATATACTTTTTAATGCTAGAGGGACCTCGTCAAATCTTGACACAAGATTACAATTTTATAAATATAAGAATGGCCATCTTATCTTTAACCTAACTTTCTAATTAAATAGGTGAATCTGAATCATTTTGATTTGAGAGCATGAAGTTGTTGATTTCTTCACTGATTGAGTCACTATTTTTTTTACAAACTAATGTTAGTTTGTAATCAGTGAAGAAATCAACAACTTCATGCTCTCAAATCAAGATGTTTCAGATTTGCCTATTTAATTAGAACTTTAGGTTAAGGATAAAATGGTCATTCTTATCTTTATAAAGTCGTAGTCTTGGGTCAAGATTTGACAAGGTCCCTCTAGCATTAAAAATTATATCACAGAGCACAGTGTTAAAGCCTTTAGTTATTACATATTCTCATTTGTGCATAATAAATATATATATATTACAATTTTAATTAAGCAAAGATGTAAATTCCTACTGTTTAATATCATACTAAGTGAAATGTTATGTGATGCTTTTTATTATAGAACTTACTTGAAATCCAAGAGATTTTCACAGAAAACTATTTATTTGTATTTTTATATTCTATTTGAACATTATAATTTTATAGGTAGTTTTCAGCTAAATCAGTACAATCTTTTGTACAAACCCATTTACATTTATCTTCTAGATAATTGTTTTAAACTAACTAGAGCATTACACTTGCATTTGCATAACATTAAAATTATGATTTTAACATTTTAGTAATCTACTAATAAAAAGTGTATTTTAATATTTATATTTTTAATATATAGTGTAAAATATGTATTGTATATACCAATTGACACTGAAAAATTAATTTCAAATAACTTATATCAAATTTAACAATGTATTTAAAAGCTAATTGTTTAAATATATATGAATGCTCATTATATTTTTGTTTATGATTTGCTATTTTGTTATTTATGTATCATGATTTTATATTATGAGCTACATCATTATGTTAAACTTTTATTTCTTCTCAAAAATAGGTATATTTGTTGATCTTTTTATGAAGCTAGAGATGAAATGTTCATCACATTGAGAAAGGCAAAATTCTCTCATGGTCATTTGTTTATGTTATGTATTTATTTAGGTAAAAGTTTGTGTTCATTAATTGCTTTAAGGTGTATAGTCATTTCAATATTCACTTTTAACTTAGTGCTTTTTGTCTATTTTTGTCTGGATCCCAGGAGGCTCTTTATCAGTGACCATAAATAATTAAAGATGTAATATAAATATTGTCTCCCATGAGCTTCCATACTTTGAATATCTGCAGACAGTATTAATAATTCAGAAAATGTAATGAGAAATTTTAATACTGAGAATCAATTTCTTTGTCTTAAAATTGTATATACTTAGTGTGCCATATTGAAAAATGACTGATTCTATAAGCTGCCTGAAGTATTATGCCTGAAACATCTGTGTGCCATGTACTAATATACTTTAATTACTTTCAGCAAAAATTTTATGTATTTGCATGGCTGGATCATGAATTATGACATGAAATATGACTGTATATCTTTATGACTCATTGTCAATAGTAGCCCTAATAAAACCAAGTCTCTATATCATTTGAAAACATTCTTGTGATATATTACTTCATTTCTGTTACAGTATAAATCATTTCAAATATTTCATTACTAGTTTTGTCTACTTTTTAAATGCTTTTATTTAACTTAGAATTTTTGTTTGCTGTTTTGCTTTTATTGGTTTGCAAATACTTGCAAACCCATTATTTAATTTAGAATAACTAGCATGTCTGGATCATGAATTATGATATGAAATATGATTGAATGTTTTATTTATTTATGGAGCATATTTAATGCCATTTCTGATATCACAAAATCTTGAAAACCACTTGAAAACTTTATTGTGACGTATGACTTTATTTCCATATTTAATTTAAATCATTTTAATTCAGTAGTAGTTTTGTTCAATTTTTCAAATTTAATGTTAACTCAGTATTCCATCATGAGTCATGTTATAACATATAATCTAGGCCTGCTAAAGCCTTAAAAGTTTTATTATGAATAGCTAAAATATGTAGAACTTGAATCAAAGTTTGTGAATAGCTAAAATATCTTTGTCTTGAATCAGAGATGTTATTTGAGGCAGCTTAGCAAAAGAATCAGTCATGTTATCTTTTCACTGCAAACTCTGTATATATTTATTTATATTTAAAAGGTTATTTTTATATAAACAACATCTTAATAATTACTACAGAAATAAAATTACCTGGATATCTTCTCACTCTGGAATGTATTTTCTGAAAATAAGAAATGCAAATTAAAACTCAGAATTATCAATTTAAAATTTTTCACTGATACATTTTGGGGGAATATTTAATATTATTTTTGTTAGTATATTAATTCACATCTATTCTATAAGGATGCATTTTATTATATGTTTATTATTACTTAATGCCTGTTTACTATCATTGTATTTTTTTATACACACACATATAAAATTTAAAAATAATCAATTTAAAACAAAATTTATATAGACAACTCATTATAAATAAAAAAAGTTATTTAATATATCAACCTGTCTTTCATTTCTTATTGGAACCATATCAAGATATTTCTTTTTACAAAATCACATGACCTATTCTACTGCAATTCCAACCAATGGGTATAATTTGCATTAGAATAAATATAATTAATAAAATACATACATGTATATAAAAATAATTACAATTATTAGAATGCTTTTTTAAAATATATATCTACAAAACAATCTAAAAAAATTATAATTCTAAAGTTTCCAATAATCTAATAATGACCATTTCTTCTCTAGTTTTTTTTTTTTTTTAAATGTCATAGCATCGGCCGGGACGCGAACCCGCAACCCGGGCAACTGCCTGCAAGTGCAAGACAGTCGCACTGACCTCTCGACCACCAATGCAAGACATTTTCTTCTCTAGTTGTGATAGATTTTTAACCATGTTTGCACAATTGTTTAAACTTTCTCGAATAAACAATGTTTTATAACATTTCCTTTTATTGGAATTTTTAATTACTTTATTACCCGATTATTTTTTACACAATTCATTTTATGTTCGGTATCTAAAATATTTTATATATATAAAAAGGCAACATTATGGACAAATTTTAAAATTCAAATTTCATCATTTAAAATATATATATATTGTAAGCATTAGAAGGCTCAATCTTTATCCTAAGTAATCATTAAATAAAGAATATGAAAGAAAATAACGTTTATAAAATATTTCGAAATTTTCTTTTTGTTAAATCTTATATTATTATTACAATTATCATTTTTTATTGTCATTTTTGAAGTTAATCTTTTGTCTAAGAGTAGTGAAAAGGCAACAAAAAAAAGATGAAAGCAAGTAAAATTTTTGACTTATATTAAAATATGCTATAAAAATATTAATAACATAAATGGTTAGAGACAGGCAAAAACTCTCCATATAGTAGTGCCACATTGTGCTAACCAGAATAATCAATGGATGCCAGAAGGCTTGTGTATAAAACCCCTATCTAGTGCCTACTCATCCAATATCCCCAGACTAGTTTCTGGCTTGTGGCCTTTATCAGTGAGGAGCCTTGGAGGCCACAAGCCAGAAACTAGTCTGGGGATATTGGATGAGTAGGCACTAGATAGGGATTTTATGCACATGCCTTCTGGCATCCATTGATTACTCTGGTTAGCACAAGGTGGCACTACTATATGGAGAGTTTTTGCCTGTTTACTAAGTTATGTGCTAGCATGAGATGGTGATCATGTGATGATTAGAGACATGTGTGTTTGTAATTTATATATATATATAATCATTTTAAAGTGTTTATGTTGAAATCACATCATTGTTTTATCAATATCAACAATACAATGTGAACAAAGATTAAGTAGACAACAATAAAAATAATTAGCGATTACATGACTCATGAAAAATAATATATATAAAAAAGGGAACAGTATTGTTCTATCCAGTGCATTAAAGAGGAAATGAACAAAAACCTTCAGCCTTATTAACTCTACATTTTCCAATTGAAAGAAAAACCTTTATTTATGTTTGATATAACTGCCAAGATGCACTAGAAGGTAGGTTTTTCTATTCTTCAGGCTGTATTTTTCCATCCAACATTGACGGAATATCAGTGATATAAACGTGCATAGTTAAAAGAAAGCAAAATTGTATTATACAAACGTATCCCCAATCTGAAGAAAAGAATTAATACTTTGGACTTGAAAGAAAAATTTTATTGCTAATCTTCTACTTCATCCCATCCTTTGGCTGAAGCAGCAATTAAATTAATGGAAGCTGTTCTAAACCTTAGGGTCATACAAACAGGGATTTTATTAGCCACAGAAAATGATCGTCCAAACATCAGAAAAAAAAACAACTTTTAAGATAATTATCTTTGTTCTCATCAAACAAATAAAAAGAAAGAAATCGGAAGAAAAGATCGATCGATCATCATTTTAAGGAAAATGTAAACATTTATTTTTTTTGTTTTGCTATATTTTTTTATGCCCATAGATAAACTGAATCATAATGACATGTATTAATTATTATTAATTTATTTTAATAACATTATATAACTTACATTACACACACATAAATTTATCATATAAAAAAGGTAAAATAATATTTAGTAAACCTCATTAGCAAACAAAGGCTGTTTTTAATTAGTAGAAATTATTTATTATTATTAGCAACGGCAAATGTAATTTTAGTTGTACATCATTCAAGATAAATTGTCAATTGAAAAATATGTTTTAAGAGTGGATTTGTTAGCATAGTTTTTTTTTTTTTTTTATGAAAACAACAACAATACACTTGCATACGTGAACCCAAAGTATCAAACTTTTATATTTTTATAGACTTATGTTTTATAGGAACACTCATAGATATCTTATAACTTTGAAAAGAATTTTATTTAATCTTTTTTTTTTTTTGAGACGGACAGTTTTTCCCAGCAAGATAGACTTCTTATTTTTTTAAAAAAATACTTGTCATAGTAGTAACCAAAAGAATCAAACTGTTATATATTTTTTTATACTTATGACTTAAAGGAACTCTCATAGATATCTTTAATATTGGAAAGAATTTTATTTATTCGTTTTTTTTTTTTGGGGGGGGGGGGGAGTCAGAGAGTTAATGTGGTTTTCCCAACAAAATATATTTCGACTTTTTTAAAAAATACTTGTGTAATAATAGATATTATTATTATTATGTGCTATTTAAACATATAATAGAGATTCTTCATTCTAAACATTTATGCAATTGATATAAACATCAGAATAAAAAATGTTATTCTATAAACATTATAAATTCATTGAGAAACTTAAGTAAAGAAATGGCCATAATTGATTTGTTGCTATTCTTACTTATATCACAAAAGATAAATCAATTATTTTATTTAAAGATCGAATTTGTTTGATTTTATTATTATTATTTTATTTCAAAACTACACCACTTATCTGCACTTGTAAGTCATGATACAACACATATTTTTATTGATTGATTTACTTTATCTTGAAAATAGTGAAATGCTGCTTTGATGAGTTGATTAGAATTTAATAGACATCTATATTACCAAATATCAAAAAATTAAGATATTAAAAAATAATTTTTTATATCTATTTATTTCATAAGTATAGTTTATATTTGATAAAACATGCCCTTAATTTCTGAATTATACAAATGTTAAAATTTAGAAGTTAAAGATTTGCAGTACAGAGTAATAATAATACAGAAGTATTCATTTTACTATTATTGAATTGGTTTGTTTAATTGTATGATAGCATTACAAGAGCTCACCTATTTCCACATTAATGACAGCTACAATTTTTGTATAGAAATTAATAAAATTTCTCTTTCTTCATTATATTTATTGTTAAATTTGAAGCCTACATTTATATTATTACAATTTGGTTTCCAAATCTGTGTTGCATTTGGTTTCCAAATCTGTGTTGCATTTTAAAATTTTTTTTATATGTCCTATCAATTATAAGTTAACACATCCAAATCTGTAGGATCATAACAAATCTTCTCATCATCATCATTTATACTTTTACAATTTGTCATTTTCCATTCACTGGGCCATGAGATTAAAGATTTCAGTATTAATTTGAGCTATCAATCTATGGTAAATTTATATTTTTCTTTGTTGCTGGTATATTACTAATTTTTTTTTTTTTTTGGAAAGACTTTGAGATAATAAATATATAATCTTCTCAAAGCCAAGAATTTAATCTCTGGGATAGATAAATAGGAGAAACATAAGGATACAGTTGTTGATCTTTTTTGTGGATCATTGCATATGTATGTTTATGAGATGATTTTTTAGATACCAGCAGGAGGTAGGAAGTTTTATATAAGTTCTAGGTAAATAAATTTTTGAAATACAAATTAAAATCTTATATATATACATATTTATTTACTTTAATTTTGGAATGTTAGTATTAGATATTATGGCTGATACTAGCAACAATATGTTGAATGGGTCTAAAACTAATAATGTAGACAAACCCAGTATTTGGAAAATTGTCTCAGAGAAGCTCACTAAGATGGATGCTAACTTTTCTAAGATGAAGACAAAAATATAGGCAAAAATGGACTCTAAACAATTAGAGGATGCTAGATCAAAAATTTTAAGGAATTAGAAATCAAATTAGATGCCAATTCAAAATGTCTGGTAGTTATAATCAATACTAAATCTAAATAACCAGATTTATTAAAGAATTAAAAAAATTGCTTTAAGAAAAGAGTAAAAATTGAAGCTAATTTCTTAAAGGCCAGCATTAAAGAGTTAAAGGAAGAAATGGAAGTTGACTCAGGCAATTAGTTAGACTCAAGAAGTCATAGAAAAAGTGTCAAAATTTCCAAGGACAGACTAACAATAATTATCAGAATCTCAATAATGAGTTCAAGAATTTCAAAATTGAAACAGAATGTTCAGTTTAAGGCATTTGAATAGAGATAAGAATATAAATGGAAGATGCTCTGGAAATTAAAAAGATATTGTTAAGTAATGTTAAGAATATTACCAACATATAATTAAAGAAACGAGGGGTTTAAATTTCCTAGAAGTCAAGGAACAATTTTAATATATGGGCACTACAGTGCCTTATCATCTCCAAGATATGGATGCTCAGAAGAAATTAACTTAAAAAAATAGATGAGGCTAATGAGAATAAAATATTAGAGGATAGATTAAAAGATTAGAACAAATTTTCTGTTAAAGTAGAAGTAATGAAGAATTAACATATATAGAACTAGATATCAAAAAGAGAAATTTAGGTGCTGATGCAGGAGATACTGTTTGGAGAAATGTAAAACTGAAGTTAGTGAGAATATCATGGTAATACATAAACAGCTTAATTATTTAAGGTTGGCCATAAATAATAAAAATAGTCAAATTGGCACACTGATAAGAAAAACTGATGGTATCCAAATAGAGACTTGTGTAGAAAAAAATAATAGCAGTGATGAGATCAAAATTTGTCCTCAGAATAAGAATAATTTAATAAATAAAAGTATGGAAATGAACCCTGGTACATGTAGAAAAGAAATTTCCAGCAATGAGCATTCCTCAACCATAGATGAAAAGGAGTTAGGTAATGTTTTTTTATGGAAACAATAGTCACATGAATTCACAATACTTCTCACTTCATTTAAAGGTAAGTTTAATAAATATCTTATAGTATACTTTAATACCTTAGAATAATTGTTTGCTTTAAGCATTTTCAGGGATCAAAAAAAAAATTAGCAATTGCCAATCATCTTTATGCTTCTGCCAAAAATTGGTGGTCATTATTTGAGAAGTCTCAAAATAATGGTGATTATGAGTATGTGATCTTAATAAATTACTGGTAATATAGATAAGGAAGATTTAATTCACAAACAATTGATACAGAAGAGGTATAATGTACACAGATGTAGCTATATACAGTTATTTCATCAACACATTGCAAAGATTAAAATATTCACTGCTTTTCTTCTGTCTGAAATGCAGATGGGACAATTATTTATTGCAACCTACCCTATCACATCAAGCAATTGTTAATACCAGCTGATAGGCACACTGTGAAAGAAGTTGCCAATAATTTAGGCTTTCTTGAAGTGATTGAAAGAACTTCTAAAAGGTTATCTAGATGTAAAAGAGAAGACCATTGACATACAGTAGTGATCGTTAATTATGACAGTAATGAACCCATCTAGGAAAGGCAGTTCCACAGTCAAAAAATATAGGTAATGGAGCCCATATAAGGTCTAATAGGAGATTACCTACTCCAACAAAAATTCATTAGTACCAGAATCAAATGAGTACATCAATGAAGATGATGGCAGCTTGTCCTAAAGGCCAACCATTGAACAGGTAAGGATCTTGTGGAGATGTTACTCACTGCAGAGACCCATGACTTATTAGGGGAGAGTAATTTTAGCTTTAAATTCATTAAATTTTGATTTTAATGAGTATGAACCAGAAACTTTGAATAGTTATTAAATCTGTAATTGTCATATACTGAAGCATTTATTATATTGGAAACTTGATTTCAAAACAATTTATCATTTAAACTTAACCATCTTAACCTTGATACTTAAACAGTCATTTAAAATAACCTAAGCAAAAGAATTAAAAATTTTTAATGTTAGGACATGTCTTTTTAATCATGATTGTACTTATTCATCAAGTAAAATTAGTTTCAGATTTTATGAATCAGCATGAATGTGTAATTAATTATATAGATCAACAAGTTATTTGTCAAGGTAAAAAACTTCAATTTAGCCATTTGTTTTTTCATTATTCAATTTCCATGATATGTGTTACTGAAATGGATAAAAAACCTATGTTGGAGGTATCTACCAAATTGAATACTGAAGCAAGAGACAAACGTTACACATTATTATGTCAATATAAAATTGCTTTTTTAAGCAGCCTGGAATTATTAAAGAATATGAGTACCATATACATTTGAAGAATAGTGAACCATTTCAGTGCAAAACCTATGTAGTACTCTTTCAATACAAGACAGAGGAAAATAAACAAATTCACCAAAATGATGGAGTGGGGAATCATTAGAAAATGTGCTTTATCATTTAATAATCCCTTGGTTGTTGTTATAGCGAAGAATAAATCAGTTTGTACATGCCTTGATGTCACATTTTTAAATCAAACTATCTCAGAGCATGATATTTTATCTACCATACATGAGTTGTCTGATTTTATGGGATTTTTTTTTACTACAGTTGATTTAATGTCCAGCTACTAACAAATTTACCTGCACTCTAATAATCAACTACACTGCATTTAAATACAGGGAACAATCGTAAGTATTCCAGCACATGCCTTTTGGTCTGATTAACAATGGAGCAATCTTGATTCACTGATAAGAAAAGACATTGTCAGAAGAAATTAAAAGCAACATGGTTATATATGTTGATGACATTGTTATTGCTTCTGAAGATATAATAAAGCATTTTCAGAATTTACATGCTTTTTTGAAAAAGAGTCAGCAAAAGAATATTAAAATAAACCTTAAGAATAGCTCTATTGCTGCTGAAGAAATTGTCTTTTGGGGTATATTGTTGAGGTGGAATGTATTAGACCCCATCACTTTGTTCTTTCTTTGGCTTGTGTAAGTTCTATCACTGATTTTACAAAAAAAAAATTCATGGGATTCAATTCAACTATCCTATTTATTGAAAAAGGAAATTAGTTGGAAATGGTTGCCAGTACATATGAACAAATTTAATTTTATTAAATCAAATTTCTTTTTAAAAGGTCAGTGAATTATTCATTATTTTAAGAAGCCATTTTTCATCAGAAGGATGGCAGAACATCACATGATCACCATCTTATACTAGCACATAACTGTTATTATATAGGCAAAACTTTCCATACAGTAATGCCACCCTGTGCCAACCAGAGTAATCAATGGATGCTAGAAGGCTTGTGCATAAAATCCCCATCTAGTGACTACTCATCCAACAGACTATTTTCTGGCTTGTGGCCTTCATCAGTGAGGCGCCTTGGATCTGAGAGTACTACACCTAGATCTTCAGATCTAATACAACCCTCCAGCAGCCATCTTTTATCTCCAACTACAAAACTATGAGAATGAAATTGAAAACACAATATTTTCAATCTAAGCTCAATAGCTTATATAGTCATATGGATCTGAACTCAGTTCAGCACCCATACATTTTGGTGCCTAATAGGATAGTGGTGGCTATAGTTGTTAAAGAGCCAAAGACACCAAAATGTATGGGTGTTGAGCTGAGTTCAGACCCATATGACTATATAAGTAATCGAGCTTAGATTGAAAATATTGTGTTTCAATTTCATTCTCATAGTTTTGTAGTTAAGTGGAGATAAAAGATGGCTGCTGAAGGGTTTCATTAAATCCTAAGATCTAGGTGCAGTGCTCTCAGATCCAAGGTTCCTCATTGACAAAGGCCACAATCCAGAAACTAGTCTGGTGATGTTGGATGAGTACACACTAGATGGGGGTTTTATGCAAAAGCCTTCTGGCATCCATTGATTACTTTAGTTGGCACAGGGTGGTACTACTGTATGGAGTTTTGCTCATTTAAGGATAGCAGAAGTTATAAAATAGGGGTGGTATTGTTTCAAATAAGAAATAAACAAAAATTTCAAATTGTATACTTCCTTAGTAGGCAATTAAAATGGCTGAATTACATTTCTCCATTACAGAAAAGGAAGCTCTCACAGAAGCATTAATATTTGTTAAGCTAAGACACTGATGGGAGTTTTCTTTTCTTTGATTCTTTTGTCAACTGCCTTTTTATAACTGTAATTATTAATAAATTTTATACCTACTTCATATTTCTAAAATAAAGCCAAGAACTACATCATGGTTTTTGTATGTTAATAGTCCGTCTTTTAATCACTGAGTTGAAGGATTTTTGCTATTGATTTTTAAAAATCCATGCATTGAATTTTGTTAAATTGCTTAAACTTTTTATAGAAAATGAATAGATACATATGCAAAGCTACTGAGATTAAATTTTTAAAGTTCTAGGAAAGCAAAACATATAAAAAATTTGTGCAGTATTAATATATGACTTGTAACTGGTTTCAGTTAGGTACAATATTTAAAGGGAAAATTATGATCAGTTATTATAATGAAGTACATTTGATTTTTTGTTATTTACAAAAATATTTATATAATACAAAATATATCTATTAATAAGATGCCACTAATACTAAACTAGTTATAAATTCTTAGTGTTTTCCTGAAAGTTTGTGATGATGGTGTTTTAGTTGTATTCTGTATACATATATGCTGTTATATCACTTTCAAATAAAAGTGGGAAAGATCTATAAATAAAATCATCCTCAAATATAAATATATAAAAAAGGAAATAATTTTTTTTAATTTAAATTAATATATATAATGCACAGATGGTAAACTAATTATATCATTATTTAAAGTTAAAAATCTAAACCAAGATTGTTGTAATATAAAAAAAAAATTTAAAAAGTTTTTTTATTAAAGTTAAAAGTTATTTTTAATCTTAGAATGGAAATCATTTTCTATATTGACATAATAGCAAAGAAGCCCTTGGGCATAAAGTCAATAAGAGATCAATTAAAAATAATACTAGTGATAAAATGTTGAGTTTCCACTTTAAAGAAAACTGGCCAATAATGATGAAAATGAACACAGGGTCCACAGAGAAATGTCATCATCACCAATAAAAACAGTGCCAAGCCAGGCAAGATTGATCTTAGAATTTTATGATAAGAATTAAATTGATATAAAAAGAAAACTTTTAAATGGAAATTTTTGTTTTTGGCTTACTCCTGCTGATTGCATGCTTATTTGTGTATTAGGGGTCATGCAATAAATTGTTTCCCATATTTGCACCAGTTGAGGTGGCCTCCAGAATGATAGTTCTCAGAAAGCAGCAAATGATGGACTTGTTTCCACCTAGAACAATATGAGAGTGAAAGAACTGTGAACATAGTTGTGAGATGTGTTAAGGACTGCCAAGATGGATTTCAATAAACCTTTAGCCATGGAAAGTATGAACTTTAAATAACACAAACTTTCCAAGTATTAATTTTAAGTGTCATCTAATTTTTAAAAACAATCTCTTCTCTGACTAAAGTAGAAATTTAAATTATTTATATTATTTTTTTATATGTTTGTTACTGTCATTTCTATTCTCATTAATTTCATTTAAATTAATTATTTGAAAATAGACATAAATGGCTGCAGAGATTTGTAAGATTAGGTTACTTTAAGTGGCTTAATTTTGGGCTAATTGTTTTATAGTTGAATCAGTGCTGGTGGATAGCTGTATAGATGTTTCATGTCAATGTAATCTGGATAGGTATATTGGATACTCATTCCCTGTGGCACATTAGCATACAGGGCATAATACCTACCTGAATGCATGGCCAAAATGCAGCCATCACATTGTCAGTGGTTGTAGATGTATTTCCTATGCCATTGATTTTCTTACACTTTGGTTGGGACAGTTATCTTGCAAAGACTGCTATCCATATTTATAGAGCATTGCTTTAGATATACTTCAAATAATTTCATTTTGCATCACTAATTGGGAAGTGGATCATTCCTGTCTGTTGGTAAAATGTATTAATGATCATGGAGAAGATGCCCAGTCTATCCTACCATGATTCATTATTTCTCTAATGATATCCTGTGACAGATATAAATTTCTGTCAGCATGATTGTGTTATACTAACAATCTCCTTTTGCATTGGTCATATCAGTATAAATGTGAAATTTTAGCCTATGGTTAAAAGGGATTGGGTTAGTTATGTGTGTATTCCATAGCATATTTACGCTTTGCAAAAGATTAAAATTGTATTAAATCTATTAATGTACCCATCTGTGCATGTAATTTAAATCAAATATATTTAATAGTAAATTTAATCTTCAGATGTTTGAATTAATGTGTGTGTGGTAATAATTAAATGTTTTGTTTAATTAAATTTTGGCAGTAATTTATTTATATATTTTTATTAATATTTTTTTTAAAATCAAGAATTAAAGATTTTAAATATTCAGTATAATATTATAAACTCAGTTTCTCCCTGAGCTAATGATTGGGGCTTTCAATTAGATAAAGTTGAATTTCACCCGTATGTATCTGCCACCTTTATAAATTTTCTAGATTCAAACAGCTTAGTGGCACCCTGGCATGGCAGGTAGGTTTGGGAGTTCCAGCAACCATTATAATATAATGGACTATTTCCATCATCTAATACGAGTATTGAATGTCTTTAGAAAACTTTATTTAAGTATTCCAAACACATTCAATTATTAGTGCGCTATTACTAACATTTGAATGTATTTGGAATATTTAAATAAAGTTAAATTTTTCTAAAGACATTCAATACTCATATTAGATTATGGAAATAGTCCAATATATAAATACAACTAGCTATAAATATCTTTATTCATTATGTGAAAAAAATAATACTAATTATTATTTTTCAAAAAATAGACATACAAAGATATTGAGATGGGCAATTCTTCAATCCATAAAATTCTAGAAAATCAAGACGACTAAAAATGTTGCATCTATTAACATACCATTTGAAACCATTGCATGTTAAATATTTTATTAAAAATGAATGGTAGTTGTAACTTGAATCGCTGCTTTTGGTCCCCTACTCTGAATACTTCTGTGGTCCACACAGAAACAGTGTCTCATGCGGCCACATGGGGCGTAAGTTACAACTACCTAATTAATTTTTAAGCATTATTTCCTAACAAATTACTTTCAAATTATACAATAAATTATGTTTCATTTTGTTCATTTAATATAATTACATATATTTTTGCAAAATTAATGTTTTTTTATGCAATGAATAATGGAATAGTTTTTAAGCATTTTGTTTTTACTTTATAATTAAAGCCATATTTTTAAACGGTTGTCTTTAAGTTTATAAAATTTTAATTTCAAAAATCATTGAAAACTACAAGAATTGCATGAAAAGTTGTTAACTTAGTACATAATATAAATTCATCATTTCATTCTACTCATAGAATTTTTTTTTTTGTTTTAATGCATCAAAAAATGGTTAAAAGCAATTTTTATTGTTACTGAATCAATCTATGAATATTTATGCATTATATTATTTGACTGAGTACAAGTATAGTTTATATATTTTGAGATTTAGATTAACTATTAGTGATTTGAACACAGATTTTCAGCATGATGTATGTATATTGGAGATCATTTATCTTTTTCACGTGTGTGTGATCATGGGTATCAGTTGTATGAAATAGAGTGGATAGCTGAAGGAAGACTGAACGTAGGTATAATATGATTGTAATTTTCATTATATGTGTTGAAAAATCCTATTATTGAAAAATAAAAATACAACATTTTTTTTAAAAAAATAATAAATATTAATATTCTTTTTTTCAAAAAAAAAATAATCAGATTTATATTTCACTTTTTTATATACTCATTGAAAAATAGAAATAGTTACCACAACAATTATTTTTATAATAAATATTAATATATTCTTTTTCGTTGCGAAAAAAAATCATACTAATATATTCTTTTTAAAAAAAATAAATAATAAGATTTATATTTCACTATTTTTTTTTTAATATTTATTTTTTCCAAATATTTTAAAACATATAAAATACATATGCACACACATATATATATCAAACAATTATTTATACTTAAAACATTTTTCACTTTAGAGTTCAATCTTATCATGACCATTTATAAGCTCAGAAATCAGACCAGCCTCTCTTTCACACACTTGATGATTTATATATATATGAACAAAATAATAAGAGTGAATGGTATTGCTGCGTCATTATCAATTACTATTGACATTTTTAAAGATAAATTATCTGTGCTATTAAGCCCGAATATTGCTTTGTTTTTGTTTTTGAAGTGGAGAATTTTCTAGGTTCTCATAACATAGAAATATTTGTTTGGGTTTATAGGAATTGTATAAGATTTGGGAATAGCAATAAAATAGGGGAGATTTTTGTCTGTCTAAATTCAAAACAAAAACATTATTGAAGATGTCTACAAAAAATAATTATCTTAAGGGATGTTAATAGAAATAGATAATTAACTAACATATTTCTTTATTTAATACAAAAAAATATATCCATACATTACTTTCATTTTATCTTAATTAATCAATACATGCAAATGTATAAACATATAATCTTATGATGAAATTGATAACCCATTTAGATCTTATTACTCTAAAATGGTGGAATAGATATTTAAAGAAGTAGCAACTTATTAGCAAATCCAAAGGGCTACACAGTACATTTTTACAAATTGTTTTCAGAAAATAACAGCATAAATTTAAGAATCAAACCAAGCAAGATTTTCATTCTTTTAGAAACATCTCTCACAACCCTAATATAATGCAACCAATAATATTCTTATTTATATATCAGAAAGTCTATTTAAAAGATGATCATCATCAACAAAAATTATTAAATTGATTTCAAAGCAAAAATAAAATTATTATATTTTGGTTACATAGCAAATAAATAATCAATTTAAATCTGATTAAATCCCAATAACCAATATCACTCAAACAGTTACAAACATAGTAGTTTTTATTTATTAACCACCATTTATACTATTACAAACTTGTAATCTTTACTAAGGCAATAAACCTAAAGCATGTGCAGTTGAAAATGCGAAGGGAGGGACCTCTACAGGTCTTAACCACAAGCTTACGCATTTATTGCCTTAGTAAATATTACTTACATAATCAATGTGCATTAAAATAAATTTATAATTAAAACTTGTAATCTATAAATCCTGCTAACAAATTACAAATTATTTTTGTCAATTATTGTTATAATAACTAGAACTGAATTCTACTTTTATTTCCAGCTAAATATCAGACAACAACTAATGCATTGGTGTGTTGATATTTCAGTATTTAATATTAATAAAGCATTTATATTTTAATTATACTGCCTCTTATTTCCAGCTAAATATCAGACAACAACTAATGCATTGGTGTGTTGATATTTCAGTATTTAATATTAATAAAGCATTTATATTTTAATTATACTGCCTCTGAGTTTCTCATATACATTCTTATCAACAATAGTAATATATTTTTTGATTTGGTTATGATATATTTTGCCTATCTAATCTGCTTACAGTTACATTATATATATATAATAGGATGGGGATGATTAGAGTGGTCATTCCTGGGTTAATGTCAATGGAAAATCATCACATAATCAAAATAAATATTTCAAATGATGAAACTTAATATAAATTTAAAGTATAAAGTATGTTATGCAGTAAATATTAAAGTAAGACATTAGAAATCTATAAGTAATATTATATATTAAAGAGAACATGAGATTATAAGAGATGTCTGAGAGATCAGTCCAGTTATCTTTTTAGAGCAACTAAAAGTATAATTAACCATACATAAGCCAGCATTATCAATGAATATAAGTAAGTGTAAGTAATAACCATTCATCATCATGAATAATTAGTGATCAAAAACAAATCAACAATCAATCTTTTGTGACTGGATTTGAAATAGGTCTACTACAAACCAGGCTAACTATTGAGCTTTTGCCCACTTGGGGCATTTACTTAAACATAATTTGGATGCACCAACTTAAGTATTCCTCCATAATAATATATACCCATAAAAGCAATAATCAAAATAATAATGCTGGGATATTAAAACATGCTGATCACAATCAATACTCTGGCCACTTGTTACCATTAATGTACTGGCCATTATAAACTTAATTCCTAATAAAACTAAAATAAAATAAAATGATAGTGCATGGACTTTAAAAAATACACTCTCAGGGTCAACCAGTATGATGAGGATGATGATGACTAATTGGAATATTGTCATCACCACTGGATGTCTCAAAACACTTATTACATCTCTTTATATATCAGCCTATTGTGCACAAATCTAGCTCAAAGAACATAAGCTCTATAATTATTACTGTGACTAAAAGATGAGGATTTACATAATAACCTAAAAATATTTAGAATTAAAGTTTACTGGAATAAGAATAAGGCAATACACATTTCAATTACACCTTCTGATTTTGATTAACATACAATAATAAAAATTATCACATTGTGATTTACATAACTAAAATATGCAAAATTCAAGTTATTACATCATGATTTGCATATATATTCCATATAGGCACACAGATGTGCATTTTAGTATTACATGAATATATTTCAATTGACATTTAAAATCCAATAATGATTATCATTTTAAGTTAAATGATAAAAATACCTCAAACCAAATTATACATATTATCACATTGATGTGTGGTGTAATTTATTTAATATAAAGTATTTGAATTGTCATAATCTATAAATAAAATTCAGTTTTATACATATTCAATAACATATTTAACATACATGTGTGTGCACATTGAATTGCTGACACACACTAATGTCTACCTCATTTCATTTTTGTCACAATAAAATTATTAATTTTATAATACATAATTAATTTTTGATTTAACATATATGTTGTGTGCAGGAATGTATGTGCACATTGACATTTATATTATATTTTAATTTAACACAATAAGATTATATTCAAAATATAATTTCCAGAATTAATTCCTTTATTAATATTAAGAATACATAAAATCCACATATGCATGTATAATATATAAAATATAACTTGAATCATCTATTAAACTCTATTACAGCTTTCTTTTTTCTCTTTTTGTAAAAAATAAAATCAGTTTTCAACCAGTAACTGTTTTCATTGATTAATTATCAATGTCTTTAAAATTAGATAATAGGATCATTTATTAATCCTTTGCATTTTTATTTATCTATTTTTATCCAAAATTATTACTTTTTAAAAATATGGATTTTTAAAATGTCATTTTCTTTTCTCAATAAATTATTTAAAAATAATATTTTCTATATATATATGACTGTCACAGTTCACTCTTAACTATAATGTTTTTTAGAATTGAAAATATAAATTTTGAATGTCTTTTTGTTTTCTCAATAAATGATTTTAAACAAAAGTGTTCTATATTATGTATCTCACTTTTAGAATGTCATTTCAAAAATGAATTATTTAAAACAACTCTCATTATATATATACCATATGATGCATTTGTCTGTGTTTCTTTGTATGTATACACAGCAGCATATATCTAATGACTTCATCAATTGATAGGATTCCCTTGGTGAATTGGTCTTGTATTGTCATTATTGAGATATGTATAGTCCAGGTAAATTGGTCTGCAGTAATCTCCCTTCTGTCTAGGATTGTTCCAGAGAAGCAGATGTCTTGTCTACATCTAAGGCCATAAAGACAGAGAAGTGGGCCTTCCTTCTAGGTGCAGCTAAACTCCCACTATAGTAAATCAGCAGTAGCTGCCTCCTGTTTCTGACTTCAGCACTATCTTTATGGAAGCTCTGTACAACTCTAGAACGCAGCTCTGTAGCTAATTATTCTGCTACAGTTACTATCTACTGCAAACTAGTCAACTCTTCTGACCAGCTCTTACAAAATCTATTAGCCAAAACTAAAAAACCAGACTAAAGTAATCTTTTTATCAACTCCTTTTATAGTAGAGTGGAGGTGACAAAAACACATATTAATTTTTTCAGATCCTTGCCTTTTAATTAAAAGCTATTTTTGAAAGCAACTTTGAAATTTTATCAAAGATGTGATCTACATGCTTTTACTTAAATAGAGAATTGCATACAAGCATTAATTAAAAAATTTCCAAAAATAAAGCATGCCTGTTTTTAAATTCAAAATCAGAATTCAATAAAACTATTTATTTAGACCTTTTTTGCTATTTATTTCATAATGAAATTTTATTTTACATTCTGAATTATTTATTATTTAGGAAATGTAGAAAATATCTACTAAAATTTGTCTGGGTTAATTTCTACTTTTCCTTTTAACTTTATATATAATGTGCACACACACTATACTATTGTGTTTCATGTAACAGTCCTGATAAAATGTATTATAATGGTAACCCAATGATGGAAAATTACAGCAAGATTTTAATTTATAAACCATATTACTGGTCAGACAGAGTACTAATTATATAAAAGTAATAGACTATTTCCATATTTAAAGTCCATTAAATCCACTTTTAATTTACTAAATGGAAATCCTTCTTGAATATGGAATTTATAGTAGGTTTAAGCCAAGGCACCATCCCAAACATTAGGAAAACCCACAGGAGGAGTTTGACTTATTTTAGCACTTACAAAATTGATCCCACAACTAGCCCAGTGTGTAAAAGAAATTTTGTCTCATTGGCCATCACAACTTTGACCCTTTTACAACAAGTAACATCTTTTACAAATAAATATCCACCTTATGGTAAATAATCCACTATTTTCAAATGATGAGAAATTAAGACAAAAGAGAACAAAGACCAAATTAACAAATGAAACAAATATTTATTATGCAATAGTAATGTTTTAACTAATTAAACTTAATAGAAATATACAGCATGGATTCAGGTTAACTTATTACCATTAACAATAATGCAAATAAAATATTAAAACTATTACAAATATTTACTTGAAGTCTGATATATAAAATGCAAAATATACAGAGGAAGTAATTACAATTCCTATTGTATGTTAGGTAATTATCTCTATGAAATTTCTCATCAATTTTTTGTTAAAAATCTTTTGCTGAAGGTCCTTCTGTATTGGGCTCAGTGTTTTTTCAGTCTTCTTTGGGTTTTTTTATTTTGGTATTACAGACTCAATTCTAGAAAACTTTCTACTTTCTTCAGAGAAATTAAGGTTATTTGGCTTTACACTGTAAAAGTAAACTCAGGTCTGGTTATTTCTGAAGGTAATATGTACACGTACTTTATAAGAGATAACTTTCATTTAATATACCTAAGCTAACAATACAATAGGGCAACAATTCTTAGCAATGGTGGTTAGGTTCAGTCACATTTCAGGATTTTGATGAATGCTTTCCAGATAACTTAGTAAGTAGGAACTACATTATGTCTATATTTATGGATACACACTGAGGAATTCAGCAAAGCATCATCATTAAGACTTTATAATAGTGGATTTTATTTATAGCACATGGTCTTTTGAATCAATAACTCAAGGTTTGGTGTCCACTAATCACACATATATTTAGACATGATATAAACCTGAGTAGAGGAAAATGAATTGCAAAAGAATGTCATAATAATTTTTAATGACATTTTATGTATAAATTGATCTTTGTCTAGGCTAAGTCACCCCTTATCATCTTATTGTATTTTTATTTTTTCATTAGTTTTAATTAATTAATGAAACACAAAATTATCTAGTTTGATTATGGTAAAAATTATAAATAACTTAAACTGATTAGGTTTTGTTAGATAACAATTTTGTACAATTTTTTTATAATTATTACATTCCACAAACTAAGAAAACAAAACTTAATGAAATCTTTTTTTCTTTTTTATATCATATTTAAAATCACAACTTTGAGAAAATATAAGCAACTATCATTTTAATTACTTAAAGAAAAAGATTTTCTCTTTTTTTAAAAAATAATATTCTTTATCTAAACAAAAAATATATAATCAGTCTTAATTTTTTTTTTTTTTTTTAAATCTTTAATCTAAAAGCATTTTTTAACTTATCTTGTCTAATCTTTTTTTCTCTTTTTTAAAATTGTCTTAAATTAAACAAACATAAGAATTTATTATTGTTGTTGTTGTTGTTATTGTTGTTGTTGTTATTAACAACAATTATAATTTAATGTAACTTCATTTAGACTTCTTCTGTCTTTACTTTCTTTATGCAGCTCACGTTTTAGTAATGGCCACAATATTTATGTAAATACCCCTAATTAAACATCATATAATAAGTAACAATATTTAATATTATTTTATTTTACAGCCATTTGTTTTGTGTAAAAAAAATTCAGATCTTTCAATTAGTAGAAATTAGTTGATATTTTTGTTGTTTGAAAGAGCATAAAAATGTCTCTAGTTGTTTAAGCTTAATTAATATTATTGTATATATATATATAAATTATTTTTTGGCTAAAACTGTGTATTATTTTCTATTATATACTGATATTTTGACAAACTAGCATCCACCATTGTCAAGGTAAACTCTTGAAAGAAAATTTGCTCAATCTCAAACTATAACATGACTGAGTGCGAGATGAAGCATGAAAATCAGCTTGAAATAGTTTAATATTCAGAATATGAGGGTTATCAAAATGTATATTTCTCTTAGTTTTACCACCTATTAATTTAAAGTCAATATTAGAAGACATAGTTTCCATATGGCTGGAATACATTGTGCTTCATCAGCCTATTTATACCAGTTGATCTCTTTAAAATTTCAATTGACTCTCCCATGGTTTTCAAATCATATCTTTCCAAATTAGCAAGCATTTTTGCATTGTAAAAGTCAGGCTTGTGACCAATTTCTAAAAAATGGGAAGTAAAAACTGATGAGTTAATTTTTTGATTAAAAGCATTTTTATGTTCCTTAATTCTGACATTTATTCACCTATTTTTTAGAAATTGGTCACAAACCAGACTTTGACAATGTAAAAATGCTTGCTAATTTGGAGAGATGTGATTTGAGAACCATGAGAGAGTCAATTGAAAGATTAAAAAGACCTACTGGTTTAAATAGGGATGATGAAGCACAATGTATTCCAGCGACATGGAAACCTCTTATTTTATTTATGTCTTCTAATATTGACTTTAAATTAATGGGTGGTAAAACTAAGAGAAATATACATTTTGATAAACCTCATATTCTAAATACTAAACTATTTCAAGCTGATTCTCATTCTTTCTCACACTCAGTCATGTTACAGTTTGAGATCAAACAAATTTTTCTTTCAAGAGTTTACCTTGACAATGGCAAATAGTAGTTTGTCAAAATATTGGTATATAATAGAAAATAATACACGGTTTTATCCAAGAAATAATTTATTTATATCATACAACCGTGAAAACATTAAATATAATAATACATATAAATTAAATTTGATGTCTGTATTTTTTTCAAAATAAATGTAATGTTCAAATCAATATATATATATATCAAAATAAAGTAAAATTTACATAAATTATAGTTATTTTTAGAAGTACTTTCGATGATATACCTTGTAGTCTTTATAAAGTATATAACATTGAAAAATCAAAATGAGACATCCTTTCACAATACCCATAGTTTAATTTAGATTTAGTTATCCCACAATTCTGTTATTTTAACATTTGATGACTGTTGATTCAGTAACATTTGATGATTTTATTTTACGTTGTTCAATTTGCATAATTTTTATATTTTTATAATCAAATTTACATCCATATTGACAAGATGTATTATGATCAAATATAATAGATGGTGAAGGTTTATTTTTTTTTGATTCCAAGAAATTATCAAATGACATGTTAAAATAACAGAATTGTGGGAGAACTAAATCTAAATTGAACTATGGGCATTGTGATAGGATGTCTCATTTTGATTATTCAGTGTTATATAGTTGATAAAGACTACAAGATGTATAGTTGAAAGTACTTCTAAAAATAACTGTAATTTATGTGAATTTTACTGTATTTTTATATATATATATATTGATTTGAATATTACATATATATATAAACACAGAATTACTTCTATAAAAAAGCTTTTATATTTCAACCAGCAGACTGGTTTTCATCAGAAAGCAAAATGGCTAACAACAATTATTTCTAATATTAACTACAGCAATTAACTGTATTATATATCCTGCAAATAAATACATAATCTAATAGTGAATTGGCAGAACTGGATGAGATCCCTATGCTATAAGTTCCAAAGACTGCCATTCTGCCATGACAATTAACCACTTAGAACACAATGCTATAGATAAATAATTATAAACATGTCTTCAGGAAGGTAATTTATACACATCCAAAAATGTCCATGATAATTTTATAGTAATTTAAACAATAGCAGTTCACTGCTGTATATGCATACTTAAAAAAATTAACAATAATAATAGGCTTGCAATTAAAAAATTGTTACCAGAATTTGCATGAATTGAGATTAAAATGGGAATCAGATCATTGTTTTTCTAAATACTTAATTATTTATTTATAAAATCGTAGTTTTAGATTAGTTTGTTTAAAAATTAAATAAATACTACTGTTTTATAAAGATTTCTTTGTGATTATTAATTAAAGCAAATTGCGTAGTAATAAAGTGTTATCTATTAAAATTAAACTACTTTGATAAGGATCCTATCTAAGCATTTTAAATGTAATTTTTAATCCTTTTTAGAACTAAAAAGCATATTTCTACTGGTACATGCATGGGATGTTATTGTCAAAGTGAAAATTCAGAGTAATACTAAGTATAAAAAGATAGAAGTTGAATCTTTGTGATAAATGCTTAGCTAGAGAAAGCATTTAAAATATCTCTGTCAAGGAACCCTCCCCCAAACCTCTGACCATGGTTTCGTGCTTTGGCACTCCTCAGAGAGGCACTAGGATAGCTTTAGACACTAGATCTAAAAATACCAATGCAAAGTCAGCATTTTTCTAAAAGTTATCTATTGAATGGAAAATCTGAAAATTTCAGACACTACAGGTCTTCAAACCCAGCTATCCAACTCAAATAGCTATATAGGGCTGAGAGATCTTCAGCCAAACCATATATTAGTAGTTTTAGCAATATAACATCACATAAGACTTAAAGCAGAGACTATAAATAGTCAAATAAAAAATAGAGTCATAGATCACATGACTCATTCTCTTAAGCTTGTAAGATATAAACAATGAGCATTGCCAATTGCTCAACTAGCTTTGTGATAAATGCTTAACTTTTATCACAAAGTTTGTTGAGTAATTGCCAATGCTCATTGTTTATATCTTACACAGAAGTTGAATCTATAGAATTTATTCATATATTCAAGAAATTTATTATCATCTTTGCTTTGCAAATTATTTGAATTGTATACTGTATATTTAGTAATTCATTTTTTATTCTTGAAAAATCAAAATTTCTACCCTAAATCAACAATAAATCTCCCTGCACATCTTCAGTAAGTTTTGTGCAATAAGTCAATGTCATTTTTGGAATAATCAATTTGAGAAAAAGGAAACATTGACCAGTCTTTAAATAACTCATCTACTAATAATAGAAATAAACGTATAGTTTTTATTTGATTTATCCCAATAGTTTTCAAATTGATCTGTGCACAATTAATTGTATTTTGAAATCTAATGAATAATATGTAACATTATTGGAATTATTTTGTGAAATTTTGTTTAAATCATTAGCCTAGTGGTTAGCATAGCTGCCTTCCAAGCAGCTGGCCCGGGTTCACTTCCCAGTCAACGCTTTGACATATAAAAAAAATATTAGAAAAAATAGCTGAAGAAAAACAATAGTTGAAGTAGTTAAAAAAGCCATTCTTATCTTTTAAAAATCTTTATCTTGCATTTGGGTTTGAAAGTGTCCTGAATAATCACTATAATATTGGTAAGTTGATAGCATGATTAAACAGTGCGTGTCAAAGGCTGATTACCTTCTGATTAAGAATTACTAATAAAAACTGTGCTTGTAAATTATGTTTCTTATTAAATTAAATATAGTAAATAATAATGTGATACGTTAAATGTTTTTTTATACTTTCATTTATCAGAATTGGGTCAAATCATTTCAAGTAATATTACTAAATCTTTCTAGCATTCAAAAATCTTTCATAATTCTTTCATTGTATACCAACTTTCATTGTTCTTACAGATGAAATCTTATTTAAATTTCTTTATTTAGCTGTGCATTTTGTGAAAATACTGAAAAAGAGTGCTGACCTATTAATTATTTTTTAAAAAATTTGCATTTCCACTTTAAGACAACACAATATTTAAGTTTTGGGAGCTGCAATAAATAGAAAAGCTTTTGAACATTGTTCCTTTACATTTTTTAAGCCCTAACAAATATCTGGATATTAGTACTGCAGTGCCATAGATTTCAAATGTTTTATGAATTGAAATACATATGTATTTAAATGGATATTGTCCTATACATGAGGAGTCAGAGTGACTTGAGGTCAACATGGGTATGACAACAATATTGGCATCAGCATGGGATTTGGGATTTATATCATCAGATTTTCAGTGGTACGGATGGCTGAAGAGTTGGAGGTTGGAGTTGGTTGAAGCCTGTCCATTAATGTATAAGGATATGCTATCTTAATATAAATTGAGCACTGATTATATATAAGTATGGGAGATGATAATCTGGACCAATTGATGAGTGCTGGTTTAGCATGAAATATCTTTTCTGCATGTGTGTGGTCATGTGTATCAGTAGTGTGAGATAGTTAGGCCTTGAAAGTCTGAGTTCAAATCCCCTATATTTATATTCAATGAAAGTAAATGGTATTTTATCATTGTTAATATTTAGAAATTCTATAAATTGTTTGTACATTTTTTCATTTAAGTAATATCTAACCACAGTTGATAGCTGTGAAATATTCTGACAATCTTTACTTTCATCCAACATTATCACAAGTGAACAACTTTTTATTTTATTATGAATATAATTAAAAACTTTTCAACAAAATGTATTGAATCCTTCTGTATTCAATTAGAAAGGGCTAAACTTTTATTATTTAGGCAATTTTAATTAGTAATAAATGCATATTATCAACATAACTGCCTTCATTGCATAACTGATCAACTTCATGATTATGCAATGATAATTTATGTATTGCTACATAACATGTTTCATAATTAAGTGTTTCAATATTTTTTTAGATTTGTATCTTTTTCAGTGTGAACCAAAATTTTTAAAACTTAAATAATTTAATGTTTCATATCTATTTTAAGCTTTGAGCAAATTATTTAAATTCCTGTATCTAACCAAATTCTTAATGTTTTTAATTAGAAAAAAAAAGGCATGGCTAGCAAAATAACTAACTTTTTAATTTGCTGTCTGTTTTCCAAAGTATCATGTGATCATAGATTTTTGCTTAATTGCTTAATTTTCTGTTTTAAATACTGTTTCTTTGTCATTAAAACTCAGAAATGCAAATGCTCCTATCAACAAAGAACAAATTAAGCAACATATATGGATAAAATGAATTTATAAATACATAGTATTATAAAAATATGTACAATATGAAGTTGAGATCAGATTGAAATATTCCTCTATTTTTCTGGTAAGGAATAATTTTAATAAAAATATTTTTAATAATATTTAAACAATAATAACAAATTTATTGTTCACTATTAAAATATAGGGGATTTGAACTCAGACTTACAAGCAACCTTCAACTATCCACACTACCTCATGTTATTGATAACATGTCCACACACATGTAGAAAAGATAAATAATCACCAATATACATATTTTGTGCTCTACCAACACCCATCAGTTGGTCCAGATTATCATCTCCCACACATTTATATATAATCAGTGCTCAGTCTGAGTTCAAATCCCCTATATTTACAATTAAGTTCCAGATATAAGGATGGCTGTATTTCAAATGTTCACTACTAAGTAAGTTATTCAGAGTATGGGAAAAGATGCTTATAAGCTATTACCATTATCTTTCAACTACTTTCATATCATAGACATATTTTGTGGATTTAATTTTATAATTACTTTCACAGAGTATTATACCATAACTTATAGCAATATTTTTGAAGCAATTATCTCATAACTTGCTATCTCTATGAGAATTTAATTTAAAAGTTGTTTCCATTTATGTTTATATGAGATAAAAGTATGATTTTAAAAAAAAATGTTATCATAGCCCAGCATTTTGGCACCAGCAATTACATAATAACTGCCAGCTAAAATATATAAATGCTATCTTTTGTCATTTTTACGAGAAAAAAAGTTGTGAAAAGTTGTAAATTATTACAAATATAAAAATATTATATAAGAAAGATGTAATTATTAAACAAACACAATGGTTCCTTTGCATACATGGATTTGCTAAACCCTAATTATCAGAATATAATCATTTTCAATCATTATTAATCCCAACAGAATATCTTCATGTTTAATCCAAGTTATCTACTCCATAGTTTTTCTTCTACACCCAACAACAACAACCTTTTTTAAAATTGTTTTTGGGCTAAAGTTAGCAGAATATTTGTAAATAAATTTCAATAACTTTATTGTACTTTAATATTTACATAAAATTAAAATATTTTGTTTTGTTTTGACCAGTAATATACTATTACTAAATATTAAAAGTAAATATTACGTAGAAGAGTTTATTTTTTCTTACATTAAATATTCCTTCTGGATTATTTAATTCTACTCCAAGTACGACTAGGCTGCAAACCATAAGTACAAACACTTTAATCTTCATATTTCTCAAAAAATAATTTAAAATTCTGCAAAAAAGCCCAAAACATATATATAGAAATTGAATAAGTATCTAATTTATAACTCTGAATTAACTGAATACGTACCTTCTTCGCTCTATCTTATCTTTGTCTTATGAATTAAATATAAAATATGAATGGCATATATATTTTATGGATTTATGCAAATGCAAGATAAATAATACTCTACACTTTTAATAATTTGCATCTTAGCGTATTCTATAGAGGGAAGTTAAAACTAGACTATTTAACCATTTAAATAACATTGTAAAATTTTCTTTCCGCCCACTTTATTTATAATGGCAGTTTTAGTATGTAGAATTTTTTCAATATAATTAATAAAAAGATCCCAAATGATACTTAACAATTATTAACATATTTATTACTTAATCTAGTTTTAAAATATTATAGTAAACAAAACGTTTTACGCTAAATAATTTTTTGGTTTTCAATCTTTTAACGAATTTTTCTAAACTTTTTTTTAATATATATTAATTTCTTTTTTTCAAGAAAACAATAGGTTACTCCTTTTTTTATTATTATTAAAAAAAACCCAAACAAAACACTTGTTATTGTTTGAAATGCCATTTTTTGGTTTTTGATTCATTGTAAGCGAGTTAATCGCACTGAAATGAATATTTTGAAAGCAGATATTTAAATACTGTATATATTATGATATCAGTGCAATTAACGGTCTTATGGAAAGATGATAATGCAATTCTCAGAAATATTTATCACTTTTTTAAAATTTAAGAAAACTTCTAATATCTGCATCCTATCTAACCAACATCAGTAGCCATAACAATTATTGCAGGGAAATGGATATCTGGCTATTTTAAGTTAAAAAAAGAATTAAAAAACGGAAAATCTTATTATCTGGTATTGTTTTTTGTTTCTGTAGAGGATAATTTATAGGTTGTATTGTATTTTTATCTAATATGAAATTAAACAAAAATAAATAAATTTGTTATTTTCATTATGTATAAAATTATAACGATTTACAAATACTTTATACTTTAAACAGAGCAAAACTCTCGATACAGTATTGCCACCTGTGCTAAACAGAGTAATCAATGGATGCCAGAAAGCTTGTGCATAAAATCCCTATCTAATGCCTACTCATCCAATATCCCCAGACTATTTTCTGGCTTGTGGCCTTCGTCAGTGATGAGCTTTGGATCTGAGAGCACTGCATCTAGACCTTAGGATCTAATGCAACCCTCTAGCAACGACCTTTTATCTCAGCTTAACTACTAAACTATGAGAATGAAATTGAAAACACAAAAATATTTTCAATCTAAGCTCAATAGCTTAAATAGTCATATGGGTCTGAACTCAATTCAGCACCCATACATTTTGGTATCTTTGACTCTTTTACAACCATAGCCACCGCTATCCTATTAGGCAGGATTGGTGTTAAACCATTCAGCATCACATGATCACATTTCCTATACTAGCACATTAATTGTTGATAAACAGAGCAAAACTCTCCATACAGTATTTCCACCTGTGCTAAACAGAGTAATCAGTGGATGCCAGAAACTAGTCTGGGGATATTGGATGAGTAGGCATTAGATAGGGATTTTATGCACAAGCCTTCTGGCATCCATTGATTACTCTGTTTAGCACAGGAATACTGTATGGAGAGTTTTGCTCTGTTTATCAACAATTAATGTGCTAGTATAGGAAATGTGATAATGTGATGCTTAATGGTTTAACACCAATCCTGCCTAATAGGATAGTGGTGGCTATGGTTGTAAAAGAGCCAAAGACACCAAAATGTATGGGTGCTGAACTGAGTTCAGACCCATATGACTATTTAAGCTATTGAGCTTAGATTGAAAATATTTTTTGTGTTTTCAATTTCATTCTCATAGTTTAGTAGTTAAGCTGAGATAAAAGGTGGTTGCTAGAGGGTTGCATTAGATCCTAAGATCTAGATGCAGTGCTCACAAACCAGAAACTAGTCTGGGGCCACAAGCCAGAAACTAGTCTGGGGATATCGGATGAGTAGGCATTAATAGGGATTTTATGCACAAGCCTTCTGGCATCCATTGATTACTCTGTTTAGCACAGGTGGCAATACTGTATGGAGAGTTTTGCTCTGTTTATCAACAATTAATGTGCTAGTATAGGAAATGTGATCATGTGATGCTTAATGGTTTAACACCAATCCTGCCTAATAGGATAGTGGTGGCTATGGTTGTAAAAGAGGCAAAGACATCAAAATGTCTGGGTGCTGAACTGAGTTCAGACCCATATGACTATTTAAGCTTTTGAGCTTAGATTGAAAATATTTTTTGTGTTTTCAATTTCATTCTCCTAGTTTAGTAGTTAAGTTGAGATAAAAGGTGGTTGCTAGAGGGTTGCATTAGATTCTAAGATCTAGATGCAGTGCTCTCAGATCCAAAGCTCCTCACTGATGAAGGCCACAAGCCAGAAACTAGTCTGGGGATATTGGGTGAGTAGGCATTAGATAGGGATTTTATGCACAAGCCTTCTGGCATCCATTGATTACTCTGTTTAGCACAGGTGGCAATACTGTATGGAGAGTTTTGCTCTGTTTATCAACAATTAATGTGCTAGTATAGGAAATGTGATCATGTGATGCTTAATGGTTTAACACCAATCCTGCCTAATAGGATAGTGGTGGCTATGGTTGTAAAAGAGCCAAAGACACCAAAATGTATGGGTGCCTAACTGAGTTCAGACCCATATGACTATTTAAGCTATTGAGCTTAGATTGAAAATATTTTTTGTGTTTTCAATTTCATTCTCATAGTTTAGTAGTTAAGCTGAGATAAAAGGTGGTTGCTAGAGGGTTGCATTAGATCCTAAGATCTAGATGCAGTGCTCTCAGATCCAAAGCTCCTCACTGACGAAGGCCACAGGCCAGAAACTATTCTGGGGATATTGGGTGAGTAGGCATTAGATAGGGGTTTTATGCACAAGCTTTCTGGCATCCATTGATTACTCTGTTTAGCACAGGTGGCAATACTGTATGGAGAGTTTTGCTCTGTTTATCAACAATTAATGTGCTAGTATGGGAAATGTGATCATGTGATGCTTAATGGTTTACTTTATACTTTATTAAATAAGTGAATAATTTTTGTGTGTGCGTACATATTTGAAAAAAAACAATGCAAAGCAAATACCTACAATAGCTGTCATCCCCTATAAAAGAACAGAGGTAGATAGCCTTAATAAATGCAAAAATTATGTATGAATATCATCGTCAGACGTCTATTTAAAGCAGACTTCAATGTTATTTTATTTACTCACTACCATTTTTCATCATCAATAGTAGCCCTCGTAAATGAGTATTTTCATTCTAATTCTAGAAAATATATATATAGCGAGAGAAATATAATTAACAAAAAGAGAAATAATGTTGCAGTTAGAATGATTGTATCTGTAAATTAAATGAAAATACAAATACTGATTAAATTGGAGCCGGAAGTGAGAAATAGCATGAACGAATCTTGATGATGTAGGAGAAGAAACAATACCATTCAAAGTGAGTGAAGATAATAAAATTACAAAAAGTTCAAATGAGAGAAAGAACAAAAAGAGACAGTAAAGTGAAAAAGAAATAACTAATATAATGCAAAGCAAAGAGAAGAAATAAAGTGAAAAACAAGAAAAAAAGGAAGTAAAAAATATGAATAAATCTTATTAACATATCTATGTTGATTAAAAAATGAGAGAAAAATGAATTAAAGTGGTGTGTGTGTGTGGGGGGGGGTTTGAAAATGTAAGAGGGAGTGGAAAATAAGATGTGATATGTTGGAATATTTCCATCATTTATGAGTGAATGTTGAATGTTGAATGTATAGAAAATTTTAAACTTTATTTAAACTTTCCAAATACAAACAACTTGTTAGTAATAACACACAAATAGACAATACAGGTTATTATTAACAAGTCATTACTAACAAGTTGTTTGTATTTGGAAAGTTTAAATAAAGTTTAAATTTTTCGATACATTCAACATTCACTCATAAATGATGGAAATAGTCCAACATATCACATCTTATAGTATACCATCATTACAAACCTTCAGACAAATACTGAGTGGAAAATGTATTATACATTGGTACAACAAAAAATAGATTAAAGACTAGATTTAAACAACATTTAAATGATAGAAATTCCAATGAGTATATACATTATAAAGAATTTGTACATAAAAGGTTAAAAAACTACAGAGAAAGGATGATAAAAAGAATATTTTTACACAAATAGATATAAAACTGTTTTAAATAGGATTAATGGTGTAGATAAGGAATGTAAAATAAAAGATAATTAATATAGAATTTTTAAGTAGTATATTAAGTATAAGTTGTCAAGCGTTAGTGGCCTAGTGGTTAGCATAGCTACCTTCCAAGCAGCTGGCCCGAGTTCGCTTCCCGGTCAACGCATTTGACATGAAAAAAAAAAAAAAGTATTTTAAGTAAATTGTTAACGAATAGAGAAAAATGAAATGAGTTTCTAAATAGATTTAAAAGTATAGAAAGGGAATGCAGATAATTGATATAGAAGTTAGATAAAATAGTTAAAAAAGTAATAAATTTGTAAACTGGGGTGGGGGTGGGGTAAAATGATATATATATATAATTAGTTGTTTTGCTGGTGTTTTGGATAGTTTCTAATATTTTTAAAAATGTATACTTGATAAGTAAAAAAGGAAGTTTTATAATAAAGAAAGTAGAGGGAGGGAGAAGTAAGTAAAAATATAATTAATATGTCTTATTATAATGGACTTGATATGTTAATATACAAAGAGATTTGTATTTTCAGTATTATGTAAAGATATGTATTTTTTTATTGTAGATCCTTGAAAATGACTGTAATAATGATGTAAAAAACAGATGAAACATTAGAAGGTGTGGATTTATATATATGTTCATAAGTTAATATATGGAAATAAAATTTTTAGAAAAAAATAAGAAATTTATGTATTTATTTATAATATTGAAGAACATATATTTTAAAAGAAAAAAGTGGTGGTTTAATTTGTCATTGTATAATGATAATATTATGGTGTAATATATATATTGTGTTTATTTATCTATTGATTGACATATAAAATATAAAAAAAATGTATGTACATAAAAAAATCTATACTCAACACATGCTTAATTGTGAAATTAAAAAATATATATCAATATATTAATTACTTTAAATACAAATAATTAAAAAGATATGTTTTACTAAATATATATAAAAATCTTACAAATTATATTATTAAGTTCAATTATAAAACCAAATAGAAATAAATAAAACATATATCCTATTATATCTGCAGTTTTATGTGCAGACATATGACTGAGTTGTACATAACATATAATAAAGTTTGGGATTTGATATTCTTTTCTTTTATAAGGGTATCTTAAATAGACTCCTGTTATTTTCCTGCATCTTCCTGAAAATATTAGCATCTTGTAGAGTGGTTTTTAAATTTCTTTATTACATTTATCTTTTTATTCACCCTATAATTTAAGTTCCAAAAAAAATATTTGACTGTGGATCTGTTTATTTCATGGGACTGGATAATATATTTATTTATAAAAATTGGATTTCACTTTTTCCAACAGGCTCTTTTAAAATATTTTTATTTCGGGCAGGCTTTTCCTACACAGACATCTCAGGTGGTTTATATTCTAGGTTCATATTTTTAGAATAAAAATAGTATCAGCTGGTATTTAAACAGATAATATATCTAGTCCATGCCTAAAGTTACTGTCAAATAGTGAATATTTACATTATTTTGTAAAGTAATCCAATTGCTTATTCACTACAAATTATTAATAAGATCAATAATCTTTCACTATTGGTTAAAACTTCCGAACTTAACAACTTGGCACAAGATTTGTTCAGCAGACAGAAAAAGAAAGAAAAGATGAACACAATCTTATTTATATCCAATCAATATAAATAAAATCATCAGATTAAACCAATAGAAAAAATACATTAGATTTTTCCTTCTTTTGTTTATCTTCTCTTTTAATTAAGATTATCCTTTCAAGGCACTTCAGCATTCTTATTTATAGGTTTAAACTCTTTCATTCAAAAAAATATAAACATATAAATCCCCAATACTATAATAAATTAATTACATTGGATTGTATGTTTTAATATTCACAGAAGAAAATTCAATATAAACTCATAAAAAAGATACCCCCTCCTCTCAAAAAAAAAAAATGTTATTAAGTTGTTGTTTTTTTTAGGTATAATAAAACTAAGTACATTATTTGTTTTACAATGAAAGGGAATCCTCACAGAATTTTCTATAGATTTTAATTATATAAGTTAAACAACATTTACTAACCTTTACTTAAAATATCCAATTCTACAAAGATATTATTTATTTTAATGAGAAAAAATTACCAGGTTTAAACCAATGCACTATAATGTACTGATATATATATATATAGTTAAAGATTAGCAGTAATTAGAAATTATGTAAATAAACCTGGATGAATGTAAATTTCAATGACAGTACATGAGACATTTGTTATCTATTTGATATACCATTTGAAAACATTGGCCAATTGCACATTTTATAGCAGCTTGCTCATAGAAATCTCTATAACTATAAAAACTTTTTCTTTATTAATAATGTTAGGCAGATGATTTGATGTCAAAATATGAAAACTCCAATTAGATTTTTTCTTTAAAAGCCCATTCAAGAAACATTCAGTATACAGTTGCCATAGCATGTAAAAAAAAAAAAAAAACTGGCCAATCCTCATATGATGAACAATTAGGTAGACTATAACAGATCTACTATTTTTTATTCATTGAGTAGACTAACAAATATATTATTGTTTAGAAAATAACTATTAAAGTGGAGTCTAATTCATTTAACATTTGCTCACACATAAAAAAAAACTAACCATGGATTAATTTTAATAAAACAAGGATTTTTTCAAAAATTGATTAATATGGTTGCAGATTATAAAAATTAAAAAAAAAGTGTCTATCTATTTAGAAGAAAATTATTGCAGAGAAATTGATCATTTGAAACTCTTTATCCAATAAGCTTGGAGAATTGAAAAGATAATCAGAATAAATTATTATAATTTTACAATATTGATATCAGCATGGGATTTGGGAATCCTATCATCAAATGTTCAATGGTATGTATGGCTGAAGAGTTGGAGGTTGGAGTAGGTTGAAACCTGTCCATTAAAGGATTTGCTATCTTAATATAAACTGAGCATTGATTATAATATATATGTATGGAAAATGGTAATCTGGACCAACTGATGAATGCTGGTTTAGCATGAAATATGTTTATTGGTGATTATTTATCTGTTCTGCATGTGTATAGTCATGTGTATCAGTAGTATAAGATAGTGTGGATAGTGAAGTAGCTTGAAAGTCTGAGTTCAAATCCCCTATATTTATAATTTAAAGAAAAAGCATGATTCATTAGCTGTTTATTTTTTTTTTTTGACTGCAAACATGTATTTTTGTGGAATAGTTTTAGACCAAACTCACATGAAATATCATGGAAATAAGCAAACAGCTGTCTCATTTAGACCCTTGGAAATATCTACTAGAAATAATTTTAAACTATATACATTTAATTTCTTAATTAAAAACCAACCAGTAACCACCTAAACATTCACAATAAAGATAGTAATCAATATTTCTCACTGCTGTCAAGGCAGCCTTCTCACCTTTTAATAGCACAAATGTGAATGTTTAGGTGGTTACTGGTTGGTTTCTAATTACATAATTACCTCATTTAGCTTTAAGCATTATTTCAGTTATTTAATTTCTTATAGAATAATCATAAACCATCATCAATTATTTTGTGAAAATATTCAAATTAACTCAAACCAATTGGTCATAGCACTTTGGGAAATATAATTTTAACATTTTTTTGTGATTAAGCATTCTATTAGAATGTGGCTTGTATCTGGCATTCATTGAAAAATATTTAAACAACATCAATTATTACATAAAAAGTAATGTTCAAACATCTCCTTATTTTAATGTTCATGAATTTAAATGTAAAGTATTCAATTTAAATAAAATAAAAACAGTATATAAAAAAATAATAATAAAAATAGATCGATAAAAAAAGCTATATTTCTTAATGGAGGAAGTAATTTGGTTAATAAATATTTGTGAAATTTAGAAGATAATATGAAAGTGATATGACATTTAATGTGTTGTTTTATATATTTATTTGCAATTAATAATGATTCTATGTTTTTGCAAGTTTTTTATTATTTAAAGTTTAAAACTTTTATGTTACCTGATTTATTTATTACTTTATTTATTACATATATTAAATGTTGTTTATATATATAAGAAAATAAATTCTTTCAAAGAATGTTGACAATTATCAACTATTATGGTAATTCAGGAAAGTAACAAATATTATTTTGCACAAAAGATTTATGACCGTAGTTATTGAGAATTATCTACATTCTCTGGAAAAATATATTTTATTATATAATATCTGCAATATATACATGTGATGTAGTTATACATATATATCAGGGGTAGGCAAATGGGCCACATGTGGCCCACTAAGAGTTTTTATGTGGCCCACCAACACAATCAGAAAAATCCTCCTTGAACTGAGATTTCCTTCCCATGTGTGACCGAAGATTAGTCTCATATTTTCCACTAGGATGGCCACGTCAATACACATGTGCAGTGTAGATATGATGTGCAGTGCCTTTCCAGTTGATCTGGTTAATTTCAATTTTGTCTTTGCATTAGTAAATATATACATTTCCAACTTTAGTGAAACCATGAACCCTCTGAAATAATGTAAAATCGGTGATGAATGTCGTGTGTTTAATTAAGAATGGACAAACAAATATTTCTTTGGTAATACATGAAATAAAGCAGCATGTTTATTGTGTCATGAAAAAAAGGTGCAGCCCTTCACTTCCACAAAGTGGCCCCCAATGTGGCCCTTCCCCAACCTCTGTGGCCCCCAAGCCAAAAACAATTGCCCACTCCTGATATATATGTATTCAAAAATTGTGAAATCTTCATGACTTAGTGATTATGCCATTTATCTGTCATAGCTTGAAATTGTTGAAAATTATTCTGACATCAAAATACATAAAAAAAAAAAATCAATTAATAGTATACAGTAATCTAGTTAGCTATTTCATGATTTGGTAACCACCTGTTTTAGCTATAAGAGAGCCAAAAAGCAAACTCACCACCTGACAATTTGATTGTTTGATGAAAGATATTTTTTTCTCTGCTTCTGAATGAAGGAATATTGGAGATGTTCTGCAGTATATTATGGAAAAATTATTTTACCTCATATAAACTTTGCATTATATAAAAGGAATACTTTAATCTAATAAAGAGTTATATAAAAAATTAATAAAAAAAATTGTAAATAAAACAAAAATTAAAAAAAAGTGGCGTTTTAGTTATCTGATTACGCTGCTTCAAAAAGGAAGAATGTTTCTATATATTCCAGTTATTTGTGAATGTAAATATGAATATAATATAAAGAATATTTTGATTTTTTTCCATGATCGGAGCAAACAGAAATTCATAATATTCACTCAATGTTTCATTATCATTGTATTTGTGATTAACATGTTAAGACTCAATTGGTAAACTGTCACAAATGGGCTGCTAACAAAATGCTTTGGGCATTTTGGCTTTGACTTTGATTTTAAAACCAAGAACACTCCATGGTTCGCCCCCCCCCCCAGTTGTTTGGCAATTTTTAAATAAAACTTCACTTGGGTTTTCATGAAGGTAGTAGCATGAATATAAAGATATATATTAGAATAACCATACAAAGAAATCAAGTCATATGTCATATGACCTAATTTAACAAGCTCATATTACAAATGTTACATATAGAGCTCGCAAATAAGCTCTTAACGAGTTTGCAGAATGTCCCCAATCCCAGAATATCCTAGAACCTCACTAAAGAAACCAGTAACAGAAACGAATCTGAAGTTGGGGATATTCTGCAAATCTTGTTAAGAGCTTATTTGCAAGCTCTATATATAGCATTTAGAATAATCATATATTTTATATTTACAATTATGATTGACAAAAATCAAAAAGTCTTCATAATTTACAGTTATAAAATGATCAATCAAACCACAACAGTTTTTGAATGAAGACAGAATAATGCTAAGAATCAATGACTTATATAAAGATTATCCTTTGATGTCTTTCTATTTTATTTACTACGGTGTAGATGATTTTCAAATGAAAACGAATTGTTTGAATTATGTAAACTTTTTAATATTAAATGAAAAAATGCTAGGCCTTGTGAATGTATAAAGAAAGTAAAATGACAACTGACTGGAAATATTGGAAGCATGGGTGTGTGGGATTCATTATAGATAAAGCATGAAAGATAAATTAGAGTGAATAATGGTAAGAACAGGTAAAACTCTCCATATAGTATAGCCTCCCTGTGCCAACCAGAGTAATCAATAATTGCCAAAAGGCTTGTGCATAAAATCCCCATTTAGTGCCTACTCATCCAATATCCCAAGACTAGTAGTTTCTGGCTTGTGGCCTTCATCAGTGGTTGGCACAGTGAGGCACTACTGTATGGAGAGTTTTGCCTGTTTAATATCAGTTATGTGATAGCATAAGAAATGGCGATCATGTGATGTTCAGTGGCTTAACACCAATCCTGCCTAATAGGATAGTGGTGGCTATGGTTGTTAAAGAGCCGAAGACACCAAAATGTATGGGTGCTGAATTGAGTTTAGACCCATATGACTATATAAGCTATTGAGCTTAGATTAAAAATATTATTGTTTTCAATTTCATTCTCATAGTTTTGTAGTTAAGTAGAGATAAAAGGTGACTGCTGGAGGGTTCCATTAGATCCTAAGATATATGTGCAGTGCTCTCAGATCCAAGGCTCCTCGCTGATGAAGGCCACAAGCCAGAAACTAGTCTGGGGATATTGAATGAGTAGGCATTAGATGTGGATTTTATGCACAAGCCTTCTGGCATCCATTGATTTCTCTGGTTGGCACAGGGTGGCACTACTGTATGGAGAGTTTTGCCTGTTTAATAACAGTTATGTGCTAGCATAAGAGATGGTGAACATGTGATGTTTAATAATGGTAAGATTGGTTAAGCAATTCAGTAGAGGTACTTGCACTTCATTTTGATAAAGAAGTAGAGGCCTTTAATAAATACATGTACACAATGCTTTTCATCAGACTAAACAATATTTCAAAATTATCACAGAAAACTTAATGCTAGTATTGGAAACTTTAAAAAGTGGGTGTGGAAAAAATTGGGTATAGAAACAGAAGTGAAATATTAAAAAAATCAAAATATTATAAACTTTTTTAATTCTAACAACAAATTTAATAGTCTTAAGAGCAACAACAAAAGGTCATAGTTGAATTAGATCATATGTTGAGTAACAAAACAGATAACATACTTTTAAGTCTATTATCATTAATAAATTCAACACAGAAAGGGTTTACATTATAGCAAGATATAAGGTAGTAAATACAGCATGTATTTCAATATCATGTTTACTTTCAGGCATTGACTAGCAAAACAAATACTATTTATAAATAGTTTAGTATCTATTTATTTATTGGATTGATAAGCTAATGCAAAATAATCATTTGTGGGATTAAAAGATCTATTATAATTTTCTTTTTCCTTTTCCTATGTATTGACTTCTACTTTAACATATACCATTTACACCTTTCTTAAACATTTTATCAAAACACTTTATTTATATCAAAGTTAACAGTTTTGACTGTCCTGCAGTCATCATCAGAGCTATTTACAATTATATTAAATAGGATTGTAAAGGGCTTTGATGATAGCTACAGGGCAGTTGAAACTGTTAGTTTTGATATAAATAAAATGTATTGATAAAGTGTTTAAGAAAGTGTAAATGGTATGATTAAAAGATCTAGCAAGTTTACTAACAAGGCTGAAAACACAGCCTTATTTATACATGGCCAAGTTCTAACTTTCATGAAAGAAATCTATTTCTTTTTCATTGTAAATGAAGAATTTTAAGACAAATATTTTTACTAGAATAAATATGTTTGTTATGACATTATATATAATTTATAACTTTAACTAATGAACTAAATGTTGTTAATAAGTATTTCAGCACTCTTTTATTTATTATTATAATGGATTGCTCAACCAATTCAAAACAACTATTTACATGATTTATTTCAGATATATAGAAAATAAAAATTTACTAAATAAAGGGGTGCTAAAATGGTTATTAATAGCATTTGGTTTATTAATCGAGACTGAAAACTAAAGACTCAAAAACTGTTTAGAAAAACAGTGTCAATAGTTGATATTTCTAACATTCAAAAATATTTCAATAAATATAAGATAAAACTTGCAAATTGATTTAAAATATTATTTAATATTTTCAATAGTTTTTACATACCAATTGGGTGAATTCTAAAGAATGTGATGATCATATAATGAAAGTTACATCAAGTCTATTAGAGTATGATCATGACTCAAAATTTAGTATGATGAAAGTTATATATAAAGTCTGTCTTACAATCAATGAATAGTAATGTGATATAAATATAATGTAAACATTTGAAGATTTGGTTAGAAATGAAATTGACTTTAAATATAAATAACTTATATAGGCACATATTATACTTATTAAGATAGGTGTGTGGATAGATGGATAGATGAACCAAGAGATATAAGATAGACTTTTAGATAGATAGACCAACAGATAGAGAGACAAATAGAAAGGTCTGGGTATTAGAAAGGTGATAGATAGATAGATAGATAGATAGATAGATAGATAGATAGATAGATAGATAGATAGATAGATAGATAGATAGATAGATAGATAGATAGATAGATAGATAGATAGATAGATAGATAGATAGATAGATAGATAGATAGATAGATAGATAGATAGATAGATAGATAGATAGATAGATAGATATGATAGGTAGGTAGGTAGGTAGATATATAGATAGATAGATAGATAGATAGATAGATAGATAGATAGATAGATAGATAGATAGATAGATAGATAGATAGATAGATAGATAGATAGATAATATTATTTTGGTACTTTGTCATTATTAATAATAACATAAAAATACCAAAACAGATAATTCCAAACATATTTATAAATGTAGATGACTTCATGAAAAAAAATTGTTTATTTTTATACATTAATACGCTTTCATAATCTTTAATTTTTTTTAATATTAAAAGTCAATCTCTAAATATTTACTGCGATAGGTTTTAAATAACTTCATTAAACTGAAACGCAATTAAAGAGTCCAAGAATTTATTTTTACAAATATCCTTGTTTTCCAATGACTTTTGATATAATCAAACAATACTTCTAACATTATACTTAGATATTAGAAGTTATTTATTAATAATCAATAAATTGTAAATTCACTTATAGCAAAATTTTATAGTCAAAAAAGTATATATATATATTATCGTCTTAAAGTGTGTACGTGTTTACAAACAATACATATTTAAAAAAAATGAAGGAAATAATTCGCTATTATGGTTTTAAAATATCACGTATTTGTACTTAAACATAATGCAACGAACTACTTGGTTAAATGAAATTTTATGAGTTTATTCATTAAAGTACACCTATTTTGCCTTAGAATAGAATTTTAGGGAATTACAAAAATGAGCATTTATTGTTTTCTTGTATAATTAAATAATCAATTGTGATAATCTCACTAAATTCCTTCAGAAGACCATTACACACTATGCTAATTGCAGATAGTAAAGGCAACATTTCACAGTTATGCAGTTTGGTATCAAACTCTATAGTACAATGTCATTGGAATGATTCCCATTTTAGCCTTTCCCCCATTTAAACTTCTTATGAACTTCTGAACAATAAAGTCATTCAATTAATTATTTTATGCTAGTCACAAACAGTGTATGATATCATATAATTAGTGAAAATTACATATAACAAATATTGGCTTTATAAATGCATATATAACTAAGAGACAACCACAAATAGACCAGTGTTGGACATCACATATTTGTGATTAATATAAACCACATAAAGTCAAGTATTAATAGTATCTGAACAGGCACAGAAACATGCTAATAGGGGGAGATCTCACTGGCCTTTCCTCTTATATAAGTGAGTTTATCTTATTTTATTGTAAATCTAAAAATGAACTGTCACGTGTGATGATTTATGTTATTTATGTAATATTTATAAATGTAATGAAATTCTTAAAATGTACAAAGAGTTTTATTTCTATATCACATAACATCCTCATAAGTATTTTAGATATATTTTAAATGCTTTTCTTGATGTTGGAAATTTTGTTTGCTTATTAACTTTTGATCATTTTCAAGTTAGAATGAAATTTTTAGTCAAGATTTAATATGTTTATATTCAATAGAATTGCTTCAAAATTGATATATAGTGAAGTTATACCAACCTAATCCATTTGAAATACTTAACTTTTCAATATGCCAGTTATTTTGATAGATATGGGACAAAGAGTGCAAAAATATGAAAAATATTCAATAACTTCATGTATTGCAGTTAACAATTATTCTTAGAACATAAATTTTCACAAGAGGGCAGTATATATATTTTTTCTTTCAATTTAATAAAAAAAAATGTAGAAAACTTTCATTATTTAAAATGATCATGAAAAGATAAAAAAGAAAGTTCTATATAATTTTTCAAAACAATGATGCTGAATTTTTGTTTTTTACAAAATTGTTTTAAAATAGAAATAAAAAAACTAGCAAACAATATTAAATAGAAAACTTAGTTACTGATTATATATATATATATAATTATATACACATAGTATATATATATTAACTTATTGCAGAAATATCTAATAATATACATTATATGCATGATAATAATTTAAAGTAAAATTATATAGATTAAATGAAGATTCATTTACATTATATACACATTTATTATTATGTGCACATACTAAATATGATATATAGATAAGAAGTATACATTTTAAGTTATAGTATAAGTTTGTAGTGATATATATATAATACAAAACCATAAAACAATATAATACTAGGTAAAATCCAAAATTTTTACCAAAATCCTTACATGACCATTGTTTCATCTATTACCAATAGACTTGTCAAGTGAAAATCAAACTAAAGAAACAAGCATATATACACAAACAAACAAACCTTCCTATAATTTGTTTCAAACACCACCTTCCCTTAATATCAAAAGATGTCTTCATAAGATTGATAGCCTCAGATTCAAGAAGTTTTATTATCAAAGTCTCCTTTATTTTTTTAATTGATTCTTTTCATTAAAAATAACCAATGCATTGTTAAACAATATTTCATGACCTCGTTCAATTCATGAATATATAAATTTGGATTAAGATACCTATGTTTAACTCTACTTATATGAACCTTAATTCTTTCATTAAGACTAAACTTACTTTGACATATATAAAACTTATTACAACTACATGGAATCTTATAAACAATACCAAGAATAGACCAACTATCAATAGACTGCTTTAAACCATTAATTAATGAATTCAAATCAGAACCTTTCTTCCATACAACCTTCATTCATTCTAACAAATGGCTATTCTTATAAACCAAAATTATATATTGAAGACTTAAATGGTAAAATACACTCATTATCCTTACCAACAAAATTCTTACCACTAAAATCATGACTATTAACATTATTAAATATAACATTTCTAATAAAATCATGATTATAACCCAATTCTACATAATCAATAGCAAATTGACCTCATTGAAGATCAACATTATCATTAAAATTATTAAGCCTTCTATTCCTACAACAAAAATTCAACAAAGACATTTTTTTATGTGTAAAAGGCTGATAACTATCAGGCCTAATCATATTTCTCAAATTCTTAGGTTTTATAAAATGACTTCAAAAAAACATCATTAACCTTCTCACTTAATTTCCAAAACCTTAATTTTACAAAATCAAAACTACTACCTTCAATAGTAAACTTAATACTAGAATCAAAAGCATTCAATCCATTTAAAAACTTCTCAATTGTTTCTTTCTGAATAACAAACAAACAATCATCAACATACATAACAAATAATTTTAAAGAACATGAAAACTGATTAATGACCCTACACTCCAAATAATCAATATAGACAGTGCACATTAATGGAGAAATAATATAACCAATAACCCAACCCTCTCTAATCTTATAAAACACACCATTACACATAAAATACATTGAATCCTCTAACAGTAAAAGCAAATCGTGAAAAACCTTAATCTTATCTGTAGAAAAACATTCCAATTTTTTTAAAATTGAAAGAAAAACATCAACCAAATAATACATATTTTCAATGTCTAAACTATCAAAAACACACTCATCATCAAAAATATTTATTTTCTTAAAAGCTTCAAAAGAAAAAGAAACACAAAATTGATCCAATTCAATATAATACTTTAAAAATCTTATAAAAATGTTTGATATTTTATCAACAATTCCTCCTGTAAAATCAAAACTACATCTCAAAGGAAAATTATCTTTATGAACTTCAAATTAAAGAAAACCTTTGGAGCCACATAATCACTAGGATAGCAACTTAAATAAGTAGCTCTATCAAAAATCTTTTTATTTTCCATAACTTTCATAATTTTAATCAATTTATATTTTATTTTTTTACCAGGATCAGAATCTAAAATAGCATTCTTTCCATTATTTAATTCTAACAAAAGTTTATGTTTAATATCAATATTATTTAACAATACAAACCAGCCACGTTCTAACAAAACTTTATGTTTGATATCAATATTATTTAACAATACAAATCAGCCACGTTTATCTTTTTTCAACAAGATGACATCCTTGACTGTCAATCTTTCTCTAACAATTCTAATCTCCTTAGGGGCAAAAATAAAATTTTCTCTTTTAAGTAACTGACTAGTCAAAATAACCTGTAAAGACACTTTATTATCATCAGAAATATTACTACTACCTTCAATAACAAAAATAAAATCAAAAACTAAACTTTTATTAGCAAAAGGAACAAAACTAGGACCCTTAGCTAGAATAGCCAAATCAGATAAATTCAAAACATAATTTGACAAATTTAAACTAACGAAGCATCAAACCTATTTTATAAAACCTAAATCTAAACCCTTTTTGTTTCACAAAACTTTTATTTCCAGACTTTCCAGCCAACCAATTAATTTTTTTAAATACTTATTACAGTAATCAAGTATTTACCTTGCTATGATGTCATTAGCCTGAAGGCATACAACTCTAATTATCCTATATTTGCGTCATCGGAAAAACACATGAACATTATCATGGCAATGAAGATACTGACATGACTAATTTGAGAGATTTTATTTTTTGATCCATGAGATTTTTTTTGTCTTGACCTATGAGATTTAAAAGTGGATTTTTTCCTATTTGTGGCAGCATTTTTTTCAGTGCTTTAATATTTCCTATTTGGGTATATCCCTATTTGTTGCAGCGTTTTTTTCAGTGCTTTAATATTTCAGCAATTTTTTAAAATAAAACATTACTTTCTCAACATTTGTAAGTAATTTGCATGTTATTTCTTCTATGATATTAAGTGGATGTATTTTATTAATTTTCCGGATTTTCCATTTTTAGACATCAATTTAGAAATGGCTATTGTTGAAGCAAGAGACCTGAAGTTGTGGGATCTCCCAAAATGTGAAGAAGTGGCAATAGCTTTCTTTCAACAACAAGGAATTTTACACCATGTGAAATTGTGTGAAAATGGCCATGAGATGAAGAAGTACATCCATGGTACTGAAAAACAGTGGTGGTGTAATTTAAAAGATTGTCTAAAAAAACTCCTATAAGAAAAGGCACGTGGTTTGAAGGCTCGAGAATATCCTTCATAACATCTCTCCATTTTATATATTGTTGGTCCAGAGAATTAGCGTCTATCCTATTTTGTGCTGATCAATTAGAAATGGCGGACAAGACTGTGATTGACTGGAACAACTATCTTCATGAAGTATTGCATGAAAACTGTTATGTAATCAAAGGTGGAAAATCGGAGGGCCTAACACAATTGTGGAAATAGACAAAACTCTATTCTCCAAGCATAAGAACAATGCTGGCAGAGTACTTCCATAGCAATGAGTATTTGACGGTATCTACAGAGAGGCAGATGAATGCTTTATAATAGCCATTGCAGACAGAAGTGTGTCCAGTCTCATGCAAGCCATTTTAGAGAATGTGCACCAAGGCACTACTATTTATAGCGATTGCTGGAAAGGATAGAAAAGTGGGGAATTGGAGCTGGCTGGATACGAGCATCATCGAGTGTACCATACATATAATTTTGTAGACCCTACAACCGGTGTTCACACACAAAATATTGAAAGGTTGTGGGGTTTAGTGAATTGGAGAAATAAAAAGTACAGAGAAACTGCACATCAACACTTAGATTCCTATTTGACTGAGTTTATGTGGAGGCGTACCTACAAAGATGGTCATTTTGGTGCAATTTTACAACATATAAGCCAGTTCAGTCCACCGCAGTGATCGTTATTTGGGTACGTATGCATTTTGTTGTGATATTCATCTTTTTTTTTTTTTTTATAAATTACAGTAGTTGTAAATCATAGTTATTTCCACTAAAAAAAAAACAAATTCATAAATTTATATAGTACTTTTAAGATGAGTGAATTGTGATTAATTATGATTTGTAGACTCATAGTTTTCACTTTATGATGGGTTTTTTTTTAAAAAAACAAAATTATTATTTGTAGACTCGCAGTTTTCACTTTATGATAGGTTTTTTTTAAGCCAACAAAATTATTAGTTGAATACTTATAGAATTATTACTTCTGGACTCGCACTTTATGTTGGGTTTTTTTAAAAAAGACAAAATTATTTTTTGTAGACTCGCAGTTATTTGTAGACTCACAGTTTTCATTTTATGATTGGTTTTTTTAAGATGACAAAATTATTATTATTACTTCTGGACTCACACTTTATGATAGGTTTTGTAGACTTGCAGTTATTTGTAGACTCGCAGTTTACACTTTATGATAACTATATAGTACTTTTAACACGACTGATTTATTATTTGTGGACTCACAGTTTTTACTTATTAATTTTGTAGTGATATTTATCTTACATTTTTCTATTTTGCATCCAATTTTAGTTAATTATTTATGATGTATATATTATTTTTAACCTTTTTTTGCCACATATCACTCTATTTTGTGTCCTATTTATTAATTTTTTTTTTCAGGATGGACGCGCCAGCATTATCCTGTACCACATGCCATTTTCTCCATTTTTACCTCATGACCCTGTACTACATGCCTTTCCCCCACTTGTCGTTTCTATGATGTCATTACCCTGAGGACATTCTAATCTAGTGATCTTTGATGTAATGTCACCATGTGATATGCGGCAAAATTTTAGCGATTACATTTGTCTGCAAATCATTAGATGACGTTATCTTAAAAATCGGATGGTTAGAGTGGTATGCCTTCAGGCTAATGACGTCATAGCAAGGGAAATACTGGACTACCCTTATTACTCTGATTTAACATTTACTCGTAAAGAACTTTAAAAAATAATTCAAAACTGAATAATTAAAATTACTTTTAAAATCCAACCCTCTTCTAATTATTTTAAACCTATCAGCATGGGATTTGGGCTTTCATCATTAGATTTTCAATAATATGGTTGGCTGAAAAATTGGAGGTCAGACTAGATAGAAGCCTGTCCATTAAAGTGTGAACTTTTGCTATCTTAATATAAACTGAGCACTGATTATATATGTGTGTGGGAGATGATAATCTGGACCAACTGATGAGTGCTAGTTCAGCACAAAATATGTATATTAGTGATTATTTATCTTTTCTGCATGTGTGTGGTCATGTGTATCAGTTATATGAGATAGTGTGGATTGTTGAAGGGTGCTTGAAGGTCTGAGTTCAAATCCCCTATATTTTCAATTAAATTAGATAAACTACCCATAATCTGCATAATAAGTTGTTTAAGAATGAATTTTTTAAAATCTATAATAAAATCACTATTAGAAAATAATACCAATTTTCTATCCAACCTAATATTACATGAATTAGGAAAAACATTACAAAGCCTATAAGACTTAAGAAAATTTACCTGAGTTTTTAAAGACTCTAATTTTAGTGGACATATTAATTAACTTTTTTATTTCTAAAATTTCTACACCAGAAAAATTATTATGTAAAATTTTTCATATACTGAAAAAAAATTAATAATATAACTGTACAATCACAAACAAATAATAATAAATAATATAATATAAATAACATACAAATAATATCAAAATATAAATATCCACAAAAAAATAAAATAAAATAGGAAACTCACAAAACCATATAACACTATCTAAAATATTAAATAGTATACCTAAATAGAAAACCAAAACTGCCTAACACTATACTAGTAATAAATAAAAAACAAAACCATAAAACAATACAATACTAGATAAAATCCAAATTTTTTACCAAAATCCTTATACGACCATGGTTTCATCTATTACAAATGGACCTTGTCAAGTAAAAATCAAACTAAAGGAACAAACATATACATACAAACAAACAAACTTCCCATAATTCATTTCAAGCACTAGCTTCTTTTGATATTAAATGTTTATTTTATAACAAATAATAAATATAGGAATATAAAAAGTTATAGTTATAATTAGATAATAATATTATAAGAAGATTAAAGGTAACATAATGATAATATAAAAGAACATGTTTGTGAAATATTTAGAATGTGATAAAATACAAATTGTATATTTTATTGATATATTTTAATATGGAAATATTAAGAAGTAGTTTAATATTCATAGAGTAAAGTATGGAATATACTATATCCTTGTTGTAAATAATTTTAGAGTGAAGTGTAAATTATTTATTTTATTATAAATGCTTTGTTATTAGTGGTTGATAAAACTTTTTTATAATATATTAAATATTTTTTATTAAATATAAAATATTAATTTTTACTTAAATTTTGTATTCCTCCTGTAATAAATGTTAATGTTTATTTTTGAATTAACAAAGTGTTGAGCATCTATTTTCTTGTTGTCCAAGTCATTATTCATCATCCTTACCACACATATTGTAATAAGCCAATAAATCTCACATGATCACCATTTCCTATGCTTGTTTATAATTATTAAAACAGGCAAAACTCTCCATACAGTATTGCTGCTGGAGGGTTGCATTAGATCCTAAGATCTAAGTGCAGTGCTCTCAGACCCAAGGCTCTTCACTGACAAAGGCCACAAGCCAGAAACAAGTCTGGGGATGTTGGATGAGTAGGCACTAGATAGGGATTTTATGTATAAGCCTTCTGGCATCCATTGATTATTTTGGCTTGCACTGAGTGGCACTACTATCTGGAGAGTTTTGCCTGTTTTAATAACATATTGTAAAAATTAACGATATTTGGTATTACTGCACAGAATCTAAATAAGATAAAAAATAATACAAATTTTATGAATTTGAGTTTGAATTCAAAATATTAATTAATTCAATTTTTTTTCATCTTAATTAATAATCATAATAACGACTAAATAAATAGTATGCCATATAAGAATTAAAATGATTAGATTATAATACATTGGTGATAACAAATTATTTTAGATTCGTTTATTATAATCAATAGTGACAAGTATTAGTTAATAATTTTAATTTAGTTTTTTAGTCAATTTATTAGAAAATTAGTTAATTATTTTGAAAAGGAGTAATTGATTAGTATATTTGTTTTTCAATTATTTTTAAATGTAGCTAGATGTAAGTAAAATCCCTATTTACATTTGGTTATGTAAATTTATTTATTTAATTTAAGAACAATAATTACATGAGATGTCAATTAAGTTAAGGAATGATAGTAAAGGAGTAGAGTACAATCATTTTAATAAGTAAATGAAAATCATATTGCATTATAAATAAATTTTACATAGGAAATTTTAATATTAAATATAATCTGCTTATATTCATTGTGAGTCATGGGAATATCATTGATATTTTAGTAGCGTAGGGTCTTGTGATATTCGTATGTGATACTTTTTGGTATATACTTAATGTTAAAAAGGGGTATCTTACTGGATGATTAAATAGCAAGTCTTATGATTTTATTGATTTTATTATTAAATAATTTATTAATCTTGATATATTAGACATGAAATGAGCATATTCATATTATCAATTTTATGTATAAGAAAGAAAATTAGTTTGGCTCAGCTAGAAGTTAGTTATTGTTATTTACATCCACCATATCATCATAATACTTGGGGGAGGGTGTCCAGTCAGGGTACAATATACATATATATATATTGAAACAGTCAACCTTACTTTAAGAGCAAGTTTTACTGTTTTACCACAGCCCACATTTCATCCTGCTCCCCTTTTTTTTTTTTTGTAAAATGTATATAAACTATATGCATATTTCTGAGAAGCATCTATAAGATTTATAAATATAAATCTTAAATAAAAAGTTTCTTTATTTTAAATATTAATTTTTATAGATGCGACTCAGATATATATGTATATTACAGGAGCATATATATATAATTAAAAATACTAAATAATTTTATGTCTTTTAAAATTGTATTATTTTTTTTACTTTTATTTTTAATACTTTGTAATTATTTTTTTGTCATAAAACTACATAAAAATTCAAGATGGAAAATGCAGTCATTAACTGTCCAGGAATAATTAAAAGGGTGGGAACATTAGTTTGTTTCATGATTTAAAAGAAATTTTAAATTAAAGTTAAGGAAAGTAAAATCTAAAACAAAGCTAATTGATTTTAGTTAATTATTGACATTTTTATCAAATCGGTTTCCAATCTGGAAATTAATTTGAATTCATTTTGGACAGTTATCTCATGATTGCATCTCTTCTAAAAATAGAGCAAAGATTTTTGTAAATTAAGGATTAATTAGAGTCAAGAAGTTTAATCAAAACAAACATTCTTTGAATAGCTAAAAACTGACATAAATAGGGCTAAAAATCTTTTGTGTCAGTCGTTGCTAGCCAATCCCATGTCTATTTAATTTTGGAGCAGCCTAAGCCACCTTCCCCTCCATCTTCAACTCCACTTTGCAGAGATGTAGCTCCTACCACTCAAGAGTGCCCATGCTGTTAAAGAATGCCACCTGCCACAGAAGATTCATCAGTACTTCATAGAATCCTGATATAACCAGCCCAAAGACATTATAATCGTATTAACTAATTCTAACTTGTAACACTTTAAAATTAATGTTTTCTTTATGTTTAATTTTTTTAAAACTCGCTAAGTGGCGAGTATATTAATCTTTTTGTATCAATTGTCTACTATCCAAATTAATGTCACTACAAAACTTTTCATCCAACTCAAGCTTCTTATTATTTTTATAATTTAGTGTGGTTATAATTTATTTTTAATGATATTTTTATATTTTTCACTTAATTTTATTTTTAAATGCCAATCAAACCTAGTCTTATGAACTTCTATATCCTGCTGTGGAATAGAAAGGGGGGGGGGATTAATGGGTTCTTGTAATTTATTTCTAAATATCTCATAAGATTGGGTTTGTATTTTAAATGAATACATGCTTTTAAATAAATGTTTTATCGTATTGGTGTCCATTAATTTAATGAATTTCTTTATTGATCATCATCACCAAAAAGGCTGGCATCTTAAATCTATTTTGTTATTTGCACTTTTAAGTGCGTGAATTTTAGTTTTTTTTATATGTTAAACCAAATATTGATTCAAGAAGGAGGAGCAATGCATGCTCTATTAATTATAGTTTAACTTATGATAAATGACTTTATCTTTCATGAGTCATTATTTTAGCATATCATTACATATTTGTTAAACCATTTAAGGCTTTACTTTAATATTTAAATTCAGTGACTTTATATTTTTATGATAGCATTGCTGGCATATGTCAAATTATTAAAAAGCCGCATAGGGCTTTGATCTGATTTGCCTGTATCTTATTCCAGGGAGTCATGATCATCTTCGTTTGTCATTCTTCTCCAAGTATATATTTATATACTGCTTTGATTCACTCATATCTCATGCTGAGGATTCAAAGCCTCCTGTCTTTTAGGGTTCTCATTCACAATAGAAGTCTAAGTCTACTTCTGGAACATACAGGTTAGTGTAGATAAGGCTCACTATTACTACACCATGATTCCTGCCTACCTTTTTCTTTCAGTACTACTCTAGCACAAAGCTGGCATGTACCACCTTTAAAAAAAATTAAAGAATGACCTTGTCTTGGCCAAATGTGCCATTTCCTCTCTTACTGACATAATGCTAGCACCGCAATTTCTTATAGTTAATTTTCTAGCCTGTTTAGCAAAATAAACCGTAATGATATGTGATAATAAAATGTTTTTCTCTTTGTAATATTTTTCATTGGAATTTAGATCCAAATTCTTATGAAGTTGCCCTTCCCTTTAGTGAAATCAGCCATTCCCATATTTATAGAGTTTCACAATATTCTATCGTTAAATGTCTAAAATGTAAAATAGATCATGTTTTTAATTGACTTAGTGATCAAAATATATCCTTATTTTAATTGTTGTAAATAAAGTGTATAAATGAAAATAAACTTATGTATCAAATGCCAAAGGCATTCTACTAAAATCGTATAATCAGCAAAACTCTATTGTATCTTGATATATATATTTATTTAAATGTATAAAACGTCCACCAAACCATCCAGAAAAATCTGTTTTTGTAACATTGAATAAAATCCTATTTTAAATATACTTTCAGTATTGTATCTGCCACACTAAATTATTATTGGTTAAAATAAAAATCATTGTATCAAGTTTTCTAAATGTTTATAATGAAAATAAAGTATTAAAGGAGTGAAGTTGATTATATATATATAAAACTCATCTTGAATTTTGCCCAAATAAATATTTATATTTTAAACTTTAATCCAGTTGTTCGAATCTCCTTAATATATTTATTTTATGTTTTTTTTTACTTATATCTCAGGTTCATTCAATCTCTCATCATCATCATCACCAGTTGAGTTGTCATGCAAAATGTTGTAGCATCGGGATGGGATAGAATAAATTCATGTGGTATCACCGTAGATGTTGTCTGTAGGGTTATAGATTTAGGGAATGGGAAAATAGGTTAGAATTCATGATTTCTCCTGACCTGTGTATCTTGGGCATGATTGGATTTGGGGTACTTTTACTCAGATTCTAAATCTTGTTGGATGGACATACATTTCCGACCGGTACAATATATATAACAAAGAAATTAAGTCATATATATATATGGCTGCAGAAAGGAGTTTGCTATTAACTGAAAGGAGACTCTTTGATTCCTCTTGGAGGCCTTAAAGGAACCGAGCAGGGCAAATTCCTAATGTCCACTAAATACATTCTTGTCATTGCAGCTGTTATTACTATGTGTTTATTCATATAGTATACAAACATGGATGGGCTGCTCACCAACACGCATTAGCCAGTGTGGTGAGTTTTTTGGCTTTTTACCTCTGAGTTTAAGATCAAGAAACACCATGGTCTTCCTTCTCAGTGCCTGATAAGGCAGAATGAATGTTTGTGTAAATGCTAAATATTTTTCCAATACATATATACAATTATGACAGACAAAAATAAAGCATGGCCCTTATTCCCAGGAGGCTGTAAAGTCACCAACCAAGGCAGCGGTTGGTGGCTGAAGGCGGAGGGTGCTAAGAATCTCCTGATTGCAGACCCAGGCTGCCATTTAATGACAACTTTTTATTTAGGTACTTACAACTGCAGATTACTTTCAAGTGAAGGAAGATTGCAAGAATTAGAAGAAGAACTCTCTTATGTTAAATGGGATATTATTGGACTTTGCAAAGTTAGAAAAAAAGGTGAAGAGACAATTGATTTAAAAAGTGGACATATATTTTATTATAAAGGCACAAATATTGGAAATACAAGTGGAGTAGGATTCATTATAAATAAAAAGTGGAAGAACAATATTGTGGAGATTGATGGTGTATCAGACAGAGTGGCAAGATTAGTTATACAACTTAATAGCAGATACCAAATGCAGATAATTCAGGTTTATGCCCCAACAAGTTCTCATAATGATGAAGTAGTAGAATATTTTTATATGGATGTACAAAAGGCTTTTGATAAGAGTAAACAACATTTTAAAATTGTTATAAGAGACTTTAATGCTAGAATTGGTAAACAAATGAAAGATGAAAGTGCTGTAGGTAATTTTGGTTATGGTAATAGCATTGAGAGAGGACATAGACTTGGGAGTTTGCAGAAAAAGAAAAACTTTATATTATGAATTCTTTTTTTGAGAAAAATGTTAAAAGAAAATGGACATGGAAACATCCAAATGAAGGTACAGCAGAATTGGATTATATTTTGACTAACAGGAAATACATTTTCAAGATTGTAATGTTCTTAGTAGATTTAACACAGGAAGTGATCATCGATTAGTAAGGTGCAAGATGCGTGTTAATGTAAAACTAGAAAGACAAAAATTGTTAAGAAAAACAATATTTACAGTTGATATTCCTAATCTTCAGAAACATTCTAATGAATTAAAATTAGAACTTACAAATCGATTTCAAGTATTAGTAGTATTTGAACATGATTCAGATTTGAATGAAATTAATATGAAAATAACTGATACACTTTTAAAAACTGCAACAAAGATAGCTGGTAGAAAAAAGCAGCAATTGACCAACAAAATTTCTACTGAAACAAGAGAATTTATGAAGAAAAGAAGAAATATGAAGATATACAAAAATGATGCACTAAAAAGAATTGAATATCTCGAATTTTGTAAAATGCTGTGGAAAAGAGTTGAAAATGATATAAGAAAATATAACTGTGAACTAGCAAGAAAATCTGTAGAAGAAAATAAAAGTCTTAAGAATGTAAAACAACATTTTGGTATTGGTAGGAAATTTATATCTGCAATAAAGAAAAAAAGATGGAATTATTACTAAAAAGAGAGATGACATCATGAAATTGGTAGAAAATTTTTATCAAGAATTATATAGTAATAAAGATCAAGTACCTCCTATATCTATTACATCTTCCGAATTGCCCAGAATTTTAAATGAAGACATGAGAAATGCAATTAAATGTATGAAGAAAGGAAAGGCTCCAGGTAATGATGGAATTATAATTGATATATTAAAAGAAGCAGGTGAAGAAACAGAAATTTTTTTAGCAAAGTTATATACCAAATGTCTAAATGATAAAGATGTACCGGATGATTGGAAGAATGCAGTAATAGTATTAATATTTAAAAAAGGTGATAAAGAAGATATTAGAAATTACAGACCTATCAGCCTTTTATCAGTTTTATATAAAATTTTTACCAAGATAATTACAACTCGTCTACAGAGAACATTGGATTTCCACCAACCAAGAGAACAAGCTGGATTTAAAAGTGGTTTTAGTACAGTAGATCATATTCAGGTATTGAGAGAAGTTATAGAAAGGACAAATGAATATGAGTTGTCATTATGTTTTGGATTTGTGGATTATGAAAAGGCATTTGATTCTATAAACATTTCTTCAGTGAATAAAGCATTGGATCATCAAGGTATAGATCCAGGATATTGTCATATTTTAAAGAATATTTATAAAAATTCAACAGCAACAATTAGATTACATAATGATACTGAGAAAGTCAACATTGAGAAAGGTGTAAGACAAAGTGACTCCATATCTCCAAAACTTTTTACAGCAGTGCTGCAAGAAGTATTTTGTGGATTAAAATGGGAAACTAAAGGAGTGAAAGTAAATGGAGATTATTTAAGCCATTTAGATTTCACAGATGATTTAGTTTTTTTTGCAAATAATGCTTCAGAGCTTCAGGAAATGTTGCAGGAGTTATCAGATGAAAGTAGGAAAGTAGGACTAAAGATAAATGTTAAAAAGACTAAAGTAATGTTTAATCGGTTTGCTCAAAATATGAAAATAAAGATTGATTATGATGAATTAGAAGAAGTTAACAGTTACAAATACCTTGGTCAGATTATTAATACAGATGGAAACATAATGAAGGAAATTAATCATAGAATTAAACTTGGTTGGAGTGCTTTTGGTAGAAATAACTTGATACTAAAAGGAAATATGCCTATGTGTTTGAAAAGGAAGGTTTTTAACAAATGTGTTTTACCAGTTCTTACTTATGGATCTGAGACTTGGACACTCAATAGAAGAGCAATACAGAGACTTCAGACCACTCAAAGAAGTATGGAGAGGTGTATGTTGGGAGTAACAAGAAGAGATCGAAAATGCAATGTATGGGTAAGAGAACAAACAGGTGTTACTGACATCATTGAAAAAATTAAAAGATTGAAGTGGAGTTGGGCTGGACATATTGCTAGAAGAGATGATAATAGATGAACAATTGAAATTTTAAACTGGATTCCAAGAGATTGTAAAAGACCCAGAAAGAGATGGATGGATGAAATAAGAAAGTGTGCAGGGGTGATGTGGAGAAGAGAAGCTAAAGATCGGAGAAGATGGATTCAACTTGGAGAGACCTTCATCCTGCAGTGGATTGATAATGGTTGATAATGATTATATATATATATAATAAAACAATAATGTATTAATAATCATAATCAATTTTATAAATAAATTATTATTAAATAAAGAAATACTTTTAACTATTTTCAGAACTATTTTTAACTGGAAACCTTTAAAGTAAGCAGAAGTAAATATTATCACGTGGATATTGTATGTAAAATTATATGTTCATGTATATTTGTATTAATGTATTTGTATTGCATTTGTTATAGTTCTGAAGAAGATTACTAGGGCAATTGAAACCATCAATAGTGGATTTTAATTATATGAAGCATCTTATAAGTAATAAAGAAAGTAAATGATATTAATACCACTAAATTAAGGTGTCATCAATAATAATAATAATATACAAGCCAAAAGAGTCAATATTGTCTACAGTAATTGTTTGATAACAGGTTATCTATTGCAACAAAAAATCTTCCCTAGGTTTATAAAGTGTTTTTCATTTGATTCACGTCCTATTTATTGGTATTTGATGTTTTCTCAGCTAAATGCTGGGTGGAGTTCTGAAAAATTTACTTTAGTCTACTACTGATAAATATCCCAAAGGCATGATAAAAAGATGCCATAACAACAGGAAAAGGTAACAATTGTGGTATAACAATTAGTTAATTATACGTGCAAATAAAAATTAATGTGTAGTATATTTCTATATGTTTACAACAAGAGTATATGCTATCTACACATTTAAATCTATTATCTATTCATAAAGCTAGTTGAAGTTTGGTCTTATCAATTAAATTGCTTCATAAATAAATACACTTGGGTTGCCGATCTTCAGATAGTGAAAAACTAAATTATTCTACCAGTATTATTATTTTTAATTATTTCAGACATCTGAGAAATATAGAGCATGAATTTGTGTTGTAATATAATTTTATACACTGGGTATGTCAAAAATTATGTATATATGCATTTAGAGTGCACATTTTAAGTATGGACCATTTTAGTATAGCATATTTAAAATATTCAGAATTGAATAAATTATCTTTAATAAGGCTTTTTATCTCATTTTGATCATCTGCATTCACATTATGTGCATATATGTGTTTGGTCAACATTAACATCAAAACAGAATATATTTGTAATATAAAATTCATTTTGATTTAATTTTTTTGAACAGATTATAATTAAATCATTTAAATTAAACTGAGAGAGTGCAAACCCCTCAAGCGCTTAGCCAATCAGATCATAAATACTGAAACAGAGAATTTAACAAGAAAAGAGTGGTTCCACTTTCATCTTTACTTGTCTTTCTATATATCCAAGCTAGTCCAAAGTACTTAGATCTGAAAGTGTAAATCTTAAATATCTTCACACTCAACTCACTGAGTTCTAATTATAAACATACAGTGTGAAATCTTTTGATTTACTATGCAGTAGTTTTTAGATGTTATAACTTGCAGCAATATATGTAAATAATATTTATTTTTACAAAGCGCAGACGGTATTGAAATTAAACTCTCTCAGTTTAATTTCAATACCGTCTGCGCTTTGTAAAAATAAATATTATTAAATCATTTAAGTGGTCACATATTGTTAGGTCATAATCTCCAAAATTTCAACATTAGTTTATTTATATATATATATTGTAACCGGACCACCATACAACCCCTTTATTACCTCGGTTGTAACAATTTCCTAATGAGCATGTTGCAGGAAGGAACTATCGATTGGCATTCCCCAATGCAGATGTTATCCCACCCTACAACAATATTTCCTGCTCATCAGAGGATGTAGCACCATAGAAACTGGAAGCATCTAGACATTTCTGTGTTTGGTTTTCCAAATGGCACCACTAAAGTTCCATCTCACTACAACCTGACTTACCTAGGTCTAGTTATGCCAGACATAGCTCAGGAGGCATGAGATTCTCATGAACAAGTGCACTGAATGATAAGTGATGCAATAAAAAAATAGAATTGAACAGCTGGATAACTAAAATTAATTTTAAGTAACAATAATTTTATTTAATAACAGGTTTAAATAAATGTACATCAAACAAAATATTTCATTGACAGTCCCTTGTATCTCTTTGGCCTACTTCCAATAACATTTTTATATCACTTAAAGAATGTAATTTGTTGAGAGTATAATAAAGTCCTTCTTTCAATGGTTTTTTAACAGGTTGCATCTTTAATCATTTAGTTAATCCACAGAGAGGAGTGTGATATATTAAGATAAAAGAGATAATAATGAAGACAACTGATATCATTTAATTCAGAGTTCCACTTAATTCAAACAAATATTTTATTTACGGTCCATTATGCTTCTTTGGTATACTTTCAATAATAGCACTTAAAGAATGTAATTTGTTGTATAATAAAGTCCTCTCAATAGTTCTTTAATATCCATGTGATGACTCATTTTCAGTTCATTTATGAAAAGATTAGAAGCAGTTTATTGATCAATAGTTCATTTACAAGTCATTCTAATAAAGTTCATTCTTCATTTCAAGTGAAGGCTCATTTTGATTTATCTTGGGTAAAGAATTCAAAGAGTAAATGTGCATTTATATGCATAAGTTTCATTATTTTCTTCACATAAAATCAATATGCAGGTGTAACAGTCAGAAAACGTGTGACTTGTAAACATAGTGCAGAATTTGACCACCACACAGAACAGCAGCACCATCGAGGTAGCGAAGTCACCCGTGTTACTGAGTTCGAACATAGTTTATCGGTTCCACAATACAATTCACGAAACAATGCATCTGATGCGACATTAGTAAATATTTCCTTAGGCACGGTGATCAGGGATATGCAAGAGATTCATGATTTTATTCTCAAGTTAGCCAATAATCAAACTAATATTAATTAAACATTCATATTTACATAATCGAGGAAATATTATATAGAATGGGTATCGAATAAATGAAACATAACTGCAGACGTATAGTTTAAAATTATTTATTCACACATTTTAATAAGAAAATCATTTACTAATAATATTTTATGGAATCAAAGCTTCATTAGCGGGATTTGTAATACTATTATATTTTAAAGAATACATTTATTTATTTAGACATTATTTTATATTGAGGACTTCAGTAGTGGTATTTCCGATACTGTAATGTTTACAAAAGGAATACATTTATTTGTTTTGACCTTATTTTATCTTGAGGACCTCAGTAACGGTATTTCCGATACTGTAATGTTTACAAAAGGAATTCATTTATTTGAAGGCATAATCTAGCTACCTAAAATTCTCGAGTAAGTATTTCTAATGCATGCCTGGAAGGATTTATACCTTTGCAATGCAAGAGTCTAAAGTAAGATTTAAGAGTAGCGGCAGACATATATTTATTTAATTAAAATATTTATTTTATGACTAAGGGCAAACATTTATTTGAGAGTGAATTATGAAGATAATGCAGAGGCGGAGTGATATATAGAATAATAAAATTAAGTAAAGGAACATGTGGTATGCTTTAGAAAGGTGATATGGAATGGCAGTATATCGAAACTGCAATGCCGTGAATGAGTTTATAAGAATGTCAGGCTGGTCTCTGCCATCGGCCCGACGAAGTAAAGTGTCACATAAGCATAACCAGGGACAAGCGATCCATGTCGCAGTTTGCCGGCTGGCTGCATGATGTCGTCAAGTCCTATGGGAGCACCCATTATGTCCGCTTGTGTAGGATGACTGGGGTTAATTTCAACCCTGAAGAATCCGGAAATTTCATGGCGGAATGGGTCATCGCATCTCTAAAACATAACACATGTATAATGTATAAATGATTATGATAAGATTTAAATAGATTTCTAACTCGGCCCTACATTATCAACATTTACTAAAGAATGTTGGCGACTCTCAAAGAAATGTAATTTGATGGAATTATTCATTAAGATTTAATAAATACAAAACATATCTAAACTGGGAATGATTACAACTAATATGCCAGCCATTTTCAAAGTAGTAGACCCTGCATTACAATAAATGATGCATTGAATGCATGTCGATTTATATGAAAGTTAAGTTATTTATGAAAGTAAATATTAATGAAAATTTGACACGCATTCACTGTTTCAAGTGATCATAGATTTAAACTTTGAAAATAGAGACAATTATGAGCATGCAACAATTAAATAATAAATATAGATAAAATGTAGATTTTAGAGCACCCAAAAAAGATAAAATGAGGTAAGCTAGATTATTAGAGAAATTTACACATTAAGTTAATTATTCAGTTTTAGTTATACATATGGTAGTTTTTACATTTTATAATTTAGATAAGTAGTATGAAGAAGACCTATAGCATATTATTAGAGTACTCTAGAGTTTGAACGCAGACAGGTATCTGTTTTATAAGAAGTTTTCTGATTCCATTAGTTTAGTAGCAAAAGGTTCATGATTAGCAGTTCTTTCTTGTATTTAGGCATTTCATTTATTTTAACAGCAGCAGCAGCTTTCTCATTTATTTCAGGCAGCAGATCTTCATGGTGAATTTATGACAGGCAATGGAAAGTTCAGCATCCGATAGGCCATCTCCCGATGGAGAATAATCTAGGTACTTTTACTCAGTCATACCTTGACAGGAACAATTTATTTTTATATTTTGGAGACTCTCAGTGATCGAGAGCAAAGCTAAAGTTTAAGTGAATGTCTCCAGCCAGTCTAAAATGGCCTCTTTTCTTATCTTGATCTATCACATTTTTGTTAAGGTATTTTTAGATTCTACTTAATCTGCCCTGAGGATAATCAATGTATTTTGTTGGTTTTAATTGAAGAAAGCTGCCGTTCTATTGTTTACATTTTACATTTACTAATTACATTTTGGGGAATTTTTCTTTAATTAATCTATTATCTATCACTGACCGATGCTTTTAAATTTCAAAGACAAAAAGGGAACATAAGATCATTTTAACTTTTAATTAAATATTACATCACAATTTTTTTTAGAATTATTATTAAACGAAATTTAAACAAAGCAATAAATACGAACTTTATAATCCAAAATAAATGATTAAAATTATACAAAATTATATAACTAAAAGAAATCTAAATTATATTATTTTATCCCTATTTATTGCCTTTAATTTGAGATCGAAATGTGTGCGTGTTTATGCTGAATTCTACATATATTTATACATTTTTAATATTGCTACACACACAATTCGATACCAAAAAGTTTAAATTTGGGCGGGATAAACCGGTCAGTGAGAGATGACAGAAAAAGGTGAAACTTAAGATTCGAACATGAATCTTACTGTTTCACAGGTAAGCATTTATAATCCATATAGTATTTCATTATTTTTTTTAATTTATCAAATCAGGTAATGTAAACAATTCTGGGTTTGTGGACTATTCATAATCTAGTCAAGTGTCAATGTGCATTTATATGCATAAGTTTCATTATTTTCTTCACATAAAATCAATATGCAGGTAAACATTTATAATCCATATAGTATTTCATTATTTTTTTTTAATTTATCAAATCAGGTAATATAAACAATTCTGGGCTTGTGGACTATTCATAATCCAGTCAAGTGTCAATGTGCATTTATATGCATAAGTTTCATTATTTTATTTATATACCATTGAGATGCATGTAAGCATTTGTAATTTTTATTTAGTTATTTTAATATATAGCATAAATATTGTTATTTGGTCTGCCACAGATGTATATTTCTACCTATAAATTGATCAGCAGTTGCATTTATTTATTAGCCAGTTAGAGTTATATGTAATAGCTCAGTATTTCTGACTCTTCTAGGTATACTTATTTGTATATCAGTAATATAAATCCTTATAAGTATTTGTTTTTAGTTTTTTTTTTAATCTAGATGCGTCTTCATATAAGAAGTTAATCATTTATGATTTGCCTCATTAAAAATGCCTTTTGATTATAGATATTTTTTAATATTTATAATTTATCATTAATAAAATGTATTTTCACATAATTCATTTTAAGAAAGATGTTTGTTTTGTTTTTTTATTTTTATAAACACATATAAGTATTGAATAAAATACCCTTTGATTATTGACATTTAAGACATCTAGCATTTACAATTTATTATTAATAAATGTATTTTTACGTAGCTATTTTTATTCATAATTTTTTTTTTCTAAGAAAGACGTTTTGTTTGTCTTTTATAAATACATATAAATATTACATATTTTATAAAATTGTTACCTTCATTTTTTTTATATCCAGTCTGTTCCATCAAAAAGGGGTCATTTTATTTAAGCAGAATGGCATTATTCCCTTTCATGATGATCACCCAGGCAAATCTTGGAGAACTATGGCTTTTGGATGAAGAGAAGATGTATTACGAATAAGCCTTCCATCGTTATGATATCCTTAATAAAATATTCCTTTTCCATTATTAACAATGGCTATAAATATTATATTCCAAGGTTCCTTAAGATCAGCTGCCAATTAAATAGTCAAGCAACACTTAGATGAAAATTTTAATCTATTAACTCTTCACTTTTCTTACTTTTTAAAAAAAATTTTTTAAAATCTTTTTCAAAATCTTTTCAAAGTCTCCTTTTCAAAATCTCCTCTGAACATCCAACTCAACTATTTATATTCTGATCTCTGGATTGACCAAGCAGCATTTCCCACTGTATCTGATTTGTTATATAGCTTAAGTCTGAGCGCTTTTTCTTCTTAAGGATTGGACACTCTACTTTTCACAGGACAGATAAGAAATCATAAGGATAAGCCATGTTTTCCAATTTAATAAGACTGCCTCAAGCGATTATCACATTTTATATGACAACATCGTTCCAAAAATTAAAAATGTAATATTTTTAATAAATGCCAGCTTTTATTTATATCGTAATTTAAAACTACAAAATCAATAATGATTTTCTTTTAACTATAAACTTTTTGCTTTATTTCTTTTTTAATTTGATCAAATTATCTTTTTTTTTTCATCGCTGTCAATTTTCATGATTCCTTTGTTTCTTTAAATTTTTAGTGTTTTCCTTAATCATTATTAAGTCTTTTTTTTTCTTTTTTAATGACAAATCATGCTAGTCTTTTTAAATGTGCAGGGGGGGGGAGGATCTTTTGAATATATACATGGAACAGTACATCTGTTTCAATATATATATATATATCAAAATATTGTTCAATAAATACTAAAAAGTTTCATATACCTATATAAATTACAAGTAAAATCTTTGTTATAGCCAGCTTATTGTATTTTCCACCATAGAGTGATGGAAAAGGCCGTAAGTTGGCTTTAGCAAAGATTTTATTTGTATTTTATATAGGTATATAAAAAATTTTAGTATTTATTCTAGAATTATTTGATTATTATATTTATTGTTTGATGTCATATAAGGTCAAAATCACCCCAAATATATACTTAAACAATATAACCTTAAACCAATATTAATATACAAAATAAGTACACACAAAATAAATAACATAAAACTGTGGATAAATAACAAATAACCCATTCTGTAATTATTTTTATAATGGGAATGCTGGCAATCATTTTATAATTTATTTTAATAATTGCCTAATTACTGATCAGTAATTGGGACTTTAGTCCTGTCATTTGTGATGGAAATTTTAGTCCTATATCTGTGACTTACTTTTTATTTATCAATGGCTTTTTGGGATTATTTTCAACAGTCATTTTATTATATTATCTAATTCCAATGATCCATGAATTTACTGCATTTTGTTATTATACACTCTCGATTCATTTGGCTGCAGAAACGAACCACAATTTCGCTTCCACTCAAAAATAAAACAAATTTGTATTTATAAGACAATAGTTAATATTAATCCTTCATTTTCATTTATGTTGGAATAATAGAGAAATTTTTAGATTCTTATTGAAATACAAATGGACAAACCAAATCATGGACACCAATCTTGATGTTAAAATCACTTTGTGGGATGTGTACCACCTAATCAACTCTCCCCAACAACCTCCCGAAAGTAGCCTCAACCTCACAAACCAAAAATTAATCACCCACTTTAAAAGATAGAATCTGGAGCCCAAGTATCTGGACTTCATCATCAAAATTAACCTTAGCACGCTTCCCACAACCTGGTTCCTGTTTTACCAAAGAGGAAACTCCAACAGTGATCTGACCTGCAGTTTAGGTTCTCATGAAGAGGAAACCATTGAGAAATTCATATATCATTGTCCAAACCTTAAAACAGCCAGAGATATAGTCTTTGCCAACTCCAATATCAGACTGGTTCTAATTCTCTTGCCCATAAAAGTGATCCACACCAGAACATTTGCAATTATTAGACTATCCATTTTCATCCTCTACACAGTCTGGGTAGTATGCTGCAAGTTGATAATGGAACTGCCTCGTCTAGACCCAGGTCTGTTGTTCTGCAAAACAATAAAGAAAATCATGAAAAGAGATGAGCTCATCTCTCCCAAAAAATCCTTGAGGACACTTAGAACTATTCACCTTCCCAACTAATTACAACAGAACGACAAACATGCCGGCCTACTAAACCATTCAATAAGAACTCTCAGAACTTAGCATAACCTCATTTAACTTTGTATATATCCTTTCCAATTTGTACATAAAGTAATTAATAAAATATATTTTTGAAACAAATGATCAAATTGGCAGTTTTTTTTCTATTGTTCCATTTTAAAATATATTAGCAGGCTCTCAGTCATTTACAAATTCGGCAACTGATTTGAAAATTTTTCTTACAAAATAAAAAAATTGATCATTTTTTTCTTTGCATTTTAACTACTCTATTTTTTTCTCATGTGTCAGAGCATCAGTCATGAAGCAAACCTGCTAACTCGGGACAACTGCTGTAAAGCAGAAGTCACTGACCTCTCGACCACCAATGTTTGGTTTTAACAATAATAACTGGTTCAAGTCTTCATATCAAAATGTTTTGATTATTATAAATCATAAGAGAAATTTAGAATTTGTAAATAAATAACATACACACACATATGTATAATTAAATATATGAAAATGATTTGTAATAAATGCTCTTTATTTGTAAATATTTTGTTTATCATAAATGAATGAACTTTTTTGAAAATTCTTTCACACCTATTACTAAATTTTCCATGTGTGTGTGTGATTAATACGTGCATCGGCATTCTTATTTAGTGTATGGTGTGTGTATCATTTGATTATACTTGCAAATATCTACTGTTGTCAAATTTGCTTGACCAAATATAATAGTTGTAATACTATTTTTCAGTACCTAAATTTAAAAAATTATTCAAACTTGTTATCTCATTTTCTTATATATGACTCATATTAATTATGTGTGGCTACGAAGAAATACACACGAGTATGTTGGTGAAACCAATTGAAATATTATTTAAATTACACACACACACACACACATATATATATATAGTGACCGAATCAACAAATGGATAATGAATAATACTATTCCAGCCACATGTGATCAATAAATATACTTTGAATTGACTGGACAATCATATCTCTCAAATATCATTTATCTTGTACTTAGTCTATGAGTGATGTGATGATAATAGATTTATGTATTTGTGACCACCAGCTATAATGAACATTTTAGTACCCTAATTAACATTTAATTAATGAATCCCCTTTGATATTCTTAGGACCCATAGTGCTACCTCTTATCTTCTTAGTTTATGTATATCTAACTAATATTAGCAATCATTCAGGCTAAATTTATAACTTATACTATGGTATATATAGATATATTTTGTGATACCACATTGAATAAGCAGAAGACATTACCGATATTAAATTTTAATAAAATGAATAATTTAATAAAATAAATAAATAATAATAAAGTGTACATGCAGTTTAAACCTCAACCAAATAATAAGTAAGATAAATAATTGCATATATATAGCCTTAATAACTTTTCTTCTGTTTATCTACCCATTAACGGGCGTATGTATCTATATAAAAACAATCTATACACACGCTAAGTTTAATCATGAGAATAAAGAATATAGATCAACGTATTAATAAGGTATATAAAATTAACTACATCAAATACAAATAATTAAAAAAACGTTTTACTGAAAAAAATATAAAAATCTCATCTTATATTCTTGAGCTCAATTACAAACATAAACAAAAGAAATACAAACGTGTGTACTATTATATATCTACCAGTTTTATGTGTGCACATATGAGTGAGTTGAATATAAATAAATAATAGTCAATGTCTGGGATTTGATATTCTTTCTTTTGATAGAAGGGTCTTTACTAGGCTTGCTGCTATTTATCTGTATCTTCTTGAAATTATCGTTATCTTGTTGAGTTGCTTTTAACTTCTTTATTAAATTGATCCTTCTATTCTCTCTATAAGCTAAATTTCCTGTTATCATCATAATATTGTGTATTTGGATTTCATTTTTTACCAGGTGCCTTTCAGGCTCCCTTAAGCTATTTATTTCATCTTATATAACTGATATACATGATCACATACATGTGAAAAAATAAATGATCTCCAATATACATATTTCATGCTGAACCTGTGATTATCAGTTGGTCTAGATCATCATCTCCCACACATATATAATCAGTGCTCAGTTTAAATTAAGATAAATCTTCAAACTTTAACAGAAAGACTTCAATTTTCTCCACTCTCCAACTTTTCAGCCATCTATATCATTCAAAATCTGATGATGAAATGCTCAAAACCCTTGTATATGATCATGTGAAGGGAAGTTGAAAATCTGTGTTCAAATCCCCCCTAATTACATCTTTTTAGGATGCATACACACTGCTTCCGCAGATGGCTTATGTGATAGGTTCACATTTTTCAAGTAAGGCTAGTTGTTGCTTAAAAGAGTAGCTTAGCTATTCATTATTAAAGTCACTGTCTAATATTTTCCATGTTTTTATACTGTAGTGTAACTGCTTATTCATTAGAAATTATTAATATGGTCAACAGTTTTCAACAAAAATTGAGAAAACCTAATGTGCTGCTGAGATGATCTTAATGATGAGCTGTTATAAAGTTTGTTTACAATAACACCTGCCTTTGTAAACAAACCAGCCAATAAGAGAGAAAAATGAAAACGATCCTCTTAACATTCAATCAATCCATTATGAAATTAGATTAAGCAGATAAACAAATTCATTAGATTTTTTCTCCTTTTGTTTGTCTTCTCTTTTACTTAAAATTATGTTTATAAAATTAAATGACATTTTATAATTTATAAATGCAAAGTATAAAGGCAACTTAAGTTCATTGAACCTTTCCATAACCTCTCTCAATACTTACATATGATTCACTGTGCTAAAACCACTTTTAAATCCAGCTTGATTTTTTGCTCAGATCAAATTAAAATTTTATTGTAGATATGTTTTTAATTATCATAGTAAAGATTTTCTATCAAATTAATAGAAGACTGAGAGGTTTATAATTTATAATTATTATTTTTTAAATATCAGTATTGTTATTGAAGTCTTATTTGGTATACCATTAGAAATTAGTTGTTTGAAATATAAAATTACCACTTTTTCTGCTTGACAATCTACTGTTAATATATGAATCGTAATTTTATTATTTTTTGAAATTTTTATCTTCTTCATAAATTTAATTGATATATCACTATTTCCTTTTAAAAATAATTTGCCATTCAAAAAATGTAGTAATTGAAGTGATTACTTTGCTTCTTCTTTCTTGCTACTTACTTCCTTGTCAAACCTATTGCACTTATGATGTCCTTCATTTTAGTAATAGTTTCCATCTCTTTATCTTGTTTCCAATATCAAAATAATTGTGTTATATTTTTGAAACATTTATTTTCATTATAGCTTTTCTAACCAATTCCTAGTAATATGAAGAAAATATATGTGTATATTTTGATATATATGTACATATGTGTGTATTTTATATATATGTAAAATGATGGAGATATATATTTTATATATGTGAAATGATAATTATGTATTTGTATTATTCGAATCTTGTAGCTCTGATGAAAACTGCTGGACAGTCGAAACTGTAAGAAAATAAAAAAGTTTAAGAAAATTACTTGCATTAAAGTGTATATGAATGAAGTATTATAAGTGATATTCTTAAACAATTCAAAACAAAGCAAAACTCTCCATATAGTAGTGCCATTTTGTGCTAACAAGAGCAATCAATGGATGCCATAAGGCTTCTGCATAAAATCCCTATCTAGTGCCTACTCATCCAATTTCCACAGACTAGTTTCTGGCTTGTGCCCTTCAGCAGTGAGGAGTCTTGGACCTGAGAGCACTGCACCTAGATCTTAGGATCTAATGCAGCCCTCCAGCAGCCACTTTTTAACTCTTTTAACTACAAAACTATGAGAATGAAATTGAAAACACAATTAATATTTTCAATCCAAGCTCAATAGCTTATATAGTCATATGGCATCCATTGCTCTTGTTAGCACAGATGGCACTACTATATGGAGAGTTTTGCTTTGTTTTGAATTGTTTAATAACAATTATGTGCTAGTATGAGATAGTGATCATGTGAAGTTTAGTGGTTTAACACTAATCCTGCCTAATAGGATAGTAATGGCTATGGTTGTTAAAGAGCCAAAGACACCAAAATGTATGGGTGCTGAATTGAGTTCAGACCCATATGACTATATAAGCTATTGAGCTTGAATTGAAAATATTAATTGTGTTTTCAATTTCATTCTCATAGTTTTGTAGTTAAATAGAGTTAAAAGGTGCCTGCTGGAGGGTTGCATTAGATTCTAAGATCTAGGTGCAATGCTCTCAGATCCAAGGCTCCTCACTGATGAAGGTCACAAGCCAGAAACTAGTCTGGGGATATTGGATAAGTAGGCACTAGATAGGGATTTTATGCACAAGCCTTCTGGCATCCATTGATTGCTCTTGTTAGCACAAAATGGCACTACTATATGGAGAGTTTTGCTTTGTTTTGAATTGTTTAATAACAATTATGTGCTAGTATGAGATAGTGATCATGTGATGTTTAGTGGTTTAAGTAATATTCTTTATCATTATTAAAAAACTTTTTCTTCATACCAGGTTACAGAATTCCCATCATTCAATTTCTTGTTAATGGAACATTATCTTAACATATGATAATACGATGGACTATTTCCATCACCTATCATTAAATATTGAATGTCTAGAAAATTTTAAACTTTATTTAAACTTTTTAAATATAAACAACATCATAGTAATATCATAAAAATAGACAACACAGGTTAGTAATTATATGACATTTTGAGTAGTATTATTCTCTATTCTTCAAGAATCTAAAGATGTAAGTTTGATTCCTATGCTGTCATTGTCACTGGTTAGATCAGCTACACCTGAAGAAGAGTGGAGAATAATAGTACATGAAACATTGTATAATTACTAACCTGTGATGTCTATTTGCATGTTATTATTAACACATTATCTGTATTTGAAAAGGCTAAATAAAGTTTAAAATTTCCCAGACATTCAACATTGAATGATAGATGATGGAAATAGTCCAACCTAGGCAAATTATCTAAACTTCTTTGAAAATTTACTTGTGAACTGCTGTAGTTTTGTATCAATTATTTGTGTTGCAGTTGATAACATATTGTCATTTATATTTTTATTGATTTAATTATGTTTGAACCGCATTCAAAGTCTAATAAAAATTTTAAATGATTAGCACATTCTAATTTAAATGAATTGGAATCTTTTTAAATGTTCAGAATGTTAACTGTTTATAATGTCTTTTTTAAAATTTTCATCTTTCTGGTAGTGCAATAACTTATTTTTTACTTCTCACTAGCAAAGAGCATTTTCTATGTCAAATATGTTAAGGACATTACATAACCTTGAAATACATATTTTTAAAATTAAAATATAAACCAATTTTGCAGTACCTTCATTTGGATACTTTTGTGTCCATTTAGAATTTTTCTCAAAAATTCATAATATATTTCTTTTTATATACTTTCAAAAATGTGTTTTCTCTTATTTCTATCATAGTAGCCACAGTTATCCATAAATACTTTGATTTTTTTAACTGCTTTCCAATTCTTTCATTAAAGGCTTTCATGACAATTTTAAAATATTTTCTGTGATTAAGAGTATTTTATAAATCTATTGTGAAATATATGTAAATATGTGTTACATAGAACGATTTAAAAATAAAAGAAAGAGAAAAACAATTTTTTTTTTTTTTAAAAAAAAGCAGACAGTTAATTTATTAGGTTGAAATAGAAATATATTTTTCTTTAAATAAAATCAAAAGGCAGGTTAAAACCTATTAAAATGTAGGCGTTTTTTTAAAATTTAATATTTAAAAGAACAGTTATCTGCTCTCTGTTAACTGAGAAAAATAAAAAGAATTCCGATGGATTATAAAAAACAAAAGGATAAATAATAAAATGTAACTTTGTAAAACATATATACTATAAGTGCTCAGATATATATTAAGATAGCCAATCTTTATACTTTAATGGACAGGCTTCAATCTACTCCACACTCCAACTCTTCAATCATCCATCCAATTGAAAATCTGATGATGGAACGCTCAAAGGCCATCTTGAGGCCGAGATTCTTATCACACCCATGTTGACCTAAGTTCAATCTGACCCCTCATATACAGGACATAATCCATTTAATACATATACAAGGGATGGACAGACATCTCTACTATGTAAATAACTGAAACACAGGCTTATTATATACCTGCATCAATATATGTAATATATAGGGTATAGGAGCACAGACTTTCACACGACCCACCACTCTCAACTCTATCTCATAATACTGAAACACTGAGTCGAGAGTGGTGGGTCGTGTGAAAGTCTGTGCTCATATACCCTATATATTACATGTATAGACACAGGTATAATAAGCCTGTGTTTCAGTTATCTATATTTAACAATGTAAAATGGTTTCAAAAAATCCCCTATTTTTTCTCTTCTGTTTTTCTAAAGGTCCCTGTACTGTATAGTAAAGATTTTAATTATTTAGTATTTATTTAAAAAATCATATCATTTTTAATGATAAATAATATTAGCATCTATACTTCAGTATTTTAAATTGTCATAGGCTAATAAATAGCTAAACTTCTTTATTCATATTTTAAAAAGTTAATTGTTTAATATTTATGGAAGGAAAAAATATTGTGTAGATAAATAATATAATTATCTGTATACTGACTATCTTCATTGTTTATATATTGCAAATTAAAAGGCAAAGTAAAGCTAGTTTTATTTGGGTTTGAAATGTCATTGTATTTATTTCAATGTACCTAAAGTTGATAATTCAGTGAATATGCTGAATGGTTGATGGGCAAACATTTGTAAAATACAATACAGATAATGACAATGTTCCCATATTTTGTTCTACTCAATAAACAAACAAAAAAAATGTTATTAATTTATTTATTTGAAAATGATATAACAAACTCTTTTTTTAAAAAAATATACATGTTTAGTATTATCAGAAAATATAATTTAATGCCAGAATTTAACTTTCGAATAAAAAATCAATAAATATAAACTGATATTAAGACAGCTTATTTATTTAAACAAATATATAAAGCAAAACTCCTTATAATGTTCCAAATCCAAGATAATTTCCTTTGATAAAATGTAGTAAACATAATAGATTTCTTTATTTCCTTATGTTTTACATAAGCATTCAGATCTAATTATAAATAATTTTTCTTCGATGTATTATTCCATCTAAAAAGCAAAATTTTGATTATACATTTAATATACAATGAGAAATTCTACATGTAAAATTTTAAATAGAACGTTTTTACAAACAGCATCATTTACAATTACTATATATATATATTCAGATTTTCTGTGAGACACGTGACGAATTCGTATCTTTAACAAACATAAGTACATAATTACCTTAACAAATTTATTTGGAATACTCAATTAGCATATTCATGACATTTCAGATAATAATTCATTATAATTTTAATTACTTCAGGGTAATTACAACCTATTTTTATTCCATATATATTATCACATAAATTATATGAATACCATATCTTTTTTAAATGATATCAGGTTAATGTTTTTCCAAGCAAAAAACAAACAGTATAAATTCTATCAAAAGCAGGCTATTTCAGTATGTTACTGCATTTCTAGTAAAACAAAAAACAAAAAATCTTTTAGATGTTTCTTACAAATATTAACAACTGATGAATCGACATCAGGACTAAATATATAATTATAATTAAATATATCCTATCGAAATATATCATTTTTTATTATTTTTGGTCAATCTATTATTGCTTTGTCATATTAAATCTGTCATTAAGAAATCATCCCATGAATATTGGAATTTAATTTTTATATCTGTGGTGACCATTTGCACCATAAAGTACTGACACCTTAGATATTCAGACTGATTCCTGGTTTTTGTTAGAAATTCTTGTAACAAGCCATTAAAATCAATGGTTTAAAAATAATCAAACATTCTAAGATTCTCAAATTTAAATCAAACCTGCTTCTATATTTAGAAATATATGCTGAATACTAAATAAGTACCAAACTCAAGTTATAAACTAATGTAAGAAATCTTGATTCTTTTTCACAAAAATGTTCCAAAAATAAGCATCTTACTATAGAGACATAGCACTAAAATTTGAGTACCAAGGCATTACTTACAACATTAAAATTATTATTTTAGTAATACCTTGAAAAATAGGTTTAAATATATAACTTTCCTAACATTTACTAGATTTGTGTTTTAGCTTATTATCATGGGTGTTAAAACATTTATTTTTTCTGAGTAATTGAATATTAATGATTTCTTATAAACTGAAATAAATGTGCATATATTGCAAATTTTCTGACCAATCATTATCATTTTATCACTATCTAAGACAATGTAGCTTAATTTACTGTAACATTAGTATAAAATACAATATATTAATTTAAATACCATCACATATTCATGTATGATAAAAAACAGACACAAATTAAATAAATAGTAATAAATTCATGAATTCATATTTTAGAAAATATATAACTAGAGTATAAATTTTGTATATGGGATTTTTACCTTTAACTTTCCTTAATTCCCTGTAACAAAATTTATAATGTGAGTTGAAAGAAATATTCATATGTGTTACATATAAAATATGATCAACTGTTATTTTGAGCCATTTTTTAGATTACATTTTTGCATATGACAATTTTTAGAATAATGTACAGTTTTTACCTGTTGTACAATAAACAATTGCCTTAATATTTGTTTCTATTTTTTTTTAAATATAAATAACCTGTCTATATTAATTACTAGGATTAAGTATGGCAGTTAATGCATTTCCCAATGTAATGAAAATTGAAAGAAAGAAAAAGATAAAAAGATGCAAAAAATAAAAAGTATAAAAATACAAACTGTCCAATACATACTATAACTCATTAAAAAACAGATGAAAAAATGCATTTGAATGAAATACATTCCTATGTTTGTGTTATGTTTATAAAAATACGTACATTGCAATTCAATAATTATAAATTATAAGGCTTTTTGTACTCCAGAATAAGTAAGGACAATATATTAGACGAATATATTTTCTGTAGATCACTAACTAATAAGAATAAAATTAATGAATGTTTGGGTAAAGTAATTTAAAAAAAGTGAACATTGTATAATTAAATCAGATAGACAGTAAAAAGGTTTATTTAATGATTAATTTTGCACAGAATTTAACAATAGAAAATATTTATGTAATATGTGATAAGAAAATTGTGTTTCGTAAATTACAAGAAATATTTGCTAATTACAAATATTTCTTGATTGAAACCAGATAATTAAAAACACCTAAAGGAAAACAAAACTGATAACAATCAAGAATGAACCCTGGATTGTCAGAGGCCAAACTGTGGGAATAAATAGTGTGTGTGATAAAGTGCATGGGGCTCATTCTGGTGGATTTATTAAGTAAACTGTTGGTGGGAGATTTTAATGAACAGTGGCTGAAAGAAGCTTAAATGATGGAGTATTTCCATAGTGTAGAGCCAGCATGACTGTGAGCATCAGTTGAAGGAAGCCAAAGAACTCCATTAGTTTAAGGAGTCAAGCCAAATTGTTTGGGAAACCAGGGTCAAGGGAAACTATCCAGAAAGCAGAAAATTGTTACATGCATTGCAGGAATTGATCCATAAGTGAAATATATATACTGGGTTGGGTGCATCAATAACTTTTTCCATTAATAATATTTCATCATTATCCAGTCCTTATCTAAATTTCTTTTATTGATTTATTTGTTGGTATTCTGAGTGCCTGCATTTGAATACTCAACATGTTGGTGCAGTCACCATCTCAAATCTGTCAATAGTGAATAAGTTTTAAAAGCTAACAATCTTAGGGATAGGGGGAAAGCTGCTAGGTCAGTTGGTAATAACAGAATTTGATGCAAGTAATGCAAGTCATTGGCCATGGTACACCACACAGAAAAAAAGAATTAAAGTTAATAAGGTAAAGATAGCCACATTAATGTGTATGTCATGAATAAAAAAGTCATTGATATTATAAATAAGTATTTTGACATACCCCTAGCAGATGGAATAGTATATGAAGAAATAATTAACAAGTTTAGTGAACATTTTAATCCCAGACTATCAAGACACATTGCCATATTAGCATTAAGAAAAGGAGGCAATGCTAGGCTAACTTGATAAAACAGTACAGAATTGCACTAAAAGAATTAGCTAAAGAGTGTGGATATGGTGATGTTGCAGATGAAATTCTGTTAGATCAATTAATTTAGGGCATGTCATAGTACAGACTCTGAGAAAACCTGCTTGCCAATGATCAAATTAAATTTTGAAGAAGCTATTAAAAAGGAAGTATCACATGAATTCATCATGGAACAGGTAGCACTGCTTAGTAACAAAAATTACAGCAAAACAACAGTTTATAAGACAGAGCATAAAATAAAAATTAAAAATAGTTTCTTTGCTAACAAATATTTAAAAAAAGTCTTTTGTTGTAGAAAACCAGGGCACTTCAAAAAAGACTATACATTTAAAAACAAATGATGCCATATTTGTAAGCAGAAAGGCCACCTAGCAAGAATGTGTACGGAATCACCAGAAAATGATAGAAAAACTAATCCTGGATTAGTGTATATTATCTCTTGCTTTAGTAAAAAGAGATATATAGGTCAAAGTAGTTTTATGTATCTTTATTCTTTCATTTAAGGGTTAGAAATAAATATCTTAGTTCTGATTTATATATCCATGAAAAAGATACAGCCACACTATTAATTTTGATAAGGATGAAGGTTATCTTCTTTGAGAGAAATGAAATAAAAAGAATTAAAGAATCTTTATTATTAAAAATTTATGATTCTGAAGCAATTAATTTATTTAAATGTTCTTTTAATATTAAGAGTGTATTGGAGGTAAATGGAATTGTGAGTGTTTAATTTAAATATGTTATCATTTTGTAGTTTTTTATATATGAGAAGTCTGCTTGTAGCAGTGAAACCATTAGTAGTGTTTTAGAATTTATTTTGTGACTAGTCTGGTTGAGTTATAAATTTGGGATAATTTTGATTATATATTGACTAGTTTAGTTTTATGCTTTTAATATTTATATAAATGGAGTTCAAGAATAAACAGCTGTTTTCTTTTTCATAAATTTTGACTTAAGTGTGGTTCAAGAGTATTTTAAATATTTATCACAAGATATTATGGATTTTAATCTTGAAATTTTCTATTATATAAATATAACCCAATCATAATCATGTTTTATTAATATTAAATTAAAGCTTAAAATCTCAACAGATCATATTTGTGATATATAGCAATATCAAACTATGAAATAGGTACAATGAGTTCACCTGATGCATGAAAATTTTTTATAAACTACATGATTACTGAGAGTAGATGATCTGGAACTTTTAAAAACTAGTAGATAATTATGATATACTAAAATTTATGATGAGGAATGTGCTGATAAAATTGGCAATGAAACCCATCTTGGTAAAATGTATCATTAGAATTTTTTGTTAAAAATACTGCTTTGAAACAAACGATATCAACTGCAAAATCAGGGAAGCTTACTACTACCTTGTAAGTGACCCAGCAGCAATCAACAGAAGAGAGGCCTGCTTTTCTCTGTCTCAAAAATGGTCCACGTAACATCTGCATATGAATTTGCATAAAATTTGCATTAAAATTATAGTTATTAATCAAATACAAGTCGCCATGAATATGGGACTATAAACTGTCCTGAAAGAGCTTGGTGGTAAATTTTGATAATTTTACGTACATTGAATAGCTTCATTATCTGTGTGCAGAGCATATATATATATTAATTTATTCCTCCAATTAAATTAAGTTTAACAATTTTATAAATATGATTAGTTGGATTACATATTAAAGGAGCAACATTTTTGTAATAAATTAGTTGTTTAATTTCTACAAAAGACCAATTTAAATGTCTCAATTTGTTATCGGAATTATTTTTTAAATAAAGACAGAAAATTTAAATCAAAATTTCTTTTTGAATAAGCCAGAAAGACTCTATAATCACAGAGTTGGTGTAAAAATGAAATTTTGTGAGCTTCAGAATAAACACACTTTTTCAGGTGCATTAGTAAATCCATTTTGGTTTTATCTTCATAGATGCAAATGAAGTATCAGCAACAGATTTAGGACACCATGTAGTTATAGCCACTTATCAATGTAAGTGTAAAAAAATATAAACCATGATTGTCATAGTTATTTCTTGTAAATTCTATGATACACTGGCAGAAATGGAGGACTAAATAAAACCACTTTGAATTTTCTCCTAGTTGTTCTCTAAATGTTCTCTGCATATTTTATGGTATTTTGTTAATATAGTAGTTAAACTGTTAAAAAAACAAACGTTAATTTAAATGTTTTTATTTTTATTATAATAATATTAAGATAATTCAACAATTTTAGTAATTATGTAAAAGTTCATTCATTTTAGCAGAATGGTCGAAGAACAATTATTGAAATTTGGTGCTTTTATTTATTCATTTTAGAAGCATATAATTTGTAACATCAATTCTTACCATAATCAAATTATTTTGAAAGTGAACTGGTAATAATAATAATTATCAGTAATAATAGTATTTTTTACTAAAGATTGAATATACAAGGAAATTTCAATTTAAACTTCTTCAAGGGATATTGATATGCAAAATTGATATTATCAGGAAACCATAAAAAATTATAAATAAAAATTATTGTTATTCAATAAGAGATGTAAAATATACTTCACATTTCATAATTCAAAAATTACAAGCATATTATTTTTAATGAGGTTACTATAAATATTATAAATAAAAACTATTACTATTCAATAAAAGTTGTAAAATATATTTCACATTTTATAACTCTAAACATTCCAAGCCTATTATTTGCAATATATGTGTGTGTAAATAACTATAATTTTATTATTAGAGTAATTGTTGAAAATGTTTAAAAAAGCAAACTTAATATACAATATAGCGATCTGATATTTTTCATATTTCCATTTATTAATAATTTTTATAAATTACAAAACATAAATAACATGGTCTTTGAAATCAAAGTTAAAGATTTTATATATCTTAAATTTTTAAGACAATAATTATTTTAAGAAAAACGTGTTAACATTGATTTTTTTTTTTTTTTTTTGCAAAATTTTATGTATTTGTTCAAAATATAAACTCCCAAAATCTCAAATATTTCTGCAATTGATTTTAGTTAGATAAAAAATATACTGAGATGCAAAATAGTTATTACATTCAACATGGTTTAATTCAGATTAAAATTCATCATTTTTGAATAAATACTGTTATGTAGTATATCTTAAGAAACCAATGAAATATAATAAAACAGAATAATAGATAAAACTGATATAGAAATGTATGCAACAAAACACAATAATTTAAAACTCAATAATGTTACCATCCATAATAAAATATTATTCTAAACAATAATGGCACAATTCTTCAAGAAGTGAGAAAAAAATATTGTGCCATCTCAATGCTTTGTTTTAATTTAAAAAAAAAAACAAGTACTGTATTCAAATATGAAAATATCTCACCAAGACTGTAATTTGTCAGTGTTGATGCAATAAATTGATAAGTTTAAAAACAAGAGATAGAATAAAATGTAATTTCTGATTTGGGATTGAAACAATAGACTAAATATGTGGAAAAACAAGTGTAATAGAAACTATATAGTGATATTTCATTAAATATATAATTAATATTAACAATTTTTTTTAGAAAAAGATAAAATTATATTATTAATATAGTAATAGCTTTACCGTTGTTGGATATACAAATACTGTTTTTTCTTCACTGGTAAATGAATTGAATGCTTTGCAGGTAAAACCACCCATATGTAGAGGAAAGCTTAGCTCTCGGATTAGTAAATCACCATTTCGTAAAATCTATATTATATATGAGCGGCGGAAAAAAGTTACAATATATACACATAAATATTTAAATAAAATTATCAGAACTAATAATTATGAATAACTTTTTAAATAATATGTAATTGATTAAGTAATTTAGTTTCTAAGAGACAAGGTATAAATAATTTATGTTTAGTTTTAACAAGTTTGTCTTACATTAGACTGCAATTTATTTTATATAAATAGTTTTATTTAAAAAATTATACAAAGTATGATTAGAAAAACTACATTAGTATTATGTGAAAAATAATCAAAAAATTATTTAAAAGATAGCTAAGTTCTTTCATTCAAAATAAAAGCAACTTAGAAGTATTCAGAATAAAACGTCTTTCATTTCGTGGTTATTTATTATTTTGTTTTAAATAATAAAGATTATTTTTTAATTAACACTCAAGGTGATAAGAAGAAGTTTTGGAATTATATTCTATTGTTTATTAATAGCACTTTATTAATAAATAAATATAGAACTTTTAATTCTAAAAAAAGAAAAACGCCAAATAGAAAAGCAAAAAAAAGTTAAAAATTATATCAACAATACAAATCCATTTCTCAATCAAAATAGTTCTGCATAGTCAAGCGTTGTTAGCCGGGAGGTTATCGCAACCGCCTTGCAAGCAAGTAGTTGTTTGCAGACGGTTGTGGGTTCGCATCCCGGCTAATGCTATAACATGAAAAAAAAAAATAGTTCTGCATATCTCACATTTTGCTTCTTCATTCATAGTCTTTTATCTTCCAATAAGCAATCAAACACTTTGTAACTCTCCATTTTTCTTTTGTCAATCACCCCCCCCCCCGATAAAAATTAATCAATATTGCAATACATTCTAGTGATTTTGAAATGAGATTACAACCTATATGAAATCTAATCTCTCTCATAAAAGCCAATGTTTTACTGTAGTTATCTTTTATAAGAAATGCATAAAAAATTTTGCAGTTTAAGTTTTGAATAATAGGTACTTGCAAAAAATTATATGTAACCATAAAGGACTTGACCACAGACTTGTATTCAATCAAAATAATATATGAATTTTTGTTACTACAGAATAAGATAATACTCTGACCATTTGTACACATTCTATTAAGATAGATGGTATTTCTTTTGCTGTTTTTTATTACTTCAGTCCTTTTTTAAACAGTATTCTACTTTTTCCTATTCATGTATGTAAGTTGCAGAATTTTTTTTCCATTGATTTTAATTTTATTTTAAAAAATCAGTTAAGTCATAAATTCTATCAAATTCCTAAATGTGTTTTTACATTATCACATTTACACTAGTTTACTAATATAGGTAATATATACATAATGATATTAGTTAGATGTTAATGTTTTCAAAATGACATTCCACTTTTTAATTAATAAAATATATTCATTTACATTAAACATTTCAATTATATACTTATTTAATATATCTTGATACTTACTATGTTTTTTTATACTTTTAGTTTTTTTTTAAATTAAATTTTTAAAGGAATTGGAAGCCAGTAATGAAGTCAGTTTTTTAAAATATTGTATGGTCCTATAATGTGGTTTCACTCTGACTTGAGTAAAAGCAGGTGCTATAAAAATAAAGATTAATACTTGAAGTCATATACTACTGATATTAGATTTACCATAATAAGTTTATAATTTTATAAAATCATACAGCTAATGACCTGTCACATCTTCTTACAATTGATAGAATCTTACATAAACACTACTTTGCTCTTAGGCATTTTTTCTGTGTAAAAGAAATTTTAATTATGATGTTTTTGATTTTCTAAAATTTTATTGAGTATCTGGGAATCATTAATTTATTCCTGAGAGCATAACATCTTTGAAAGTACTTTTGATTGTAATTGTTAATGATAATAATATTCAATAATAATTACTGTAAGCATTTAGGAATTGAAAGAGAAGAACCATATTTAAATTCAGATATCCCAATTTTTGGGTTTATATATTCTAAAAATTCTCATATCAATACCATATTTTTAAATGTGAAATTAGATATCAATATGGATGTAATTGAATTAAGAAGGAATATTCATTTAAAAATAATATGAATATTTACATCATTATTTTAAAAGTGATCAAAATAATATACTTTTATATGTGATCATTAGTTAGTATCAGTATTTCAAACCTTCTATAAGTTGATATAATATACAGTGAGATGATCAGTCTTTATGATAAATTATAGACAAAAATACCATTTCTTGACAAATTATTGAAATAGTCAACGTACTTGAATTTCTTCCAAATATCGTCTGTCAAGGATCATCACAAGTGTATGTATAAAACTGTCTCTCTTTAATACTATTGTTTTGTGATGTCAATGTTCTAATATGTTAATAGTTTAATATAAGAAGTGAACAGACAACTAAAAGTATGCTATGGGGAAAATTTATGACTAGCAAAACAAATTAATTAGATAGCTTGTTTTTAATTTCTTTGTCATATATGGCAAAAAAACTATTATTATTTAGGCACTCATATCCATGTAGGCTTTGCTCAAATTATTATTTTATGGAATTTTTCTTTTTAAAAATACTGAAATTTTTTCAGAAAAAGTTCATCCATTTATGGAAATCTAAGAATTAGTAATGTATTTATATACTTGTTAGTTATCAATATATTTGAAAATGATAATGTAGTTTTACAGTGTACTATATAACTATAAAGATGCACCAGATGATTGGAAGAATGCAGCATTAATATTAATATTTTAAAAAGGTGATAAAGAAGATATTAGAAATTACAGACCTATCAGTCTTTTATCAGTTTTATACAAAAATTTTACTAAGATACTTACAACTCATTTACAGAAAACACTGTATTTCCACCAACCAAGAGAACAAGCTGGATTTAAAAGTGGTTTTAGTACAGTAGATCATATCCAAGTATTGAGAGAAATTATAGAAATTACAAATGAATATGAGTTGCCATTATGCTTAGGATTTGTAGACTATGAAAAGGCATTTGATTCTATAAACATTTCTTCAGTGATTAAAGCATTGGATCATCAAGGTATAGATCCATGATATTGTCATATTTTAAAGAATATTTATAAAAATGCAGCAGCAACAATTAGATTACATAATGATAGTAGCAAAATCAGCATTGAAAAGGGTGTAAGACAGGGTGACTCCATATCTCCAAAACTTTTTACAGCAGTGCTGCAAGAAGTATTTTGTGGATTAAAATGGGAAGCTAAAGGAGTGAAAGTAAATGGAGATTATTGAAAAGTCATTTAGATTTTGTAGATGATGTAGTTGTTTTTGCAAATAATGCTTTAGAGCTACATGAAATGTTGCAGGAGTTATCAGATGAAAGTGGGAAAGTAGGACTAAAGATAAATGTTAAAAAGACTAAAGTAATGTTTAATAGATTTTCTCAAAATATGAAAATAAAGATTGATTATGATGAGTTAGAAGAAGTTAACAGTTACAAATACCTTGGTCAGATTATTAATACAGATGAAAATATAATGGATGAAATTAATCATAGAATTAAACTTATTTGGATTGCTTTTGGTAGAAATAACTTGATACTAAAAGGAAATATGCCTATGTGTTTGAAAAGGAAGGTTTTTAATAAATGTGTTTTGCCAGTTCTTATTTATGGATCTGAGACTTGGACACTTAATAGAAGAGCAATACAGAGACTTCAGACCACTCAAAGAAATATGGACAGATGCATGTTGGGAGTAACAAGAAGGGATCAAAAACGCAATGTATGGGTAAGAGAACAAACAGGTGTTACTGACCTCATTGAAAAAATTAAAAGACTGAAGTGAAGTTGGGTTGGACATATTGTTAGAAGAGATGATGATAGATGGACAATTGAAATTTTAAACTGGATTCTGAGAGATTGTAAAAGACCCAGAAAAAGACCACATGTGAGATGGATGGATGAAATAAGAAAGTGTGCAGGGGTGATGTGGAGAAGAGAAGCTAAAGATAGGAAAAGATAGATTGAACTTGGAGAGACCTTCATCCTGCAGTGGATTTATAATGGTTGATGATGATGATGATGATATAACTATATCTTATTTTAGAAACTGTATTCCATTTACTTTTCAGACATGAATCTAAATAGAGAATTTATTTTACTTTAGAAATTTTGGATCAACATTTTACAAAGATAGAAACAAATAAATAATGAAATTATTTTGCATCTATATAAATAAATATAATTTCTGATTTAATAAAAAAACTTGTGCAAATACATGCTTGCTCAAGAATATACAATTGTCCATTGTGATATATATATATATCATCAACCATTATCAATCGACTGCGGGATAAAGGTCTCTCCAAGTTTAATCCATCTTCTCCGATCTTTAGCTTCTCTTCTCCACATCACCCCTGCACACTTTCTTATTTCATGCATCCATCTCACATGTGGTCTCTTTCTGGGTCTTTTACAATCTCTTGGAATCCAGTTTAAAATTTCAGTAGTCCATCTATTATCATCTCTTCTAGCAATATGTCCAGCCCAACTCCAATCTTTTAATTTTTTCAATGAGGTCACTAACACCTGTTGTTCCCTTACCCATACATTGCGTTTTCAATCTCTTCTTGTTACTCCCAACATACATCTCTCCATACTTCTTTGAGTGGTCTGAAGTCTCTGTATTGCTCTTCTATTAAGTGTCCAAGTCTTAGATCCATACATAAGAACTGGTAAAACACAATTGTTAAAAACCATCTTTTTCAAACACATAGGCATATTTCCTTTTAGTATCAAGTTATTTCTATCAGAAGCACTCCAACCAAGTTTAATTTTATGATTAAGTTCTTCCATTATGTTTTCATCTGTATTAATAATCTGACCAAGGTATTTGTAACTGTTAATTTCTTCTAATTCATCATAATCATCTTTATTTTCATATTTTGAGCAAATCGATTAAACATTACTTTAGTCTTTTTAACATTTATCCTTAGTCCTACTTTCCTACTTTCATCTGATAATTCCTGCAATATATCCTGCAGCTCTGAAGCATTATTGGCAAAAATAACTACATCATCTGCGAAATCTAAATGACTTAAATAATCTCCATTTATTTTCACTCCTTTAGTTTCCCATTTTAATCCACAAAATACTTTTTGCAGCACTGTTGTAAACGTTTTGGAGATATGGAGTCACTTTGTCTTACACCTTTCTCAATGTTGACTTTCTCAGTATCATTATGTAATCTAATTGTTGCTGTTGCATTTTTATAAATATTCTTCAAAATATGACAATATCCTGGATCTATACCTTGATGATCTAATGCTTTAATCACTGAAGAAATGTTTATAGAATCAAATGCCATTTCATAATCTACAAATCCAAAACATAATGACAACTCATATTCATTCGTCTTTTCTATAACTTCTCTCAACACCTGAATATGATCTACTGTACTAAAACCACTTTTAAATCCAGCTTGTTCTCTTGGTTGGTGGAAATCCAATGTTCTCCATAGACGAGTTGTAATTATCTTGGTAAAAATTTTATATAAAACTGATAAAAGGCTGATAGGTCTGTAATTTCTAATATCTTCTTTATCACCTTTTTTAAATATTAATATTATTACTGCATTTTTCCAATCATCCGGTACATCTTTATCATTTAGACATTTGGTATATAACTTTGCTAAAAAAAAATTTATTTCTTCACCTGTTTCTTTTAAGATATCAATTATAATTCCATCATTACCTGGAGCCTTTCCTTTCTTCATACATTTAATTGTGTGTCTCACTTCTTCATTTAAAATTCTGGGCAATTCGAAAGATGTAATAGATATAGGAGGTACTTGTTCTTTATTACTATATAATTCTTGATAAAAATCTTCTACCAATTTCATGATGTCATCTCTCTTTTTAGTAACAATTTCATTTTTTTTCTTATTGCAGATATAAATTTCCTACCAATACCAAAATGTTGTTTTACATTCTTAAGACTTTTATTTTCTTCTACAGCTTTCCTTGCTAGTTCACAGTTATATTTTCTTATATCATTTTCAACTCTTTTCCGCACCATTTTACAAAACTCGAGATATTCAATTCTTTTTAATGCATCATTTTTGTATATCTTCATATTCCTTCTTTTCTTCATAAATTCTCTAGTCTCAGTAGAAATTTTATTGGTCACTTGCTGCTTTTTTCTACCAGCTATCTTTGTTGCAATTTTTAAAAGTGTATCAGTTATTTTCATATTAATTTCATTCAAATCTGAATCATGTTCAAAATCTACTAATACTCGAAACCGATTTGTAAGTTCTAATGTAAATTCATTAGAATGTTTCTGAAGATTAGGAATATCAACTGTAGATATTGTTTTACTTAATAATTTTTGTCTCTCTAGTTTCACATTAACACGTATCTTACACCTTAATAATCGATGATCACTTCCTGTGTTAAATTTATTAAGAACATTACAATCTTGAAATATGTATTTCCTGTTAGTCAAAATATAATCCAATTCTGCTGTACCTTCATTTGGATGCTTCCATGTCCATTTCCTTTTAACATTTTTCTCAAAAAAAGAATTCATAATATAAAGTTTTTCTTTTTCTGCAAACTCCACAAGTCTATGTCCTCTCTCATTTCTATTACCATAACCAAAATTACCTACAGCACTTTCATCTTTCATTTGTTTACCAATTCTAGCATTAAAGACTCCCATAACAATTTTAAAATGTTGTTTACTCTGATTAAAAGCCTTTTGTACATCCATATAAAAATCTTCTACTACTTCATCACTATGAGAACTTGTTGGGACATAAACCTGAATTATCTGCATTTGGTATCTGCTATTAAGTTGTATAACTAATCTTGCCACTCTGTCCGATACACCATCAATCTCAACAATATTGTTCTTCCACTTTTTATTTATAATGAATCCTACTCCACTTGTATTTCCAATATTTGTGCCTTTATAATAGAATATATGTCCACTTTTTAAATCAATTGTTTCTTCTCCTTTTCTTTTAACTTCACAAAGTCCAATAATGTCCCATTTAATATAAGAGAGTTCTTTTTCTAATTCTTGTAATCTTCCTTCACTTGAAAGTGATCTGCAGTTGTAAGTACCTAAATAAAAAGTCATCATCAAATGGCAGCCTGGGTCTGCAATCAGGGGATTCTTAGCACCCTCCACCTACGGCCACCAACCGCTGCCTTGGTTGATGACTTTACAGCTTCCTGGGAATAAGGTCCATGCTTTATTTTTGTCTGTCATAATTGTATAATTGGGAAAAATCTTTATCATTTACACAAACATTCATTCTGCCTTATCAGACACTGAGAAGAAAAACCATGATGTTTCTTGATCTTAAACTCAGAGGTAAAAAGCCAATAAACTCACCACGCTGGCTAATGCGTGTTGGTGAGCAGCCCATCCATGTTCGTATACTATATGAATAATCACATAGTAATAACAGCTGCAACGACAAGAACATATGGAGTGGACATTAGGAATTTGCCCTGCTCGGTTCCTTTAAGGCCTCCAAGAGGAATCAAAGGGTCTCCTTTCAGTTACAAAACAACTTATCCTAATGGAAAAGATATGGTTATTCATCAATAAAATTATATGATGCTGTTTATGAAGCAATCAATATTTACAGCTATCACAATCAATGAAAATATGTACCATTTATAAAGTTATATGTATGTGTTTGTCTAATATTATATTAATTTAATTGAAAAAATTAGAAGTACCAATAAATAGCTGTCAAAAAAACACAAAAGTCCATGATCAAATTCCCCAAATGAAACCATGAATTTTTTCCTTCAAATATAAACTATGAACACCTGATGAAAATATTTTATATTGAAGGCAATATCATAAACCAAATTTGAAGAAAACATTAAAATTACTGAATAAACTTCAATATAGTTTATTGTTACTCAGTGTGATCTGGATTAACATTCCAACATATATTGTTTATTAACAATTAAACAGTATTTTGAAAGTCTGATTTCAAAATAAAAATGAATCATATAATACCTGATAATTTTCATATCCACTCAAAATTGATCTGTCATTTCTATACCATTTTATCTGAGGGGTAGGGTTTCCTGATGCTCTGCAGAATAACTGTATGTTTGAACCTTCTAATTCCAATCTGTTAGCAGACCACATCACAATTCTTACAGGAACTTTATTAGAATAGGTATATAATATTAATAAATTATAGATATAAAATACATTAAAATTGATTTTAATAAAATTAACTTAAGTATATTATATCACATATAATAATTTCCAAAACATCATTTAAATGTCAGTAAATTGGGTTTATATTGCAAAAGTATATTAAAATAAAAATTTTCTCTAATAAAATATACGAATGTATATTTCAAGTTTTTCTCATGTATTTTTTCTTGTGCATACAATCACTTGTTGTTAATGTATGTATATAAAACATTCAGAGAAATAAAGTTCTGAGTAAAAGTTCCAAACATTAAAATTTAATCATACGTATTTTCAAGTGAAAATATATTCATTTTTATTTGCTTTCTAAGTTCTTGTATTCACAATTGATTAAAACAATGATAACTTTTAAGGATAATATTTAAATCGACTAAGATAGAGCATTATTTAATCAGCTTAGATTTACATTTACAAGGCAGATGGAAATGGATTCATTTTTTATCTGTAATCATGACAGAACTTTGACAATAAGGAATGCTGGATTAATATAATCAACTCAAAATATTATTCTGGATGTTACATATAAATAAAAAAATAAATTTATAGTTATAATACCATAAAAAAATAATATTGCTATAGAAGCTGGCTTTTTGTTTTATGATTGATTTTAATATATAGTCTTTAAAAATGACATATGTTAATAATAAATTAAAACCTTTATAAGAAAATGCTTTAATAAGATTACATCTTTAATCTATAAATATCTAGTGCAATTTGTTTCAAGAATGTTTGAAATTGTAAAGTTAAGATTTTTATTTCAGCTAATGATTGGTTCTGAAAGTGAATTTTTAAATAATGTTGATAATATACAAAATTTAATTTTATATCATCATTTATTGGGGTATGATAAATTTATGGTATTTTTATCATATGAGTATGCTAATATTATTAAATAAGATTCCTTATTACACATAACAAATGTGGTTATTATAGAAATATTATTAAACAAATAAACATGGGAGCAGATATTATGAAATCATTGATATATATTTATATAATTATTAAGCAAGTATTAATAATGCTTATAAAAGCATTGGAGCAGCAATACATAGTCTTAGAATATTGTCATATTCTAAAAAATGTTTATAAAAATGCAAATCAATGATTACATTACATAGTGATACTAAAAAGATTAACATTGAGAAAGATGTACCGCAGGGTGACTCTATATCTCCAAAACGTTTTACAGCAGTTTTTCCAGAAGTATTTTGTGGATGAAAATAGCAAACTGAGGGAGTAAAAGTAAAAGGACATTATTTAAATCATACTAGATTTTACAGATGATATAACGGTTTTTGCAGTAATTACATACATATTAATCTGTCAGAAAAATTTTAGTCCTCATTAAAATCATTATAAACAAAGGCAAAACTCTTCATACAGTAGTGCCACCCTGTGCCAACCAGAGTAATCAATGGATGCCAGAAGGCTTGTGCCTAAAATCTCTATCTAATGCCAACTCATCCAATATTCCCAGACTAGTTTCTGGCTTGTGGCCATCATCAGTAAGGAGCCTTGGATCTGAGAGCACTGCACCTAGATCTTAGAATCTAATGCAACCCTCCAGCAGCCACCTTTTAACTCTACTTTAACTACAAAACTATGGCATCCATTGATTACTCTGGTTGACACAGGGTGGCACTATTGTATGGAGAGTTTTATCTGGATAAAGAATTTATATCAGTATATTTGTACAAAAGATGGGATGATTGTATTAAGAGAATTGTTGAATGTTGTAGTAGTAAGGAATGGGATAAAAGAATAGATTTATTAATAAAGAATAGGGAGTTAGAGAGATGGAGAAATAGTATGGATAGTAAAAAGAGTTTAAATATATATAGAAATAAACAGAATATTAGGTGTGAGTTAATATATGATAATAATAAGGAAAGTAGTTTAATATTTAAGGCTCGAACAGGATCTTTAGCTACAAGAGAATATACATGTAAATGGAAAAAAATGGTGATTTATTTTGTAAATTATGTAAAGAAGGAATAGAAAATATTAGACATTTGGGCACATATAATGAAGTTATGGAAAAATAAATATGAAAAAAGTGATTATACAGAAAGTAGATTATTGGTTTTTATGCTGGGTTTGGAAAAAGATAAGGGGGATTTAGATATAAAGGCTGTAGAGTTGACAAAGATTATGTTGTGGAAATGGGATGGAGCAGAATATGGGAAAAATTAGACTGGAGAATGTAAAATTAAGTAGCTAACAAGTTTTTCTTGGTATAATTGCTGAGAGATTCTTGACTTCGTTTAAGGAGTAGCTACAGTACATCACATCACATCACATCTTTGTTTACAACAATTATGTGCTAGTATAAGAGATGGTGATCATGTAAAATCATTATAATTATTTATGATTGCTAAATATTTTTTCGCACATTTTATTTAATTAATTAATTAGTAAATTTAACTTTCAAAGATAAGTTGTTGAAGACTCCTAGAGTACTTTTATATCTGCAATACATTCTTTATTAACTTTTAGCTATCACTAACATAGTTATACTTTAAAGATGGCCATCTTTTGTCATGTAATTAAATTGACATCAATATAAAAAGTAGATTTATTTACAACTTTATTAAAAATGATTCTTTAAATCATTTAAAGTTAAATTTACTTAATTAAATAAATCTCAAATATTTAACAATCATAAATAATCATATGTAATGAAGACTAAAATGTCATCACTTAGACTAATACATAAATACTATTTTTGCAAATAATGCTTCAGAAAATGTTGCAAAAGTTGTCAGATAAAGATAAAAATATAGGTCTAAATGTAAATGTTTAAAAGTATAATATAATCTTGAATGTATTTTCTTAAAAGAAAAAATAAAGATTGATAATAATGAATTAGAAGAAGTTAACTACAAGTATTTTAGTCGAATATTAATACAGATGAGAACATAATGGATGAAATTAATCATAGAATGAAACTTGGTTGGAGCACTTTTGGTAGAAATAACTTAATATTTAAAGAAAATATGCCTATGTGTTTGAAAAAAAAAAGGTTTTTAATAAATGTGTTTTACCAGTTTTTACTTATAGATCTGAGACTTAGACACAATAAAAAAGCAAGATATGAACTTCAGACCACTCAATAACGTTTAGAAAAAAGTATAGTTATGTGTAAAAAGAAGAGATTGAAAATAAAATTAATAAGTGAGTGAACAAACAGATGTTACTGACATCAAGTTGGGATGAATGTATTGCTAGAAGTTAATAATAGATAAGTAGCTGAAATGTTAAACTGGATTCTAGGAGATTGTAAAAGACTTAAAAAAGACCACATGTGAGATGGATGAAACAAGGAGGTGTGCTAGTGATATGGATGGGAGATTAGAGATTAGAGAAACTGGATTTAATTCGGAAACACTTCATTTTGCAGTCGATCTATATGGTTGAAACGATGATGATGAGCATTGAGACACTATGAATTAATAAAAAGATTAATAGCTATATTAAATTTTTTATAATAAATATATTAAAAGATTATACATAAAAATATTATTTCTAGTTGTAAAGATGACAGTTGGCTAATGGGTTTTCTATATGTATCCCAAATATGCAATTATACACTAAGTTTATAACAAAGGAATCATGAATGAAATGGAAAGGAATAATATTAAAATATAAACCGGGTAACTAGACACTACATTTATATGTGAAAAAAAAAGTACTTTATAAATTAGATTATTAGAAATAATTCAATGGATGATAGAGAAAAAAAATAAACAATAAAATATTTACATATAATCATAAGCAGATCTGAAAAACAATTTGATTATATTAGTTGCACATAAATCCTTGTAAGGTGAAAGTATATGTATATCCTAGCTCTAAACTTCTCGGCATATAAATGGCTGCTTTAAAATGTTTTTTTAGTTAGGAAGAATAAATTATATAAAAATAATAAGAGTGAAATTATTAAGCATTATGCACAATAAATGATTTCAGTAGGATAAGATATTGATTGTATTAGATAGATAATTTTTTAAAAAGTTAAATAATATCAATAGTAATAATAATAAAATAATAATTTCAATAACATATAATATAAAAAGCAATAATAAATTGATAAAACATACTTGATCTGAGTATTACAATATTGCATATCTTAGATTACCTAACGTAAATAAAAAAATTAATAATCCTAAAAAAGTATTAATAAGTAGCATAAACAAAATACAGTACGTAAAATCATTTGACTTTGTGGGACATAAATATTTTGGAAAATCTTAATGTTTATTTAAGAAAAGATTTAAAGCCATGAATTATTATATGAAGAAAGTTAAAGAATACAAAATAAATAGTACTCAAACATCTTTGATTAATAAGCATGAATGTAATATGTAATTGGCAATTTGTATTTAATTTAAATAAAGAAATATTACTACAAAAAAGAATAATAAAAAGATACCAATATAGTGTACAGTCTACCATTTGTCTGAATTACATAATATTACTAATGAGCAAAAGCAAATCTATTCAAAAAAAAAAAAAAAATGAAATGCGCGCATTTATTTTTAAATGTATGTCTACAAAGTATATTAAATAAAAGCAAGAGAATTTACATCTTTTATATTAAATAATTTATTTGCAGTAAGAAATGTGTATTACATAAATAAAAAAGTAGTAAATGCAAAGAATGTATATGCAATATAGATAAAGAAAAGGCAATCTAATAACAATAGATATATAAAAGGTTGGTGTGAGACTAAACGCAAATTCATAAAAAATGAAAATTTAAAAAATAAACCCATTCACAGGAACAAGCTTAACAAGTAAAAGCAAGTACAAAGTGTGTGTTCAATAAATACACAAAGAAGACTGTAGCAATATGTTTTAAGTGAAAGCACTTTTTTCTAAAACAAATGTGAATGTGAACATAAAAGCAATTCATCTGGAAAATAATGAAAAGCATACACACTATAAAACACATAGGTCAAAGTATACTCTTTTAAATCATCAAGTTTGACTATTTTATACTATGTAATAGATGGGGCTATAATACTGTTCATCATGACAGTCTATAGTCAGTTTGCTACACAGCCATTATTAGTTATTTTCTCAACATTATTTGTACCGAAAATTTTTAGATAAATATTAATCAAGATATTGTTGCAATCTTGAATGATATTAAAAATATTTTCTACTTACAAACTTATTAAATGTCAAACACTTTTCACTTAAAAGAATATTTAATATTTTTAATCACTCACTTATACATATATTATCATGTGCATGCATTAAATTTGATTTATACATAAGGATTATATATATTAACTTAATTCAAAGATATCTAGTGATTTTATTCTTTTCCAATTTTGATATATATATATATATATGTGTGTGTGTAATAGTACAATACCGGTTATAGAAAATATTATATATAAAAACATAAATAATTAACAGTATAAACAATCATCATCATCATCAACCATTATCAATCCACTGCAGAATGAAGGTCTCTCCAAGTTTAATCCATCTTCTCCGATCTTTAGCTTCTCTTCTCCACATCACCACCACACACTTTATTTCATCCATCTATCTCACATGTGGTCTCTTTCTGGGTCTTTTACAATCTCTTGGAATCCAGTTTAAAATTTAAATTGTCCATCTATTATCATCTCTTCTAGCAATATGTCCAGCCCAACTCCACTTCAATCTTTTAATTTTTTCAATGAGGTCAGTAACACCTGTTTGTTCTCTTACCCATACATTGCGTTTTCGATCTCTTCTTGTTACTCCCAACAATATTGTAGTTTAAATTCTACATAATCGAAAGTGCTTCAAAAGAATTAAAACTACAATATTGTTTATACCGTTAATTGTTTATATTTATATATATATTATACCTGCCCAGATTAGAACTGTATATCACAGTATATATATATAAGAAATTTATTGAAACAGACAAAACTCTCCAAGAAATAGTGACCATGTGAAGAAATTTATTGATTTTATTTAAATTCATTTCACTTGATCCATGAATAATGGAGATGTTGATGTATAAATGTTAATTAGATAATCATGGCAACATAACATTTTAAAATAATATTATATAGTATTAATATTAGCTTCAAATCATAAATTGGTTATGATCAATTTTAAAAATTATATAAATAAGTGAATGGATAAATAAATATTAGAAAATAAATAGGTGAATCATAAAATAAACCACTTGAATAAAATCATTATTATTAATTATTATGTGTCCATTTTTTGTTATTACATTCACAACAACTTATTTATTACAAAATGAAATATTCATTTTTCATATATGTTTATTTATTTGTTTGTTTATTGGAATATATTGTTAAAGATATATGTTAAAAATATATATATTCATTATAAGAAATAGAAAATGTCATATGAATTATTTATTTTTGATTAAAAATGAAAAATAATATTGAAATTGTAAAACAGGATTTTTTTTGTATCAAATGTTTTCTAAAAGTCTTCATTTTTATCAGCTATAAAAAATGAATTTTTGAGCACTAAAGAGTGAGCATTGAGTATTATTCAATAGTTGTCCTAATATCATTGACATCAGCAAAAATATGTCATAAATAGAATTGCAATGCTCAACTTGAGTCATAAATTTTATCGTTGCTTAGCAAGGATGCTAACCATCATCTTTAAAAAATTATCAATTTTATTTTTTAAGTTCATGGAAGGATAAAAATTTACTTGTCTCCCCATTCAATTGAGGCAGTTCATTGATGAAATTCCAGGGAAAATGGCAAAATGTATTGTAAAAAAAAACAATATTCATTATATTACAGATAAGCTATAAAATATTCCATTGTTAAAATCTAGGATTTTATCTATGTATTTGTGATGAATACAAATCCCATGATGTGTATATGGATGTCATATTTTTGGTCAATGAATTTCAAAAAATCGATTAATTCAACTTCTAAGTGATATTAAGCAATTGAAATTTGACTTCATTGACATGGAAAAACACTAGCATTTATTACTCATTTTGATGTAACTGAATTTTAACAATGAAAGAATTCTCTTCATATGTTTTATCACCAATAAAAGAAAAAAATAATAAAGTCAGTGATGTGCAGATTTTGTATCAACCAAGTATGGGTTATTTTAAAAGATTGGATATATTTATATACTTGAAAGAAAAATATCAGAATTTAAAAACAAAAGTAATTGAATTCAAATCCTCAATTGTTATTATTCATGCTTATTGTCTCTACTTTAAGGATAATTATTTCTATGCATTGGGATCAGAAACAGGAACCAGAAGCTATGATGGACCATATCTGTTTATAATTTTTTTTTGTAAAGAACATTTTTATTTTAAAATATAGAATCAGATAAACCATTCATATAATAAAAGGGTCAGAGAGATTCATTTTTTTTTGTTATTATTATTTAAACTTTTATCTGATGATATACATTAATTTATGACCTGATGTTTTCAAATATTTTTTTGTTATTTAACATGGGATATTCATATAGAAGGGTTTGAATACAATAGATTTCCTGTTGGTTTAATTATTTAGAAATTATATTAATGAATAAATAAAAATCAAGTTTAGTTGATCACATTTTTTATCATTATATATATATATATATTCTATTTAAACTCTGGGAAAGAGATTGGAACCTCTCCCTCAGTTTATATAGAGTATTACTGTCATACAAAACACTTTTGAGTTTCATATATATATATATATATATATATATATATATATATATATATATATATATATATATATATATATATATATATATATATATATATATCATTATTGATTTTTATATGGTAGTAAACTATCAAATTAATTACATATTATAAAGAAATGGTATTTTAGTCTACTGCATACATTGTTTGTTTTGGTTCTTTTATTTTTATTTTTTATTACTATCATCATTAACTTTTATTATAAATCAATAAATTTACAGTTGATTAAAAATCCAGTGAATCTGTCTAATTATTTCTTTTGAATGTGCAAGGAAATTTTTTATACTTAGATTTTGATTCAAGATCAAACCAATATAGGTAAGTGTAGTGGGGTTCTATATAAATATATTTTATAACATGCTTGTTATTTAAGCTTAATTAGATATACACTTTATGTGGTCATTACATTGAAATATTTGTTTGTTTATCTAAAATTAATATTAAGTATATAAATAATTTTATTAATTCATGGTTAATTATGAAGAGCTTGCTTATCTTGTCCAGTTAATAAAATCTTAATAGATTTTATTCTGTCATTAGACAGAATGATCTGCCTTAATTATCTCCAAACTTCTTTTAGGTGGATCATAAATTTTATTAACTATTATAACAATATTTATCTTTGGCTTGAACAACTGCCAATAATCATTTTATACAGAGGCTAAAGTCTTTATACAGTAGCACCACTTAGTGCAAGCCAGAATAATCAATGGAAGCAAGGTTTGTGCATAAGATCCCTATCTAGTGCCTACTCACCAATATCCCCAGACTAGTTTCTAGCTTGTGGCTTTCATCAGTGAAGAGTTTTGAATCTGAGACCACTGCCCCTAGATCTTAGTTTCTAATGCAACCCTCCAACAATCACCTTTTACTTTTTTAGCTAACTATAAAGCTTGGAGTCCAAAATGAAAACACAAAAATGTTTTTAAGCTAATCTCATAAGCTTGTATAGTTGTATAGATCTGAATTCAGTTCAGCATTCATAATTTTTGGTGTCTTTGGTTCTTTAATAACCATAGTCACTATAATCCTATCGAGCAGGATTGGTATTAAACCGCTATATATCACATGATCACCATTCTTTATGCTTACACAAGCTGTTTACACAGAAATTAATTCCTCCATAAATTAGTGCCACTCAGTACAAGCCAGAATAATCAATGGATGCAGTGATGAAAGCCACAAGCTAGAAATTAGTCTGGGAATATTGAGTGAGTAGGCACTAGATAGGGATTTTATGCAAAACCTTCTTGCATCCATTGATTACTCTGGCTTGCACTGAGTGGTGCTACTGTAAGGAAAGTTTAGAAACTATGTAAACAGCTTGGGTATGCATAAAGAATGGTGATCATGCGATGTTTAGTGGTTTAATAATCATTTTATATAGTTTAATTGTTATAAAATCCATTTTAATAATTGATTGACTGGAGATTTAAAATAGATATAATAGGATTAGTTGATCATGATTTATTAAATATCTAATAGGAAACTACTGTATATTTGGTATAATGATATGATTGGATATTATAAATGCAAAAGTATCGAATAGATTTGTTGATAATATGAACTTATTAGTCATTTCATTTTAAAGTATATAATTTAGGCAATGATTGTATACTGATATAGAGTAGAGGATAGATAAGTTATTATTTTTAACATTTTATTAAACTAGATATAAAACTGAGTAAGAGTTTATTTTATTAAATATTATAAATATTGTAAGATTTATAAAACATTTTCAAAATGTTGTTATTGTAAACATTTTAGAAATTAATTTTTTTAGGTAGGGAATATCATTAAATTTTAACTATATCAGAACTTTGTTATTTATTGATTTGAATTTGGTTTCATTCAATTATAAATTAAATAGATATCTTAGGCATATATTATTGTTTAGAATAGTGATATATGATTTTACTGCTTATCATAGTTTATTTTGGAATAGTGAATAGATTTGGTGATATCTGAGATGATGATCTTATTTGCTTTCTTTTGTTTTAAATGCTATCTGAATAAATTAGGTTTTAATAAAGAATGTCATTAGTATTTTATTTTAGTGTAGTGGTCAATCTAAATAATTATTTATTGGAAATATTGTTATTGCATAGTGTGACCAATGACTGGGCTAGATGACTTTATGCACGTTATAACAGATTACAATTTATTGATGATGTTTTGCTCTGTTATAAATAATATTTAAACCATAAGAGCATTTTTTCATTCTTTTATTTCCATATCGTGTCAATAATAAGTGGTTGTCTAAAAATCTATAGGACAATTTCTTTTGTTTTATCACAAATGCTGACCAAACCAATGAAGAGAGATAGTGGGGAGAAGATCCATTATTATTGTTACAAAATACCTACCCAATGCTGGCCGATGATGGTCATATACAGGAGGCAATTGTTACAAAATGCCACATCAACTTTAGAGATGTTATAAAATGGCAATCCTCATTTAGGTTAGATTTATATTATTATGAATGATGTCTCAATTCTGAAACATACTAAAGTGTTTATATTCTCATCTCATATTCTAATCAATATTCCATTACAAAATGATGATGAATGATTGGACCATATTTTCATTCAGATTATATTAATCATTTTCCAGTGTCATCATTTTTATCATGTTACAATATATATATATGATAAACAAAACAAGTTATAAACTTCGTAACTTGCTTTTAGCTTGCATTTTATGATCACTAGATGGAGCTTTACCAATAGCTTCTAACAAGCTTTGTTTACATAAATGCCAAGAAAGATAGAATTCAATATCTCTTCCGTTGTCTCCCACCTCCAGATCATGGTTTCAAGCTAGTTGGCTCACATCAGTGAAGGGTTGGAACAAAGCTTGTTAGGAGCTATTGGTAAAGCTCCATCTAGTGATCATATATATATATATATATTAGCTATAAGTGTCCAGTTGATTTAAAGTACAAAATACTTTTACATTTTTATTTATGGTACCAATAATAAAAAGTTCAAAATAATACAGTTAAAAAAATTTTTTTAAATAAATTATTTTATTTACCATGCACTAAAAAGAAGAAAAATAATTTATTGGACTACAATTGGTGTTTTTAGATTTAATTTGAATTAAAAGCATGGGTGGGGATGGGGGGGTTCAAAAATTAATTAAGTCAATCCAGATTTTCTATAACTAAAAAGTGATTTCATAATTTTTGACCCCCCTCCCTATGCTTTTATTTCAAGTTAAATCTAAAAAACTCAATTGTGAATAAATAAACTTTTTTTTCTTTTTAGTGCATCATAAATAAAAGAATTTAATTTAAATATTTTTTTTATCTCTATTACAAATTGTTTAAAATCCACTTATAATTCTGAATGAATCATATTTTTTTGCTCACACTATCATGCAGCCATTATTTGTAGTTGGTCTAATAAATACCAAAATGTATAGGTACTGAACTGAGTTCAGACCTATATGATTATATAGGCTAATGAGCTTGGATTAAAAATATTATAGTGTTTTAAATTTAAGACTCATAGTTTTGTAGTTAAGTAGAGATAAAATGTGGCTGCTGGAAGGTTGCATTAGATCCTAAGATCTAGGTGCAGTCCTCTCAGATCAAAGGCTCCTCCCTGACAAAAGCTACAAGCCAGAAACTAGTCTGGAGAGATTGGATGAGTAGGCACTAAATGGGGATTTTATGCACAAGTCTTCTGGCATCCATTGATTACTCTGGCTTGCACTGAATAGCAATACATATAGAGTTTTGCCTGTTTTAATAACAGTTATAAGCAAGCATAAGAAATGGTGATCATGTGATGTTTATTGACTTAAAATAGTAATTATATATATATAGGGTGTCCCAATAAATAATAATGGGTTTCCTCTCCAAGCTGTCTGCACTTATATCTCTAAATAAATATATTATGTATTGACATACATTAATTTTTGTCACATAAATTTTAAAAGAGCTACTGTGTTTAAATCCATAAGTTATGACACAGATTGTCAAAACATGTGTTATATTCTAATCTATACAGAATGACTAACATTATTTTTTTAAAATTGGTCAAAAATACTACTGAACCATTGGAAATGATTCAGATTTGGTATAATACTAAAGCTATAATTGACAAGAATAGTTTCAACTTTTAAAAATTCTTAATGATATAGAAAGAATTGAAAGTATTAAACACATTGTCACATTTCACACTGTATCTCAAGATTCATATGTGGTGTCACCTTAAAATTTTATGTGGTGAATAACTAATTAATGTCATTCCATGACACATATATTGATCTAGAGAGATTGCTGCAGAATGATTGGTGTAAAGCCCAGTTGCTTTTTCCCTGGGATGTTGATATATAATAATCTTTATTATTTCTTTTATAAAACTAATTTCAATTCAATATATGTTCAAGGCTTGTGTAATATTGAAAGAATTTACAAAATAGAATTAGTTTATATATATGATCAATAGATGGCGTCTTTACCAAAACCGCCGAAACAAGTGTAAAATATTTTTACATAAACGCAAAAGGAGTCAGAATTAACTACCTCTTTCTGACTCCTTTTGCGTTTATGTAAAAATATTTTACACTTGTTTCGGCGGTTTTGGTAAAGACGCCATCTATTGATCATAAATAACAAGTGATAGCAGGTTACGTGACTAACTTGTTTTTATTTTTCATATATATATATGTGTGTGTGTTTGTGTGTGTGTGGAAAATTAAGAGCATGCTAATGAGCTCTAAACAAACTTTTTTTTATTATTATTTATTTTTTTATGATAAATGCTGCTACAAGAGAAGGCATTCAAATCATCTTTATCTTGGATTGTCCTTATCCTCAGACTGGTTTCGACCTATGGGTGTCTCTTCAGTGAGGAGTTGGGACACTAGATTCAACTCCTCACTGAAGAGACCCATAGGTCGAAACTGTTCTGGGGATGGGAACAATCCAAGATAAAGATGATTTGAATGCCTTCTCTTGTAGTAGCATTTATCATAAAAAAATAAAAAAATAAAAAAAAGCTTGTTTAGAGCTCATTAGCATGCTCTTAATTTTACATATTTGTAAATGCAAGCTATATATAAGTCATGTGGCATCTGACTTTTTATTATAGATATAATAAACTTCCAATAAATGCTAATTGTTACCTGTTTTGTTCATGCATCCAGAAGGTAAATCTACTCTATCTAATAAAAAAGTATAAGATTAATACAAATGTCTAATAAAAGCAAAAAGTAATTAAAATTTTAAGGATAATAAATAATTAACTTCAAATAAATAATGAAGCATCTGAATATATCAAGAAGCTATAAATATGAAGCTCTTGGCATTGATTTTAAACAGACATATTAGCAACTTCAAATTAGTTGGATTTTGATGTTGGCCTCAAGATTTATCTATAAATTGTTCCATAATCACTTCTACTTAATATTATTTTTAATCCATCATCAGTAGAATTATTATATTACTTTCTATGCTTTTTTTAAATTAAGATTAGCCTTTAATGTTTATTTTTTCTTTGTCTACATATTTTATCTATTTAAAAACAGGCCTGCACTATGCAAACAATATGCTAATCTTTTTAGTCTTTAAGCAAGGTCTCATACCCCTGCCCAAGCATTGCTACATTTATGATGGTAATCAATTGAAAGCATGCTAAGTGCTACAGTATTTTTTAAGGTTAATAAAGTTTTACTCTTAATACTGTTTTTGTATTTATATATTGTAACGATCCGGTGAAAACCACTTAACGTGATCTGCACTACAGGGCGCCATCTAGGCATTTGAACCTAGAAAAATTTATAAAGTAGGCAGATACATAAGTAAAAAAAAAAAATTTTTTTTTTATTTTGATTCCGGTCGTTAACCCAAGTCACTAGCTCAGAGAGTAGCAGAGATTTAGTAATATAATATCTTATCTAATTATATTTCAATATTAAAAAATAAATAAAATAAGCCACTGCCAGTAATTAACATACAAAAATTTATTTACGCACATATATATATAAAATTTAACATTATTATTTTAGTATGTTTATTTTAGATTTTAATTTGATTTTATAATTTAAATTTACATTTTAATTTTTATAATATTATAAGTTTACATTTTAATTAAGTTCGCACAGGGATTTATGAAAGTTTGTTTTATAATGTTGAGTATAGATCGGTTACATAGATTACACAGTTAAAAACATTTCAAAGTAAACATAAATGATCAAAATACAAAATCATTGATACCATCAATTGCATAGGGAATACAAGAAACCCAATGGTGTTCATCATAAGACACCACATTAACACCAATAACTTAAAAGACATCTGAATAAATACATCTTAGATACTCACCGTAAGGTATCAGTATTTACCAAATGTCTATATATTTTGATCACCCATGAAAACCCAAAACATAATTAACCGATAACCAATCCATGCAAATGTCTATAAACAACTTAAATTTAATGCATTTTTATTTAGTGTCAAGTATGAATAGACTACATAGATTTGCATTTGAAAGAAAATATTCTATCCTTATTTAACCTTAGGCCAAAAGTTCGCAGTCAAACTAACGCCAATTCATCTGATATATCAATGTATTTAATGTAATATGAAATATGGCAGCACAAAAAGTTAAGAGAAGAAATTGCCTCTCATCAGATAGGAATACATACATCTATCTGACAAGAAGAGCAATAAAAAAATTCCATAGAAAGGAACTGTGGTCTCTGACTTATAATTCCTTCCATAGGCAAACGGGTGAGTGCGGCGTATACAAACGATTCTGCCCATAGCGAATCTTGCATTACATCTACTAACTACACCAATATATCCAATCCATTGACCTAATTCAACTATAAAACGAATAACCTAAGATTACCCTCCCCTAATATAACTTTACAAATCTATATAGCTATTCATGCCTGACTTAAGTTTAATATTTACATAACTAGTTTAATGAAAAACAGAAATCATAATAAAACTTAAAGAACAAATAAAATAAATAAATGGAAATGATTTTACAAAAGAAATACATTAAATAAAATTATAACTAATTAATAACTAACGTTGGTCAGATAGGATTCTATTTGTATTATTTAAGTACAGAAAGTTTTTAATTTAATGTTCATTAATTATAAAGTTCTTACGGTTTTAAACAGTTCATCTTTATTTGTTGCTTGCCATTTGAATGTGAATTTCCACACCATCCAAAAAAGATTGGTATTCTGTTGGCCGTTTTATTCATCTGGAGGTTTTTTACTCCAGCTAGTCCTCAATGTAGAAAACGATAGTTTATTTCTCTTTCTTCCTACCAGAACTGAAGGGATTGAAGAGTTCATCTTTTCAATCCCTTCTCCTTCAATTCTGCGCTAACACATATCTGTCCACTCGTAATAACCAACCAACTCTTTTATTTTCAAACCTTTCCTTTTATAATAATTTTGTGGATTAACTCAACATTACGTCATGATGGTGAAAACCTTTTCGTTGAGGTCCAATTTCCCGATGGATTTCTTTCATTTGCTAAAAGTTTCTATTGTTTTCCTATCTGACCGATGCTTATACATTTAAATGCCCAAAGGCTAGTTTACTAATTAAAATAATCATTTCCATTTTACAAAAGATTAATTAATTTGTTTTCAAACTTAAACATATATTTTTATCTCTAAATCTTTTCTGAAAATTTAGTTTTAAACTACTCTTTTTTTAATAAAGTTTTATTTTAATAAATATTTATCTGTGCAATTTTATATATATGCGAATTTAAGATGATTTTTTAATTTTCAGTTTTTAATTTTTAAAAAAGAAATTTTTATTGGCGAACTTTTTTTTTTTATGTTTACTAATAAAAAATAATGTAACCATCGTATGTGCCCGTTACAATATATATAATATTACAAATCGATGTCTGTATTTCTTCAAAATAATATACCTAAATTTATAAATAAATATTACAAAATACAGTTTATAAAAATATATCTATAACCGCGCTTCTAAGTGACGGTTATAGATATACTTTTATAAACTTTTAAATACATATTTTCTAATATTTATTTATAAATTTACGTATATATAGATGGATTCATTCTATCTTTTCCCAAAGACTTTATCTTGTGTTTGAAAAAGTGGGAGTATTCATTTATATAGTAACATCTAGAAAGCGCATGTGCATTAGCTTATTGGATTATTGGTATTACAGTTTATAAAACATCGCGCTATATAAAATAAATGTCTTGTTTATATATATATATTAACTTACTTTTGTTTAACAATTGTTTTTTTATCTGCAAAACTTTAATCATTAATATCTCACTTTCATTAAAAAAGTTTGAGCAAATTATTTGATAAAACACACTGATTCTAATTTATCTTTTAAATATAATTTGCAAATAATAGTAAGTTATGTGATGTGTTGTTAATATACATGTGATTATATCTACAACTCTTGCTAACAGAGAGACGATTATTTGTTCATAGCTCATGGAAGAATAGTTTAATTCTTTTCATTTTTATATAGGTTAAGCTATTCTTATTTGATATTTATAATTATTAACTTTCATTGTAAAAACACAAAGGTTTCTAGAAGTGAGATGCAGTCAATATAATTGATTATATATTCAAAATTATTATAATCCTATTGTAACAATTTAGATACCATTTAATATAATATATTCTGACCATATAAGCTTCCTGGACATTCAATAAAATTGATAAGTAAGAATGAAGAGAAAGAAAGAGAAAAGCAAAAAATAGTTGAATTAATTTCATCCTTATAAAAGTTGAGTTGGATCGATCTATTGATCTAGATATTAATTTCAGTCCTGATGCATCTAAATGGGTCTATGAAAATCTACTTTAAATGAAAGACAGAAATATATAGATAATACTGACTTTAAGAAATTGGGTTAATATTTTATATATTCAATCGTCAATTATAAATTATTAAAGATATTAAAGTTATAAACAAAAATATCAAAATCGGGATTAATTATTTTTACTTTGTATTTTTTTTTCTGTTTTTCGTGTGGTAATAAAAAAAAGTTAATCGGACTTATATACTTTACTAATTGAAAAAAAATGTATTTGTTATCGTTTGTTTTTATAAAAAAAAAATTAAATTCGAAAAATTTAATGAAAATGGATTTAAGAGAGGGAAAAAAATATTTTTGTAATTTTTTTTTTCATAAAAAAATGCTCTTTTTTAAATCAAATAAATTTATAATAGAAAATTAATTAAAATAAGATAATGGCAAATGTACCATGATTGTATTGCAAGAAGCATCATCTGATACAGATTCAGAAGATAACTGAAGAAAAGAAATGGAAATGAGACAGCAATTATAAAAGTGAAACATTAAGCCAGAAGAATAGACATATGGCTTATTTCTACAATTTAAGAGACTTTATTAGCTGTAGTCAAAATAAGAGTCATAGATCACATGACCCTATCTCTTAAGCTTGTGAGTTAGATAAGTGCTTGGCTTTGGGTTGGTATTTTTAGATCTAGTATCTGAACCTACCCTGACACCTCTCTGAGGAGTGCCAAAGCACGAAACCATGGTCAGGGGTTTGGGGAGGGGTTCCTGACAGAGATATTTTAAGTGCTGGCTCTGGCTAAGCATTTATCACAAAGCTTGTAGAGGAATTGGCAATCCTCATTGTTTATTAGCTGTATTTGGAAGAAATTGATTAGTCAGAATGATTTCTCCTATCTATTCAAAAAAATCATTAAACTGTGAACTTTTATTGAATTATTATTGCCAATCATACTATTGTTGAAAGTCTTACCATTAGAGGATAAAACCTTTGTTGATATACTAGTTAAACCCTGAAACTATGCTTTTTTTTTATCAGCTTAAACAATAATATATTTCTTTCGGTATAAATGACCAATGCACTAATAATAAGTAGATGTCTGTTGTCTTTAGTCTGATTTTGTAAGGTTCTAACTATGATAAACATGCAACCTCTAGGACTATCATTATCCTTGCTAGCAATGAAGAAGTATGGATGAACCTGCAATATATATATAAAATACATATTTTGCAATATATATATATATATATATATACATATATATAATAGTTCTGGAAGAATTGGTTTTATGAAAAATATCAGATAGGGGAGAAAAATTTAATCAAGTTCCAATTTACCTTTCTCTAACATCAATACATTATTTTATTATTTTAATTTTTAGTTAATATTTAATTTGATTTGTGTAATGGTAGACTCTAGTAATATTAAAAATTTTAATTATTGTAAATTTTTTTTTTTACTTGGATTATTTTCAAACTTAGTTGTGCATTCTTTCATTATCATTCCAAACCTATATAGAAATATTTTGTCACTCATTCTCTGAGAAAACTATATGTTTAACTGATCAGTTAAGGACAAATTTTATGGTGTTGGAGAGGGTACTTAAAGGCATTCTTTCAGCAATGAAAGTGATACTTCTGATATTTATCATATAAAAATTTTTTTGGATGTGTAAGCATTTTGCTTTATCCTCTGCGTATTGCTTTGACATAAGATGAGCAAAAAATATAACTGAGTAGTAGTTTGATCATCCTGATCAATGTCAATATGTTCCAATATAACCAAATAAGACGTTGGAATAATTTTGTTTGATTTGTATGAATTACAAATAAAATGCATGATAAAAGTGAACAACTTGAATAAACGAAAATTTTTTTTTATTTATTATTACATTTTTTCTTCTACCATGAAAAAAATTAGTACATTTATGCTATATATAAATAAATAATAAAATAAAAAGAGAAATAATAAAACAGTGTAGATATTGGAATGAGAGGAAAAGGCACTAGTAAATTAAGTGAAGAAATTATTAGGTAGTAAGATAATACAAAATAGGTTAGAATATATAGATAATGGATAATCAGCAAAGAAGGCAATGGTAATATTTAATTATGTTTATTTCACTTATAGACACATAATTAAGCATAACTACATATTTTAATTATTGTAAATAAAAGATTTTCTTATTATTTTCAAACTTCATTGTTTACTTTTTCATTCTCATTCCAAACCTATATAGAAATATTTTCCACACACTGAGAAAATTACATGTTTAATTGAGTAGCTCAAAGAATTATATCATTACTATGATGTTGGTGTCAGATGGGGATATTTAAAGGCATTTTTCAGCAATGACCATATTTAAAAATAAATATCCTATAAAATTCTTGTGGATGTAACAGTATTTTTTTTCTTGATTTACTATCTGAGTATTATAACTTGCTATTGGCTTGGTCATCATTATCAATATCAATATGATCCGCTATAGCCAAAAAAATTTGGGTATAAATATGCATTAATTCATATGAATTGCACTTAAATGCATGATGAAAGTAAAAAGGTCATGATGATCATCATCGTTAAGAAAGTAGTTTATTACAATATTTATGCCTGCCCATTTATTCTCTACAGTCAATGCAAATAAAAGCTTGTGAAACCATAAGTTTAAAAAATAAGTGAATCAATTTTTGATTATTTTGTCTGCTGAGAGCAGATTATTTTTTCTTAGTTTATGGGAGAAAAGTTTTTCTCTGTTTCAATTTCATTTATGTTAAATATGCTTATTTAATATGTATAGTTATTTTAGTTGATTGTTAATACAAGGATTATTAAAAGTGAGATTCAATCTTACAACATTTATATAAATTATTATAAGTTTAAAATTATTACTATTGTATTTATATCTGGATGATATGTTATTTCCATTCTGAATTTTTAGTAGTTAAAACAGGCAAAACTCACTATATGTATGCCACACACAGCAAGCTCGAGTAATCAATGGATTCCAGAAGGCCTGTGCATAAAATCCCCATCTAGTGCCTAATCGTCCAATATCCCCAGACTAGTTTCTGGCTTGTGGCCTTCATCAATGAGAAGCCTTGGATCTGAGAGTACTGCATCTAGATCTTAGGATCTAATGCAACCCTCCAGAAACCACCTTTTATCTCCATTTAACTACAAAACTATGAGTCTTAAACTGAAAACACCTTACTGTTTCCAATTCAAGCCCATCAGCTTATATAGTTATATGGGTCTGAACCCAGTTTCCATACAACCATATAACTATATAAGCTGGTGGGCTTGAATTTGAAACATTAAGGTGTTTTCAGTTTAAGACTCATAGTTTTGTAGTTAAATGGAGATAAAAGGTGGTTGCTGGAGAGTTGCATTAGATCCTAAGATCTAGATGCAGTGCTCTCAGAACCAAGGCTTCTCACTGATGAAGGCCACAAGCCAAAAACTAGTCTGGGGATATTGGATGATTAGACACTAGATGGGGATTTTATGCACAAGCCTTCTGGAATCCATTGATTACTCCAGCTTGTTGTGTGTGGCATACGTATAGTGAGTTTTGCCTGTTTTAACAACAGTTATATACACAAGCATAAGAAATGGTGGTCATGTGATGTTTATTAATTTTTAGTAGTGTTTATAATATAAAAGCTTATTATTATTACAAGCTTAAAGAATCGACTGGTCTGTTCTATTCTTTAGCATTTATTAGCATAAAAAGTTATTTATTTATACATTATGAAGAATAGTTTACTTTTATATTAATATGATATACTATTCAGTGTATACATATACAAATACATGTTGAAAATGAATACATCTACATGTAAAGAAATATGTACATATATGCACTATGAACAACGGAGTTCAACTATTTATTATAAAGAATCTAAGCTACTAGTATGTCTAGATTATAAATTATGACATGAAATATGACAGTACATTTTATATCTTAATGTATTAGTTTCAATGCCTTCATTTTGCAGGTCGTTTGTAAATGCTTTTTCAAGTCATGGATTCACTGCCATATATAGTTTGCATTACTTCAAATGTTTCAGTAGCATTATTTATCAATTGCGACCAAAACTTAATGTTATTATGTGGGTTTGTGTATGAAATCCAGTAATACTTCCTGTTGTAATTTATAATCCATTAAAATTTTTATGATAAATAATGAAAACTGTCTTCATATGTAACATATAAATTGATCCACTTCAAGTGACTTGTAGAGAAAATTTGGCATCAGTCACTTATCAAGTTTTAGAACACACTTCTTCAATTAAAATATTATAATATTTGAATTATTACAAATCACAAGCTGAGACTTAATCTAACAACTTTTATCTTTCAAGTTTGGTAAGGCAATTCTTTCAGTAAAAAGAATAAACAATTAGTCAAGTTAATTAAGTAAAATTTGAATGCTATTCCATTGTAATTTTTATCTTTAGTTATATATAACAAGATGGTTATGTTACAATTGTAATTTTGATAATATTTACATTTAAAGTGTTGTCAAGCATTGATGGTCAAGAGGTCAGCACAGCTGCCTTACAAGCAGTTGTCATGGGTTAGCGGGTTCGCTTCCCGGCCGATGCTATGACATGTGGGAAAAAAGTACAAATGTAATTCTTCAGTGCTTGTCATTTTTTTGAATTGGTCAAAATTTAATATTCATTTCAATGTGCAAAGTAATTTATAAATCCTATTTGGTCCAGAATGTATTTAAATAAAGTATTTTCTTACAAAATGTATGTAAACATAAGTAATTATAGTCCTGTTTGTTGAAGATATTTTATACAAAACCATTAACAACAACCAACAAATAAAATCTTACTTTTAACTATAACGTCTGTTGATGCGTGAATTATATTGTATGCATTTGTTGCTACGCACATATAATGACCAGCATCTTTTGGTGTTACACAATCATTGACCAGGATAGACTTGGTTGTACTTACACCTATAATAAGTTTATTCCCATTATTTTCATAGTCGATATTACCACTTACACTTGAACTTTGCATTATCCTTACTCCATCTTTGAGCCAATAAATTTCTGCTGGTGGACTGCTTCCTACATGACATTCTAGTGCCATAGTACCATATAATTCAGTTATTACTTTTTGAGGCAGAAGCACACCAGTGAAACTTAATTGTTGTCTAAGGACTGAAATATAAATACAGTCATATAACTTGAACATAGAGAAAGGACATGTAAATTATTATATTAAGATAATAATATTAAACAATAATAAGAAAATTTGAGTAATTATTTAAAAATACAGAGTAATAAAAGTATATTAATACAAATTAATTATTAAAACGTGTACTATTTGTTAACTTAAAGATAAGTAAATAAACTGGATTATATATGTTAGTGAATTATGAATCACATGATAATAACTGCGACAATGATAAGAACAAGAATTTATGGTGTAGACATTAAGAATTTGTCTTGTTAAACTTTTTTAAGATTTAAAAAAAGAATCAAAAATACTTTTTTCAATAATCTTTTTTAAAACCAAGTATTATATATTTGTTAAAAATGTAAAACCATCATTAATACACATATTTATGTATTACATAATTGAATATTTATAACTACAGTAATTAGATAATTAAAAATTTTATCCACTTTGAAAAAATACAGACATCGAATAATTATATTATTACATATTTATAAACCACTAAACATCACATGATCACCATTTTCTATGCTTAGCATCCATTGATTACTCTGGCTGGCACTGAGTTGCATTACTATATGAGAGTTTTGCCTGTTTTAATTACATATTTATGTATGTATGTTGTATAACTACATAATAAAATATAAAAAATGACTTATTCACTACATTTAAAAATAATAAAATAAAATAAACTAATAGAAGTTAATGACTGAATAAATTAAATTAATAAAAAAAAATTAACTTAATCTTTCAAATTTTCAAAAACTATATAGGCTATAGAAAAAATATCATCATAATTATATATTAAATAATTGTTTAGTGTAATTATTTGAACAAAATTTGAAATATTAAAGATTTTAATAATTCAAAATAATAAATGAAATTTTCATATAATATTTATTTTAAATTATTCTATTTCTTGTCAAGCGTTGTTAGCCGAGAGGTCTCGCAGCTGCCTTGCAAGCAAGTAGTTGGTTGCAGACCGTTGTGGGTTCGCGTCCCTGCTGATGCTATGACATATGGAAAAAAAAATTTATTTTATTTCTAAATATTATATATAATTAAACAAATGTATGTGATTATGTGTCAATATGATATACATACATTTTAGGCATATTATTATTTTAAACATTATTTACAAAAATCAAATTATTACCCATCAAATTCCACCAAAGAATATTACATACATTTTAATGATTTAATATAAATCACTTTTTTAAATAAAATGCAATTTGTTTGTATACATTTGTAGGCTATCAAAAAGATAATATTTCTCATGACTGGCTAGCCTTACATTAAACATCGGCTTCAATCCATTTTAGAGCCATCCTCGTAAGTATAAAAATTAATGAAGGCCTGTTGGTAGCATTAAATAAATAGATAAAGTATGAACATGTAATATATATGGATTTATTTGTGGTTTTTTGATTGATTTGCCTAATCATATACATCCTCTTTAAATTGTATTTTTATACTGGACTATTTCCATCATCTAATATGTGTGTTGAATGTCTTTAGAAGAATTTAATTTTTATTTAAGTATTCCAAATACATTCAACTGTTAGTAATATCACAGCAAACAGATTAATATATGCATCAACTGTTAGTAATATAACAGCAAACAAGTTAATATATGTATCAACTGTTAGTAATATCACAGCAAACAGGTTAGTATATGCAATAACTGTTAGTAATATAACATCAAACAGTTTAGTATATGCACAATGTTTTGTGAAGTATTATTCTCTCCTCTTCTTCAAGTGTTGCTGACCTAACCAGTGACAGTACTAACATGGGATTTGAACCTGGGTCCTTAGATTCTTAAATTTTAAGGTAACGCTCTAACCAACTGAGCCATTCAGCACACATATTAGATGATGGAAATAGTCCAATATAAAAATACAACTAGAACACTATCATCATAAACCTTTAGGAAAACATCCTCTTTAAATCTTTGTTCTCTTGTCATTTTTATTTCTAGAGTTAAAATAGTCATGCTTTAATCCAAGTGACTGCTTAATAATGTAAAGCTGCAATTTAGATAAAGATATCATATGACTTCTCAGTTCATTTTATTGGGAAGATCTATATATAAAATTAGAAATGCAAAAGTTTAGATTTGAAAATATTACATTAAATGATTAATTATAAATTTATTTAAACGCACATTCATTACGTAAATAATATTCATTAAGGCTGTAGCCTCAATCACATGCGTATAAAATGCGATAGTAGGGACCTCTACAGCTCTTAAAACTACAAGCTTATCGCATTTTATACGCATGTGATTGAGGCTACAGCCTTAATGAATATTATTTACATAATGAATGTGCGTTTAAATAAATTTATAATTACAACTTTAAATTATCGTAATAGATTTCTCACTATAAAATCTTTCCATTGACTCGCTGTAAATCGAAAGATTTCACGAGCATTAATGTGTAATAAGAAATGTGGACTTAATTAGTGAAGTATTGAATAGCTTCACACTCTCAGATCGAACCGCTTCAGCTTCACCTATTTAAATAGAAAGTAGGTTGAAGTAAAGAAGGGTTCCCCTCTTTTCTTCCAAGAGTAAGCTTGTGGTTTTAAGACCTGTAGAGGTCCCTACTATCGCATTTTATACGCATGTGATTGAGGCTACAGCCTTAATGAATATTATTAAATGATTAAAGAATATTAAAGTAGAGGAAGAAACAATTCTTTATACTGATAATTTACTTATATGCATTTAATTATATAAAGGATTTGAACAAAGCCTTTCAAGCTCCTTTCCACTATTCAGTCCATCTCATACAATTGATACACATGACCACACAAGTGTATAAAAGAAAAATGATCATCAATATATGTATTTATTAAACCAAAATTTGCCATTGACAACAACAGATTTCCAAATATAATTTCCAGCAGAGCAACCATACCAATACAAAGAAATCTATCTTTTATTACAAAGATTCTATTGATTTATTTAGCTTTGGCAATTATGCTGTGAATTTTATATTAAGTTACTAATATCTCTTGACACAATATATTGGATGAATAATTTTGATTGTGTACCCATACATTAAAGTTATGTAAAGAAAAAGAAGAAATAAACTCAGACATTATATAAATATTAAAACAAAGTCTAAAATGGCTAAAATTAAAAGGAGAAAGTATTAATATTCTGGGTACTTTAAAATAAGATATTTAAAACTATATAAATATGTATTTAGTAAATAGATTATTTAATTTTTGTAATTTTAATAAGGAAATTATTATTTTGTAAAAAGAGAATAAAGAATATTAATTTAATATATATACATATAGTTTGCAAAAGTTAATTTAAATATAGTTTTCATCAAACTGATTTTAATTAAGATATTATTCTTATTCATAAATTTTTATACTTTGCTTTATAAATATATATTTACAAAAATAAGTATCTTGTTGGACAATATTATTTTCATTAATTTAAAAAAAAGAAAGATACTTCATTCTTTAACCTTCTTATATATTTTAACTTATAAACCTGCAAAGTAGAGTAACTCCATTGTTAGTGAGACTTCTCAATGGTGAAAGTTTATGGAACACAGATGCCTATCAACAATGATCTTTGTGTTGCCTGTAAAAGTATTATGCACTACTGTATTTGAATTTCAGATGTAGTAAGCATTCTATATAAGTTCAAACCCCACAATTTGATACAATTTATGGAGCATCTGTCTGGTGATCAGGAGGTTTCAAGATCAATTCAGGTGGTCAAACTTTGTATAAACTCTCAAGCAATAAAACTATTGGCATTTTTTGCATATAAGATGAAAGCAATTCCTTATTCCATTGAACTGAGACATTAGGCTGAGATTTATGTATGTATACAAGCATTGATGAAAGAAACATGCTAATGACAGAAAATATATAATAATAAACATATATATTGACCATATTTTTTTCAAGATATTGAATCAAGCATTAAGAAAGTTATTATAATGAAAAGAATAATTTACTAGAATTATTAGCAGAAAAATCTATTTGCTCAGTTTTTTAAGAGTAATTTTATTATTACTATGAAATAGTACTTCTATTTGTATAGAGACAGAAAAACCATTGTTTATTTAGTTCTGAAAATATTTCACTTAAATTATTTTAAATGGAGAATTCAATTGCCCAGGCAGAGAAATAATTATGAATTAGTTGTTAATTAAAATGAAATTTGCTGATTAAAGCTAACTGAAAATATAACAATGAAAATCAGATTACAGAAATTCCAGAAACAACTTCAAATGCATTTCTAAAAACAAGACGTCAATGCTACCAGTCAAACTAAAGAGTCGTAGATCACATGACCCTATTCTCTTAAGCTTGTAAGTTATAAACAATAAGGATTGCCAATTCCTCAACAAGCTTTGTGATAAATACTTAGCCAGAGAAAGCATTTAAAATATCTGTCAGGAATCCCCCCCCCCCCAAACCCCTGACCATGGTCAGGGGTTGGGGGGGGGGTCTTGACAGAGATATTTTAAATGCTTTCTCTGGCTCAATGGTCGGGGGGGGGGGGTGACAGAGATATTTTAAATGCTTTCTCTGGCTAAGCATTTATCACAAAGCTTGTAGAGGAATTGGCAATCCTCATTGTTTATCAGTGCTACAGTTTCTCAAAATTTATAGCCAAAAGGGATGGCTAGTCCAAATAAAGAAATTCCAAGAAAAAAATCAAATGGTTAAACATTATTTATTATACAAAACAGTATTCATGTTTACATTTATAAAATTGTAGATGGTTATATACAAAATTTTCAACAATTTATTACTTACCAGAATTATTTTCTATAATAAATGGAAATGTAAATCTTTGAATGACATACGGACAATTATATATTTTTAAAATAATAATTTAAATATAAATTAATTATGAAATGACCAATATATATTTAATATTATAAAATGCACATGATAACGTCCATATTTAAGACAAACTTAGCATTTATATTTAAAACATATATATATATAGGTTTTCCATCTATTTAATATATTAATATCTGCCAAATTGGATTTAAATTTAATTTAGATATACTAATTTATTTATGCTACATTAGAATATTTATTTCAAATTTGTCATTATTATTATTTATTAATCATTATTTATGAATTAGAATAAATTTATTTTTAAATTAGATTAGACATATCTGAAAATTTTGAAATTATTAAGCGGAAGTCAACCTCCGATAATGCGCTATTTCTTAAATATTATAAATCGCGCCGTTTTATAATATTTAAAAAAGAGCGCCTTTTCGGAGGTTGACTTCCGCTTTAATAATTAGACGCATCTCTAATTTGTAAATATGTTCAGAAGAATCTCGTTATCTACAAAGCTAGCACTGAATAATAAACAAATTTGTTATGTGTGTATGAGTATTCTATATAATTCTCTTTGAAATTAAGTACAAAGTATTTCATCATTAAAAGTTATATAATAATGACTACGTAACATTTCTAAATATCAATATTAAAATACAAAAGTTATATGGTTTTTTATTTTATTTATAACCAATGCACACTTGGATCTAAATATGCTCACTATCATGGTCATAATAAAGTATTTTATTTGATTATTTTCAGTCCATTATAAATTTTTATATAATGTAAGTGTATTTAACATAAATTACTTAAATAATCATTAAAATATTGTTCTATCCGCAAGAATGTCTGTGCGGTCATCAAATAAATATACACAATAAGACTCACAACATTTTACATAGTCTGAATAGCGAATAGACTGCAAGACTTTATCTCTACAATTCGCTAATGTTCAATGCCCACGCTGTTCTCTTGCAACGGATGCTCTGCAACGAATGCTCTGCTATGAATGCTCTGCAATGAATGCTCTGCAATGAATGCTCTCAATATCTCCACTGCGGTCTCCCCATCTCTGTGGGCTCTTTCAGCTACACCCATGGACTCCATTTCCACTGGGTGCTGGTCATTAACTGCAAGCACTGACGCGAGATATCTATACTGGAGTTATACTCAAATAACTGCTGCTAAAACTCTCTATACTATTGCTACTGCTCTCTTACTCTGTGGGCTCTTTCAGCTATACCCATGGACTACATTTCCACTGAGCACTGTACACTGGCCTCAGATAGTTGTTACTCAAATAGTCTCTATACTACTCACTGCCTTATTGTTATACCGTCTTTCTATGGCTCTCTGATAACTGCAGCAATTAATACACTGTCCAATAAGGTAACGTCTCTTATCTAGAAATATTTGCAATCAGCAAATATTTCTTGGAATTGTCGATCGCCATTACGTCAATGCCTTAATAAAATTCCTCAGTTATCAGAGCATGATCTAAAAACAACCTCTCGAATACATTCTAGTTTTTCTTGAGTGCATAAACAGGTCTGCCAATTTTACAAAATACTATACTTCCCTCCACTCCAGAAAAACCCTTGTTGCAATTCCTTGGTGTTTTGTTGTTGCTGTTGTTGTTGTTGTTTTTTACTACTTGGAGGAAACATATTTCCTGTTATTTCACTCAGAAATATTCCATTCCAAACTGCTGCCGAACTTCTTCGCCAGTTACGTTCAATGGTGACTGCGCATTGTGCAAGCATTTTATTTCCAAACTTACAGCATTGTTATATCACGTAGACTTGCTATTCACTTCCGTTATAAACGTTACTAACTGGGATTTCCATTTTCACCAGGTTTCTCCGTCTATAGTTAACTTGTTGTAATGCAAAACTTAGTCACTACTCACAGGTTCCAAATGCGACTGCATCAATGTTCTATCTGCAAGAATGTCTGTGCGGTCATCAAATAAATATACACAATAAGACTCACAATATTTTACATAGTCTGAATAGCGAATAGTCTGCAAGACTTTATCTCTACAGTTCGCTAATGTTCAATGCCCATGCTGTTCTCTTGCAACAGATGCTCTGCTATGAATGCTCTGCTACGAATGCTCTGCTACGAATGCTCTGCTACAAATGCTCTGCAACAAATGCTCTGCAATGAATGCTCTGCTACGAATGCTCTGCAATGAATGCTCTGCAATGAATGCTCTCAATATCTCCGCTGTGGTCTCCCCATCTCTGTGGGCTCTTTCAGCTACACCCGTGGACTACATTTCCACTGGGTGCTGGTCATTAACTGCAAGCACTGACGTGAGATATCTATACTGGAGTTGTACTCAAATAACTGCTGCTAAAACTCTCTATACTATTGCTACTGCTCTCTTACTCTGTGGGCCCTTTCAGCTATACCCGTGGACTACACTTCCACTGAGCGCTGTACACTGACCTCAGATAGTTGTTACTCAAATAGTCTCTATAGTACTCACTGCCTTATTGTTATACCGTCTTTCTATGGCTCTCTGATAACTGCAGCAATTAATACACTGTCCAATAAAGTAATGTCTCTTATCTAGAAATATTTGCAATCAGCAAATATTTCTTGGAATTGTCGATCGCCATTACGTCAATGCCTTAATTAAATTCCTCAGTTATTAGAGCGCGATCTAAAAACAACCTCTCGAATCCATTCTAGTTTTTCTGGAGTGCACAAACATGTCTGCCAATTTTACAAAATACTACAAATATTAATTAGAAAGGAAGACATTTTGAAATAAAGAATAAAAAACTGGTTTAAAATTTAAAAAAAAACTCCTGCAAAATTATTCTAGTCTAATTTAAAATAACAGAGAGAAAAAAGTAATGAAACCACAATTATAACTTAAAAGCTAACCAAATAAAGCCAATAAAAATCCTTCTCTTTAAAACTACAAAATGTAAATAAAAAAGAGAATAACTTAAAAAGGATTTTTTTTTAAAAAATATATAATAATTTTAGTAAAAATTATTATCTAATCACATAAAATAAAATTTTGTAAAATTATTATCTAATCCAGAAAGAAGGGGTTATGTTTTACTAAAAAACAGTAACCTGATTAAATAATTAATGTTGTAATTAAAAAGGAGGCTAATTAATTACAAATTTGTAAAAACGAATAGCATGGGTGTTGCTCTAATCAATGGTTGTTCCAGTTGTAAATCTAATAAATTTTCATTAGCAGGATTATTCTGCTATTTTTGATGTCTTACTGAAATTACCTAATGAATTATGCAGTCTCTGACATTGTAGGCTTATAGTTTTGTGATTCATGCAGTGCATAAAAAAATCTGTGTGCCTATTACCAACACAATGACCTGCTAGATTTATAAATTGGGTGTTAATTCAATCTCACACTATGCAGTTCCTCTTTTAGGGTTTAACCTCGTGTTTAATGATTCCATGTGAAATATAATCATCTGTTACATTTTACATATTTTGTCATGGAGAAGGTAGTATATGCATAATATTGTATTAATGGCATATTTTCAAATTTAACATAAATAAATAAATAAAAATTTAACTGCATCAAAAATAAAGATATGGGTGAATTAATAAAAATTTTACTAAAACTTAAAATAATACTACCTGTGGCTCTCTTTGCTCTGGAAATAACTTTCTGAAAATAATAAATAGTAATGTTAAAAAAATGAACAATTATTTTCAATAAAATAAGTTTTAACATATTGACTTATTTAAAAAGTTTTATGTTTTTATTCATTACCATGGTTTCCTGAAAATAAGACCTAACCAAAAAAATAAGCCTTAGCATAATTTTTAATATAAGTCCTACCGTAAATATAATCCCTAGTGAAGATAGTCAAGTAGATGGTTGATATATAAAATAATTAGTGTATAACTAAACAATAGTATGGAAATTAATGCTTTAAATAAATAATAATATAAATTATATGGGTTTTTTGTATTTTTCCATAAACAAATGTAATTCTACATGTACAGAGAAACAATTCGTTTATCACAAGTCAGTATATTGGACAATTTATAATTTTATTTATATATATTTAGGTATTTATTTTACTTGAACTTACTAATTAGATTTAAAATGCTTGATTTAGTTTTAGTGTTTCATCATGACAACTTTTAAATGATCAAGATATAACAAAATTAGTTTGATTTCTTAAATGTTTATTTCCTCTTAAAAGAATTTATTAAAATAACAGAAGTGATTTTAATAATCAATGTTTTAGTTTAGTTAAATCATCAGTTTTTATCTTAAAGAAAAGTTTTAAAAAGAGTATTTAAACAAGACTAATACAAATTAGGGAAATATTTACAGTGTGTGAACTTCACAACAATGGAAATCAGTGTATCATATATGAATTGTTGTAATTAAATATGCCATACATTATAATTGATGTACTTAATGTGCAAGTGTTAAATACAGAAACATTTCCTTCTGTTTTTGCTTGAAATTTTTGTTGCTTTTGTGTGAACAATCCTTCACTGTTAACTGTAATGATTTTTGTTATCATTGATGACTTGCAAGTCTTCAATTAACATTTTATTTATAGTAAATTTATACAGAATAATATTCTAATCACCACATAAAATGAGTGCAAAAATAAAAAGCTAGAGTACAAGAAAAAAATTATGGAAAACTACTGGGATAACAATCTTAAAGCTTTCTGTAAAGAGAAGACCTACTTGGGTAAATGTGAATTTTTGTTTATGAAAATAAAACATCACTTAAAAGTAATCCATATGGTGTTTTTGGAAGCAAAGGTTAATATAAGACCCCATCTTATTTGCAGGGAAACATGGTATTGTAAGCAAAGTTTTCTTAAGTTACTACCATGTAAAACATGCATGAATGTGTTTCCGACTCATACAAACCATTTATTTATTAAAAACCTTTTTTTCACCTCATTTTTTATATATGATTTTTCTCCAGCTTAACATTTATGACTCAACACTTTTTAATGGAAGTTTTTTGCCCCAGAATTTCATAAAACATTTTACTAAATTATAAAATGTAATTAAGAAAATATTTATGTTCAATATTTTTTTACAAAATATTATCTATAATATAAATCTGCTGATCTTGCAAATAATGAAATTCAGCAACATTACAAATAAAAAATGAAAAGTTCTTGCCCAAAAGTTTGTAATAAATTTAAATGTTAAAAATAATAAAACTGAAATTAATCCAAGAGAGCATTTTACACATAATTATGCAGAGCAACAATATTTTCATGAAGTTGCAATATGACTAATATTTATGTTTAGTTTTATCATTAAATCCAAATATTAATTAGTGTAACGGGCACAGACATCGTTACATTGTTTTTTTTTGTTAGTAAACATGAAAAAAAATATAAGTTCGCCAATAAAAACTTCTTTTTTAAGAATTAAAAATAAAAAAATCATCTTAAACTCGCATATATATAAAATCGCACAGATAAATAATTATTAAATTAAAACTTTATTAAAGAAAAAGTATTTTAAAACTAAATTTTCAGAAAAGATTTAAAGATAAAAATATATGTTTAAGTTTGAAAACAGATTAATTAATCTTTTGTAAAATGGAAATGATTATTTTAATTAGTAAACCAGCCTTGGGCATCTAAAATGTATAAGCAACAGTCAGCTAGGAAAACAATAGGAACAGAATGGCCAATGAAAGAAATCCATCAGGGAAATCGGACCTCAATGGAAGGATCATCATCAACAATGACGTAACGTCCATTGGATCCTAAAGTTATGTATAAAAGAAAACATTTGGAAATACAAAGTGATTTGGTTTAATTAATTAGAAGGAGATGTGACTATATGTGTTAGTGCAGAGTTGAAGGAGAAGGTATTGAAAAGACGCACTCTTCAATCCTTTCAGTTGTTAAAAAAAAGAAAGAAATGAAACATCGCTTTTCTTATACTGAGGACAACAGGATCATCGGGGGATTTAATGTGGATTCCAAATGGCAAGCAACGGATAAAAGGAATGTTTTGAAATCATAAGAACTTTTTGAACTCTCAGCTTTAAATATAAATAATTTATGAACATTTCTAAACAAAAGAACTCTAAATACTAAACTTTTCAATATTTATAAATATAAGAATTTCCTATCTGACTAAAGTAGTTAAAATGTTATTTGATGTATTTCTTTTGTAAAATCATTTCCATTTATATATTTTTTGTTCTTTAAGTTTTATTATGATTTCTGTTTTCCGATAAGTTAAAATATATCAATGATAAACTTAAGTCGGGCGTGAATGGCTGTATAGATTTGTAAAGTTATATTAGGGGAGGGTAATCTTAGGTTATTCATGTTGTTGTTGAATTGGGTCAATGGATTGGATATATTGATGTAGTTAGTAGATGTAATGCAAGATTCGCTATGGGCAGAATTGCTTGTATACGCCGCACACTTCCTCTTGCCTAGGGAATGCGATCGTAAGTTGGCAAAATGACCGCAGTCCGTTTCTATGGAGTTTTTTTTTATTGTTCTTCTTGTTAGATAGATGTAATATTCCTATCTGACGAGAGTCAATGTCTTATCTTAACCTATTTTGTGTTGCCGTATTCGTATTACATTGAATACATCGATATATCAGATGGATTGACGCCAGGTTGACTGCAAACTTTTAGCCTAAGGTTAAATGGGGATAGAATGTTTTATCTTCAAATGCAAATCTATGTAGTCTATTCATACTCGACACTAAATAAAAATGCATTAAATTTAAGTTGTTTATAGACGCTTGCATGGATTCGTTACCGGCTATTTATGTTTTTGGTTTTCATATTCGATCAGAATATATATAGACATACAGTAAATACTGATACCTTATGGTGAGTATCTAAAATGTATTTATTCGGATGTCTTACGATGAATACCAGTGTGTTTCTTGTATTCCCTATGCAATTGACAGTATCAATGATTTTGTATTTTGATCATTTACATTTATTTTGAAATGTTTTAGCCGTGTAACCTATGTAACTGATCTATACGCAACAATTATAAACAACTTTTATAAATCCCTCTGTGCGAACTTATAATAGCATAAAAATTAAAATGTAAATTTAAATTCTAAGATCAAGTTAAAACCCAAAGTAAAAGTTATTCTAAAATAATGTTAAATTTTATATATATATATGTGCATAAATAAATGTTTGTATGTTAATTACTGGCAGTGGCTTATTTTTTTTTTAAATTATTCTTAGATAAGAATTTATTATAAATATAAATCTCTGCTATTCCAATGAGCTAGTGACTTGGGCTAATGACCAGAATCAAAATTTATAAAAAAAAAAAAAAATTTTTTTTTGACTTACATATCTGCCTACTTTATAAATTTTTCTAGGTTCAAATGCCTAGATGGCACCCTGTAGTGTAGATGATGTTAAGATCTATTCTCCGGATCGTTACAACTGGCGCCCAACATGGGGCCGATCTATTAATAAAAACCATGTATACCCTGATTAAATTTCTTTTTTCAAAATGAAATATTTTTATCTGTTTACATAAGTTGTATACTTTAAATCTTATAAAAGCACTGCCAGAAAGAAATTGCACATATATTAAACATGAGAAAGTATTAATAATTTTAAAATTTATTTAATTAAAAAGAAAGTCAAAAGGTTGTAATTAATGTTTTTTTGTTTGTTAGTATATATTATGCTTTGACGTGTAGAGGTGCGCACAGCCACATAAGTTTATGATCGAAATGTGGTACCTTATGATGAGTACCTTTGGGAATTACTTCAGTGTAACCCTATGTATGCATTTCAATCAGTCATAAATAAGTTGGAGGTATTTATAATTGTGCTGCAAATATACACGTTTAAATCCATTATCTTTCAAAACATATTTACCTCAATGCAACCTTCTTAAATAAATAATTTATAAAATTTGCTTGTCATGCCGTATGTAAAAATAAAATGTATAAAAAAATAGAACTCTTGTGGGGAGGAGGTGAACGTAAAAGGTCCTTAGGAAAGCGATGCTCAACATTTTTTTTTGTATATAGTCTTTTTGTAAAGTTACTAACCGGATGTTTTTGTAAATTTTGTTAATCGTGTACCGTAATTACTAACCCTAAATAATTTTTTTTTTTGTTCATTTTTTTTAAAGCAAGTTTACTGATATGTAACAGGCACAGACGTCATTACATTGTTTTTTTTTATTAGTAAACATGAAAAAAAATAAAAGTTCACCAATAAAAACTTCTTTTTTAGGAATTAAAAATAAAAAAATCATCTTAAACTCGCATATATATAAAATTGCACAGATAAATAATTATTAAATTAAAACTTTATAAAAGAAAAAGTATTTTAAAACTAAATTTTCAGAAAAGATTTAGAGATAAAAATATATGTTTAAGTTTGAAAACAGATTAATTAATCTTTTGTAAAATGGAAATGATTATTTTAATTAGTAAACTAGCCTTGGGCATCTAAAATGTATAAGCAATGGTCAGATAGGAAAACAATAGGAACAGAATGGCCAATGAAAAAAATCCATCGGGGAAATCGGACCTCAATGGAAGGATCATCATCAACGATGACGTAACGTCCATTGGATCCTAAAATTATGTATAAAAGAAAAAATTTGGAAATAAAAAGTGATTTGGTTTAATTAATTAGAAGGAGATGTGACTATATGTGTTAGTGCGGAGTTGAAGGAGAAGGGATTGAAAAGACGCACTCTTCAATCCCTTCAGTTGTTAAAAAAAAAAAGAAATGAAACATCGCTTTTCTTATACTGAGGACAACAGGATCATCGGGGGATTTAATGAGGATTCCAAATGGCAAGCAACGGATAAAAGGAACGTTTTGAAATCATAAGAACTTTTTGAACTTTCAGCTTTAAATATAAATAATTTATGAACATTTCTAAACAAAAGAATTCTAAATACTAAACTTTTCAATATTTATAAATATAAGAATTTCCTATCTGACTAAAGTAGTTAAAATGTTATTTGATGTATTTCTTTTGTAAAATCATTTCCATTTATATTTTTTTTGTTCTTTAAGTTTTATTATGATTTCTGTTTTCCAATAAGTTAAAATATATCAATGATAAACTTAAGTCGGGCATGAATGGCTGTATAGATTTGTAAAGTTATATTAGGGGTGGGTAATCTTAGGTTATTCATGTCGTTGTTGAATTGGGTCAATGGATTGGATATATTGATGTAGTTAGTAGATGTAATGCAAGATTCGCTACGGGCAGAATCGCTTGTATACGCCGCATACTTCCTCTTGCCTAGGGAATGCGATCGTAAGTTGGCAAAATGACCGCAGTCCGTTTCTATGGAGTTTTTTTTTATTGTTCTTCTCATTAGATAGATGTAATATTCCTATATGACGAGAGTCAATGTCTTATATTAACCTATTTTGTGTTGCCGTATTCGTATTACATTGAATACATCGATATATCAGATGGATTGATGCCAGGTTGACTGCAAACTTTTAGCCTAAGGTTAAATGGGGATAGAATGTTTTATCTTCAATTGCAAATCTATGTAGTCTATTCATACTCGACACTAAATAAAAATGCATTAAATTTAAGTTGTTTATAGACGCTTGCATGGATTCGTTACCGGCTAATTATGTTTTTGGTTTTCATATAGACATTCGGTAAATACTAATACCTTATGGTGAGTATCTAAAATGTATTTATTCGGATGTTTTTTAAGTTATTGGTGCCACTGCGGTATCTTACAATGAATACCAGTGGGTTTCTTGTATTCCCTATGCAATTGATGGTATCAATGATTTTGTATTTTGATCGTTTATGTTTATTTTGAAATGTTTTAGCTGTGTAATCTATGTAACCGATCTATATTCAACAATTATAAACAACTTTTATAAATCCCTCTGTGCGAACTTATAATAGCATAAAAATTAAAATGTAAATTTAAATTCTAAAATCAAGTTAACATCGAAAGTAAAAGTTATTCTAAAATAATGTTAAATTTTATATATATGTGCGTAAATAAATGTTTGTATGTTAATTACTGACAGTGGCTTATTTTATTTTATTTTTAAATTATTCTTAGATAAGAATTTATTATAAATATAAATCTCTGCTATTCCAATGAGCTAATGACTTGGGCTAACAACTGGAATCAAAATTTATAAAAAAAAAAATTTTTTTTTTGACTTACGTATCTGCCTACTTTATAAATTTTTCTAGGTTCAAATGCCTAGATGGCGCCCTGTAGTGTAGATAATATTAAGATCTATTCTCCAGATCATTACATTAGTAATATTTATTAAAATTCAGTATCTATTTATTATGAGCAATAAAATATAAAGCATCAAAATCTAACATAAACTATATTTATTAAATTTTTCTTCATAAATGTTTTTATTTATTTATATGTCAAAGCATTGACCAGGATGCAAACCCCAGGTAAGCTGCTTGGAAGACAACTATGCAAACCGCTAGGCCACCAACGCTTGACTAAATGTTTTTATTTATTACTGTAAATAATTGTTTTTGCGAAGTGACTTTTTTGTAAATTATTATAAGTTAGAGGATGTATATCAACTAATGGTTAAGGGCTTCATGATATCATGGTATCACATCTGCTAGCTGAGTGTATAACCAGAGTTCAAAAATGTGAGCTGTCATTTTAAAACTTTTTTTAGATTCTAATCAACAATAGTTTTCTTCATGTAGATGAATATTGCTGATTCTTGCAATATTCCAATATTTTCTAATATATTAAGGATATCTAACTATTTTTAGTTAAAGGGTAAATCATTAGTGAGAAACTGCTCCAATCTTTGTCATCTGCTTTCTTGTTCATTGTTGTTTCATAAAAAATTATTGAATAAGATTTTGCCCATCAGTAAGTAATTTAGGCTGTTTCTCATATTTTATGATTGATCAATTCAAGAAAATGATTAAATCTGATCTATAGACAAAAATTATGTGAATAATAAACAATCACTGTTTTAAAAGGTTTTCAACTCAAATGCTAAGTCATTGTTCTAATAATACAGGTATTACTTTTTACGTGTTATTAATTGATCTCATACACTTAAATTAGTATCTTATCCTGTTATCATGAGCTTTTTATGTCATTAAAAATCTCTCTGCATTGGATGTAGATCTTTTCCATCCTTTAAACATGTGAATGGCAATGATGATATTTGTTATACATACACAAGTATGCATGTGTTTGAAAAATAGAAAATCTTTTAGAATTGAGAAAATAATGAGAATGGCTAAGTTTATCATAATAATGTTATACATAAATCACTTAAAATTGGATTTCTGACATAGTCACTTGATAGATGCATAAACCAAATAATTTTCATTCATTTACTTTTATAAACTAAATTTGAACTCAACTCTCAGCAACTTTTAATATAAATATTTTGCTAATAAATTCTTTAAATGGAAGATATTTCAGTAACAATAGTGAAGTAATGTAAAAAATTGATAATTTTAAATTAAATTTATGATTTAAATTGACTATTAAACATTTATCATATATATTAATCCTTAATTGAGGTTTGAAGTTTATATCTGGATTAGAAGTAATCTCTAGTTCAGCATTTCTTAAATTGTGGGTCACAACCCAAATGGGGTCATGAAGCAAAAAGTTGGGAGCGCGAAAATTTAATTCCATACATGAATTTAAAGAAATATTAGTTGCAATCCCTTCATTATCTTTAATATATTATTTTACAGTGCAATTATAAAATCGTAGTGCTGGCCAAGCTGAGCTGTAAATTATATTTACATGTTGAAAAATAACATTAAATGCATTATAGTAGTGGTGTCGCATTGCAATTTCAGCATATAAATTATTTCTGAATCAAATATATGCTGCAGTGGCGAGAATAAGATTGGCGCCACTGTGATTATATAATGCATTTCCGGTCAATGTTATTTGTTTCTTCATTTCAACAAGTGTTTAAAATTATCAAAAAAAACAAGTGTTCAAGCAATACAATATTGTATTTTACTGTTTTAAGTAACCAAGATTAGTATTTATTTAAATAAGTATTATGAAAGATGTTATTTTTTATATATAAAAATGCTTGTATACTTTTTTCTCACTTTTTTATTCAAAATTTATCATCCTATTAGTTATTATAAAAATTTATTGGTGACCAATTTATTTTCTATTTGAAACTTATTATCATTTATTTATTAACAAGTTAAAACATATTCCTATTTTTTAAACTTAACAGGTAATTTATAATTGATTTACTGATATTTTTTTTAAATATTAAAAAATAAAACATACGGGAGTAAATGTGCTTCGTTTAATTAAACAAAAAACACGACTGCCACTTTGTATCTCTGCTAACTAATAAGTACTGTACTGTTATTTTATTTATATTTTAGGATAAAAATACTTTTTACCCATGGATAAATGGCTGAACTTGAGTACCAAAGATAATGATGCAGGTGGCAATGCTACAAAGTCTCTTCAAGCAGGATCTCGTAATCAGAAAGAGGAATCTAACATCCGCAAAAGAAAATATGATGTGACATTTTTCCAATTTGGCTATACTTTCAACAACTGTGATGGTAATGAACAATCTCTTTGTTTAATTTGCATTAATGTTTTGTCTATGGAGAGTATGAAACTATCAAAACTAAAAAGGCATTTTGAATTCAAGCATCCATCATATGTCAATAAATCAAAAGAATATTTCGAATAACTATAAAACCATCAAATAAAGAAAAACAATATTTTGAGAAATTTATAACTATTAATGAAAAATATTTACTCGCGTCATATAAAGTTTCATACACCATTGGAGAAGATCTTATATTACCTACTGTTATTAAAATGGTAGAAATACTTCACAGAAGTAAATATGGTGATGAAATTCAGAAAATTCCTTTGTTAAATGACACTGTCACTAATAGAATTTCTGAAATTAGCAATGACTAATTTGAGCAACTTATTACTAGACTTAAAGAAAGCCCAATATTTTCAGTTCAGTTGGACAAAACAACTGATATTTCAAAAATAGCTCAATTATTAGTATATGTTAGATACATTTATAAAGAAAACATTGAGGAAGAATTGTTATTTTATCATTCTTTGGAAGAACATACAAGAGGGGAAGACATATATAATAAAGTAGACAATTTTTTTTAAAACTGAAGGTTTAGAATGGAAAAATTGCTTTGGAGTATGCACAGATGGTGCAAAAGCAGTGACTTGTGAAAATATTCGTTTTAAATCATTTATTAAAGCTTTTGATAATAATCATGCAACTTTTACACCTGCCTGATCCATAGAGAGGCCTTTGCAGCAAAAAAATTAGCAACAGAATTGAATGGTGTGCTTCAGGATGCTTTCAAAATTATAAACATTATTAAAAACCATATCCCTAACAGCCATTTATTTTCAAATCTTTGTAAAGACATGGACTCTGAATACAAAAAATTATTATTACATGCAGAAGTAATATGGATGTCAAGAGGGTGAAGTTTAAGAAGATTATTGTTATTAAAAGAAGAAATTATTGTATTTTTAATCGACCAAAAATCTGATCTTGCTGCTCTTTTTCAAAATGACTTATGGCTATCAAAGCTGTGCTATTTGTTGGATATTTTTGAAAAACTAAATGATCTTAATTTGTCTCTTCAAGGAAAAAATAGCAATATTTTTACTTCGAATGATAAAATTGAAGGTTTTATTAAAAAGATCAACATTTGGAAGAATAAAGTGGAAAATGATTCATTGGAAATGTTTTCGATTATCGACAATTTTATAATTGAAAAAAATAATTGTAAAATTTTAATTGCAAAAATTATTATAATCATTTTTAAAACCCCTAGAAACAGTTTTGGAAATATTTAGATTTTAAAAAGTTATCTTGGAATCAAAGACCATTTTTGATTGACATTAATGAGATTAATCACCTGTCATATAAAGCCCAAGAGGAATTTGCTGAGCCATGGAGTGACTCAAACTTAAAACTTGACTTTCCACAAAAATCCTGACTGAATCAACTAGGACTGAATTTTCCACAATTTCTAAAATGGCATTAAATGTTCTGCCATTCAGCATCACATACTAATGTGAAATGACTTTTTCAGCTTTAATGTATATTAAATCCAAATATTGTTCAACACTGAAAATGTTGAAGATGCTTTATGCCAGCAATATCAAATATTTTACCAAGATTTAATTTATTATGCAGCAAAAAACAAGCACATCTGTCTCATTAAAACATGATTTTCTTTCATTAATTTTTGTATACTTAAAACAAATCCTAAAACTATTTATTTTCATATTTATATTGTTTACCAAAGAAATAAATTATGGGAATATTTATTTCTATATCTATTTTATATTTAATATCTGGGGTCATGAAAAAATCTCGATAATAAAAAGGTGTCGTGAATGAAAAAAGTTTTAAGAAGCGCTGAGCTAGTTTAACAAATGATTAGTTATAATCTTTATTGTATTTAACTAGAATGGATGTATCAAAATTAAACAGGCAAAACTCTCAATACAGTAGTTCCACTCAGTGCCAACCAGAGCAATCAATGGATGCCAGAAGGCCTGTGCACAAAATCCCCATCTAATGCCTATTCATCCAATATCCCCAGACTAGTTTCTGGCCTGTGGCTATCATCAGTCAGGAGCTTTGTCTGGGGATATTGGATGAGTGCTCTGGTTGGCACTGAGTGGCACTACTGTATGGAGAGTTTTACCTGTCTAATAACAGTTATGTGCTAGCATAAGAAATGGTGTTCATGTGATGTATCAAAATTGTTGGTGGAATAAGTTTGACACATGTAAATCTAAATGTAGCAATTAACTATTGATGAATACTGCATATATGATAAAGTTATATATATAAACACAGACTTTCAAGTTTTCTTCAGCATTCACTCCATCTTATTGTAACAGTAAGAAAAATTTGTAACAGAATATATAATAATGTAATGATGAAAAAGGCTGTTATTTTGTAACAGATTATACAATATATGGATAAGTGATAAAATGATAGTTGCTATAATTTAAAAAAACTAAGCAGGATATGCTCCAGCGGTTCATCATTTGTAACCGAATAAAATTAAATGCGAAATGAATTTACTATGTTAGCTGATATACAATTTATAATTAAATAAGAATGACGCTAACATATAAATAAGAACATATACATATCATGCTTTAGTTGGGTGTCTATTTGTAACTAATTAAATATAATATCATAGCCCGTTGCAACTATCACAAACACCAATTCTGTCACGCAAATAATGAAATAAATAAATTATCCCATTTCTCTACTCATGAAATAACAAAATGAAAATTAAAACGGTCATCATTAAAGATTTAAAATTTTCGATATTGGGAAGTCATTTGACCAATAAAATATACTAGCCATTGTCATCAGATAAACTAATATTAGATATAGCAACTGAATAAAATTACTGTGAAATCCCTGGAGTGCATTATGCTTATCTCCAATAATAGGTTCTTTTAACAAAGAATCCCTCTCATTCTTCTTTCCATGTATATATGACCATTCATGATCACACGCACACACTGGTGCTATTTATAACAACTTATAAAAAAATATATAAAATTAATATTATTAAGTTGGAAAAGGGATTAAATCACTCTTTATTCAGTTTAGCTAAGTACATGTGTTATCCACGAACGCCACTAGATTGTTTTAAATCTAGATAAATATCTGTCCACAGTGTACTGAGTTCAAACTCATTCGGTACATTTTTACTACACATGACTTGGATGACTAATGAACGAAAAAAAAATGACATTCTTATATTTTATTCATGTCAATAAAATCATAAGATCCCAATATCACAAAATGTATATATCCAAGACTCTTATAGACATTACTAGCTCAGTTTACGTATATTGATGAACAGATGCAAAATTCTCTAACCAATGGCTTCCAAACAAACATAGTGAAGACCATTACTTACATATATGACCATTAAACTAGTTACTTAATTTACTTAAATATCATAATATAATGATGATGGTGATGACAATACGAGCCATAGCTTTATAATTAACTCACAACAATAACTTTATCTTTCATAAACTAATAGGCACTTCTCAAAATCATCCTATGTTAAACCGGGATTTAAATATAACACTCACTGACATTTATATACGTTTATAGTTATTTATGCCAAGTACTTTTATAGTTAAAACTAGGATTCAATAATACCAGTGATGATGACTGATCATCACGAATCTCTATACATGATATTCAACTTTCTATAAACCCCTATTTACCAAACATATCAATTATTTTTAAAATTGGATTTAATGATTATAATTTATTCAATGATGATGGTGATCATAACTCATGGGCACAACATATTTTAACTTTATATTATTAACCCATAATTATTAAAACTTGGTTAGATGTCAAGCATAATTCTTAAATCCTTAAATGTAAATCAATATTCTAGTTTGCTTAATATTTGTGAGTGCTTGTTTAATATTTGCTCAACAAATGTTTATGAGTGCTTGCTTAATATTTCAGAATGCCTGCTTAATATTTGCGAACGATGATGATCATTTAAAACGATAGAATCAAGACAAGAAAAATACAATATTTTTAATAATAACTCGAAAACCAAATAAGATATAACTATATTTATTAATACTATTCTTTTTTTTATATATATATAAACTAAATTAACAACTGTACAATTGACTTTATTAAATATATATAATTAACAAACTATTTTATTACCATAAGCTTAACTCAATAATTTTACATATATGTTTTTTTTTTTCCTTATCATTACATATTTTAAAAATAAGTTAGCTTGAAATGACATTTGAAAAAAATACTTTATTGAATGCTTACTTAAGACTTTCCTTACTTATTACATATCATAAAAATAAATTTCATATGTAATTTGTGTGTTTTTTTTTTCACTTTCATTCATATGTTAAACCCTGCTCTTCAATTTACTATATTTAAATTAACTATGCATAACCTATTCTTTTGACGTGTTTGTATAAGCAGTTATACACGCACACACTCTGTGATATGTCAACATATATATTTAAAATGTATACCCCTATATTATGGGTTATTACATAAATCACATATATAAAAAAAAAAATTATTTCAACCTTGAGCAAAAATAAATAACAATAAAAAAAAACATTATCAAGCATATATTGAGAGGTTGAACAATAATAATAAAAAACATTCTAGTATTACAATATATAATAATACAAAAAAAAAAAAATCAAAATGATGAAAAAAAAACTGCTTAATGAATTTAAACTGTGTGTTTTGTGAGGTAGTGTTGAGAGTAACACAATCGATAAACAAACTCTTAACCCTTTTCTGTCATTCGCAAAGCTTTTAATTAATGCTGTATCAAAAGAAAAAAATAAAATGCTTTGACTTTAGAAATTAAAGTTTACTTTTAATAAGTAAGAATAAAAGATTTTTTTAAAATTAAAGTTCAAAAGTTACCCGATCAATTTTCACTTTTTATGAATGTTCCAGGTTTGAATTTTCAGACCGCTTGCCTATTTATAGCTTAATCAAACTTGGCTATATATGGCTTTTATACATTTTTTCCTTCTCTTGTCAAAGATGATCAGATGACATCTGTGGCTGTTTTTAAATTTGGCCATTCTTTGGTTATAAAGGACTTTTGTATAAGTCCACTGATAGACCAGTGATTTAACCCATTATGTCGGATTTCAAGTAACAGAAACTGAGTTTTAGCATGGCAAATTCATTGTATTATACACAGCCCAAAAATAAATACCATTTTACAGAATTTTCAATAACTTCCTCTAAGAAATTTAATTTTGTTCCATTTCCTTATATTAATCCTGCTGTGAGCTGCTTTATATATGCGCACATCTTTCCTTATGCTGATACTAAAGCAACAAAAACTCACATTCATTTTCTGAACTTTTTAAAGAAACTAATAAAACAGTTCATTCCAAGTTTATAAGAAACAAATGAAACAAAAAGAACTGACTGGTTTTCTACTTCTCAATATGGTTAACTCATTGCTTTCCCAATTCTTTAACTTTTAATTGTCTTCATCTTTTGGTTTAAAATTTAAAACAACTGCATATTTCTTTGAACTTTAAGACAATTTTAAAAACTGCCATTTACTACTAAAACCGATCATTTCTTTTAGTTACACGAACTGCATATTCGAGAAAAAAAAAAACTTTTAAAAAGCTGTCTTTCAAAAAAAATATATATTGTCAGGTCATTAGGCAAGATTAAACTATCCTTAATATTGTTACATTCGTTTTTATATTTCTAATTTCTGACCAAAAGGCCACCTGTAAATCCTGTTATCTCAAGATAAAAATCAGAGTTTCACAAGCTGATGGGTCTATCGCAATTAACAAGAAAATTAATAATCACATTTATTCCATCAAAGCATTTCCTCTCCTTTCTTAAGACAATCTAAGATACAGATTACATAAAAAAAAACTTCATTCCAAAGTCAATAAAGACTTGTGTAAAATAATGTCTTATGTTTAAAATAGGTGGACTCTTTTACACCCTTTTACATGTGTGCCTAGTTTATCTCAATTGTTTTACACCTTTTTAGCCTTCTTTATTTTAATAAAAAAATACAGCTAAATAATTCAACACATTATTTAACATAAAAAAAATAAATAAGTATATCAAGTATTACTTCTTATTACATTCTCTCTCTACAACTGATTATTAATTTATCATCTATAAACTATATATTAATAATAATAATACATGCACACATAAATCTCTATATAAAAAAAATATTTTTTCTAATTAAAGAATATATATATGTGTGTGTGGGAAATGAGAACATATATATGTGTACATTATATAACTGACACACATGACCACACACATGTAAAAAAGATAAATGGTCTTCAATATACACATTTCATGCTAAATCAGCACTCATCAGTTAGTGCAGATTATCACTTCTTACACTTATATATAATCAATGTTCAGTTTATATTAAGATAGCAAATACTTAAACTTTAATAGATAAACTAAGTACTCATTATATATATATATATGGGAGATGATGATCTGGCCCAAATAATTAGTGCTGTTTTAGCATGAAATATGTTTATTGGAGATTATTTATCTTTTTCACAGGTGTGTGGTCATGTGTGTCAGGTATATACGATAGAGTAGATCTCTAACTTTATATACATAATTCATTAAATCAAAATGTTGAAGACCTCATATTATTGTGCCAATGTCCTGGAATCGCAAACAAGCTTAAGTATTTTAGGTAAAAACAAAGTAAAATCACTTTTTGATAAATACCCATGGCAAAGAAAATTTCTTTCCAATAGATATTTATAGAGGAATAGTAAATGCAAGTCAGCCTTTAACAGGCTTGTCAATTTCTGGGTGATGTAGATTTAAAATTTTTAGCCTTATTTTGCCTTTTAGTAAATGAATATGTAGTTATTTTGGTTGGTTATAAGTAAACTTGCTGAGGTGAAATATGATAAAACTATAAATATTTATTATTCTTTATTTGAATAGTTTGGAAGTTTATAGATTTTTTAGTAAAAGCAATGCTACAGGGATCTTTTCCTTATATGTAAAATAATGTCAGGCTGTTTTTGCTTACTAAATATATAATGACAAATCATCTAATAAAAATTCTGTTAGATGGATGATTCCTGATGAATTTACACTCAGTACTAAACTTAGGAGCATCCTGACCAAATATGCACTAAGGACCTTAATAAAGTGTGAAAATATGCATAAAAGTTTATAATAATTAAATATTAAATACTGCCTAATGCTATACTAGTAACTATAAATAATTTACAAATTTGTATAACTTTATAATACCAGCCTAAAAACAAAATTTTCATTAAATTCTTCCACAATCATGGTTTGTGTATTAATAAATAGAACATTTTTAGTAAAATTTAACGAACAAGAAAAAACATATATATATACATAATAGTTTTTCCATAATTTTTTTCAAAAAACGATTTCCTTTGCCATCAAAGGAGGTCTTCATGAGATAGATGGCCTCAGATTTAAAAAGTTTTAACTTTTATGAAAAAAAATGAATTGAAAACAAAAACAAATGAAACATTGATTATAAAATTTAGTGAATCTGAAGCCAACAATCTTATAAAGACATTCTTTGATGTTAAAGGAAGTTGGTTTTTGAAGTGAATGATGGAATGCTATTTTGTTTTGTATATATATATATATTGTAACAATATATAAATATGCCATTACATTAATTTAAAATAAAAACTAAGTTCGCAAATAAAAATAAATTATTAAAAATCTAAAAGCACAGATGCAAAACTTTAAAAATATTTTTTTTTTTTATAAATAAAAGTATTTGAATGTACTTTATTATAAAAAAGTACAAGATTTAAAGATAAAATATTTTTGTAAATGGAAATGATTGTTTTATAAATTAATTAAAAAGCAAACTGGCCATTGGGCTCTTATATACTGTAATTAAAAAGTCAGTGGATAAGATAGATAAGAGAATAAAAAGAATTGGCTTGACCAATAGAAGCACCAAGCCTCAGCCCGGACCCAAATGAAAATGATGGATTAGTGATGTTTTGTTGGTTGAATCTGTGTGGATACTATAAAAAGAGAAATATTGAGTTTCCTAGGAGTTCCAACTTGATTTTGTGAGAAGAACGATAAGACGCACTTGTCATTCTCTCTCACTTATTTTAAAAATGAAATGACTGTGATACTAGAATGGAACCAGCTAAGGCTACCTCCAGAATATCAGACCGGTCTTCCATGAAAATCTTCATGGGAATACATCAGGAACCGGGAGCTCTTCTACTGTAAGGTATAAATGGGAAAATTTTACTACAAATAATTAAGAACTTTAAAGATTTAACAAGCTAAACATTGTTTTTTTGTAAATGAACTTTAATCTGACTTTCCAAATTAATAATTAATGTTTAAATTTTACATAGTTAAGTTTGCTAAAATCATTTCCATTTTCATTTCTTATTAATATTTTTGTATAAATTATTTAAATGCATAAATTTAAGTTGGGTATGGACGTTGCATAGATTCATTAGCGGTTAATTAGGTTGTGGTTTTCATATTTGATTAGAATATATGCCATCGATGTCAATGCAGCATCTTATGATGAATGCCATTGGGTTTCTTGTATTCCCTCTGCAATTGACATTATCGATGACTTTGTATTTTGATTGGTTATATTGGAATGTTTTTAACCATGGAATCTATGCAGCCGATCTATACTCAACATTATAAAACAAATTTTATAAAATTCATCTGTGCGAACGTATATAAATGTTAAATTTAAGTCGGGCGTGAATGGCTATATAGATTTGTAAAGTTATATATAGTTTAAGGAGGGTAATCTTAGGTTATTTGTTTTGTAGCTAAATTGGGTCAATGGATTGGATGTATTGATGTAATTAGTAAATGTAGCATGAGATCCACTATGGGCAGGATTGCATATATATGCCATACACCCTCTGTTTGCCTAATGGAATTGGATAGTAAGATGGAAGACACAGTCCATTCCTATGGAGTTTTTTTGTTTATTGTTCTTCTTGCCAACAGATGTAGCATTCCTGTTTGGTTGAGAGACAATGTCTTTTCTAACTCTACTTACTGTTCAGATGTACATTCCTGTCAGTATAGTAGTTTGTGCTGTTGTATTCATGCTGCATTGAATACATCGATATATCAGATGGATTGACATTGGTTTGGCTGCGAACTTTTGGCCTAAGGTTAAATAAGGGATAGAATATTTTCTTTTCAAATGCAGATCTATGTAGTCTATTCATACTCGATGATCTTAATAAAAATATTAAATTCATTCATACTTAAGAATCTTAAAATAATAATTTAAATTAAAAATTAATATTAAAATCTAAATAATAAATGTTATTCCTCAAATTTAAAATGATTATATATGTGCATAAATAAATATTGTTTGTGTGTTAATTACTGGCAGTGGCTTTTATTTTTTTATATGTAAGATATAAATTAAAGATATAGATTATTATCTCTGCGTCTCCATTGAGCTAGTGACAATGGGCTAACAATCTAAATATAAAATAAAGTGGGATCTTAACAGTGTATCTGCCTACTTTATAAATTTTTCTAGGTTCAAATGCCTAGATGGCGCCCTTGTAGTGCAGATTACAGTAAGATTCGGTTTTTCACTTTCTTTTGGATTGTTATAATATGTTGTATGTTTTTGTTGAGTTTTACTTCAAAAGATCTCTTTATTAACAGCTCAAACCATGATTGTTTGAGAATTTTAGTAGAAAATTTTTTTTGGCTAATATTGCAATGTTATATGAATTTCTATTTTATATTATTAAAGTTTATATATTTGACATCAAATAAGCATGTCTTTATGTCCAATTGAATTGCTTAGAAGCATTATGCATCTACTTAATCAATTCAGCTAAATTCAAAACACTAAACAAAAATTTTCCAAAACAAAAAGAAATTAAAATATGTTAAAGAAACTTTTAATCATGTAAATGAACTAATATTATAAAATAAATTATAAAATAAAAACATGCAGCAAAGAATCACATAAATAAACTTGCAAATAATACTCATTTTCATGTATAGATGCCAACCTATTTATTATCTTGCATAAATGGTAATGTATTCATTAGTTAAACAATTTTTTATCTGATGAATAGGTTGGCATTCATTCAAAAAATGGGCACTGATTCTTTGTCTCACATTTATTTTTGGTCAGATAATACCAAAAATATTGGGAAACTAAAGACTTTTTTTAAAAAATTTTGGGTGTTTTTATTTATGGGAATAATTTTAAAAAAAAAAATAGTATATTTTTTATTTTCTATTTTTTATTTTATATAGTATCAGAAATAAAGAAAAAAATGTTTAGATATAAGATTATACTAATAGATGATAGTATTATAAATAGCACTGAATACAATATAAAATTAAAAATTTAAATTTTTTTAACATTTCTTTTGCAAATTCTAAAAATTTTTGATCAGATATGCTTATTTACAAAAAAAAATTTAATATATTGAAAATTAGGAAAAAATTGAGCTGAAAGATTTCTCAGACAAACAAAAACTGTGTTAAATAAAAGCATATAAAAATACAAGATTTATGTGTCAATATTATTTTGCAATCAATGTTAAAATTTTAAGCTTTTAAACTAATTTTAAATTTATTAATAAAATAATTATTATTACACATAATCTATTTTTAAATTAAAAACAGTAAAGGAAAATTATAAACTATTTAGGCATTTTAATTTTTCCTAAGACAAAACAAAGCTTACATTTTAAACTAAATGTTGATTTTCATTTGTATTTCTAATTCAAATTTGAAAATATCAATTCATCTGGTTTCTTTCTTTCTTTCTTATAACCCAGTGCTTAATACACTTTCAGTGAATTCACAATAATCAACTTCACCAAAAGTGCATTAAGCATTAAGTTATAAAAAAAGAAAGAAACCACTTTGTTATGTAGATGGAAAAGTGTATGCAAATTTGAGTTTTAATTAAATTATTTTATTTAGCTATTTATTGTAACGGAAATTAACAAATTAAAACTATGACATTAAAAATATTGAATTATTTCTATTAACCAACATTTATCCTTGTATTTAAAGGCCATTTATTGACAATTTGTTAAATCAAAGCAGTTGTTTTCAACTTTTTTGGTCTTCATACCTTTTGGCTTATAGTAAACTATCCAATATCCCCTATTTACAAAAAGAACTAAATCATAATTAAGTTTTCATAAAAGGTGTCAAACCTGATATTTTTCTAACAATGTAAGAGAACTGTCAGTGCAAATAGATTGTACTAATTCCATAAGTGAAATGGATTTGTAAAATAAATCACTTTGCTGGCATGATGTGGAGAAGAGATGTTAAGGATTGAATAAACTGGATTACACTTAGTGATATCTTCATTCTATAGGGGATTATTAATGATTGAAAATGGGGATGATTAAGATGATGTTAAAACTAGGAATGTTTATCTTTTTTTCATTGCACATTGAAATGATTATGGATTTAATATGTTTGATAAATGGTAATTTTATTTTCTATATAATATGTGGAATATTATTACAATTATGTCAATTATATTTAAAATAATTTGTTTATAAGCTTTTACATTAGCCTAGTTACTATCTAAAACTATTTCATAATCTCTTGTTTCGTATACAGCTATAATTGTTAGAGAAAAAAAAAATTTATTTAAAAAAAAAAACTAAATATATTTAAATAAGATTTGAAATATTTCTTTCTGTTTACTTTTGAACATAAATATATTAATTACAGAGATAATGAATATTAGTAAATAATAACTCATTAATACATTTAACTGAGATCTAGCTAATATAATTTCATGTTGATATTAAGAATCATTATATTAAAAAATTTTATTGCAGTAAAAAAGATATTTCTTTAAAAATGGATAATTTTGAGATATATTTTAAAACTTCATAATCAAAAAAGTTCCAATTGGTAAAATAAGTCAGGCAAAAATGAATGCTTTACTAAAGTTGTGGAATGTATTTATATTGATGAATCTAAAAGATAATGTGGTAGAAACATGAACAATAATTATAACAGTAATTGTTTACTGCAGAAAAATATTTGGAGTAATCAATAAATCAGGATTCAAGAAAGAATTTGTCAAGAAATCAGTGAAGTAATAGAAGTGGCAGAAATGTAATAATAGTCATTGAAAAAAGAGATTAAGATGATATGGTCAAATTGGTTAATTAATAAAATAATAGAAGATGAAGCTCACATTCATTATAAAAAAATTCTGATCACAATTTGGAAGTGAATAATCTAACAGAGGTAACTGTTATAAAAAAAAAATGGATATAAAATAGCAAAATGTAAGAGACTTTTGTTTGATGGTATTAGTTTTTAATATAATTTTCAAACGTTTACAAAAAAGGAATTTTTTTTTTGTCATTCTGATATACACCTGGGTCTCTTTTTACGTGGATTTATTTAACATGATTTCGAAGTTACGCGATTCGTGTTTCACTGGAAGCCGAACTCCGATATTGCGCTATTACTTTAAATAATAAATTTCATGCACTTACGTTATATTGAAAGTAATAGCACATTATTGAAATTCGACTTTCAACTTAGTAATTTCAATATTTTCAGTGCTTTATAATAGTAAGATTTTATGCAATAATGAAATTAAAATCATGATTTCCACATTTTATGTATACGCACATTAAATTTTACAAGATTATAATGTAAATTTGTTCAAACATTGTGTGTGTTAATTTTGCATTTTAAATCACATTCTGTTTTTGCTTTTTAAAAAAGAACGTAATAGCAGTGGGCACAATTAAAATTGAAAATTAAAGACAAAAATAATAATTTAATTTTTAGTTGTTAGATTAATTACTAATTATGTTGTCACCAGAAAACCATTGATTAACACAACATGAGAGTGATGTTGGCGCTAGTTGTATTTCATCTTGTGAAGAATCTGATTTTTTTATCAGTTTGCAAACGAACTTGTTTACCGGAAAATAGTGATAATAATTAAAACGTGTATAAAAAAATATAAATTACTGTAAATTATGCATAAAAATATATTGTTTTGAATAAAATTAAATATTATAGTTAAAAAAAGTTTGTCTTGTATCAATTTTTTTCAAATTTGAAATTTTTTATTAGTCATATTTTATTTCTTTATTTTTTTTTGCACAAATTTTAAAGTAAATTTTATGTTGGTGCTTTGCTTTTACGCGAGTTTTGAAAAATCACAGTTCGTATCCCCCCCCTTTTCAAGGTAAGTTACGTCTATTTATGCACGATTTTGTTTGCGTGTGTTTTCTGAGGAACCTATCTATTGCGTAAAATGAGACCCAGGTGTATATATATAGTAAAAACAAGAAGTTGTACCAAGTTAAAATGTTGGTTGATTTATCAAAATATAAATTAATTTGTGCAGGACTTTTTTTGATTTCCTCCATTACTCAGAAATTTTACTACCTATCATAAATCTTAGTTGGGAATTTGAAGTTATCAAACCCTGCAGTAAGAAAGATGTCTATGCAATATTAACGTGTTCATGTTTAAAAAAGACCTGAAATATTGCTGATATGGCTGACAGACAATATCAGCATGAAAAGCCAGATAATGTTGATAACTATTTTTGGAATATATTAATAGCATAATATACTTATTTATTGACTATTCGTCATACTTCCTGTACAACTTTTCCATATCCTTTGGTGATATGAATACCTCAAGTGAGGAAGTCCTGAATTAATGCATAAAAAATAACTATAATGTATAATTTAAAATGTAAAAAAAAAACACTGTACATTTTAAAATTTATTCTTAATGCACTTTATAATGTATGTTCAAAATTTTTAAATTTGTTTGTTTGCTTCTTTGGAATAAATTTGTAACTGATTTTTAATACACTTCTATCAATGGATTTCCTTCAATTTTTTTTACATATGTTAGACATCAATGACAATGCAATATGATAATAAAATATTTCAGCATTGGAAGCTAAAGAAGAGATTACTTGTTTCAAAAATGAAAAACAATATCTTAATATTGTAACAAAATTGATTTCAGCAATAAAAAATTGCATTATATAAAAAAAACATGATTAACATTATGAAGTATATGGATAAATTATATAAAGAACTATATAGTAATAAATAACAGAAAAAGAAAATAACTTTACAATTGGAACATTTTTTAAAACATAAGCTATAATAAAGAAGTTTGCATATGTAATTATATGAATTAAAAATAAAAAAGTTATCAGTAATAAAAAAAAAGATTAATAAATAGCTAAAGAAATACTTCAAACCTTTAAATGATATGAATAAATCAAATGACAGAAAAAAACTGCAAAATGGTTAATGATATTTAAGTAAAAATGAGATTAATAGAAATAAGATTTAACTGGATTCTATCAATTTTATATAAAATATTAATTAAGATCACTACAAATTACTTTCATAAAATTTAGAAGTTGAAAACAAGTAATTTTTGCACATTTGGTATATCTCTTCCAGATATTAAGAGAAATTACCAAAGGAAAAGCCAAAAATTATAAATAGCCATCTTCAAATGAATTTGTACATTTAAGAAAATAAATTTTTTTTATTAGAATTTAGATTAAAAAATCTTCGATTAGATAAATATAGATGAGAAGATTACTACTGGTCATTAATAATGATTTCATTTTTCCAAAAGTTTTTGCAGAATTTTATAAAAAATATTTTGTGAATTAAAATGGAAGATTTGGTAAAAATAAATATTCTGCTTAAAAATTTTAAAGATTTTTTTTTTCAAATAATACTTCAGAGCTTCAAAAAATGTTACAGGAGTTATCAAATGAGAGTATATAAGTAAAACTAATGATAAATATAAGATTAAAGTACCATTTAATGACTTTTCTAAAATAAAATAAAGTATGTAATACAAATGACTTACTTGGAAGGTCACATGAAAATTCATATGAATTGTGAACATTTGAATTGATCTGGATGACTCCATCATTATTCTAAATTACATAGATGATGATTGTCATATGTTCTATCCATGTCAATTTCATACTCAGCAAGAGTGATAGTTATAAATTAGGGTAATACATAATCTGTTGATCCACAGTGTGCAATGGCACTGTGTCTACACTAAAGCACATAAATATGCTGTTTACAAGGCCGCTCATAGATCTTATGGCCTGTAAACTGTTCAAACACTAAGATGTTGAAGTGCACCCTTACCCCAACATTTCTAGCATGTTGAACATTATTAGTGACAAGTATATGACACTTTCTATAGACATTACTCTTGACTATAGTACAGCATATGATATGGTTTCCGTAGTTGTAATGACGAAAAGTATATTAGAACGGATTTTTTTTTTTTGCTTCAATGTATTGTAATTGATGTGAGTTAGTAAAAATTGTAACGAATTCTCAAACGCCCCTACTTTCATTGTCAGGGGTCAGAATTCACTAAATGAGGAGTGTAAATCACGATTCGGCAAAGTTCACGATTAAGTCGCGCACTTTCCGATACTTTTCCGAGATCAAAACAGTTCAATGGCAGATGACCGTTTGGTGTTGTAGTTTTGAGATTTACCTGCTACAGAAGCAGATGCGGTGGCCTTCCTTCAACCCCAAAAAAGAAAATATTTTACCCACCCAGAAAAACTGTCTTTGTGGTGGTTTAATAAAATTAAGGCGTTGTCAAACATCTGAAATGGAATGTCAATGGCAACGAAGGTGTTCTATTCGCTCATGGGACGGGCTTTGAGGGCTGCCTGTGAATCACTTTTTCGCAAGTGGTATGGCTAATTTATTCTTGAAGCCAGGATCAGCTTACAGTTGGAAAGGTGTAAAAACGCCATTAGGAATATGACGACAGGTCTTAGAGAGGTCTGTCGAGAAAGCCTTGTTTTCTCGATAAACAACAAAAAAAAAAGTTTCTTCAAAAACAATTTAAAAAAAAAAACCGGACAAAAAGAAAATTTTTGTTGTTTTTTTTTAAAAAAAAAAAAAGACAGAATATTTTAAAAAGCCAAAAAAAAACAAAACATTTTTTTATTTTTAAGAAATATACATCAAACCGGTTACAAAAAAAAAAAAAAACACAATAACAACAACAACAAAAAAAAAAAAATCAAGCAAATCCAAAAATTAAAAACATAAATCAACAAAATTTAAAAACAGCCCGGTAACGTTATATCTATTTGTTTTTTACTAGCAACAGCGCCATAGAGCGGTATGGGAAATTAGACGATGTATTACCTAAATTAGAAATGGTTGCTAAATTTAAATACTTTCCTCTAATTATTAGCCATAATGGAAGTGTAATGAATGAAATTATAGAATTAATCTTAGATAAAGAGCTGTTGATGTAAATAATCTACAAGTGTTTAAATACTTAAATAAAATATGTTAATAAAATGGAATTTATTATTTTTAAGATTTTTTACTTATTATATATTTTTAAAAATGGTTTATTTTATATTTTTTGTTTCAATAATTCATATGTCTTTTATTTCTGTTATTTATTTATATATTTAGAAATTTATAAAGCTTATGATTTTATATACAGAAATTCTTACAGAACACGTTTCTGCAAATCAATCCTGATCTCATTAGCTACTTAGGAAACCAGTTGATATCATATTAAACATAACAACTCAATTTCCCTTTGAATTGATTCATAATGCTCAACTTGTTATTAAAGTTTGAAATAAATTTTAATGATAATTTGTTTGCATTTATAAATATAATAGCTTTCAGGCATCCAAAAATTCTATATTGTTTTATTATATACTCTTTCAAAAAAAATTAAATGACTGCTTTACAATTTTCAAAAATAATTAATTTTAATTAATGAAGTATTAAATACCAATATTTATTTTTTAATATATATATATTTCAAATGGTTTTAAATCAAAATTTATTTATGGAAAAATTTAGTATGTATATAGTATATATGATTTTATAATGAAAACCATAACCAACTGAACAAATTATTCTAGATTGCTATAACAGATATTTGAAGTAATAAACTGAATCTTTTTTAGTGCATGTTATTGTTTTCAAAAAGTTGATTTCTTAAAATGGATATCTAAAGTGATCTTCATATAGAAAACTTAGTGTCTACATAAATGTTTGTTGGGAGTGAGAGAACGTATTTTTGAATATATATATACGTTACTGCGTTATAATTAAAGCAGTAAGTTCTCATTTTTATTATATATACTGTATTTTATGAAATACCAAAATTAACAATAAAAAATAAGCTCGGGATTGCTAAAATTTGCCACTTTTACGATACGGGAGCTTTGAACATTTCCATCATCCGATTTTCAATGAAATGGACGGCTGAAGAATTGTGGGTTGGTGTAGTTTGAAGCCTGCCCATTAAAGTATAAAGATTGTCTATCTTAATATAAAGCTGAGCACTGATTGTATATATGTGTGGAGATGGTAATCTGGACCAACTGATGAATGCTGATTTAGCACGAAGTACATATATTGGTGATTATTTATCTTTTCAACATGTGTGTGATCAGTTGGGTCAACAATATGAGATGGCATGGAGATTTGAGGGTCGTGTGAACGTCTGAGTTCGACTCCCTTATATATTACATTATATGTGCAAGTGTGTGTAAGCCTGTACAATGTATTACGCTAGATATTAAGAAAAATAAATGTTCCCAAATTGAAAATCGTTTTTTATATATACTTATATATATTGTAGAACAATAATATGGGCGGGGGTGGGGAAGCAATGTACTTTTATTAGATGATAAAATTACCGCGAAATATACAAAGTTTTTTGCTTACCTTAAATACGTTTTCCTGATTTTCTAACGCTACTCCAAATACGATTACGCTATACACTAATGCTATTATGACTTCAATCTTCATATTTATCAAAAGGTTAATATATATATATTCTGAAAAATAATAATAATAAAGTCTGATATAAATGAGAGTTCGTAGTGTCAATTGAATCCAAATTAAAAGGGTTTTAAATAAAAGTGGATGAACTAATTGAATAATATGACGAATTAACGTACATACAGTTCTTATTGGTTCTTTTTGCTTTTAGTAACTAAAAGCGCAATCACTCTTGGTTATATATACATTTGCCGGATATATGCAAATGAATAAATAAATGATATATATATATCTGTTTATACTAATGTTTATTACATGCATCATTATCATATTCTGTAGAGAAAAGTGAAAACTTTACAACTTAACTGTTTGAATAATTAAGTATGTTTTTCTTCTCCGCCCACTATTTTGTATAATCTCCGCTTTAGGATGTGGCATTCTTTAGATACAATTAATAAAATGTATCTAATGATGAATAAATATACACAAATTATACAATTAACTTTGATAATTACTGTAAAGAATAAGTTTTGCAACATACAAGTCATTGTTTATCAGTGTTTTGAATCTTCTGCAACTTTTTGCTAATTAATTTGTGATGATAATTTATGTAAACAAAAAAAATCTTTGAATTATTTTTTGTTTATTAAAATCTTAGACTGAAAACCAATTATCATTTGTCTTTTGTTTCATTGCCGGTACAAATTAACACTTTTTGTAATAGTTTTTTAAAAGCAAATATATAAATATACAATGTAAGCAACATTAATAACAGTGTCTTATAGAAAAGTGGTTAATGCACTTCACTAGTATGATTTCTACATCCAACAGCAACTTGAACATTTTTTCAGACATTAAACTTTTTTTCTTTTAAGTAGCATCGCCCTCCATAGCCATACGACATTATTGTTCATTTGCTAAACGGGTATTTAGTTAACCTAATTTCAGACTAAAAGAAGAAAAAAATAACCGCAATTTCATTACCTACTCTTTTGAATATTGAGTTTCCCTTTACCGTTTCAATTTTATCCGACTTTAAATGTAATATATAAGGGATTCGAACTCAGACATTCACACGACCCTCAACTCCCCATGCCATCTCATATTTGCAATAAAAATGCTGAATTGTAATTTTAATTTCAATTTTATATTTTTGTTACTTGTAAGGAAATTATAAATACTTAATAATTTTTTTTTTTTAAATTATTTTATGATTAACTAAAACTAAAAACTGTGTGCTGTGAGTAAATAAAAGATAATGGAAAACTGTCTTAAGAAACAAACATTGCTGAACAAAAATCTCTCCAATAGCCGTTTCTCATATACAAATAACAGATGCCTAATTAAATACGTTCACTATTATTTTGTTTTGTTTTTTATTTTATTTTTACAGCTCCTTTTTCCTCCCAATGAACATATATTTTAGATATATATTATACTTTTAAAAGTTGTGAAGGGTCTTATGGCATAATGAATAGACCACCTATCTGCCACCACCAAGAATTTGAATCCGAGTAAAACTTAAATATTTGCTCAGTCTTTAATCAAACTATAAATTTAAGTTTTATTAACTAACTCATGGATAACTTATTTAGTCATTCCATTATTGGGTAAACAAATAATCGGCTATTTTTAGTAGAGGTTAAAAAAAAACAGCTAATTGTCTGGCCTGGTGATACTGTAGTACTTTTTCACCCTGTGAAAAAATGCTAAAGATAATTTTTGCTCTGGAATGGTCTATTTAGAAGATGTCTTATTTTGTACTTTCTGCAAAAGTTGCTTTTATCTTACCACACCAAAATAGCACTTTTATAAACATAAAGTGCACAAAAATGTATGTAAATAAAACAAAAATAAAGAAAATTTATATTTTACTCAACTGATTACATTGTTATTTGTCTGAAGGTTTGTGATGATAGTATATTATAAGATGTGATATGTTGGACTATTTCCATTATTTATGAGTGAATGTTGAATGTATAGAAAATTTTAAACTTTATTTAAACTTTCCAAATACAAACAACTTGTTAGTAATAACACACAAATTAACCTGTATTGTCTATTTGTGTGTTATTACTAACAAGTTGTTTGTATTTGGAAAGTTTAAATAAAGTTTAAAATTTTCTATACATTCAACATTCACTCATAAATGATGGAAATAGTTCAACATATCACATCTGATTACACTGTTAATTGAGAATATATAAGACTTTAACCAAAAATCTGCTATTATGTGAAAAACAATTCATTGATTTCTTTCAAAGTCCTTAAAGGAATTAAGAATACATTTCTAATGTCCACTCTTACACTCTTGTTATAATTATTATTACCTAGTGTCTGTTCACATGGGAAGCCAGCATGACTGGTTTCTGGGTTTAAAAAAAAAATTGTTGTAGTCTTCTTTAGTTCTTAAATAAGAACATGGGTTGTTTGTTCATGCTTTTTAGGAAGAATATATATATATATATTGCAACAGGGCAGGTATAATCAAACCCTGTTGCGATAATTAGACAAATACGTATTCGTATACTTAACACATTATTAAATATATATATATCTTATTACTAACGTATTATTAAAAATATATATTACTTTACTAACAAAATTAATATTTACAGTTTGATGTACAATCAACGGTCATTTGCGTAATTGTACAGAATTGATTTAGTTATTTTAATTAAAAAGAACTCGTAGAAGAGGTATGGGGGGTTATACACTTGCTCTGATTTTTTTCTCTCTTTTGCCAAACCCAGCTATACATATCGCTATGTAGATGTGTGAGTGCGTTTTTGAACCATTAAAAATGAAAAATTCACAAAATAAAAATAAAAAAATATTTTGTTTGATAAACTTTTAAATAGATACATATTAAGTCAACAAAAGAACTTTAAATATCAAGATGGAAGACTAATTTTGCAGAACAATAAATTATTATAAAAATCGTGGAATGTCTAATACTAATTAAACATTAATTGGAAAGAAATAGGTATAAAAAGCTTTTGTGGTGCATTTTAACAAAGGCATATGGAATGTGAATGGAAATATAATTAAAAAAAAGAGTGAAAAGAAAGATAAGTTTGATAATTAAAGAAAAATTAAATTAATTATTTAGTATAAGTTTGGAGGTAGAAGAAAGCGGACGGTCAACGTGATATACATTTGATAAAATATGGTCAGGCTGGGGTAGAGGTTTCAATGTGCGGAGAGTCCGAATCCTTTGCCCCCGAATGTATAGCAGCTGCGGAGAAGGCCATCAAGCCCGGAGAATTCGCCTCAATAAGCAACAATATTGAATCGCCAGAAGAGAAAGGAAATAAATGAATAAACAGACTTTAGCCCTGGAACCCGAACTTCGTTCACCGACAAAGGACCGGAGATTCCATTTTCACCAAGAGGATTCGATCAATTCCCCAGGGAAACCAGGTATTCTCTTTCTAATTACATCTATATATGTCACTTTTAGTAAGCTTACTCCACGAATTTGAGAAAACTATTTATTTGACAATTGTGAACTTAAAATTTATTTTCTTTGCCCGTAGAGGTCAAACTATTTACTACGATCATTATTAGTGTATAAATTAGTCCAATTAAATCTTCAGTGCAAAATACATATAATAGCATAATTGTGTGTGTGGGAGTTTTGGCAAAAAGAGAAAGGAGCAAACAAAGAAAAAAAGAAAACTGATATGAATGTTTGATTTAAAAGAGACACTGGTTTAACTTAAGTAAATAATATATTTTTTTTTTATACATACGTAAATATCATAGCTAATAAATGTATATAAAATGAATGATTTTTTTTGTTTTGTTTTTATGTTATGAGTTTTTTTTTTTAAAATAAAAAAAAAGAGAGAGTTAGATCTACTGCCGGTAAATTCTACCACCAGCCCTGAGCAGAGCTAGCCCAGGGGCATTTCCATATTGGTATTCCAGTTCTCCCAGCATAATTCTTATAGAAATATGGGATTGGTGCTTGAGGTCATAAATTGATGCTCATAAATATACTGAGGCAATAAAATGGAATAATTTAAGAATAGATATTCTTTTAAACCATTACGCATATACGTGTATCATTATATATACATACACGCAATCGTACAAGACTACATATATGCATAATATATATATATGGAAAACGGCAAATCCCATTATAATATGTATGTATGAGAATGTTCATTCCCTTATTTTCACAATAACAAAAAAACATAAATAAAGTATGGTTCTCATATTCTGAAGTCAAAGAATGTCTTAGTTATAAATTTATGTTGGCATTTGATGAAAATCTTATGTTTTGTTATTTATATCTGTAGAACATTTTCAAGTGAGGAAAGATTGCTGGAAGAGGAAAAATTCTTTAGTAATAAAAAAGATTTACCAGACTTAAGGGGAAAAAGAAGAGAAAATTGATTTTAAAACATAGCATATACTTTATTGTAAAGAGGCATATACTGAAACACAAAGGGAATAGGATTTATTGTAAATAAAAAAAAGAACAGTATTGTGAAAATTGATGATATGTCAACCAGAGTAAAAGATTATTACTTAATATATGGAAGATATCAAGTATGGAAGATACTAAAGACAGCTAAATCAAATTTGTGTTCCAATAACTTCTCATTTTGCTTAGTATAAAGGAATTTTATTTAGATTCAGATTATGGTTTTCATCCAACCAAGAAACATTTTTAAATTATTATAAGAGAACATAATTCTTTAATTGGAAATGTTTAAAAGGAGAAAGTGTACTGGTGAAATATGCTTATAAAAAAATTAAGAGAGAACATAGACTTGTGAAATTTAAAAAATAAAAAGTGCATGTCATACTTTTTTTAAAAAAATAGCATATTATAAGAACTATAAAAACATCTAAATATAATCCAATACCACTGAATTGCATTTTGCTGAATATAATGTAAGTATTTGTAATCGCAGTGTGATTAATAGGTTTAGTTCTGAAAATGAGATATGAATTAATTGATAATATAAAATTAGAAAAACATCAGCAATTAAGAAACATAATGTCTCTAACTTGTCAATATACACCAATTAAAGTAAACTTGCAAATTGTTTTAAAATATTAATAGACTTTAGAGGTAAATCTGGCCATATTTAAATAAAAATCAATAATAAAAAAAGAGATAATCTTACAAGAAGTGCTATGCAGACAATCAGAAAAAACCATAGCAATTTACCAGTAAATGCTTAACTAAGAGAAAATAATATATAATAAGAAGAATATGAATGTTTTAAAAATGGATCATTTAAAATAATTGAATATCTACAACATTTTAAAATATCAAAAAAATAAAGTAACAGATAATCAAGACATAAGAAAATATAACTGTGATTAGAAAAAAGCTTAAAAAAAGCAAACAAACAGCATTAAATATCACATGATTACCATTCTTTATGCTTACACAAGGTGTTTACATAGAGGCTAAACTCTCCATACAGTAGAGCCACCCAGTGTAGGCCAGAGTAATCAATGGATGCAAGAAGATTTGTGCATAAAATCCCTATCTAATGCACTCTGTCTTGCACTGAATGGCATTACAGTATGGTGAGTTTAGTATTAAATGTTTTAATATGTCCAAGCAGGGCTGCTATGTATTGGGTGTGCAGGTCGTGTGGGGAATTTTTGCATTATAAATACATTTTGGGTGTAAATATTTTTTATTTAAATATAAGAAGACTACTTCTTTACTTAAATTTATTTGTGACAATTACCCGGGCTTCAAATTTCTAGGCACAAACTTGAAATATACCACATGTATATTCTTACCATTATGCTAAATCTAACAGATTAAAGCCATTTTATCATGATAATTAATAAAACTTATATGTAAATGATTAGATTTCTGAATCACTTTATTCAGAGAAACATATTCTGATTATAAATATTTATTATTTAAATATAAGAGAAATATTTCTTTATTTAAACTTATTGTGGCAGTTGCTTTAGCCTTGAAATATATTTCATATATACTCTACCATTGCACAAAACCAAACAAGTGGATGCCCTTTTGTCATTATAATTAATAAAATTTATATGTAAATAAAAATATTTACATTTTCCATACATTTTTATTTAAATATTGTAATTTATATAAAAATTTAAAACATTGTTATTAATAATTTTCTTAAAAACAAAACATTTTAAAAATATTGCCTTATAATTATAATAATTCTGCATATGATGAAATTATCTTTATCAATAATGTTATACAACTTTTAAATGTGTTTGCTTGGGGGTACTAGTAGAGTGTCCACCCCTGAAATGTCAGTCTGGATTCTGCTTACATTTTTTAATGTTATTTTTCTTTTTAGTTATTATTATCCCGTATTATCTTTTTACATATTTTATTAAGTAGCTTTTCCTATTTCTAATTAAAATATCTGATTTTTTAGATGGCATATTATTTTTTTATATATTTTATTAAACAGCTTTTTTTTATGCATTCCTTAGCTAAAAATTCACAATTGATCCATAATCCACATGACAGTTCAAATCTAAAAAAAACAGAATGAATAAAATCATAATTTTAAAAATATATTATTGCTTGCTAAATTATTTCATTCTTAACAAATTTTATGGGAATTTTTATTATTGAATAAAAACAAGTGAAAGTATTTTTACTGTAATAAAAAATCTATTTATATATTTATAAACTGGAAATTTATTACTTTTTTAATTGAAAACATAAACAAGTTTTGTGTCAGTAAGATTCTGATTTAAAAATAAATGGATTTGAAAAACAAAGAACTTTCTTTTAAACAAGAAGGTGTTAATGGGATGTAGAATTGTATCAGCTGTCTCATTTAATATTGACGAAGTTTGATGGTCATAATAAAATATAAACAATGTAAATAAGAAAATGTAAAATATTGGACTATTTATATAATAAATTATAGTTGTTGTTTTTTTCATATGTCATAGCATCGAACCCACACCCATCTGCAACCAACTACTTGCTTGCAAGGCGGGTGCGATGACCTCTCGGCTAACAACGCTTGACATAAATTATAGTTTTTGATAGTGGAAATAACACTAGATAAAAAATTAAATAGTAGTGTTAGTATAAATATATTATTAGTGAAGGAATATAATTTTATTAATGAGAAACATGAATAAGTTTATGTATGAGAGATTTTGAATGGGTTTTCAAGCAAACAACTCGTTTTAATGAATTACTAACCTTCTGGGTAAAGTTGATCTAAATATTAAAAAATAATAATGGAGATAAGCCAGGTGCTAAGCTCTTTTTAATCCTTGCTATGAAGAATGAGATTCCAAAAAATCATATTCTGAATATACATAATATTTTTAATACCAGATAAGTAACTTATATAATATCAGAGCTGGTCCAACCAATAGGAGGGGAATAGTGCAATGTTTTTACAAGTAAACTGATTTATTTAAAAAGATTTTAATGGAAATATTTTTAATCAATTTGGCATGCAATTCCAATTAATATGCTTTATTTTAGCATGTGTTTTATTTTTCATGTTTATTTTATGTAAATAAATGAATAAAACACAAAGTATTTAATGAACATGTTAAATGACTAAAGCTATATATATTTTCAAGTATTTCTTGTTAAGGTCCTGGAAAAAAATGTCTTTTAATTCACAAATGTCATGTTCTATATGACTTGCTTTTTTAATTAAATGTTATTTTATAAAATAGGGAGGGAGTGTCAAAATGTACCTTACGTAAAGATGCTTCTTAGTCGTGCAGCAAGTCTATGGCCAAATCTTGGACCCTCAAGAAAAAGTGGATAAAGCACATTTATTAAAAACCTTTTTTAAAAAATACATAGTCTTATTTTCACTTAATATTAAGTTATTCTACAAACATTCCACCCAAGTTTAATTCTATGATTATTTTCATTCTTTATGTTCACATCTGCATTAATAATCTGACCCAGGTATTTACAATTGTTAACTTCTTCAAATTTATTATATTATAAATCTATTTTTTTCTCCTAATAAAATATATTAAACATTACTGTAGTCTTTTTAACATTTATCTTTAGTCATTGCTTTTGATCTGATAACTTTTATTTCATATCATTGGAGCTGTAAAACTGTGATATATAAAACATTATAAGCTATAAAAATTTATATATGTTCATATAAGTAATCTGAACTTGAGAATTGATATATTTAAAATTTTTATAATAAATTTTTTTATCAGATTTATCAATAAAAAATATTAAGTTGGCAAATACTTAACTCAATCATTATTTACCCAGTAATATCAATAATGGATTTTTTTTTTTATAAATTGGCTTTTGTATAGATAGATATCTCTTTTAAACAGTTAAATAGTAGTAAATATTTTAAATAATAGCATTTTGTTTCTGTCAGGAAAATAAGTCACTAGTGACTTGTTAAGTTTTTTTATTGTGTTATTCTACAGAAGGTTTATGTTTTGTGTTTAAGTATAAAGTGTCTGTTTAATTCCAATTTTAAATCAGGTAAGTGCAGTGATCATGGATAATTCTAGATGTCTTTATAAGATTCTATTAACTTTTATAAAATCAAATCCAATTGGCTTCATTATTGGATTTTTAAAAAAAAAAATTGAAATTTCATTCAAAGTCTATATTTGTGCCATAATTCCTTGTTTGTCAAAGGGATGCTTCACTGAGAATACAGAAAGAAAAACTTAATTTGAATGATGTCTTAAGTGAAAATTAGATTTTAATGCAATAGTAATTTTGATCTTCTTAATAACTCTACATATTTTATGTAAGGAAACATGTCTTCTGATATGTAATGGAGGAATAAATAACCAGATAAAAAACCATGGTAAGGGATAAGCTTAATTTGTCAATGGCATTTCTTCTTGCAATATTTAATTGCATTATGAAAAGCTTAACAATTACTTTTTCTAAACACAGAGATTATATTAATCAACAAATCAGACAAATTGTCTTTATATACAATTTGGAATATAACAAAGTAAATGCAGCCAATTGTTTAAAAAGGTGTTTTTTATAAATTATTTTAAATTAAAAATTATCATAGATGAAGAACAGAAATTAAGATCCAAAATTAAAGTTTCTTTCAAAATAGCATGGGGTAAGATTGTTATATTGCAAAAAGATTATATTAAGTTTAAGTATTTTCCTATTAAAACAGAGGTAAAAATCTCCATACAGTAACCCCACTCAATACAAGCTGGAGTAATCAATGGATGCAAGGTTTGTGCATAAAATTTCTATCTAGTGCCTACTCATCTAATATTTTCAAACTAGTTTCTAACTTGTGAATTTCATCAGTGATGAGCCTTAAATCTGAGAACAATGCATCTAGATCTTAGGATCTAATGCAATCCTCCAGAAGTCACCTTTTAAGTTTTTAGTTAACAATAAAGCTTTAAAATTCAAAATGAAAACACAATAATGTTTACCCAATTAAGTTCATTTACTTATATAATCGAATACATCTGAACTTGGTTCAGTAACTATGCATTTTGGTGTTTTGGGTTCTTTAATAACCACATTCCTTAATTTTATTAGTCAGGATTGGTATTAAACCACTAAACATCACATGATCACCATTCTTAATGCTTCTTACACAAGCTGTTAACACAGAGGCAAAAATCTCCATACAAAGCACCATTCTGTGCAAGCTAAAGTAATCAATGGATGCACGAAAGTTTGTCCATAAAATCTCTATCTTGTGTCTATTTATCCAATGTGTCCAGACTAATTTCTAGCTTGTGGCTTTCAGATCCAAGACTCCTGATTAATGAAAGACACAAGCAAGAAACTAGTTTGGGGATATTGGATAAATAGGCACTAAACATGAATTTTGCGCACAAACCTTTTTGCCTCAATTGATTACTCTGGCTTGAACTGAGTAATGCTACTGTATAAAGATTTTTTCTTCTGTGTTAATGGTTTGAGTAAGCTTAAAGAATAGTGATGTGATGTTTATATATCTACCAGTTTTATGTGTGTACATATGATTGAATTGTATATAAATTAATATTACTCAATGTCTGGTATTTGGTATTTATTCTGTTAGTAGAGGGGCCTCTACCAGGCTTCTGTTATTTTTCTATTTTTTCTAGAAAATAACAGAATCTTCTTGATTTTCTTTAAAACTTCTTTACTACATTCATTTGTCTATTCTCTCTATAAATTAACTTCTAATAAAAATATAAAAATAGGCAATTGTCTTTAGATCAACCTGTTAGTGGATATTATAGTATTTATTTTAAAGATTTAATTTCAATTTTTTACCAGTGTCTTATATAATATTATTATTTCAGAAACACTTTACATGCATTGATGCCCCTGGTGGATTTTAGGTTCAATTTTTCGAGTAAAACTGCTGACAGCTGGTACTTGAAAAGTAGTTTAGCTCTTCATTACTAAAGTTATTGTCTAATAATAAATATTGTAGATTGTTTTATACTGTAGTGTAACTCCTTATTCATTAAAAATTATTAACAAAGTCAATAGTTCTTCATCAGAATTTTAATAAACTTAACATGCTGCTGAATTTATTTTAATAATGATCTGATACAAAGTTTGTTTTGATTTTTTTTTAAAACAAATAGTCAACAAGAAAAAGTAAAAATGAAAAATACTCTCTTTATATCCAGTCAATCAATAATAAAATCTGATTAAACAGATAAAAAAAACTCATTAGAGTTTTTTTGTTTGTTTGTCTTCTGTGAATTAAACTTATACTTATTAAACACCTTTTCTTAACTTATAAATACAAAGTATAAAAACAATTTATGTTCATTGATCCTTTCTATAACCTCTTTTAATACTTACATATGATTCACTATGCTAAAAACACTGTTAAATCCAGTTTGACTTTTTGCTGAGTTCAAATTAAAATCTTGTTGTAGATATGTTTGTGATTATCATAGTAAAGATTTTATATCAAATTAATAGAAGACTGAGAGGTTTGTAATCTATAAAACCTTTTTAAAATATGGTTATTACTATTGATTTTTTATTTGGTATACCTTTAGAAATTAGTTATTTGGTATATATTTTTGCCACTAATTTTTTTGTTTGGTCATCTGCTGATAATATATCAATAATAATGCCATTATTTTTTTGAATTTGTAGTTTTTTCATAGATTTGAATGCATATCTCACCATTTCTTTTTTTTTTATAATTTCCATTTAAAATATGTAGTAACTGAAATAGTTAATTTGTTTTTTATTAATATGTATTTTTGTCAAATTATTGCACACACTTTCTGCTGCCTCTCATTTTAGTAATGGCCCCATCTTTTTATCTTACAGCTAAAATAACTTTTCCAATACCAAAATGTTTATTTTATAATTTTGAAGTATTCTCATTCTGTACCAATTAATAGTTATAATTTTTATCATTATTAAAAATTATTTTGTCATATCATGTTACCGAATTCCAGTTTTCGATTTATTGTTAAGAGATTATTTAACAAATATTTTTATATTTTTGAATTCAAACACATTGTTTTTTTTAGCAGCTATTGTTATTGCTGTTGTTTGTAGATTACTTTTTATTGATTTCAATTATGTTTAAATCATTTGCAAAGTCTCACAAAATTTTTAAATAATTTGCAGATTCTAATTAAATTTATTGTAGTCTCTCTGAAAGTTTAAAATATCAACTGTTTATTATATTTTTTTTTTACATTTTGGTCTACCTGATTGTGCATTAATATATTTTCCACTTTTCACTATTTGATTAATATTTTCTTTGTTAAATCTATTAAGAACATTAGAATCTTGAAATATGTATTTTTTTAAATGAAAATATAATTAAATTCTGCTATACCTTTATTTGCATGCTTCCATGTCCATTTCCGTTTAATATTTTTCTCAAACAAAAAAATTATAATATATAATTTATTTTTCTACAATTTGTAAAAATCTGTAAATTTTCTTATATTTATCACCATAACCAAAGTTATCCACAATACATTCATTTTTTAATAGTTTTTTAGCTTTTGTTTATACGTTTTAAATACTTTTTGTTATGAAAGGCATTTTGTATGTGCATTTATAAATCAAACATCAATGATCTATTATCTGACAAAATTGTTTAAACAATTAAATACAAAACTCTCATATAGTAGGATCTTGGACAAGAGAATAATGTATGGGTATGAATTGAGTTAGACCATATGACTTATAATATTGAGTTGGATTGAAAATATTAATAGTGTTTTCAATTTCATTTCATAGTTTGTAGTAAATAGAGTTAAAAGGTGGGTGTGGAGGGTTGATAGATCCTAAGATCTAGGTGAGGTCTCAGATCCAACCTCACTGATGAAGCACAAGAGAAACTAGTCTGGGGATATTGGATGAGTAGGATAGATAGGGATTTATGAAGCTTCTGATCATTGATTGTCTTTTAGAAAGATGGATATATATGGAGAGTGTGATTTGAACATTTATATAAATATAGCGGATTTGAACACAGACTTTCAAACACCCTTCAACTATTAAATACAGCTATCTCATACAACTGATGTACATGACCACACATGTAGAAAAGATAAATAATCCCCAATACACATATTTTGTGCTGGTTTATGTGTGTGGTCATGTGAATAAGTTGTATGAGATAGTCGGAATAGTTGAAGGGCAGGTTCAGCATGAAATACGTATATTGGGGATTATTTATCTTTTTTATATGTGTGTGGTCATGTGTATCAGTTGTATGAGATAGTCTGAATAGTTGAAGCATGCTTGAAAGTCTGTGTTCAAATCCATTATATTTACAATTAAGCTCCAGGTATATGAAGAATGCCTGTATTTCAAATCTTGTACATTTATATAAAAAATTGTTTACTTCATCACAATGAAAATCTGATAGAATATAAACCTAAATTATCTGAATTTGGTATTATGTTGAATATTATGTAAATATTTTTGCATTTTGTTTGCTATTCTCTGCAATGTTGTCAACCTGTGTAAATTTAATTGGCGTGGATATTTTCCATATGATTTACTACATTATTCACAAATATATGAAACTGTTTAAATTTATAAAAATGGTAATAATTTAAAATATATACTATCCGTTAACATTATATTTATTATCATCTGAAGTTATGTAAACAAAAAGCAGATGCCACATGATTTACCAGGAACTGCATAGATCAATAAAATATTTAAATTCATTTATAACAATACAAGCAATATTGTTTGTGTAATATTATTGAGTGATTTGCATTGAAGGTGTATTTAAAGTTCCATGATTTTTACTTATCAGCAAAAACTGTAACATTATTATTATTGTTATCACCATCATCATCATATTTCAAAGGACTTTATTCAATAAATACATATTTTTTTTACACATTATTCTTTATTATAAACACAGACGATTGTTCATAAAACTGGCAGAAGTTCAAAAGTTCATATCAATACAGTTAGTTGTTTTAAAACCTGATAAAAGTTCACTATCATAATGTTTTTCCAGGGATTTGACATTTCTTAATTTTTTTGTGATTTTTTTTCTATTTTTTATAAACTACCAGGTGTCAATGAATGTTGTGTGATTTGTTATTTGTTCATCTCTTTCATGTATACTATCTAATTTATTTTTGAATGTATTAGGGTGCCTTCTTGTGTTATTATAGTACATGAACTTACACCTTGTACACCATAAGGGATAGAGGATGAATGTACTGATCCTTATTTCAGCAAAAACTCCTTTTTTGAATGAGTCAAATAGGCAATTCATATTTATATTTTTGAATAATGTGTTTATTATTGAACAGATGTTATTTAGTCCTTGTGTCTCTGTGGCAGAGGTTACATAGATTGCCTATATTTTGGAAGTTCCTTCTATATTTTAAAAAAATGTTGTGTGGGTAATGAATCAAGGTTAATTTTTAGTAGAAAATCAAAATATTTTGGTTCAAGTGACGAGAATTTGAATTTATGGCATAGTTGTTTATTGGTGATATTAAGTACCATTTTAACCTCATTTTGTAAAAGCAAATGAATTTCCCAGTACTTAAATTTATTTTGAGGTGATTTAACATTCAAACTTTTTATAGATAGTAATGGTGCAAGTAGTGTCTTGTTGTTGTTGTTATTGTTGTTGTTGTTGTTATTATTATTGTTATTATTGTTGTTGTTATTATTATTATTATTATAATATTGTAGCATTATTATATGGATACAAATATTTTATGAAATAATCAAATCGGAATATAATTTGCAAACAAATTCTTAAGATTTATTTTTAAATAAATTTGCAAATGCATTTACTTTTTCTGATATCAATACCAATCATAGTAATCTAGTTTAATATCAATGTCAGTTGTCATAATATATTTAGACATAACACACTGTGAAGTATTTATATTTCTAAATGTTACATTTACATATGATTAAAATTATGAATAATTTTATATGGTTATAGTATCTAAATATTCATTTAATCATTTTGTCTAAAAATTTCTTGCTTCACTCTTGTATGATATTTTCCATTCATATATAATTTAATATTTTGTATTTTTGAAGAAATAGGAATTTTAGAATTATTAATTAACTGCTTAATTTTGTAGAAACATAAATAAACCATTTTTTATTCTCAATGATTTATTATAAAAATGTGTTCAGATTTAACATTATTTAAAGTGTAACTAACTTTGTTTTATTATTCTTATTTATATAGATGTTATAAGTCTTATTATTATATTTATTTCATGAATGTAGAATTTGTCTTTTATCTTATCCTACATTTTAATTTTCTGAAAAAACTGTTTCATGTTTTGCATTTTATCATTTTTATCATTCCAAATCTTTTTATTATGATGTTAAAAAACATTTTAAAAATGTTTTAATTCAGATTGTTTCAATTATTTAATTTATGTAAAAAAAAAAACTTTAATAAAATTTTTACTGATGTAAACATATATCATCAACATCTTTAACATTTGGCATTATGTAGCATTTGTCATTAATTGTAAAAACAGTCTAATCATTTATAAATTTTAATGAATCTACAATAAATTTTATTATAAATATATTTTCTGAAATTTTATGTAAAGCATTTTCATGGATATTTTATAGGTCTAAAAAATCTATAAAACAATATAATTCAGTAACATTTAATAAAGTGAGAGTGTTCAATTTAATATTTTTTATTTTTTAATAAGCTCAAGAGATGAAAGATACATAAATATCATTGAGAATACTTTACATTCAGTAAATATATTTACTATAAATTTAGTTTTGGTTTCATCAAAAAAAACAAGTAATAACTTTGGTGCATATTTTAATGACAAAATCTACAAAATGGCTAAATAATGACCTGTTGGTGTCCCTAAAACTATGTAAATTTTCAACATTGTATTATCTACTGTGCCAACTGAAATTTTGTGTAAAGGTAGTATGTGATGGAATGTCAAGTATATATATATATTTATTCTCAGTTGATTTAAATGGAGAATGTATTAGTCCAAAAGCATTAAAATAGGTTACTATGACAATGAAATATTAAGACAAGAAAATGTGTTATTATTATTACAACATAAAATTATACATTAATTTCATTCATTTGAAATGCATTTATAAATAATAAAGTTTATAGTTTTTAATAAAATTATTATACTTCCTTTATTATATATACTTTGGTTATTGCATTCATGAATTATAGATTATAAACAACACACATTAATATTTAATGTCTTAAATGTATTTATTGTCATATTTATATATATTTTTTTCATTTTATTATTATTATAAAAGTAATTTTAAGAATGAACTGTAGCATGATTTTGCTAAAAGATTGACTAAAGAGCATAACCTAGGTTTTTATGATGGGAAATGACATCAATTTTAAAAGGTTATAAAAGGGACTGAATGATTTGAATTCAATCTCTGTATGTTCTGACCTTCATAGATGCAAACCTAAGTTCTCATATTATTATTATTTATTTAAAAATTATTTATTTCTTAACTATAAAAATGATGGGGTAAAAAGAATTGTATTTGCCCAGAAAAACTTGACAGGATTATTGAGAATTTGTTAACGTAATGAGAAAGTAATTCGTAGTGTTTGAAGTCATCTTAATAATTCCCTACTAAAAATGAATATCACGTGAACAAAATGTTCCAATGATGAAATATAAGAATTAATAATGTAATATTGTATATGAGAAATGTTTTCATCTGCAGATGAAGTGTTTGAATTTAGAATTTTAATAAATTTATTTGTACAGCATAGTGTCAGAAATGGAGATGTGCACCTGTTTATTCATAGTTTCTTTATAATATTAAATATCTACAAAATGAAGGGATAAAATTTAATACATGGAAAATATTGGAATTGATAAAATATGCATTATTGGAATAACTGTTTACAATTTCTAATCCAAGTAAGATTTACAAAATAGATATTGGAGTTATCGAGTTACTTTAAAATATTATGCAGAAGAATAGTTATTAGATGCAGGTCATATGTAAATATATATTTTTTATTGATGTATTTAATTGTACAATACTTTTACATATAGTTAATTACTACACCTTAAGTTAAATAATGTTTATGGTATATATATATATATATATATATATATATATATATATCTATATATATACTATATATATATATATATATATATATATATGGAGTATAAGAAAGTTAACATCAATTTAAATTTGTCTTAAATTTTAGAAAGTAGAATTAAAATTTTAAACATTATTCTCTTACTTGTTAAATGCAAATTATTTTTAAATACACATCTTATAAGTTTGAAAAAATCTAAAAGAATTTTATTGTAGTATATTCATTATTATTTTATTGAAAGATAATGTTAATGAATAAGTAAACTTACGATTATTATATTTCATTCCAATTAATTATTTTATTATGAAAATGACAAAAGTGTCATCAACTTTCTAAAGTATGTGTGTAACAACATTTTTTATCATAAATATATATTATATGTAAAACATTGTATAGGTGAATTTTGATGTATAAACACCTATCTTATTAATATTAATTTCCATGGAGATTATGTCTCATAATATTTGATTATAGTATATGTTTTGAACATTTATTGTCTATTTATCATTTGTTTATATTTGTTGTTAATAAATTTTCAATTCATTTAAAACAAATAAATTTGCTTTAGTAGTCATTTAGTTTATAATGCTAATACTATTTTGATAGATAAGAGTGATGTGTTGACTATTTTGACAGATAAGAGTGATGTATTGACTTACAACATATAGTTTATAATTGATACTCATAAGACAGTCTGGGACATAAACAATGGTATTGGTGTTTTCCTGAAGGTTTGTGATGGTGGTGTTCTAGTTGTATTTTATATTGGACTACTTCCTTCATTTAATATGTGTATTGAATGTCTTTAAAAAAAATTAATTTTATTTAAATATTTCAAATACATTCACCTGGTAGTAATAGCACATCAAACAGGTTAGTATATGCACAATGTTTCAAGAGGTATTATTCTTCCTTCTTTGGTTGTTTCTGGCCTGACAGTGACAGTGATAGCCTGGGATTCGAACCTGGACCCTTAGATACTTGAATATTGAATTTTAAGGTAATGGTCTAATGAACTGAGCCATCCTGCCAAAGGCAACAGTTTGTATAAATTTCAAATACTTACCTATGAAGTTCCTCCTGATTTCTCAATTTTTTCCTAAGAACAAAGTTGATTAGTGTTTTCCATACATTTTGTACACTTACACTAGATTGGCTTATGGGATTTTTTGCCATTGTCATGTGAGCGGCTTCTTTAAATTTTTTATTTGTATCTTTTTTTTCTATCCAATATTTTTGTATTATATGTTCATTGGCACATACATGTTCTACTACCTTAGACAAGTCTGTTTTCTCTCTTCTAATCATCAGTTTGTGTCCTTGCAAGTGCTTTTAGTGGGATGACTGGTATCACCAATATATGTTCTTCCACATTCACATGGTATTTCATAGATGCAGTTTTTTCCTTTCAACATTTCAAGTTTGTACTTTGTAGATGTTAGAATTCCTGATAGTTTGGTATGGCTCTGGAAAGCTGTTCTGGTGTTATACTAAGTTTATTCCTGAATGTACCATGTGAAAAGCATTGTCTATTGTAAGGAAAAGATTAAATGGTGATAATAGTTTACAAACCAGAACAGCTCTTCCAGTTGATAGTATAGTAGAAATATTAACATTCTGCATAAAAACAATCTACTTTCAATATAACACTGAATTCTTCCAACAAAATCTATGAATCACTATGGGCTCACTATTGTCACCCCTGATTAGCAATATTTACATTGAAAAACAAAATCTTAGCTGTAAAACTACTCCATATCAACTTAAAGTTTGGCTTCACTATGTGGATGATACATTTGTTGCATGGCCACATGGTAAAGCACTGCTACAAACTTTCTGGAAACACATCAACAACATATCCCCTTCAATTGAATTCACAATAGAATCAGAACAAGAATAAAAATTAGCATTCTTAGATGTTCTTGTGACAAGACTCCCTCATGGTAAAATCAGAACTAGTTTACTGAAAACCTACACATACAGGAAAATACCTAGCATATATATCCAGTCACACCAGAAACACAAAAGATGAGTTATACTATCACTATGGAACAGAGCAAAACAAGTTTGTTCAGAAACCAGTGATTTGGAAAAAGAAAAGATCTATATAGAACAAACTCTTGTGAAAAATGGTTATCCATCAGCTATCATTAAGAAAATGTTAAATAGACAACAAAAAGAACCATCAAGAGAAAAGATAATTATTGGTATTATAGTGACCCATAAATTCCAAAAATAGATAAATTAGGGAAAATCTGCAAACAATACAACATGAGAACAGCTTTCCAGAGCCATACCACAGTATGAGGAATTATAACATCTACAAAGCCTAAACTTAAAATACTTAAAAGAAAAAATGCATCTATGAAATACCAAGTGAATGTGGAAGAATATATATTGGTGAGACCAGTCATCCCATTGAAAAGCACTTGCAAAAACACAAACTGATGATTAGAAGAGAGAAAACAGATGAGTCTAATGTAGCAGACCATGTATGTGCCAATGAATATATGTTAAAATGGGAAAATCCCAAATATTGGATAGAGAAGAAAAGATACAAAGAAGAAAATATAAAGAAGCTGCTCACATGACAATGGCAAAAAACCACATAAGTCAACTTAGTGCAAAAAATCCCATAAGCCAACCTAGTGTGACTATACATAATGTATGGAAAACACTAATCAACTTTTCTCTTAGGAAAAAGTGGAGAAATCAGGAGGAACCTCATAGATAAGTATATGAAATTTCTACAGACTGATGCCTTTGGCAGGATGGTTCAGTTAGTTAGAGCATTACCTTAAAATTCAATACTCAAGAATCTAAGAGTTCAGGTTTGAATCCCTTGCTAGTAGTCACTGGTCAGGCTAGCAATACCCGAAGAAGAATGGAGAATAATATCTCTCTAAACATTGTGCATATACTAACCACTAACAGTTGAATGTATTTGGAATATTTAAATAAAGTGAAATTTTTTAAAGACATTCAATACACATATTAGATGATGGCAATAGTCCAATATAAAAATACAAATGGCATTGGTGCTTGTAAAATTACATATTTTCTTTATTGTAAATTTAATATATTATCATTTGAACCAGGTATACATTTATATGGTAACAAATAATTAATTAGAGATTATTATAATTATCTTGTTAATTATATGCAATAGTTATTTTAAGATAGAAATTTATATCTAAACTTCTTCAATAATTTATAAAGAAGAACTAAATTAATTGTTTAGGATAAATAAAGGCTATTATAATTAAATGCTTGCATATTATTTTAGACTATTATTTATTGGATGAATGTTATAGCAATTTAGTATTTAGTTATAAAGATGATAATCTTATTATATTATACAATTGGTAATAGCATATATTAAAATTGGTATTTGAATCCCATTAAATAGCGTGATTTACTTTGATTAAATTTAAAACTCATTGATACAGATAGTAAATTTAATTTAAGTACGAAGTTTTGATATTGACATTTGATTATAAGAGATTATTAGTGATATTAAACATATTAGGATAATTATAATTTAAAGCTAAGTAACTTAACTATATGTTTGAAGAACAATCTATTGTGATTTGTTAATAGTATTTGTATAAGTGTCCAATAAGAATCTTTCATTTGGTTCATGTTGTCATGATTGGATATTGAAAACTTTAAGATTATTTAGATGGTTGACTTTACTTTATATTACTGTAAATTGGCGAAGAAGGTAAGATTTGCTAGACTCCTTGATTCTGCGTTTTGTATTTTAGTTCAGTTTAGTATTGAGATATTTTATTATTTGATTACAATTTGATGTTTTGAATTTATAGTGTTTTAAAAAGGAGAAAAGTTAGATATTATATTAATGATAGATTGGTGTACATAAACTAGTATGATAATAAATCCTTTTATCATCATTAAGTCTTTCATTCCATTAAGATTGGTTTATTTAATAAGGACAAATTACTGTTTTTAAGATATTATTGCTTTGTTAGTATTGGCTTTATTTTCATTTTATTAGCATTATTTTCATTTTAGTCACTTAGTATTAGCGATCAATTATTGGATTTTACTTTATTAGTTACAATTCGTATTTTTCGTTTGCAGATTGTATAAAGTTTTCATTTCTTATTCTTATCATTTTTATTTTGTTACAAATAGCTTCTAAATTTATCAGGTATATTCAGTTCATTATTTTAATCCATTCATGAATCATTTTATTCTGTTATAAATAGCGTTTAACGTTTATGGTAGGTTTATGTTATTTTAAACGTGTCTCATGAGGAATAATAAGATTTATCTTTCTCATCCTTTGTCATCATTTTATTCTCTTATAAATGGCTTGTCCAACAGAGACATGTTATTATTTATAATACAGTATTATCCATTATTGCTGCCTTCATTTTCAATCTATTGCCAATGGTTATCAACAGTTGGGGCTACAGTTTTATTCTGTTACACTGTATATGTAGAAGCTGTTTTAAACATTGATAACTTTAAAAACATTCTAGATTTAATTAAATTCGTATGAATCTTCATTGCTAGACTATTACCTATTTATTCATCTTATTAAACTTTTTAATTTAATCTTCTTTTCATAAATAAAAATATCTTTTTTTCAAATTTACATTTTCAATTCATTTTTTCTTTGTACTTAATATAAAAATTTCATACCTCCAGATATAAACTTTCCACAAAGATAATAGATTACTCTTTTACTTTCCAACACATTATATAAATAATAGCACATTTAATTTATAAAGTAGGTGATGTAACATGGATTGCACTTGAGAAATTGCTTATAGGGATCATAAGTAAAATCCTTGCAGCGATATTCGTGGATCCTATAAATAGATATTAGTGTTTTAAGTCTAGACAATGATTACACTGGAATAGATGAGGTTGTGAAATTGATTTTTTCTGATACTGTAATGTATGTAAATTTCAAATAAGTTCAACTAACTTTATTAAACTCACTTTTTGAATTCATTGCAAACTGCTGACTCTTTCAGCTTCATCAAGTTCTTTTCTGATAGAAGCTAATGTTTTATTATCATAATATTAAATATTCTAAAACGATTTCTACATCTCGGTGCATATAGACTGACTTTTTTATATGAACTAATTGAGTATATCTCTTTACATATATTTTCTAATAATGCAAACATAGCAAACGGCTTCAGGTTTGATAAATTGTCTTTAGTCTGGTCTATAGATGATTTTGTAGTAGCATATATATATAATGCTTGATGGTGATTTTCATATATAAGCTGTTATATGTTGGAGTTAATAAAAAATGAACTATTTAAACAATCAAGGACTAGGGCAACTAATGTAGTCCTTTTAATTGTTGTAGCATTACAAATAGGTGTTGTTTGTTTAACTCGGCGGCGTCAAAAGAGATTAATTATTTAATATTTATGAAAGAAAAAAAGCTTTGTAGAATTTAATTTAAAATTATAAAAATTTATCAATATGAAATAGATAAAAAAAATTATGATAATTTTTTTGTCTTCATTCATCTTTTCTAGAGGTCCTTATATAGTAAAAAAATTAATTATTTATTTTTTGTAAAAAGAAAAAATACTTCTTTTAAAGATAAATAATATTAGCATCTATATTTCAGTATTTTTAATTGTGACATACTTACAAATAGCTAAATCTCTTCATTCAGATGTAAAAAAAATTATGAGAGGAGTAAATATTGTAGTAGGTAGATAATACTGTAAGTAGTTGTTTGTTAGCTGTCTTTATTGTTTATATATTGTAAATTAGAAGGCAATAACTATTCACAAATGTCAAAGTAAAGCTAGTTCTTGAATTATTTGGTTGGAAATATCTTTGTATTTATTTCAGAGTGCCTAGAGTTGATAGTTCAGAAAATATGCTGAGTGGTTGATGGGATGCCAGGAAAAATATAGATAATAACACTGCTTCAGTATTTTGTTTTACTCCATAAACAAACAAAAAAATTAATTTGCTTATTAATTTATTTATTTGAAAAAATATAACAAACATTTTTTTAAAAAATATACATGTTTTAGTATTATCAGAAAATATTACAATTTAATGATAGAATTTAATTTTATAAACAAAAAATCAATAAATATAAACAGATATCAAAGCAGTTTATTTATTTAAACACATATATAAAGCAAAATTTCTTACAATGTTTTAAATCCATGTAGTAAAGGTAAAAGATTTTTTTCTCTTCTTATATTCAGATCCAATAAAAAAATATTTTTTGATATATTAGTTCAGCTAAAAAAATATATAAAATATTAATTATGTATTTGATATGAGAAAATCCATATGTAAAAGTTTTAAATAAAACATTTTTATAAGAAGCATCATTTGCAGTTTCAGTATATATTCAGAATTTTATGATTAGTTAGTATTAAATAAATAAGTACTTTACAAACTTATCTCAAATACCCACTTAATATATTCATGTTAAATGTTTCAGCTTTTAATTCATTATAATTTGAATTACTGCAGGTATAATTACAACTTATTTTTATTCCCCATTTAATAATTTATTATCCATAAAAATTATATGAATATTATGGCTATTTTAATAACATAAGCTTCAAGTTTTTCCCTAGCAAAACAATATTCAGCATTATTCATTTTACAAATTACCAAAACAGGCTCTTTTGGTATGTTATTGCATTTCTAGTAAAACAAAAGAATAATCTTTTAGACATTTCTTTACAAACACCACCAACTAATGGCTTTTGTCAAGCATTGGTGGTCGAGAGGTCAATGACGGCTGCTTTACAACCAGTTGTCCCGGGTTGGCGGGTTCTCTTCCCCGCTGATGCTATGACACATGAGAAAAAAAACTAATGGCTTGACATCAGGACTAAATATGTTATTATAATTAAGTATATTCCTTCAGTCTAAATATCTCATTTCTTATTACTTTTAGTCAATCTGTTATTACTTTGTAGCATTAAATCTGTCATTAAGAAATTTCTCATCGATATTGTAATTTAATTTTTATATCTGTGGTGACTATTTGCAACATATACTACTAAGACCTTAGATATTCAGACTGATTCCTGGATTTTACATTAGAAATTATTATATCAAGCCATTAAAGCCAATGGTTTGAAAGTAATCAAACATTCTAAGATTCTCAAATTTAAACCAAACCTGCTTCTATATTTGGAAATATATGCAGAATACTAAATAAGTACCAAACTCAAATTATAAACTAATTTAAGAAATCTTGATTCTTTTTCACAAAAATGCTCCAAAGTAAGCATCTTACTGTAGAGACATAGCACTAAAATTGGAATACCAAGGCATTACTTTCAATATTTAAATTATTCTTTTGCTAATACATTGAAAAAATAGGTTTAATTATATAACTTTTCTAACATTTACTGAATTTGTGTTTTAGTTTATTATAATATATGTTAAAACATCATTTTTACTGAGTAGTTAAATATTCATGATTTCTTATAAACTATAAGTAAGTGTTTATATATTGCAAGTTTTTTGGCCAATCATTATCACTTTATCACTACATAAGACAATGGAGCTTAAGTTATTTTAACACTAGTATATAATATAATATGTTAATTTGAATACCATTTAAAAAAAATAGAAACAAATTAATAGTAGTTAACTCCAGAATTCATATTTTAAAAAATATGCTACCAGCGGTATAATAAAAACAACTGTATGAATATATACAAAACATCCATTAAGTTGAATAATAAGTGGTTAATGGATAAAGAATGGATAGTTAATTAATTAATATATGTCGATATATATCCATTCAATATATATAACAGGGTAATTTTGTAGTAGGATTGAAAAAAAAAAAATCACGTAATAGATCGTGTCGGATATCCAGTTGTTTATCTGTCTTCTCATGTATTGATATAGATGTCACTGTATGTACTTTAAATCGTGGTATTCTGGAGACATATTGAAAAGGGCAAAAAACAGAATTTGCTGAAAAAGGCTTTTCTATGATAATTTTATAATTTATAATCTTTGTTGCTTGTATATATGTATTTTTAAACATATTATTGATTATAAAATTTGTGTATAGAGTTTTTTACATTTATCTTTACTAAGTTGTCAATAAAACAAATTATAATCTGAGTTGAAAGAATTTTTTATATGTGGTTCATTTAAATTATGATCAGCTCTTATCTTACTTGATCCATTTTTTTACATTACATTTTTGAATATGGCAATTTGTAGAAGAATCTAAAGTTTTTCCTATTATCAAATAAACTATATTCACAATATTCGTATTATTTCTGATTTTTTTTAAATATAAATAATTTGTTCATAATATTTACATTATTTCAGATTTTGATTATATATAACTAATCTGTTTATATTAATTACTAGGATTAAATATAGCAATTAATCGATCCCCTCATGTAGTGAGGATTAAGAGGGGTAAAAAAGGTAAAATTATGAAAAAAAATAAGCAGTACCAAAATACATTTTGCTGCAATAAAGATAGAAATACAAACAAACAAGACTAAATTTTCAATACTTGCTATCACATTACTAAATAAAACAGAAGAATAATGTGCATTTAACTGAAATACATTGCTATATCTGGAATATAATTTATAACGATTAAAAATTACAAAACTATGAAGTTAAACAAAAGTTAAGGTTTTGTAATTAAAGTAAACCTTGAGCCAAATACATTTTGCTATTAATGATCAATTTGACTATTGGTCAGTATATATGAATAAAATATATTTAATAAATCAGTTAAGGCTACTTTAGCTATTTTAAAATTTCTTATATTATTCAGTTTATAAATCTTTTAATGTAGATTAAATTCAAATTTTGTGTAAAGAAACTATATTCTAATAAAGAAATATCAAATAAGCAAAATAACATATTCAGAAGAGAAAAAAGCATCTTAGAAAACTTAATGTGTGTCACATATTTTAAAGACTTTATATACTACATTTAATGAGTTTTTAAAAATTACTTTGTACATGAATTACAAATAATTACAACAATGCATAAGCATTAGAGGCAACTTCCAAAATCAATATTTTTTGTGTTGGAATGCTATTTCCAATCTGATAATTATATAATTTGAGTGTTTTACTAGTATGAGTAACAATACTAATTTTTATACATTAACAGATAAACAATTAGAACCATGTGATTAAATAATAGTTTTATTCTATTAATACATATAATTAAATGTCTTTTTCTTTTTAATATCTTTTTAGTATTTTGAATATTTTTAATACACTGTTCAATATCACTCATGAAAATGGAGAAAGCAAAGAAGGTGGTACTTCTCTCAAAGAATATTTTGAGAAATCTCTTACATAAATTTTTAAAAAGGTCAGATTTAATTTTATTCATGTATACAAAGGAAGCCACGTGTCCATCAAATATGAAGTAAATCGAATAATTAAATCCTATTTAATTCCATTAATTTAAGGTTGTACAGACGTTTATTATATGTTAGACAGAAAATGCTATCTCCATTGTCAAAATAGAAAACATCAAGTTGTAAATGCTTTGGCAGAACTGGGGAGACCAATTATGATCGTTAAGTTTGTAATCACAAATTTACTTGTTAAAAAGTCACTGTAGAAATTATTAACATTTGGAATATCTATAATATATTGTTATAAAGACTTTATTTCTAAGAAAAAGGTAAAATAGTAATATAACAATAATTTTCAGGATCGCATTTATTACTCATTTTACTTACTAAAATAATTTTTGTATTTTGAGAAAGCAACAGAAATACATTATTTGAGTAACAATTTAACAATATAATGCACTGAAGTTGCCATATATTCTTTAGAGATCTTAACAATAAATATTTTCAATTTAAACCTACTTCAGTAACATCATTGTTACTAATAACTATTTCATAATACTATGGCAAATATAATAAAGCATTGGAAAAATATTGTAATATTCTTTATGTAATCTGTTAACAATTCTTCCAGTAATACATTTTTGATTAAGTTAACAGACATTTCAGGGTATTTTAAGTTGTTTTTTTTTTCAATATTATTTACATTAATATTTTTGTAATATCAGGGGATTTGAACACAGACTTTCAAGCTCTTTCCGCTATCCACACTATCTCATATAACTCATACACATGACCACATTCATGTGGAAAAGATAATGATCTTCAATATATGTATTTTTCCAACTCATCATCTTCCACATCTAATCTATAATCAATGCATGGTCATGTGCATCGGTTATACGAGATAGAGTGGATAGAAAATCTGTGTTCAAATTCCTACATTACATTTAAACTCTAACTATATGAATTTGGCTTGTATTTCAAAAATATTAATATTTTTAATTAGAGACTAACAATAATTCTCTTACATAATTCAATGTCATTTGGTATTATATATAGCTTGTGCTATTTAGGTTTTCTACTAAGAATTCTACTTTATTTTTTTAAAAATAATATTTATTATTATTTCTCTGAAAATGTATAACTTTGCCAAGTCATTCTTCAAAAATTTAATAAGTTTATTTGCAATCACATTTGAAAATATTTTTTTAATTAAAAGTGTGCAGTCAAAGTCTTTCAAAGTGTTTTTAAATAAAAATAATCATTATATAATAATCTTTTATTTTATTATATAATAGTATTCTCTTTATGATTATCTCAATTACATGTAAACAAGTTTGGAAATAAAGCTTGATCAGAAACGTGTTTCAAAGTATTACGGTTTCAAAAACAAGGTCAAACATTTTTTTTTTTTTGAAAGTTAGTGTTACTATTTAACTGGATTCTAATTAAAATAATTCAGCAGCATTTTTTTATTTTAAAAAGATTAATTAATTAGTCATATATAACGTGACATTACTTTTATAAGCTTGTAATTACAAAAATGCAATACAAAAGTCAAAATAAGAGTCATAGATCACATGACCCAATTCTCTTAAGCTTGTAAGTTATAAACAATGAGGATTTCCAATTCCTCAACAAGCTTTGTGATAAATGCTTAGCTAGGGAAAGCATTTAAAATATCTCTGTCAGGACCCCCCCCCCAAACTGCTGACCATGGTTTCATGCTATGACACTCCTCAGAGAAGTGCTAGAATAGGTTCAGATACTAGATCTAAAAATACCAACCCAAAGCCAGCATTTATCTAAAAGTTATCTATTGAGTGGAAAATCTGAAATTTTCAGACACCTACACGCCTTCAAACCCAGCTATCCAACTCAAATAGCTATATGGGACTGAGAGATCTTCAGCCATATCATATATTAGTAGTCCTGCAATATAACATTGCATAAGACTTAAAGCAGAGATTATAAATAGTCAAAATAAGAGTCATAGATCACATGACCCAATTCTCTTACACTTGTAAGTTATAAATAATGAGGATTTCCAATTCCTCAACAAGGTTTGTGATAAATGCTTAGCCAGAGAAAGCATTTAAAATATCTGTCAGGACCCCCCCCCAAACCTCTGACCATTGTTTCATGCTTTGGCACTCTTCAGAGAGGTGCTAGGATAGGTTTAGACACTAGATCTAAAAACACTAACCCAAAGCCAGCATTTATCTAAAATGTGGAAAATCTGAAATTTTCAGACATGTTTCAAACCCAGCTATCCAACTCAAATAGCTATATGGGGCTGAGAGATTTTCAGTCATACCATACATTAGTAGTATTAGCAATATAACATCACATAAGACTTAAAGAAGAGACTATAAATAATCAAAATAAGAGTCCTAAATCACATGACCCAATTCTCTTAAGCTTGTAAGTTATAAACAATGAGGATTGCCAATTCCTCAACAAGCTTTGTGGGTTTGAAGACATGTAGGTGTCTGAAAATTTTAGATTTTCCACTCAATAGATAACTTTTAGATAAATTCTGGATTTGGGTTGGTATTTTTAGATCTAGTATCTGAACCTACCCTAGTACCTCTCTGAGGAGTGCCATAGCACAAAACCATGGTCAGAGATTTTGGGTGGGGTCCTGACAGATATATTTTAAATGCTTTCTCTAGCTAAGCATTTATCACAAAGCTTGTTGAGGAATTGGCAATTCTCATTGTTTATTAGTATTATAACTTTATCTTTCTTATTTCATTGCCAAATTCATATAATAATAATATTATTTGTGCTTTATTACTTTTACAATGCTTTTTACAACCCACTATTGGCAGTTTTGATTGCCCCAGCAATCTTCTTCAGAACTATAAATAATGATCATAAGATAGAATATATATATATATAATGTACAATTATGTGTTCATGTATATTTGTATTTATGTATTTGTATTGTCTTTGTTATAATTCTGAAGAAGATTGCTGAGGCAATCAAAACAGTCAATAGTAGCTGTAAAAGTAATAAATAACATAAATAATATTAATATTTAAGATTAGTATTATTAGATATGCAGTGTACTCCAGTAAAAAGACAATTGTTTTTCTCTCCAAACTGCCTGCAGAACCATTTATAAAACAAAATATGTGTTATGAAGTAATGCAATTTAGCAATTTACTACAGAAATGTTAAGCACAATAGCATGACTGGATTATGAAGTATAATATGAAATGTTACAATGTGTTTTATAATTTGCAAATAATGTACAATGCATTGCTGATGAACACAAAATCTTGTAATTTAATTGAAAACATTTTTTTGATTCATAGCTTTAGTTCTATACACAGTTTGAATACTTTCAACTGGGTCAATAAAACGGTTTCCTAATTTAAAATAAAATTTAATGTTAACGTGTTGTTCTACAATGCATTAAGGTTTGGAACACACTGTTACATTTCATGCTTTAACATATGATCCAGACCCTCTATAACATTTAACTAAATCACATTACCACTACATGTGTTACAGGCAGCTTTGAAAGACACCCAGACATCAAGCACCTTCTCATTGGGGCATAGTGTGGTTTCATATAAAAAATAGATACCCTTATGGAAATTACCAGCAATGATAATATCATGCCTGTAAATTACAAGAATGTTTATATTTTCATCAATAATTCATTTAATTCATTGTTAAACAAATTAAAATTTATCTATGTGTCACAATACCAATACAGCATCATTTGATTCTTTTAGACTATTACAGTATTAACATGAGCATCATCATTTCCTACTTTTGATTTCTTACCATCTACTGTAAAATTGAGTTATGATAAAGAGAGTTGTTCATATACTACATTTTGTATAAATCTATATATACTTATTCCTTCTTCTGTAATTTTGCTTATTCATATACAAAAATATATCTTATTAAATAATCACCATCTTCTTACACCTTTAAGCAAATAATGTTTATTATTATAATAACAGTTTAGACTGTTCCTTGCAGTCTTCTTCAGATCTACAAAAATTCAAATATTATAAAAATACAGCCAAAACTTATATATATATATCAATTCAAATATTATAACAATACTATTAAAACATATATATATATATATTGTTCTTCAGATCTACAAAAATTCAAATATTATAACAATACAGCCAAAACTTATATATATATCAATTCAAATATTATAACAATACTATTAAAACATATATATATATATATATAGTAACGGTCAAATTTGTCTATCTCCTAACACACTGCAGAATTCAAACCCTAAACACAAAAGTGAACATTCTAGGAGGGGTTGCCTTCTAGATATACTAAGTTCGAATCTAAAGTCCAAATTCCACAGCGCCACCTATGTGACAATGCATCTGATGCTACTAATAATATATCCCTTTATCGGTGTCTGGTGGTCAGGGAGAAACAAAGAGACTCTATCATGATATAAGTTTGGATTTGCTAACTAATGTCTATGGATGGTACAAAAGTAGTTATAAAGATAGACTGAGACAGTGATATAGATCAATAAAATAAAGGATCAAAAATTAATAGATTTAAAAGATTTATTTACATGTCAATAATATATATATATAACACCCACTGTCTGCATATGTTAGACAGGGACGCTTACTAAAACGGTAGTTAAAACACATTCCAGACAATTTACATTTGGAGGTTGTTAAATATATTGTCTATACCTTGGGCTAATATAATATTACAATAATGTGCCTAAAAGAGCTTGTGAAGATGTGCGAGGTGCTTTGAGTAAATTATAAAGAGTTTAATAAAATATTTTGCAACATGAAAGTTTAATATAACATTTCTTGACTTCGAGAATAGAACAGACTAATGCTTGTTAAGCTATAAGGTGGGGATGTGACCAAGGCATTTATATTTATAAACATATAGTTAAGTTAGATTGGGAGGTTGGTGTTGCTAGTGAGGAATTTATGTAAAGGATGGAGGGTGTGATATGCTTAAATCGTGGAAGCTTTGCAAATAATAAATAAGTAAAATTTTATATAATGGATATATGAGAAAAATACAGAGGGCGTCTCACCATTTATCCATAGGAATGTGGTGTCACAAGCAGCCAATGTCTGGACTCATCCAAATCTTAGCGACTGGGTGACAGCTGCATCACACTGCCAGGTGTGACATTTGAGTACACACTCTGACTGGAAACCGCAGAAAGTGAAAGGGGAAATGGTCAGCCGTTTAAAGCCCTTTAGAAGAAGCAAAGCGGTTTCAACACCCAGTACACCTACCAGCAACACTCAACTAAAGTATATAAAGTATAAAAAGGGATTTATTTAGCTTAAGAAAATGCCTCATCAATTCCCCAAATAATTATTGAAAGAAAGTCTGCCCATTCTCGACTTCAAATTACAAGATTTGAAATTAAAGCAAAACAAATATACATTTTAAAATGGGAGAATGCATGTTTGCGGGGTTTTAAAAGAAAGCATAAATTTATTTACACTATCATACATTTGTTAAGCATTTACTCATTGACCTTGCCCATTTTCTAATATTAGGTTAAAATTGATAACATGTGGATTTTAAACTAGAAAATATTATATACATTGACTAAGAGTAGAATAGCCTTCGAACGAGCAATTCACAAGATAACAAACTGGGAAACAATTTATCGCTTAAAAACGCCTTAATGGCAGTGTCTTGCTTTAAATAAAAGGGGATAATTCACTCGGTCAAAGACTATTCTAGCACATTATCATAATAAAAGAAAGAAACAGATTAATAAATATAAAATATTAACCCAAGGATAGAGAGAGAAATATTAATTACATTACAGCATTTTAAAGAAAGAAACAATTGGAAAGTAAAGCAAATGGAAACAATCTAAATAGCTATAGCTTATTAATTAGAGGAAATAATCACAAGAGCTCGGGTTAAGTTTTGGGGTTACCTCGCTAGAAGCATTTGCAGGTAGTTTCAGGTAGATTGATTGTCGGTAGCGTCCATAGGACTCAGCAGCAAACTCTGGTTATAGTTCATATTTTAGCAGCAGTTTTAGGGTTTTCTATGTGACAGCATCAATGGTATGGAGCAGCAGCCAGCCATTTCCGAAGAGAAAATAGCCTTCTTGCCAGCTGTACTCCATCATTTTTAAGATCACAATTTTAAAGGATTGGTGCTTCGTAGATATTTAAAGCGATATTTTAGAACATGGTAAATCTATTTGAAGATGAAAACTTGGCTTCAAATACTTAATTTTGCAGGTAAGTAGTAATTAAATCATCAGAAAGTCTCAGGAAGCCTAGAATAATAATAGAATAAGCTAGAATAGCCTAATCTTAAAGCCAGCTAGAATAGAATAGAATAATGTATAGAACAAAAGAAAACCCTTCTATATATAGCAGATTTATACAATAAAACTGCCCTGGAGCATTTCAAAAATATTTCAAAATTTTCCATCTTATCAGTTGTAATTAAATCCATCCCGAATGTCCAAAGGAATTCAACAAAATTTTAATTAATTTCTATTGTTAATTTCCCTGTCGACATTTGGATTAAAACTTTGATTTAATAAAAAAACTTTTTCTAATTAAAAAGAAACAACCTTAAGTGGACATCTGCTGTCTTTCTAGATAAGCTCCTAGAACATTAATTAATTAAAGCTATTGTTTCTTACCAGCCGTCATTTATTTTAAAACAGAAAATATGTGGAGTGATTTTAAAATCTAAAAGAAAATTATTTTACTTTTAATTTCAATTTATGGGACGAATATAATTTTATTTTAAATCAAAACAGATATTACGAATGTAATATATTTTGTAAATAGATTCAAACAAAATAATTTTAAATAATTTATTGTTTTAACATAAGTTTTAAAATAAATATATCACAGTGTTTGCGCAATTATGACCTATATAACCTACTTTTGAATGTACATACACATAATTTATAATATTTTATTTATACTGGGCATATTATACAAATATATATATATAACACAAGCATTGTACTCGTGGTTTAAAATTGGGCGGGATTTTCAGCATATAAGCACATTGCAGACACACTATGATACAGTGGGGGTTTAAACTAAGGTATGAGGGCAGGAAAGAGATGAGAAAAGGTGAAACAAAGATCTGCAAAGCAGATCTTACTGTTTCAATATATATATATATATCAATAAACTATCAATCAATTTTATACATATAATAATATTTTTAATCACTATACATCATTTATTATATTATACCACTAAATTACTCAATCCTTAAATACTTTAAAAAAAATTTTTTTAAATAATTCTAATATTTTATATTCTCTTATAGATTTAAATAAAATACTATTAAATATATACCAATACATCCTCCTATAAAATCTTTCTAAAAAACATAAAACTTAATTTTATATATTATTTATTATATTACATTTTTAATTCTTTAACCTTTTGTATTAAAAATTTTTCACATCTCTTAATAATTTATAATTTAAATACCTTTTCTTTATATATATATATTAAATGTTTTTTTCATAAATACAAATTTCTATTCTTATTTTATTCCTCATCAATATTTAATTGTTAATTTCTTAAAAAAATTTAAAAAAATTATTTTTATTTTGAAAAATTGTTTTTCCTCTATTACTTTATATATCTATTAAATTACTATTTCCTTCTCATACCAAATTACTATTGTTTCTAAAACATACATACTTAACCTTACCTATTATCTTACTTACTCATATAACATTCCAATCCTTAAAAACTTTATCCACTATCAATTCCTACTATTATAAATTTATTATTATATTTTATTTTATTTTTATTACTTAAACTATCTATAAATTTAAAATCTTTTACCTGAAACTATTCTTCTACCTTTCCCTTTCCATCATTTTATTTTACTATCCCACACCTCTCCTAACTTCCTTTTTTTTTCATCTTTTTAAACACAGCTCCCTATATTATCTACTTAAACAATTTAAATTTTATTTTAAATCTACTATATTCTGTTCATTTCCTTCACCCTCCTTTTATACCAATATTGTTTTAACACACACACACCATCTCTATTAATATTTGGCCTTATTTTCTTTATTAATAATGCCTCTCTTATCTTTATATCCCTTCTATCAACTACATAAGTAATCATCCTAATATTCTCCTTTCCCAAAATATGTCCTGTCTCCATAATATGCATATACACTAGTGACATATACTTGATTGATGCAACATAGGTATAATAAAGGGTCACCAGTGCATATGCATATTATGGAGACAGGGCATATTTTGGGAAAGGAGAACATTAGAATGATTAGTTATGCAGTTGATAGAAGGGATAGAAATATAAGAGAGGCATTATTAATAAAGAAATGAAGGCTAAATATCAATAGAGATTGGTGGGGGGTTAAAACAATATTGGTATAAGAGGGGGTGAAGGGAATGAACAGCATAAAGTATAGATTTAAAAATTTAAATTGTTTAAGTAGATAATAGAGGGAGCTATGTTTAAGGAGATGGAAAAAAGGAAGTTAGGAGGGTGGTAAGATAGTAAAATAAAGTGGTGGAAAGGAAAAGGTAGAGGAATAGATTCAGGTAAAAGATTTTTAAATTTATAGATAGTTTAAGTAATAAAAATAAAATAAAATATAATAACAGGAATTGATAGTTTTTAAGGATTAAGGATTGTAATGTTATATGAGTAAGTAAGGAAATGGGTAAGGTTAAGTATGTATGTTTTAGAAACAATAGTAATTTGTTATGAGAAGGGAATAATAATTTAATAGGTACATAAATAATAGAGGAATAAAGTTTTTTCAAAATAAAAATAATTTTTTAAATTTTTTTAAAGAAATTAACCATTAAATATAAATTAGGAATAAAATAAGAATAGAAATTTGTCTTTATGAAAAAATGTATTTAATATATATATAACCATTAGAACGAGTAACCACCTAACCATTCACATATAGATAGTAATCAATATTTCTCACTGTTGTCAAGGCAACCTCTCACCTTACAACAGTGAGAAATATTGATTACTATCTATATGTGAATGGTTAGATGGTTACTGATCCTTATGGTTACATATTATCCCATTTAGCTTTAAACATTATTTCACTTATATATATATATTATAACGGAAAATGGTTATTCGTACGGTTGAGTAATTATTTATACCTTCAACTATATTTATTTCGATTCTTTTATTCTACATTATACTTAATTTATTATACTTTAATTCTTTTTCAGACTTTGATTCTTTATCCATTTATTGTTTTCAACTTAGATTCTTTGTTATCTTACTCATTATTTTAACCAACGCTGTTACAATACAAGCAGAGAGCTAATACAGATACAAATTTAACTTCATATCTATACCCTTGACTGAACCCCAAGGCAATACGTACATATTATCTTGGTGTTATTTTTCCCAGCCAAAATTCTCGGCTGCTGAACAGAGCAAACTATTTCAAAGAAACTTAGCGAATGTCCAGCGCTTGCTATTTATTTTTTAGAATTGGGATTCCACATGAACAAGCAGCACATGAATATCTTAAACAAATCAGTATGCCCCTTTAATCACTACTTACGGTTTCCCCCCTGTCGTAGCTTGGTGATAGGAGAATAAAGCAAGGATACAAAATTTAATGACAAATATGTTTAATACTAATATTCACACTTTATATAAAAAAGTACATTATAATAACAATAATAAACACACACTTATAAATACTTGGCTATAATAAATATATGAAAATAGATCAGATATAAAAGTTCTTAAAGTCTTGTTGATAGAGTTCTATTTATCAAATCATTAATTTTATATTTAATTATGAATAGTAGACGAATGAAAATGCATGCATGCTTTTACCTAGGCTTTGTTGTAGTTGTCCCATGGGTATTTCTTCCGAGCACTCTTGATTAACTTTCTCAGTTTGTGGGGTTATTTTCGTTCCAGTTTTTGCTTGTTGATTCCTTAGGTTCCCCATTAACTTCCTCAGTTTGTGGGGTTATTTTCATCCAGTTTGCCGGTTGATTCTTTAGGTTGAGTTTCAATTGACAGCTACAGAAGCAGCGATCCCTCTAGAAGGTCAGGCAAAGATCTTACATTGCGAGTCAGTGATGAGACGGCTTGAATCCGAACCCACGTCCCTTTAACGCCACTAGCCATGCACTTCTCCCATTTTCTTTTAGCTGTTGCTTCTCTAAAGTGTCTACTAGCAATGCCCAACAAAAATTGTAATTTTATTAATCTCATTCTTTTGTTCATTGTTTTTAAAATTTTTTAATTAAGACTTAGATTTCCAACCCATTCTTATCATTACGTTTCTTTATTTAATTAGTGGCTGGAATATAAGTCCTAATTGATTTAGTTATAAACTTTCCCTTGTTAACATTTTCTTTGTTCGTGGAATTTAATTTGTCCAATAGACTTTCACACCTACGGCCACATTGTTTCTTTTTATATATCACATATTACATTTATTTTATTTAAAGTTTACAATTCATTCATTTTTTCTTTCACATTTACGTTTTACATTTATTTTAATTTGTTATAATATATTTTTTAACAGAGAGAAGAAACACATTTTTTTTATGCATCCACTTCCCCTCTCCCACAATAAACAAAAATAACTTTCTAGCATTTCTTACGAGAGAGAAAGAGACCCATTTCTTTATTTATGCAGCCCCCTCCCCTTCTCTTACTATTACAAAATCCACAGTAATTTTGACATTAGAATTTCAATTTTTCTTTTCCTTCCTTTCTTTTTTTAAAAAAAAATTATTAGCTAATTTATTTCACCTTTATTACTTTCTAATTTTATTAATAACTATATATGTGTGTCGATGACTTTACGTGGTCGTCACATTACACTCCGCCCGTTTTTGAGAATTAAAATCGGGTCGAATCTTATTCTGAGATGAGAGCCTATTTTAATTCTTTGCTTTCAACTCTTACTTCTGCTTTTATTACAGACTTTCCCACTCTGTCATGACGAGTGATAATGATGATGAGGATGACTGCAGAGAGACAGCTAGGTAAAGCTACACAATTCTTTCCGATCGATTTTGGCTGATCAACCAATTTAATCTCTACGCATATGAGACCATGGCATAACTTAACTCTATCAAAACAAAAAACATAACAGGGTTTAAAGCATGTGAACAGCAGGATATTTCTACTGCCTGCTCATCTTGCACAAACCTCAAATTCTTATTCTTTATTTATTTATTTATTTTATTAAAGGCACTAATTCTTATTTCTTCATTTATTTATTTGAGACACTAATTCTTATTATATTGGGACATGAATTCTTATTATATAATGAGTCCAGGATTGTTACTGTCACTTCATTTAAAAGTTTAACCATCGAGAGCCATGAGAATCTAAAGTGCGAAGAGACAGCTGAATTACGCTCAAAATATGACCCAAACATAATGCATACACACACATATTGCCTCAATCTGCAACCTCATACACTTATCAGTGATATCTATCATTTAAGCATTATCACTGTTGTTCATTTAGTTTATTTTATTAATTATTAAATGGCTCTTTAATGAGCCTAAACGATTCTTATTTTATTTTTACTTTTATTTATTTGTCAATTATATCTGCATTTATAACTGACAGATTGTGATACGATTAAACTATTTATAGATTTCTTTTCTTTTTTTTTATTACTTTTATTTACATTGTCTTGTTGTGCTTGACTGCACATAAATACTCATTAAGTCTATCATACACATGAAAAAAAGTCTATCATTAATTTCACTCCGTGAACACTACTACTCTTTTTTTTTTGTTTATCATAGTGACTTTAATTATTTGTCGTGAGACGATTTGCCCCACCTGTCATACGTTTTAAAAAAAACAATTTTATTTTTCATGATCCCATGCCGTTATTGTTTGATCAAACCGACCTATCCGTCCGTTTATTTTCTTTAAGATTAGTTTTTGTCTGGAGGTTTTTTATCATTTTTTCTACTATATTTATATCCACTTGTGCTGGGACCTGGAACACTGTTTCGATGTCCTCTAGAGTCGGCTTGCTCATATGGATGATTGAGATCTGAACTCCTTCCGGTCTGTTTGGACATTTCAGCCATTTTGGATCTATCAGGAAATGCCTGGCTTCCTTCCCAATAATCGTGATGAGGATTGTATTGCATTCTTCCGATGTGCGGATCATTGGGCTGGGGTTTAAATCCCCGATCCTCTGCCTTGTAATTAGGCCTAGTGCTGTCAAATGCATTTAGCAACTCAGTAACCTGTCTGACAGTCTTTCCTTCTGGGCCTATAAGCATTTTCTCCGCGTTGTTACTTTCGCTATTTATTTGCAAGCATTTGCTCACGCTTTCTTGCTCTTTACTGTCAGCTCTTATTATCTCTGTTATATTTTCTATTTTATTCTCACCCCTTTCTACTCTCACTTCTATCCTCTCAACTGTGTTCGCTAACTGAGTTACCTCTAGTTGTATGCTTTCTATAACCTTTCTGTTTTCATTTTTTATTCCTTCAATTTCCTCCCCTTGCTCTATTTTCTCCAGTAGTTCCTCCTGGTGATCCAGCCTTTCATTTGCAACCTTCATTTGGTCTGAGGTTTGTTCACATTTTTCCTTCACTTCTTCAATTTTTTTGCTAAAATCCTTACTGTGTCGTTCACCCAACTCTTCTATCTTCCTACTATTTCTTTCACCTATTTCCCTCATTTCCATAAACAACCTTTGCTGGCCTTCCATTAATTTCATGAACATATCCCTTATGTTATAGCATTCTATTTTATTTTTATCATCCCCCACTGTCTCCATTCTTTCGCTAATTTCTATTTCCCCTTCATTAGCTATTTCTCTGGACGGCTCCATTAGTTCTTCGGAGGTTTTTCCTATTTCGCCCACTAGGGCATCCATTGTTATTTTTGATCTGGTGTGCATCAAATTTATTTAACACACACACACTAATTAATTACTTATATTGTATTCTACGCCTTTACTATCTAACCTTATCCTTATAGGATTATATTACTTTACTAACTTTATATTTCACGGACACTGAGTACGTTTGTTTGGCTCTCCCCATCTCACTCACTAATCATCACTCACCCACGCCTGCCTTCAAGACCCCTCCGCAATGGTCTCCAATTTACAATCTAACTTCCCACGTTATATTACGTTCTCTTTCTCTCCTTTTACACTCTAATATTTATTTTATTTCTTGCTTTGTCTACCACCAAGCTATTTTTTGATTTGTTTATTAATTATTGAATAAACTATTAATTTTGTTATACTCGAATTCAAATGGGCTGAACTTGTAAACGTGACAATATATCCCGGACTGGCCCCCAATTATAACGGAAAATGGTTATTCGTATGGTTGAGTAATTATTTATACCTTCAACTATATTTATTTCGATTCTTTTATTCTACATTATACTTAATTTATTATACTTTAATTCTTTTTCTGACTTTGATTCTTTATCCATTTATTGTTTTCAACTTAGATTCTTTGTTATCTTACTCATTATTTTAACCAACGTCGTTACAATACAAGCAGAGAGCTAATACAGATACAAATTTAACTTCATATCTATACCCTTGACTGAACCCCAAGGCAATACGTACATATTATCTTGGTGTTATTTTTCCCAGCCAAAATTCTCGGCTGCTGAACAGAACAAACTATTTCAAAGAAACTTAGCGAATGTCCAGAGCTTGCTATTTATTTTTTAGAATTGGGATTCCGCACGAACAAGCGGCACATGAATATCTTAAACAAATCAGTATGCCCCTTTAATCACTATTTACATTTTCCCCCCTGTCGTAGCTTGGTGATAGGAGAATAAAGCAAGGATACAAAATTTAATGACAAATATGTTTAATACTAATATTCACACTTTATATAAAAAATTACATTATAATAACAATAATAAACACACACTTATAAATACTTGGCTATAATAAATATATGAAAATAGATCAGATATAAAAGTTCTTAAAGTCTTGTTGATAGAGTTCTATTTATCAAATCATTAATTTTATATTTAATTATGAATAGTAGATGAATGAAAATGCATGCATGCTTTTACCTAGGCTTTGTTGTAGTTGTCCCATGGGTATTTCTTCCGAGTGCTCTTGATTAACTTCCTCAGTTTGTGGGGTTATTTTCGTTTCAGTTTTTGCTTGTTGATTTCTTAGGTTCTCCATTAACTTCCTCAGTTTGTGGGGTTATTTTCATCCAGTTTGCCAGTTGATTCTTTAGGTTGAGTTTCAATTGACAGCTACAGAAGCGGCGATCCCTCTAGCAGGTCAGGCAAAGATCTTACATTGCGAGTCAGTGATGAGACGGCTTGAATTCGAACCCACGTCCCTTTAACGCCACTAGCCATGCACTTCTCCCATTTTCTTTTAGCTGTTGCTTCTCTAAAGTGTCTACTAGCAATGCCCGACAAAAATTGTAATTTTATTAATCTCATTCTTTTGTTCATTGTTTTTAAAATTTTTTAATTAAGACTTAGATTTCCAACCCATTCTTATCATTACGTTTCTTTATTTAATTAGTGGCTGGAATGTAAGTCCTAATTGATTTAGTTATAAAATTTCCCTTGTTAACATTTTCTTTGTTCATGGAATTTAATTTGTCCAACAGACTTTCACACCTATGGCCACATTGTTTCTTTTTATATATCACATATTACATTTATTTTATTTAAAGTTTACAATTCATTCATTTTTTTCTTTCACATTTACGTTTTACATTTATTTTAATTTGTTATAATATATTTTTTAACAGAGAGAAGAAATGCATTTTTTTATGCATCCACTTCCCCTCTCCCACAATAAACAAAAATAACTTTCTAGCATTTCTTACGAGAGAGAAAGAGACACATTTCTTTATTTATGCAGCCCCCTCCCCTTCTCTTACTATTACAAAATCCACAGTAATTTTGACATTAGAATTTCAATTTTTCTTTTCCTTCCTTTCTTTTTTTAAAAAAAAAATTATTAGCTAATTTATTTCACCTTTATTACTTTCTAATTTTATTAATAACTATATATGTGTGTCGATGACTTTACGTGGTCATCACAATATATATATATATATTGTAACTGTTTATTCCGGCGTAAACACATATATATGTGATATATGTTTATTATGTATTTTAAACTTAAGTTTTGCTCTTTTATTTAACAGAAATTTAGAATATGAACACATATATGTGTGGTTGGTTTTGCGATGCCCTCTAATTACTCGCCCAGCATATTTATGAGCATCAATAATGACCTCACACACCAATTTTACCTACGAATAAATAAGAATTATGCTGGGAGAGAATGAGTATCTATTTCTGGTGGTTAGAGCTTGTACCTCTGGCTAGATCACTCAGGGGTAGTAGTCAGTGACTGTGGGAAAGAGGTGGAGGGAACATATAAAAATTCACATGTAGAGCATGAACGATTCGTTTGCTTTCCTACTTTTTGCTTTTTAATATTATTTTAAGAAATCACTAACACACACAATTAAATTTATTATACTAATTAATATTTATTAATATAAAACAAATAATAAAACAAAACCCATAGAATCCCAGAATTGGATATTGGTTTGTGCCCGAATAATTAAATAACCTGCATGTAAATACACTCGCACAAGTTTATAAATGCAATACACAAAAATACAGATCGTAGCTTGAAAACAATTTCAATCAGGCATTGTCTATTAAGGCATATACAGGGTATTATTTCAACATTTTATTCATTTACTTTAACCCTTTTACGCATTATTTAATAGGACGTGCTTTCATTCAAAATAGTTAGTATCACTTACGAAAAAATGTTTGATTTATCTCACCCAAGTGTATATTATTAGCTGTACGATTAAAAGATTTCTTTCTTTGGTCTATTTCCATAAGGCAATCAATGGCATCCGGTGAATGCTATTCTTTTCATGGTTTGAAGAAGGGCTTTGCTCCTACATTTACAGTGATGGTAGTCTCTCTGCGGGATGGATGGCATAGCCTGGCCTGTTCTGCTCTTCTACCCCAGCCTGTTCATGATTTCTCAATTATAAACTTTTTTTTCTTTTTACCAACTTTTTCTTACGATCCTGATCGTGGCAGTCACAGCTATATAAGTCCCTCTCAGTTCAACTTTCTTGACTCTAATTAATCATGCTATTGTTCTTTCTTCTTTCATTAAACCATGTGGTTTGTGAAATGAAAATCTTTTCTTTTTTTCCTTTGTTTCTCTTATCTAAGCTTAGAAATTTCCAATTTACCTTGCGATCTACACTCGACTGTTCATTGTCTATTACTTTTAACATTTTATTTTATTAATTAAAATGTCTTTGTCTCAAGATAGTGATCTGTAATTTTTCGGGTCCTTTCTTTGCAATTAATTAATTTTTTTATAATTTGTGACATTCTTCCTTTAATCGACCATCTTGGAATATTTCTTTTTTAAATTAAAATAATTTTATTTCTTTTCACGAAATTATTACATTTACTCACTCTTGCAGCAATATAAACATGCATATAAATAAATATCAGAGCACAAACGATATAATCCCCCGTCCCTCTTATATTTCAATCTGTTTTTATTTAATTACTTAAATATATATGTATGCACTCGCATACAAGACCACAATGAAAAAGAAAAATAATAATTTACTTAACATTACTTTTGATTTAATTAGATATATATGCTCGGTAATATTACCATCTGACTTAGAACAGAGTTTGAACTCAGCCCTGTTATAATATATTGTAATGGGCACATACATACGTTACATTATTTTTTATTAGTAAACATATAAAAAAAAAAGTTCACCAATAAAAACTTTTTTTAAGAATTAAAAATAAAAAAATCAACTTAAACTCGCATATATATAAAATTGCACAGATAAATAATTATTAAAATAAAACTTTATTAAAGAAAAAGTATTTTAAAACTAAATTTTCAGAAAAGATTTAGAGATAAAAATATATGTTTAAGTTTGAAAACAGATTAATTAATCTTTTGTAAAATGGAAATGATTATTTTAATTAGTAAACCAGCCTTGGGCATCTTAAATGTATAAGCAATGGTCAGATAGAAAAACAATAGGAACAGAATGGCCAATGAAAGAAATCCATCAGGGAAATCGGACCTCAATGGAAGGATCATCATCAACGAAGACGTAACATCCATTGGATCCTAAAGTTATGTATAAAAGGAAAAAATTTGAAATAAAAAGTGATTTTGTTTAATTAATTAGAAGGAGGAGATGTGACTATATGTGTTAGTGCGGAGTTGAAGGAGAAGGGATTTAAAAGACACACTCTTCAATCCCTTCAGTGGTTAAAAAAAAAGAAATGAAACATCGCTTTTCTTATACTGAGGACAACAGGATCATCGGGGGATTAATGTGGATTCCAAATGGCAAGCAATGGATAAAAGGAACATCTTAAAATCGTAAGAACTTTTTGAACTCTCAGCTTTAAATATAAATAATTTATGAACATTTCTAAACAAAAGAACTCTAAATACTAAACTTTTCAATATTTATAAATATAAGAATTTCCTATCTGACTAAAGTAGTTAAAATGTTATTTGATGTATTTCTTTTGTAAAATCATTTCCATTTATATTTTTTTTGTTCTTTAAGTTTTATTATGGTTTCTGTTTTCTGATAAATCAAAATATATCAATGATAAACAAGTCGGGCATGAATGGCTGTATAGATTTGTAAAGTTATATTAGGGGAGGGTAATCTTAGGTTATTCGTGTCATTGTTGAATTGGGTCAATGGATTGGATATATTGATGTAGTTAGTAGATGTAATGCAAGATTCGCTATGGGCAGAATCGCTTGTGTACACCACACACTTCCTCTTGCCTAGGGAATGCGATCGTAAGTCGGCAAAATGACCGCAGTCCGTTTCTATGGAGTTTTTTATTGTTCTTCTCATTAGATAGATGTAATATTCATATTTGATGAGATTCAATGTCTTATCTTAACCTATTTAGTGTTGACGTATTCGTATTACATTGAATACATCAATATATCAGATGGATTGACACCAGGTTGACTGCTAACGTTTAGCCTAAGGTTAAATGGGGATAGAATGTTTTATCTTCAAATGCAAATCTATGTAGTCTATTCATACTCAACACTAAATAAAAATGCATTAAATTTAAGTTGTTTATAGATGCTTGCATGGATTCGTTACCAGCTAATTATGTTTTGGTTTTCATATTCGATCAAAATATATATAGACATTCGGTAAATACTGATACCTTACGGTGAGTATCTAAAATGTATTTATTCGGATGTCTTTTAAGTTATTGGTGACAATGCAAGCATCTTATGGTGAATGCTATTGGGTTACTTATAAATTTCCCTCTGCAATTGACGGTACCAATGATTTTGTATTTTGATCGTTTATGTTGTTTTTGAAATGTTTTTGACCGTGAAATCTATGTAACCGATCTATACTCAACATTTTTAAACAAATCTGTGTGAACTAATAATAGTATAAAATTTAAAATGTAAATTAAAAATCTAAAATAAAAGTAAAAATAATGATAAATGTTAAAGTAAACATATTAAAATAATAATGTTAAATCTTATATATATATATATATGTGCGTAAATAAATTTTTGTATGTTAATTACTGGAAGTGGCTTATTTTATTTATTTTTTAATATTGAAATATAATTAGATAAGATATTATATTATTAAATCTCTGCTACTCCCTAAGCTAGTGACATGGGCTAACGGCTGGAATCAAAATTTATAAATAAAATTAAAAAAAAATTTTTTTTTGACTTACATATCTGCCTACTTTATAAATTTTTCTAGGTTCAAATGCCTAGATGGTGCCCTGTAGTGCAGATCACGTTAAGCTCATATTTCTCTGGATCATTATAATATATATATGGAGCTTTACCAATAGCTTTAAACAAGCTTTGTTTACATAAATGCCGAGAGAGATAGAATTCAAAATCTCTATCGATTCTCCCTACCTCCAGACCAGCTAATTTGAAGCTTAATGGCTCATGTCAGTGAAGGGCTGGGAGACTAAAAACTAGACCTAAAATACCAACTCAAAAGTTAGCACTTATCAAATACGTTTCTATCAATTTGAAAGCATGAATTTATTGGACATGTAAATGTCTTCAAATCCAGCTTAACAAACTAGATAGCTATATGAACCTGAATTTAGCTCAGTTTCACCATATAGTAAAAGCTTCTGCAATATATAGCCTTGCAAAAACCTTCAAAGCTACACTTATAATAATTAAAACAAGTTATAAATTTCATAACTTGCTTTTAAGCTTGTATTTTTTATATATATATATATATATATATATATATATATATATATATATATATATATATATATATATATATTATAACAGAATTTGCTGTTTTCCATATATATATTATGCATATATAAAACCATTAGTAAAATTGTGTGTATGTATATAACGATACATGTATATGCATATGTGTTAAAAAAATATTTATTCTGGAAAGTATTTCGAAAATTATTCCATTTATTGCCCAGAATATTTATGAGCATCAATTTATGACCTCAAGCGCCAATCCTATATTACTATAAGAATTATGTGGGGAGAGCTGGAATACCAATATGGAAATGCCCTGGACTAGCTCTGCTCAGGGCGGGTGGTAAAAATTACCGGCAGTAGATCTAACTCTCTTTTTCTTTTTTCTCTTTAAAAAAAAAACTCATAACACAAAAAAAAAACCATTCACTTTATACATATTTATTAGTAATGATATTTACGTATCTATCAAAAAAAATATTATTTACATAAGTTAAATTAATGTCTCTTTCCTTTTTTTTTTAAATCAAAGATTCATATCGGTTTCCCCTTTGTTGGTTTGCTCTTTTCTCTCTTCACCAAACCCCCCCACACACACACACACACAAATATGCTATAATATGTATTTTGCACTGATGATTTAATTATGGATTAATTTATACACTAATAAATCCCATAGGAAATAATTTTGAACTCTCCATGCAAAAAAAAAGAAATTTTAAGTTCACAATTGTCAAATAACAGTTTTCTCAATTTCATGGAGTAAGCATACTAAAAGTGACATATATATGCAAATAGAGAAAAAGTACCTGCGTTACCCTGGGGAATTGATCGAAATCACCTGGTGAAAAGAAATCTCCAGTCCTTGGATGGTGAACAGATTTTTTTGAAGCTCAAATTCCATGGCTGAAGTCTATTTACTTATTTATTTTCTTCATCTTATGATGATTTAACATTGTTACTTATTGAGGCAATTCTCCAGGCTGGACATCCCTTCTCCAATATTGGCAGCTGCTATACATTCAGAAGGAAGGATTCAGACAACCCGCATGTTGAAGCTTCTACCCCAACCTGACCATATTTTATCAATATATTATGTTGATCTCTGGATTCTTATTTCTGTATATCAGTCTACCGTCCGATTTCTTCTCCCAAACTTATACTAATCCTTAATTCTTTTTTTGGTTGTCATAGAATAGCTACTATATCCCACTCGATGGCGCAGTTTTCACATTTAAACTATGAAATATGATCATTCCTGGGCTGTTAATTATAATCATTTTGATGTGTTTTTTGTAATGCGAAAATAAAAACAAAAGAAAATCATCTTTTTTAAATATTACTTAATTTTAAATATTATTTTTTATTAATGTATACAAATTAAATGATAATAATAAATGTAAAATAAAATAAACAAATTACAATTTGATTCATCTTTTTTACTTTGCTTTTTATTAGAAAAATCAAGTTTCTATCGGAGATTTTTTTACTGGGGTTATGGCTTTTTTTTTTGTTGTTTGCCGCTAGTTTTTATTTCAAATAGAATGATAACTAAAAGTAAAACTTGTTATGTTTAGGTTTAGTTTTAGGGTTAGGATTAGGGTTAGGGTTAGTTTTAGGGTTATTTTTCTGTTGTTTGTAATTTTAAAATAAAAAATATCAATATCGTATTTTTGTAAATATTTTTTTTTACTAACATCTATAAAATAAATGATAACTATAAACATAAACTTTATTCAACAAAGTATAACAATAGTCAGAGAAAAGAAAGAAACTAAAACTTTTTTAAACAATGACAAATATATATAATAAAATGTTTAATATATGTTTTTTATGACATTTAAAAAAAATGTGTACAATTGTACTTTTCTTACAGGATATTTTTGTGTTAATGCTCTTTTTTATTTCAAAAATATATACACGTTACAATTTCTTGGTCTCATAGAATGTTATGAACAGTATGTTACTTGACTCGTTACCTAATTCGAAATAACTTTATACATATATCTTGTCAACATTTAATACTTAAAACTTCAATACACTACGATGTAAAAAGTCTGTTAATTATTACTTTACAAAATGTGAACATTTCAATACTTTAAAATAAAAAAAATACAATGAAAACAACATTTCCATCCAATTAAAAAAAACACACCCTCTCCCCAAGCCATAACCATTTTATAAACTGTGCGAATTTGGAAAATGTATTTGCTGCATAAAACATACATGCTGTACTGTGATGCGACATAGCAGCCTGCAATCTGTAGCACAACAAAAAAGTTGTATTATACAAAATGCAGGTTCAAAGGTGTCGGCCACAGAAACAGCATTTTTATGTGTTTTAGCGTGAAAACAGCACCATCCATTGGGATATAGCTGCTCCTCAATGACAACCCTTTTTTTTAATTATGAAATTTGTCTTTTTAATTAAAATAACTAAATCAATTTAATACAACCATGCAAATGACCGTTGATCATACATCAACTTGTAAATATTAGTTTTGTTAGTAAAGTAATATATATTTTTAATAATATGTTAGTAATAAGATATATATATATTAATAATGCGTTAAGTATACGAATACGTATTTGTCTAATTATCGCAAAAGGGTTTTATTATACCTGCCCTGTTGCAATACCCCCCTCCCAGAAGCCTTTAAATATGGACTACATATTTGAATGGCTCCTGTCTAAACCAACAGAACTCTCCGTATGTCCTCAAATCAATTTTTTTCGACTTTCACCCTGTAGCTATAAAAATATGAGTAAGCGACCACCAGCCTAACGATATACACTGGGTCTGACCACAACTCACATGCATATGATGTGCTATGAATGAATACAGCCAACTCTACCCCAACTTACTTGGTTGGATGACTACAAAATATCAAAAAAAATGTAAAAAAAAATTCCTCTTTTTTTTTAACGAGAAGGCATTTCCTAGCCACACTCTGCTGCTTCCGAGTCTTATGGGTGTGGGTAACTAGGACAAGTGCCCAATTCTTATTCAGAATTTTCCAACTATGTCGGGAATAAAATGCAGCTATACACAGAACCCAACACACCACTTACCCGATCGAGCAGCCAACCCCATATTCCCCCTTCAGACTTAGACTGCCTTCCTCCCAAAGCTTCACAGCTACAACTTATTTACTCTATGCTGCTAGATTCAGAACCTCCAAACCCCAAAGCATAGTGCTGCCCTCTTCCCGCACTTCCTTACACCTTCAATATTTCTTAAGTGTATATATTTATAATTTTACTGTGGACCGATCAATATTTCATTGTTATTTTGGCTTACTCTCATTTTCCACTTTTATAAAACTTCGCTTCAAAAACTAGTACAGATAGACTATTGTTATTTCAAAACCCTCATTTCAAAGTTGGTTTCAAATTCAGAAATTGTCAAAATGGTTATAAAAGTAAAAAGTGTAAAATATATTAAAAATCATAGCTATTGTGTGGGTGTAAATTGAATATAATTCATTACCCGAATTTCTTTTAAAACAACATCAATTTAATATATATATATAATATTTTTATTTAGTTATGACATCTTATAGTAATAAGTGACAGAAACTCAAATAATTATTTTGTATCTAATTAAAATGGGTTAATTATAAAGGTTAACCATTTAAAAACTTGTTTACTTTTTTTTTTAATATCTATATTACTTTTTTTTTTTTCAAAAAAAAAAAATCAATCGCGAACAAGAAAAACATTTACGTTCGTTATTTACAAAAAAAAATTCATAACAAACTGAAAGTTTTTTAAAAAACAGTCTAACCTAAACTGATTACTTTATGAAATGCTTTTATATTCTGCATTCACTTGGTATTTTTCATATAGCCTAAAAAGTTTTTTTTATTCTTATAAACTTAATATTAACTACATCCAACTCTGCCAAAATAATATAACTTTTGTTTTCCTAATTTTTTCTTTTAGCTAAAACAATAATGATCTGACAAAACCAATATGTATATATTTATTTATTTTCTCAAAAAAAAATTCATGCTAATTTTTTATATTTTTCTTTTCCTCATTGACCTACTTCTCTTCGATGCCCCATGTTGGGTGCCATTATAACGGAATTTGCCATTTTCCATATATATATTAAGCATATATAAAACCATTTGTAAGATTGTGTGTATATATATAATGATACACATATATGCATATGTGTTTAAAGAAATATTTATTCTGGAAAGTATTTCGAAAATTATTCCATTTATCGCCCAGCATATTTATGAGCATCAATTTATGACCTCAAGCACCAATCCTATATTACTATAAGAATTATGCGGGGAGAGCTGAAATACCAATATGGAAATGCCCTGGACTAGCTCTGCTCAGGGCAGGTGGTAAAAATTACTGGCAGTAGATCTAACCCTTTTTTTCTTTTTTCTCTTTAAAAAAAACTCATAACACAAAAAAAAACCATTCAATTTATACATATTTATTAGTATTGATATTTATGTATCTATCAAAAAAAATATATTATTTACATAAGTTAAATTAATGTCTCTTTCTTTTTTTTAAATCAAAGATTCATATCAGTTTCCCCTTTGTTAGTTTGCTCTTTTCTCTCTTTACCAAACCCCCCCCCACACACAAATACACTATAATATGTATTTTGCACTGATGATTTAATTATGGATTAATTTATGCACTAATAAATCCTGTAGGAAATAATTTTGAACTCTCCATGCACAAGAAAAGAATTTTTAAGTTCACAATTGTCAAATAACAGTTTTCTCAATTTCATGGAGTAAGCCTACTAAAAGTGACATATATATGCAAATAGAGAAAAAGTACCTGTGCTTCCCCAGGGAATTGATCAAATTCACCTGGTAAAAAGAAATCTCCAGTCTTTGGATGATGAACAGATTTTTTTGTAGCTCGGATTCCATGGCTGAAGTCTATTTATTTATTTATTTTCTTCATCTTATGATGATTCAACATTGTTACTTATTGAGGCAATTCTTTGGGATGGACATCCCTTCTCCGATATTGGCAGCTGCTATACATTCGGGGGGAAGGATTTGGACACCCCACATGTTGAACATCCTATCCCAACCTGACCATATTTTTTCAATATATCATGTTGATCTCTGGATTCTTATTTCTGTATATCAGTCTACCATCCACTTTCTTCTCCTCCCAAACTTATACTAATCCTTAATTCTTTTTTTTAATTATCAAATTTGTCTTTTTAATTAAAATAACTAAATCAATTCAATACGACCATGCAAATGACCGTTGATTGTACATCAACTTGTAAACTTGTAAATATTAGTTTTGTTAGTAAAGTAATATATATTTTAATAATATGTTAGTAATAAGATATATATATTTTTTAATAATGCGTTAAGTATACAAATACGTAATTATCTAATTATTGCAACAGGGGTTTATTATACCTGCCCTGTTGCAATATATATATAGAAAAGATATTTAAATTTAAAATTTTAAAGGTTAAAGAATTAAAAATATAATATAATAAATAAGATATAAAAATTAAGTTTATGTTTTTGAGAAAGATTTTATAAAGAGGATGTATTTGTATATATGTAATAGTATTTTATTTAAATGTATAAGTATAGGTGAATACAAAATATTAAAATTATTTTAAAGAATGTTTTAAAAGAATTTAAAGCTTGAGTAATTTAGTGGTATAATATAATAAATGTTGTATAGTGATTAAGAGTATTATTATATGTATAAAATTGATTGATAGTTTATTGATGTATATATAAGTTTTAATAATATTGTTATAATATTTAAATTGATGTATATATAAGTTTTGGTTATATTGTTATAATATTTGAATTTTTGTAGATCTGAAGAAGACTGCAAGGAACAGTTGAAACTGTTATTATAATAATAAACATTATTTGCTTAAAGGTGTAAGAAGATGGTGATTATTTAATAAGATATATTATTGTATATTACATTTTGAACAAATATTCCTGCATGCACTTTGTAATTTTTATCAAAGTGCAACAAATTTTATACCATTTACATGTTTTTTTATCACATGTTTATACCTCTCTTATCATTTAATTAAATATATGTTAGAATAGCAATATTATAATCACTGAGTAAAATTTTAAGTTTAAAGTTAAGAAATCTTGTTCTAAGTTATTAATATTTTGAGAAAAATAATTACCAGACTGATTTACAGCCAAACATTATTTTAAAAAAACTCATATTTGCATCATGTTAGAAGTAGTGGAAGACATATAAGTGTCTGAAAAATTCAGATTTTCTACTTAATAATTATTCATTAGATAAAGTGCTAGGTTTGTCCTGATATTTTTAATCATCCTAGCACCTCACTGAGGAATCCAATAGCAGAAACCAGTTTGGGGGTTGGGATATTCTGCAAAGCTTGTTAAGAGATTATTTGTGAGCTCATTATATAACCTATATATTGCGCACATTACAATTTAGCATGTGACTAAATTGCAATAGTGTGCATAAAATTTTAAAAAATTATCACATTTTTTTATAGGAAGGGGAAGCTGTAGGGCTTCCATGTTCAAACCCTACATAATCAAGTACCCAGAGCAGCAGGCAAAAGAGTGGAAAAATAGTTGTTTCTCTCTCTATTTATCTTTGTATTAGTAAAAAGAGTAATATATACTTTGAATGGTTTAATGGTTGTGCTTAAAAGTTAGAATTTTATGCCACATATAAATAGTTGTCTGTAGACACAAACTATTCAATTAATCTTTTTCTTATTTCGATTCTTAACCTTCTTTAAAATTAATTTATACTTAATAAATTCTAATATTCTTTCTTTAATAATACTTTAATTTTAATAGTCTTACTAATTTGGTTTCTAAATTTTAAGTTATGGTTTTTTTAATCATTCAGATTATTTTTTGATAAGCAGGTTTATATGTCTGAATATGGATGAGTGTGTGCTCTATTTGTATACATAAACTTACAGTTGCACTTATATTAAAAGGAAAGGTTTTATTTGAAACATTTTGTAATTTCTATATAAAAGTTATATTGTGTAAAAACAGTTATATTATTTTAAGATCAATTTATTTTGTTTTTGTCTAAAAGAATTAAGAGTTTCACTTAACCTTTTAGATCAATGTCAGAGGTTAATAAAAAAGAGATAAAGGTCAATTTTAGATGTGAGAAAAGGGAGGAGTGCCATTAAAATTGAGAGAGTCTAGATCAGTCAACAAATAAATTACCAAGAAATCATATCATTTTGGATTTCTTGCTAACGTTAAATTTTAAAAAATTTGTCAATTTTGAAAAGAGGTTCTCCATATGCTTTAATTGATGGGAACCAGGGGTTTTTAGTGACAAAAATATGTGTGCTGTCACTGGACACACATATATAAGTCTGTAAAGAGAGAGAAGGGAGGAGAATAAACTAGATTACTTTGGAGAAATCAGATTTTGTTTTAAAAGGTTTCTACATCCTGATGGCAGACAAAAGATAATTTGTTTGAGGGCTTCCATTACCCATCCAAGAAAATTATGCACATCAGAAGAGTTCAAATCCAAAGTATTAAAACATCTTATAACTGATTGCCAGATATGAAAAAAGAAACTGATTGCTCACCTGTGTTGTTAAATCCAAATGTAGTGAGAAATTAAAGTGCTGAAATTTGTGAAACCATGTCACTAGCTGAATTTGAATTAAAGCAAGGCAAAAAATGCTAAAATATATGGAAAGCAGAAATATCCATCTGTCAAAAGTAATTAAACACAGAAGAAATGAAACCACCTCCATGATAAAATGGTTCCTATAGAAACAAATTATTTCATCATCATCATCACAGTAAAAAGAAGTGGAAGCCCAAGCCAAATTAGGACTGTTCCAGTAAACCACTGTAATTGGTAAATATACATGCATTACATATTGGTGTGTGGCTGATGTCAAATTCTAAACCTTCAAGAAACTGATTTCAGGATCCTTGGTCTCTTTGAAACTGTTTGTGCCTCAAAAACAAAAAAGAACTGGTAATATAAATTTTAATTATATTTTTTATCAGTGACTAGTAACAAATCTTTTAAATAATAAATCCATTTATCTCTCTTTAAATCTTTGATCTTAAAATGAAAATTAATTAGAAAAGATTTCCAATAATAATAAATATTGTTCTATTGATATTATGTATCTTTAGATTATTAGATGTAACCATTTTATATGTGTATTTTATTTTTATAAAATGTTATTGTGTATTGATTCAATTATTATGAAAAATGTTGATTTATATTATATTGTATGTCAAAAGGGTTTAATAGTTTTTTATTCCTAATGGGAATTGACATGTATACACACACACTTAGTAATATAATTATGCTTACATGTATAGTTGTTGAGCATGAATGTTAAAAATCGGTAGAAATTTAGCATTAAGAGAGATGGATTTTTAAAAGGAGTTAAAAGTAATTAATGACCTAGATCGGTGAAAAGTCAGATAGGTAATTTGAAGCTAATTTTTGTAAATGCTCTAATCTCTATGATCTGACTAACCTTTCTTTATTCATTTTTCTTTTTAATATTGTTTATTTTATCAATATAAAATATGTCATATGCAATAGGCGAGTATGTATGTGCAGAGTGTTTATTTTTTAAAATTAAAAATGTTTTTTTAGAATATAAGATTTTTATTTATCCACTATAGAAATTAATGCACACACATTACACTACATGACATGAACATTGAGTACTTATCAATAAGGGAAAGGGGAAACTCTTTGGTATTATTAATATTATTATTTAAAAGGTAAACAATCTGTCATTATTAACCATGTAAATTTGATATCTGTATTATTAATGATTAATCAGTAATAAATGTTAATTTGTTTTTTATTAAAAGAGGCATATATCTTTTTAAGAGATATTCATTGTCTTATTAATTGTGATCATTCATCATCACTGGTGAATATCAATCATTAAGCCATAATTTAAATATAATATTTTGGGTAAGTAATAATAGGTTTATAAAAGATGAAAATTTAGGTTGTGAGTTAGCTCTAAAGCTGTGATTGGAAGTATCATTATCATCACCATCATTTTATTAATCGATAGTCTAAATAAATATGTTTAATGGCCATATAAATAATGGTTCTCACTGTGTTTGTGTATTATGTGTGAGCCATTATAAGATGACTACCATCAAGATTATCAAATGTCACTCAAGGTTTAGTGAATTGCCACTGATAAATCATAGTGTTTAATATGAGTTAGTAGGACTTATGAGAGTGTTAAATTGGCACTTATGATATTGGAATCTTAAGTAAGAATTTGTCTGATAATTTTATATGCACAATTAAAGCACAAGGATGTTTTTTCCTTAATATTAGTGCCAATGTGATATGATTCTAAAATACAAAATCCTACATCCTGTTATAAATAATGTAGTAAATGGGTTCAAACCAGGTACATCTATAAGTATGTATATAATATAACTTTGTCTAGGTTTAGATACCCTAGTGGTGCCCAGGTTGATCATATACACAAACTTATATACATGAAATGCATAAAAACAAAAACTATCCATTTACTGCTCACCCCCACCCCAGCCATTTAATTTAATTTAATAATTTAATTTTTTATTATTTCCTATTTTTATTAGTTACAAATGAAAAAGCATACTGGTTTATGTCTGCTCATTTTCCCCAATCCATTTTTATATATATATATATTTTATTAGTTACAATATATCTCATCAAAAATGGAAAGAAGTTTAATCTATTGTGTTTATTATTATATATATTATTGTTGTTATAAAAAGGTACTTTATGTTATATTATAGAGTTGATTTATTTAATTATATATATATATTTCAGGCTTGCTAACTATTGTAAGAAAATCGCGTTCAAGGATTGATTTAAATATTCATTCTATTTAACCAAGGTATTTTAGTCAATCTTCTAGATATATAAATGGAAAACAAGAATAAATGGCCGTTTTATTCTTTATAAATTTTTGACTTATGCTTGGCTAGCAAGTATTTTAAATATTTGTTGTAAACTGCTATGGATTTAATCTCAAATGTTATTTATATATTAATCACCAGAGGTATTCTATTATATACATTCCAGCCAATCGAAATTATGTTTCACTACTATTAAATTAACGTTTAAAAACTCAACAGATCATATTTATGATATATAAAAATATCGAACTATCAACTCAGGTATAATAATTGTATATGATGAGTGAAAATTTTTCATAAATTATATGATTAGTAAGAGAATATGGTCTGAAATTTTTAAAAACTAATAGATAATTATGATATAGCAAAATATGTGATGAGAAATATGCTGTTAAAATTGACAAACAACCCATCTTGGTAATACAACAAATGTATCATTAGGCATTTTGTCAAAAATACTTCCTTAAAATTAGGGATTAAATGTAACAATCTGAGAAATATGATTAGTTGGATTACATATAAAAGGAGCAATATTTTTGCTATAAAATGTTTTTTTCCCTTTCTACAAAAGACCAATTTAAATACCTGAATTTGTTATCAGAATTATTTTGTAAATAGAGATATATGATTCAAATCAATATTCTTTCTTGAATAAGCTAGCAAAACTCTCTAATCAAAGAATTATGGTGTAAAAATGAAATTTTTATGAGCTTCAAAGTAAACATTTTTTTCCAAATAATACAAGAGTAAATCTTTTTTGGTTTTATTTCCATAGATGCAACTGAAGTATTAGCAATAAATTCAGGACAGCAGATGGTTATAGCCATAGCCACTTACAACGTAAGTATAAACAAACATATATGATCATGTTATATATAGAGCTCACAAATAAGCTCTTAATAAGCTTATTTGTGAGCTCTATATATAACATTTGTAATACAAGCTTGTTAAATTAGGTCATGTGACATCTGACTAGATTTTTTTTGTAATAATAAATTATCACTACATAGTTATTTCTTGTTAAATCTCTGATTACATTAAGGATTAAATAAAGCTACTTGTATTTTTTTTCTAGTTGTTGTCTATAGGTTCAATAGTTTTAGTAATCATATAAAAGTTTCATTTATTTTAGCAGAATGGTCATTCTTGAAATTGGGTGATTTTATTTATTCATTTTAGAAGCATATAATTTGTAACGTAAATTCTTATCATAATCAAATTGTTTTCAATGTATATACAACCAACTGGTAATAATAATAATTGTAGTAATAATAATATTTTTATTAAAGAATAATATACAGGGAAATTTTACTTTATACATTTTTAAGGGATGATATGCAGAAATTGATATTATCAGGAAACCGTAAAAATTATAAATAAAAACTATTATTATTCAGTAAAAAATTTAACATATACTTCACATTTCAAAATTAAAAACATTCTGAGCCTATTATTTGCAATAAGGAAATCATAAAAATTATAAATAAAAACTATTACTATTCAATGAAAAATGTAAAATATATTTCACATTTCACGACTCGAAACATTCCAAGCCTATTATTTGCATTATTACAGTAATTGTTTAAAAAGTTCAAACAACCAAACTTAATATACAGTATAGTTATTAGATACCCATATATTTTATATATTTTTTATAACTTTAGCTTTAGTTTTATAAATAATAAAACATAAATGAAATGGTCTTTCAAATCAAAATTTAATATTTTACATATCTTAAATTCTTAAGACAATACTTTTTAAAGAAAAACTTGTTAACATTAATTTTTTTACAAATTCTTATGTATTTCCTAAAAATGTGGCCTTCCCAAATCTAAAATACTTCTCCAATTGATTTTAGTTATGTGGTATTTGGTTAAAATATATATTGGGATATAAAATATCTCTTAATTTCAGCATGGCAGTTTCCAATTTATCATCTTTTTTTTGATTTGATCAATAAATTAAATACAGTTATATAATATATCTTCCAAAACCAGAGAATTATAATAAATCAGAGGATAAGTGAAGCTGACACATGAACATATGCAACAAACATAATGATTTAAAATTCAACAATGTAACCATTCTTGGTGAAATATTATTCTAAATAATAATGGCTAAAAATTTTCAAGAAGGGAGAAAAACATATTGTCATTTCAATGTTTTATTTTTTAAAAATCAACTATCCAAATGTGAAAATATTTTACCAAGACTGTAATTTGTCAGTATTGATGCAATAAAGTTATAGATTTGTCTTGCATTGGTGGTCGAGAGGTTAGCGCGACTGCCTTGCACTTGCAGGCAGTTGCCCGGGTTGCAGGTTTGCATCCTGGCCGATGCTATGACACTTTAAAAAAAAGTTATAGATTTAGAAACAAGCTGGAAAAAAGGTTATTTCTGTTTTTGGATTGAAACAATAGATTAATTATGTGGGAAGACAAAAGTAATGTGAATTAGTAGTGATGTGTCAATATATTTAAAATTAATATTAATAAATTTGAAAAAAAAATTAACATATTTTCAATGCAATAAAAACATTACCGTTGTTGGATATACAAATACTGTCTTGGTAAGATCACTCACATAATTGGTTGATCTGCAGGTGAAACTACCCATGTGTTCAGAAAATTTTAGCTGTTTGATTAGTAAATCACCATTTGGTAAAATCTAAATTATATACGAAAGAAAAAAAAAGTTATAATATATGTACATAAATATTTGAAATACAGTCACTCGTCACATACCTGGAACCTAATTGTAAATATAGGGGACTTGAACAAGTCCCTTATATTTATGTGTACATAAATATATTTATTGTTCAAGTCCCCTACATTTATATGTACATAAATATTTAAATAAAATTTTCAGAACTAATAATTCTGATTCACTTTTTAAATAATATGCAATTAATTAATAAGATAATATAGCTTATAAATGACAAGGTATAAATAGTTTATGTATATTTTTTAACAAGTTTGTTTTTTCTGCAGTGCTACATTATACTACAATTTATCTTATATAAATTGTTTTTATAGATATGTTTGTATGAACATTTCAACATATATGCTTATAAAATTAAACAATATAAAATAAAAATGAATCTTATAATACCTGATAATTATTACTTCCACTAAAAATTTCTGTGTCATCTTTATACCATCTTATCAGAGGAGTGGGAAACCCTACTGTTCTGCAGAATAACTGTATATTTGAACCTTCCAATTCCAGTCTATCTCCAGTCCACATTACAATTATCCCAGCATTATTTTCTATATATAGAATATGTATATAACATTAATAAATTATAGACATGAAATACAATAAAATAGATTTGAATAAAATTAAATTAAGAACATTACATCACATAAAATAATTCCCAAAACTCATCTAAATGTCACTATGTCAGGTTTATATTGAAAAAATATATTAAAAGGAAGATTTTGACTAATAAAATATATGAATATATATTCTAAATTTTTCTCCTGTAATTTTTCTTGTGCTTGTTCTTAATGTATGAACATAAAACATTCAGACACATAAATTTATTAATAAAAGTTTCAAATATCATCTAAGATATAGCTTTAATTAATCAGCTTAGATTTAAATTTACAATGCAGATGAAAATAGATTCATTATTTGATCTATAAACATGACAGAACTTCGATAATAAGTGGTGCTGAATTAATATTAGTCAACTCACAAAGTATTATTTTGGATGTTACATATTAGGTATTCTTTCTACGTTGTAATATTTTAATATTATACATATTAAAATACATCAAAGAACTAACATCTGTTGGCTATAAATATAGACACATAACTAAAAGAATATCACAGTTCCAAGCAAAAATAAACCAGCAAGGCAGAATCAGAGATAATAAACCACGAATAACTATACCATACATACCCAACATTTCCAAACATTTAGCTAAAACATTATCAAATGAATTTATTATTGGATTCCACACTTCAGCTAACACTAATAGACTAATAAACAATTCAAAAGATAATCTTGATTCCAAATTAACATTCTCAAGTGGTATACCAAATACAATGCCCTCAGGCCGGATGCAGAGCCTCATATTACGGGGAAACTAAAACTACCATTACAGAGCATCCCAGCACATATATATGTATAAAAGGGCACTGAACAGCAAGGAGTCTACATCAGCATTCCTGGAACATGAAAAAGCCACTGGACACAGATTTGAACCCACCAACCCCAGAATAGTGTGCAAAGAGAGAAATGACCATAGGCGCAAAATAAAGGAGGCATTTTTCATAAATAATGACAATCAATTAATAGAAAAGACACCTGTTTTACCATTTCAAAAAGGTGGACAAACTAATTCAAACAATGTTTTAAATAAAATACCGAAACATCTAATTAACATAAATTTAAATACCCCCCTCATCACTATCAAATTAAACAACTATGAGTATGAAGCCATAGAGCTTTGAAAGCGCCAAGCTTTAAATAAATTATTGATATACACAACTTCTTTAACGAGCGTTATAAGCGCATAATTATTGATATTATATATATATATATATATATGTGTGTGTAATAAATAAATAAATAAATTTATAGTTATAATACCAGAAAAAATGATACTTGCAATAGAATTTACATTTTTGTTTTATAATTGATTTTAATATAGAATCCTTAAAAATGAAATTTGTTAACAATAAATTAAAACCTTCACAAGAAAAAGTTTTTAATAAGATTATACATTTGAATTTATAAATAACTTGTGTCAGTTATTCTAAGAATGTTTGCAAATATAAAGTAACATAAAGATTTTCATTTAAGCTAAAGATTGGTTATGAATGTGAATTTTTGAATAAAGAAGCAAAATACAGAATTTAATTTTATAGCATTATCTATTGAGATATGATAAATTTGTGGTACTTTCATCATATGAAGATGTTAATATTATTAAATGCGCTATTTTCTAGTATACACAATGAACATGTTTATTACTGAAATATTATTCAATAAGTGAATCTGTGAGTAGATATTATATCATTGATATACATTTATATAAGGTAATGATTAAACAATTATTAATAAAGACTATTAAACCATTGAAACATCAAGGCATAGATCTAGAATATTGCCATATTCTAAAAAATATAAAAATGCAACAACAATGATTAGAGTAGTAATGATACTAGTAAGATTAACATTGAGAAGATTGTATAATAAAGTGACTCCACATCTTCAAAACTTTTTACAGCCATTTTGCAAGAATTATTTTGTGGATTAAATTAAAAAACTGAGGGAGTAAACGCAAATGGATATTATTTAAATCATCTAGATTTTGCAGATGATATAATTGTTTTTGCAGTACTTGCATATTAATAGGACAACTAAATTTTGGCCTTTGCCAAAATCATTTTGATTATCTATGATTCCTAAATATTTGATCATACATTTTATTTAATTAAGTAAGCAAATTTAACTTTCAAAGATAAGTTGTTGAAGATCTCTAGAGTACTTTTTTATGTGCTATACAGTGTTTATTAACTTTTACATACCATTGATATAATTATGTTTTAAAGATGGCCATCATTTGTCACATAAATAAATTGACATCAGTACAGAAAATGGAGTTGATGTTTACAACTGTATTATAAATAATTCTTTAAGTCTTTGAATGTAATGTTTACTTAATTAAATAAAACAACTACAAAATAACCACATATTTAAATTAAACTACCCACAATTCCACCTACCTCTCACACACCCTTAAAATTAAAAGAACTTTTAAATAAGTTAATTGCTTCAGAATCATTTATTTTTAACTATACAATAACACTCCATACATAGAACTTAATCTTTTCCTCAATTCTCTTTTCAAAAGTCCATAAAATATCTTTCTTTAATAAATACCTCCTTTGCCAATGTCATTCATTTAACTTCATCTTCACTTTTTCTATTCTCAGTCTATCAAATGCACCAAATGTGATGATGCATGTGAAATTCTTTATATTTGGGAAAATATTTTGAAAAACAAATGCTGATGATCCTGAGTAATTGACGTTTATTTTTTATTTATTTTTCAATTTTATATACTTGTTTTTTTTTAGTTGTGGAACTTTAACAATTATTGTGAACACTGTTTGCAGTACTTCTAAAACTATTTTTATATACATTGTTTATAGTGCCTCTGTAAGTATATAGTATTCATTTTGCAGTTAAGGTCTTGTATGATACAGTTGAAACATTGGAATATCTAATTAAAATCTTATATAGATGAACCCACAAAATATGTAATTTATATATTCATATGAACATATATATCAACTATAAGTATCCAGTTGAATTAAAATATAATATAGTTTTACATTTTAAACTACTGTGCTAATATTAAAAAATTAAAAAATACCGATCAAATTTTTTTAGAAAATAAATGCTTTTGTTTACCATAAACTAAAATGAAAAAAAAATTGTTTTTTCAATCATATACAAACTTTTTAGAATTAACTTGAATTAAAAGCATGGAGTGTCCCAAAATTAATTAAATCAATCCCTATTTTTATAAAAAGGGATTTGTTTAATTAATTTTTGGCAACTTCCTCCCCCAATGCTTTTATTTCAAGTTAAATCCAAAAACCTGAATTGTGGTTGAAAAACAAATATTTTTTATCTTTTTAATGAATGATAAATAAAAGCATTTAATTTGAAAATATTTATTATAATCTGTTTAATATTTACCTGCAATTTTGAATGATTTATATTTTTTGCTTCTACTAGTTTACAGCAATTCTTTTTAATTTATCTACTAAATAATGATTTTAGAGCTATTTTGCTACATTGGAAGCAGGCTCTTCAAGTTTCATTTAGATTATGGGGTCCTAGCTTTTCACTGAAGAAAGCCATAGCTTGAAACCAGTCTGGGGATGGGGATAATTTTAGATAAAGATGATTTGAATGCCTTCTCTTGTAATAACATTTATCATTTTAAACAATTAAAAAAAGCTTGTTTAGAGCTTATTAGCATGCTCTTAATTTTACATATTTGTAAATACAAGCTATATATATATAAGTCATGTGATATCTGACTTTATATATTACAATTATTATTATTTAATTAATGGGAAATAATATATAATTTTGCCATATGTATTATGACCTTCCAGATTGGCACCAGGAAGGAATGTGGAAAGTTCACATTGTGCCAATAATGGTCAGGGGTACCTAATAAAAAATGAATTGTAATTTAACTTAATGTATAATTCAGTTGAAAAGTTCTTGGGATGTTAGTTGGGGTATACCAACTATTAAATTTTTTTATGTATATCTAATAGTGGGAGAGGGGATGGATTGTATCAGGAATTTTTGGTATGAAAGCTAAACTAGTGGGAATAAGTATTGTTTGTTTGTAAGTCCAATGAGTGCTTAATCATTAATTTTCTAATCTAGCGTTTATCGTCATCCCATGATCTAACTGGTATATGTGGGTGCATGCCCATTCTCATCATCTCACACTTCACACCTTAGTCATATTTCTAACTATTACTCAGAATATCCATCTTGCAATAACATTATTTATTTGCCATAGAAATTGCTAATAGCTCAGTCATTAATAGACCTCTGGATTAATGGAAAGACAGACGCCCACACACCATCAGTTAATATGATTTTTTTTTTCATTAATTATTTATTGCATAAAATCTTTCATTTGAAAATGTAAAAGTTATTTATTTTATTTATTATTAGTTAGTATTTGTTGTAACTTAATTTTTTTTTTTTTTTTCAATATTCTATTCCTAACATTTTTTTTTACAAATTCTTGCATATTGTTAGCCTCATTATAAAAATTTAAAAAAAAGGCATGGCTAAGTAGACAGAAGACTTCAGAAAAGTTTTACAGAAGGTGAAATATTTTTCTAAAAAAAAAAAGAAATATAATAAAACAAGTGAACTTAATTTTTTCACTGAATTCTCTACTATTCCCTTTTACTAAGGAAACTTCTCTCATACTACTCAAGCATAAATGCCAATGTGTAATTGTAAAGGATACAAGATAGAATTGTCCAATGTGGAAGACTAAACGTTTAAAGGTACACCAGTTCCAACTTTTATCGACTAACAATTTGAATGTACTTTTATTCATAATGCATAGATCTTATATAAAAAAATTGCTAATACAATTTTGCTATAACTTACTTGGAATGAATAGTGTGATACTGGAAGTACATAGATTAACAATGATGATAATCATTGGAAAAGTTATGCTGAACTGTGTAACGGAATATTTTATTGACTCTCATTTTATAAGTTTCCTATTTTTATTGTGTAAAATATGGCTCATTAGAAAAGCTAAGTATAATAAATTACCTTACCATTCACACCTATATATGAGTGATAGAATGCGTGACTTAATGATATTTGATAATTATTTATCAGAAATGTTTATAAACATGGATGACTAAATAACCCTGATCTTGATCGTTATTAAAATTTATTAAATGTTGGAAATTTTAGACAGAATAGCGTTGAAAATAGCGTGAATCATAAACATTTATTTGGATGATCTTGCTGAGCTTGGAGATTTATGACAAATAAATTGATTCAAATATGTGCAAAAGCAGCTTATAATGTCTATTAGGAAGCCTTAAGAACATTGGATGTTATTGCTATTTTGCCAAATTCATGTTTATCCTGCAGGATAATGTTTATATGTTTTAATAAAAAGGCAACTTTTATTTTAATGATAGAAGGTTTGATATGCTTTTCTTCCATTGCATATGATAGATATATAGATGTATTTATTTGTTTTTAGTTTATTTTGACATTAATTTGATTTATTATTATGTATTTGTATACCCAATCTCCTCTAGAACTTCTCAGAGAGTTTGGTATGTTATACTAAACCCGTAATATTTTCTTTTATTGTATTATTTAAAAATATTATATATTCCCGTGCTCATATTATTGGTGCAAATTTGCATGCTTTATCATTATTCATTAGTTGGTAATAATAAATAGATACATGAAAATATTTAGGCCAGTATTGCCGAATGGTTAGGCTTACTTGATAGTATTTACGCTAATTTGAAATTCGATGTTCATAAATTTTCATAGATATTAGATTCATTTATAATTTAATTAATGCTAATATAACATTTTATTGTCTGATGTGATTTCGAAAATATTTCGTACATGATCATATATTTGCGTGTGTGTTCGCTATTAGAAGCTATTTTATAAAAGTTAAATTTATGCTTATTTGTTTCTTATCGGTTGCGGCTGGTGTTATGCACTAAAGATTGTAAAAATTTAAGAGTTTGTCTGTTATGGATTTGTCCTATATGAAATGCGTTAGATGCCTTTTGAGTGGAGAGGTGATTGAAAGGATGATTATGCTATTCGGATTGAATAATGCTCATTTTACTTATTTATCTATTGAGCCGTGGGTGCTGGTATGTTTCATTATTTGATAGTATATGATGTGATAATTATATTTCTTAAAGTAACATGGTAGATGTTCTGTTTATTTATGATTAATTGGCTGCGCTATTTGTGTCAGAAAAGTTGGTAGTTACTATGTTGATGAATTAAATTGATGTTTGAAGTCTTGTTAACCTCATGCGCATGTATGTAAGTATTTATTTGATATTATTTGCTCTCTCTCTTCATTCCACGTATTTACCGTCATGTAGTATATGTTAGTTATTTCAGATTAATGTTTTAGTGATTTCTACAATATACTTGAAATTGGATTAATAATTTAAATAAATGATTGGCTCATTGTACCATCCCTATTGTGAAGTTTATTCATTCCACAAGTAAACCGATAGAAAATGTAATTAATAAGGGTTATGATTATAAATTTATAAATGGGCACACATTTGGAGATATGATAAACTTAGAGATATGGAGGGAGATCATCTCTGTAATTGTAAGTTCTAAGTAGCTTGTCAAATCATATCACCCACATTATCATTATTTAATTTATTATTATTACTGGCAATTCATTCTCCCGGTATGAATGTAATATTGGATTACAAAAATTTTACTTTATTTGATGTTAATTTTAATAAAATTATTACTTAATTTCATATATAAAGAATGAATTTGTAGGCATACGGAAATAATTTCAATGGCATTAGTTGATTATTTGATACCGTTTTCTTAGTTCATTGAGAGCACAGAATGGGAATAGATGATATAAACATTGGTATGTGAATATATAATTATTTTGTATTGCTAATAATGTAATGAATAGAGTTATAAATATTATTGAAATAACAGATAAGAGGAAGAGCCTCCAAATTAAGTGTACAGGATTTATGTAATTTAAATGTTATTCAGTCAAGTTTGTAGTTAGTGTGAAATTAATGTTAAATCATCATCGATGTGTTTATAAAAGAATGTGTCTTGTAACAAATGTTTGTTGAAGTAAGATTCCCTCTTAATTATTTTATCATATACGTTAGATTGACCATTTCCACACACACATATGTTCAACATAATCTAATTGTAATAATTATCAGTTTAATAGTATATGCAATCTATCTAGATAACACTGAATTAATTGATCCAAAACATTGTATAGTGCCAAGATATAGATTTTACATTGTTTAAAAACTGTATTACTTATTTGTTTAATAGTATATGCCGTTTATTTAAATAATGCTGAATTAATTGATCTAAACATTGTATAATGCCAAGATATAGATTTTACCTTCTTTAAAACAGATAATGAAGTGAGATAAAAATGCACCCAATCTCTATCATTGTCCATTCTTTATTTCATTATAATAATTGTCAGTTTCACAATAGTCCTCATTACTTAGTAATCATCTTATAAACAAAGGCAAAACTCCCCATACAGTAGTGCCACCCTGTGCCAAACAGAGTAATCACTACTGTATGGGGAGTTTTGCCTTTGTTTACAACAAATTATGTGCTAGTATAGAGATGGTGATCATGTGATGTTTGATGGTTTAATCATCTTATATTAGGATTGACTTATTCATATAAGAGAGCCCTGAGATTATGTCATTTAAATAAACATTGATATAGCTGTGCAATCTAAATCAAATGTCTGTAGATTAATTATTGTTACAGTGATCCCCAAACATATTAGATGAGTGGTATGATTGGTCTAGCATGTAATTGGATGGTGGGAGAATTGAACATATCATGATTCTTGATTTAATCTACAAATTGCTTTTTTTTTGATAACTTAAGTAAGTGCTTATAGTATAACTAAATAAACATTATATAATTATTATTTATAAATGCTTCTCTCATCCCATTTGCATTCTAGATGACCACGAGACCCTATAACCCCATCTGAGCTAAGCTGTAGACTAATACTATAATAAGAGTCTTATCCATAATTAGAGATGCAACCTAAATTATAAATTTTATTCTATCTTGTATAGAATTGGCACTTGGGCATTTTTATGTGCATAAAGTGGTATAGGTGAAGATTGAAGAGGTTACAATATGTTTTTATAATAATAATAATAATGTTTAATTGATTCAAATAAATGTATTACCTTTCTTCTTATATGACAGTCTGAAAATTCTAAACAATTTACTTTTAATATGAGAATTCTCAAGCATTATTTTTTTAATACAATGAATATTTTATTAAAAATTATAAGTGATTATAAAATGGAGAGGAAACTATAAAATAATGTAAACAAGTTTTTGTCTCTCCAGTTTTAATTTGAATTTTGAAAATATATTAAGAGCAGTTTTTCTCTGTTGTAAATTACTTAATAAATTTTAATTCTAACTTTAACAAAGATAAGTAAATAATGTTTTAAAAAAAGATAAAATATATATACAAAAATTAAATTTTGTTTTAAAATAATTAGAGTTGTTTTTTTCCCTCTTTATCTCTCTTCAATACAAAAATCAAATCAGTGCAATTAACATTATCTTGTTTTTCTTTTTGCAATAAAATTTTTATGTAAAAATAAATGTCAAAAATTGTATGATTCTAATGAAAAATTTTGATTTGTTTTTCACTGGTTTAATGTGTTTTGCTGTGTTTTCAGTTTTGATGATGGATGGAGAATTTTGTTGTTGGCTTAAGGATACAACATGTACTTGTAACTGCAAAAAGTGTTATTTCAACTATTTCTCCAACTCCATTTCAGATTTTCATAGTCCCCATTTTTTGTCATGGTTCAGTTAACTTAGTACTTCCATGATCTGCAGTTATTTTATCACCAAGGAAAGAAATAAGAGATAGTTTTGTGTTCGTCAGCCCCTAAGATTCAAAATAGCAGAGCTTTGCAATGATTTTGCATTGTTAGTTTGGGTTGTAGGGAACTTATAGAATATAATGTGAGGTGGACTTGGTATTCATGCTGCATTGTGCTTTATAGTCCAGTGGCTGGATTCTGTATCTATCCCAGGATTTCAGGTCATTATGCATTCTTTTGCTGCCAGATGTTCATCAGTCCTCTGAGAAAAGTTTTTGACAAATGGTTTGTTGCATGAAAATAGTTATTGTACATACATATGTACTTAAGATAACAATAAATAATAAAAATATTAGTGAATTGGAAAACAGTCACACACATATGAACAGGATAAAAGAGAGAATAATGTTGGGGGATTAAATAAATTAGACAAATAAAGCCAGGTATTGAAACAATAATGTTTAAAAAGCAGATTAGGGTAATAGTAATATAGTAGTAGTGTTAAGTAGGTGAAATAGGGTTGCATAAAAAGGATGTAATGTTAAACTTATTTTATGACATTTTTAAAAGTTCATATTTGTTCCTATCTAAAACTAATTAAAGACATTTTATTTTATAATTAGAGGTTCTATAATAAAAACAGATATGCTGGCGAGAGGAAAGTTGAAAAAGATAGTGGAAGAACATGATTAACATGATCAGAAAAAAACACAAACAATGAAAAGAACCCAAACAGTAAAGGTTTCTTCCATGTTCCCACAATTATTTAAAATGTTTAAAGAAATGAAAATAGATATGCTAAACAAATAGAAAAAAGCAATCAACAAATAGAAAAGGGTAATAAAAAAGAGATGAACAAATAGCAAAAGAAAGAGAAGAAAATAATAAAAAGTGATAAAAAGAAAGATAATAAAAGTAGAGAAGACAATAATAAAAAAATGACAGGAATAATAAAAAAGAGATCAACAAATATAAGAGGATAATAAAAGGGAAATAAAAAAGAAGAGGATAATAAACAAAAAAGAAAATAGTGAAAAGAGAGCAGAAGTATCTCAAATTCTGCTACAGACAAGACAAGAAAGCTGTATGCAAATACAAATGTTGATTAAAGACATGAATGTGCAATCAGAAGCAAGATTGCAAAATAACAGAGAAAAAGACAATGGAAAAATGAAATAAAGTGTTCAGATAGATAATGATAATATAACTTAAATAAGTAAAAATGGGAAAAAACACTGATGAAAACGCTATAAATAAATATAACATGGATAAAAATGCCATCATGGAAAAAAAGAAAGTGGAGATCAATTGGTAGCATTAATAATTCTACAACAATCCAGATAATTATATGATTTGGAAGTGGATCAATCTTTTATCTAGAAAATACTTGTGAGGAATATGGTTCTCCATCCTCTACCAGAACACAAATAATTAGATAAACCAGAAATAAATTGCCTCTCATCAAAGAGATTTATTATTAAATCCAATCATGATCCTCAGACCCTTAAAGCATGATACAGTTATGCGTCTAATCCAAAAACCAAGAAAAAGTAAAATTATGAACAGAAACTGAGGAAGGAAAAAGATATTTTTAGAGCTTGGGGAACAATATTAAAAGAAATATACATAAAAGAAATGGGCATGATAGATCAGCAAGAAATGACTAACTATAGGTTCATCCAGCATTAAACAAAAATTTTAATAAAATTATTCATCATTATGAAAATTCAACAGAAAAAATCAACAGACAAACTTGTGATTGGATTTTTAAAAGGGTTTATTATAAACAGCCTAATTTTGTAGCCACTGCCAAACTGAGGGCAGAAATAAAACACAATTATCTGATGCACAAGTTTAAGTGCTAATCCATCGGAATATAAAAAATCAAACAATTCTGATCAGCCTGTTATCTGAATGCAATACTTAAATACTAGACCATCAAAATAAAAAATCAAATAATGGTAAGATATTGAAAGATGCTGATCATCATCAATACCTTAGCAATATAGTACTACTAGTGTACTGGACAACTATAAACTTAATTTCTACAAAAAAGTAAAATAAAATGTACATGTACTTTAAAGAATATATCTTTATATCATTTAGATATCCAAACCCCAACCTAAACTTCAAATCTCCATAAGTAACTATTCTATTCTAATATAACTCAGGAGAAACAACCTTATAAACTTTTACTGTGAGAAAGGATATAATTTATGAGAAATTAATAAACAAATTTTCATTACATAAATAACTATAGCAACTTATTCTAAATAATTTTAAATAATTTACAGATTTAATCTGCCTGAACTAACTTTACTGAGATAATTTAAAAATCTCTAAGCTGTATTGAAATCAGGTCACACCAATTGCCAATTTATAAAACAGATAACTGGATAAATGAATACTTTAACACTAAAATATTTTTAAACAAATATTTAATAAAGTAACTGAATAATAATAATAAAAATTTAAAAGAAAATAACATGATAGTATGAAATTTAAAACATTTATTTTATCAGAAAAATACAGCTTTATAAATATTATAAGTGAACAGTTGATTTTTATTTATTAAATTAATTAAATTTTAATTCATTAAGATATTTTTTTTAATAACTAAAAGTTGGAAAAACAATATTTGTGAAATCAGAGACAATGACTTTTCAAGTAACTTAACAAATTTTTTGTTGAATTTGTAAGGAAAAACAAATGAATGAATAGAAAACCATGTGTTTTTTTTAAAAAAATTTAATATAATTGAATTTTCTTTAAAAAAAAACCTTTAATTTTGAAGAGAAAAATTGAATAGATTACTCAACAAGCTTTGTTGAGGAATTGGCAATCATCATTGTTTATAACTTACAAGCTTAAGAGAATAGGGTCATGTGATCTATGATTCTTATTTTGACTATGAATAGATTAGTTTGATTTAACCAATTTCATTTCAATATATATTTGGAAGATGTGATAGATATAGGAGGTACTTGTTCATTATTACTATATAATTCTTGATAAAAGTTTTCTACCCATTTCATGATGTCATCTCTCTTTTTAGTAATAATTCCATCTTTTTTTCTTATTGCAGATATAAATTTTCTACCAATACCAAAATGTTGTTTTACACTCTTGAGACTTTTATTCTCTTCTACAACTTTCCTTGCTAGTTCACAGTTATACTTTCTTATATCATTTTCAACTCTTTTCCACACCATTTTACAAAATTCGAGATATTCAATCCTTTTTAATGCATTATTTTTGTATATCTTCATATTCCTTCTTTTCTTTATAAATTCACTAGTCTCAGTAGAAATTTGATTGGTCAATTGCTGATTTTTTCTACTAGCTACCTTTATTGCAGTTTTTAAAAGTATATCAATTATTTTCATATTAATTTCATTCAAATCTGAATCATGTTCAAAATCTACTAATACTTGAAACCAATTTGTAAGTTCTAATTTAAATTCATTAGAATGTTTCTAAAGATTAGGAATATCAACTGTAAATATTGTTTTTCTTACTAATTTTTATTTGTCTAGTTTACATTAACATGTATCTTACATCTTAATAATTGATTATCACTTCCTGTGTTAAATTTATTAAGAACATTACAATCTTGAAATATGTATTTTCTGTTAGTCAAAGCATAATCCAATTCTGCTGTACCTTTATTTGGATGCTTCCATGAACATTTTCTTTTAACATTTTTCTCAAAAAAATAATTCATAATATAAAGTTTTTTTCCTGCAAACTCCACAAGTCTCATTTCTATTACCATAACCAAAATTACCTACAGCACTTTCATCTTTTATTTGTTTACCAATTCTAGCATTAAAGTCTCCCATAACAATTTTAAAATGTTGTTCACTCTGATCAAAAGTCTTTTGTGCATCCATATAAAAATCTTCTACTACTTTATCATTATGAGAACTTGTTGGGGCATAAAGCTGAATTATCTGCATTTGGTATCTGCTATTAAGTTGTATAACTAATCTTGGCACTCTGTTTGATACACCAATCAATCTACACAAATATTGTTCTTCCACTTTTTATTTTTAATGAATCCTACTCCACTTGTATTTCCTATATTTGTGCCTTTATAATAGAGTATATGTCTACTTTTTAAATCAATTGTCTCTTCACCTTTTCTTCTAACTTCACAAATTCCAATAAAGTCTCATTTAATATAAAACAGTTCTTCTAATTCTTGCAATCTTCCTTCACTAGAAAGTGATCTGCAGTTGTAAGTACCTAAATAAAAAGTCATCATCAAATGGCAGCCTGGGATCTGCAAACAGGAGATTCTTAGCACCCTCCATCTTTGGCAACCAACCACTGCCTTGGTTGGTGACTTTACAGTCTCCTGGGAATAAAGACCATGATGTATGTATCTATTAGAAAAGTATTTATCATTTACACAAACATTCACTTTGCCTTATCAGGCAACTGAGAAGAAAGACCATGGGGAGGTAAAAAGCCAATAAACTCACCATGCTGGTTAATGCATGTTGGTGAGCAGCCCATCCATATTCATATAATATATGAATAATCACATAGTAATATCAGGTGCAATAACAAGAACGTATTGAGTGGACATTAGAAATTTGCCCTACTTGGTTTCTTTAAGGCCTCCAAAAGGAATCAAAAGGTATCCTTTCAGTTAATAGCAAACTCCTTTTTGCAGAATTTTAAATGAAGAAGTGAGACATGCAATTATATGTATGAAGAAAGGAAAGGCTCCAGATAATGATGGAATTATGATTGATATATTAAAAAAGCAAGTGAAGAAATAGAATTTTTTTTAGGAAGTTATATACCAAATGTCTAAATGATAAAGATGTACCAGATGATTGAAATAATGCAATATTAATATTTAAAAAAGATGATATAGAAGATATTAAAAATTACAGCCCTATCAGCCTTTTATCAGTTTTATACAAAATTTTTACCAAGATAATTACAACTCATCTACAGAGAACATTAGATTTCCACCAACCAAAAGACCAAGATGGATTTAAAAGTGGTTTTAGTACAGTAGATCGCATCCAGGTTTGAGAGAAGTTATAGAAAGAACAAATAAATATGAGTTACCATTATGCATTGGATTTGTAGATTACGAAAAGGAATTTGATTCTATAAACATTTCTTCAGTGATTAAAGCATTGGATCATTTGATTTTATAAACATTTCTTCAGTGATTAAAGCATTGGATCATCAAGGTATAGATACAGGATATTGTCATATTTAAGGAATATTTATAAAAATGCAACAGCAACAATTAGATTACATAATGATACCAGGAAAGTCAACACTGAGAAGGATGTAAGACAGGGTGACTCCATATCTCCAAAACTTATTACAGCAGTGCTGCAAGAAGTATTTTGTGGATTAAAATGAGAAGCTAAAAGAGTGAAAGTAAATGGAGATAATTTAAGTCATTTAGATTTTGCAGATGATGTTTTTTTTTTTTTTTTTTTTTGCAAATAATGCTTTAGCGCTTCAGGAAATGTTGCGGGAGTTATCAGATGAAAGTAGGACTAAAGATAAATGTTAAAAAGACTAAAGTAATGTTTAATGGATTTTCTCAAAATATGAAAATAAGAATTGATTATGATGAGTTAGAAGAAGTTAACAGTTACAAATACCTTAGTTCTATTATTAATACAGATGGAAACATAATGGATGAAATTAAGTTTAATTTGATTGGAGTGCTTTTGGTAGAAATAATTTGATACTAAAAGGAAATATGCCTATGTGTTTAAAAAGAAAAGTTTTTAATAAATGTGTTTTACTAGTTCTTATTTATGGATCTGAGACTTGGGCACTTAATAGAAGAGCAATACAGAGACTTCAGACCACTCAAAGAAGTATGGAGAGATGCATGTTGGTAGTAACAAGAAGAGATCGAAAACACAATATATGGATAAGAGAACAAATAGGTGTTACTGACCTCATTGAAAAAATTAAAAGAGAGATGCATGTTGGTAGTAACAAGAAGGGATTGAAAACACAATATATGGATAAGAAAACAAATAGGTATTACTGACCTCATTGAAAAAATTAAAAGACTGAAGTGAAGTTGGGCTGCAATATTGCTAAAAGAGATGATAATATATGGACAATTGAAATCTTAAACTGGATTCCAAGAGATTGTAAAAGATCCAGAAAGAGACCACATGTGAGATGGATGAATGAAATAAGAAAGTGTGCAGGGGTGATGTGGAGAAGAGAAGCTAAAGATTGGAGAAGATGGGTTGAACTCGAGAGACCTTCATCCTGCAGTGGATTGATAATGGTTGATGACGATGATGATGAGTATCAAAATTACCCCAAATTCACAACTCAACCAAGATAGTCAAGAAACTAAACTCTAAAACACTACCAATGGTTTCACTGCTACAAGCAGAATTCTCAAGTGTAAAAAACTACAAAATAACAATATTTAAACTAAACATTACCCACAATTCCATTTACTTCCCATATACCCTTATGAAAGTAAGTGGAATTGTGGAAAATGTTTAGTTTAAATATATTGTCATTTGGTAGTAGGGTGTATGAAAAGTAAGTGGAATTGTGAGTAATGTTTAGTTTAAATATGTTAAACCACTAAACATTACATGATTACCATCACTTATACTAGCTCATAATTGTTACTAAACAAGGCAAAACTCTCCATATAGTAGTGCCAGCCTGTGCCAACCAGAGTAATCAATGTATGATAGAAAGCTTGTGCATAAAATCTTTATCTAGTGCCTACTCATCCAATATTCCCAGACTAGTTTCTGGTTTGTGGCCTTCATCAGTGAGGAGCCTTGGATCTGATAGCACTGCACCTCTAGAGATCTGAGGACTCCAGCAGCCACCTTTTATCTCTACTTAACTACAAAACTATGAGAATGAAATTGAAAACACAATGATATTTTCAATCTAAGCTCAATAGCTTATATAGCAATATGGGTCCGAACTCAGTTCAGCATCCATACATTTTGGTGTCTTTGGCTCTTTAACAACCATAACCACCACTATCCTATTAGGCAGGATTGGTGTTAAACCACTAAACATCACATAATCACCATCTCTTATACTAATGTGATGGTAATCATGAGATGTTTAGTGGTTTAACACCAATCCTGCCTAATAGGATAGTGGTGGTTATGGTTGTTAAAGAGCCAAAGACACCAAAATGTATGGATGCTGAACTGAGTTCGGACCCATATGACTATATAAGCTATTGAGCTTAGATTGAAAATATTATTGTGTTTTCCAATTTCATTCTCATAGTTTTGTAGTTAAGGAAAGATAAAAGGTGACTACTGGAGGGTTGCATTAGATCCTAAGATCTCTAGAGGTGTAGTGCTCACAAGCCAGAATCTAGTCTGGGGATATTGGATGGATAGGCACTGGATAGGGATTTTATGCACAAGCCTTCTGGCATCCATTGATTACTCTGGTTGGCACAGGGTGGAACTACCATATGGAGAGTTTTGCCTTGTTTAAATATGTTGTTATTTTGTAGTTCTTTACATTTGGGAATTTTGCTTGTAGTGGTGAAACCATTGGTAGTGTTTTAGAGTTTATTTTCTTGACTAGTCTGGTTGGGTAGTGAATTTGGGATAATTGACTAGTTTAGCATTATGCTTTTAATGTTTACATTTTTATATATAGTGTGTACAAATAAAAAAGGAACTGTTTTTCTCCAAGCATCTGCATTCTCCAAGCATCTGCAATCATATTTCTAAATAAATGCATTATGTATTGGCATAGACTAGTTTTTCCACACATAAATTTCAAAAGAGCTACTGTGTTGGTTGGAGTTATGACATAGAGTGACAAAATGTATTTTGTATCTTAACCCATGACAGAATTATTTTATCTACTGAAATATTTGAAATGATTCAGACAATGTATGACAGTAAAGACATAATTAACAAGAATGGTTTCAAGTTGCAAAATTTTTTAATGACATAGAAAGTATACATTGCTTATAACACTCTACTCATATACACATTAATGCAACAAATTTTCTTCAAAACTTTTTTATTTTCTTACAGTTTCGACTGTCCAGCAGTCTTCAACAGAGCTCTATCTTCTTCACTGTCTTAATTAAACTCTAAGGCAGTGAAGAAGATAGAGCTCTGATGAAGACTGCTGGTCAGTCGAAACTAAGAAAATAAAGTTTTGAAGAAAATTTGTTGCATTAACGTGTATATGAGTAGACTGTTATAAGCAATTTATATGATTATATGAAGATATGCAAAGAAAGTGAAGGAGAAGAATAAGAGAATATACTTCTGACATAGAAAGTACTAATGACAATTCACGAAGATATGAAGCACATTGTCACATTTCATACTGTAACTCAAGATTCAGATGTGTTAGCATCTTAAAATTTTATGTGATAAATGGCTAATTAATGTTAGTCTGTAACACTCATGTGATCTAAAGAATGTGGTGCAGAAAGTTTGGTGTAAGAACCAGTTGCATTTTCAGTAGAATACTTGTACATATCAACTTTTTGGTTTTATAAAATTAATTTCAGCTCAATACACATTGAAAGCCTGTGTAATGTTGAACAATGTTTTACAAAACAAAATTAGTTCAATTTATACTAATATATAAATAAGCATAAACAATAAAGTTTCGATAAATGTTAATTCTTACCTATATTGTTTTTGCAATCAGAAGGAAAATTGTATTTATCTAACAAAAAAAAAGCATAAGATTAATACAAAAGTCTAATAAAAACAAAAAATAATCAAATTTTCAGGATAGTAAATAAATAACTTAAAATAAATAATAACACATCTGATTATATTAAGAAGTTATAAATATGAAGTTCGTGGAACTGTTTTAAACAGTCATATTGGCAACTTCAAATTTGTCAGATTATGATGTTGGCCTCAAATTTTGCCTGTAAATTGTTTTATATTTATTTCTATTTAGGATTATTTTTATCCATCATCAGCAGAATAGTTATTACAACACTTAACTACGTTTTTGTTTAAATTGAGATTAGCCTTTAATTTATTTATTTTTTGTCTACATATATTGTCTATTTAAAAACAATCATCTTTTATTTTCATTTAACTTACTTTTATTTATCAATTATTTTTTGCTGGAAAATATTTAAACCTGACATTAATATTTTACTTTCATTAAAAAAAAGTTCAAGTAAATTATCTGATACAACGCATTGATTCCAATTTATATTATATATATAATTTGCAAACTAAACAGGCAAAATTCTTCGTACAGTAGTCAAGCATTGGTGGTCGAGAGGTCAGTGACAGCTGATTTCCGTTGTCCCGTGTTAGCGGGTTCACTTCCCCGGCTGATGCTACGATACATGAGAAAAAAAAAACTCTTCATTCAGTAGTGCCACCCTGTGCCAACCAGAATAGTCAATGGATGCCAGAAGGCTTGTGCATAAATTCCCCATCTAGTGCCTTCTGGCATCCTTTGATTACTCTGATTGGCACAGAGTGGCCCTACTGTATGTAGAGTTTGCCTGCTTATTAACAGTTATGTGCTAGCATAAGAGATGCTGATCATGTAATTTGCAAATTATAGTAAGCCATGTTATGTGTTTTAATACACATGTTTATTTATATATACTAGTCTTGTTAACATAGAGAGAGTTGTTTTTTTCCATATGTCATAGCATTTAGAGAGAGTTGTTTCTTCATAGTTCATGGGAGAGTAGCTGAATTCTGTTCACTTTTATATATGTTAAGCTACGGTTTATTTGATGTTTATAAATATTAACTTTTATTGTAAAAACACAAAGGTTGTTAGAAGTGAGATTCAGTCTGTATAATTAATTATATATTAAAAATTATTATAACCATATTGTAACAGTTTAGATACAATTTAGTATAGTATAACTGACCATGCACGCTTCCTGGAGATTTTATAAAATTGGTACATAAACCAAGTGTGAGGAGAAAGAGAAAAAGGAGAAAATAAAGAAATGGTTGAGTTAATTTCATTCTTATAAAAGTTGGGCCAATCTATTAACCTAAAATATTAATGTCAATCCCAATTCATGTAAATGGGTCTATAAAAATCTACTTTAATTTAAATGCTGAAATATGCAAATAATGGTGTCTTAGAAAAATTGGATTGAGCATTCATTTCATCATCAATTATAAATTATTAAAGGCATTAGAGTTATAAAAAAAGTATCAAAATCAGGATTAATTCCTTTTCACTTTGCATTTTTCTTTTCGGTCATTCAAATGGTAATAAAAAAGAAAAAGTTAATCTAATTTATGTACTTTTCTGATATAAAGAATTTATTTGTTATCTTGTTTGTTTTTGTAATCGAGTTAAATTTGGAAATTTTAATGAAAATGAATTTTAAAAAAGAGAAAAAAATATTTTTGTATTTTTTTTTTTGCACAAAAAATTGCCTTTATTTTTATTAAAAAAATTTAAATGCAAAATTAATTAAAAGATTGAAATAAGTTCGTGGTAAAACTACTATGATTATACTGTTTTTGTTATCATGAGTAGTATGTGCCTAAACAAAGTGAATGAAACCAGAAAGGACATCATCTGATGCAGGATCAATAATAGCTGAAAAAAGAAATGAAAGTGAGACAGCAATCATTAAAGTGAAACATTAAGCCAGACAATATAACATATATTTCTACTGTTTAAAAAATTTTATTAGCTGTTTTGGGGAAATCAGAATGACCTCTCCTGTCTGTTCAAAAAATCAATAAATCGTGATTTTTCAAATTATTATGCTCAATCATACTACTGTTGAAAGTTTTATCACGAATAAATAAAACCTTTATTAATATACTAATTTAAACCTGAAACTATGCAGCCTTTGCCAGCTTAAAGAATGAGATATTTTTTCTAGTATCAAGGACCAATGCAATATGAATAAGCTGCTGCCTGTTGCTCTTAGTCTAATTTTATATAGTGGTAACTATAATAAGCATGCAATATTTAGGGACCATCATTATTTTTGCCAGTAATGAAAAATTGTAAAAGATGGTAATAGATGAAAAAATAAACTTTCTATGATTAGTGACTGTTATATATAAAATTATTTCTCAAGTTTAAATCTATTTTAATCAATTCATATTCAAAATCAGAATTCTGATTATAACTGGTTAAGATTCAGTTTTATTCAAATAAAAATGCTTTAAAAGTTATTATTTCCACAGGTTTTAATGTTTGTTCTATTTAATTCTTAATATTTCTTTTTTATATATTTTATTTAGTATTAACATTGATCTATATATGTATTATAATTAGTAATAGTAGTTGTGGAAGAGTTGGTTTTACTTAAGATATTAGATGGGGTCAAATTCAGTCCAGTTCCAAATGACCTTTTTATAATATGAATATTTTTATTTTTAGTTAGTATTTAATTATATTCATTTGATTTCTATAGGAATAGATTGAAATATATTAAATATGTTAATCATTAAAAATATTTTTTTATTTGGATTATCTTCAAACTTTCATTATCATTTTAAGTCTATATAAAAATATTTTGTAACACACCCTGAAAAAACTATATGCTTAATTGATCAATTAAAAAATAATCTTGTGTTGCCAGAAGGATACCTAAAACTGTTTTCTCAGCTCTTATCCTATAAAAATGCTTTTAAGTGCACAAGCATCTTGCTTTGTTGCCTATATTTGCTTTGATGTAAGATGAGCAGAAAATATAACTGAATAGTACTTTGATCATCCTGTTCAATGTCAAATAAAGTTTGGAATAATTTTGATTGATTTTCATGAATTACACATAACATGCATGATAAAAGTAAACAGCATGACAAACAATTTTTTTTATTTAGTCAAAATAAAAGTCATAGATCACATGACCCTAACTCTTAAGCTTGTAAGTTATAAACAGTGAGGATTGCCAATTCCTCTACAAGCTTTATGATAAATGCTTAGCCAGAGCCAGCACTTAAAATAACCCTGTCAGAAACCCCTTAAACCCCTGACCATGGTTTCGTGCTTTGGCACTCCTCAGAGAGGTGTCAGTTTATTATTACATTCGTTTTAATCTACCATAAAAAAGTTAGTACATTTATATTATGTATAAATAAATAAATAAATAAATAAATAAAACGAGAAATAGTGAAATAGGGTTTAGGAACTGGAATGAGAGAATATGGGCACTAGTAAATTAAGTGAAAAAATTGTTAGTTGGTAAGATAGTACAAAGTAGAGTAGAATAGATAGAGAATGAGCAGATAATCAGCACTATTTAAAGAAGACAGTGATAATATTTATTAATTATGTTCATTTTATTTATAGTGTGGAAATTTGTAGCAACTAAATATTTTAATTATTGTAAATAATTTTATTTATTTATATTATTTTCAAACTTAGTTCTCTGATTTTCACTTTTATTCCAAACCTATATGAAAATATTTTGCCACACTCACCCACATTACATGTTTAATTGAGTAGTGAAAGGAATTATGCCACTATCATGATTTTTCTGTCAGAGGGAGTATTTAAAAGCATTTTTTCAGCAATTAACATGATACTAGAAATACATACTTTATAAAAATTATTTTAGATGTGATGGTTATTACTTGTTTGCTTTACCATCTGAGAAAGTATTATAACTGGCTAATAGTTTTATCATCATCATTAATGTCAATATAATCCATTACAGTCAAACAGGATTTGAGTATAAAAATGAGTTAATTCATATAAGTTGCACTTAAATACATGATGGAAGTGAAGACAGATCAGAATGATCAATATCATCCAGAAAATGGTTCATTATAATATTTAGATATGGTCAATATCATCAACAGTGAACACAAATAAAAACTTATGAAACTGTAGGCTTGACAAATAGGTAAGTCAATTTTTGGTCTTTTATTCACTAATTGAGTGCTGATTTTTATTTTTAGTTTATGGGAGAATAGTTTGTTTTTGTTTCAATTTCTTATATATTTAGTCAAGCATTGATGGCTTAGTGGTTAGCATAGCTACCTCCCAAGCAGCTGGTCCAGGTTTGCTTCCCGGTCAATGCATTTGACATATGAAAAAAAAAAGATAATTATTTAATATTTATACTTATTTTAATTATTAATACAAGGATTAATAAAAGTGTGATTCAATCTTACAACACTTATATAAATGATTATAGGTATAAAATTATTAATATTGTATTTTTATCTGGTTATGTCATTTCCACTTTGAATTTTTAGCAGTGTTAGAAAATGGAAGTTATTAATATCACATGCTCGATGAATCAACTAGTCTGTTCTATTCTGTAATATTTATTAGCATGCAAAGAGTTATTTATTTATATATTATGAAGAATAGTTTACTTTTATTTTAATATGATATACAATTCTGTGTACATATATAAAAATACATGTTGAAAATGAATGTAACACCCACTTATAAAAAATATGTACATACTATATATGCACTATGAAGAAGAAAAAAATTAATTATTTTTTAATAATTTCAAATATTTTCCTATTTTATTTCATATTTTCTCGATTGCAAATAATTAAAACTGTAAGTGTGGAAAATGAGAATATATCAGAATTACTACATTTATTACATTTTCATCAAACAAATTGTCTAATAAAATAAGATTTAAAATTAAATATAGAAATAAAACAAACAAATTCCTTTTTAAAACTTGCTTTTTATATGACTATAATGATGAAAAAGAAATCCAATGTTTCAACTATTTGATATAGTCTTTTTCGAGGTACACTAAAATAAAATAAAACACCACATACACCAAAAAAAATAAAAAAATAAAAAAATTATATTAAAAATTACAAAATATATTCATAACCAAAAATTTACCTTATCTCCCACTCCCCTTTTTTTATTACAAACAATCACAACCTAAACACAAACTTTTTATTTCATTTTTAAAAAAAAAAAACAATTATATTGTAATGGATTTGGTTTATTTGTTATTCGCCGAAATATCCCAGACTGGCCCACAATTGTAAAGAATATGGATATTTTCTGTTTATTTTTGATTAGTCTATTACATATCAATTAATTAGCTATCACCAAAATATCCTGGACTGGCCATCAATTGTAACGGATATTGATTAGCTTATTATTTTTTGTATTGATTATATCAATTAGCTATTGATTGAATAAATTATTTTCTCTTTACCTTAAACCTTTAAACTTTACCCTATATTTTATTATCAAAATTTTATTAGTTCAACCTTTTGTTTTCTTATTGATTTATATTCGATTATCTGTTATATCTTGGTGATACCTGACGTTACAATACAAGCAGAGAGCAAATACAGTTACAAATTTAAATTCGTATCTGTACCTTTGATCGAACCCCGAAACAATACGAACATATTATCTCGGCATTATTTTTCCCTATCAAGAACTCTCGGCTGCTGAACAAAGCAAACTATTTCTAAGAAATTTAACAAATGTCCAATGCTTGCTATTTATTTTTTATAATTTTGAGATTATCACAAACAAGCAGCACACGAATGCTTTAAAATTAACTTTACCCTTTAATCAATAAATTAACAGATTTTTCCCCCTCCCATAGCATGGTGATAGGAGAATAAAGAAAGTCTAAGCACTTTAAGAATAATAAATAATGTTTAATAACACACACGCTTATATAAAATACATAACAATAAAAATACACACACACTTATATAAAATACATAGCAACAATAAAATAGAATAAAATACATCAAATACTATAGTTACATATTAAGCTCTCATGAAGTTCTATTGGGCAGTGTTCTATATCTATCAAGATTATTCCTTTCAAAATTAGTTCTTATTGTCTAGTTCTTTCTTTTTTTATTTACAAAAATTTAAAAGCAGAAAGTGCATGCATGCTTAACGGTTACCTAGGTTTTTCCTTTGCAGCTGTTCCCATTGACAGTCTTTCCGAGCACTCTTTACTGTCCTGTGGGAGATCACCCCTTTTTTGTAGAGATGGTATGTCCTTCACAAACTGTCAGCTGGATGGGTCCCTCTTTGAATATGATTTTGTTACTTGAACGCCTCAATCCTTAGTTCTTCTATTATTTAGGTAAATTTTAGGGCATTCATTTATGTAAGCAGTGGTCTATCTAGCAGGTCAGGAATAGCTGTTATTCATTGTGAGTCAGTCATCAGACTGGTTGAGTATGAACCCACATCCCCTTAAAGCCACTAGCCACACATTTCTTTTATTTCCTTTTTTGCTGATGCTTCTCTGAATTCTCTGCTTGTAATGATCTAGATAAGTCTAATTTTTTTCTTACTTTTTTTTCTTTCTCCATTGTTTTTTGTAAATTTTTAATTAATTCTTACTAATTTCCAATGAATTCTTATCAGTGGAAAGGACATATCTTTAATTAGTGGAAAGAATGTAGGTTTAATTAGACAAACTATAATTATAAAAGAACTTTTCCTTCAGATCCATTTCTCTTTGTTTGTGGAATTTAATTAGTCCAACATATTTCCACACCTCTATTGGTACAGCCATATTGTTTTTTATATTATATATTTCATTTATTTTTTTCAAGTTTATAATTCATTTTCCCAAGTTTACAATTTATTTTAACGTATTACAATATATAGCTTAAAGAGAGAAAGAGACACATTTCTTTATGCATCCCCTCCCCTTCTCTTATAATAAATCAGAAATAACTTCCAAACATTCAGCTAACTCATAGTTTAAAAGAGAGAAAGAGACTAATTTCTTTATGCACCCCTCTCCCCTTCTCTTACTATAAAAGAAATCAAAAGTAATTTCGACATTTAGCTAAATCTCAACCTTTTTTCTTTTTCTTTTTAAATTTCTAGTAGCTAACTTATCTACCCTTATCAATAAATATATATATGTGTGGCAATGACTATGTAGTCGTCACATTACACTCCACCCATTTTTTGAGAATTCAAATCAGGTTGAATCTTAGTCTGAGATGAGAACTTATTTTAATTCTTCGCTCTTAGCCCTTACTTCTGCTTCTATTAAATAATTTTCCACTCTATCATGATGAGTGATGATGATGAGGATAAATACAGAGAGACAACTAGGCAAAACTACTCAATTTATACTGATCGATTTTTTCTGATCAACCCAATTTAATCTCCATGCATACAAGACCATGGCATGACTTACCTTCTTCCAAACAGCACAAAAGTGGTTCGAAGTGTGTGAACAGCAGGGTATTCTACTGACTGTTCAACTTGCGTAAACAACAAATTCTTATTTCTTTATATTTTAGTTTATTTTCTTGATAATAATTCTTACTATATTTTATGTGGCTCAGAATTTCATCCAGCAGGGATAATGAGCCTAGGATTCTTACTGGTACTTCATTATGAATGATTTACTGCAGGAAGTCATGTATATCTACAGTTAGCAAAGAGATGGCTGAATCAGGCTCAAAATACAATCCAAACATAATACACCCACACACACATATATGCCTCCATCTGCAATGTCATACATCTATCAGTGATATCTATCATTTAATTATTATCACTATTATTCATTTATTTTATTAATTATTAATTATTAATTGGCTCATTAATGAGCCTGAACAATTTTTATTTCTACCTTTACTTTTATTTACTTGCGAATTATAGCCGCATTTACAACTGATATATCATTGCATTAATGAATTACTTACAGATTTCTCCCTTTCTTTCCTTTTTTTTTTGTTATTACTTTTATTTATGACATTTTGCCCCACTTTGCTTGACTGCACTAAATCGCCCATTAAATTAATCATTGATAGAACATTCCGTGAACACTATTTTTTTTCTAATTATTATGTTTAGCTTTAATTATTTCTCATGAGACAATTTGCCCCACCTGTCATATGTTTATTAATTCATCCCTTTCCTTGCTATATTCTCCTTTGTTTTTGTTTTTGACTTTATTGCTCGAAATTCTATGACATTAACTGTTTGATGAAACCGACATATCCATCCGAGTATATTTCCTTTAACTTAGTTTTTATCTGGAGGCTCCTTATTATTCTTTCTACAGTACATATAGCCACTTGTGCTGGGGACTGGAGCACTATTACATTGCCCACTAAAGTCTGCATGCTAATTTTAATAATTTAGATCTGAATCTCTTCCAATCTGCCCTGACACTTTAGCTCTTTCAAATCTACCTGAAAATGTCTTGTTTCCTTCCCAGTAATCATGATGATGGTTGAATTGCATCCTATCTCTATGAAGATCTTTGAACTGGGGTTTAAATCCCCGATCCTCTGCCTTATAATTAGGCCTAGTGCTGTCAAACGCATTCAGCAACTCAGAAACCTGTTCAACAGTCTTTCTTTCTTTGCCTATAAGCATTTGTTCCACATTATTATTACTTTCACTACTTACTTGCAAGCACTTTCTTGCACTTTTTTGTTCTTTACTGTTAGCTTTGGTTGTCTCTATTATATTTTCTATTTTATTTTCACCCTTTTCTACCCTTCTATCTTCTCAACTGTTCCCACTAACTAATTTACATTCAGTCGTAGATTTTCTATAACCTTTTCATTTTCATCTTTTATCACTTCAATTTTTTCCTCTTGCTCTAACTTAAATTGCTCTATTTCATGGCACATTGTTTCCAGTTTATCTTCTACATATTCCATCTCATCATTTACCTTCAACTCAACACCATGTTTTAATTAATCCCACTCTCCCAGAAGGCGCTGCTCTATTTTTCTGAGTAATTCCTCCTGGTGATCCAACCTTTCATTCATGATTGTAACCTGATATGAGGTTTGTTTACATATTTCATTTACCTCTTCAACTATTTGACTAAAATTCTTATTTAGCTGTTTGCTCCAATCTTCTATCATCCTTCTATTCCTTTCATCTCTTTCACTCAGTTCCCTAGCAAACTGTTGCTGGTTTTCCATTATTTTCCTGAACATATCCATAATAACGTAGTTTCTACCTTATTTTTCTCTTCCCATTTATCATCATCCATTGTCTCCATTCCCTTGCTAATTTCTATCTCTCCTTCACTGTCTATTTCTCTGGATGGTTTCATTTGTCCTTTGGAGGTTTTTTCTACTTTGCTCACTGGAGTGCCCATTTTTGTTTTCGATCTCATGTGCATCAAATCTGTCTAATTCATGCAATAATCACTTATAGTTTATTTATTATAACTGCTTTACTAGTCTAACCCTCACCTTACAGGATTATCTTACTCTCTTTAATTTATATTTTACTGACACTAGGCACATTTGTTCGACTCTCCCCCATCTCACTCACTAATTCTCACTCATCTCCACCTGCCTTCAAGATCCCTCTGCAACTGTCTCCAATTTATGATCTAACTTCCCAAATTATATGATGTTCTCTTTTTCCCCTTTTCCCCCATTATTATTTTATTTCTTGCTTTTGTCTACTACCAAGCTTTCTTTCCTTTTTTCGTTTTAAACTTTATTCACTGCGTAATCTATTTCATTTTTCCATACTCAAATTCATGTGGGCTGAATTTGTAAATGTGATAACCCCAGACTGACCCTCAATTGTAACGGATTTAGATATTTGCTTATTATTTATTAAATTAGCTGAAATATCCCGGACTGGCCCCCAATTGTAACGGTTATGGATATTTTTGCTTATTTATTACAATATCAATTAGATATCACCGAAATATCCTGGACTGGCCCCCAATTGTAATGGTTATGGATTCATTGTTTGTTATTACATATCAATTAGCTATCGCTGAAATATCCCAAACTGGCCCCCAATTGTAATGGTTTTAGATATTTTGTATATTACATATCAATTAGCTATCACCGAAATATCCCAGACAGGCTCGCAATTGTAATGGATTTGGTTATTTTATTATTTTTATATATATCAATTAGTTGTATAGTATCATTTAGCTATGGGTGGAATACATTCTTTTCTCTTTACTCTAAACCTTTAACCTTTCAACTTTACCCTATATTTTATTATCAAAATTTTATTAGTTCAACCTTTTATTTTCTTATTTATTTATTCGACCATCTGTTATATCTTGGCAATACCTGATGTTACAATACAAGCAGAGAGCAAATACAGTTACAAATTTAACTTCATATCTGTACCCTTGACCGAACCCTGAAGCAATGCGAACATATCTTGGCATTATTTTTCCTGATCAAGAACTCTTGGCTGCTGAACAAAGCAAACTATTTCTAAGAAATTTAACAAATGTCCAGTGCTTGCTATTTATTTTTTATAATTTTGAGATTATCACAAACAAGCAGCACATGAATGCTTTAAAATTAACTTTACCCTTTAATCAATAAATTAACAGATTTTCCCCCTTCAGTAGCTTGGTGATAGGAGAATAAAGCAAGTCTAAGCACTTTAAGAATAATAAATAATGTTTAATAACACTCACACTTATATAAAATACATAATAACAATAAAATACACACACCCTTATATAAAATACATAGCAATAATTAAATAGAATAAAAAATACATTGAATATTAAAGTTATATATTAAGCTCTCCTGAAGTTCTATTGGGAGTATTCTATATCTATCAAGATTATTCCTTCCAAAATTAGTTCTTATTGTCTAGTTCTTTCTTTTTTATTTACAAAAATTAAAAAAAAAAAGTGCATGCATGCTTAACGATTACCTAGGTTTTTCCTTTGCAGTTCCCATTGGCAGTCTTTCCGAGCACTCATTATTATCCTGTGGGAGATCACCCTTTGTTGTAGAGATGGTATGTCCTTCACAAACTGTAGACTGGATGGGTCCCTCTTTGAATATGATTTTGTTACTTGAACACCTCAATCCTTAGTTCTTCTATTATTCAGGTAAATTTTAGGGTGTTCATTTACATAAGCAGTGGTCTATCTAGCAGGTCAGGTATAGCTATTATTCATCATGAGTCAGTGGTCAAATGGGTAGAGTACAAACCCATATCCCCTAAATTCCACTAGCTGCGCATTTCTTTCATTTCCTTTTTTGCTGCTGCTTCTCTGAATTCTCTGCTTGTAATGATCTAGATAAGTCTAATTCTTTTCTTGCTTTTCTTTCCTTTGTCCATTGTTTTTGTACATTTTTAATTAATTCTTACTAATTTCCAATGAATTATTATCAGTGGAAAGACCATATCTTTAATTGGTGGAAAGAATGTAGGTTTAATTAGTCAAACTATAATTATAAAAGAACTTTTCCTTCAGATCCATTCCTCTTTGTTCATGGAATTTAATTAATCCAACATATTTCCACACCTCTATTTGTACAGCCATATTTTTTTTTATATTATATATTTCATTTATTTATTTTTCAAGTTTATTATTCATTTTTCCAAGTTTACAATTTATTTTAATGTATTACAATATATAGCTTAAAGAGAGAAAGAGACGCATTTCTTTATGCATCCCCTCCCCTTCTCTTATAATAAATCAGAAATAACTTCCAAACATTCAGCTAACTCATAGTTTAAAAGAGAGAAAGAGATGAATTTTTTATGCACCCCCCTCCCCTTCTCTTACTATAAAAAAAATCAAAAGTAATTTTGACATTTAGCTAAATCTCAACCTTTTTTCTTTTTCTTTTTAAATTTCTAGTAGCTAACTTATCTACCCTTATTAATAAATATATACATGTGGCGATGACTTTATGTGGTCGTCACAATATATATCCTTTAAAACATTTAATTAAAAACCTATATATATATATATATATATATTTAAACATATAATTAAAAACCTATATATATATATATATATATATCCTTTATATAATGTGTTTAAATTGTGATTGTTTGTAATAAAAAAAGGGGGAGTGAGAGATAAGATAACTTATCTACCCTTATTAATAAATATATACATGTGGCGATGACTTTATGTGGTCGTCACAATATATATCCTTTAAAACATTTAATTAAAAACCTTATATATATATATATCCTTTATATAATGTGTTTAAATTGTGATTGTTTGTAATAAAAAAAGGGGGAGTGAGAGATAAGATAATTTTTTTGTTATGAATATATTTTGTAATTTTTAATATTTTTTTTAATTTTTTTTGGAATATGTGATGTTTATAATTATATATATATTGTACCAGTCAAAATAGTATGCTCACTTAACAAGATTCAAATCCTAAGCAAACGTACCTCAAATCCGATCATGCTTGAGAGACACAGTTCTGGAGCAGTCCTGAATTGTAACCTATTTGCCTATTCTTCGAATCTCTGACCCAATGAACAACAATTCTGAGAACACAGTAAAATTATTTTAATTACGTGCCCAAAAGCAAAGCGGTAGAGCATAAGATCAGACTGATGATGATGATCGAGATTGGAGTAGCCCAGGAATTACATTTATTATAGTTATTTATTAATGCTAGGCTCCTAGTTAAAGAAAATAGTTCTAAATATTAACTAGAAAATAATTCAAAAACAACAAACCAGGATTTACATGAAATTATCTATATATTTAATGAATGTAAAAAACGCATATATATATATATATATATATATGTTATAAAATTGCTTCACGCTTGGAGTGATCTTATACATTTTGAAAACTTGGGATTTGTTTTATAAAATCCCCTTTACATCAATTATTTCACGAATATAATTTTATAGAATGTGTTATAAGTTGTGCGGGTTAATATGCCAAATTACAAATGTTTACAAATGAAATGCTGTGGATGTACAAAACAATCTACAAGATTGGAACAGATTCGGATTACAGAAAGATACATGATAATTTAACATTAATCATTTTAACAAATAAATATAAATGTATGGTCTCAATCGTTTATTTACAATCTTATCATCATTACATATGTTTGATAGGCATTGTTTGGACATAGCATCTTTAGAATAAGTATACATAAGAAACTAACAATGTGCAATATATACGAGAATAAATTATACAAATTGAGTTACGTCTCTGGGAATCGATAACACTTTTTATTAAACGAAAGCAGTTTTAAGATCAACATACTGAACATATTTTATGAAATGAATCATTATCTTTAACACATCTTTGTGAGGTGGACAGTGATTGAATTAAAGAGCAAAGTAACAGTACTAGCATACAATAAAGAAATAAGGTCTCATGGCGATTATGGTTATTTTATCATTTTAAAAGAATATTTGAAACGAACTTAGATGGGATATGTCCGCGCATTCTGGCGGAGTGATATCAAAAGAGAGGCTGGATTTGAGAGCCCAAATCTGGATATGCTGTCATTTGCAGCATATAAACCTCATAAACTTTATGTTCTACAGGAAGTAGTGTCCCTGATTACGAATGATTTTGAAAAGTAGGATGGGAGCTTCAGGCTCATCCCTAATGACAAAACAATTGAGAAATGGAAAAGATAAAATATCAGAATAAAGAAAATGTATGCCAGCAATGTTTATATAATTTTATATTATTACTTAAAGTTTGGAAAGGGTCTAACCTCTTGTGCAACAATCTGTTTTCAATTCTGAGTCATTTAACAAATCATAATGAATAATAACTTTTATTAAATTATTAAGCTAATAAAATTTATGTTTAAATTCAATTCCCATATACGTATTAATTAAAGAATTAGCCCTCTGGGCAATGGTAAGAAAAGGTAGAATTTTATATTAGGTGTCTCAATCTTTTATGAAGGCATCTAAACAACAAAATAAGCATCCACAATAAAACTTTTAGGTATACAACCAACCTAGAGAACGATTTTTATTTTAAATAAACAAATGAATATATTTTTACTAATGAATTTAATTAAAGTTGCGAGGTTGACTGATACCAACATATTAGAGAAAATAATATATATATTAAACAAAATAAGTTGTATATATTTAATTGGCCACATAAAGTTATATAAACATAAATTAAGCATGAAAGCAACATATATTTAGAATTACATAAGTATTAATAAAGGATTATAGAGAGAGAGAGAGAGAGTTTACAAGCAAAACTAGCAAAACATCATAAATGAATCTATGACTTAATTTAGCTACAAATTATAAATCACCCGTGAATGTTTGTATTAAGGCAGCTCTAAATTACATGATTTTACCTAAGATATCAGCATAACAGGGTCATTAGCAATCAGCAGTCGAAAGCAATCATGTTGTATATAGTTGGCCGGATGGAACATGGCAGTTGCAGGCAGACAGTTCTACAAGAGAAGAAGAGAAAGGTGATAGATTCCTCTAGTCATGCTTCATTGTGCAGGACTTGTGTTGGCTTCTTAAAAGTAATTAAACTCAACTGACTAAAAACTCCTCTGAACTAAAAACTGAAAGTAACTAAAAACTCCCTTCCTTTGTTCTGTGGCTCCTTTTATAACATTTTAATACTGCTCAGAATGCAATTTCGTATACCAACCCTATCTTTGTAATCCCTTTAAAAACAACATTTAATTAGCAAAATATTTTTAACAGATAAGGCTCGAAATACCATTTTAGCTGTTTTGAAAGATTTGATAACAACTGATAAACGATTTGTTTTCGATCTTAATTAAGATTTATAAATTTTAATTACAGACAATGATCTGACTAGAAATAAAGATAATTTCAGTATTTCAAGCCTTCCCCATTTTTTCTTTGATGTTACATTCCAATAGTTTAATTAAATACTTTAAATCAAAATACATATAGATATAACAAAAAAAATTACAATTATATAAAGAAAATGTTTAGTTGTCAGCAATAAACCTTAATAACATTATTGCTTCATTCATATATACATGCATCACACACACTACTGTTTTACTATACTAAATAACAATTAATTTTACTAATTTCTCCAATGATTTGGCATACAGTGTGTGAGTGAATAGCATATATTTATAGCAAGCTCTGAATTGCGGACCCCTAGGAGGTTAGTATAGATGGTAAAACATGAAGCTCGATGATGATTAGACATCAATTGCTTCATTCTTTCCCACTTAAAGTGATAAAAAAAAATCAATAAAAAAATACCTTAGTTGGAGTCTACTATCATTTTGGTGGGAAAAACAACCCTAATAAATGAGCGTTAAAAAAACTGCCTGTTATTTGAATCGAGTTTCTAGTAGGGAAATGACAAAATCTTTCATTCATTTCTTCCTTATTGCAACTTATTATTACTTTAGATTTGGTGTAGGGATTCAAAACATGAGAATGTCCATTTTCATTTTCCATTGTCTTCAACGTTGTTTACCCATGGCTGCTGCTTCTTAGTTTGTTTTTTTCAATAATATTTTCCTGGATCTGGAGGTATATAAGGGTTATATGTATGTCTTTCTAGATATCTTACAAAAATATCAAAAACATTCACAATATTGTGCTTTGGTATATTATTATATTGTTCATTATTAAAAGTATCTTGCTTTAAAAGAATTTCTGTAACTTTTTGTGATCTAATGGCTCCCCTTATAACATATTCACTTTGGGAGTTGAGAAGTTTTTCTCCATCTTTTATGAAACTATTTTTTTCAACATATGTCCATGCTTTAAAACAAAGTTTATCATTTCTGTTCAATGAGTTCAGCTCCTCATCTTTTTTCATAAATAAATAATTATGGGATTTATTAAAATGGGCAGTATTGCACACAACTAAAGATCTGTCCCCTTTGTTCATTTTCATATCAGGAGGCCATTCAGCATCATCTCTAATTTTTAACTTTGATGTCTTCATTAATCCTTTATCATCACTTTTCCACAGAACATCTTTATAATTATTATGAAAATATAACTCAGAATTATTCATTATTATTTCAGAAGATTCATCCAAAACAGTATGTATTGTTCTATTCATATTTTTCATCATCGATACAGCCACTCTATTAGAGAGTGCCTGATATAATCACTTTGAGATGGGCTGGCTTGCAGTAAATTTGAAACCACCATTTCCTCAGTACTTTCTTCATCCTTAGCTAAATCTGCTAGAGTAAAACTTTGACTATGAGTAATCTCTGTCAAATCTACTTCTTTACAATTTTGTTGAGTAGAATTGGCATTTGTATTCACTAACATAATCTCATGAGGTTCCAACCTTATTTTAGTTGGTCAATGTTCTGTGTCCTCTGATCCACTGTCTTTTAAAAGTGCTTCCATGAAAACTGTCTTATCTTTGGTTTCGGCATCAATATCCTTTGATCCAAGGGTAGAACCATCTTCAAATCTTTCCAGTTCTCTTGTTTGGTTCATCAGATTTTCTATTTGGTTAGCATTCTGCTTCTTTGCAGTATCTTCAATATTATTCACTACTTTCATGTCTTCCATTACTGTGTTTTCCAAAATTGTTTCTTCACAGGTTAGATCAATAAGCTCCCTTTGCTTGGGAATAAATACATCTTTGAAACCATCAGCTGGTGTGTCCTGAGTGATAGTAAGATCAATATTTGATTTTAGTCCAGTTGATTGGCACTCTATTATAACAATCGGAAGTAAGTGGAGATCGAATCTAACCACAAAAACAATATCTGCAACTACCAGGGTGCCATCTAGGCATTTGAGCCTAGAAAAATTTATAAAGTAGGCAGATACGCGCTGTTAAGATTCCACTTTATTTAAATATTCCGATCGTTAGCCCAAGTCACTAGCTCAGTGAGTAGCAGAGATAATAAAATATAACTTTTATATCTTAAATATAAAAGAATAAAAGCCACTGCCAGAAATTAACACATAAAAATATTTATTTACGCACATATAAAATCATTCCAAATTCGAGGAATAAGTTTAACCTTTAGATTTTTATATTAACTTGTAAATTTACATTTAAAAAGATTTCAATAAGTTTAATTTTTATTTAGTGAGTCGAGTATGAATAGACTATACAGGTCTGCATTTGAAAAGAAAATATTCTTTTCCTTATTTAACCTTAGGCCAAAAGTTCGTAGTCAAAACGGCGCCAATCCATCTGATACATTTATGTATTCAATGTAGCATGAAAATATGACAACACAAAATAATGTACTGTCAGGAATGTACATCTGAACAGTAAGTAGAATTAGAGAAGACATTGACTCTCCACCAACAGGAATGTTACATCTGTTGGCAAGTAGAACAATAAACAAAAACTCCATAGGAATGGACTGCGGTCTTCTGCCGACTTACAAACCCATCCATAGGCAACAGAAGGTGTGTGGCATATATATGCAATCCTGCCCATAGCGAATCTCATACTACATCTACTAATTACACAAATATATCCAATCCATTGAGCCAATTCAACTACGAAACGAATAACCTAAGATTACCCTCCCTTAATATAACTTTACAAAACTATATAGCCATTCACGCCCGACTTAAATTTAACATTTTGATACGTTTGCACAAATGAATTTTATAAAATTTGTTTTAAAATGTTGAGTATAGATCAGCTGCACAGATTCCACGGTCAAAATCAATTCCAAATTAAACACAACCGATCAAAATACAAAGCCATCGATAAACGTCACTTGCATAGGGAATATACAAATCCCATTAGCATTCATCGTAAGATGCTGCAGTGATATCATTGAACCATATATTCTAATCGAATGTGAAAACCACTACATAATCAACCGCTAAAGAATCTATGCAACGTCTATACCCAACCTAAATTTCATCATTTAAAATTTAAACAATAAACAATTTATAGAATAAGAAAAAAAAAATGGAAATATTTTTTATCAATCAAAAAACATATAAAATTAAACATTATTAATTTGATTTTAAACTTAAAAAAGTCAGATGGAAGTTCATAAACTTGAACGAAAGTTCTTAATTATTTTTAAATTTAGAGTTCATGTCAATGTAGCTTACGGTAGAAGAGTCCAGGTTTCTGCTTTTAATTCCCGCGATGCCTCCATTGGAAGATAATGTTCTGGAGATGGCAATAGCTGGTTCAAGGTATCACAGTCTTTTCCTTTTTCTTTTTTAAATAGAGAGTGTGGTATGTGCATACTACCACAACTCTCAAACACACAACGCTGGAACTGGAACTCAATATTTCTCTTTTTATAGTAAATCTCCAGATTGAATGAACAAAGACGTCACTAATCCAAATTTTCGTTCGGGTCCGGGCTGAGGCTTGGTGCTTCCATTGGTCAAGCTAAAATCTCTTTATTCTCTTATCTAATTTACTCTCTGACTTTTTAATTAGACAGCTTTTGGATAATTAATAAACAATCATTTCCATTTACAGATTACAGGAATTAATTAATACCTGTTTTTATTTTTACTTACGTTATTTCTTTTTTAAACTATTTTTATATTTAAATCTTTTTTATAAAAAAAGTACATTCAAATACCTTTTTTTATTTATTAAAAAAAAATATTTTTAAAGTTTAGCATCTGTGCGAATATATACGTTTAACAAACATTTTAATTTTAGCGTTTAGTTTTTTTTTCTTTTTAATACACTTATTTTTATATGCGAACTTAAAAGTTTTTATTTCAATTTAATGTAACGACATATTTATATATCGTTACATATCAGTAAACTTCCTCAAAAAAATAAAAACATTTAAAAAAAAAAAAAAAAGAATTTACTTAGTGTTAGTAATTACGTTACACAAATTTGTTATATATGAAATTTCAAAAGGACAAAACTTTTTTTTTAAAAGACAAAACAGTAATTACAAATATAATGATAAAAAAAAAGACTGATGATTCCTTACTACCAGCTAAATTTCTGCCCCCTCCCTTCCAAGTTTCTTTTCTTCAACTTTTAAGTATTATTTAGGCAAGTTAAACGATTAGATTTTAAACAAGACTTTTTTTTTTAAAAAAAAATTATGATTTATATTTATTAATTACATTTTATTTATTACTTTTTATTCTTCGTATTTCTCTTTACATATGCGCAATTTTTCTTACTGGCAGTACCTTTAAGACAAAATTTCAAACTGTAACTCCACGTCAATACAACAAATATATTTATACAATTTCAGAAAAAAATTTATGGGCATGATTCACTTTTAAAATTCTCAGGGCACTTGTGTTTATTAAAGATTGGTCCAAGTTGGGTAGCCAGTTATAACAATCGGAAGTAAGTGGAGATCGAATCTAACCGCAAAAACCATATCTGCAACTACCATGGTGCCATCTAGGCATTTGAGCCTAGAAAAATTTATAAAGTAGGCAGATACGCGCTGTTAAGATTCCACTTTATTTAAATATTCCGATCGTTAGCCCAAGTCACTAGCTCAGTGAGTAGCAGAGATAATAAAATATAACTTTTATATCTTAAATATAAAAGAATAAAAGCCACTGCCAGAAATTAACACATAAAAATATTTATTTACGCACATATAAAATCATTCCAAATTCGAGGAATAAGTTTAACCTTTAGATTTTTATATTAACTTGTAAATTTACATTTAAAAAGATTTCAATAAGTTTAATTTTTATTTAGTGAGTCGAGTATGAATAGACTATACAGGTCTGCATTTGAAAAGAAAATATTCTTTTCCTTATTTAACCTTAGGCCAAAAGTTCGTAGTCAAAACGGCGCCAATCCATCTGATACATTTATGTATTCAATGTAGCATGAAAATATGACAACACAAAATACTGTACTGTCAGGAATGTACATCTGAACAGTAAGTAGAATTAGAGAAGACATTGACTCTCCACCAACAGGAATGTTACATCTGTTGGCAAGTAGAACAATAAACAAAAAACTCCATAGGAATGGACTGCGGTCTTCTGCCGACTTACAAACCCATCCATAGGCAAACAGAAGGTGTGTGGCGTATATATGCAATCCTGCCCATAGCGGATCTCATACTACATCTACTAATTACACAAATATATCCAATCCATTGAGCCAATTCAACTACAAAACGAATAACCTAAGATTACCCTCCCTTAATATAACTTTACAAAACTATATAGCCATTCACGCCCGACTTAAATTTAACATTTAGATACGTTCGCACAAATGAATTTTATAAAATTTGTTTTAAAATGTTGAGTATAGATCAGCTGCACAGATTCCACAGTCAAAAACATTCCAAATTAAACACAACCGATCAAAATACAAAGTCATCGATAAACGTCACTTGCATAGGGAATATACAAATCCCATTAGCATTCATTGTAAGATGCTGCAGTGATATCGTTGACCCATATATTCTAATCGAATGTGAAAACCACAACATAATCAACCGCTAAAGAATCTATGCAACGTCTATACCCAACCTAAATTTCATCATTTAAAATTTAAACAATAAACAATTTATACAATAAGAAAAAAAAAATGGAAATGATTTTTATCAATCGGAAAACATATAAAATTAAACATTATTAATTTGATTTTAAACTTAAAAAAGTCAGATGGAAGTTCATAAACTTGAACGAAAGTTCTTAATTATTTTTAAATTTAGAGTTCATGTCAATGTAGCTTACGGTAGAAGAGTCCAGGTTTCTGCTTTTAATTCCCGCGATGCCTCCATTGGAAGATAATGTTCTGGAGATGGCAATAGCTGGTTCAAGGTATCACAGTCTTTTCCTTTTTCTTTTTTAAATAGAGAGTGTGGTATGTGCATCCTACCACAACTCTCAAACACACAACGCTGGAACTGGAACTCAATATTTCTCTTTTTATAGTAAATCTCCAGATTGAATGAACAAAGACGTCACTAATCCAAATTTTCGTTCGGGTCCGGGCTGAGGCTTGGTGCTTCCATTGGTCAAGCTAAAATCTCTTTATTCTCTTATCTAATTTACTCTCTGACTTTTTAATTAGACAGCTTTTGGATAATTAATAAACAATCATTTCCATTTACAGATTACAGGAATTAATTAATACCTGTTTTTATTTTTACTTATACGTTATTTCTTTTTTAAACTATTTTTATATTTAAATCTTTTTTTATAAAAAAAGTACATTCAAATACCTTTTTTTATTTATTAAAAAAAAATATTTTTAAAGTTTAGCATCTGTGCGAATAATATATACGTTTAACAAACATTTTAATTTTAGCGTTTAGTTTTTTTTTCTTTTTAATACACTTATTTTTATATGCGAACTTAAAAGTTTTTATTTCAATTTAATGTAACGACATATTTATATATCGTTACACTATATTCATACTCATATCATCTGAAGAATTTGGAATAATGGCCATATTCTTGATCTCTGGCTTTGTTTCCATAGATTTACATTTGACATCTAAAACCACATTGTTAGCACTACAATTCACTGTCTCTGGGGTCACATCTATCATCTTACTCTCTTTCTCCTCAGCAGCTGTGGCAGTATTACTGTTGTCTGTTTTACTTTCACTTGATTTTATATGACCAGCAAGGCGGGTTCTTTCAAAATGCAGTTTTTGTCTAACTTCTTTCATCCACTCCATGAATTCCTTCTTTTGCTCTTCAATTTGTTTCCATCGTTCTTCAGACTCTTTCCTCATATCTTGAAGCATACTAGATAGCATGGCTATGACATCCTTTTCTTCCTCTGGCATCATTGTTCTTATGTTTTCTTCTTAATTCACTTTTATTTTTCTTTTGAAAGATAGTCAATTTTAAATGTCTCTATGAAATATATTTTAATATTTTGATTTAAACGTATTGTCACTTATAATTATTTGAGAATAAGGCTTGTTTCTTTTTTCTTTTATTTTATACAGGATATACACCTCTCTCCCTCCTCTCTTCAACTGTCTTCATTTTGCCATTTTTTGTTGCTGCTGACTGCTTCTGATAACAGGAAAAAATATTTGATCATAACATGTATGTGTATGATCTATTGGAATTCAACTGCCTTGCTGCTTGACTTTTGTTTGTTTTTCTGCACCTATAATAGACTCTTACAAAAAAAATGATTAGTTATTTGTTTCTACAATATAATTTTCTGCTCATGACAATTATACATAGAAAAACAGTGGAAATATAATTTAACTCTCTCTCAAACCCCTAACATCCTGGTTTGAACTTATTTTGATACATAGTTTATTATATTACTGTTGGCACATTTATATGGCACCAGCCAACAGGATATAACAAAAACAATTCCAAATACATCTGGGCTACTCAACTAGTAAATATAAATAAGTATTTGTTACACATTATAAACTCTATTACATATATAATGTACAGAAAATGAATGAAACATGAAGTGCACCTTGTTACAATTTCAAGGTTTATAACTTATGGCTGAAGTACATGGGTTTTATTTATAAAACAGTTTCATTTTTGCGTATATAACATAAGAAACACATTTTATATGTTTATAAAACCAGATACAGAAAAAAAATCACTTATGGGTGAAATACATGGGTTTTAATTGCAAAACATTTTTATTTTCATGTATATAAGATAAGAAACACATTTTATATGTCTATAAAACCAGATACAGAAAAAAAATTCACTTATGGTTGTAACACATGGGTATCAAAATTAATTTCATTTTTAAAAACAAGATTTTTACATTTGTAGCTCTAAACATGGAAAAACAATATTTCTCTATAGTTGCACAACCAGATACAACAAAAACCATTTACATTTATGGTTGCAATGCATGGACATTGGTTTTAATACAAAATTTTCACATTTTATATATATATAAAATCGGAAAACAAACTCGGGTAGGAAGGAAATATACATATCTATCATCAATGATCTTTTACAACCTTTTTTTTAAAACATACATATAAACAGAATTCAGTACTCATGGAATGTGGGTGTTTATATTGAAGCCTCGCGTTGGGAAGCTTAGCCCGGAAAAAAATCCACTGTACCGGTCAAAATAGTATGCTCACTTAACAAGATTCAAATCCTAAGCAAAAGTACCTCGAATACGATCATGCTCGAGATACACAGGTCTGGAGCAGTCCTGAATTCTAACCTATTTGCCTATTTTTCAAATCTTTGACCCAATGAACAACAATTCTGAGGACACAGTAAAATTATTTTAATTCCGTGCCCAGAAGCAAAGCGGTAGAGCATAAGATCAGACTGATGATGATGATCAAGATTGGAGTAGCCCAGGAATTACATTTATTATAGTTATTTATTAATGCTAGGCTCCTAGCTAAAGAAAATAGTTCTAAATATTAACTAGAAAATAATTCAAAAGCAATAAACCAGGATTTACATGAAATTATCTATATATTTAATAAATGTAGAAAATGCATAGATATATATATGTTACAAAATTGCTTCACGCTTGGAGTGATCTTATACATTTTGAAAACTTGGGATTTGTTTTATAAAATCCCCTTTACATCAATTATTTCATGAATATAATTTTATAGAATGTGTTATAAGTTGTGCGGGTTAATATGCCAAATTACAAATGTTTACAAATGAAATGCTGTGGATGTACAAAACAATCTACAAGATCGGAACAGATTCAGATTACAGAAAGATACATGATAATTTAACATTAATCATTTTGACAAATAAATATAAATGTACGGTCTCAATTGTTAATTTACAATCTTAAAATCATTACATATGTTTGATAGGCATTGTTTGGACATAGCGTCTTTAGAATAAGTATACATAAGAAACTAACAATGCGCAATATTTACGAGAATAAATTATACAAATTGATTTATGTCTCTGGGAATCGATAACGCTTTTTATTAAATGAAAGCAGTTTTAAGATCAACATACTGAACGTATTTTACGAAATGAATCATTATCTTTAACACATCATTGCGACTTACTAAGGTTAGGCGGACAGTGATCGAATTAAAGAGCAAAGTAACGGTACTAGCATACAATAAAGAAATAAGGCCTCATGGCGATTGTGGATATTTTATCATTTTAAAAGAATATTTGAAATGAACTTAGATGGGATATGTCCGCACATTCTGGCAGAGCAATATCAAAGGAGAGGCTGGGTTTGAGAGCGCAGATCAGGATATGCTGTCATTTGCAGCACATAAACCTCATAAATTTTATGTTCCACAGGAAGTAGTGTCCCTGATTACGAATGATTTTGAAAAGTAGGACGGGAGCTTCAGGCTCATCCCTAATGACAAAACAATCGAGAAATGGAAAAGATAAAATATCAGAATAAAGAAAAGGGATACCAGCAATGTTTATATAATTTTATATTATGACTTAAAGTTTGGAAAGGGTCTAACCTCTTGTGCAATAATCTGTTTTCAATTCTGAGTCATTTAACAAATCATAATGAATAATACCTTTTATTTATATTATTAAGCTAACAAAATTTATATTTAAATTCGATTCCCATATACATATTAATTAAAGAATTAGCCCTCCAGGCGATGGTAAGAAAAGGTAGAATTTTATATTAGGTGTCGCAATCTTTTATAAAGGTATCTAAACAACAAAATAAAATAAGCATCCACAATAAAATACTTTTAGGTATACAACCAACCTAGTGAATGATTTTTATTTTAAATAAACAAATGAAAATATTTTTACTAATGAATTTAATTAAAGTTGCGAGGTTGACTGATACCAACATATTAGAGAAAATAATATATATATTAAACAAAATAAGTTGTATATATTTAATTGAGCTGCATAAAGTTATATAAACATAAATTAAGCATGAAAACAACATATATTTAGAATTACATAAGTATTAATAAAGGATTATAGAGAGAGAGTTTACGAGAAAAACTGGCAAAACATCATAAAATGGATCTATGACTTAATTTAGCTACAAATTATAAATCATCTGTGAATGTTTGTATTAAGGCAGCTCCAAATTACATGATTTTACCTAAGATATCAGCATAGCAGCATCCTTAGTAATCAGAAGTTGGAAGCAATCATGTTGTATGGTCAGCCGGATGGAACATGGCAGTTGCAGGCATACAGTTCTAAGAGAGAAGAAGAGAAAGGTGATAGATTCCTCTACTCATGCTTCATCGTGCAGGACTTGTGTTGGCTTCTTAAAAGTAATTAAACTCAACTGACTAAAAACTCCTCTGAACTAAAAACTGAAAGTAACTAAAAACTCCCTTCCTTTGTTCTGTGGCTCCTTTTATAACATTTTAATATCACCCAGAATGCAATTTTGTATACCAACCTTATCTCTGTAATCCCTTAAAAGCAACATTTAATTAGCAAAATATTTTCAACAGATAAGGCTTGAAATAACATTTTAGCTGTTTTGAAAGATTTGAAAACAACTGATAGATTTGTTTTCAATCTTAATTAAGATTTATAAATTTTAATTATAGACAACGATCTGACTAAAAATAAAGATAATTTCAGTATTTCAAGCCTTCCCCATTTTTTCTTTGTTGTTACATTCCAATAGTTTAATTAAATAATTTAAATCAAAATACATATAGATATAACAAAAAAAATTACAATTATATAAAGAAAATGTTTAGTTGTCAGCAATAAACCTTAATAACATTGTTGCTTCATTCATATATATATATATTTTAACGGTCAATGAAAAGAACCCTAAACGTATCCACACTACCCGGGCACCATCTAGGCATTTGAACCTAGAAAAATTTATATAGTAGGCAGATACGTAAGTTAAGATTCAAAAAATTTTCTTATATATTTATTATTCTGACCGTTTGCCCAAGGTCACTAGCTCATAGAGTAGCAGAGATTTTAAACATTTATAAGTTTCAATAGATTTCTATTCTCAAAGTATATATTAAATATTTAGAACAATAAAATAAAGGAAGCCACTGCCAGTAATTAACACACAAATAGATTTTTATTAACGCACATTTAAAATTGAGGAATAAATTTATTTTTAGGTTTTAACATTAATATTTTGTTTAAAATTTAAATTACTATTTTAAATAGATCGCACAGATGGATATTTAAATTATATTTTACTTTAGCATGACGAGCATAGATAGTCTACATAGATTTTTTTTTTTCACTTAAAAACTTACCAAAACATTCATTCAGTCTCAGACTAAAAGTTCGTAGCCAACCCAATGTCAGCTTCCAGATATATATTTGCAACTAATGCAATATGAAGATGCTAGCATAAAACCATGCCGACAGGAATGGGCATCTGATGGCATGATATTATTTGAAGGAAATGATCCATGTCTAGATCAGGAAAGGGCATCTGTTAGACTAAGGAATCATGTATATAATTTTTTTTTATTTTAAAGAGTGCTACGTATGGGGAAAGCGGTCTTTCTGCCGTCTTATAAATCCCTGTCCATAGAGCTAGAAGGGGTCAATGGCGCAGGAAATACATCTGCCACCATTTCAACAATATGACTGCCTCTTTGGGGTCATGCATTCAGTTGGGCACATTGCCCTGTATGCTAAACACGCTTCACATTACATTAATATAAACACCCATATATCCTTCCACAAGCATTGCCCTAACTACGAAACAAATAGCCTGACACTAAAATCCTTTAAATTAAACATAAACGAATTTAAACAGTTATTACTCTTTATCCATGCAGCTATCTACACCCAACTTTAATTTAATACATTTTATTTAACAGATAGAAATAAATAACCTAGTTAAACACAAACATAAATAATTAAATTAAAAAAATGGAAATGATTGAAATAGCAAACGTATATAAAAACAAATATTTATAATTGATTTAGAGTTATATTCTTGGTCAGATAAGAGTACTTATTTTCAGTTATTAATTACTTGCAATTTTAGGAAAGTTATTAGATAGATATAATAGTTCATACTTTATGGATTTAATAGATTGAGAAGTCCATCTTCGTGATCACTTTCGTAGATTTTGTCCTTCTTTGAAATAAAACTGTGACTTGCCATGCATCTGGTCAGGAACTGTCATCCAGAGGCCTCAGCTGGTTGTCCGGAAGATTAAATTTATTGCAGACTTCCACATCGTGAAAATCTGCAATATAGCTAGTTATAACGATCTATTCATAGTCAGCTCTAAGATAATAATTATAATAATAATTTGGCTTTTATATTTTTATTAGTCTCTTATCATTAGATCTTGAGATTCAATGAGCAAGATGTCACTAATCCATTCGTGTTTCAGTTATGGTCCGTGCTGTCATTTTCGTGTTTGGATTGGTCATTTAATTCCTTTGTATTCTCTTATCTGACCATTTAATTTATTTTACATGCCTCACGAGATAGTTTGCTTTTGAACAATCATTTAATTAATAAGACAATCATTTCCATTTTCTAAGACTATAGAAATCAACATTATTTCTATTTTTAAATTATCAATCTTTATATCTTTACTTTTTACAAAAAAAATTACTTTCAAATATTTTTATTTTTTAAAAGTTTTTAAAGTTGTCCATCATGCGATCTATATATACGTTAAACAGTTTTTAAATTAAGTTTTTTTTTCTTTTTAATAAATCAATTTTTATTTATGGTCTTTTATTTTAATTTTAAAATAATGTGATGGGATATTATATTCTGTTACAATATATATATATTATAACGTTTTCCATTTTGCTAGGCCTCTACATGCTAATATAAACTGCGCATGAGTTGATCAAGCTATGTCAAAAAAGAAGAAAGTTATATTTCTATTCTAAAAACATAGCTATATTTCCTGATCAACTCGGCCTATTAATTGTTGAGAATTGTACTATTGATGAAATCAGCTTTTAATTTATTTAATCTGGGTGCCAGAATTCCTAAGAATTCGCTGAAATCATCATATAACATCTCACAAATAAAAAAAATACTTTTAAACTAATCGGTATTACATCATACGGTAACGAGAATTATTTTCTCCTTTTTGATTATTATTCCTGGGCTTGTTTAAATATATTGGCAATGTAAATTCCATTTTAAATCTTATTAAACTAATAATAAATTTAATACTAAAAAAATAATAACTATTATTAATAACGCACAATGAAAAGGTTGATAAAAGTAAAATCTCTTTTATTCTAACAAACTAAAAATATTTATAAGTTAAATTACGAATTAACTAAACAGGAAAATACACACACACTAATCCAGATAATGAATCGATTAACAAAAACAGTTAGATTAAGCAATTAAAGCAATTTAATAATGTCCCAAGATCTTGTATAAAATTCTTTATTAGAAAGTCCCTTGAATACGAAAAGAAAAGTCTATATCAGGATGGTAGTCTAAGCTTAGATAAATAATTGTTTGCAAACTTTTAAGTCACTATCAGGAAAATTTATTCTTAACTTACCGGTAAGTTCATGTAGGTTTATGGGATCCCAGATCATGAGAATTTCCATTGGTCTCTCCTGCCGGCATCTTCCATTATTGTTCCGTTCTATAGCTGGAGAAAAGGCACGGTTGTAGTGACCCTTTTATTGCAAAAAGCGGTCTTCACAAGTCCCGTTTCCATGCTTGCGTGACAGCTTGGTACAGCAAGGGGCATACCTGTGTAGAAGTATATTTCTTGCCACAGGTTATGCTCGTGGAAACCTCCACCTTTCAAAGACATAACTAGAAGTTAAAGAGAAGACCCAGATTGAAGTTGTCATCTCCTTTTTATATCGCGCTCCATTTTTGGAACTTCTGCGCACTCTTTTGTCTTTTTATCAGTGTATAAGATAATAATCTTATACACTCTCTCTTAAATTTAAGTTACAAAGTTCTCTTTTTTTTAGCATTATTCTTCCATCTTTAATTAGCTAAAATATTTTTCTTTTAGCTTATACTTTTGGAATTCTTTTAATTTATCTGGATTAGTAATCTGTATGTCATTTATTCTTTCCAATTAGATAAAAAAAAATAAGAATGACAATTTTAACCTTCATTGCACGTTTTAACAAAAATTATACTAATCAAAAAAAATCTAAATTTACTTTTTTAGCTTTTACCAAATGCCAATATATTTGCAACGTATATAAATAAACGTTACAATATATATATATATATATATACACACATCATGCACACTACTGTTTTACTTTACTAAATAAAAATTAATTTTACTAATTTCTCTAATGATTCAGCATACAGTGTGTGAGTGAATAGCATATATTTATAGCAAGGTCTGAATTGCGGACCCCTAGGAGGTTAGTGTAGATGGTGAAACATGAAGCTCAATGATGATTAGACATCGATTGCTTCAATATTTTAGTGTACCTTGAAAAAGACTATGAAATAGTCAAAACATTGGATTTCTTTTTCATCATTATAGTCATATAAAAAGCAAGTTTTAAAAAGAAGGAGTTTGTTTTATTTCTATATTGGACATTTATGAACTATTTTGGAAAGAACTGTGTGATTGACATATTATATTAAATTATTTGATTTAAAATTAGTAAAAATATTCTAGGATTTTTACTTTTATAATTTTTTTAATTTGACAAATTCATAACTATTATACAAAAGTTAATATTAGAAACGTGGTGTATGAATATTCATTTTGATAGCACAGAAAATGAAATGTCTATTTAGTTTTTATACCAGAACTCTAACACTATATAGAAAGAATCTAATCAGAAATATCAATTTTATAAGGATATCATAATTAAACAAACTCATACTGTTAGTGTTCATAAGTTATAGTTCTGATACAAAAATTGCTAAAATATATTTCAAAAATAATGAGAATATTCAAACACAATCAATGATCAAATTAAAAATGAAAAAGAACATTTATAAATCAACTTGTTAACACCGAACAGTCATTATTATTACTGGTGGATAATATTATTATAAGACACAATAAAGCACATTCAATATTACCATGAAATATAAAATTTATATATATATATATATATATATATTTATATTTCATATATATATATATATATATATATATATATATATATATATAATTATAATTGAAATAATAAATTTAACAGTTTACAAACTATTATAAACAATCCTTAAATCCACAGAAGTACTTTCAGTTAATTTCTTAAACCTGCCTCAACTGCCATTAAATTAAAAAAAAAAAGTGGAAGCAATCATCATCAATTCAAATCCCATGAATCTCATATTTTAATGTTAGCAGCTTGTCTATTTATTAAATGCATTTAATTCCTATTTATAAAAATTGCCTTTTTAATTTTTCTTTTATTATGGTTTCTCTCTTCATGAAGAATTTTCACATTTTCAAAATCAAATTTAAATTTATATTTACATGTTTTTTCATGATCAAAGAAAACTGAAGGAGACATTAAATCACCATTATTTTTACTTTTTACATGCTTATATAACAATTTATGCTCCCTCAATCTCTTCTCAATACTGCATCTAGATTCACCTATAAATGATAGCATACAATCACAAAAAAATTGATATATGACATTACTTTTCTGCTTGACAGGTATGACATCCTTAGAATTATTGACTAATTTATTAATATTGTTTGGAATGTAGAATGAAACATTAAACACATTCTTATATATATATCCTTAAAAAATTTCACTTGTGGATTTGAAGTAAAAGGAATAGATATCCATTGTTTACTATTAATCTTCATTTCCTTTAAATCATTATAATTTTTTTAAAAGTGACAAAGTATTGTTTATTTGTTCCATTTTATAACCAACATCAAACAATTCCTTGGCAAATATCTCAATATTTTTCAGTTTATCGCTTTGGTAACGATATAAATTTTTATTCCAAAACAAAAAAGATCTAAAACTTGCCATCTTATGCATCATCAGTACTTTTGGTTTACAATTTATATATCTTCCTTTTCAATAGTTCATTTCAAGCCATTCAACTTATTTAATTCCTCTACAAGCAAATTTATAGTATTAGTATTTCCACAAACAAAAACATCAACCACGTCTTTTGTAAATTTTAATATCTTCAAAAGTACACATATTTAAAATACTACTCTCATATGTAGATAAAACAAAATTGCAAACTTGTGCAACTACAGGCAGATCCATAGGCCAACCTTTATATATTTTATAATATTGACCTTCAAAAGATGCAACAATGTTATCATTAAAAAATTTTAAAGAATCAACAATAAACCTTATCATATATTTACAAATACTTTTACTTTTTAATGTATGTTCAATTATTTTTATGGAATTCATTCTATCAATATATCCATACATTTTTGTGACATCCAATGAAGCAATAACATCATTCTCATCAATCACCAAATTTTTTTATATTATTTACAAAGTCAAACGATGAAGCAATATTTTCCCCAAATCCTAAAAAGTCTTGTAAAAGTTTACCAATATATTTAGAAGTCTGATACATGAATGAACTACCAAAATCTATCATAACTCGCAAAGGATTACCTTCTTTATGTAATTTTATATTTGCAAAAATATGTGGACATATAGCACAAGAAGGATATATTATATAGTATGCATTATTACTTAAAGCTTTATTTTTAGCACTTTTTAAAATATTGTTAATAAATTTTATTCTTTGACTATCCATATTATATTCTTCAATCAAAAAAAAAACAATTTTCTCCATTTGCATTTTAACTTTATTAATACATTGACATTTCATCAACAAACACATGCGCAACCCTTTGTCCTCTTTCAAACAAATCATATTATCATTCTTCAATCTCTGTTTAAATTCCAAAATAGCCAATTCCCATGATCTATCATAAGGCATTGTATTAAATTTATTACAATTAATTTTCTTAATAATATCATCAGCAAAATTATTATTACCAGGAATCATTTCAAATGAATTTTGAACAGCTGCAATTAGTTCCAAATTATAATCATTCCAATTACCACCGAGATATATTTAGCTCCGTGACTTAAAACGTATTTCTGAATCAAATGTATCTTATTATTTGATAGATTAATCAAGTTTAACTTATTATAAGCATTATAACTTGTAATAACATTATTATTATAACTTATTATAAGCAAGTAATGCTAAATTTTAGGCAGACTTTTGTGGTGGCTTATTCTTGGTATATATATTAAGATTAGAGACAGAGTTGTAATTTTTGATGTACACTTTTGAATGGGTGGTTGTTTAAGAATGTTGATAGCATTGATGTGCCTAATCTGCATATCTGATGTGTTTATAATTTTTGATGAAATGTTTTATGCTTTAATTATTTTTAAATGGCTATGAGATTATACATCTTCCAAATTCAACATTATTAATAATGGTAGCATTTATTTGTTAATATCAAATATATTTTATACTGTACATATTAAAATGCAAGGTGGATTTATATTAAATGTGAAAGCTTTCTGTATTTATAGTTAAATCATATTGTATTTTTTTTTTAAATTTAAACACGATAATTATCAATTTTTGACTTTCGTAATATATTAATGATTTATTCTTGTCATATTTATTAGGGCTCATAAGATATTGATATAATTATTACTTCTAAATTTGTATCTGTATCATCATATGCATTCTCAGAAATCCAAAATCACACATATGGTTTACTATTATAATAGAAGATACAAGAAGATTATAAAAATCACTTTACTAAAATTTGTATTGTTGATGTTTTAAGGTATCATCATAGGTTAACAATATTATACTATTTTATTTGGATTAAGATTGGAAAAAAATGTTTATGTGATATATGTGTAGCAACAAAATCCCTTTTCTATGCGTAGTATAACAAATGTTATCCTAGATTATTATACATTCTTTTAATATCAGAGATTGATGATTAATTTTATAATAGAATTTATTTATTATATTAGGATATTATGAACATGGTGGATCATATCTTTTTCTTTTTCTTCTTCTTCCTCTTCTTCTTCTTCTTCCTCTTCTTCTTTTTCTTCTTCTTCTTATTATTATCATCATCATCATCATCTTATTATTATTCATCATTTGAATAAGAATGTGAGATGAAGAATATAATTATATGTGTTTATTGGAGAATTTTAATAAGAATCTTTGATGAATAAAGATTTATTTTAATTAATAATTTATTGTAATAACCTCATTTTATATAATGCAGCTGAATAAGGTTGGTTAACTTAGAGATCATTAGAATTCTCAAATAGAGAAATTGTTTTTTAAAGTATTAGAAGACATAGCGGACTCCAATTTGGAGGTTGCAATATATATATATATAATATTATATTTAATGTTTTCATGGTTGTATGATATATATAAGGAGAGGGATTTGAACTTAGGATTTTTTAAGTGTATATTTATTTGCCATTTTTATCAAGAAACCAATACACATGACAACATACATGCAACAAACATAGATGATCCCCAAAATATGTATTTCATGCAAAACCAGCACTCATCAGTTAAATCAGATCAAAATCTTTCACATATATATACAATTATTTTTCAGTTTATATTAAGATAGCAATTTCTTCTCGCACTTTCATCTTTTAAACCATTCATTTCATCAAAAAACTGACAATGGAACATTCAAAGCTTTTATTGGATTTGATATTATAGTCCTATAAATATAGACATTACAGCAATATAACCCTTCATTTTATCAGATCATTAATTATCCATATATATAAATAGGAGAAAGTTGAGCTGAATTTATATTAAGATGTAATATATTTCCAAGACACTATGCTATTTGCTTATATTGACTGTACTCAATTCATTTCTGATATAAGTAAGTAGCAAGTTTTTAACTCAGGATTTTTTAATCTATATTTGTCCTGTATTGTATCTCTAGTGACCTGACTACATACATGCAAAGAAAATAGATAATCCCCAATATATGTATTTTATGTGGAACCAGTACTCATCAGGTAGGCCAGAATATAATCTTCCAGACATAATTAATTAGTGCTCAGTTTATATTAAGATAGCATTTACTTAAACTTTAATATAAAGGCTTCAGTTTTCTCACCCTTTCAACTATTCAATCATCAATTTCATTAAAAAACCAATAATGGAATACTGGAACCTTTTATTACATTTGGTATTGTAGCCATACCCATATAAACATTATGTCAATCTAATCTCTCATTTTATTGTCAGTTTTTTATTGAAATGTGTTCAATAATAGGAATGGTGAGAAGATAATGCCTGTCTATTAAAGTTTAAAAAATTGCTATTTTGACATAAACCAAGCGCTGATTGTGCATATGTGTAAAAGATTATAATCTAGCCCAACTAATGAGTACTGGTTCCTCATGAAATACATATATTGGGAATCATTTATTTATTTCACATGTATGTGGTTATGTATATTTGTTGCTTGAGGTAGAATGGAGGAGTAATATAGACAGTAAAATCTAAATTCAATTCTCTTTACTTACATAAACAATAAATGAATTTAGAGTAGATTCAATATAAGCATATTGTCATGGAAATATATTATATCATAGTATAAGTTCAGCCCATTCCTCTGTTATTAATGTATTTAAATAGGCAATGGTCTGATACAATGAAGGTTAGACTGATGTAATGTCTACATGTGTATGATTACAATACCAAATCCAATAAATACTTTGAGTGTTCCATTATCAGTTTTTAAATCAAATGGATGGTTGAATAGTTGGAAAAGTGACAAGACTCAAACATGTCTATTAATATTTAAGAAATTATTATCATAATATAAATCAAGCACTGATTAAATATATGTATGGGAGATTATTGTCTGGCCCAACTGATGAGTGCTGATTCTGCATAAAATATGTATATTGGGGTTCATCTATATTTTTTGCATGTATATGGCCACATGTATTGATTGCTTGAGATAAAATAGAGGATGAATATTGATTAAAAATCTTAAGCTCAAATTTTTATTCTTACACATGCAAGAAATAAATTTAGAGTTGCCTTGACAACAGTTTGTGATTGTTGATTGTTATCTATATTGGGATTCTCTAAGTATTGATTGGTTTCTAATGGTTACTTATAAACCCTTTTAGCCTTAAGTATTATTAAAGTTATTATTTAAGTAGTGCAATTTGAAAATTATAATTGCATTTTGTAATATAATAATTGACTATTTATTAGTCTGCATTCAGAACTGGTTATATTTACCTGTTTTATGAGGTTTATTTAAGTGTCTTTATAATAATAATTTCAATCTCTGTGGTCAAGTTGCAATCTTTAGTTGTGTATATAAATATTCAGGACTATAAATAAAGGTGGGATTCCATTTTTATTGCTAAAAGGAGGTTGCCTTTGTCAAGCGTTGTTAGCCGAGAGGTCATCGCACCTGCCTTGCAAGCAAGTAGTTGGTTGCAGACGGGTGTGGGTTCGCATCCCGGCCGATGCTATGACATATGAAAAAAAAAAAAGGAGGTTGCCTTGACAACAGTTTGTCATTGTTGATTATTAACTATATTGGGATTCTCCAAGTGTTGACTGGTTTCTAATGGATAATATATGTGTGTATTGAAGCAGTCGGATCTAAGTTCGATCCTAGCTTCATGATCTTTCACATGTAGCCAACTTCAAGTCCTTGTACTAACCTTGAATTTCCGATGCAATGGGGCTTTATACGTTCAGTCCACGCTAGTTTCTTTAAAGAAAAACTATTATAAATGTGTGTTAAAATTAACTCGTTTGAGATTTAAACTAATCATTTCTATTAATAAATTTATGATAGAATTATTCATGAATTTATATATATTATAACTGCGTGGATTGTGCGTATCTATTTATAAATATTTAAATGTACATATTCGTTCTAAAGTTTCATTGCGTCGGAAATGTTTTGTTTTACTTTAAATAGTTTGTTCAAATTTTTAGTGATTAAAAGATACATTCCTTCGATAAGGCTTTCAAACTCATTAACTTGAATTCATTTTCTAATTAGAAAATGAATTTTTAAAATCAGAAAATGATTTTAATTAGGACCGTCCTTACATTTTAAATACTTATCTTTTTCTAATTAATAAAAACTTTACCCATTGTTTTTGGAAAGGGACAATCTGAAAGGTTATCGAAAGAATGTAGCTTTTAATCACTAAAAATTTGAACAAACTATTTAAAGTTAAACAAAACATTCCCGATGCAATGAAACTTTAGAACGAATATGTACATTTAAATATTTATAAATATATACGCACAATCCACGCAGTTATAATATATATAAATTCATGAATAATTTTTTAAAATGTCAGTTTTTTTTATTTCTTATACTTAAATGTTTTCAAGATTACGTAAATGTTCGTTCATTAAAAGATTTGTTAGTCAAAATAATTATTTAAAGCAAAAGAAAAAGTAATAAGATAGAATATGTATATAAATTAATTAAATGTATCTCAGTATATATATATTATACGTTTGTTTATACGCGTTCGTGACAGTAAGAAAAAAAAATTATTGTTAGAAAAATAGTAAGAGTGAAGCAAGGGTAAAATTAGATGAAATATTTTTCCGTGTCAAAATTAATTAGTATTCATCTTAGTATATATGTAAAAATATCCAGTATCGATATCATGTTCAAAGTTTAATTTCAAGTATTGCTTGCTAGCACATATATTAAATGTTCGCTCCGTATTCTTAGTAGCCTCAAAGCAGGTGAAGACCTTCAGACTGGGAATTGCATGTCAAGCGGTCCGATGTAGTGGACAATACACTTTAATGACAGCAATTTCTAGAGTAACCTCAAAGCAGGTGAAGACCTTCTGACTGGGAATTATATGTCAAGCAGTCCGATGCAGTGTGACAATATGCTTAAATGACAATAATTTCTAGAGTAACCTCAAAGTAGGTGAAGACCTTTTGTGTAACACCAAGCAGCCAGATGCAGTTGGCAAAATGCTTCAATGGTTTACATGCTCTTATGCTAGCAAGATTAAAAATGATATCAACAAATAAAAGTTCTTGTAAAATATTAATTTTGACATTTTTTGTGTGTGTGAAAGCCTCATGCTTATTTGAAATGAAATAGTTGAACTCCTATGTTTAAAACGCGTTATCAGTTTTAAAATAATAAATATTCATCAATTAAATTGTTCTATCCTAAATTATGTCAATCATATATGGTTTGGGTGATCAGTGGGTTATTTCATATGTCCTATTAATCTCATATTGCTGACTGGCGCCCATATAAATAAATTTGTCAGCAAATATGATTGTCAGTACAGCAGAGAGTGAGTTGCCTAAATAAATAATAAAAACCAAATGGATCCAACATAGAGAATTACTAGTATACTTGCTAAAATATATCAATATTTGTATGTTACTAATTACTTGTATAGTCTACTAATTAATCAAGTAAACTTATAAATGTAGCAAATATAAGTAAAAAGATTTTTTTTATTGTTTTTTTTTTTTTGAAGTGGAAAAAAAATGAAGCAGTCGGCTCTAAGTTTGATCCTAGCTTCATGATCTTTCACATGTAGCCAACTTCAAACCCTTGTACTAACCTTGAATTTCCGATGCAATGGGGCTTTATACGTTCAGTCCACGCTAGTTTCCTTAAAGAAAAACTATTATAAATGTGTGTTAAAGTTAACTCGTTTGAGATTTAACTAATCATTTCTATTAATAAATTCATGATAGAATTATTCATGAATTTATATATATTATAACTGCGTGGATTGTGCGTATATATTTATAAATATTTAAATGTACATATTCGTTCTAAAGTTTCATTGCATCAGGAATGTTTTGTTTTACTTTAAATAGTTTGTTCAAATTTTTAGTGATTAAAAGCTACATTCTTTCGATAGGCTTTCAGATTGTCCCTTTCCAAAAACAATGGGTAAGTTTTTATTAATTAGAAAAAGATAAGTATTTAAAATGTAAGGACGGTCCTAATTAAAATCATTTTCTGATTTTAAAAATTCATTTTCTAATTAGAAAATGAATTCAAGTTAATGAGTTTGAAAGCCTTATCGAAGGAATGTATCTAAAAACAACTAGTAAATTTTTGTAAGATTGATTAGGAAAGAAGCACTAGCCTGAAGGCATCAGATACAGTATAAAGAGCCCAGGAAAAGTTTCCAAGCAGCTATTATTCCTCATTAAGAGAAGCCATATATATTTCATTAAAGAAGAAGCCACCCAGTTAAATTATGAAGTAAAATAGTGTTTCTACCATGGTGGGGGGGGGGCTTACCTTCAGGAGTCTGACTACGGTTCCTGAATCCCCTGAAAGTCTTCAATGTGGCTGCAATATAAAAATTCATATACCAATCGTAAGCTGCCAAAACCTTAGAGAAATCTTTCAAAATGTCATTCAAATAATTTTCCAAAATGCACATCTATGTTTCATCCAACTGGACTCTGCTGTGTGTAATCTAAGGAGCCAACCATGAAGAAATGGTAATATCTTTCTTATATGAATCGCTATTTTCTGTCCAATCTTCGAACTTTATTTTACACTACCTTTAAATTAAGTACTGTTAAAAGCTCTTCTCATTTCTAAATGTAAAAATCTGTATAAAACTTTCTTATTATTCATGCTATTTTAAATTATGTAGTAATTCTCTATCTATCTCTAGTCTTTAAATTTAATATCTGTTAACTTTCATTTCTTACGATGGCAGTTCGTTTATTTAACCCTATTATATATTTGCTAGATGATTATTAATATCACGTATTTTTTATTATATGCCAATAATAACTTCAACTCGATAAAATTTCCTTCATTGCATTTGCCTTGTTAAATAATATTATATTTATTTTTATAGTAATTCTTACCCATTAGAACTAATTTGATACAGTTCTATTAATTATTGAGTTGAAGGATTTATACAATTTTTGCTATTTTATTAATGGCTAATAACAACAAATTATTAGCTCAATTTCTAACCTATGCTCCCGGCCACTTTACTGAGTTTCTCATATCTATTTATTCACATTAATATATTGTTTCGCAAAAAGGTCGATAAAGGAATTAAATGAATATATTCTAATTCAAATTTTATACTTTCTATTAATATTCAGGAAGGGCACGAGATTTAGGGCATAATTAATATAATTTCTAATTGCATTAAATACTTTTTGATTAGAGCACATTTGACTTTAATTTTAACTTTATCAGGTCATCACATAGAGCACTCTTTATATAAAATGGGTTTTATTATTTAAATATGATGATTACCAAGTCATCATTTTCCAAACGTTGCTGATGCGAGCCATCTCCTGCTTTATAGGCTTGTCCTCAGTGATATTTCTATTAGTTTAATTATCTATGAAGAAAGCACTTCCTCCACTTGCTCATTTTTTTTATTATATTGGAACACCAAAGGCTCGTGGCTATGACCCGGCCTGGTTTCCCCTGTGTTCCATATCTCCTTCATAGGGCATTAAAGACTTGTAAGACACAATCTGCCCTCATACTTAAATCACCGACCAGTCATCATACTTCTCGTGTTCATTTTTATAGCTCATAAGACATCAGTACCATTTACTTCTCAGTTCCAATAAAGCCCCGCTCTCATGCTCGTAAATCGTGATGAATTGATTTTATTAAAGTCAAACAAATTCATCTTCATTTATGATTTAGTTTCCTATTAAATATTAAAGTTGTGGCCTAAACACCTATCTTGCTCTTTGTGAATTGATTTACGAATGTGAACATAAATCTCACATTCTTTCCTTTAGAATTTGAATCATAATTTCTGTCACAGCCAAATACCTTTATCTACCTTTATTTTCTTGTTGGAGGCATAGACATATATAATCATTCCAGAATATTGCGTAATAGTATTGGCATCTAATAAGGACTGCCATTCTTGTTGTAATTATAAATTCTGTTTAAAGACTAGAGGTAATCTATATAATCACAATCCAAAAGTTGAACAAAATTATAATTATTATTAAACATTTTATTAACACATTTGGTTTTTTAACTTTCTTTTTTATTCAAATTATTTTAATATTAATGCTCTCTGTCTGTATTGGCAACCCGAACATATATATATATATATATATATATATGAGTTGACTTATAAAGATTCTTAGTTATTTTATTATACTTTATTAGAGTTAAATCAGGGGTCTCATTAATCATCATCATCCATTGAGCTAGTTCCTTGGCACATAGTCATGTATCATCCATTGATTTGATCTGAGCTCGTGAGTTGGGTTTGAATTCAGTTTGAACCACCTGAGTTTCAATCCGACTTTGAGTTTGTATTTGTTGATGTGTTGGCTTCTTTTTGATCGGTACAGTATACACATATATAAAAGTATGCTCTAGTGCAAAGATTTTCTAGTTCTCTCTCAAACTGGTTAAAGCATCAATTTCAAATCAATGCATATGTTATATAGCAACAGAGTTCAACTATTTATTATAAAGAATCTAAGCTACTAGTATGTCTAGATTACAAATTATGATATGAAATGTGACAGTGCATTTTATATCTTAATATAATAGTTTCAAGGCCTTCCAAAATTTTGCAGATCACTTGTAAATGCTTTTTCAAGTCATGGATTCCCTGCCATATATAGTTTTAATCACTCCAAATGTTTCAGTAGCATTATTTATCAATTTAACGTTATCATGTGGGTTTGGGTATGAAACACAGTGACATTTCCTGTTGTAATTTATATTCCATTAAAATTTTTATGATAAATAATGAAAACTGTCTTCATATGTAACATATAAATTGATCCACTTCAAGCAACTTGTAGAGAAAATTTGGCATCAGTCACTTACCATGTTTTAGAACACACTTCTTCAATTAAAATATTCAAATATTATAATATTTCAATTATTACAACCATTAGGATGGCGATCTTCATTCTCTTCATGGTGTGACTTACAAAGTGTCATCTAGTCTTCAAGCATTCCAACCTCAATCCTTGGACAATTTACAAGAACACTATGGGGAGAATGAAAATTAGAGTCTGTCTTCTGGTGCCTGAAAGATTGCATAAAGATACCTGGGTGCATCATTTCCTTCCAGACCATGGGCTAATACCTCAGAGTCTAATTGTATCAATGCAAAATTTGTAAAGTAACTAACAATGAATGTAACATAATTTAAGATTATGATGTAACTTATCTCTTAATAAAAAAAAAAGTTGAGCAATACTCTAACAACTTTTATTTTTCAAATTTGTTAAGGCAATTCTTTGAGTAAAAAGAATAAACAATTAGTCAAGTTAATTAAGAAAAATTTCAATGCTACTTCATTGTAATTTTTATCTTTAGTTATATATAACAAGATGGTTAAGACTGTTGCAACAAAAGTATGTGTACAATAAGGCACTAGCTGATCCCTACCATGCCCTTCCATCTTTGCACAGCAAAAAGATACAACAGGCCACCCTTGCATCCCAGATAATCCTCACATCATGTGCATGGAGTGACATGAGCTGAGGAGAAAAATGAAAGAGGTCTATTTTATTAATTCAGATGCTAACTCAATGAACAAAAGAGACACATTTATGCTATCTCTAGAAAATAAAAAACCTGATTTCCATCTTTTACCTTAAACAATCAGCACTTAGAACTGTCTACAGCTTGAAAATGAAGGCCCTGTCCTTTGAAAGTTCTAGCTACAGTAAGGAAATGAATTGTCAAAGCATTTTAATCAATGGTGGGAAATATTATCACAAAATATTAGAACATTACATTTAAAGTATAAATGTAATCCTCCAATACTTGTCATTTTTTTTGAATTGGTCAAAATTTAATATTCATTTCAATATGTCAAGTAATTTATAAATCCTATTTGGTCCAGAATGTATTTAAATAAGGTATTTTTTTTACAAAATATATGTAAACATAAGTAATTATAGTGTTGTTTGTTGAAGACATTTTATACAAAACCATTAACAACAACAAACAAATAAAATCTTACTTTTAAGTATAACTTCTGTTGAGCTGCTAATCGTACTGTAACCATTTGTTGCTACACAAGTGTAATGACCAGCATCTTTTGGTGCTGCACAACCCTTAACCAGGTTAGACATGGTTGTACTTACACCGAGAATAAGTTTATTCCCATTATTTTCATAGTTGGTAGTATCACTTTCACTTGAACTTTGCACTATCCTTACTCCATCTTTGAGCCAGTAAATTTTTGCTGGTGGACTGCTTGCTACATGACATGGTAACATTAGAGGAGCATATTTCTCAAATACTAGTAATGGAGGAGGAACTACACCAGAAAAACTTAAATGTTTATTAAGAACTGAAATATAAATTAGATCATATAACTTTAAAAAAACATAGAGAAATGACATGTTAAAATAATAATATTAAATAAGAAGAAGAATAAAATCTAAATAAATATTTAAAAGCACAGAATACTAAAAGAATAATTAGTAAAAATTAATTATTAAAATATGTAATATTTGTTTATGTATAGATAAGTAAATAAACTGGATTATATATGTTGTTGAATTATGAATCACATGATATTAACTGCCACAATAAGAACATGAATTTGTGATATGGACATTAAGAATTTGCTTTGTTCAATTTCTTTAAGGTTCAAAACAAAATCAAAAGAAACTTTTTTCAATAACATTTTTTAAAACCAAATGTATTTGTTTAAAATGTTAAACCTTCATTATACATATATGTATCATGCATGTTGTATGATAATATGATGAAATGGAAAAAAAGAATACTTTACTATATTTAAAATATAATAAAATAAAATAATAATTTATGAATGAATAATTTAAATTAATAAAAAAATTGATTTTATCTTTAAAATTTCTGAAAACTATATTGGTTATGGAAAAAATATCACTAAAATAATAAAATAAGTAAATTCCAGGGTTTGCCTAACATATATTCTTAACATTGTTTACAGTGATTATTTGGGGAAGAAATTGAACTATTAATCATTTTAATAATTCAAAACAAATTAAATTACTGAAAATTATTTTATTTTTAAAAATTATATATATTGTGAATATTCAGATTAATCATCAAAGTATTTTAAAAAATAAGAAAATAAAGAAGTTTGTTGATCGTGTTTGGTTTTTCTTTTACTTGATAAATGGATATTGGGAGATCTTGAAAATATGTTTAAATTGATAACTATGGCAACCTAAAGCTTTTTAAATAGTATTGTTTACTGCTAATTCTAGCTTCAAAATACTAAATTCGTAATAATCAAACACAAGAAAAACATATAGGAAAATAAATAAATTTTGAAAATAATTTAATATGATATAAAAGTTTACTTGAATAGGATCAGTATTATTATTTTTACATATTTTAATTTCTGTTACTGCTATCACCCTAGTAACATTATTACATATAATTCAATGTTTTTATGTCATGTATATTTGTTTATAAATTAATTTTTAAAAAAATTATTATTAAAAAAATATATGTAAATTATTTATACACCTGGGTCTCATTTTATGCGATAGATAGATTCCTCAGAAAACATGTGCAAATGAAATCGTGCAAAAATAGACGTAACTTTCCTTGAAAAAGGGGGATACGGACTGTGATTTTTCAAAAATCGCGTAAGAGCAAAGCACCAATGTAAAATTACTTTAAAATTCGCGCAAAAAAAAAATAAGGAAATAAAATATGACTAATAAAAAATTTCAAATTTGAAAAAAATTGATACAAGACAAACTTTTTAAACTATTTTTTAACTATAATATTTAATTTTATTCAAAACAATATGTATTTTTATGCATACATTTTTTTATACACGTTTTAATTATTATCACTATTTACCAGTAAACAGGTTCGTTTGCAAACTGGTTTTTGATTCTTCACAAGAGGAAATACAACTAGTGCCAACTTCACTCTCATGTTGTGTTAATTGTTTTCTGGTGACAATGTAATTAGTAATTAATCTTTGAAATGATGATTTTATTAATTGTTTATGAACATGATATCCAGACATACAACCATTTAGCTCTCATTGGAATTTAAGAGCACGTTTGTGATTAGTGTCATTTATAAGAAAATAATTTGCCAACTGATTAGAAAGTTGAAGACCTTCTCGAATCATTTTTGCAGTGAAAGGAACAGGTTCCACTTCTGTTTCATTATCTTTTTCTACATTTTCTTCTGTATCTAAACTTTTATTTTTGTCTTTAATTTTTTAATTTTCAATTCCGTTTAAAAATCAAATTTTGTTTCACTGCTATTACTCACCTTTTAAAAATAAACTTGCGGACACTAAATGATTAATAATTGATTATGTTCTTTTTTAAAAAGCAAAAACAGAATGTGATTTAAAATGCAAAATTAACACGCACAATGTTTGAACAAATTTACATTATAATCTTGTAAAATTTAATGTGTGTATACATAAAATGTGGAAATCATGATTTTAATTTCATTATTGCATAAAATCTTACTATTATAAAGCACTGAAAATATTGAAATTACTAAGATGAAAGTCGAATTCCAATAATGTGCTATTACTTTCAATATAATGTAAGTGCACGAAATTTATTATTTAAACTAATAGCGCATTATCAGAGTTCGACTTCCGGTGAAACACGAATCACGTAACTTCAAAATCGTGCTAAATAAGTCCGCGTAAAAAGAGACCCAGGTGTATTTATAAAAGGTATCAAGGTTGTAATATCAATTCTGTATTTTAGTTTAAAAATAATAGGAAAAATCACATCAAACTTAGATTTCATTTCCATGTATCCATTTTTCTCCAAACTTACATCGCACTTGCAAAACAAAGAGGGAAAACATTGAAATATATCATTTGGGCATTGAGCAATTTCAAAATGAATTTCAATTGTTGTTATGACATCCATAATGTCAGAAAGAGATAATATAAATAGCCAGAAAAGACTGTAAGAGGAATCATCATTTTTTTTGCCATTGCTGAAGACCAATGCATTTCTCAGTTTGTAAAAAAAAAAAAGACTTCTTTAAAACTTTATTTTAAATTCATAAAGCTATAAAATATAGAAGAATAAAGAATTAGCATTTTGCCCATTCAGTTTGAAGAGTGGCTGGTTGAAGGAAGTTCCAAAGAAGACAACAAATAAGAATGTGAAAGAAGAGAAACCTATTTTTTTTAAAAAATTGCATTGTATGAACTCCGCTATTTATTTATTTTTTTTCTAAAGCAAAGAGATCCCATGTTGTAAAAGAAAAGAAAAATCCAGATGTAACTATTCAATGGATACCATGTTTCAAGTCAGGAAAATCAACTGGATTAATGCATATTAACAAGTAATTTAAACTCCAATCTTCTAATTCAAAGAGAAAAAGGAAAAGGGGCTGTTATTAAGATTCTTCACTTAATTTGAGGTATTATTCTATCTGAACATTATCTCTACTTAAGGAAGTAAATTCAGCTCCACACCTTAGGATGGAAATAAAGAAGCTACTATTAATCACTGGATAATGAAAATGGACAGACTTTTATTTAGGGTATTTTTTTTTATGAATATGTGTGCTTTTTTTTTTTTAAAGGACGATTTGTATTTTATTTAAATCATATTTAGGTGTAATAGAATTTAGGCGATGAAATGCTCGGAGAGATTTCTTTAATAATTATTTGAACTCTTATCTGAATATATACATATTAATACAACCAGAACTTTTATTTTTAATATCCAATTTGATTTTTGTATTAATAAAATTTAGTTTAAAACATAGAACAGACAAGAGGTTTAAATATATCATTTTATTTCATATTTATTTATCGATTATTATTTTAATGAACAAATAGAGTTCAATCTCATTCAATTGCATTTATTTGGTATCTGTTGTTTAAAATTTTTTTATTAAAATATTCAAATCTCTCCATTCATTCATTTTTTTATATATACGTGTCATGTTTTTGCAACTTAGTTTAGAGTTATGCACAGAAATTTTATCATTTTTTTTATTAATTCAATCAATCAGAAATATAGATTAATTTCCTATTGTATTTTGTTATTAATTTTACCTTTTTTTTATATATAATCCAATAAATTGAGTTGATTTAAATGCCACGACTCTGTTAATTATTTTATTTGGATTGCGTAAGATGATTTTGCAATTTAAAATTCGGTTCAAGATTCAAACTCAGCTTGGTAAGTGAACTAGAATATAAAATATATGTTTTGTATATTATAAATTTTTTTATCCTATTTACATATAAACTTTATATTTATTTCTCCATTCGAGTATTTGCTTACATATATTTTAGTTAATATTACAGGTAGATGTCATTAGCTTAGAGTCGATCATTTCTTTGCTTGTCTAACCCTATCATAAAAATCTAAATAGATCGTATTTTATCATTGATTTAGAATAACTTGTCTTAAATATTTTTTTAAACTTCTCTAAAATGAAGAGTAAAATTTTATTGACTGGTTTAATTGAATATTATCTTTGAACTGGTATAAATGACAATTATAATTATATAGTCTAATTGTTACCAAAACCAATTTCATATTCGATTGTTTGAAGATTCAATAAATAATATTAATAATTATAGGTTAATAAACATCCAATGGAAACTTAATATATCTTTTATATAATGTGATTGGGCAGTGTAGAGTTAGAAATTAGCTAATAGATTGGCTGATAATAAATTCTTGTGGAGTATTCTATTTTAAAATATAAACGAAGCAATAATTAAATAGAATAAATTATTTATACATTAGATTATAGCGTCTTATTAAACTAGACGTAGATTAATTTATTTAAACATTTAAAGGGGTGCATAAGTTTTCAAAGTGTTTTCCAAAATGATATAAAAACGAGTTGATTTCAATAGAATATTGTTAATTAAATATTAAAGAAAAAATAATTATGTATCGCTTTACTGACATAGGCTTCCTTAATGATTTCATATGGACTAAAATTATGATGGTCTATTAACTTAAAGTTATGAAATGTTATTAATATGTAACACATTTTTTTTATTATTATTTTGTTTTAAATAATATTTTTGTTATTATGGGGATTAAACACGCACATACATAATAATATAATATTTGTTACTTTTATGTAATTGTTTGTGAATATAAAGAAAGAAAAATAGGCGGTATTAGATTTTGTTTTAAGTTAAAGTATAGCATTTCAGAGTGTAGAAGGTAGGGGGAGAAAAATAATTTAAAACTTGTTTCTAAAACTTGCTCTTTCCAATTTTACTAACATTTTTTTTTTGTCATTCTACTTTACATGTTAGATTTATAAAGGTATGTGTGCGAAAAAGAAAAAAGAGAGAAAAAAAAGTGTTTCTTTTTTTTTGAGACATTTTCTCGTGGAGTGAAAATCATGGTCAATGTGACATCCAATTTGAAATACATTTACGGGAAAGGGGGAAGAATTTAAAATTAATGTTATGATTTTAAAACAGTTGATTATGATTATTGTTGTTATTGTTAATATCAATTTTCATGTAGATATAGAATTTTTATGTATATGCTAGAAATGCAGTAATAAATATTAGTTTATTATATTAAATGAGGCATATATATTTCATTAAGAGTAGTCTTTATTAAGTGTGATCATTCATCATCAAGGTGAATATTAGCTATTTAAGTTCCAATTAGATATACTAAAATTAAGCAATAATTATGAATTTCTTTATAAAAATTAGGTTTATGATTAGGCTTAGTCCTAAAGCTGTGGTTAACCATTATCGTTATCATTATCATCATCATCATCATCACGTTTTAATTAATGAGCTGTTTAAATGTTTAAAGGCCATAAATAAATATTGATTTTATTATTATTATTATAATAACTACCATTCCATCATCTATTTCATGCAAGGATGAATGAATTGCCATCCTAAGTTAATAATGATAATCTGAGCTAGTAAAACTTGTAAAGAAAAATATTGAAACACATTTATTATGTTGAGATCTAAGAAAATGATTTCTGTCTAATGAATTTATATACTCCACTTTAGTTTAAGGATGTTTTATGTTTAACTAAATATTATTGCATACAGTGATATGGGTCTAAAAGCAAAATCCTCCATTTTTATTAGAAATAAAGTCCCAAAAAAGGATTCAAACCCGGTACATGTGAAAAAGTTATAAATATAACTTTGTCTAGGTCCAGCTAACCTAGTGGCACCCTGATAGACCATATTCACTTGTTGTTCATGTAGATATGCACTTGAGATCCAACCAAGAGATAAGAGTGAGTAAAATCTATAGTTGGATATATTGAGAGATATTTGATTGAGTTACCAGTGTACTCACTCACTTGATTTCCATATACCTGAGTAATAATAGTTTGTTCTGAATAATAATTGCTTATAGTTTGATCTACTTGTTTATTGAGAATACAATGCCTGCCTAACTAGGGTTTGAAATAGGCAAGATACCAGATGTCTGAAATGGCCAGTCCTCCAAGCACTATTGCTGATCTTATGAAATTATGATATATTTTTATAGAGCTTAAGTAGAAATTCATGAATGTTTAAGCCACCTATATTTTATTTATAAATAATATTTGAGTATTGAATTAATAAATTTTGATGACTATTATAGTTGCCACTTATAGCTCATCATCTTTAATATGTTTGAGATAAGCATTTTGATCTTATATTTTTGGCTACAATGCCATTCCCTCATAATAATTTTATTTACCACTTGTTTCATAGCTTATGCTCATGTTAATATAGTTTGAAATCAATTGGATCTCATTTATTTGATTACTGTCACTCACATAAAATATTTATTTTATTTGAATCCTTTTGAGCTATTAATTTATAATGGTAATATCTTTTGACCAACATAAATTTTTTTACAATATATTCACACAGATGCAAAACTTTAAAAATTATTTTCTTTTTAAAAAAATATGTATATTTGAACGTACTTTTTTTATAAAAAAGTACAAGATCTAAAGATAAAATATTTTTGTAAATGGAAATGATGTGTTTATTAATTAAATGAAAAGCAAACTAGCCCTTGGGGCTCTTATATAAAAAAGTCAGATAAAGATATAGATAAGAGAATAAAAAAAACTTAGGATGTCCAATAGAAGCAATAACCAATTTCTCGGACCTTAATGGAAATTATTGCAACAGGAAACGATGTTCAATGAATCTGGAGGAGTACTATAAAAGGAAAAATATTGAAATTAAGAACAGTTCCAGTTTGTTTTTTTGTGAGAAGGGCGATAAGATGCACTTGTTGCTCTCTCTCACTTATTTAAAAATGAAATGACTGTAATACCAAGATTGAACCAGCTAAGGCCACCTCTGGAACAACAGACCAGTCTTCAAATGGAAATGTCATGGGAATTGGCACCAGGAACCAGGATTCTTCTACTGTAAGACATGAACTATAAAATTTAAAAGTAATTAAGAACTTTTGTTAAGAGTTGACAAGCTTTTAATATTCAGCTAACCTAAATTTTAAAAAGAACTTTTATCTGACTTTCAAATTTTCAAATGTATAATTAATGTTTAAATTTTATACATTTGGGTTTACTAAAAATCATTTCCATTTTTTTTATTATTAATATTGTATAAATTATTTAAATGCATTAAATTTAAGTTGGGTATAGATGCTTGCATAGATTTGTTAACATTTAAATATATTTTTTAATTTTCATATTTGATTGAAATATATAGATATTCGGTAAATATGATATCTCATGTTGAATATCTAAAAATGTATTTATTCAGGTGTCTTTTTAGTTATTGGTGTCAATGTGGCATCTTATGATGAATGCCATTGGGTTTCTTGTAAATTTCTCTCTGCAATTACATCAATGACCTTATGTTTTGATCATTTATGTTGTTTTTGAAATGTTTTTGAGCGTGTAATCTATGTAGTCGATCTATACTCAATATTAAAAACAAACTTTTATAAAATTCATCTGTGCGAAATTATATAAATGTTAAATTTAAGTCGGGCATGAATGGCTATATAGATTTGTAAAGTTAAATTAATTAAGGGAGGGTTAATCTTAGGTTATTTGTTTCGTAGTTAAATTGGGTCAATGGATTGGATATATTGGTGTAATTAGTAGATATAGTATGAGGTCCGCCATGTGCAGGATCGCATTTATACACCACACACCCCCTTTTTGCCTATGGAAGGGATAGTAAGATGGAAAACACAGTCCCTTCCTATGGAGTTTTTTTTATTGTTCTTCTTGCCGATAGATGTAGCATTCCTGTTTGGTTGAGAGTTAATGTCTTCTCTAACCTTACTGTTCAGATGTACATTCCTGACAGTATGGTATTTTGTGTTGTCATATTTCATGCTGCATTGAATACATCGATGTATCAGATGAATTGATGCTGGTTTGACTGTGAACTTTTGGCCTAAGGTTAAATAAGGGATAGAATATTTTCTTTTCAAATGCAATCTATGTAGTTTGTTCATACTCAACACTATTAAAAAATATTATTAAATTCATCTGTGAGGTTGGTTTAAAATTTTAAAATAATAATTTAAATTAAAAATTAATATTAAAATCTAAAATAATAAATGTTATTCCTCAAATTTTACATATTATATATGTGCATTAATAAATGTTTGTGTATTAATTACTGGCAGTGGTTTTTATTTTTTTATATTTAAGATGTATTTTAAACAAAGTTACATATTATTATCTCTGCATCTCCACTGAGCTAGTGACTGGGGCTAACGATCTAAATATAAAATAAAGTGGGATCTTTAACAGCACGTATCTGCCTACTCTATAAATTTTCTAGGTTCAAGTAGCCTAGTGGTGCTCTGTTGGCAGATACGGTAAGGCTGTAAACTTCCAATTCTTTTGGACCATTATAATATGTATATTACTTATAGATTTGACAATTTATAAAACATTGCTACTTTTTTTTTCAAGCTTGTGACAAGAACATGTTGCAAAAAAAAAATTCTTTTGTTTATTATCTTTGTTTGATTTCAATGTTTATTTTTTTTACTATTGCTATTTTTTCTTATTTATACACCTTCTTTGGGATATATATGTTTGTTTATGATTCTGATATTTGGCAATGGTGGTGATAATACCTAGAATGGATAAAGAAACTATATGAATCATTATACAAATATTAATTTATATTTTAAAATATTTATGTTTGAAAATAAAAATATTAAAATGTATTTACATTATAAATTTGTTTATTTTATAAATCATAAACTGTTATGTCTACATAAAATATAAGTATTTATACATATTAACCATTGTGAAATATTAAGATTTTTTTGAAGATTGGTAGTTATGCTAACAATAGAGTTTAAGTCAGTGTCTCATGAAAGTATATACTAGATACCATAGGTCCCAGAGGATTATTATTGACAATCATCATCAGAAGAAAAAGTGCTGTATGGAAAGTTTTGCCCGTTTTAATAATAGTTATGTGCTAGCATAAGAAATGATAATCATGTAATGTTTAATAACAAAATTTTGTTATCAATTCTTTTTTTACCTAATGTAATTGCAAAACTTTGTCTTATTTGATTCTATTAAAAATGACTGAGTTGAAGAAAAAGTTGCTACCTGGGAAATTTAATTCCTCCTGGTCTTAGTCTTTCCCAATAATTACCATCTGTAGGAAGAAAGAGAAATCATCACCAGGCATGCCTTTGAATAAAAATTACTATGAAAATGAATAGCTATTCCTATCCCAGAAATCAGTTTAATAATTATTTAAAAACATTTAAAATAATTATATTATCTTCCATTGATTTGTCTAAGCTTAATTAAGAAAAAATATACTTCAAGAAAATCAACTTCAAATGCTTTTAAATTCACATGTTCACAATTAATAGTCATCTACATGTTAATGAAATTTATGCAAGGATGAATATTGATGCTTCATACAACTGTCGATTTTAAAAAGAAAAGTATATTCAAAATAAAAAAGAGAAACTAAATGGTAATTGATCTGATTATAATTTTTGTATTTACTAAAGAGCACATAATTTATTTTAATTATTTATATTATTATTATTGTTTATTTTAATTCCATTATTGGACACTGGAAATTTTATGTCAGAAATAATTCGTTAATGTTAAATAGATTAGTAACATTTGAAAAGGGCACCAAAGCAGGGGCTGAAAAAAGCTTTTTATGTATAAAATTATTATTGATTATATAGCTGTAGCAAAGAATCTGTTATTATTTTCTGATTATTATTTTGTGGAAGAGCAGTATAAGGATTTTTTATTATTTTCCAATTGTGATATATATATATAACAAAAAATAATATCAAAATAGATAAGAATTTTTTTTAATGTAAATGTTTTTTTATCTGTCTGGATCTGATCACATCATGGATGGATTGAATATAAATAGAGTCAACTTATTCTATTTGGTCTCTTTTCACCTGTGGCTGATTCAGAATGCATGCTCAAACTGTATTCCAGACCATAATAAGAAAAAGAATATTTTCTGTAGTAAGTTACATTTAACTATTGGTAATAATCTTTCATAAATAAGAAGGTAGTGCTGAAATATAAGAAATAGGAAAGATTCATTTTTCTAAAATATATTTAACCATGGAAAAATAGCTTTCCGTTAAAATGCCAACTACAACAAAGCAGATCTGAAAATGTGAACCTGCTATGTAAAAAAAAAAAAAAAATTGGATATTTTCCTAAAAAAGAAAAGAGACGGAAAGAAGATCATTATGTCCTTCCTAATCTATTTTATCCATGATGGCCAGATTTACATACAAATGCCTTACTATCTATATGTAATTGAAAGTTGAAAGTGTATAAACCAATGCATACATTTTAGAGATGGAAAATAAAATCTGAATTGAGACCAATAATCACGAAAAGAATATTAAAGACTAGATTGCGACTTAGCTAGTAAATGACAAGAATTATATGTGTGCACATAAAGATCAGAACAAATAGAGATATAAGAGCATGTACATTTTACATTATTCTGGTTAGTGGAGATCAATATAAAATAGTGACATTATTTTGCTTGATTTTTTTCTCTTCTATCATCCAGTTAAATAATTTCGGATGTATATTTTAAACTCTCATCACAAACATGAGAATATTTTAATTTTTGTTTTTTGTTTGATTTATTGGTGCATACGTGTTTGTGTTGGAGGTGTTGTTTTATATTTTTTAAACGTTAGATAGTGGATAAATAAACAGAATTCACCATTATTAAATTATTTAAGGAAGAAAAATATGTCAGTAAAATATATCTATTTTCTATTTGAAAGAAAATGCTTATTTATTTATGTGTAGCGTAATTTAGATTAAAAATTCACTTGTATTTAAATTTTTAATCTTTTTTAAAATTTTATTAAATTATTAGTTTTTATTCAAATTTTCTATAAGGTGTATATATTTATTTCTGGGCATTATTTAAAAAAAAAAGATAAATACATTATGAGAAATAAATGTAAAGTATGTGTTATTTTTAAAACTAGTTATATAAATGTAAATTAACTATATAAAAGCTGGCATTATCGATGATAACAGATCTAATTTTAAAATGGTATTTATATTCCATGATAATAACGATGCCATAGTAGTTATTATGGCTGGCACTTATTAATATATAAATCCTTTATCATGTTACTCATAGACTAAACCTTAGAAAAATTATAAAGAGAAAATTAATTAAGCTGTTAATTAAGAGTAAATTTCTGGTCAGTTACCCTTGACTGTCTCAATGGTGGGTAGATTAAATTTTCTGTTATATAAGTTGATCTGTTATATTGGCTGCCCAAATGGGGCCTGAATAAATCCTCTGGTGATATCCAGTCTGTTACTATATATATATATATATATATATATATAGTAACAGACTGGATATTATATATATATATATATATATATATAATAGACATTTTATGGGTTCATCCATGCAAGATTTTAAATAGATATTCCAACATTTTGACTTGATCACACAAGCCTTCAATGGGGATATGGACAGTTGAGAGCATGTGTGATCAAGTCGAAATTTTGGAATATCTAATTAAAATTTTACATGGTTGAACCTGTTGTTGTCTGTATCTGTGAAAACATCCATATGAACATATATATATATATATATAATGTGTAAACATCCATATGAATATATATATATATATATATATAATTGTATGTTTATGTAGTATCCACACTTATGACTGTGCCAAGGTTATAACTGCAAGTCATACTGTGCGGTCAGCAAATAACGTTATACAATTCCCACGCTGTTCTTTCTTAACGAAGCTCTCCAACGAATGCTTCTCTCCGCAACTAATGCCCTTTCTCTGCAACTAATGCTCTTCTTGCAACTAATGCTCTTCTTGAAACTAATGCTTTTCTTGCAACTAATGCTCTTCTTGCAACTAATGCTCTTCTTGCAACTAATGCTCTTCTTGCAACTAATGCTCTTCTTGCAACTAATGCTCTTCTCTGCTGCGGTGTGTTTCAGCTATACCCGTGAACTACATTTCCACTGGGTGTGCTAGTCATTTACCGCCAGCACTGACGCGAGATATCTTTGCTGATGTTAAACAGACGTCTCTCCAATACTGCTCGCTACTCACTACTGCGTGACTGCTCTCTACTGGAGTTGTCCTCTAATTCCTGCTAGATGTTACACCGTCTTTTATTCACTCTCTGACAACTGCAACGATCTCAATCAATGCACTGACCAATAAGGTAATGTCTCTTATCTAGAAGCATTTGTAATTAGCAAATACTTCTAGGAATTGTCGCTCGCCATTACGTCAATGCACTAATTAAATTCCTCAGCTATCAGAGCGCGATCTAAAAACAGCCTTACGAATAAATTCTAGTTTTTCTGGAGTGCACAAAAATGTCTGCCATTTTTACAAACACTACAGTTTAATAATTGTGTGAATCTAAACTTTCATGACAGGGTAAGAATTTGATACTTAGATTAAAGGAAATAGGGAATTTGAATGTGAAACGTTAAGTAATGTTTTTCCCTTGAAATATGGGGGTGGGGGGTGTTAGCATCATTTATATGATTTCCAAATTCAGAAAAACAAAGGTGTAGCCTTTTCTAGCATTTAAATCAACTTTAATGGTCCTGTAAAAAATATAATCATCAGTTAAATTTTTAAATATTTTCTCATGAAAAGGGATAATATACGCATAATGTTATAATACTAACTACATATTTTAAAATTTAATATATATAAATAAAGTACATTAAAAATAAAAATATGGATAAATAAATAACAATTCTACTAAAACAAAAAAAAAATGTATTACCTGTTGATCTTCTTGTTCTTGAAATTGCTTTCTGAAAGTAATACATAATAAAATTTAAAAAATTAACTATTATTTTAAGTAATATGAGCTCTAACATATTAACTTATTTTAAAAAGTTTAATATTTCTGTTTATTATTGTAAACTATAAAGTCCACGCCAAAAGTTTGCTTAATTAAGTAACTACCATGTAACACATTCTTGAATATGTCTTTCAGATTCATGTGAATTATATTTTTATTTAATAACTTTTTTTTCCATTTTTCATATATGATTTTTTTCCACTTTAATATTCATGGCACAGTAATGGGTGTTCTTTTCTCCACAACTTTTATATTTTGTTAACTCCACAAGTGGTCTACAATATCTCATGCTCTAATCATCACATGATCACCATCTCTATACTAGCACATAATTATTGTAAACAAAGGCAAAACTCTCCATGTGATGTTTAGTGGTTTAACACCAAGCCTGCTTAATAGGATAGTGGTGGCTATGGTTGTTTAAGAGCCAAAGACACCAAAATGTATGGGTGCTGAATTGAGTTCAGACCCATATGACTATATAAGCTATTGAGCTTAGATTGAAAATATTATTGTGTTTTCAATTTCATTCTCATAGTTTTGTAGTAAAGTAGAGTTAAAAGGTGGCTGCTGGGGGGTTGCATTAGATCCTAAGATCTAGGTGCAGTGCTCTCAGATCCAAGGCTCGTCACTGATGATGGCCACAAGCCAGAAACTAGTCTGGGATATTGGATGAGTAGGCACTAGATAGGGACTTTATGCACAAGCCTTCTAGCATCCATTGATTACTCTATTTGGCACAGGGTGGCACTACTGTATGGAAAGTCTTGCCTTTGTTTATAACAATTAGGTGCTAGTATAGAGATGGTGATCATGTGATGTTTAGTGGTTTAACACCAATCCTGTCTAATAGAATAGTGGTGGTTATGGTTGTTTAAAAGCCAAAGACACCAAAATGTATGGGTGCTATATAAGCTATTGAGCTTAGATTGAATATATTATTGTGTTTTCAATTTCATTCTCATAGTTTTGTAGTAAAGTAGAGTTAAAAGGTGTCTTCTGGGGGGTTGCATTAGATCCTAAGATCTAGGTGCAGTGCTCTCAGATCCAAGGTTCCTCATTGATGATGGCCATAAGCCAGAAACTAGTCTGGGGATATTGGATGGGTAGGCACTAGATAGAGATTTTATGCACAAGCCTTCTGGCATCTGTTTGGCTCAGGTTGGCACTATTGTATGGAGAGTTTTGCCTTTATCTCATGCTCTCACAAAAATTGTAAAGCCTTGTATTATGGGGAAACAAAAGCAGCACTGGAAACTAGATTATCTCAACATAAATACTCATTTACTAAGGCACCATCTGATCCAGCACATAATTTCATTTTTGCACAGCACCAATAGCTCACAGGACATTCATGCAAATTGCAAATAATCAGCTTAGTCTGCAGAGAGGGAAATGATTTGAGAAGAAAAATAAAAGAAGCCTGTTTTATCGCAATAGACAGCAATGCCATTGACAGAAAGGAAACATGTTATTCTATATTTAGGAAATGGAATACATGAACTTTGCATAGATTTGCATGACATTAGACAATCAGTTACTTCACAAAGGGCTATAATTATGAAAGCTGTGACTCTCGAAAGTGCTCAGTCATAGGTTTAATAAGATATTAAATATTAGCTTTGTGTTTATGTGTTTATAGTACTAGTGTTGAATTACAGAATGTTAACCAAACATGCAAAGTTTAAAATTAAGTTTGTAATACAATTTTGTTAAATTATAAAATTTAAATAGGTAAAAATTTATATTCAATATTTTTTGCAAAATATTGTCTGTAATATAAACATAAATCTATTGATCTACCAAAAAATGAAATTCAGCAGCATTACCAATAAAAAACCCTGAGTAAGTTTTTTTTTGTTTGAAAGTTTATAAGAAGTCTAAGTACTGAAAGAACCAAACTGGAATTAATCCAAGGGTGAACCTTATACCCATTTATGTAGCACAGCAATATTATCATGAACTTGCAATATGACTGATGTTTATGTTTAATCATTAAATCCAAATATAAATTTGTAATGTTTATTAAAATTCAGTTTTTACAAAAGGTATTATTATGTACCATAAAAGATGAAACACTAAAATCCAACATAAACTACATTTCTTAAATGATTCTTTGTAAATATTTTTATTAGTAAGAGGGTTATATCAACCATTTGTTAAAATTGTCATGATACTATGGTATCACATCTGTTAATTGAGTTTATAACCTGGGTGTAAATGTGGGTTATGTCAATTTGAAATTTTGTTAGGTTCTAATCAACTATTTTTTTCATATAAATGAATATAGCCAATTCACATAACATTTCAATATTTGATAATATACAAAGGTTATCTAGTAAATAAGCATTTATTTTATATAGTGTATGTTTACAATTGTATACATTCAAATATCAGCCTTTTAAGCTAATTGTGCATACACTTTGCTAGTGTTAATAATAAATGAATACTTTCTCACCACATATCTTGTATTGGTGAGAAAGTATTCGTTTATTATTAACACTCGCAAAAGCGAATGCACAATTAGCTTAAAAGGCTGATATTTGAATGTATAAAGGTTCTCTAGCTAATTTTAGTTAAAGGATAGAACATGGATGAAAAACTGCTCCAATTTTTTTCATCTAGCATTTTGTAAGCCTGCATTTTTGTTCATTGTGCTTCTATGAAGGATTATTGGACAATATTTTGTCTCTCAGTAAGTTATTTAGCTTATTTTATCTCATGTTTTAACAATGATTAATTCAAGCAAATCATTAAGTCTGTTTTTCAGATAAGGGTTAATTAAGTAATAAACATTCAGCATGTAAAAAACTATATTTAACCCAAATGCTAAGTCATTTGTAATGCAAGTATTATCTTTTATGTTAGTTTAATTGTTCTTATTCACTTAAATTGGCATCATATCAAGTTATCATGAGATTTTTATATAATTAATAATCCTTCTGCATTAGATGGAGAATATATCCATCCTTTAAATATATAAATGGTAACGATTATATTTGTTATAAATACACAATCATGCATATGTATGAAAGTTAGCAAAGCTTTTACAGTTAAGAAAATAATGAGAAAGACTAAGTTTAGCAGAATAATATTTTACATAAATCACTTGAAATTGGATTGTTCCCATTGTCACTTGATAGATGCATAAAGCAAATAATTTTCCTTCTGTTACCTTTACAAATTAAATTTGAACTCAAATCTTAGCAGCTTTTAAAATAAATATTTTGTTAATAAATTCTATAAATGTAACATATTTAAATAACTATGTTGAAGTAATGTAAAAAAAGTTGATAATTTTAAATTAAATTTATTCTTTACGATTTAAATTGAGAATTACAAATTTATCAAATATATTAATCTTTAACTGAGGTTTAATATTTATATCTGGATTTAAGATAATCTCTAGTTTAAATAATTAGTTATAGAGTCATTATTGTATTTATTTATGTAGAGTGATATCAAAATTGTGCATGGAATAAGTTTGACACTTGTAAATCAAAATATAACAATGTTTTATTAATAAATACTCTGTATGATCATCATCATCAACCATTGTCAATCCACTGCAAGATAAAGGGCTCTCCAAGTTCAAACCATCTCCAATCTTTAGCTTCTCTTCTCCACATTAACCCTTAATACTTTCTTATTTCAGCCATCCATCTCATTTGTGGTCTCTTTCTGGGTCTTTTACAATCTCTTGGAATCCAGTTTAAGATTTCAATTGTCCATCTATTATCATCTCTTCTAGCAATATGTCCAGCCCAACTCACTTCAGTCTTTTAATTTTTTTAATGATTCCATATATATATATATATATATATGTGTGTGTGTGTGTGTGTGTGTGTGTGAAAGGTGGTGACCTGGCCCAATTGATAAGTGCTAGTTCAGCCCAAAATGCATTTGGGATGTTATTTGGGTTTTATTGTATCTTTACTTATATGATTTCAAAAAATGTGTGAAAGTGTGAAGGTTATTTAATACATTTGTAATATTGGAGTCAATTTTTAATGTGCCATTTTCTTTTATATAATATACAGACTGTTGGCATTCTTTTTATTTTTCATTTTAATTAAAATTGAAATAATTATGAAAAAAATGCCAGTGCTAAAAAGTTCACATATATATGTAACATTTTAATATAATAAATGCTTTTATTGACTATGCATTAAAAAACCCAAAATAATTGTTTTCTTCAAACTATAATTTGACTAATTTAATTATATTTAACTTGAAATAAAAGTATGGGTCAAGACATTAATTAATTCATTAATTTGTACAACAAGTTGTTGAATTAATTAATTTTGGGGCCTTCCCACACACTTTCATTTGATGTTAAATATAAATACATTCATTGTGGTTGAAAAAATAAACATTTTTGTCATTTTACTACATAATATAAGTTTTTATTATAAAATATTTTTTATATATTATAATATCTAATTAATAAAACAGAACATTTATTACACTTCTTGAAATTATATAATAATTTGATAAACAAGTATGATATACAGTTGATTTCTGAAATATTAAAGAATGTAAATGGTTTTTTTGCTGATACTGTAATGGTGTATATTTTTATGTTTGCAATAAATGATATTTTCAACTTACATTTAGTATACTTTGGTCATTTAAATTTGATTATTAACTGCATAATACACGAAATCATTTTTTCTTCAAAATAATTTATGATTAACATATTGTTTGTTAAAAGCAAAAGAATGTTCATAAAAACATTAATTTAAAAAACTGATTGAATAAATACATTTTACCTAATGCACACATTTTAAAACTTAATATTAATACACTTTGTTAGATGTGATATGTTGGACTATTTCCATCATCTATGAGTGAATGTTAAATGCATAGAAAATTTTAAACTTTATTTAAACTCTCCAAATACAAACAACTTGTTAGTAATACCACACAAATAAGCAACACAGGTTAGTAATTACACAATGTTTCGAGTAGTATTCTTCACTCTTCTTCAAGTGTTGCTGGTCTATATGCACGGTGATAATATTCACTTAGAAATTGAACTCACACCTTTAGATTCCTGAATATCAAATTTAAGGCAAATGCTCTATCAACTGAGATATTCTGTCAAAGGGAACATATAGTAAAAATTTGATATATTTATATATGAGAGTTAGTTCAAATCCTCCTGAATCCTTCAATTTTTTTATGAGCAAGGTTAATTAGTTGTTTTTTTTATTGTTGTTATTATTATTATTATTATTATTATTATTATTATTATTATTATTATTATTATTATTATTATTATTATTATTATTATTATTATTATTATTATTATTATTATTATTATTATTATTATTATTATTATTATTATTATTATTATTATTATTATTATTATTATTATTATTATTATTATTATTATTATTATTATTATTGTTGTTGTTGTTGTTGTTGTTGTTGTTGTTGTTGTTGTTGGTGGTGGTGGTGGTGGTGGTGGTGGTGGTGGTGGTGTTTAAATTTTTTCCTAAGAGCAAGATTAATTAGAGGTTTTCATACATTGTGTATTGCCACACTGGGTTGACTTATAGGATTATTTACCATTGTCATATGAGCAGCTTCCTTGAAAAAAAATTAAAGAACTCGGGAGGATTTGAACCAACCCTCATATATAAATATACCAAATTTCCACTATATGTTGCCTTTGACAGAATAGCTTAGTTGATAGAGCATTTGCCTTAAATTTGATATTCAAGATTCTAAAGATGTGAGTTCAACTTCTAAATGAATATTATCACTGTGCATATAGGCCAGCAATACCTGAAGAAGAGTGGAGAATAATACTACTCAAAACATTGTGAAATTACTAACCTGTGTTGTCTATTTGTGTGTTATTACTAACAAGTTGTTTGTATTTGGAAAGTTTAAATAAAGTTTAAAATTTTCTATACATTCAATATTCACTCATAGTGGATGAAAATAGTCCAACATGTCACATATACCATCACCACAAACCATTAGACAAATAATATACTTTGTGCTTTTACATAATGAAAATATATTTTTCATTATTTATTATACTAAATAAAACTGGCTTTTTTTTTTTTGCTTTTCTAGTAATTAATAATAAAAATCTTTTTTACTTTGAATATATTATATATGAAAAGCAATGTTTATCTTGCAAAAACACTGGATAAAAATTAAATAAATACATTAATTGTGTTTTAATTCTATAATTAAAATATAGAATTGTATACCATATAGTGAATAATTTCTATACTTTATATCTTTAGCAATCAGCTGTACATTATTTATCACATTGTTATTTAATAACAGTGGAGTAAAAAAGTTAGATATTACAAAAATAAAAAACTTCGATAATAGAACATAAAGCTCATCAAAAATAAATTTTAATATTGAATTAAAATGTAATGAGTCATGAATCAGGAAATATTCACAACTGCATTTCGCATTATCGCTATGAATATGACGCAAATGGCCTCGAAAATGCTTAGCGTTTAATATTTTTTGCACTCTCTATAGCTTCTCTTTCAAGAGCTTCACACGCTTTTAATTTTATATATTATATAAGAAGCAAAATGGTGAATCATTGATAAAAAAATTATAATTTTTTGTTAAATTGTATCTACCATCATGTTTTTATACAGCATATTTAACCCCATATTAGTAATTTTTTTACTAATATGTTTAATAAATAATTTATTCATTAATAACCACTTTTTTCAATTGACGTTTGATTTGTTAATTTTTTTTATTTTAAATTTAAAGTAATGAATAAATTTTTCCCTATAGGAGCTCATGAGATCTTCGAATTACAAAGTCTAATGGGCACCTTCTGACCTTACTTACCTAATGTAAAGATGTATGTACTCATCACCTAGCATTACAAAGGGGAAAAATACTTGAAGTTGAAAAAAAACTTTTGCCAGTTTATATGATCATAATCATCTACCTTTGAAAAATAGATGTGAAAAATAAATATACAAGATTGATGATAATAGTTTGACATTTACACAATTTATTGCAATATTTCAATTTTAGGACTACATCAAAACATTAATGAACACTCACTTAAGATATTCTATTTATTCTAATATAATTAAAGAAAATACAGATATGTCATATTTTTTGATAATGAAAACATTTTTTAAACTTTATCTAAGAAGAAGTCATCTTATTTCAAATTACATATAATTTGTGGGAAAAAACAACAATGTAGGATCATTAATAAAAAAAAATATTGAAATACTAATTTAATGGATAAACTATTGATGAGATGAAATTTTGGATAAAAATAATAAAACTATGATTTAGTGTTTTTTAAAACTATATCCATAATTCCAAGAGGGGATCTTGATTTACTTTATCACTGATACAAAATATTGGTAAAGATGAGATTGAATATGGTATATATATATATATATCAACACATCCATTATACAAATTAATACGTGTGTCTGTATAAACATATAACAGACACATGTAGATATAGTATGCAAATATGCGCTATATGCTGATTTAAAAATCATATAGTTATTTCCTTGCAGAAAAATATAAATTATACATTTTTCTGATAATTACAAATGTGTACGGTTTATAGCAGAAATTAAATAATAAAAAATACACTTCCTAGTTTCATAAGAATCACTCAAAATAATAATAATACCAGAAAAAAAAACACATTTCAACTATTTTACCTAATCGGTAGTCATGCATAAATGTTTTTTTCTGCTTATAACAATACTTAGAATATTAGCAATAACCTATAACTATTTTGCTGATACAATAGCATTATTTATATTGTAATTTTTTTATCTAATATTTTCAAAATCGAAGCTATTATTTATTTTAATTTTTTTTTGAAGTTAGATAAAACACTTGACTCTTATAGACATTAATTTGAAACTAATTTACGTGTATAACAGATAACTATATTTTATATATGTTAACAGTATAATGTCAGAATGATAATAATAATTTTATTTTACATATGAGTTATCGTCTTAATTGCAGCCTTTTATAAACAAATATAGTTATTGTATTTCACAAAAAAAAAAAAAATGAAATGTAACATAAAAATTAGTTTCAAAATAGCAAAGAGAGAAAAGATTAAATAAGAATTGTTGTACATAATTAAAGAATGAAAATGTAGTTACACGATATTTAATTTTATTTGCTGAACTCTGTGAATTTATTTGAAAATCTGAATAAATAAGTGAATTGAAAAATTACATACACTTTGCTGTAAAAGCTTAATTATTGGGTTCATTATTGTTAAAATATGAAAAGAACAACATTATTGAGACTGATGACATCAGTCAGAGGGCAACATTAGTTGTCCATTAAAAAGTTCAATAAACAATTCAAATTTATGACCCAACAATCTCTCATTCTGATAAAGAACTAATTGTTTTGAACATAACCAAAAACTTTAAGATAGTTATGGAAAAAGTGATACAAATCAATTTGGATATAAAAACAAAAATAATGAAGAAAATATACTTACAGAATGGGGAAAAAACTGTCCATTTTAAAAATAAATTCAGTGAGGGAAAAATATAGAAGCAGTCAAATAATGATTTAGTCTAGTTGGATTATATTTTAAAAATAAACTATGGATTCACCATTCATAAATTTAAAACAGGCAAAACTCTCCATACAGTAGTGCCACTCAGTGCCAACCAGAGTAATCAATGGATGCCAGAAGGCTTGTGCATAAACTCCCTATCTAGTGCCTACTCATCCAATATCCCCCGACTAGTTTCTGGCTTGTGGTCTTCATCAGTGAGGAGCTTTGGATCTGAGAGCACTGCACCTAGATCTTAGGATCTAATGCAACCCTCCAGCAGCCACCTTTTATCTCTACTTAACTACAAAACTATGATAATAAAATTGAAAATGCAATAATATTTTCAATCTAAGCTCAATACCTTATATAGTCATATGGGTCTGAACACAGTTCAGTATCCATATATTTTGGTGTCTTTGGCTCTTTAATAACCATAGCCACCACTATCCTATTACTCTGGTTGGCACTGAGTGGCACTACTGTATGGAGAGTTTTGCCTGTTTTAATAACAGTAATGTGCTAGCATAAGAAATAGTGATCATATGATGTTTAGTGGTTTAACATTCATAAATTTATATGGATTCTCTAGATAATATAGAATAGCAAGATATCTATTTACTAACCAATATCAAATAGTTATATAGATTGGCTACAGCCTGAAAAAAATATTTTAATTGTAACTTGGAAAAATTTCAAGTATCAGTTAGTTTGATTGAAACTTTAGGATGAGATCTTGAAAAATATGCACCAATGACTACACTATGAGGCTTTTATGACATTATTTTAAAATGAATATATTTAAGAGATTCAATACAAAAAGTATTCATCATTTAGTGAGATGTAAAATAATAATAATGGAAAGTTATTAAGAATTATTAACAACTGATACTTCCCTGTTTCAAAACTTTTTAAATGAATTTAAACTAGAATATAAGTTATAAAATTCTTTGAAGATAAAAAAAAATACTTAAATATCAATTACACAGTCAATAAAAACAATCAACAATTCACTTATACATTTCTATTGAAAAGGAACAATGTAAATAGGAAAATATAAATATAAAAACAAAAATAATCCGTCTAGAAAAATTCATTGTTGGAGTTTTATAAAATGATATAGAAAAACATTAGAAGCTAGAGAAAAGATTATTAGTTTCAAGAATGCAAAACAATATCTTGATATTGTAAGAAAATTGTTTCAGCAATACAAAAGAGCATTATAATACAAAAAATATGAAGTATGAGCCAAGAGGTCATCGCAGCAACCTTGCAAGCAGGTAGTTGATTGCAGACAGTTGTGGGTTCACCTCCCGGCCGATGCTATGGCATATGAAAAAAAAACTATACAGTAATAAATAACAGAAAAAGAAAATAACGTTGCAAATGTAACATCTTTTAAAATATAAAGATGATAAAAATGTTTGGGTATATAATTATATGAATTAAAAATAAAAGGTTCTCAGTAATAAAGAAAAAAAAAGATCACTGACTAAAGAAATACTCCAAACCTTTAAAAGATATGAATAAATGAAATGACAGAAAATACTGCAATATGGTTACTGATATTTAATGAGATCATTATAATTAGATTTAACTGGATTCTATCAGTTTTAAATAAAAATTGGCTAAGGTAGCTACAAATTATTTTCAAAAAAATTAGAAAGTGAAAACAGAACTTAAAATAATTATTGCATGATAGATATATCTGTTCCAAATAATAAGAAAAAGTAACTGGAGGAAAGACCAAAAACTATAAATTGCTATCTTCCAAGGAATTTGTGCGTTTAAGAAAATCCATTTTTGTTTATAAGCATATGGATTTAAGATGTTGGCCAATTCTGAAGAATATTTGTTAAAAAGCCCTAAGTGATTAGACTAAATATAGATGAGAAAATTACCACTGGTTGTTAATAATGACTCCATTTGCCCAAAAGTCTATGGATGAAAATAGAAGTTAAGACAAAAATAAATAATTTACTTAAATGGATTTTACAGATTTTTATTTTCAAATAATACTTCAGATATTCAAAAAATGTTGCAAGAGTTATCAAATGAGAGTGTAGAAATAAAGTCAATGATAAATAGAAAAGAAGATTAAAGTAACATTTAATAGTTTTCTAAAATTAAAAAGAATATATTGTAAAGTTTTTCACATTTTAATAGATCTAGTAGGTCATCTTTTACACACTGTTAAGTGAAAGTTAATCAAGCTATGGCCAAGAAAATATCTTGTTCATATTTCCAAAAACATAGCTATATTTCCTGATTAACTGGTCTACTAATTATTACAACAGGAATTTCCGATGAAGTTAGTTTTAATTTGTGAGAGGGCACCATAGTCGTTAGACTCCTAATTTCTTCGTATTCCATAATTTTGACATAACTAAAAGATCGGGTTATGCTTTCACGTAACTTTATTTTTTTAGAGAATATTATTCCCAGGGTTTAATCAACAAATATTGGCAAAGGTAAATTATATACTCAAATCTTAATAAACTAATATTAATAAATTTAATAACTAACTTTAATAACACACGATAAAATAGTTGATATTAGAAATAAATATTTTTATTCTAACAAATTAAAATATTAAAAACACATTACTAATTAATTGGAAAGATTACAAGCATGCTAATCCAGATATTAAATCAACTAACTAAAAAAGTTTAATAATTAAAGTTCACTTAGGTTCTTCCAGGAAGTTCTTTGGATGAGAATTCTGCAAATGTCTCTATTAGTAGTAATATTATAAGCTTAAAGGAAGGATTTTTTGCAAATGCTTAATTTAGTCACAATCAGGATATGAATAATCTTAGCTCACCGGCAAGTTTGTGTAGATTCATGGGATCCCAAACTCATAGAAAATTCAATTGATCTCTCCTGCTGGCATCTTCAATTATTGGTCCGTTCTATAGCTGAAGAAAAAAAGCACGGTTGCAATGACTCTTTCGTTGCAAAAAGTGGTATTTACAAGGCTCCATTTCCATGCTTGCGTGATGGCTTGGTTCAGCAAGTGGCATACCTGTGCAGAAGTATATTACTGCCACAGGTTATGCTCATGGAACCCTCCAACTCTAAGACATGTAACCAGAAGATAAAGAGAAGACCTAGATCGAAGTTGTCCTCTTCTTTTTATACCCCAATCCAGTTTTTTAAACTTCTGCACATCTATTTTCTTTTATCTTTTTATCAGCATACAAGACAATAATCTTGTGCACTCTTTCTTAACTTTAAGTTATAAAGTCTTTTTTAGCATAATTCTGCCATCTTTAATTACCTAAAAAGATTTTTCTAATTGTAATATTTTTATTTTTGGAATTCTTTTAATTTATCTGGATTAGTAATCTGCATGTCTTTTATTCTTTCCAATTTTAACTTTTATTTTTAATTACATAAAAAAAATATGAACAAAATATTTAACTTTTATTGTAGGTTTTAAAAAAAAAATTACTCAAACAAAAAAAAAATTTAAATGCTCAATTTAAAAATCTTTAAATTTACTTTTTAGCTTTTAAATATTTTAAATGCCAGTATCTTTTTTTTTTTTTTTTTTCAAAATAATCTTTATTTGCACAAAAAGTAAAATATACATTGTAATATAGAGTTCATGTTTACGATCATGACTGAAACATTAAAGATTAACTAGTTATTAAATTAGATGATGATTACAAGATTAAAAGTAAAATTTTAAGTTACGTTACTAATCAGAGGTGATCTAATTTGGCATATAAATCCCATGGTGTGTAAAGTTTGAGTATCATGAATAAATAATATACATGGCTATTGCTAAATAATTAATTGACTCCATGTTTGCTCAGCAAGGCTAGGCAGGCATGTTCTTAGATCACTTTCTTTAGTTTTATATAATAACTTTAAGAAAATGTCTTCAATAGGACCGGTCAACTCACTATCAAATAATACCTTACATCTAATCTTCCATATGATAAAATTTATGAAAGTGGTCAGGCAGATGGAGCCAAAATTTCCATTTTTGAATGCATCATTAAGGTAGACATTTGAAGAATTGTATCCTGTAATTCTCTGTAGGGCAATATTACGTAACCGAGTCCACCATTCACATTGATAGAGTATGTGTTCAATGGACTCGTCAAATCTTCTACAAAGAGAACATATTGTATCAATGTTGTGTCCCCTCTGATTACAAAGAAACATCCCAGTAGGCAAGGCTCCAAGATTGACCTTAACCAAAAAATCAACAAACTTTGGTTCCAATTTCAGGAACTTAGTCAGCCTTATGAGACAAGGGATTGCAACTGGGAGAAGATTCTCTGTCCTAGATTTACCAGAGTGAACTAATTGATAACAACTCCAGTATGATATTTTTTCATCAAACATGGAGCTAGAGCTTTTAATGCTATTAAAGACAATAGTTAATTGTTGTTGCATCCAGATATTTCTTTTATGAGGGGGTGGGCGATCAGTGGGGATTATTTTTTCAAATGGTAAGGGACTTTCTATGTTTGCATTGTCTCTGAAAATTTTAACAAGGACATTGTAAGTCCTCTGTATAAGAAAAATTTTAATCGAGTGCAGTCCTAAACCATTAAGATATCTTGGTTTTTGCAAGATATTAAGACTTATTGCTGGTGTCTTCCCTCCCCAGCTCAGCTTTCTGCATAGAGATTCAACCTTGCAGATGAAGGAAATTGTAGGTGAAAAACCAGCTAGATAATAAATAATTTTTGGTAAAATCACAGAATTAAGGAGTGCAACCTTTCCAAACAGAGAAAGATAAATTTTAGATAGTGAAATAACAGTCTTTTCAATCTTTAAAATTAATGAATTTTCAAGTTCTTTTCTCATGGCTACTGGAGAAGAAGCAATACTAAAAACAAGAAATTTCTGTGGGGGAGCTTTTAGTCTACCAAATATTTGCTTCCCTGTCAGGATGGACCACCTTGCTGACTTTGATCCATTAATTGCCAGGCCAAATTCACATGCAAACTGGTCTAAGAGTTCCTCAAGTCTAGAGAACTCATCCTGAAATGAAAGAAACACAACCACATCATCCATATAGGAAATATGGCATATGTTCTCTCTCAATAAAGGAATATAAATCCCTGGAAGGAAAGACTCAATGCTCAACAGCAATGGGTTCACATAGACTGTGAAGAGTAGTGCACTTAGTGGTGAGCCCTGAGGGATGGATACACAAGGCCGAAAGCCAGGAGCAACTCTTCCATCAAGTGAGAGAAACACTTCTCTGTTAAGAAGAAGGTTCTCAATCATCTGAAGATATTCCAGAGGCACTTGAAGTTTCTCCAGTACACCAAGTAGCACATCAATCCTGACACAATCAAAGGCTCTGGCAAAGTCAAGTTGAACTGCAACTGGCCATGTCATCCTTTTCCTGTGAACATGATCGACTAGGAGTCGAAATCAACTGACAGCATCAGCAGTAGAGCTCCCTTTCTTTGCAAACTGATAGGTTGATAATTTTCCAATAATGTTTGTTTGTATATCCTCTCTAATAAGGCCTTCAATGGTTTACAAGCAATGGCACCATAGAGATAGGCCGAAGATTATCAAGATTTTTTTGACCCTCAGGTTTTTTAATAAGTGGGACCATGCCTATTGGGCAAAGCCCATTAATTTCTCGGCAGCCACTAGCCAAGAAATCTACCATTTTTTTAATAATGGGGACTGAAAAGGCACATAAATGAAGTAATAAAAATTTTGGTATTCAATGTAATCCAGGGTGAGTTCTGTCTGGGAATGATGAAATCTTTGAAAGGATTCTTGCTTCAGTAATTTTGTGTTGATCAGAATGTTCATAAACAAAACATTTCCTGACAAATGAAATGCCAAGTGGTTGGAATTTTTTTGCATAATATTCCCGAATTCTGAGAAGGATGGAAGATCCTGTATAGCAGTTTCCTTGTATCTCAATGGACCTAGGTGTCTTTGATCCACTAGAGCCAAGGGCCCATCTCAGGTACCCCCTAGTCCAGCAATGTTGGTGATGAAGATATTGTCTGGCCCTTTTAATTGATAAGTACTCAGCAATGGCCTTTTGCTTAGCCTTGTATTTTGATTTTAAATTTAAAATGTTAGGAATATTTTGTGCTTCATATGAAATATTTTTGAGATCACATGCTATGGAGTCCAGATCATTGAGAAGAATAACTGGACCTTTAGATTTAGCAGTACAAGAATTTATTAACTTTGTTAGTGTCTCAGTAAAAGTCTTCCATGCATCTACTGCAGGGAATGTTAAAATGTTTGTTCTATGGAAATTAATATAAGCTTCAGAGATCAGTTTAATAGTGGCATTAAACTTTGTAAGCATGCGAATAGTCCTTGGCATCTTTGGACCATATATTTGTAAATGGTACAATATAATATAAATGATTTATTACTTGGAAGATTACATTGAGTTAGATCACTTGAATTAATCCAGATCACTTCATTATATTAAATGTCACAGAATTAAAATCAGCTTTTAATGAGATGTTGTGATTGTCATAAGTCCTAACTAAGTCATTTCTATTCCCAGCATGACTAATAGTTATGAATTAAAAGTGGTTATTAAGTTTAAATACTTTGGGCTGAGATGAAAATATAATGTATAAAATTGTAGAATTGAACCTAGATAAATAGTGTTGGCACAAATGGTCTAGGTGCTTAAATAAATAGTGTTAATAAAAGTAGAATTTATTATTTATAAAGTTTTACTATTTTTCACTATTGTATGTTTTTAAAAATGATTTATATTTTCATTTCAAGATATATCATCTATTAATGTTATTTATTTATATCCTTTATAGAAATTTATAAAAATTTATGAAGTTACATATAAGAACTTTTGCAGGATATATTTCTGCCAATAAAATTTGATGTCATCAGCTGCCCAGGAGACCAGTTAAAATCACATTAAACATAACAATTCAATTTCCGTTTGAAATGTCTCATAATGATCCAATTGGTATTAAAATTTGAAAATGAACTTTTGCATTAATTTGTATGTATTTATGAATATTGTTTTAACTTATACACTTTCAAAAGAATTTAAATAACTGCTTTATAACTTTTCAAAAATAATTTGTTTTAATTAATGATAGATATATATTTCAAATACTTTTTTATCAAAATTTATTTATGCTAGGATTTTATATATACTAAGTGTATATGATTTTATAATGAAGACGTAACCTGTAGAACAAATTTTACTAGAGTGCTAGAACAGATATTTTAAGGAAGTAGTAAACTGAATTTTCTTTAGCGTTTATTAACTGAAACACATAACCTTATTATATATCTGTGTCTATATATGTAATGTATAGGGTATATGAGCACATAGTTTCACATGACCCATCACTCTCCACACTATCTCATAACACTGACACACTTGACCACATACATGTTGAAAAGATAAATTTTCACCAATAGACATATTTCATGCTAAACCAGCAATCATCAGTTGGTCCAGATTACCATTTCCACACATATATGCTATAAGTGCTCAAGTATATATTATGATAGCCAAACCTCATACTTTAATGGACAGGCTTCAATCTACTCTATACTCCAACTCTTCAACTGTCCATCCAATTGAAAATCTGATGACAGAATGCTCAAAGGCCACCCTGAGGCTGAGATTCTTGTCACACCCATGTTGACATAAGATCAATCTGACCCCTCATGTTCAGAATATAATCCATTTAATACACAAACAAGGGATTGGCAGACATCTCTACTATGTAATAACTGAAACACACAAGCTTATTATATACCAATGTCTATATATGTAATGTATAGGGTGATGTGGAGAAGAAAAGCTAAAGATTGGAAAAGATGGATTAAACATGGAGAGACCTTCATCCTGCAGTGGATTAATAATGGTTGATAATGATAATGATGATGATATGAGCACAGACTTTCACATGACCCACCACTCTCCACATTATCTCATAACACCGACACACTTAAACACATATATGTTAAAAAGATAAATAATCACCAATATACGTATTTCATGCTAAACCAGAAATCATCAGTTGGTCCAGATTACTATCTCCACATATATATGCTATAAGTTCTCAGGTATATATTATGATAGCCAAACCTCATACTTTAATGGACAGGCTTCAATCTACTCTACACTCCAACTCTTCAACCGTCCACCCAATTGAAAATCTAATGATGGAATGCTCAAAGGCCACCCTGAGGCCAAGATTCTTGTCACACCCATGTTGACTTAAGATCAATTTGACCCCTCATGTACAGGACATAATCCATTTAATACCCAAACAAAGGATGGGCAGACATCTCTACTATGTAATAACTAAAACACACAAGCTTATTATATACCTGTGTCTATATATGTAATGTATAGGGTATATGAGCACAGACTATCACATGCCCCACCACTGTCCACACTATCTCATAACACTGACACACTTGAACACATATATGTTGAAAAGATAAATAATCACCAATATACGTTTATTATAGTTTTAAAAACTTTGATTTCTTAAAACGGACATTTAAATTGCTCTTCAGGTTGAAAACATTCATGCCTACATAAATGTTTGTCGGGAGTGCGAAAATGTATTTATGAAAATATATATGCGTCATAATTAACTCAGTGTGACCTCATTTGTTATTATATTTGTATTGTACTTTATGCTGTAGTTACCATATTTAATAATAAAAGTAAGCTCGCAATTGGAAAAATTGGCCATTTTTACGGTATTAAGAAAAATAAATGCTCACAAATTTAAAAATCTTTTTAATATACTTTTGCATATATTATGAAACTATATTTTTCGGGGGAAATAATGTACACTTATTAGACGTTAAAACAACCGGCGAAATATATAATTTTTTCTTACCTTAAATATTTTTGATTGATTTTCTAAGGCTATTCCAAATACGACTACGCTACACACTAATACTATTATGACTTCAATCTTCATATTTATGAAACGCTTATATATATATATATTCTGAAAAATAATATAAAATATGATATAAATGAGAGTTTGTAGTGACAAATGAATCCAAATTAAAAGAGTTTTAAATAAAAGTAGATGAATTAATTGAATAATATGACGAATTAATGTACATACAGTTCTTACTCGTTCTTTTTGCCTTTACTAACTAAAAGCGCAATCACGCTTCGTTATATGTACATTTGCCGGATATATGCAAATAAATAAATAAATAATATAATTAATGTTTATTTCATGCAGAATTAGCGTATTCTGCAAAGAAAAGTGAAATCTTGATAATCTAACTGTTTGAATAATTAACTATAATTTTCTTCTCCGCCCACTATTTTGTATAATCTCAACTTTAGGATGTGATATTCTTTAGCAACAATTAATAAAATGTATCTAATGATAAATAAATGAATAGAAATTATTATATTTTTACAATAATTATTTAATTAATAAGGATTTGAAGTCAGACTTTCAAGCTCTCTACATCTTTTCATTCCATCTTATACAACCGATGCACATGATCACACTCATATCAAAAACGTATAAATGATCTCCAATATTAGTATTTCATGTTGAATCAGCACTCATCAGTTGATCCAGATTATCATCTCTCATACATACGTAAATCAGTACTCAGTTTATATTAAGATAGCAAATCTTCAAACTTTAATGGACAGGCTTCAATTTTCTCCACCTATACAGGACGTATTTTCAATGAAATGAATGGCATAAAAGTTGAAGGGTGTATTTGTGTTAAAGTTGTGATGGCTGTACATTTGTCATTTATCAAATAATCTGTAATAATTTGGTATCTAAATATATACTAAACAGTGATAAAGATATGTGTAAGAGATTGTGGTCTGGACCAATTTATGTGTGCTGGTTTAGTATGAAATGTGCATCTTGGGGATCATAGAACTTTTATACATATCTTTGATCATATTATGATTACATCTTTCCACAAGGTGTTAAAAGTGGATAGAAAACATCCCCTACCTTGTGTGAGAGTGGTGTAATGAAAATTAGTTACAGAAATATTATTCATTATTGGATAATCTCTTATCTAATGAGTGACTCATAAAAATTATTAATACAGAAAATTATTCAAACGGATGTCAATCTCCATAATGCGCTACTTTTAAATACTATACATCTCTTGTCAAACGTTGTTAGCCGAGAGGTTAGCGCAGCACCTTGCAAGCAAGCAGCTGGTTGCAGACGGTTGTTGCGTGTTCGCCTCCTGGCCGATGTTATGACATATGGGAAAAAAAATACCATAAATCTCCACGCACTCTCGTCGGTAAGAATTTTAAAAACTTAAATGAATCACTTAAGTTTAGAGAATACATTCTATATACACCAACTCTTACAGACCACGTGTGCAATGGGTTAAATACATTTGTACAATTAGAATATTTGATTATAACATCAGGCACACAATAGACTCAAGCCTTGATTTAAGCACGGTCTGTAGGAGTTGGTGTATATAGAATGTACCCCCTAAACTTAAGAGATTCACTTAAGTTTTTTAAATTCTTACCGGCAAGAGTGCGAGGAGATTTATTGTATTTAAAAGATAGCACATTATCAGAGATTGATTTTGAATAATTTCAGTTTTCAGCCCTTTATAATAATAGGTTTAATATAGAAAATCTCTCTCTCTCTTTTTTTTTTTTGCTTTTGAAAAGTACTTTACACGGCTTCAGAATAAGTTTTTTTTTTTTTTTTTAGAAAAATATATTATAGTTATTAAATAGATAGATTTAGTTTTCATCGAGGCAATAATTTCCTATTCTAATATTATAAATTTTATTAAACGCACATTATTATATTAAGTAATATTTACTAAGGCTGTAACCTTTAGGAATCAGATATATTTTTGCTTTTATAAATTAATTCATACATCTGATTTTAATTTTTTATTTAAGAAAATATTATTATCGATATTAATTAAACTTACCAGACATTTTTTTATATCTTGGAAAACGTAATAATTTAGCAATCTGATATTAGGAGTTGATCATAGTGTAAAATTTCTTTTATTTGTTATTGACAATAAATTTTTAGTATAGAATTACACTTTTATTTTTTTGGGGGGCTATTTAACTATTGGAAATAATATGCAGCATAATAATTAATTTAATTTCTTTATAAAAAATGAATTATAGATTTTCATTGTTAGCAGAGAGGTCAGCGCAGCCGCCTTGCAAGCAAGCAGTTGGTTGCAGACGGTTGTTGCGGGTTCACCTCCTGGCCGAAGCTATGACATATGAGAGAAAAAAACTGACATTATATGTAGCAGTATCTTTTTTGCTGCATTTTATAAATTAATAGAACCATAAATTATTTCCTTCTTTTCTGAGCTAACATAACAAACAATCGTTAATGAACATATACACAGACAAAGATTTTTAAGAAATATTCATCTTTATTATTGTCTAACATGCTATCAATATATAAGGTGTATCATATTCATAACAGTCATTTAACGAAATTAATAGAAATAAATAGTTTATTTTTATGTTTTTACATGTCATATAACGTTGAAAATATATATGTACGCTATATTATACATAACATTTGGATTTTAACCTCCTGTTTTAATAATTCATGTATGCATCATAGAAATTATAGCTGGTATATCTTTGCAATAACATGTTGTGGCCCATCTAAAAATGAGTGGAACATTAGTCATTTCACACAATACCAATATAAAATTAATTAATATTATTAGCATAATTTAGGATTTAATTTATTCACAGAAGACAGTCTCTTTTAATTACATTCGCATTACTATGTACAATTATCTTCAAAGATCCAAGATCGAAATTATAAGATGTCATCATCTAAGATCGCATTAAACTTTTTTTTAGTCAAATTAAGTAAAGAAAACACATGTAATAATTAGAAAATTCAATAACCAATTTACTTGTAAGTAAAATTGTATGTTACTCCATTGCATCATTTATTTATGTAGATATTTTAATATCACACATTTGAACCAAAACATCATAAGACTAAATACTATTGGCCCACATGTTAACGCACCCAAAATTATAATTAATACAAACAATGACATGAGATTGTGAACAGAGACCATGCAAGAGACCAAACTAGAACTAGACTCACACACAAACTTTTAATAAGATATAAGTGGGAGAACATTTTAATAAAAATTGTATATAAAGTTTAATATCTATAAAGATGTATTTACTTTATCCATATCATTAATAACAAGCAAATACTATATCTATATGTAACTCTAACTATATTATAACCAGTATAATCTCAAGGTATCCTTAGAAATTTTGTAATATTATTTTAGGGCATTTTTATATGATCACTAAGTAGGTAAATGTGTATATAATAGATGAATAATTTTTTAATAAATCACTATATGTGTCATATTTAATAGGGTTAGCAAGTTAGTTCTTAACTCTCAAGTTGCATTTTGTTGAGATTAATTATCTCAGGGTGCTTAATGCAATATAATAATTATTATTCTTACAATTATTTCTCTCAATGATTTTAAAATGATCTATTCTTGATATGACTAAATAGCAAAGAGATTTTATTGTATCTATTCATATCTCTCTACACATTCAATATCAAAGTGGAATTGGTGCAGGTAAATTGCCTGAAAAAATATTACTTCTTAAAAATAAAATGTGATTGTGACCATGTTTATTAGTAAGATGTGTAGATGGTGATGATGATCTTTCAATCACAAATGACCATATAGTAACAAAATATAACATTTAATTTATTAATTCTAAAATTATTAATAAAAAATATTCAAACAAACATAATTATGATAACATGAAGTATTCTGAAAAGATTGTAAATTGCACTGTTATATTTAATAAATACTTTCTATTTCAGTTATAAATATCTGAGTGTTATTAAAACATGATGCAATGACAAAACACTCCATTGGAAAAGGTTTCATAATGTTTACCAAAAAAACCTAAGTCTTGACTTCAAATAGGGTACAGAAATGTTTTATTGTATCCTTAAGTGCATTATAATAATCATAATAGCAACAACCTCTTTTTATAGATATTAGAATTATTGCTTAACCCTCTCATGAATGAGTAAAGCATTTACTCAACTTAAATTAAGATTTGAAATAACAAGACACACTTATACCTGAAGCCTAATTGTAAATATAAAGGATTTGAAGTCAGACTTTCAAACCCCTTTACTATCTACACTATCTCACACTACTGATACACATGACCACACACATGCAGAAAAGATAAATAATCACCAATATATGTATTTCATGCTAAACCAACCCTCATCAGTTGATCCAGATTACCATATCCCATACATATATATACACAGTGCTCAGTTTATATTAAGATAGCAAATCCTTACACTTTAATAAACAAGCTTCAACCTACTGCAACCTCCAACTCTTCAGCCATCCATACCATTGAAAATCTGATGATAAATTCCGAAATGCCATGCTGATGTCAATATTGTTGCCATACTCATGTTGACCTCAAGTCACTCTGACCCCTCATGAATAGGACAGTATCCCTTTAAATACATAGAAGAGGAATGGGCAGAATGCAGGTTTAAAATGTAAGATTTAAAATACCAGGCACTCTTATACCTGGAGCCTAATTTTAAATATAGGCAATTTAAACTTGGACAGTGTGGATAGTGAAGGGACTTAAAAATCTAAATTCAAATACCCTATATTTACAATTAGGCTCCAGGTATAAGAGTGCCTGGTATTTCCCTCTTTTATGTATTTAAATGAATACTGTCCTATACATGAGAGGTCAGAGTGACTTGAGGTCAACATGGGCATGACACCAACATTGGCATCAGCATAGGATTTGGGAATTCTATCATCAGATTTTCAATGGTATGTATGGCTGAAGAGTTGGAGGTTGGAGTAAGTTGAAGCCTGTCCATTAAAGTGAAAGGATTTGCTATCTTAATATAAACTGAGCACTGATTCTATATATGTATGGGAGATGGTAATCTGGACCAATTGATGTGCTAGTTTATCATGAAATATGTATATTGGTGATTATTTATCTTTTCTGCATGTGTGTGGTCATATGCATTAGTAGTGTGGATAGTGAAGGGACTTGAAAATCTGAATTCAAATCCTCCATATTTTCAACTTATACTATTATTTTTAAAATATATAACATTAATGAGATCTGACCATTACAGGTGCTGGTGACATAATGTAATATATTTTTAAGCTTATATTAGAGCTGCAACATTAACACAATATTTTGAGGAGTCAATCTCGACTAAACAATTATATGTGTAGTTAGCAATGCGATGAGAATAATTCAATATACTAAATATTTTTCATCAACTAGCATGAGTGCCACTTTGTCAATATGAGAAAGGTAACCCTATAACTATTTCACACTCTATTCTAGTTGCCTTCTATTATAGAAAGACTGAATTTGTATTAAGGGATCAATAAAACATGAAAGATTAATTCCTAATTTACATTTATCATATTTACCTTAGCTTAAAGTTTAACCCAACTTATCTCCTATTTATAATAGAATTACAAACACATCTTTATATCTCATTTTATTTATAAATACAATATATTAACTGTATCCTCCTTATAGTAGTCTCTTTTTAGAGAACTTTTATTAAATCATAATATAATAATAATTTTAAAAATAATTAAAAAGATAAACAAAAATTCTCATTCAAAGTTAATAAACAAATATTTAAGAAATATTAAAATATTATTTGGCGCTTCTATAAAGTGATAAAATCGTGAAGATGCATTCAACATACATAATCTAGATAAGGGTATAATTAATTGTGGAGGCTTGAGATTGTATAGCAAAATTTCATTAATAATGAATTTCCAAAGCATTTACCAAATCAATAATTATTTATTCATATACCTACATGTATTGACATGGCAATTAATCCATTTAAGAAATAGCTTTCATAAATTATAATGTCTCTAGACATATTTTTGATGGTATCATGCCAAAAAATATAAATCCATTATCTTTTGGATTTCTGTGATTACTGTTGTATCATACAAATATTAATTCATTGGTTAAATTAGCTATACAAGAATATCCAAGGTTTTAAGTAGCTTTTCACTAATATAATATGCAGAGATTCATTAATACAAATTCTCAAATCAATTTTATATTATTCAGCTAGAGTTCTGATTTTCACAAATGTGAAACCAAGCTATTCATTAATCCATCAACTCGAATTCATTTTACAAGTCTTTCTTACTGTTTAGGAAGTTTTCAAAATATAAAATAAAATATGATAATCCATAAATTCCTACGAATTTTGTACTATTCAGTGAAGAATTTGGATTGATGTAGGGAATATAATTCCAAGTGAGCAATGTTTAATATTTAGAGAAGAGAAATAATTTTTGCAGAATAATCACAAGCTGTAGCATTCCATAAGCAATTTTTAAAAGTATACATTTATATCAAAATATTAAAATTTTATTTTTAAAATACATTACTAAATGATAAATGTTGTTAATACTTCATTTTTTTCATTTTAGAATGACATAAAGAAAACATTTGCCCTAGAGACTAATGTTTAGCTGAATTTTTCTCAGACATGCTGAAGGCAAAAGAATAACAAAATGGCTAATTCTAGGTTTAAATCAGATGCAGTCCTTCAACACATTGTAATTTTACCAGACTAAACAAATCTTGACAGGTGGTTGTATTTATAATTTTCTGCTATGTGGTTAGTAGTTTCATGATTTATTACCCACATTACTTTTTTTTTTATTGCTCATGTTGCTTTGCACATGATTGGAAGCAGAAGTGATTTAAAAATTTTAGAAGTTTAAGGCAGCAAATTTGAGACAGAAATACTTAAATGAGAATTAAATATTATTTTCAAAATCAAAATACCATATCACATTAATTAGCAATAACTAACGCATAGCTATTTATTTCACAAATGAAAGAATTTATAATACCAAAAATATTAAACTAAATGATTTAAGTTTATTTATTTTTAAAATTTTCATTTTTGAATACTAATAAACCTATTCATTTTACACTAAGAATAAATCTAAGCATTTTAGGATTTTATTCTTTCAAATTTTTTACATTTTAAGACAGAAATATTTGTGTATTCACACACACATTTTTAAATATAATGTTAAAAGTAACTATCCATATTAGATATAATATTGGTTGTCTACATATCAAAATAAATATTACTATTGTATTAATATTATTTTTAAATACTTTTATTGTATTTAGTATATTATCTTTTTATGCTGTGTATTTTTTTCCCAAAATTGTTATGTGCATGTCTTTGGTTTTTCATTTAATATTAACCTCGTTTTAAAAAAAAATTGAGAAGCATATCTGTATGGCAGAAATCTTCAGTAATTCTAATAATTTTGTCCAATAAGTAGTAGTATACAAGAAAATATAAATATCACTTCTAATCTTGTTATTTACCACAATAACAGTAATAAATATCAATATTTATTTATTTTATAAAACAATAAAAAAATGTAAAGTTTAAAGTTATTATTATTGATTAGATGTTAAAATGTAGCATTACAATATATTGTACCACTCATGAAGAGTGCTCCATGTAAAATTGTTGATCACAATTATTAAAAGTAAAATTTTCATAAATAATGCAAAAGTTTTAAAATTGATTAATAAACAATAAAATTATTGCAGAATAATTTGTCCATAAATAACTGAATTAAAATATCTCAGTTGAAAAAGAAAATAATCTATAAAAGTTTAAAGAGTAATTGGAAGGGGGAGAAAGTTTAACTTATAAAGGTTAAAGCTATAACAGTTAAAAATAAATCTTTTCTATAAAATTAATAGTACTCTCTCTTTTCGTTTAAACTATTAAAGAAAAAAAGGGGAAAGAAATCTCAAAACTAAAAAAAAAATCTCTTCACATTTATTTAAAATAAATAAGATTGTAAATAACAAATTGATTGTAAACATAAAGGAATAGTAAAATGTGTGCATGTTAAGAAAATGGAATATGAAAGTTAAATATTAAAGAATAAATGAAAATGTATAAGTTAAAAAAAATGTCCTCAAACATTGCAAATACTCAGAAGCTACATAAAAGAAATGAATTAGCAATGGCTACTAATTAAAGAATTCATAAACAATTAATTAATTAAAATCTTATCAAAACTTTAATCAAAAGTAGTGGACGATGGATATAGCTAGCAGGTATAGAAACTAGTTAAGAAAAATGACAACAGATCATCACATAAATAGTCAGTTTTTCATTATTCAAAGAGTTGTACAATCAGTCTTCAGTCAGTCTTGTCATGTATCCAGAGTTAATGTTTTTCATGACAATCCAGTTTTACCAGTCATCGGAAGCATATGGCCAGACTCTAGCCTCAGTCTGATGGAACATCAGCAACCTTCCCGATAAAAGTAATGCCTGCCTAATAATTTGAAACTGCCAGAGATGTCTAACTATCTTGAATAAGAGTATCATAAAATACCAATCATAGGAACCTCTATAGATGCCAATAATCCAACCGGTTGGTAAAAACTTATATGAAGCAGCAAACAGCAAGAATTCAATGTCCAAAGTCCTATGGGTAATAAATAACATTTTCTTATTCCATTTCTGATATTAATGTAGCCATTGCAATCTTTAAAGCCTCCAGAGTCAGTAAAACAAATGAACTCTATAGCATGCATAAAATGAACTATTATTGATGTATGTGTTTTAACTACTTTACGTCATTATGCAGGTGACCCGCACATCTTTTTTGATCAGACAAAATGTTGTTTTCTTTCTTTACTGACATAAAAAGTATAAGCATGATGACAATCAAAATACAGGCATTTGATAGATCTTGGACATAGCTTCCCAAAGATGTCTACTACAAAAAATTCCAATGAAATTTGGATTTTTTTCTTAAATTTTTTAGTAAGTGGTGTATTTAATTTTTTTCTTTTTTTGATAAATTTTGTAATTTTCATGAAACGATAAAGACAAAAAATATGTATCAGCCTTCAAATAGATATTTATTGGAGTAAAAATAATCTTATTCACAAACAAGACCTACAATGGAGCCTAAATGTAAAACACAATATCAGACTCGTAAGTATAAAATTTTAATTTTTTTAATAATTTTTTTAATTTTTTTTTTAATTTTTTGAAAAAATGATAATTTTTATTAATTTTAGTTTGTAGTTGGTGTGTGTTGATATAAATTATATATTTATTTATGCTCATATAGAATTCATATCTACCATAATTTTCTAAAATGTTAATCCACTTATTTTATAAAAATAAACTTATTTTATAAAAATAATGATTTTCAAAAAGTTTAATAATTTATTATTTATTATTATGTTTATATGATGTGTTTGTGTTTACAAGTAATGAGCTACAAAACTAATAATCAAATGTATAGAAAGATTGCATACACAGGCAAGTAATCAAATTCTGATTTTTGTTTATGCCTTGATATTCATGCTTTGGAGTCACTTTGGTTTGGTATATGTTTTATCATATTATTTTCAAGTCTATAGCTAACAAATGCACTATATGCAAATAAATTATATCTATGTGCTACAATAAATATAACAAGATAGCATCACTGGTGTACATAAAGAATATAAACATCACTGTGCATAAAGAATATAAACGTCACTGATGTATACAAAAAAAATATAAAATGAAGAGATGAAACTCATTTTATCAGTGATACAGACAGTAGCCTACAATTTCTAGTTTTAGATAGACAAGAAGTCAATTGCTATGATGACAAATACATATCTATATTCTGGAAATGATTTGTTTTGTATTTTTTATTAGCGTGAATCTTTTTCTTATAGATGCCTTTGACATTTGGTAACTTTTGGGGTACAAGATAAAAATGAAGAATTCATATGTGACCTATTTTGAAGATTCTGAAGTTATGTGTTATTTCAGGTAAGACATATTATATATGGTTTGAAAGATAATTTTGTGAGGAATACAAAGAAATTATAACTGAAGATGTAATTTAAACTTAGTTCATAATGAATTAGAAATTATGAACAAACAATAAAGTAATAATTATGTTGGATGTTGACTTTTCTTTTTTTTCTTTTTTAAATGGTAATCACTATTTGTCTTAGACTTATTGTTTTCTTTAGTTTTTCTAGTTTCTATTAATGTAATTTTTTGCTCTAACATAATAAAAACTGAAATTATTGTGAAAATTGGGTCTCAGGCCAGTTTTTTAAAAAATTCGATATGGCGTTTTAAACCTGTTGTGTGTTTATTTAATGTTCTTTGTTATATTATATTCTATTGTGTGATTTATTAAGAGTGCATGGTAGTTATATAAAAAAAATCATTGTTTAAGTTAATTAAGAGTTTATAATAGTTGTTTCCAAATTATAATAATAAACATTTCGTTAAAATAAATTATCTTTAAAACTTAATATTTTGTCCATGTCGATTCTTTCTTCATATGTCATAGCATCAGCTGGGACACTTGCTTGCAAGGCGGGTGCGATGACCTCTCGGCTACCATTAATTAAAGCAGTAATGTATTATATTATTCCTTTTGATTGAGCTAGTTGGAATTTCTTAGGTGCTGAATTATCTTTTGGGTAATTAACTGGCGCCTGAAGTTTTACTTCGAAACAAAAAAAAGTACTTTGAATGATAGGTGTTGAATTTTGCAACCGAGAAGATCTGTGACCTTGAAACATAATCGTAGTTATATATATCATATATATATATAGCTCCAGCTTGGTTACAGGTACCCTCCAGGTATTATTCTTCTCTGCCTAAGGGACAGGTGAAGCAATACTTAAATTGCATTGATCTCCATTGAATTAATAAAAAAAATAATTGTATCATATTTTGTATGTATAAAAGTAAGTCTTATAATTTTGCTTTCACAAATTTAGATTTTATTAAAGAGTTAAAAATTCAACCTAGATTTGTGTTTCACAACGATCTACTACACCAACATTGTTCAATATATATAGTGACAGAATTGACAAATGGGTACTGTGTAATAGTAATTTACCTACATGCAATTAGTAAATATATTTTGAATTGCCTATGGGTGATGTGATGATAATAGATTTATGTATTTATGAATACCAGCTTTAATGAACATTATAGCACTCTAATCATCATGTGATAAATCAAACCCTTTTGATATTTGTACTAACCATAATGATAGTTTTTATCTTTTTTCTTTATATATATTTAACTATTACTAGAATTCACAAATACTAAATTTATAACTTATACTATGGTATATCTAGAATTATTTTGTAATCCCACATAAAATATAGGAAGACGTTTGCTGTTGTTTTTAACAAAAACAATTTAATAAAATAAATAATAATAAAATCAGTGTAAAGACAGTTTAAGCCTCAAATAAATAATGAGTAAGTAAGTATTTTTTTGATTACTAGACAATGAACACATAATTTCCAAAAAATATTTTACTCTTAATACCTTTTCTGTTTATTTGTCCATTGACTGACATATAACACGTAAAATTTAAAAAAAATTACGTACACAAAAAAAATCTGTACTCGCGCTATACTTAGTCGTGAGAATAAAGAATATACATTGGCATATTAATTAGATATACAAAAATTAACTAATTTAAATATAAATAATTAAAAAATATTTTATTGAACAAAAAAAATATCTTATAATCTTGAACTCAATTACAAACCAAACAAAAAGAAATAAAAACGTAAATGCTAATATATATATATATGAAAAACAAAAACAAGTTAAAAACTTGCTAACGCTTGTATTTAGGTCAACAGATGGCGTTCTACCAAAAACACCGTCAAGCGTATATTTTCACAAACGTCAGAGCATGCATTCACTATCTCTAACTTTAATTCCACTTTCAGATCAGGATTTCAAGCTATTTGCTATCGTCAGTGAAAGACAGGAATTTTAGAAACTAGATCTAAACACAAACTCTGAGCATTTATGAAACAGTTTCTATTCAGCTTGTAAGCGTGAATCTTTTAGACATGTAATGTCTTCAGACTCAGCATAGCAAGCCAGATAGCTATATGGGTCTGATCTCAGTTTAGCATCACCACATAGTAGAAGCCTCTGCAATATATATCATTGCTAGAAAGACCTCAAAGGTACATTTATGAAAAACAAAAACAAGTTAAAAACTTGCTAATGCTTGTATTTATGTCAACAGATGGCGTTCTACCAAAAACACCATAAAGCGTATATTTTCACAAACGTCAGAGCACGCATTCACTATCTCTAACTTTAATTCCACTTTCAGATCATGATTTCAAGCTATTTGCTATCGTCAGTGAAAGACAGGAATTTTAGAAACTAGATCTAAACACAAACTCTGAGCATTTATGAAACAGTTTCTATTCAGCTTGCAAGCATGAATCTTTTAGACACGTAATGTCTTCAGACTCAGCATAGCAAGCCAGCTATATGGGTCTGATCTCAGTTCATGCTCAGAGTTTGTGTTTAGATCTAGGTTCTAAAATTCCTGTCTTTCACTGACGATAGCAAATAGCTTGAAATCATGATCTGAAAGTGGAATTAAAGTTAGAGATAGTGAATGCATGCTCTGACATTTGTGAAAATATACGCTTGACGGTGTTTTTGGTAGAACGCCATCTGTTGATATAATACAAGTGTTAGCAAGTTTTTAACTTGTTTTTGTTTTTCATAAATGTACCTTTGAGGTCTTTCTAGCAATGATATATATTGCAGAGGCTTCTACTATGTGGTGATGCTGAACTGAGATCAGACCCATATAGCTATCTGGCTTGCTATGCTGAGTCTGAAGACATTACGTGTCTAAAAGATTCACGCTTGCAAGCTGAATAGAAACTGTTTCATAAATGCTCAGAGTTTGTGTTTAGATCTAGTTTCTAAAATTCCTGTCTTTCACTGACGATAGCAAATAGCTTGAAATCGTGATCTGAAAGTGGAATTAAAGTTAGAGATAGTGAATGCGTGCTCTGACGTTTGTGAAAATATACGCTTGACGGTGTTTTTGGTAGAACGCCATCTGTTGACATATATATATATATACCAGTTTTATGTGTGCACATATGATTGATAACTAAATAATAGACAATGTCTGGGATTTGATATTTTTTATCTTGATAGAGAAGTATTTACCAAGATCCTTTTATTTCTCTGTATCTTCTTAAAATATCAGTATCTTATTGCATTGTTTTTACACCTCTTTACTACAGATTTTCCTAATCTCTATATAAATTAACTTTTAATAAAAATATACAAATATAGATCGTCATCATATTGAATATTATTGTATTCATTTTAGAGATTGGATTTCACTTTTTTACCAGATTCTTTTATAATATTTTCATTTCACGATGACTTTATACTCAGCGATGTGGCAGGTGATTTATATGATAGGTTCACGTTTTCACGTAAGACAGCTGATAGCTGGCATTTAAAAGATAGTCTAGCCTTTCATTATTAAAGTTATTGTCTAATAGTAAATATTGTCGATTAATTTATACTGTAGTAACTGCTTATTTATTAAAAATTATTAACAAGGTCAATAGTTCTCCCGAATTTCAAGAAACTTAACATGCTGCTGAGTTTATTTTAATAATGGCCTGATAAAAAGTTTGTTTAACAATTAATATTTTTACCTTTCTAAACAAATCAATTCAACAAGCGAGACAGAAAATGAAAACGACTTTTTTATATCCAACCTATTTATGATAAAATTAGTTTAAACAGATAAAAAACCTCATTCGATTTTTCCTATTTTTGTTTGTCTTCTCTTTGAATTAAACTTATGCTTATCAAATTAAGTGCCTTTTCATAATTTATAAATGCAAAATATAAAGGCAATTTATATTCATTGATCCTTTGCAAAACCTCTTTCAATACTTACATATGATTCATTGCTTTGAAACCATATTTAAATTCAGCTTCATTTTTTGCTCAATCCGAATATTTTGTTATAGACAAGTTTGTGATTATCATAGTAAAGATTATATATCAAATTAATTGAAAACTAAAAGGTTCGTAATTTATAGTCTTTAAAATCGTTTTTAAATGAAGTATTACTATTGCCTTCTCATTTGGTTTATATTCAGAAATAAATTATTTGATATATAGTTTCGTCTTTAATTTTTTTGTTTGGTCGCCTGCTGTTAATATATGAATAATAATTTATTTATTTTTAATTTATAGATGTTCCATAGATTTAATTGCATATCTCACTATTTCCTTTTTAAAATAATATGCCCTTCAAAAAGTGTAGAAACTGAAGTGGTTACTTTGTTTAATTTTTTTCATTATGTACTTTTGTCAAGTTATTGCACACACTCTGTATGCCCCTCAGTTTAGTAATGATTCCATCTTATTGCTATAATAACTTTTTCAATATCACAATGTTTATTTTGTACTTTTGAAACATTCTCATTCCAGCTTTCCTTAGCAATTCATAATTATAATTTTTATCATTATTAAAAACTATTTGTCATACCATGTTACAGAATTCCAGTTATTCAATTTCTTAATGATTATTTAAATCTATTTTTATATATTTTGTATTTATCACATCTTTTTATTAATTTCAATTAAGTTTAAACTATTCACAAATAATAGTAATAATAACAAGTCAGATGTCACATGACTTATATATAGCTTGCACTTACAAATATGTAAAATTAAGAGCATGCTAATAGCTCTAAACAAGCTTTTTTTTTTATTTATTTATGATAAATGCTACTACAAGAGAAGACATTCAAATCATTTTTATCTTGGATTGTCCCCATCCCCAGACCGGTTTCGACCTATGGGTCTCTTCAGTGAGGAGTTGGGACATTAGATTTAAAAAACCAACTCAAACAAAACATTTATCTAAAAGTTAATTGTTAGAAGAAGATCTGAAACTTTTAGACATCTACATGTCTTTAAAGTCAGCTCTCCAACTGAAAAAATCATATGGGCCTGAACTTAATTCAGATACTCCATATATTAGTAGGCTTAGCCATTTAATTTAGCCAAAACCACAACAGCAAAATAATAATAGTAATAATAACAAGTCAGATGTCACATGACTTATATATAGCTTGCACTTACAAATATGTAAAATAGGTCGAAACCAGTCTGGGGATGGGGACAATCCAAGATAAAAATGATTTGAATGTCTTCTCTTGTAGTAGCATTTATCATAAATAAAAAATAAAAAAAGCTTGTTTAGAGCTATTAGCATGCTCTTAATTTTACATATTTGTAAGTGCAAGCTATATATAAGTCATGTGACATCTGACTTGTTATTATTACTATTATTATTTTGCTGTTGTGGCTTTGGCTAAATTAAATGGCTAAGCCTACTAATATATGGAGTATCTGAATTAAGTTCAGGCCCATATGATTTTTTCAGTTGGAGAGCTGACTTTAAAGACATGTAGATGTCTAAAAGTTTCAGATCTTCTTCTAACAATTAACTTTTAGATAAATGTTTTGCTTGAGTTGGTTTTTTAAATCTAATGTCCCAACTCCTCACTGAAGAGACCCATAGGTCAAAACCGGTCTGGGGATGGGGACAATCCAAGATAAAAATGATTTGAATGTCTTCTCTTGTAGTAGCATTTATCATAAATAAATAAAAAAAAAGCTTGTTTAGAGCTATTAGCATGCTCTTAATTTTACTATTCACAAAGTATTTTTAAAGTTTAAAATAATTTGCACACTCTAATTAAATTTGTTGGAGTCTTAATTAAAGAAAGTTCTGAGTGTTAACTGTTTATAATTTTTTTTTTTAATTTTCATCTACCTAATTGTGCATTAATATATTTTTCACTTCTCACTATTTGATGAATATTTTCTATGTTAAATCTTTTTAAGAACATTAGAATCTTGAAATATATATTTTATAAATCGAAATATAATTAAATTCTTCTGTATCTTCATTTGGATGCTTCCATGTCCATTTTCGTTTAACATTTTTCTCAAAAAAGAATTTACAATATATAATTTCTTTTTCTACAATTCCAAAAATATGTATTTTTTTTATATACATCACCATAACCAACATTAACCATAATAGATTTATTTTTCAATTGTTTTTCAAGTTTTGTATTAAAATCTCTCGTGACAATTTTAAGATGTTTCCTGTTATTGAAAGTTTTTTGTGTGTACATTTGTATAAAAAACTCTTTATTTCATCACAATGAAAATGTGTTGGAGTATAAACCTAAATTATCTGAATTTGATATTATGTTGAATATTGTCCAGGTATTTTCCCAATTTGTTTGCTATTGATTTACTACCAATCTTCACAATGTTCTCAACACGTGTATGTTTAACTTGCAACTATGTTTACCATATGATTTAATATATTTCTCATAAATATATTAAATGTATTTGTTTAAAATTATACAAATGATAAAAAATGGTAATAATATAAAATATATACTTTCAATTACATTATAATTGTCATCTGAAATTATGTAAACAAAAAATAATGTCATATGATTTTCCAGAAACTACATAAATTCATAGAATATTTAAATTCATTTATAACAATTGCAATGTTTTTATGTAATGAAAGTAAATTTAAAGTTTCAAGATTTTTATTTATCAAACAATACTGAAATAGTATTATTAGAATTTTTTTATAGGGATACAAATACTTCATAAAATAATCACATCCAAATATATTACTAGGACAAATTTGCAAGCAAAATCTAAAGGACTACTTTTCAATAAATTTGCAAATACATTTACACTTCACATTTCAATGCCAATCCTAGTAATGTATTCTAATATAAGTGCCAGATCTCATAACATATTTAAACATAATGTACTGTGAAATGTTTATATTCCTAAATGTTACATTTACATGTGAATAAAATTAAATAATTTCTTATATACTAAAATCCTCCTTTCTCCCCCACTTACCCATATCTTTTACATATAATAATATATTACAATATATATACACTACACTTACTTGTCTCCCTTCTCCTCAAAAAAACATGTTCCTTTTTTATATTTTCTTTTATCCAAAAAAAAAACAATTATAAAAAATACTTATTTCCTTCTTCTTTCCTATACCCTTCAAAAACACTGTTATTTCCAAATTTTATTTTTCATGCATTACTTATTTAATTTATTCTATTCAAAACAGGTTTACATCTTTTTATATATAGATTTTTTTGTATAGATTTGTTATAATTTCTTACATGATTATAGTAGCTGGTATTCATTTAAACCCTTGATTCACTATGATATGGGTTTTTGCATTCTCATATAATTTGATATTTTTTATTTTTGGAGGATTAGGATTTTTAGAATTATTAATTAATCTGCTTAAATTTCTAGGACCATAAAATAAACCATTGATATTTATATGAATGTAACAAGTATTGTTATTAAATTTATTTCATGAATGTACAAGTTATCTTCTATCAAAACATACATTTTTAATTTCCTGAGACAAGAGTTTTGTATTTTACCATTTCAAATCTTTTTATTATGATGTTAAAAACATTTAAAAATTGTTTTATGTATGATTGGAATATATGATTTAAAATTAATATATTCTCTTTCTTCAATAGGTTTGACATGTAATTTATAGTTTAAACAGTCATTTCATCTAGACATTTGTAAATGTAAAAATTTCATAAGCCTGTTTTATGCCGTATTGATAATTTAATTTAGATTATTTCAATTGTTTAATTTATATAAAAAAAAACTCAATAAAATGTTTAGGTCCACAAACAAAAATATCATAATATATTGTTACATTTTCATTTGCCATTGTCAAACTTCCTCCACTCACAACCTTGATGCCATCTGCCTCACATAAATACAATAATGACTATTACTAATCATTATCGAAACTAGAGATTATCTCTAGCACAGATATAAACTTTAAATCTCAGTTAAGGATTAATATATCTGATTTTTTATTTATTTTACACACATGGAGTTATTAACCTTTCTCTTTCCCATATGTCATAAACATATCTAGCATTAGCTATTGTGTAGCATTTGTCAAAATGGTAGAAATAGTATCATCATTTATAAATGTTAATGAATCAGCCAATAAACATCACATGGCCACCACTTCTTATGCTTGTGTATAACTGTTATTAAAACAGGCAAAACTCACTATACGTATTGCCATCCATTGATTACTCTAGCTTGCTGTGTGTGGCAATACGTATAGTGAGTTTTGCCTTTTTTAACTATGTTAATGAATCCACAATAAATTTCATTCTAACTATATTTTTTTGACATTTTTGTAAAGCATTTTCAATATTTTATAGATTTTAGAAAATCTATAAAACTATATATTTCAGTAACATCTATGAAATGCAGAATACCCTATTTATTCTTTTTAATTTTCAATAAGCTCAAAAGATGAAGCGTCCATATGGAAATCCAATATATAAATATCATTGAGAATACTTTATATTCAGTAAATAAATTTATAATAAAATTTATTTTTGTATTCATTAAAATTTACAAATAATATTGTTACAACTTTTAATGACATATACTATAAAATGGCTAAATGACGACCTATGGGTGTTCCTACAGTTATGTAAATTTACAACTGTGTATTATCCCTATATGAAGAAGCTGTTTTAAACACTGATATCTTTAAACATATTCTAGATTTAATTAAAATTTGTATGATACTTTATTGCTAAGCTGTTGCTCAAATTCTAATTTTACTAAACTTTTTAATTTAATCTTCTTTACATAAATAAACTTTTTTCAAACTTACATTTTCAATTCATTTTCTTTCCTTGTAATTAAGACAATTAGTTACTTTTTCTTTCCAATTACATCATATAAAGAATAGCACATTTAATTTCCAAATTAGGTGATATAGCATAAATTGCATTTGAAAAACTGATTATAGACATTAATAAATAAAATCATTTGTCTTGCGTTGTTAGCCGAGAGGTATCGCAGTCGCCATGCAAGCAAGTAGTTGGTTGCAGACGGTTGTGGGTTCACGTCCCGGCCGATGCTATGACATATGGAAATAAAATCATTTCTCTATGGGAAATTAGCGTGCATGGATACTCATAGAAATTAAAAAATGATTATTAGAAAAATAATTGAGGCATCAAGCATTGGTGGCCTAGTGGTTAGCATAGCTGCCTTCCAAGCATCTGGCCCGGGTTCACTTCCCGGTCAACAGATTTGATACATTAAAAAAAAAATAATTGAGGCTGCGAAATTGATTTCTTCTCATAGATTAATACTTAAAAAAAGCAATATGTGAATTTCAGATAAGTTCAACTAACTTTTTAAAACTATTTGGAAACAATTGCAAGCTACTGACTCTTTCCAGCTTTATCAAGTTCATTCTGATAGAATTCTAATGCCTTATTGTCATAATAATAAACATTCTAAAACTATTTCTACATCTCAGTGCACATAGATTGAGTTTTTTTACATGAGCTCATTGAGTATATCTCTTTTGATATGTATTTGCTAATAGCACAAACATCACAGATAGCTTCAGACTTGCTAAATTGTCTTCAATATGGTCTATAGATGATTTTTGTAAATCTTTCAGCATATATTTATAGCTCTTGATTGACTGCCGATGATGATTTTCAAATATAAACTTGTATGCTGGGGCTAATGGAAAATAAACTATTTAAACAGTAGAATAACAACTAGGCAGCTATATAGTACTTTTAATTGTTGTAAGATTACAAATAGATGACTTTCTTCTACTGAGATTTAAACAAAATAATTATTTAATGTTTATGAAAGAAGAAAAAGTTTTAAATTTAATTTAAAATTATAAAAATTTAACAATGAAAAATAGATTTAAAAATTCCATTTTCTTTCTGTTTTGTAGTTTTCTAAAGACCTTCTGTATAGTACAAAATTTAATTATTTAATATTTATAAAATAACTCATACCATTTTTAAAGGTAAATAATATTAGGATCTATATTTCAATATTTTTAATAGTAACATACTTACAAGTAGCTAAATCTCTTTATTCAGATTTTAAAAAGTTAATTATTTAGTATTTATGAGAGGAATAAATATTGTAGTAGGTAAATAATACTATAAGTGTTTGCTTGCTGTATGTCTTTATTGTTTATATATTGCAATTTAGAATGCAAGAACTATTTACAAAAGTCAAAATAAAGCTAGTTCTTGAATTTGTTTGATTTGAAATATCTTTGTATTTATTTCAGTGCCTAGATTTGATAGTTCAGTGAATATGCTGAGTAGTTGGTGGGAAAACATTTGTAACATATAATACAGATAATGACAATGTTTCCGTATTTTGTTCTACTCAATAAACAAACAAAAAATGATTTTATTATTAATTGATTTATTTGAAAATAATATAACAAATACTTTTTAAAAAAATATACATATTTTAGAATTATCAGAAATTATTACAATTTACTGGTAGAATTAAATTTTATAAACCAAAAATCAATAATTATAAACTGATATTAAATAAAACTCTATAATATTCCAAATCCAAGATAAAACCCTTTGATAAAATGAAGTAAACATAAAAATTTCTTTATTTTTTTCTTATGTTCCACATAAGCATTCAGTTCCAATTAAAAGTAGTTTTTCTTTGATGTATTATTCCATCTAAAAAACATAAAATATTCATTATACATTTGCTATATAATCAGAAATCCTTGGTAAACATGAACTTACCAGGTCATGACAAAATTTTGTAGTTCAAATTTTTTTCAACAGTGTTTCTCGTCGAATTATTTAAAAATTTGTTGTAAAATATCAAATACACAGCAGCATAAAATTATATTATAATAAATAATTACATTATAAAAAATATCTCATAAAAATAATTTATTAAAATAATAACAAAATAAACAGCCCGGATATTACGCAGTCAACATTTTACACATATTCCGTAATAAGTTTATTCATAATTACTGTCCATTGTAGTTTAATAAGTTCATTCATAATTAATAAGTTCATAAATAGTTTTTGCTTATGATAGCGATAAAATTCGCAAGGATGGCATCAGTCATGTAGAGAGTCCTAAAAGCAAATTCCTGTAGGTAGGATTCGAATAAAGTACTGCTGGTGCCACACTTATGTTTGAGCTTGCGTTTAGTTCTCATCCACATATTTTCCACACTACCAGAAATACTTTATTCCAGTCCTATCTATAGGAATTTGCTTTGCAAATTTTATCTTTTGTATAAGCAAAAACTACAATGGACAGTAATTCGACAAGAAACACTCTAGTGAGAAAAATTTGAAACAAAATTCAAATTTTGTTGTGACCTGGTAACTTCATGTTTACCCAGAAATCCTATATGTAAAAAATTTAAATAGAACCTTTTTTACAAAAAAGCATCATTTGCAACTACTATTCAGACTTTCTGTGAGCTTTAAGAACAGTTTGTATATTGAACAAATAGAAGTAAATAAGTACTTTAACAAATTTATTTCAAATACTTAATTAGCATATTCATGATAAAATTTACATTATAATTCATTATAATTTTAATAATTACAACCTATTTTATTCCACATTTGATAATTTATTATCACATAAATTATATGAATACCATGTTTTTAGCGATATAAGATTAAAATGTTTCCCAAGCAAAAAATATACAGCATTATTCATTTCACAAACTTTACTAAAAGCTGGCTCTTTCAGTATATTACTGCATTTCTAATAAAACAAAAGAATAATCTAATAACCTTTGAATGAAATCAGTATTAAATATGTCATTATAATCAAATATATCTTTCTGTCTAAATATCTAGTTTTTATTATTTTTGATTAAGCTGCTACTGTTGCATCATATTAAGTCTGTCGTAGAAAAATCCCCCCATGAATACTCTATTTAATTTTAATATCTCTAGTTGCACTTCAGATATTCAGAGCAATTCTTGGCTTTCCACATTAGAAATTGTTATATCACATAAATAAACCCAATAATTTGAAAGTAAACAAGGCAAAACTCTCCATACAGTAGTGCCACCCTGTACCAACCAGAGTAATCAATGGATACACAGGATGGCACTACTGTATGGAGAGTTTTTTCTTGTTTAATAACAATTATGTGCTAATATAAGAGATGGTGTTCATGTAATTTGAAAGTAGTCAAACATTTTAAGATTCTTGAATTTAAATCAAACCTTCTTCTATATCTGCAAATTTATGCATAATATTAAATAAATACAAAACTCGGTTATAAACTAATTTAACTAATCTTGACTTCTTTCACAAAAATGTGCCGAAATAAAAAAGAAGCATCTTTCTGTAGAGACATAGCACTAAAATTTGAATACCAAGACATTACTCTCAATTTTTAAATTATTATTTTAGTAATAGCTTTAAAATAACAGGTTTAATAGTATAGATTTGTCTGAAAGTTTGTGATGATGGTATATTGTTAGCTGTGATATATTGGACTATTTCCATCATCTATGAGTGAATCTATAGAAAATTTTAAATGATAACCAAAACTAACTGGAAATAGAAGCTTTAGTAGTATATATCATCTATTTTTCCCCTCATTAAATATCACATTTCAAACATGAATTTGTGTATTGTAATCACATTATAATGCTATATCTCTATAGATTGAAGCACCTGTACTGTTCTGATATGATGTGATGTGATATAATGTGATTTCTCCTTTTGTGGAGTCAGGAATCTCTCAGCCACTATGGCCAGAGAAACCTGTTAGCCACTTTACATTCCCTTTCCATTTCCTGCCCTAAGTTTTTCCCATATTCTTCTCTATCCTGCTCCATCCCATTTCCACAACCTAATCTTTGTCAACTCCATGGCCTTTATATCTTTTAGCAAACTCAGCATAAAAGCCAAAAACTTGTATCCTGTATAATCTCTTTGTTTATATTTATTCTTCCACAACCTCATTATTTGTACCCTTTCTGCTTGCAGGCATTTACATTTAATTAACAGATGTCTAATATTTTCTATGTCTTTGTTACACAACTTGTAGACTAAATCACCCACATTTTTCCATTTATTGTGTATATTCCCTTGTTGCTAAAGATCGTATTCAAGCCTTAAACTGTAAATTACTGTTCTTGCTATTATCATAAATTAACTCACACCCAATATTCTGTTTATGTTTATATATATTGAAGCAATGGATCCGGAAGTCCGATCCATGCTTCACAGCCTTCTATAAACTTACCGATATTGTAAACCTGGGTTAGGTTTATATCCAAGGATCAACAGAATTTTGCATTAAATATAAATTAAAGTGTTTCATTTTGCATATTCAACGGTCATTAAATTAGCTATTTACTTTAAAATATTCTTTTAAAATAAATTCTGATTAAAATTAAATCGTTTATTAAAATTTCTTTTTCAAAATTTATTAATGAAACATATATGTACGGAAGCGTATAAATATGATTAAATGCAAAATTCTGTTGAAACTAAAATGTCATTTTATTAAAAGAAATAATAAAATATTTTTCTTTTAATTTTGTTAAAAATATGGTGTCTGATTTTATTTTAAGATAAGCCTGCCAGCATTCCTAAAGTAATGGCATTTTCAATTAGTATTTCATTCAAGGCAAATTAAAGATGGCCTTTTTAATAAATCAAATTCAAAGTTAAAAGCAAAATTTGATAATAAGAAATTAAAATTTATTTTTAGCAAAAAGTAACTTTGAAACAAAGGAGCATAGGGGGCTTATCAAGATCTAGAATCATATGCAAAACAATACAAAAGTATCTCCAGAAAGGTATAAAAGGTGGGGAGAACAAAAGACTTATTCATTCAGATTTTATTGACTTGAAGGCATTCAGATTTTGTTCTTGATTGATTCAGATTCTGTTCAAAGATTTATTATGCTGAAATTCGCCTAGATTTTATTCTAAAATTATTTTATTCAGAGATTGACTTTGAACGTATTTCTAAATGTGTTACTGAAGTGATTTGAAAATGTACATAGCTGCTACTCATTGGCTTTTTTGAAGAGTTCTACTACTTATCTCTGCTGCTCCTGTTACGGTGACCAAGTTTAATGATCCTCCAAGGTTGCACTGTAAATAAATGCTGAAAACCACTGCATCCTAGTTTTGTGGAGAATTCCTGTTCTGATTTAAACATGCGACCTTTTAAAATTTCTATTAATTTGGTAGATGTGACCATGTACGGTGGCTAAGCTCATCAGATTTGCCTGCCATCGGGGTCCTAATCCATCAGAATGCTGTAAAGTGTCAAGTATCTAGTAAAACTGAACTGTGAGCTGTTTGTGCACCCTTTGTGTCAAAATTCTTCCTATTTCAAATCTCTTTGTCCGGACAAATAACTCCATGTATGTAATCAAGCCACGGTCATCGAGGGAACTGGACCAATTAAACAAGGACTGGTAACTTTTAGTGATCTCCTCATGAACTATTATTTTTCCTTTCAGTATAAGTACCTTTCTTTAAAGTTTCATTGGTTTATTATATTTCATAATGTATCTCTTATTAGATTAATATTAGATTTATATTTATTTTAATTTGATCATCTATTTATGCTTAAATTTTTCCCCTTCGCTATTCCTCATTTTAATGTGATATATATATATTCTTGTTTCCGTATGTGATGTAAATTATTTCTTTATTGAAAATATTTCCAATTTGAAATGAATATTTGTAATTCAATACTAGTTAAGTTTCCTTTTCTTTGTCAATTTGATCTCCTCGATAATGTTGATTTTGTTTGTATTCAGTCCCACAGTTAAATATTAGTTATGTAAAGAAATCTTTAAATATTTTAAATTATTTGCAGAGCACAAAGCAATGAATGCTTTGTGCAATAGTTATTTCAATTTTACTTTATCGAGGGGACACAAGTTGATAAATTTATTTAAATTGGAAAAGTAATACTTAGGCCACAGAATTATTTGTCATTGAAACCGCCTCATTGTAAAATTATTCATCAGGGATCAATTGGGGAATAGTGGAGATATTTAAAACATTTATAATATTTAAACTGCATTTATTAAAGTATCTAATTTAAAACAAAAGCTTTAGTCTTCTGTTATTTCAACTTTTTATTTGCTTAACCTTTTATGTTAATTGTCCAATGATCCAAGTATACACAAACACTTAACTCATGTTATATTATATGCACATTTAACTTATTATAGTTCTTTAAGTATTCTAGTCGATTGTCTCTCCCTGATGCTAAGCTTGGGCCAGGGTTATAAAATAATTTATGTGTGTCCCTGATATGTTGTTGGTTCATGGTTAGACTCGAAAATGGATGACTAGGGCAGAGGCCATAGTATTCTTGATTTTTATATCTTGCGTATGAGTGGCCTCGAGGTACTTTCACCTAGTCTTTGAACTGGGTTAAACCAATATACACATTTGACCAGCACAATATATAAATGCTTTTGACTCTCCATATTAGTTATCCATCTCTCCAAATCCCTCTTCTTTATTAATATATCTATCTATTCTTCTATCCCATTCCTTGCCACTATAATAATCAACAACTCTCCTAACACAATCATCCCACTTTTGTATAAGTATACTGACATAAAATTCTTTATCCAAATCTTCTCCAATTTTCTCATCCATCTTGTTACCTACCCTTTACTCATAAAATATTAAATACTATTTTGGCTATTCTATTATTATCTATAAATTGCAATTTACTGAATATTTTCATTGTGCTTTTTGCATTTTTCATATAAAAACTTGACCTTCCCATTTCTCCTTGAATTGCCTCCTTTGCCATTCACACTAATGCATGTCTTCCTCTTTGTACTTTTTCTAAGTAATCTAACACCTCTTTATTAACACATAACACATCATTATCCTATGTCAACCCTACAACTGCCACTCCTTTCCATGCAATTCTAACTACATCATATTTATTATATGAAAACACTTAATTTCTTTATCAGTCTTTTTTTTTCTTTGCTTCATTTATCTTTTTTCCCATTCACCTAAGCAATTTCTTTGATTACTTAAGATGATTTCCAAATAGTTATATCTATTTATCACACTTAACTTTATATCCTCCAATAAAAATTCTGTCTCCTCTTTTCCCAGTATTAATCATCATTACTTTTGATTTTTCTTCACTAAATTTAATCCCCATCTCTTTATCCACCCTTGCACATGTCTTCAGCATAACTTCCATGTCTTCATTTTTTCTGCACACAAGAAGACATCATCTGCAAATAAGAGACCCGATAATGTATATACTCCCTTGCCACTTATTAATGGTATTTCTATCCCTCTTCCTAGTCTTTCTATTGCTCTATTTATTTATCTCAAATACAACAAAAACAAAATAAGTGATATGGGGAGCACTCTCTGTATAAAAAAATATTTTTTTCAATAGGCAGTTACAACTAACATAATCATAAGATTTTTTAACTTTATTAATATTTACCATTTATTGCCATGTTTTATTAAATATAATATTTGTAATATTTTTTATTTAATTGGTTGTTTTAACAATTTTTTTATGATTTAATGTAAATATGTTTTTTATTAAACATTTTTAATTTATAAAAGTTTGTTAATATCATTCATTTGAACTATATTGGGATTGATAGACTGTAAAAACAAGGAGCACTTTAACATTGAATTATGAACCAGTGTCTGTGGCTGTTCATGTATCTGGCTGGGATACAATATAAAAACATCAGTGGTTTTTGGAATTTTTTAAAATGAAATATAATATTTGTAATATTTTATTTTAATTAGTTGCTTTAACAATTTTTTTTAAAGATTTAATGTAAATATGTTTTTTTTATATTAAACATTACTAATTTATAAAAATTGGTTAACATTGCTAAGAATGTCATTCATCTGAACTATATTAATGGGTTGACAGACTGTGAAAGCATAATGTGCCTTAATGTTGAATTATGAATTGGTACTTGTGGCTGTTGCTGCAGCTCCATGGGAACTTTACCATGAAATACTGATTTTTTTTTCTAGATTTTATTTAATGGCAGAAGTACTTTCTCTACATAAATGTAATGGTTGTGACATCATTAGACAAACATTCATTCACCAATCACATTCTACAATCAAAGAATTATGGTGTAAAAATGGAATTCTTATGAGCTTCCAATTAAATATTATTTTTCCAGTTCCATGACAAAGCCATCTAGGTTTTATCTCCATAGATACAACTGGAGTCTCATAACAAAAATAGAGCAACATATGGCTGTTACAGTACTCATTTATCTATGTAAGTGCAAAAAATATAAACCTTAATCCACAGAGTTAATTAGTGTCAAATCTATGGTTAATTGTATATTTATCTCAGTTATTTTTTTAAAACACCAAACATCACATGATTCTAAGATCTAGATGCATTGCTCTCAGATTCAAGGCTCCTCATTGATGAAGGCCACAAGCCAGAAACTAGTCTGGGGATATTATATGAGTAGGCACTAGAGTGTGATTTTATGCATAAGCCTTCTGTCATCCATTGATTACTCTGGCTTGCACTGAGTGGCGCTACTGTATGGAGTTTTGCCTGTTTTAGTTATTTTTTACAGGTTTTTTTTATATTTTTTTAATATAATAGTTAAACTGTCAAAAAAGCAAATGTTACATAAATAAATGTGATTTTTATTTTTATTATAGAAATATTACAACAGTTCAATAACTGTTATGTAAAAGTTCATTCATTTTAGCAGAATAATCAAATTTGGTATTTTTATTTATTCATTTTAGAAGCATATAATTTGTAAGCATATAATTTGTAAGATCAATTTTTATTGCTATCAAATTATTTTGAAATCATACATAACTTGTAATAATAATAATTACAGAAATAATAATATTTTTTAAGAGAAATTTCTGTTCATAAATTTTCATGTTGATATGCAAAAATTTATATTATCAGGAAACCATAAAAATTATAAATAAAATTATTTGATTCAGTAAAAAAATGTAAAATAGACTCAAAACATTCCAAGTCTATTATTTGCAATATATGCGTGTATACATAAATATAATTTTATTGTTACAGTAATTATTTAAAACATTTAAAAAATAAAAATTAATATAATAGTAGAGTGATGGAAATATTTGTATATCTTTCTTATTTCCATTCATAATATTCTTAACTTTAATTTTGCAAATAATAAACCATAAATGAAATGGTTTTTGAAAACAAAGTTGAAGACTTTATATATCTTAAATTTTTAAGACAATATTTTTTTTTAAGAAAAATTTGTTGACATTTATTTTTTTGAAAACTTTTAGGTATTTGTTCAAAATATGATCTTCCAATATCTAAAATACTTCTGAAATTGATGTTAGCTGCGTGATATTCAGATAAAACATATATTGGTATATAAAATATCTACTACTTTTAATATGGCTTAAGGCAGTTTCAAATTCACCATCTTTATGATAATATTAAATAGTGCTATAACACTTATAACGTAAAGCTGTATAATTAATATCAATTAGTCAATTAAAATGGCTGAGCGCTTTCGAGAAACTGTACCTCTCATAATCATAGCCAATTCTGACTTGTTCATTGAAATATCAGTATAATATGCAAATTCTATGCAAATGAGTCAATTAGACCATCTTTTTGATATAGAAAAACATTAATCATAAAGAAGCATGTTAACATTAATCGTAAAGAAGCATGTTTTGCTATATCAAAAAGATGGTCTAATTGACTCATTTGCATAGAATTTGCATATTATACTGATAGAATGATTTCAATGAATGAGTCAGAACCAGCTATGATTATGAGAAGTACAGTTTCTTGAAAGCGCTCAGCCATTTTAATTGACTAATTGATATTAATTATACAGCTTTACATTATAAGTGTGATAGCACTATTTAATATTATCATAATTTGGACAAGCGTAAAGTCATAAATCTACAAGTTAATACTACATCTTTAAAAAACAATGAAATATAATAAACTAGAGAGTATTAGAAAAAACAAACCACAATGATTTGAAACTCAATATTATAACCATCCTTGATGAAAATTTATGATAAACACTAATAGCTAAAAATGTATAAAACATGAGAAAAAATATCATTTCAATGTTTTATTTTGTTTTTAAAAACAATTGCCCAAATGTGAACATACTTCTGTAATTTGTCAATGCTGATGCAATAAAGGGATAGGTTTAAAAACAAGAACTGAAAATAAAATGTTATTTTTGTTTTGGGATTCAAACAATAGACTAAATATGTGAGCAAAGAAAAGTAGTAGAAGTAGTGTAGAGATATTTCATTATACATATAAGTAATATTATGTAATTCAATACTAGTTCTATAAATGAATAAACACAAAGCTAATATTTAATATCTTATTAAACCATAGGCTGAATGCTTTCAAGAATCATGGCTCCCATAATCATAGCACTTTGTGAAATAACTGATTATTTTAATGTTATGCAAATCTATGCAAAGTTGAAGTATTTCATTTCCTGGATATAGAATAATGTTTCCTTTCTGTTAATGGCATAGCTGTCTATTCTGATAAAGCAGGCCTCTTTTATCTTTCTTCTCAAATTGTTTCCCTCTCTGCAGACTAAGCTGATTATTTGTGGCTTACATGGATGCCCTGTGCACTTTTGGTGCTATGCAAATTTGGAATTGTGTGCTGGATCAGATTGTGCCTTAGTATAGAAACATGTTATTCTATATCCAAAAAAATGGAATACTTGAATTTTGCATACATTTGCATAACATTAGACAATCAGTTACTTCTATGATTACAAGAGCCGTGACTTTAGAAAGTGCTCAGCCTAGGGTTTAATAAGATGTTAAATATTAGCTTTGTGTTTATGCATTTATAGCACTATTAGTGAATTACAGAATATTAACCAAACATGCAAAATTTAAAATTAAGTTTGTATTATAAGTAATATTAATAAATTTGAAAAAAATCAATATATTTTCAGTATAATAAGAACTTTACCGTTGTTGGATATACAAATACTAGTTGCTCCTTACTGCCATATGTATTGGAGGCTTGACAGGTAAATTCACCTACATGTTTAGTATAGTCGATCTGTTGGATAACTAAATCACCATTTGGTTTTTGCTATATTATATATGAGAGGAAAAAAGAAAAGTTATAATATACGCACATAAATATTTAAATAAAATTTTCATAAGTAATACTTCTGAATAATTCTTTAAGTACTATGTAATTAATTAAAAAGATAAACCAGCTTATAAAAAACAAGGTATTAATAAAGTATGTATATTTTTTAACAAGCTTGTCTTTCCAGTAGTGCTACATTAGATTACAATTTATTTTCTCTAAATAGTTTTATAAAAAGAATTATACAAAGCATAGTCAGAAAAAAATTCATTAGTATTTGCTAGAAAATAGTCAAAGAATAATCTAAAAGGTAGTTAAGTTCTTTTTTTTTTCATGTGTCATAGCATCAGCCGGAAGAGAACCCGCTAATCCGGGAAAACTGCTTGTAAAGCAGCTGTCGCTGACCTCTCGACCACCAATGCTTGACTAGTTAAGTTCTTTTATTAAAAATAAAAGCAACTTACAATTATTCAGAAAGTAATAAAATGTACTTAATTTCATGATTATTTACTTTTTTGATTTAAAGAATAAAGATTATTTGTTATCACTCAAGTTGGTAAGGAAAAGTTTTGGAAATATTTTCTATTGTTTATTAATAGCCAATAGATCATAAATCAGTATAAAATTTCTAATTTTAAAAAAGAAAATCGCAAAATAGAAACACAATAAAAAAGTTAAAGATTGTATTAACAATAAAAACCAATCTCTGAAATAAAAAAAATAGTTCCACATATCTCACATTTTGGTTCTTTAATCTGTTTATTTCACATCTGATGCTATTGTCTTTTACCTTCTAAGAAGCAAAGATTACTTTTCGAAAAAACATATTCTTTTGTTAATCACATACACACACCCCTGATGAAAATTAAGTAATATTGCAATTCTTTATAAACATTAATTCTTATTAAGTGCATGGTCAGCACATAAATACATATAAGATTTTAACCTTAATACTATGCACATTGAATGCTCAATTTTACCACAAGAGGGATCTCTACAAATCTTAACACAAGATTATGACTTTATAAAGAAAGAGCAACCATCTTATCTTCAATCTACTTTCTAATTATATAGGCAAAGCTAAAGCATTTTGATTTGAGAGTGGGAAGCTAGTAAGTTCTTCACTAATTAAATCCACTACCTTGTTTAGATATCAACATTCATGAAATCTTTCAATTCATGGTGAGTTAATATTTAGATCTTATAATTAGATATATTTGGAATCAATTCAGTGATTTTGAGATGATTTTAAAATCTACATGAAATCAAATCTCTCCCATAAATAGTTAATGTTTTATTGTACTTATTTTTCATAAAACATGCCTAAAATATTTTGCAGTTGACATTTTAAATAATAAAATCATGCTTTGAGCATTTTTACATATAATATTGATGTCATTTCTTCTGATGCTTTATTTGATTTCAGAATTTTTTTTAAAACAATATTCTACTTTTTCACAAATATGACTAAATCTATTGCTCTCTTAGCTATATTATTTTATATAAATACAATTTGTATGCCTACTTGAAACACTTTATAGCAGGAAAATTTTATTACACATATATGCACACACAACCCAATATTTCAACTGTCCTGCAGGCTTCCTCCATGCTTATACTATTTCAGTTCTTTATAAAATTCCCAAAAAAGTTTTATGTATGCATACATATATATAATAATATTTTTTTTTGGTATATACTGTTTGAAATAAGATGTACAAATTGTGTTTCTATTCCACCTTTTTCTATTCACACATTTAAATTGTAGAAATTTTTTTTTATTGATTTCAATTACATTAAAAAGTCACTAAGTCAAAAGTTTTATCAAAATTCTAAAAATGTTTTTACATTGTCACATTTATACTAAATACAAATCAATTATTAATTAATATACAGATAGATGTTCAGTTACATGTTAATGTTCTCAAAATGGCTCCCCCCTCATTTGTTTTATTAATAAAAATTTATTCACTTGCATTAAACATTTTGATTACTGTTATATCCGCCAGTCTGACTGTGCAAATGTTATATCCGCAAGTAAGACTGTGCGGTCAGCAAATAACTATGTTCAATTCCCACGATGTTCTCTTGCAACTAATGCTCTGCTGCATATGCTCTCCACCGAATGGTCTGCAATGAATGCTCTGAATATACTCTGTATTCTCTGCAATGGATGCTCTCCAAACGAATGGTCTGCAACGAATGCTCTGCCATGGATGCTCTCCAAATGAATGGTCTGCACTGACTGCTCTCCAATGAATGGTCTGCCAGCGGATGCTCTCCAATGAATGGTCTGCAATGAATGCTCTCAATATCTCCGCTGTGGTCTCCCCATCTCTGTGGGCTCTTTCAGCTACACCCATAGACTACATTTCCACTGGGCGCTGGTCATTAACTGCAAGCACTGATGCGAGATGTTTCTACTTAAATACTGCGTGACTGCTCTCTGGAGTTGTCCTCTAATTACTGCGTGACTGCTCTCTGCTACTCTCTATATTACACTGTGTAGTTCTTACCCAGTCTTCTTATCGCTTGCTGATAACTGTAGCAATTAATCACATTGTCCAATCGGGTAAGGTCTCTTATCTAGAAATATTTGCAATCAGCAAATATTTCTTGGAATTATCGTCCGCCATTATGTTAATTAAATTCTTCAGTTATCAGCATGCGATCTAAAACAACCTCTCGAATACATTCTAGTTTTTTCTGGAGTGCACAAAATGTCTGCCATTTTTACAAAACAATACAATTACATACTTACATCATACATTGTTGTGCTTAGTATGTTTTAATATTAGCATATTTTTAAAACTTTTACTTTTTTAATTAAATCTTTAAAAGAATTCCTAAGCCAAAAATTAAGTTAATTTTTATAAAATATTGTATTGAGATATTATTTTATATAGCGCTATGTTGTTGTTGTTTATTTTATGTAATAGTGATATTAGCGTTTAAGCCAATGCATGTGCACTTTAAAGATAAATTATAAATGAATACTCTCAATTTCAACTAAAGAATGACGCGTCATAAATTGTAAAGATTTCGCAAGTGTCATTCATTCAAACATAACAAATGTAATTTAAAGTGATTGTTTAACACCTTCACGCTCTCATTTCCACACACTTAAGATTTTCCCATACATAAACGTTCGGGTCGAAAGAAAGGGTGGATTCATTTCATTTTTTCTAAAATACTATATCTCGTGTCTGGAAAAATTGAGAGTATTCATTTATAATTTATCTTTAAAAAGCACATGTGCATTGGCTTAATCGCTAAAATATTGTACTGTTTTTTAATGTAGCTTCAATGTAAACCTAGTAAATAAGAATATTGTAGTGCTACTGATATCACATTTTCTCCCATAAGTAAACAAATTCATAAAACCATGTACTTTGTGACCTCTCACAAACTTTAAACAATTAATAAAGTATTATATAAACATTATTTTTGTCATTATACACTTAAACATTTTTGTAATAAAAGACCCTATAATTAAAATGTTTTTGATTTTCTAAAATTTTATTGAGTATCTGGAAATCTAATTTATTTGTAAAACGATAACATACTTGAATGTTGAATGTACTTTTGACGTAATTGACAATGATAATAATATTCCATAATAATTACTGTAATCATTTAGTAGTTGGAATAAAATCATAATTAAAATCAGATGTTACAATTTCTGGGTTTACGTCTTCTGAAGATTCTAATACCAATACTATATTGTTAAATGTAAATTTAGATATCTATACAGATCTAGTTGAATTTAAAAAATACATATCCATTTAAAAATAAAAATATTTAAGTCATTATTTTAAAAGTGATCAAAATAAAACACTTTTATATGTCATCATTAGCTGGTATCAATATTACAAACTTAACAAATTGATATATATAATCTTCAATACTTTCTCTTCCTCTTTCCTTCTTTATTTTTCCTTTTTTTATATAACATATAATAACAACATTTCACTCTTCTTACACTTTAAAGCAAAATATATTTATTTATTCTTTACAGTTGCAGTTTTTATCAGATCTACAAAAGTTAAACATTATATCAATACAACCATATTGCATACATTTATCTATTATAATCTTATAATTTTATCGATGAGAATACACCAATATTAATTAAAAGATATGTGGATGATTTTCTGTTAATATTTAATAGAGGTGAAAGACAAATAAAAAGATTTATAAATAAAATAGATAAGAAGATATATTTTACAACAGAATGAGAAAAAGATAATAGGTTGGCATATCCAGAAGGAATATAATGAGAAAGGATGTGAGGTAAAAACAGAAGTGTATAGAAAAATTGGTATGACAAATGCAGTGAATTGGGGTTCTAATATGGATAAAAAGCATAAGATTAGTGCTATAAGTTCTAAGGTATATAGAGTAAAATATCATTGTGATGAAAGGGAGGAATATGATAAAGAAATAAATAGAATAAAGAAAGATTTCATGATAAATAAATATCCAGAAGAGGTAATAAAAAAGAATATAAAAAAGCTAGAAGAGTTATATAAAAAAGAGGGGAAAATAAAAAGAAAAGAAGGAATACATAGGAATAAAAGTTAATGATAGTAGTATAGTAAGGGGAAATAATAATATTATTAGAAAAATTAATAAAGAATTTTAAAATGATATTAAATATAAAGTAGTGAATAAACAGAATAAAATGTAATGGCTATTTTAGATAATAGGTATATAAGTAGAGAAAGGAAATATATAAATGGGGTTTATGAAATATAAGGATAAAGGGATTATAAATAAATATGTAGGTGAGATGAAAAATTCAATATATACTAGATTAAAACAACATAAACATGATAGAGGATCATTGGTATATATGCATTTTATGGAGTCAGGTTATAAATTAGAAAAAGAGAATATTAGAATGATAAGTTATGCAAGTAGTAAAAGAGATAGAAAAATAAGGGAGGCAATTTTAATAAAGAAGATAAAACCAAATATTAATAGGAAAGGGGGTTTAAAAACAATCTTAGTATAAAAAAGGGTAAAAAATAAAAAGTCAAAACTAATAATAAAATAAAATAAATAAGTAGTTTGTATAATAAATAATAGAGGGAGCTATATATAAATATAAAAAAGGAAAAGCAAGTAGGAAGGATGATGAGATAGAGAAAATGGTGGAGGAAAAAAAAAATAGAGAATAAGGTAAGAAATAAAAATATATATAAAAATAATTTTATAAAAATTAAGTAAATGAAAGAAGTAGGAATAAAATATGGATAAAAAAGGAATTAAGGAATGGAATAAGATAATAAAAATTAAGATAATGTGTAGAAATAAGTGATATAAGAAAGATTTCATAAATATTACATTGAATTCTAAAATTATGGCAAAGGTAAAAGGTGAATAAATATAAATATGATAATAATTAAAAATAAATAAGAAAAATAGAATTAAAATGTTAAAAGTTATAGAATAGTAAGTTTAATAAATAAAGTGATGTTAATAATTAAGTTGATAAAATTGTATGACTATAATAGATATATGTATGAAATAGGGTTGTATTGATATAATGTTTAAATTTTGTACATTTGATGAAGACTGCTAGGAACAGTTGAAACTGTAAAAAATAAATAAATATATTTTGCTTTAAAGTGTAAGAAGAGTGAAATGTTATTATAAATTGATATATACTAAGATGGTACAATAGTCTTTATGATAAATATTAGATGAAAATACTATTGCAGAATAAATTATTCAGAAGATCATCACATTTAATTTTTGCCAAAAGTCATCTATTATAAGTCATCACAAATCTATGGATAAACTGTCACTTTAAAGCCATCAGGTTTTTTGACATAAAGGTTTTAATATATAAATAGTTTAGCATAAGATTTGAATAGACAAATAAAACTATGTTATTAAAACAATTTATGGCTAGCAAAAAAAAATCAATTAGCCAGTTTTTAATTTCTTTAGCATATGTGACAACAGAATTATCATTATTTGAGCACTCAGATTCATGCAGTCTTTGCTCAAATTATTATTTTGATGGAATTTTTTTTTTTTTAATTTAAAAAAACTGAACTTTCTTTAGAAAAAGTCAATCCACTTATGGGAATCTAAGAATTAGCAGTGTATCTAAATCATAATCAGTTACCAATATATTTGAAAATGATAATGTAGTTGTAGCATGTACTATGTAAAAATATCTTATGCTAGATTTTTTGTTTTATTTAATTTTTAAATATAAACCTAAATTTGAGAATTAATTGTACTTAGAAATTTCAGTTCAAAATTTTTTTAAAAATAGAAAAAGATAAATAATAAAATTATCTTGCCCTATATAAATTAAATATAATTTCTGACTTAGTAAAAGAATAATTTTTCTAGAGGTATGCTTGCTCAAAAATATACAATTGTACAGTGTGACAATACTTCAATAATTACAAAACCAAAATATTTGGGATACTATATCAGCTTACACTAATTGAAAAGATATGGTTATTCATCATTAAAATTATATGATGCTATTTATGAAGCAATCAATATACACTGCTATTACACTCAGTGAAAAGAGTTTCCATTTATAAAGCTACATATATGTATTTGTTTAATATTATATTAATTTAAATGACAAAATTAAGAGTACCAATAAATTGCTGTCAAAAATACCCAAAAGTGCATGATCAATCACAAGTTGTACTTTTATCAAATTCCCAAAATGAGACCATAGATTTTTCGTTTGTATATATGGATTAATATAATTGCATTATATAGGATAGGTTTAAACTAAGAACAACGGATTAAAATATTTTATATTTAAGACAATAGTTAAACACTATATTTTGAGAAAATATTGAAATTCCTGAATAAACTTGTAATGATTTGGCCGATATTTATTTCTCAATATATTTTACTGGTACTCAGTGTGGTCAGGATTAAAATCCCAACATATATTGTTTCTTAAAAATTAGAGAGTATTTTAAAAGTCTGATTATAAAATAAAAATGAATTATATAATACCTGATAATTATTTCCATTGATAATGTGTGTGTTATTTCTAAACCATTTTATCTGAGGAGTAGGATTTCCTGCTCCTCTGCAGAATAACTGTATGTTTGAACCTTCTAATTCCAGTCTATTTTGAGTCCACATCACAATTCTTCCACGTCTATTTTCTATATATGTAGATTATGTCAAAAAATTAATAAATTATAGATAAAAAATACATTAAAATTGGTTTTATAAAATTAACTTAAGCACATTACATCACATATCATAATTTTTAAAATGATAAATGTCACTAAATTTGGTTTATATTGCAAATATTTATTAAAAGAAATATGAATATATACTTCAATTTTTTTTCATGTAATTTTTCTTTTGTATATACTTGCTCGTTCTAAATGCATTCAGAGAGATAAAGTTATGAGTAAAAGTTCCAAATGTCAAAGCATAATCACATTTTTAAAATAAGAATGAATTCATTTTTGCTTTTCAAATTCTAGTATTCATAACTTTAAGAGTGACTTTTAAATCAACTGAGGTATAGCTTTATTGAATCAGCTTAGATTTAAATTTTACAAGATAAATGAAAACGAACCCATTATTTGATTTGTAAACACAACAATACATTGATAATAAGGGATGCTGAAGTAATGTAGTCAACTTACAAAGTATTATTCTGGATGTTACATATTACATATTCTTTCTGCATTGTAATATTTTAATATTATATATATATATTGTAACGGCATATTTATATATCGTTACATAAACATAAAAACTTTTAAGTTCGCAAATAAAAATAAATGTATTTTAAAAAAACTAAACGCTAAAATTAAAATGTTTGTTTAACGGATAACACAGATGCAAAACTTTAAAAATATTTTTTTTTATAAATAAAAAAAAGTATTTGAACGTACTTTTTTATAAAAAAAATAGAAGATTTAAATATAAAAATATTTTAATAAAGAAATAACGTAAGTAAAAACAAAAACAGGTATTAATTAATTCCTGTAATCTGTAAATGGAAATGATTGTTTAATAATTGAAAAGCAAGCTAGCCTTGGGGCTCTTGTGTAATTAAAAAGTCATATGAAAATTAGATAAGAGAATAAAGAGAATTTAGCTTGACCAATGGAAGCACCAAGCCTCTCAGACCTTAACGAAAATTTGGATTAGTAATGTCTTTGTTTGTTCAATCTGGAGATTTACTATAAAAAGAAAAATATTGAGTTCCAGTCAGTTTCCAGCTTGATTTTGTGAGAAGGGTGATGGGACACACATATCATTCTCTCTCACTTATTTTAAAAATGAAAAGACTGTGATACCAGAATGAACCAGCTAAGGCTACCTCCAGAATATCAGACCGGTCTTCCACGAAAGTCTTCGGGGGAACTGCCAACAGGAACCTGAGCTCTTCTACTGTAAGCTATATGAACTAAACAATTTTTAAAATCATAAAAAAAAGAATAATTAAGAACTTTCATCAGGGTTTGACAAATTTAATAAACAAGCCAACTTAAATGTTAAAATGGACTCTTATCTGATTTTTGTAAGTTTCAAATCAATTAATAATGTTTAATTTTATATGTTTTGCATTTGATAAAAATCATTTCCATTTATTATTTTATTTGTATTAATATTTATTGTTTAAATTTTAAATGAGGAAATTTAAGTTGGGTATAGATGTTGCATAGATTCATTAGCGGTTAATTATGTTGATGTTTCATAGTCAATTGGAATATATAGGTCATTGATGTCAATGCGGCATCTTATGATGAATGCTATGGGGTTTCTTGTATTCCCTCAGCAATTGACGTTGTCAATGACTTTGTATTTTGATCGGGTGTGTTTATTTTGAAATGTTTTTAACCGTGGAATCTGTGCAGCCAATCTATACATTATAAAACAAATTGTATAAAATTCATCTGTACGAACGTATCTAAATGTTAAATTTAAGTTGGGCGTGAATGGCTATATAGTTTTGTAAAATTATATTAAGGGAGGGTAATCTTAGGTTATTCGTTTCGTAGTTGTATTAGGTCAATGGATTGGATATATTTGTGTAATTAGTAGATGTAGTATGAGTTTTGCTATGTGCAGAATCACTGTATACACCGCACAAACCCTTGGCCTATGGATGGGATTGTAAGTTGGCAAAAAGGACCGTGGTCCCTTCTTATGGAGTTTTTATTTTATTGTTCTTCTTTCCATACAGATGTAACATCCCTGTATTGGACAAGAGTCAATGTCTTCTCTAACAATACTGTTCAGATGTCTATTCCTGACAGTATAGTATATATGTGCTGTCGTATTTTCATGCTACATTGAATACATAAATGTATCAGATGGATTGATGCCAGTTTGACTGCGAACTTTTGGCCTAAGGTTAAATAAGGAAAAGAATATTTTCTTTTCAAATGCAGATCTATGTAATCTATTCATACTCGACCCTCTAAATAAAATATTAAACTCATTGCAATCTATTTAAATGTAAAATTAAAAGTTAATATAAAAAAATCTAAAAATGTTAAATTTATTCCTCAAAATTTAAAAATGATTCAAAATTTATGTGCGTAAATAAATATTTGTTTGTTATTTACTGGCAGTGGCTTTTATTTATATATATATATATATATATATATATATATATTTATTATATATATATATATATATATATATATATATATATTTAAGATGCAATTAAACAAGTTATTTATTATCTCTGCATCTCCCTGAGCTAGTGACAATGGGCTAATGGTCTGAATATTTAAATAAAGTGAAATCTTAACAGCACGTATCTACCTACTGTATAAATTTTTCTAGGCTCAAATGCCTAGATGGCGCCCCTGTAGTGCAGATATCGTAGACTGCTGTCTTCCACTTTCTTTTGGATCATTATAATATATATATATTAGTAAAAATTAGTCACATGACTTATATAGCTTGCATTACCAATATGTAATATATAAAGAGCCTGTTAATAGCTCTAAACAAGCTTATTTTTTATTTATTTTTAATGATAAATGGTCCTCATCCCCAGATCAGTTTCGAGCTATGGCTCTCATCAGTGAGGAGCTAGAACATTATACTAACTCAAGCCAAGCATTTATATAATTCTTAAATATTAAGAAAAAGATCTAAATCTTCAGACACCTACATGTCTTCAAATTCAGCTCTTTAACTAGGTACTTTCTCTTGTAGCATTTATCATTAAAAAATAAATAAATAAGCTTGTTTAGAGCTATTAGCATATATATATAATACCAGAAAAAAATTATATCACAATAGAAGTTGGATTTTTGTTTTATAACTGATTTTAATATAGAGTGAGTCTGTACAAATGAAATTTGTTAATAATAAATTAAAACTGCAGCAAGAAAAAGTTTTTAATAAAATTACATATTTGAATCTATAAATATCTAATGCAATTTTTTTCAAGAATAGTTGCAAATATAAAGTTGCATAAAAAATGTTTCATTTCAGCTAATGATTGGTTCTGCATGTGAATTTTTGAATAATGTGCAAAATACATTTATTAATTTTATAGCATAATCTATTGAGATAAGATAAATTTATAATATTTTCATCATATGAAAATTTTAATATTATTAAACCAGTAAATATAAGAGAAAATATTATGATATCATTGATATAGAATATTTATATGGAGTAATTATCAAGAAAGAATTAATAAGGATTATTAAACCATTGGATCATCAAAATATAGACATAGAATATTGTTGTATTTTTAAAAAACCTACAATTTCAAAAGCACTGATTAGATTACATAATAGCACTAGGAATATAATCATTGAGACGGTTTTATGATAGAGTGACTCCATATATTCAAAATGGTTTACAACAGCTTTGCAAAAACTATTTTGTGGGTTGAAATGGAAAATTGAGGGAGTAAAACCAAATGGAGATTATTTAATTCATCTAGATTTTGCAGATGATATAATTGTGTTTGCAGAGCCTACATATTAGTGACTGCAAAATTCTAATCTTCACTAAAATTATTATGATTATCTATCTATGATTGCTAAATATTTGATCATACATTTTATTTAATTAATCAAAAGATAAGTTGTTGAAGATCTCTAGAATACTTTTATATCTACTTAACATTCTTTATTAACTTTTAACTATCACTGATCTAAAACAGGCAAAACTCTTCATACAGTAGTGCCACTCAGTGCAAGCCAGAGTAATCAATGGATGCCAGAAGGCTTGTGCATAAAATCCCTATCTAGTGCCTACTCATCCAATACCTCAAGTCTAGTTTCTGGCTTGTGTCCTTTATCAGTGAGGAACCTTGTATCTGAGTGCACTGCACCTAGATCTTAGGATCTAATGCAATCCTCCAGCAGCCACCTTTTATCTCTAATTAATTACAAAAAACTATGAGAATAAAATTGAAAACACAATAATATTTTCAATCCATGCTCATTAGCTCATATAATCATATAGTCTGAACTCTGCAAGATTGAATTGAAAATATTATTGTTTTCAATTTTATTCTCATAGTTTTTTTAGTTAAATAGAGATGAAAGATGGACTGCTGGAGGGTTGCATTAGATCCTAAGATCTAGGTATAGTGCTCTCAGATCCAAGGCTCCTCACTAACAAAGGCCACAAGCCAGAAACTAGTATGGGGATATTGGATGAGTAGGCACTAGATAGGGATTTTGTGCACAAGCCTTCTGGCATCCATTGATTACTCTGGCTTGCACTGAATGGCACTACTCTATGGAAAGTTTTGCCTGTTTTAATAACAGTTCTGAGCAAGCATAAAAAATAGTGATCATGTGATGTTTAGTGGTTTATCGCTGATCTATTTATGCTTTAAAAATGGCCATCATTAGCCATGTAAATAAATTGACATTAATACCAAAAGTGGAGTTTTGATTTACAACTTTATTAAAAATGATTTTTTAAATGTTTGAAAGTTAATTAAATTTACTTAATTAAATAAAATCTACTATTAAATATTTAGCAATCATAAATAATCCTAAATAATGAAGACTACAATTTCATTGCCTAGATTATACATATGTACCATTTTCAGAAGCATTGCTTTAGAGTTTCAGGAAATGTTTCAAAAGTTATCAGATAAAAGTAAAAAAAAGTAGAGCTTCATGTAAATGTTTAAAAAACATCGGTATTGTTCAATGAATTTTATCAAAAGGAAAAAATAAAAATTGAAACTGATGAATTAAGAAGAAGTTAACTACTATAAATACCTTAGTCAAACATTAATACAGATGGAAATATAATGGATGAAATTAATCATAGAATTAAATTTGGTTGGAAAGCTTTTGGTAAAAACAACTTAATATTAAAAGAAATATGTTCTTTAAAAGAAAGGTTATTAATAGATGTGTTTTACCAGTTGTTACTTATGGATCTGAGAATTGGGAACTTAAAAGAAGAGCAAGATAGAAAGTTCATCCTAGTCAATAAAATACGAGGATAATTAGGTTAGATGTGATAAAAAGAGATTGGAGATGAAATTTATTGGAGAGAAAATAAATAAGACTTACTGACATCATTCAAATAATTAAGACATTGAAATGGAGTTGGGCTGGACATATTTCTAGTAGAGATGATAACAGTTGAAATCTTAAGCTGGATTCCAAGAGTTGGGGCAATATGGAGGAGAGACAAGGTATTAGGGGACCTGAATTGAATTCGGAAACTTTTTTCTGCACTGGATTTATAATGATTGAAGGTGATAATGATGAGAATTGAGATAGTATGAATTACTAGAATGATTAATTATTTTTTGTAATAAATGTATTAAAAAATTATAGATGAAAATATTCTTGCTAGTCGTAAAAATGACTACTATAAAATGAAACAAAGTTGGGTGATGAGTTTGCTATATGTAATTATAAACTGTTAATTTATGACAAAAAAAAAATCACGAATCAAATGAAAAACAAGAATTTTAAAATATAAATTGGATAAATAGTCAATGCATTCATGTTTGGGAAAGAAGAAAATTGTTTATAAATTAAGTTATTTGAAATCATTGAAGACATGATAAATCAATTATTTTATATAGCGCGAAGTTTTATAAACTGTAATAGCTAAACAGCATTAAGCTGTTGCACATGCGCTTTGCAGATTTTAACTATAAATGACTGAATACAAACACTTCAAACACATGATAACGTCTTTGGGAAAAGATAGAATGGCCAGTGGCAGAAAAGAAGTATAAACAAAATATTTAGATATAATTGAAAACAGATCTGAAAAATATTTTGATTATATTAGTTGCACATAAATCTTATTGAGGAGAAAGTATATGTACATTCTAGCTCTAAATGTCTTGGCATGTAAAATGGCTGCTTTAATATGTTTTTAGCTAAGAAAAATAAATTATGTGAATATAAAAATAATAAGAATGAAATTAAACATTATGCACAAGAAATGATATTAGTAAAATATAATATTGATTATATTAAATAGTGATAGAAAATTCCAAAAAAAAGGTAAGAAAATAATAATAATAATAATAATAATAATAATAATAATAATAATAATAATAATAATAATAATAATAATAATAATAATAATAATAATAATAATAATAATAATAATAATAATAATAATAATAATAATAATAATAATAATAATAATAATAATAATAATAATAATAATAATATATCCCGCAGCAAATCCCTGCTGAGGTAAGAAGCAATCTTTAAGCTCTCCAATGTAAGTATTTATATTTTTTTTTTGTTTCAACTGTTATTCGCAAAACAAATGTAGTACAGAACAAATCAAATCATATAATAGATTAATAGAGTATTTTTAAAGAAAATATCGGTGTGTATTCATATCTTTTTTTTTTAAAAAAAAAGACTTGAGTCAGAATAATAAATCATGGCTACTGCCCAGTCAAGCGTGAGTGAGTTAAGCACCAATACAAAATTAACAACATCGTTAGTTTCAACATCACCTATTTCGTCTGCAAAAATACTTAAAAGCGACAGCAATATTACAGCACCAACCCAAATACCGTGTTTCCGAAGAACAAATACAAACAATATTAAAAATCTAGATCTACATACTCAAGAGGAATGTCAACCCCCAGCTGCAATCTGGACAAAAGAAACGCTTGAAAATGTGACGGACCGTTTCAATGATACGTTGCCTCGCATGTTATTTGAAACTTTTCGCAGGTTTTTTTCACCAACATCGCTAGTACTCGCAGTAACAGATAATCAATGCTCATTATATCATTTCCCAAAAGCTTTATTATATGAAGCAATTATGCAAAATGAACTATGGGAAACAATCTTTTGTATCGCAGATTATCCAAATTCGCGATATATAACCATTGATTTTTATACTCAGCAGCAAAAAGAATGTACGCACTCGTAATTATAGATGAAAACCGGAAAAATATTATTACTGGAGTGCTTAAAAATACTTATCTTAAATACAACTTACAAGATTTTCAAAAAATGATAAACCCGTTTGGAAAAGTAATTGCCCTACAGCCAATTTATTTAAAAGACACACCTATACCGATATGTAGTAATCGTTTTGAATTTAAAATAAAACTCCATAAAAACATAGATGCTGCCACGATCCCAACACAAATTACAGATCAAGAAGCAACACTCTCTCTTCACATAAGAGGTTTAAAACCACATTGTTTTGGCTGTGGACAGAAAGGCCACATAGGAACTCAGTGCGATAACACAAAAGGCAATCACTGTGAACAAAACAAAATCCTCTCCCCAGAACAACCCACTGATGATGAAAAAAAAATTTCTAATAACACTACATCAATTGACAACCCAATAATAGAAACCGGAAAAATACAGGTTTAAACACCCATGAACAAAAATGATAATGGAGCAGAATTGCCAATCCCAAAAACTAACCAAAAAAATAATAACACAAAAACTAACATAGACACCCAAGATTCAAATGAAAATAACTCTCAAGAAACAACAAAAAATAAACACACACAGCTATATAATGAAAATATAAATCAAGATAATATAAGTACACCAATAATAAAACAAACCACAATAATAAACAAAACTGCATCAAACATAATGGATGCAATAGAACCCCCTCTTCCACCCATTCAAGAGAATACACCAGAAGGAAAAAGAAAGCCAGGTAGACCACCTAAAAACCATGAATCCAAAAAGGCAAAAAAAACAGACCAAAAGCACAACTCATCAGACATATACAACTTAGAAAATGATGAAATAGAAATGGATTTAAGCCAACAACAAATGGACAACTGTTCAGTTTCATCACAAATTGCCTGTATAGAGTCTGAACCAATATTAAATGAAAGAAAAACTGATAATAAACCCTACCAAGTCTTAAATATGTATCAGCATTCATCTACTGCAATATAAACAAAACTTTAGAATTAAAAAATCAATAAAAATCAATACCCTGTTATAAAATTATCCTGTAACATGAAGATAAAAATTGGATCTCTAAACATTAGAGGCTTAAATGCCATCAAAAAACTCTTTGAACTCAAAAAATGGTTACATACAACACAACCACACATACTGGGGCTATTGGAAACAAAAATATCCAGTGGCTCTCAAATTGATCCTTCAAAATATTTAGTCAGCCAAGGGTTTTGTGCCTGCTCAAGGCAATCATCATCACCATCAGGTGGCACAGGTATAATTATATCCCACAACTGCCCCTTTGATTCTTTTAAAATTATATATATTGACTCTAATCTTATCATAATAACACTCCATCATAAAAATATCACACTTAACCTAGTATTTGTCTATATACCACCAGGCCCTGTCATCATCTCCAGAATAATAGCAACAATAAATTCAATGCTTACAGCAACACCAAATCCCATAATACTCCTGGGAGATTTCAACATGACCTACCAAACTTTTGTCACCAAATGGATCCATCAAATAACAATCCCACTTATGAGTGCTGAAGGTTTTCTCCCATTAAACTCAATATCTTTTAATAACAATAGATATAAGTCACTTATTGATTTGTGTTTCTACTCACCAATGTTACATCATTATTTTAATCTTGAACTCTGTCCATCTACAATCTCAGATCATGCTGCCCAGTTCATCACCCTCGACCTAACAAAAATACAGAATACAACAATAGCCCTTCAAAAGACTATGTGAATACTTCTTCCAGCACAAACAACTGAATTCCTATATTCAGAAACATATATAATGCTCCAAAAACTTCAAAACATGTCACTCGATCCAGTACAAAAGTATATAGCATTCACCAATATACTTTCTTTCAACATCAATCATATTACCTACAATTCAACACCCCCCACCAGATTATTAGCTTTGGCAGATGAACTACATAAAAGAATAACCATTTCCAGACCAACTACAGATAATCAAACACAAATAAAAAAACTTACAGAAATGTACAATACATGCAACACACTAAAGCAATATGTAGCAATAAAAAAGAAAAAAATATTCCTTACCCAACAACACACTTGGACCAGAGCATACATACGGTGGGCACTGGGATACCCATCCACAGTCAGAGTGCCTATGGCACTTGAAATAGATGGCTCTATAACAGCTGGACACAACATGATAAACCCAATATATCACCACTTTAAAAAAAAACTGCAAAAACAAAGAGTGTACATACCAAATGAAGACATATTTGGAGACCCTGAAACAGACACACCAATAAAAACAACTGACATTGTATTTCAACTTGCAACAATAACAAACACATGTCACCCAGGACCACAAGGAATTCCAAAATTTGTGTTTAAACATCTTAGTCACTTCACAGCCAAATACCTGTGTGATTTAGCCAATTACATATCCCAAAATATTACAACATACAAAGTCTATACCCAATTGCAATGGTTCCATTTAACAAAAAACCAACAGCAATATCATCTTTATCTAATCTACGACCAATTTCAATGGGACCTTTAGGAATAAAAATTCTTGAAAGAGTAATAAAGGAGAAAATAGAACAACATATACTCCCTGTGTTATCATCAGCACAATATGCCAAAAAAGGATCATCCATTGGCCAGGGTGCCTTAATGTACAAAACAATAATCGAAGTAGTAAAAAAAAGAAAGAAATATGCACCAATTATAGTTCAACTAGACATTGAGGCAGCATTTGACTCAGTGCCTATAGCCAAATTATTAGATGTGCTGAAAAAAACAACAATACCTCCATCCCTTCTATATATAATAGCCAATCTGCTACTCAGCCATGAAATTCACATCACATTGAATGGGAAAAAATCACCAGCCTTCAGACTGAGTCAATCCATCCCACAAGGATCCCCCCTCAGTGCCTTGCTCTTTACAATATATATAAATCCTCTATTAATAGAGATACAGAAAAAGATAAAAGGTATTCAAATCCCAAACGCTGCTTTAAATATATCATGCATAGCCTATATGGATGATGTAACCATTTTCCTCCCTTCTAAAAAGAACCTCCCCATATTACAAGAGATAATCAAGAATTATACCTCAAATTTTAATTTAAAAATTAACACAAATAAAACTGCTGCATGGTCAATATACACAGGCAAGCACTGTACAGAGATGTTTAATGGTAAACCATCTGCTTTCCTTGGTTTCCCATTCTACCTTGGAACCAATGGAATGAGGCAAAAAATTCAAAATAAATTAAAAAAAGATGCCAAAAAAATCACAACCTCACTTGAAAAGTCATACCTGTCAATATACGCAAAGGTAGCACTATTTAATCAACTTATAATTACAAAAATCACCTACTATACACCTATAATCAAATTTGCAAAAACATTCACATCCAAAATCTCATCAATCTGTAACAAACTAATATGGAAGAGAAAGACAGTGGCAATCTCTTTAAAAAATCTGAGCAGACCACCACATAGCAATGGACTTGGACTCCATACAATCAATGTTTTTATACACAGAAATCAGTAAATCTAATAACAGCAACCATAAAAAGATTTCCAGACCTGGAGTGTGTAATTAGTATAATACCTACAGACAGACCACCCCCTTCATATGGATATCTATCCACACTGATTGAAGAACTAAAGCCAATATACAACAAAATAGCACTCAATAATGACAACAAGTATACATACTGGGACATTTATAATATACTAAACCCAAACCAGACACCTAATCTACATCCACCAGTTCTTGGGATAGACAACAGGCAACTACTGCAACAATTCAGAAAATGGTCATTAGAACCAAAATTATTTGATTTTCTACTTAAGCTTAATCTTAATGCTCTACCCACAACACATTTCCTCAGATTTCGTAGATTCTACACAAATATAGACCCCATGTGTGGGCTATGTCATAGAGAAGAAGAGACACAAGATCATTTTCTTCATTTCTGCAGTGCACTAGAAACAATACATCACACAATGTTTACCACATACAGAAAGGCTATCATTTCAATTGATGAACTAATAAATACATTTAAAAAGGCAACATCCCTGCTATTCATGCAGCAACATATAGCCTTTATGCCTACTGGTGTACCAGATGCACTTTTGCACTTGCTAATAACCCTCGACACCACCCAGAAACATATTCAATAAAACTAGAACTGTTCAGAAAAAGAGACAGCATCCTAGCTCAACCAGATGTGTTTGCAGCCACATGGTCACCCTTGAAACAAAGATCCAGTCTATAAAATATAAAGTCTAATATGATAGATGATGACATTTTCAACATCAGCTTTTTTTCCAACTTCAAAGAGATGCAAGCATAAACTGAACTGAATAGAAGACCAAATTTAAAAACAAAGAAAAAAAAGTATGCAGAATTGATAAAGACTTACATACTGAAATTTTGTTGTAATTTGTTTTGCATTTGTAACAAACCAATATAGTACTATATGTGACTCTGTAACTTTTTAGACTCAATAAAGTTTTGCTTTGAAACAATAATAATAATAATAATAATAATAATAATAATAATAACAACAACAACAACAATAATAATAATTTCAATAATATGGTACCATTATTTTTGGTACAACGTGTGTTTGGCATTCTATGAAAGAAGATTGTTGAAAGAAAAGTATATTTTATAAAACATAATAATAATATATTTAAAAAATGTAAACTTTTATTTAATAAATTAGAATTATTATTCCTATTGTAACAATCCTGCTAATCAAAGAAAATGTATATATAAAAAAATTTTATTTTAAGCCAAGAAAAAATGCAGTTAACTGTAATTAGAGGGGAAGTTGATACTTTTCCTCCTTAATTAAATATGGCCGATCGGAATCTCGATCGCTAACATGAATTTAGAAAATGAAAAAAAAATTAGAGATTGTATAAAATCAAACCTTGTTTAAATTTTTCATTTATTTTGATTGATGAAATAATGTTCGTCTACAAACCAAAAATTAATGCTATATTAAAGATAATATAAATCCATGTATTGTATGTAAGTTATGATTAATGTTGTAACCTAATTATAATAAAAATAAGTTTTGCAGGGAAATTAAATTTCTGAAGAGATAAAAAAAAAAATGTGCAATGGAATCAGACCAATGGTATAAAAAGATGACCCTGACAACTTTCATTCATTCCTTGTTTTCTTCATTAATATTACTCGTGACTTTTTCAAATTAGAGAGCTGTATTCTTCATGGAGCAGCAGTTTTTCAATATACCTCTTTGCTATCATTCTACTAATGCCAGCAGCATTTTTTTGTACTTTACCCTCTAAACCACACTGTTCCTTTTCAATATAATATTCCATTTTCTCATAAATTCTTTGAATTAAAGTTCTCAATAATATTTTTTAAGCATGAGTTAACAAATTCATTGCTTTATACTCTTCAAATCTAATAGCTTTCTTTTTTTTTTTAGCAATTGGAAAAATCTTATATTCAATTAAAATCTTTGTTTTTAGTGTGGAAAAATTTTATTAAAAAAAAAATTTAATCAAGTTGTAATTATTGAGCCTTTTAAAAAATTTCATATCTTAATTATTTAGTTAATCTCAGATTAATTGTTTGATCATATTATATATATACTTCTATGGAATTTGTCAGTCTGATTTTAGATTGTTGTACTGTTATATAAATAAAGGCTGATTTTAGAAAGAAAAAATAAGATTCCGGTGATTATTTCGTGGGTAACCGTTTATATATTTATACATGGTGAATGGGATTTTAATGGGTGTTTATAAGATCTCCTTTTATATACAATTCATTGTCTAATATTTAATTAATTTGATGTTCCAATCTGAACATGAATATTATCACTATAAGTAATGCATCTTTTATTTCATTAACTGTCATAAATATTTGGTTTTGTATATAACTGGGTTTATTGATTATTATATAATTGAAATATTTCTATCAAACTGCACATATGTATTTACTAATGTAGCTATTCTTGTTCTATAGAATAGTTGGCATTTTTAATGTATATGTGTGTGGGTGCATTGTTAGCTCTCTGAGCTCTTAGTTCACCATCTATTGATTCCTCTCTGTACACTATTTATTGTTCATAACTTATATTTCAATATTTGCGTGCATGTACTTGTGGGTGTGTCTAAGAACTTTAATTCTTCATACTCAGTCATATATTAACTTTAAATAATCCAGTCAATAAATTTGCCGGATGATCAATAAAACTTTCAAGTCATTATATTTTAATAGCAAATTTATTTATCATTTAAAGTTATTTGGAGTAATGTTTTATTTATTTCAATTTCAGTTTTGGCGCCTGCTCATTTGTTTATATAATGACCTTAATTTTTTTACTGCAAGAAAAAAGAATCTCAAATAACCTTTTACAAAAAAATAGTGAAGAAAGCATTAATTGGCTTGTTGTAAAGATTTAAACATTTTTGTAAATATTTATTTTACTCTTTAAAATCAGCTAGACATCCGCTTAGATTTTATCAAGTATTGACTTAAGCTCAAGTTATGGTATGATAGATAGATATGCTATGTCATAAGATCTGAAAAGTTGAAAGGTTTGCACCACCATTTTATTATCATTATAAAATACTGTTTAGAATAAAATACATGATAGTAAACATGGGGAGGGGGGGAGGTTGAAGATTTTTGCCAACTTCTTGCCATAAGTAGTAAATATATATATATCAAAAATAAAAACAACTGATTTAATGTAATTTTATTTGGTCAACATATACTTTTATAATTTTATATAGATAAAAAGGTACATACTAGTCTATCTTTCTTTGCAAGGAATAAAGATTTCTGGGGCTATATGTGTAGATAAAATGTGGAAACATTTGTGAAAGATTTAAATTGAAGTTGTCCATTATATATTATATTCTGGTATTGTTCAATAAAAGCAATTTGATGAACTTACTATTTTGATGACAAAAATATTTAAATTCATCATACATTAATTTATCAAATACGTTAACTCTTCATTTGTTTTATATGCTTATCCAATATATGATTATAATCGAAGGCTTAAAATAAAAAGTATCATTTTTAATAGTTATCTTAAATTTAGCAATCATCTTAGTCCATGCTACATACTAACATCCAGATCTGCTTTTCTACCAAAGAAATAAACATATTTCTAAATTATTATCACAGTTCAATGAAGAAACAATCCATGTCAAAAGTTGCATGAATTTTTTTTACTGTAGCTAGAAAGTATAAGGTGAATTCAAAAACTTTAAAAAATGTGTAAATCATTTTGATTAATAAAATAGTATCTTTTTTATCAAACAAAAATTTACCCTCAAATCTCTATTGTATATCATATCTGTTTTATAAAGAGCTTATTAAATGCTTTTATTTAAGTTGAGATATTTGTTTGTTAGTTGTTATGTTAGTTTGTAAACTTCTGAATCACATTTAAGCTAAAATGAAAAATGAAAATGTAAGGTTTAATAGATTTAAATTTAATAAATATTGCTTAAAAATAGGTATATAAGTAAAAAATATCAAATAAATCCATATAGGACACTGATCTTTTCAGTAGGTCACCTAATTTCTTAGATATGGAGCAGATGGTAGGAAAAAATGTAACATTCTGATATCAAAGTTAAAAATGTTCTAAGATCTTTAATGTGTTTTATATAGAGCTCACAAGAAGGCATTATATGAACATTTTACTTTCAATTTAAAATTATAACTTTGTAAAATTGATGTTAATAGATTTAAGTTCAATATAATTTGTTGAAATTTTGTAAAAAGAAATTAAAATCTTTACCAAATCAATAAGACGCAATATTTTAAACAGATGACAAACTTTTTTTGATATGAAAGAGTGCAGGATAAGTTGAGTTGTTTTGATAATAAACTTAAAAACTGTTCTTAGAAATTCAAAATATTTTTTTCATTTATGTTAAAATAAAAAGACTTAGCTTACAATATGGTTTTGTTAAGCATATTTTGTTTATAAAGTTTTTTCAAATAGAAAGAAAAAATGTTAAACAATTTTAAACAGGAAAGTAAGCTGGTTACTGAATTATTATATATATATATAATTATGTACACATACTAGATATGATATATATAAAGAGTATGTATATATATATATATTAACATATTGCAGAAATATTTAGTTATATAAATACATTATAAGTGTAAAATTGATTTAAAGTAAAATTATACATATTAAGTGAAGTTTATTTACAATATAGTTTTGGTAAAAAAAATTTTTTTAAAAAAAGTAAAAATTTCCAATCAGAAACAAAAATGTAAAACACTTTTCACTTAAAAAAATATTTAATATTTTTAATCACTTATAAACACATATATTATATGTACACATACTAAATATTATAAATATGGGTTATAAATATTAATTTATTGCAGATATATCTACTAAAAGTGTCCTGTCTAATTAAAGTACAATATGGTTTTACCTTTTTATTTACTGTCCCAATACTAAAAAGTTAACAATAATAAAGATAAAAAGAATTTTTAAATAAATGTTTTTATTTATTATGTACTGAAAAGAGAAAAACATAATTGCTTTATAATTGAAGTTTTTAAATATAACTTGAATTAAAAGCATGGGAGACTCAGAAACTAATTAAATCAATCTCTATTTTTTATAAGCAAAGAACTTAATTAATCTCTGGACCTCATGCTTCTATTTCAAGTTAAATCTAAAATCCCCAGTTGTGATTGAAGACTTTTTTTTCTTTTTAGTGCATGGTAAATAAAAACATTTAATTTTAAAAACTTTTTTATCAAATTATAAACTGTTTAACATCTATTTATTATTCTGCTTGTACCATAATGCCACAACTTTTTGTAATTTAACTAATAAATAGTGATTATATATATATTGTAATGGTATACATATATGTTACATTATTTTAAAACTAAAATAAAAAGACAAAATCTAAATAAAATTGTTTTTTTTTTAAAAAAAAAACTGAAAGCCAAAATTAAAAGAGTTACGATAACATATATATTGTCGCACAGATGGAAAACTTTAAAACTATTTTTTTTTAAAAAAAAAGGATTTGAAAGTAATTTTTTTGTAAAAAAGTAAAGATGTAAAGATTAATATTTTTCATTTAAAAGCAATGAAAAGAAAAATGTTAATTTGATTCAATATTTAAAAAAATCATGTTTAAAATAATTAAATATAAAGCAAACTGGCCCTTGGGGCACTTAAATAATAAAGATAAGAGAAAGAAATTAAAGATTGACCAATGGAAGCACTAAGCCACAGCACAGACCAAAAAAGAGACTCTAGGATTAGTGATGTCTTGCTTGATGGATCTGGGAAAATGCTGATAAAAGGCTAATAAAAATATAAAAGCCAAAATATTTGAATTCATGAAGAATTGTTGTTGTCTTAGAACTGACTCTTAATCTACATATGAACTGTAGCTGTATTGCAGACTTCACAATGTAGGAGTCTGCAATAGATTTAATTTATTCACAACCAGCTGAGACCTCCCTATGACAGTTATGGACCAAAAGGAATGGCAAGTAGCGGCTTCATTTAAAAAAAGGACAAACAATCTACATAAGTGATCATGAAGATGGACCTCTAAATCTGCAGAATTCGTAAAGTATAAACTTTTACCAATTGAACTTTCTTTTAAATAAATATATCTTCAATAAGTAGTCAATTCATAAAAATAAAAAAATAATATAAATAAATGGACTCTTATCTGACCAAGAATAGAACTCTAAATCAATTATTAATATTTCTTTTTATATAAGTTTGCTGTTTCAATCATTTCCATTTTTATTTATTTATGTTTGTATTTAACCAAGATTATTTAGTTTTATCTGTTAACTAAAATGTATTAAATTTAAGTTGGGTGTAGATAACTGCATCGATTAGTTAACGTTCAGTTTTTTTTTTCATGTGATTAAAATATATATATCAGTAAACATGACACCTCATGCTGAGTGTCTAAACGTATTTACTGGTATATTTTTTTTAAGTTATTGTTGTCAATGTGGCACCTTATGATGAGTGCCATTGTGTTTACTTTATTGTAAATTTCCCTGAACAATTTTCAACTAATAACTTTATATTTTAGTCGTTTATGTTTATTTTGAAGGGGTTGAGTTTCAGACTATTTGTCTCATAGTTAGGTCGATGCTAGTAGAGAGATATATGGGTGTTTTTATCAATGTAATGTGAAATGTGTTTAGCATACAGGGCAAAGCCCAATTGAATGCATGACCCAAAAATGTAGTCATTGCATTACAAATGGATGCAGATGTATTTCCTGTCCCATTGACCCCTTATAGCTCTTTGTAGATGGACTATAAGTTGGAAGATATACTGCTCTCCCCCATACATAGCACTTCTCTTTAATTATTTTATATACATGATGCCTTCATCAAACAGATGCACATTCCTATACTGGACAAGGATTGCACATTCCTGTCAGTGTGGTTTTATGCTAGCATCTTTTTATTGCATTGATTACATCTATATATCTGGAATCAGGCATTGGGTTGGCTACAAACTTTTAGTCTGAGATTGAATGATTGTTTTGAAAAGTTTTTAACTGAGTAATCTATGTAGTCTATCTATACTCAACATCCTAAAGTAAAATTTATTAAAATGTCCATCTGTGTGGACCTTCTTAAATAATAATTTAAATTTAAAAAAATAATAACCAATTTAAAATTAATATTAAAATCTAAACAAGATCAATTTTATTCCTCAATTTTAAATATTTATATATGTGTGTTAATAAATGTTTTTTGTGTGTTATTACTGGCAGTGGCTTATTTTATTTTTTTAATATTAAAAATAGATCTCTGCATCTCCATGAGCTAGTGGCATGGTCTGACAGTTTTAATAAAATATTTATTTAAAAATTGGATCTTAACAGTATGTAACTATGGTGCCCTTTTACAGCAAATTCGGTAAGACTCCAACTATCAAGATCTTCCCCGACCATTATATATATATTAGAAGAAAAGGTGAAGAGAAAATAGATTTAAAAAGTGGACATGTACTCTATTATGAAGGTACAAATATTGGAAATACAAGTGGAGTAAGTTTCATTATAAATAAAAAGTGGAAGAACAATATTGTGGAGATTGATGGTGTATTGGACAGAGTGGCAAGATTGGTTATACAACTTAATAGCAGATATAAAATGCAGATAATTCAGGTTTATATTCCAACAAGTTCTCATAGTGATGAAGTAGTAAAGATTTTTATATGGATGTACAAAAGGCTTTTGATCAGAGTAAACAACATTTTAAAATTTTTATGGGAGACTTTGATGCTAGAATTGGTAAACAAATGAAAGATGAATGTGTTGTAGGTAATTTTATGGTAATAGAAATGAGAGAGGACATAGATTTGTGGAGTTTGCAGAAAAAGAAAAACTTTATATTATGAATTTTTTTTTTGAGAAAAATGTTAAAAGGAAATGGACATGAAAGCATCCAAAGGAAAGTACAGAAGAAATGGATTATATTTTGACTAACAGAAAGTACATATTTCAAGATTGCAATGTTCTTAATAAATTTAACTTAGGAACTGATCATCAATTAGTAAGATGTAAGATACTTGTTAATGCAAAACTAGAGAGACAAAAATTATTAAGAAAAACAATATTTACAGTTGATATTCCTAATCTTCAGAAACATTCTAATGAATTTAAATTAGAACTTACAAATTGGTTTTAAGTATTACTAGATTTTGAACATGAGTCAGATTTGAATGAAATTAATATGAAAATAACTGATACACTTTTAAAAACTGCAACAAAGATAGCTGGTAGAAAAAAGCAGCAATTGACCAATAAAATTTTTACTGAGACTAGAGAATTTATGAAGAAAAGAAGGAATATGAAGATATACAAAAATGATGCATTAAAAAGGATTGAATATGTTGGATTTTGTAAAATGGTGTGGAAAGGAATTGAATATGTTATAAGAAAGTATAACTATGAACTAGCAAGGAAAGTGGTAGAAGAGAATAAAAGTCTTAAGAGTGTAAAACAATATTTTGATATTGATAGGAAATTTATATCTGCAATAAGAAAAAAATTGAATTATTACTAAAAAGAGAGATGACATCATGAAATAGGTAGAAGACTTTTATCAAGAATTATATAGTAATAAAGAACAAGTACCTCCTAAATCTATTACATCTTCTGAATTGCCCAGAATTTTAAATAAAGAAGTGAGACATGCAATTAAATGTATGAAGAAAGGAAAGGCTCCAGATAATGATGGAATTATAATTGATATATTAAAAGAAGCAGGTGAAGAAATAGAATTTTTTTTAGAAAAGTTATATACCAAATGTCTAAATGATAAAGATGTAGCAGATGATTGGAAGAATGCAGTATTAATATTAATAATTAAAAAGGGTGACAAAGATATTAGAAATTACAGATCCATCAGCCTTTTATCAGATATATACAAAATTTTTAACAAGATAATTACAACTCGTCTACAGAGAACATTGGATTTTCACCAACCAAGAGAACAAGCTGGATTTAAAAGTGGTTTTAGCACAGTAGATCATATCCAGGTAATGAGAGAAGTTATAGAAAGAACAAATGAATATGAGTTGCCATTATGCTTTGGATTTGTAGATTATGAAAAGGCATTTGATTTTGATTAAAGCATTGAATCATCAAGGTATAGATCCAGGATATTGTCATATTTTAAAGAATATTTATAAAAATGCAACAGCTACAATTAGATTACATAATGATACTAGGAAAGTCAATATTGAGAAGGGTGTAAGACAGGGTAACTCCATATCTCCAAAACTTTTTACAGCAGTGCTGCAAGAAGTATTTTGTGGATTAAAATGGGAATCTAAAGGAGTGAAAGTAAATGGAGATTTTTTTAAGTAATTTAGATTTTGCAGATGATGTACTTGTTTTTGCAAATAATGCTTTAGAGCTGCAGGAAATGTTGCAAGATTTATCAGATGAAAGTAGGAAAGTAGGACTAAAGATAAATGTTAAAAAAACTAAAGAAATGTTTAATGGATTTTCTCAAAATATGAAAATAAAGATTGATTGTGATGAGTTAGAAAAAGTTAACAGTTACAAATACCTTGGTCAGATTATTAATACAGATGGAAACATAATGAATAAAATTAATCATAGAATTAAACTTGGTTGGAGTGCTTTTGGTAAAAGTAACTTGATACTAAAAGGAAATATTTCTATGTGTTTGAAAAGGAAGGTTTTTAATAAATGTGTTTTACAAGTTCTTACTTATGGATCTGAGACTTGGACACTTAATAGAAGAGAAATACAGAGACTTCAAACCACTTAAAGAAGTATGGAAAGATACATGTTGGGAATAACAAGAAGAGATTGAAAACTCAATATATGAATAAGAGAACAAACAGGTGTTACTGATCTCATTGAAAAAATTAAAAAACTGAAGTAGAGTTGGGCTGGATATATTGCTAGAAGAGATAATAATAGATGGATAATTGAAATCTTAAACTTGATTCCAATGGATTGTAAAAGACCCAGAATTAGACCACATGTGAGATGGATGGATGAAATAAGAAAGTGTGCAGGGGTGATGCGGAGAAGAGAAGCAAAACATTGGAGAAGATGGATTGAACTTGGAGAGACCTTCATCCTGCAGTGGATTGATAATGGTTGATTAAGAGTTCTTTTAATATTAAGAATGGATGGGAAGTGAATGGATTTGTGGGTAGTTTTTAATATTATATATATTGTGTAGTTCTTTACACTTGAAAAGTCTGCTTGTAGCAGTGAAACCTTAGGTTGTGTTTTAATATTATTTTTATGCTGGTCTGGTTTAATTTTGGATTTGGGGTAATTTTGATTTTATATTGACTAGTTTAACTTTATGCTTGTAATGTTTATATATATATATTGTATGTAACGCTGTCTCGTTACAATATATATATATATATATATATGAAAAGAAAGTTACTGTTAACACTAACTGAAATAATTATACAAATATATAAACCATTATACAATTACAAATATCCAGTAAGCTTTTTAAAAGTCTATATCTCAATAATAGCGAACTTCAAAATGATACCAATTTGAAGTTGTATGCTAAACGATGTTAAATATTGAAATACAAACTAACTCAAACACAGAGCATGAAATTTTAAATAAGCAAACGATCTTAAATGTTGCTAATAAACTAACAAGTTTACAAAGTTATTAAAGACAAACTAAACATTAGATTTTAATCTTTATATAACCCTCCAAACTATAAATGAAAAGAAAGTTACTGTTAACACTAACTGAAATAATTATACAAATATATAAACCATTATATGTGATGTGATGTATTGTGGCTTCTCCTTAAATGAAGTCAAGAATATCTCAGCAATTATGCCCAGATAAATCTGTTAGCCACTTTATTTTTCATTCCCCACTCTAAATTTTCCCATATTCTGCTCCATCCCATTTCCACAACATAATCTTTGTCAACTCTATAACCTTTATATCTAAATCCCCTTTATCTTTTCCCAAACCCAGCATAAAAACCAATAATTCACTTTCTGTATAATCACTTTTTTCATATTTATTCTACTGTTTTCAAGCATTTATATTCAATTAACAAATGCCTAATATTTTCTATTCCTTCCTTACATAATTTACAAAATAAATCATCCATTTTTTTCCATTTACATGTATATTCTCTTGGAGCTAAAGATCCCATTCGAGCCTCAAATAATAAACTACTTTCCTTACTATTATCATATATTAACTCACACCTAATATTCTGTTTATTTCTATATATATTTAAACTCTTTTTACTCTCCATACTATTTCTCCATCTCTCTAACTCCCTACTCTTTATTAATAAATCTATTTTTTTTATTTCATTCCTTACTACTACAACACTCAACAATCCTCTTAACACAATCATCCCATCTTTTGTACAAATATACCGATATAAATTATTTATCCAAATCTTTTGCATACCGCATTACCTTTCTCACCCATCTTGTTACCTGCCCTTTACTCATAACCCAATTAAAATACTATTTTAGCTATTCTTTTATTATCCATAAACTGCAATCTGCCAAACAGTTTCATTTTACTTTTTGCATCTCTCATATGAAAACTTAACCATCCCATTTCTCCTTGAATTGCCTCTTTTGCTGTCCTTACATCTGCATCCAATGCATGTCTTCCTACTTCCCTTTGAACTTTTTCTAAGTAATTTAATACCTCTTTACTAACATATAATGCATCATTACCATATGTTAACCCTGCTACTGCAACTCCTTTCCATATAATTCTAACTACATCATATTTATTATATGAAAACACTGTTAATTTCTTTATCAATCCCTTTCTTTTCTTTGCTTCATTTATCAATAATAGCGAACTTTAAAATTTAAGATCGTTTGCTTATTTAAAATTTCATGCTCTGTGTTTGAGTTAGTTTGTATTTCAATATTTAACATCGTTTAGCGTATACAACTTCAAATTGGTATCATTTTGAAGTTCGCTATTATTGAGATATAGACTTTTAAACAGAGGGCGTTACTGGATATTTGTAATTGTATAATGGTTTGTATATTTGTATAATTATTTCAGTTAGTGTTAACAGTAACTTTCTTTTCATTTATAGTTTGGGAGGGCTATTTAAAGATTAAAATCTAATGTTTAGTTTGTCTTTAATAACTTTATTAACAAAATTTAAGATTGTTTGCTTATTTAAAATTTCATGCTCTGTGTTTGAGTATGCGTACAACTTCAAATTGGTATCATTTTGAAGTTCGCTATTATTGAGATATAGACTTTTAAACAGAGGGCGTTACTGGATATTTGTAATTGTATAATGGTTTATATATAGTGTACCAATAAAAAATAATTGTTTTTAAGCTGTCTGCATTAACATTTCTAAATAAATACATTATGCATTGGCATAGATTAATTTTTCCTCACATAAATTTTAATAGAGTTACTGTGCTTGGATCATGAGTTATAAAATAAGTGTCAAAATGTGTTTTGTACAGAATGTCTAATATTAATATTATTTTAAATTATCCAAATGTGCTACTGAAACATTGAAAATAATTCAAGCAGTATATAGCAGTGAAGCCGTAATTGACAAAAATGGTTTCAAGTTTCAAAATTTTTTAATAACATAGAATGTACTGAAGGTAATCCATAAAGATAGGAAACACATTGTCACATTTTATACTATAACTCATTATTCATATGTGTTAACATCTTAAAATTTTATGTGATGAATAGCTAATTAATGTCAGTTTGTAACACTCATGTGAGCTAAAGAAAGTGCTGCAGAAAGTTTGGTGTTACCTGTATATATCAACTTTTTTATTTATTTTATAAAACTAATTTCAATTCGTATTAAAAGTCTGTGTAATATTGAAAAAAAGTTTTACAAAACAGAACCAGTTCAATTTATACTATTATAAAAAATGCATAAACAATAAAATTTCAAAAAATGTTAATTGTTACCTTCATTCTTACTGCATCCAGAAGATAAATCTTTTGTATCTAACAAAAAAGAGCAAAAGATTAATACAACATCTAATAAAAGCAAAAAGTAATTAAAATTTTCGGAATAATAATTAACTTTAGATAAATAATAAAGCATATAAATATATTAAGAAGCCATAAATAAGTTTTTTATATTGACTTTAAACAGTCATATTGGAAACTTCAAATTCGTTAGATTTTGATGTTGGTTTCAAGATTTGCCTATAAATTGTTCCATAGACACCTTTATTTACTATTAGTTTTAGCTTTATTATATGCTTTACTATGTTTTTTGTTTAAATTAAGATTAGCCTTTAATTTTTATTTTTTATTTAAAAACAGACATCTTCTAATTTTATTTAACTTAATTTTGTTTATCAATTTTTTTTTTTCTCAAAAGTAACCTTTATTAGTCAAAAGATTACAAAAAATTATCGGGTACACTTACCCATGGAGGATTACAAAGTGTTCAATGTTACAAGGCAAAACAATTATTGATCAGGTTTACAAAGTACGTATGCTCGATAACAAATATATCCATAAAAGGGTTGTATAGTTTTGCTTAATGTGTATCTATACATGGACGAGCACAGATGTGCACTGCCCAAAAACAATCCATCAAGGGAGTGCAGCGTCCCATTAGAGCAGAAAATGTGCTGAAAACTTTGACCCTGTACCCTCCTGGCAAGTTTTCCAGGTAGCAGCAATAATTGTCACCAGCCCGCACCCATAAACCAGACCCCCAATGACCGCCATCATCAACACCTGTGGAAGAAATGAGGAGTGCAGACCCATGCCCCCAAATATTACAACAAAACTTTTACTGTTACAAAAATGATATTTCTAGCTGGAGTGTCTATCATCCAGTGATATCATGCTGCACACTGAGGTCAATGGAGCTGAACATCTGCCCTTAATCATTATCATTTTATACCGGAAAATATTTAAAGTTGACATATCTCATTTTTATTTAAAAAAAGTCCAAGCAAAGTATTTGATAAAACATATTCATTCCAATTCATATTTTATATATAATTTGCAAATAATAGTAAACTTTGTTATGTGTTTTTAATATACGTGTTTTGTTGAAAATTGTATCAGTGTTGCTAAAACAGAGAAAATTATTTATTCATAACTCATAAAAAATATTTTAATTCTGTTCACTTTCATATATGTTAAGCTATGCTTCTTTGATTTTGTAACTATTAATTCTTATTGTAAAAACACAATGGTTTTAATAACTGAGATGCAGTCTATCATCATTATCATTAACTATCATCAATTCACTGCAGGATGATCTTTCCAAGTTCAATCCAGCTCTGATCTTTAGCCTCTCTTCTCCACATCATGCATGCACATTCTTATTTCATCCATCTATCTCACATATGGCCTCTTTCTGGGTCTTTTACAATCTCTTGGAATTCAATTTAAATATTTCAATTGTCTATCTATTATCATTTCTTCTAGAAATATGTCCAGCCCAACTCTGCTTCATTCTTTTAGTTCTTTCAGTGATGTCAGTAACATCTATTTATTTTCAAACCCATGTTTTGCATTTTCAATCTCTTCTTATTAGATTCCTAACATACATCTTTTACTTTTTTGAGTGGTCTGAAATCTCTGTATTGCTCTTCTATTAAGTACCCAAGTATGAGATACATAAGTAAGGTCTGGTAAAACACTTTATTAAAAACCTTTCGTTTCAAACACATAGGCATATTTCCTTTTAATATTAAGTTATTTATACTAAAAGCACTCCAATCAAGATTAATTCTATGATTACTTTCATTCAATTTGTTTCCATCCTATAGTAATAATTTGATCAAGGTATTTATAGTAGCCAACTTCTTCTATCTCATCATAATCAATCTTTATTTTCATCTTTTGAGAAAATGCATTGAACATTACTTTAGCCAATAAACATCATATGATCACCATTTCTTATGCTTGCTTATAGTGGCAATACTATATGGAGAGTTTTGCGTGTTCTAATAACATTATTTTTTCATGTGTCATAGCATCAGCCGGGAAGCGAACCCGCTAACCCGGGACAACTGCTTGTAAACAGCTGTCGCTGACCTCTCGATCACCAATGCTTGACTCAATTGATTATATATTCAAAATTATTATAACCATATACAATCTTCATGGGCAATCTACAAATGTGGTGTGTAAATCAAGAGCGAGGAGAAAGAAAAAAAAATAAAGAAATAATTGGATTAATTTCATTCTTATAAATGTTAAGTTGGGTCAACGTATTGAGCTAGTATATTAATCTTAGTCCCGATGCATTTAAATGGGTTGGAAGGTTCCTGTGCGTATGCATGGTGAACAGCGCCACCTAGCGGCAGAAATAAGTGTCGTCTGCTTTCGAGGCCCCTACCCTGTATATTCTGTGTGAAAACACAGATACAGCGCCTCTAGCGGCCACATAGCAGGTCGGGTTAAAGTACCAATGGGTCTATGAAAATCTACTTTAATTAAGTAAAAGGCAGGAAAAAAATAAAAAAATTGTCTTTGTAAATTATAAATTATTAAAAGAAGTATAATTATTCGGGATTTTTTTTACTTTGTATTTTTCTTTTCTGTCTTTTAAGTGTTAATAAAAAGAGAAAATGATGATCTAATTTATATACGTTTCTAATTGAAAAGACTTTATTTATTGCCTTGTTTGGTTTTATAAAAGATCTGAATTTGGAAGGTTTAAAGAAAATGGATTTAAGAAAGAGCAAATATTTTTGCAAATTTTATTTGTACAAAAATATACCCTTTTTTAATCAATGAAATTTAAATAGAAAATTAAATAAAAGATTATAACTGTACTGTTCTATCATGGGTAGCATGTGCTCAAACAGGGTGAGTTAAACCAAAAGGGGTATCATTCGATGCAGAGGAAAACTAATGAAAAAAGTGGAAATGACCCAGCATTCATAAAAGTGAAAGTTAAGTCAGAAGAATTGCCATTTGGCTCATTTCTACTGTTTAAGAGACTTTATTAATTGTATTTGGGAGAAATTGACTAATCAGAATAGCCTCAAAGGTGAACTTCCTAAATTACTACGATTAATTATACTATTGTTAAAAGATTTACTATGGGGGATTAAAACTTTGCATCTTTGATTAATAAGCATTGGTGGTCGAGAGGTCAGCGACAGCTGCTTTACTAAGCAGTTGTCCCGGGTTAGCGGGTTCACTTCCCGGCTGATGCTATGACACATGAGAAAAAAAACCTAAAACTAAGTAGCTATTTGCCGGCTTAAAGAATAAGGTGTTTCTTCCAGTAGCAATGACCAATGCAATAAAAATAAGCAACTGCCTTTGGTCCCTAGCCTGATTTTATATAGATCTAACCATGAGAGACATGCAGTTTTTTTTGGGGGGGAGGGGAGCATCATTATTTTTGCCAGTAATGAAAAATAATAGGAGGATTAAACAAGGTAAAAAGTAAACTTTGCATGATTAGTTACTATTATATATAAAATTATTCCAACAGTAAGATTCTATTCTGGTTAAGTGGTATTCAAAATCAGAATTCTGAATATGTCTGGGCAAGACTCAGTTTTATCCAAATAAAATGGCTTTAAAAGTTTTTATTTCCACATATTTTAATGTTTATTCTTTATGATTCTTAATATTTCTTGTTTTTTCCATTTCATTTAGTATTAATATTAATATTGATCTATATAACATATACTTATGTATTTATAAAGGACTTAAACTGAGACTTTCAAACTCCCTACAGCTAAACAATTCATCTTATATAACTGATACACATGACCACATACATGTGAAAAAGATAAATAATCTTCAGTATAAGTATTTCAGGCTGAACCAGTACTCATTAGTTGGTCTAGATCACCATCTCCCACACACACACACACACACACACACACATATATATATATATATATATATATATATATATATACAATCAGTGTTTGGTTTAGATTAAGATAGCAAATCTTCAAACTTTAATATCAAGCTTCAATCTTCTCCACTTTCCAATTCTTCAGCCATCCATATCATCGAAAGTCTGAGGATGGAATGCTCACAGCCCTTGTTTGAAAGTCTGTGTTTAAGTCACTCATAATTACTATAGACAATATCATGTATTTAAACTTGGCTTTAGTCATACATGTAAGCATATCAGGGCTTGGGTCACATTTCAGCTTGTACTTTTTTTAAGTTAGTATTTAATTATATTTATTTGATAAGTGTAGGGGTAGATTATAGCAATATTACATGTTTTATTTATTGTAAATATTTTTTTATCTGTATTATTTTCAAAACTTATTTGTCTATTCATCCATTCTCATTCCAAACTTATATAAAAATGTTTTACCACATATCCTGAAAAAACTACATGTAATTGATAAGGAAAAACATTAACATTGCCAGAGGAGAAAACAAAAGGCATTTTCAGTATTAAAAATGGCTCTTACAAATACATATCCTATAAATATGCTTTTGGGTGTATGTATGAGCTTTTTTATTCTCTGGGTGTTGCTTTGATGTAAGATGAGCAAAAAATAGTCCTGACCTGTGTATATTCATCCTCATCAATGACAATATTGCACTACAGTTAAACAATGTTTGGAATAAATTTTGTTGCTTTGTATTGATGACACTTAAAATGCACGAAAGAAGTAAACAGTTCCACCAAACCAATATATATATATATATATATATTGTGCCCTTTTGTATGGGTCACCATTTAAGTTTTGTGCTAATCTAGTAGAAAATTTTAAATTTAAGAAGTGTTTTAAAAATGTGATGTTGACTTTGCTTGTGATAATGTTACCATAAGTTTAAGTAAAGCAATCTATGAGTGTTTGATATGTGAATTGTGTTGATATTGAGAAGATATTTAAAATGATGATGATTATGATGTAATACTGCATTAATAAATTTAATAACAAATGTTTGAAGCTAAAGTGATTAAAAGACAAGTTTAAATTAGACAAAGATATTTATTTAGTTTAAAATATATGTTAAAAGTGAATAAAAATATTTTAAATTATAAGTACTTAAATTGAGATTAATATTTGATTTTAATCATATCAAATAATTATTTTAAAATCTGATATAATATCTTATTTATTTTAAAAATAAATATTTATTTTAAAAAAGCAATTGTTAAGTTATTTTTAGATTATGGGAAGCGTTTCTTGTATTGTAAAAATAGATGTTAATTAGAGATACACACACACATGCTTGGAAGCTTTCTCATAAAGTTGAAAAACTATTTTAAAATTATGTTGTGAAATTTATAAATAATACGTGAGTTATCACGAGATAAAAATAAAGATATTAATGTAAAATATTAAATCTGATTTTTAAAAAATATTGTCTTAAAAATATAACGTATTTAAAAAGATTTAGTTTATTTTAAATGATCTTATAAAAGTTAAGATTTAAATTAAGTGAGAAAGAATATTTTAAAAAATGTTTAATAGATTTGAATAAACGATAAAAATTATTTTTAAAATGTAATAATATTAAATATTAAATAAGTCATTATTTTATTTTAATAGTGTGTTGATTAATATGTAAATAAGCCAGCAAAGTTTGATTGTTTAAACGTACCAATCAGATGTGGAGTCTCTTCTAGTATAAAAGCTGGATTCAATTGTTGAAGGGGGCTCTCTATAATTAAATTTCTAAGTTAATCGTGCTATTGAGAAAATAGCCAAGTAAATTTATAAACGCTCTTAAAATCAGTTTTTAAAATCATAAGAGTGTTATTGTATATAATTTTATAATTTTTAAATGATAAGTATGCAGTAGAAACTTAATAATTCCCTATTGGTCTTCTCAATATCGAAACTCAATTTACGTACGAATAATCATGGAAACATCACATATCGGAGAAATATATCAGAAACTTTATGCTAGAGAAATAATAGACGCTGGATTAGTACATGAAACTACGAGATGGAGAAAAGTAGTATTTTGGACTATGAATAGTTTTAAAAGTTTAAATTACTATTGTCTATTATAAATAGATATTTAAAAAAAATATGAATACTTCTATAGAAAGAAAGTATTTTTGCAGATTTTAAAAAGATTAAAATGTATATCTTAAGTAAAGATATAAGAAGTAGTAAGTTTAATAAATACTTGCCTTGTTAAGTCTTTGTGCTTAAAAGACTAAATATTGACGATTTGAAAAGGCAAATAGATTATAAATATGATTATTTAAAATCGTAATATAATAAAATTATTATTATTGAAGTAGTCTAAAACGCTGGTCGTTATAGATGGAGAAATTAATTCTTACCTGAATATGTTATTTATAAATGCGCAAGTAATACATGGATGTCCAAATCAAATCAAACTAAGCCAAGCAAGCCAAGTTGATGAAAATAATTCAATGTAAAATAATTTATAAACTATAAATTAATTTAGAAATAATAATTTTAAATAATAATCTATGAAGAACTGGATCCAGAACTTATAAACTATTTTTAAATTTTATTTGTTTTCTTGTTGGAACTTATTTATTTTTTTTAAAAAAAGAACGTTATCATTTTTTTTATAAACTTTCAAGAAACACGTGATACAACGGAACAGGAAATAGTGTTTTATTGACTTTATACGTAGGATATTTGTTAAAACTTTTATGGTAGAACAGAAGACGTCGTTGGAAATATGTAATATAAACTTTTATTTTATTTATTTAACATAAAATTTAAAATATTATTAAACTATTAAAAGTAGGTTAGGTACATTTATTAAATACTAACTTGAAAATAATATAATAATTAATTACATAAATTTATTTTATAATTAATGTAACACGGAATATTCTAATGAATGTGTGTGAGTGGAGATGTGAATGATTTTTATATTTTATGAAGCTGCAAATTTCGAAGAATGCTGGATAGCAGACTGGACATTATTATTATTATGGTAAAAATATTGTATAATGATTTTTAATGAATTTAATATGTTTTTTCTTTAGATCAACTGAATATTATGTTGTTGTAGAATGAATGGATAGATATTTTATGAAAACACATACATTATATTGGCAACGAACTTTATTAAAATATGCATAATTTTAATTTATAATATAAACCTAATACAACATTACGTAAGAAGCTTAGAAATAATTATATGATTCTTTCATAAATAAATTTTGATATTTTTATTATGTTATAGTATTAGAATTATATTTATTCTTTATTTAGGTAATTATTTTATTATTTGCAAGATAAGAATAGATTTGAAAAGACTCTATTTTTTTTGTATTTTGTTTTATTAAATAAGTTAAGTTGCGTTTTAGGTAAAAGCTTATATTTGGATTGAAAGGTTACTAAATATAAACGATGTAGTATAGGTAATTTGGATGATGAATATTTTATTTAAAGTTGATGTTTGTTTTTCCGGAAATTTTAGATAAGTTTAGAATATGTTTTATAGATAGAAATTTATTAGAAAGGATTAAAATAACACATAAAGTAAAGTAATGATTTTTACACAGAAAAGAATCATAGAATTTATCTAAGGTAATGCTTTATGAATTTAGAATTGATAAATGATTTAAATAATAATATTTGAACAATAGAGATATATAATGCATATTTGATAAAACATATAACAGGAATTACATTAAGTAAAGTATAATTACAGTCAATTATTTGTTATACATTATAAAGATACATTAATTTATATAAAGCATTAAGCAATGCTAATAATAAAGTGAATACATGATAATACATTATAAATGGTAATACTTAATTAATGTAGCTATTTAATTAGTAGAGTTTCATTGTTTACACATGCTACATAAATAGTCTTGACATATATTGTTATTTGTAGTAATTAAAGTACACTACTATTTATTTTAAGAAAAATCTAAGTTTTGAAAACATACTATAATATTATTGGTATAGCATTTGAAGGAATGTAAAATTGCTTATTAAGTACATGAGTTAATAACAGTGTAAGCCTCTTATATTTGTATTTTCCTATTTTATTTTTTATTTATTTTTCTAAATTCTAAAACTGTAAATAGTGTAAATAAATTCTTATTTGAAGTTATTGTAAATAAATTTGTTAATTTGTTTTAAAAGTGTGTCGAGTTTCATTATTTTTCACCACAGCATTTTGACATCAGATGATTTGAAATAAACATAATATTTGCACAAAATGAATTTGTTATTATTACTTAGAATTGAATACCATATTTGCTTAACATTATTTTATAAGAATTGATTGACATGAACATAAATATTACAATGGTCATAAGATGATTATAATGCACATTATAAGAATACAATATTATTTACTGCCACAGATTATTAAGTATAAGATTTTGATCTATTTTAAAATGAAGATACCATATGAAATAAAAGATATACATGTGATTGTTTATTCATTTAATGATTGATTATATAATAGAAATAGATGAGATTAAATTACACTCTAAGATTAGTATTATTTATTATTATTATTAAAATAAGTTAGGTGTATTTAAGTTTGATATAAAATCCCACATCATACTTATTTACATGAGTTATTATTATTTTAAAACTGAGAAGAACCTGAGATTATTTAATTATGTTTTAAGTTAAAAGTTAGGAATTATTTTAGTATTATTAAAGATAATTTATTTCATTTAAAAGTCATAAGAATGCTATAGATGTAGTGGTAGGATGATAAGGTAGTGGTAGTATTCTTATGCCATTGAGATGGTATCTTGGAAGATATTAACTCAGTGTAAATCTGCTTATTACTTTGTAACTTTACTTCACAGTCTCATAATTTTATTAAATACTTATTTAATTAATATAATCTGGAACTATATTGATTTGGATAATTGATAATAAATTTAATTAAGATGTGATAATATAAAAAGTATATTAAAAATAGATATGCAAATTTTAATTAAGCATAATAATGTAACTGAGCTAGTTGTATTTTAAAACTATTTTATATATCAAGAAGTAAGGGTACAATATATATATATATATTATTATATATATCAAAATATATATATATATATATATATATATATATATATATATATATATATATATTATTAATATTTTGTCTTGTTCTTTCATGAAAGAAGTCAGCACATTTATATGTATAAAGGAATGAGAGGATTCCTTTTATTCCTGCATAAATACTATATCTTGTATTGGTGAGAAAGTATTCATTTATTATTAACACTCACAAAGCGTATGCACAATTAGCGTGACAGGCTGATATTTGACTGTAATACAATTGTTTACATATGCTATATAAAATAAATGCTTATTTACATGTATAAAGAAAGAAAAAGAGAAATAATATTATAGAGAATGTAGCAATTGGAATGAGAAAATTGGCAGTACTGAATGAAGTGGTAAAATTGTTAGATGGTAAGATAGTAAAAGGTAGGATAAAATAAGGTGACAAAGTGTAGATAATCAACTTTAATTAACAAAGGCAGTAGTAATATTTAATTATATTTATTTGATTTATACTGGAATAAATGGTATAACTAAATACTTTAATTACTGTAAATATTGTATTATTTTCAAACTTATTTGTTCGTCTTTTCCCTCTCATTCCAAACCTATATAAAAATATTTTGCAACACACCTATGAAAATTTACATGTTCAATTGAGTAGTTAAGAGAATTATACCATTGCCATGATGTTTCTGCCAGGAGTATTTAAATGCATATTTTCAGCACCTAACATGGCATTAGGGGATACATATCCTATAAAAATTTGCTTTGAATGTGACAGTTTTTACCATTTGAGTATTACTTTGATATAAGATGAGCAGGAATCATCATCACTGTAAATATCATTCACTACATACAAGAAGAACTTGGGTATAAAAATAGGTTAATTCATATTTGTTGCCCTTAAATGCACGATGAAAGTGAACAGCTCAGAATCATTATCAAAAAGGTAGTTATTTTACATCTGGCCAATATTCTTAACAGTGAATACAAATAAAAACTTTTTAAATCATAAATTTAAAGAGTAGATGAATCAATTTTTTTTTTGACTGTTAACTTAGATCTGATTATTTACTCATAGTTTATGGGAAAGTAGTTTGTTTTTGTTTTAATTTCATATAGGATGAATATGCTTCTTTGCTATTTACAGTTATTTTATTTGATTACTAATACAAGAGTTTTTAAAAGTGAGATTCAGTTTTACAACATTTATCTTAAATGATTAAGAGTTCAAAATTATTAATTCTGTACTTATATCTGGATAATATATTATCCATTCTAAATTTTTAGCAGTGTTAAAAAATGAAAGATTATCACAAGCTTAAAGAATTGATTAGTCTGTACCATTCTTTAACATTTACTAGCATAAAAAAAGTTATTTATTTATCCATTATGGAGAATAGTTTACTTTTATGTTAATATGATGCACCATCTTGTGTACACATATACAAATACATCTTGAAAATGAATACAATACTGACATACAAAGAAATATGTGCATAATATATATGAACAAAGCAAAACTCTCCATACAGTAGTGCCACCCTGTGGACTACTGTATGGAGAGTTTTGCTTTGTTTATAAACAATTATGTGCTCGTATAAGAGATAGTGATCATGTGATTCTTAATGGCATAATATATATGCACTATATATAACAAAATTTAAATGTTTTTTAATCATTTCTAGCATTTTCATGTTTTATTTCACAATTGTAATTAAATGCTTGTTATTTTCTAGAATTGATTAAAATTTAATATCCATATCCATATGCAAAGTAATTTATGAATCATATTTGGTTCAAAATATATTTAAATATGGTATTTTTTGACAAAATGTATTTAAAATTTTTTTTTATTTCATATGTCATAGCATCGGCCGGGAAGTGAACCCGCAACAACCATCTGCAACCAATTGCTTGCTTGCAAGGTGGTTGCACTGACCTCTAAACAACATTGTTTTTTGAAGACATTTTATACAAAAATATTAACAATAACAAAAAATAAAATAAAATCTTACTTGTAACTACAAGAGTTGTTGATTTACTTATCAATTTGTATGAATTTTCTGCTACACAAGTATACTGACCAGCATCATTGGGTGATATGCAAGGTAGAAACAATTTAGATTTGGTTTCACTTACACCTATAAGAACTTTGTCCCCATTTAATTCATAGTTAATATTATCATGTTCATTTGAACTTTGTATTATTGTTGTTCCATTTTTGAGCCAGTGAACTTTTGCTGGTGGAGCGCCGCCTACGTGACATTCCAAATATAGACTATCATATCGCTCAGCTACCGTTTGTGAAGGAAGAGTTGCGTGAGTAAAAAATAAAGTTTTATTAAGAACTGAAATATAAATAAAATCATATAATTTAAAAGAAGCATAGAGAAATGGCTTGAAAATTATATTAAGATAATAATATTAAGCAATAATAAGAATAAAATCTGAGTATTTAAAAATGCAGAATACTAAAAAAATAATTAGTAAAAATTAATTATTACAGATAAGTAAATAAAATGGATCATATATGTTGTTAATTTATGAATCATATGATAATAACTGCTACAATAATAGGAACATGAATTCATAGTATGGACATGAAGAATTTGTTTTGTTCAATTTTTAAGTTTCAAAAAAATAATCAAAAGGAACTTTTTTCAATAACCTTTTTTAAAACCAAGTGTTATATATTTGTTTAAAATATTAAACTATCATCATCTATATAATGTTGTATAACTATACTTCACTAAATTTAAAATATAATAAAATAATAATTTATGACTGAATAATTTAAATTAATAAAAAAAAATTGATTTCATATTTAAAATTTCTGAAAACTACATTGGTTATGGAAAAAATATCACTAAAATAATAAAAGAAATAATTCCAGAATTTGTTTATCATATATTCTTGACATTATTTAGTGTGATTTTTTTTGAAAAAAATTGAAATATTAATCATTTTAATAATTCAAAACAATAAATAAAATTTTAATATTTACTTAAAATTGTTTTATTTTTAAAAATTATCTATAATAAAAATACGTACCTGGTTATGTGACAATAATATATACATATATTTTAGGCATATTATTCTTTTAAACATTAATAAAAATCTAATCTTTATTCCTCAATTGCTGCTGACTTAAAAAATCATTTTTTTAAACCAAAATATATTAAAGCCTTGAATAATATGCTTAATTGTCTTAATACTTGTCTGTATACATTTATAGCCATGGCAATATTTCTCATGCCCCCTTGCCTTATATTGAACATCAACTTCAATTCACTTTAGATCATCCATATAAGTATAAAAAATTATAAATACCTATTAAAAGCACTTTATAAAAAGACTAGAATATGAGCATCTAATATACATGGATTTATTTGCATTTTATTGATTGATTAACTAATTAATCACAAACATTCTCTTTACATGTTTGTTCTCTAATCATTTCTATTTCTGGAGTTAGAATGGTTATATATTAATCCAAATGATTGCTTAATAATGTAAAACTGCAATTTATAAAATATATAACTTATCAGTTTCAAGTTTTGGAAAATTTGATAAAATTAGAAATGTAAAAGTATAGTTTTGAAAAGATTACATTACATGATTAAATTACTAAAATAGAGAAACAAGAAATTATTTATACTAATAATTTATCTTTATGCATGTATTAAACCAAAACTTGTCAATAATAACAGGTTTCCAAATGTAATTCTCAGCAAAGCAGTCAAAGCTGAATAAACCAATAGAATATCCATTATCTGTTGTCTAGGCAACTTCCAAAAATAAAACATTCAAACAGTTATTTTTTACCTATAAAGATTGTCTCCATAACAAATTGTGGATAGTCTATTGATTTATTTAGCTTTGGCAGTTATGCTGTGATTTTTTTATTGAGTTATTAATATTTTTGACATGAAATAATAGATGAATAATCTTGGAGGTATACTTATACATCAAATGTATGTAAAGGAAAAAAAGAAATTTACACACACACACACATTATGTAAATATTCAGTAGTATACTAAAACTTTTTACAGCAGTACTGCAAAAAGTATTTCATGGATTAAAATGGAAAGCTAAAGGAGTGAAAGTAAATGAAGATTATTTAAGTCATTTAGATTTTGCAGATGATGTAGTTGTTTTTGCAAATAATGCTTTAGAGCTGCAGGAAATGTTGCAAGAGTTATCAGATGAAAGTAGGACTAAAGATAAATGTTAAAAAGACTAAAATAATGTTTAATGGATTTTCTCAAAATATAAAAATAAAGATTGATTGTGATGAGTTAGAAGAAGTTAACAGTCACAAATACCTTGGTCAGATTGTTAACACAGGTAAAAACATAATGGATGAAATTAATCATAGAATTAATTTTGGTTGGGAGTGCTTTTGGTAGAAATAACTTGATATTAAAAGGAAATATGCCTATGTGTTTGAAAAGGAAGGTTTTTAATAAATGTGTTTTACCAGTTCTTACTTATGGATCTGAAACTTGGACATTTAATAGAAGAGCTCTAGAGAGACTTCAGACCACTCAAAAAAGTATGGAGAGATGCATGTTGGGAGTAACAAGAAGAGATCAAAAACAATATATGGGTAAGAGAACAAATAGATGTTACTGACCTCATTGAAAATTAAAAGACTGAAATGGAGTTGGTCTGGACATATTGATAGAATAGATGATAATAGATGACAATTGAAATCTTAAACTGGATTCCAAGAGATTATAAAAGACCCAGAAAGAGACCACATGTGAGATGGATGGCTGAAATAAGAAAGTGTGCGTGAGTGATGTGGAAAAGAGAAGCTAAAGTTCAAAGAAGATGATTGAACTTGGAGAGATCTTCATCCTGCAGTGGATTGATAATGGTTGTTGATGATGATGATGATGACACTAAAATGGCTAAAATTTAAGAAAGTAAATAATAATACTCTGAGTATTTTAAAATAAGTTATTAAAACTATATAAAATGTATATTTGTTAAGTAAGCATTTATTGTTTGTGATTTTGACAAAAATAATTATTATTTTATAGAAAGGAAATGAAAGGTATTTGTTTAATATACATATATGTAGTCTGAAAAAATTAATTTAAATGTACTTTATATCAAAGTAATAACACCAATAAATTTAAATTAAAAAATTATTCCTATTCCTAAATGCTTTTGCTTTGCTTTCTAAATATATATATATAAAAACTACTGTCTTGTTGGACGATCTTACTTTCACTTATTTAAAAAAAAAGAAAAAAAAACATTTGAAATTTTAACTTTATTTATCCATCTGGTAATGCCTTAACAAATTAAAATAAATATATGTTAACTCATAAACTTGCCAAGTAACAAATAATTCTGTTGCTAGGAGGAATTCCCAATGGTCAAAGTTTGTGAGCACACAGATGCATGTCAAAAATTATCTTTGTGTTATCTTATTATCACTGTAGCCTTTAAAGCTCAAATGATGAGAGCATTCTATATGAGTAGAAATCTGAAGACAATTGCTTACTCCAATTTACTACATCATGAAGCTATGATCTGTGTATATATCCGAATAATGATGAAAGAAACATATTATAATGGGACGGTCTATTGTAATATATGCAACGAATGAACTATTCTCCTTGTGAGGTGTATATGTAATCATGACCAACACATTGAGTATCAGATATAATGGGACTGTCTGCTTACATGTGAGGTGTATATATTGAGCTGATATTTTAAGTCAGCTCATATATATATAAGCTCACATATTTATAATTTGTCATAAATATTTTGAAGTTAAATAGTTTGTAAAATGAAAAAAAGAATTAATTAACAAATGGTTTTGATTTAATGGAAAGAGTAAAAATTTTGAACTTTTATTTTGAAATAAACAAATAAAATTGAATATAATTTATTAAAAAAAAAAAAAATGTTAAAAGTGTTTAATTAAAAGGGAGAAAAATTCGAGAGATAAAAGGGTGGGGAAAAGAAAACAAAATTAGATTCTTGGTAGTAATTATACTCTATTGTTGAAACTTTCACAAAGTAAAAATATTTGGTTAGTAATTGCTATTACGCTAATTAAAAAAAAAAGATAAGAAAGAGTGGAGATAAGATCGCTTTGAGGAGTTAGATCAGTTGACTTGACTTTTAGAGACCAGCAAGGATAATAAAGAAAGCAGCTGTGTTTCGAACAATAAAAATTATTATTATTGAAATTTAATTTTTGCGGACTCTTGTCAAATGTATAGTGGCTAAAGTTATCACAACCTTCCCCTTTGGGGAATTGACCACCACTCCATCTGAATGAAGCTATCGAGAGAGTTATGGAATGGAAGAAACGGATATTGCTAGCCGGACAACCAAAGGAACACTCATGGAATTCGCATGTACAAGGACAAAGGCACGACCAATGGAATGTAAAACCTATGAAAATCAGGCCACTCCGCTCTGATCGATCAGGGTAATTATAAACTTTTAATTAATGAGAACTCTAAGTAAAGCGTAATAGAACTTTATCTTTAATTTAATTTTCATTTATTATGTTTATTACGAATGTTTCAACAATAGAGAGGGGAAATAAATTTGTTTAATATTGCAATTTATTAATGTTAATTTTCGTTCAATATTTTTTATGAAATATTGGAATAACTGTATTTAAATTATTTAATATCTATTCGATCTAGAGAGTAACAACAGGGTGGGGGTATAAAAGTGTGTCGCCAAGTAACAGAGAACCTTGGGGCGTTACTCGTTTGTTAGTAGAAAATAAGGAAAGAATTGAAAGTATAAGAAAACGAAAGACACTTATACGTTCATTGTAAGATTTTTGCAATTTATTTATTTACCAAAGAAAGTGGAGTTTAAAAATAAACTTCGGGAAAGATTAAAAATACTATAAGTCGTCTTATATACACGTCTGCTAGAATTCGCAGTATTAGTGTAGGCGTGAGTAAATCTATGGTAAATATTTGGGAAGCATAATTAGAAAGTAAACAGAGGGAAAATCAGAAATTGTAAGTCAGTTCTTTCTGGATCGGATAGAATTATAAGGTTATTAATAATAAATAGTAGTAAAAGAAATTAAAAGTTTTTTTTTTTTTGTCCAACGTATTCTTGAATTCTTGAATTATTTATAATAATTAGTGTTCTTAAAGGAAAACCCCTGTGAGATTATAATCAAAGTTTATAATCAGTGAACTGTCGTTCGAAAATAAATAAAGACCAGGTTTATGTAAAGTTACGTGACCAGGTTCCAAGAGAGAAATCCTTGGTGGCGCCCTTGACGATGATTCTAATAACTAAAATTCAGTTAGTAGGGGAAGAAAGAAAGTTGTCGTGTCACAATATAATCACGCCCAACATGTTGAACACCAGATATAATAGGACAGTCTGGCATCTTACTATTTATGTGTGTTTCAAGCCCAACAATTGGCTGTACCAGATATAATGAGTATGGGATATATGTTTGAGATTCGAGCCCAACAACTCATGGTTTTGATGCTGCAACCATTTATCTATGGTTACCCATTTGGTCTTTATGTAAGGGCATTACATATGATATAGCAAGTCAGTTATTTGATGATTTATTTAAGTTTTAGGAAGTGACCCATGATGATTAATGATTGAGTGGGATGGAGTTTTCACTTGCACAACTTCCCTTACTTCTCTATTGATCCTCGTTATGCCACAAAGTTGAAACTCAGGGAGAATGTACATGTACTCTATTTCAAGATATGATTATTCCATATCTGATGTGTGCATTGGATATGCATATGTGTGACTAATTGGAAAATAAAAAAATCAAACAATTTGATTTAATATTTAACAAATTGATTTTTGATGATGATCGCTATTCATAATTCTTTATAACAAAGTGATGTATGTATTTAATGTTTAATGATTGTAGGAACATGATCATCCTTTGTTTGTATTTACTAACTAAGTCTTATCCCATACCTTTAGTCCCTATAAAGGATGGTCTTTTCCCATTCCAATTTAACAAACTCAAATTTACATTAAAGACAATTTGAAATTATGTTTTAACAATTAACTCTTTGATGACTAAAATTCCATGAAATCATTTGATCATTAATTTCTACCCTGCCTGTCTATATTTTGAGATCAGTTGAGAATTGCATATAGATCCTGATCTCCCTCCTATTCTGGTGTTATATAGATCTATGATATGATAGACCAATCACTCAAGAGTTAGTCATACATTCTAGATAACAAATCGAATAATTAAGTTAATTAGACACAAACATTGAACATAAAAATATTGTAACTCATCAAAGTGTGAGCACTTGATATTGAATAAGATTAAAGTTTCACCTTTCAAGTCAGTAGACTGATGTATCAATTGGCAAGCAAGTCAGGAGTTTGCCCCTAAATTTTATTATTAAATGAAAAATAAAAAAAATAGAATTGATAGCTCCCCTTCTTTTAGAATAATTGGAGATTGAATGGATTGACTCCCTGTTTCAAAAGAAAAAAAAACAATTTAACAAACAAAATAAGAATATATATATACATACACCTGAATCTCGTTTTATGTGGATTATTTTAATGCAATTTTGAAGTTATGCGATTCATGTTTCTTCTTAATATCTTTCATATTTTATTATATTTATTAGATATTAAGAAATTTAAATTATTAATAACTTATTTTGACTTGAAATATTTTTTTTCTTCAAAAATATAATGTTATATTAGCAGCTAATGTGAATATGGCCTGAAGCTGTATGTAAATAACCTATTTATACTAATGAGTAAATAATAATAATAATAGATTTATATTTGCATATAAAAATATCACAATAAATATTCAAACATTTTAAACTTTTAAAACGTATTTTGTTAATTATAACAGAAATAAATAATTTTTTAGATTTTTAAAATAAATAATAACAAAGATTTTATTGATTTTATAAACTGAAAATAATCTTTTTAATGATAATCTATAATCTTTTTGTTTTGATTATGATCTCATTTTTTTAATATAGAAACAAAAAACTATTAACATAGTGCAAGACTGAAAGTGGCATTAGTTGTATGTCACATGATGAATCTGATTTCTTAACATTTCACAAACAAACACATATTGTCAAATAACCAAATAACTGCTAATGATTAAAATATGTATGAAAAAATGTAAAATTAAATACTGTAGTTAATAAAAAAAAGTAAAAAAAGTTTGTCTTGTATTTTTTTTTTTCAAATATTTGAAATTTTTTGTTAGTCATACTTTATTTACTAATTTTTTTAATGCGAATTTTAAAGTAATTTTTCTTTCTTGCTTTGCTTTTTTGCGATTTCTGAAAATTACAACCCCTATCCCCATTTTTCAAGGTAAGTTAAGTCTATTTTTGTGTGATTTCTTTTGTGCATGTTTTCTGAGGAATCTATCTACCGCATAAAATGAGACCCAGGTGTATGTCATATTATTATTACTATTTGCAGGGTATTCTGTGTAGTGAAAAAGCTAAATGCTGACATTTCAGTACAATATTAAGTACCTTCCTCAGTGTCCTCTTTTATATATATATATATATATATATATATATATATATATATATATATATATATATATATATATATATATATATATATATATATATATAGTTTGGAATGTTAATCCAGCATAGTCTAGCCATAGTTCAAAGTCTTGTATCCACATTGTGAAAAGTGTGAGTATCCTTGCTGTTAGGAAAGTTCCTTTGCATGAACTGAATGGTAGTTCATCAGATAATCTTCAAGTTGTCATCTGAGTCTTTATGTTGGTGACTCAGACTCTTTTATAAACTATCGTTCCTATGCTGAGATTATTTCTTTGCTTGCTTGTAACATGTTATAGATCTTTTACTATTATGGTTGTCATGATGATAATTTGAAATGATAATCAGATCAGAAAGTCTTGGCTATATGACAAGCAGCTCCATCCCAGGATGTTTTATCACTTCTTAGCTATGCATTCTTTGTTCTTTTCTAGCTTATAACTCGTGTTTAAAATATAAGTTTATAGAATTAAGGTGGGTTCTTTAATCAGATTCCTCAAATTGCAATAATAATGGTATATGAATTTCAATATTAAGAATAGTTAATATGACAAATAAACTGATTTTAAGAATTTATCAAGTATCTTTTTTGACAACATAATTTATTTGCCTTCCCTTTTGCTTAAAAAGAATGAAAGTGTTTTATCTTGTCATGTGTTTTTAGTTTTAGATCGCTTTTGCTTTCATTGTTAATGTCACTTTGATCATTTTATAATTTTATGCTGGATTATTAATAATAATAATAATAATAGTAGTAATAATAATAATAATAATAATAATAATAATAATATTTTTCTGATCATGCAGCATAAATAATGAAACTAAATTTAGACACACACCGCAATACTTTTAACAACATACAAAAAACAATAGGAATTCTACTTCCAAATAGTACTCCCGAGGCTCTCTTCTCAGAAATGTATATAATGTTAAATAAAATAAATCAAATTGAACTGGACCCGATCTCCAAATATATAGCATATATAAATACACTCTCGTTTAACATAAATCACAATACACAAAAATCTACCACCCCCCCTTCAAAATTAATCACATTAGCAGAGGAAATAAATAAAAGGATAATACAGGCAAAACCAGTCAAGAATAACCAAGCAAATATAATAAAGCTAACAAAGTTATACAATCAAACTGTTGATAAACTGAAACAATATCTAGCAATAAAGAAAAAGAAAATTTGTCTCACACAACAACATACATGGACCCGTGGATATATTCGTTGGGCGTTAGGTTATCCATCCACAAACAAAGTCCCCATGGCTCTAGAATGGGAAAAGAGAGTGACAGCTGATTATAATATGCTAGACCCTATACATAACTACTTCAAAAAAAGCTAACTAACCATAATCATTTCAAACCACTTGCAGATTATTTTGGCAAGCCAGAAACGGAAACACCTTTTGAAATAAAAGATTTTGCAATAGTTTTAAACTCAGTCCCAAGCACATGTCATCCAGGGCCACCAGGGATCCCACAATTTGTACTGGCCCATCTCAGCCAATTCACAAATAAATATTTATGCCAACTTGCAAATCAATTATCACAGAAACTATACAATATACAAGGACTATATCCAATATCAATGGTCCCATTTATGAAAAAACAAGAACCAATTTCCACACTAGCCAATCTCCGACCAATCTCAATGGAGCCATTGGGGATAAAAATACTGGAAAAGGTCATAAAGGATAAAATTGAACAATACATAGAACCAATAATATCACAGCATCAATATGCAAAAAAGGGGTCATCTACAGGGCAGGCAGCACTAATATATAAAACGCTAATCAATTCAGTTATTAAAAAGAAAAAATATGCACCAATGGTAGTCCAGCTGGATTTTGAAAGTGCTTTTGACTCGGTCCCAATAGAAACACTATTGAGCCAGCTAAAAAAAACACAGATACCTAAAACAATATTATATACAATAGGCAATTTGCTTCTAAATAGAGAAATACACATCACGCTCAATGGAAGATCCACATCATCATTCAATCCCAGCCAATCAATCCTGCAAGGTTCTCCACTAAGCACACTGCTATTTACCTTTTATTTAAACCCACTACTAGAGCAAATCAATAAAAAAATTCAAGGAATTCAAATACCAAATACAAATACATACATTTCCTGCATAGCTTATATGGATGATGTCACAGTATTTCTAAACTCAAAGAAGCAAATACATATACTACAGGAAATAATAGAAGAATACACAAAAAAGTTCAAATTAAAAATTAACATCAATAAGTCAGCAGCATGGTCAATATACACAGGCAAAACAGACACACAAGTTTATCAAGGTAAGCCCAGTAATTTCCTGGGTTTTCCTTTCCACTTGGGTATGAGTCAGATGAGAAGGAATATACAAAATAAACTCAAGATCGAAGCAGAAAGAATCATAGCATCACTCTCCAGATCATATCTCTCACTCTATGCAAAAGTGTCACTATTTAATCAACTTATAATGACCAAAATAACTTACTACCTGCCAATAATTACTTTTACAAAACAATTTACAAAGTCAATTAACTCACTCTGTAATAAACTATTATGGAACAGAAAAATAGTAGCAATTTCATTAAAGCAACTTAACCAACCAACAAGATGGAATGGCCTTGGACTGCATGCTATACAAACTTTCTACACACAAAAAACAGTAAATCTACTGATTACCATATTTAGACGCTTTCCAAACATAGAACCAAAAGTGGAAATCACACCAACAGACTGACCCCCACCCACAGACAATTATATAAATACACTATTGATAAGTATTAAAAACATTAAAGATAAAATAGCACTGAAGAACCCAATTAAATATACTTATTGGCAAATTCATGATTTTCTAACTCAGAACCAAGAAAACAACAATAGGCTAACAGTACTAGGAATAAATAATAGACAATTACTCAAAAAGTACAAAACATGGTATTTAGAACCTAAACTATTTGATTTTATCCTCAAATTGAATTTAAATGCACTAGCTACAGCACATTTTATTCGGTTCAGAAGATTTTACCTAAATGTTGATCCAATGTGTGCTTTGTGTCACCGGGAAGAAGAAACACAAGAACATTTGATATATCACTGTAAAGGCTTAGAGAAAGTCAGACAAATGATGGTGAATAATTATAGGAAAAGGGAAACCACAATAGAAAAAATGATAAAAGCTTTCAGTGAAAACAAAATACCCATAATACATGCAGCAACTTTCAGTATATATGCCTTATGGTGTACTAGATGTGCTTTCACTTTAGGAAACAATCCAAGAAGACATCCTAACACATATCACAACAAACTAGAAAAACTTAAGGAAAGGGACAATCTTCTAGCACACTGGACATTTATGCTGCCACTTGGTCTCTTTTTAAAATAAAAGCAGTCTTATAATGGATAGACCAAATACAACCTCAGAAAAACGGAAAACTGAAATGAACCCATGATAAGAACTGGAATATCTAAAAGTGTGTCAACCACAAAAGACTCTAATGGCTAAGAAAAACAAAAGTATCTTTTCTGTGTTTCAAGATGTATCCTAGTATATGATGTTTGATACAATGTATTACTTGATAATAGTGTAACCTTTTTTTGCCTAATAAAGTTTGCTTTGAAATATAATAATAATAATAATAATAATAATAATAATAATAATAATAATAATAATAATAATAATAATAATAATAATAATAATAATAATAATAATAATAATAATAATAATAATAATAATAATAATAATAATAATAATAATAATAATAATAATAATAATAATAATAATAATAATAATAATAATAATAATAATAATAATAATAATAATAATAATAATAATAATAATAATAATAATAATAATAATAATAATAATAATAATAATAATAATAATAATAATAATAATAATAATAATAATAATAATAATAATAATAATAATAATAATAATAATAATAATAATAATAATAATAATATAATATTAATGATTTCTTCCATTTTTTTTTCAGATTTTCACTTGCTTACATTTAAGGATTTGGTATATATATATATAAATTAGTATTGTCAATAATATAATTTTGAGTGACAATTTTACACAAATACATTAACTTATAAACAATAATATGTGCTTGCTTGTGTTGATAGATTCAGCCTTTGTGATGTATGTGTGAGTGGTGATTTTTGTGTGGTCAGTTTAATGTATCCTCACAATTAACTTTCCTAAGAGCAAGGATACTCATGTATTTCACAATGTGGATTACAAATCTTTGAACTATGTCTAGATTATGCTGGATTAACATCCCAAATTATATTTTTATATATTTTTTATTCTTATTTTGTTTGTTAAATTGATTTATTTCTTTTGAAACAAAGAGTCAATCCATTCAACCTCCAATTATTCTAAAAGGAGGGGAGCTATCAATTCTATTTTTTTTCCATTTAATAATAAAATTTATGGGCAGACTCCCAACTTGCTTGCCAATTGGTACATCAGTCTACTGATTTGAATGGTGAGATTTCAATATTATTCAAATTAAACACTCACACCTTGACAGTTACAATATTTTTTATGTTCAATGTTTGTATTTAATTAACTTAATTATTATATTTGTTATTCAGAATGTAAGACTAACTCTTGAATGATCAGTCTGTCCTATCATAGGTCTATATAACACCAGAATAGAAGGGAGATCCAGATCTATAAGCAATTCTCAACAGATCTCAAAATATAGACAGGCAGGGTAAAAATCAATGACCAAATGATATCATGGAATTTTAGTCATCAAAGAATTAATTGTTAAAATATAGTTTCAAATTGTCTTCAATGTAAATTTGACTTTGTTAAATTGGAATGGGAAATGACCATCATTTGTAGGGACTAATGGTATGGGATATGAAATAGTTAGAAAATTCAAATGAAGAATGATCATGCACCTACGATCATTAAACATTAAATACATACACCACTTTGTTATAAAGAATTATGAATAGCAATCATCATCAAATTCAATTTGTTAAATATTAAATCAAATTAATTGTTAGTTGTTTGATTTTTCTATTTTCCAATTAATCATACTTATTCATATCTAATGCACACATTAGATATGGAGTAATCATACCTTGAAATAGAGTACATGTACATTCTCCCTGAGTTTGAACTCTATGACAATATGAGGATCAAGAGAGGTGAAGTAAGGGAAGTTCTGCAAGTATGAATCCCATCCCACTCACTCATTAATCATCATGGGACCACTTCCTAAAACTTAGATAAATCATCAAATAAATAACTTGCTGTATCATGTGTAATACCCTTACATGAAGACCAAGCAGGAGACCATAGTTGAATGGTTGCAGTTTTACAACCATGAATTGTTGGGCATGAATCTCACACATATATCCCATCCTGTTATATCTGACACCCAATATGTTGGGCATGATCACATATATACCTAACAAAGAGAATAGTCCATCCATTACATATATTACAATAGATTGTCCCATTATAATACTGATGACAGAAAAGACATAATAATAGACATACCCCTTTAGCCCACTTAGTTATGGCAATTGGTCCTCCAAAACTCATCGTTAAGCAAGAATATCATATACAGAATATGTATTTATAATGGCAGTCTATGGGGAAAAAATTGGTTGGTTCCTGTCTATTTAAAATATCCACATTGGTTTCCTAGCTCAAAGATTTTTTTGGTTTTTTCATTGTAATGATGATTAAATACGGTATCTAAAAATAAAAGTTTTATATCACTAGGGGAAAAAATGCATATTTTCACTGTTTAAAAAGTACAGAACAGCAAAAAGAAAGAGAAAGTGAAACTAAATTTGAATTTAATAGTTTTTATATTCTTTCGCAGAAGTTTTTCATCGTAATGAACAAAAAAAATCCATACTGAAGCGCATTTTTTTAAAATTTGTATTATGATACATATTACTATACATTTATGTTTATTACTTATGTGAAATTATTCAAATTAAAAAACAATGTTTAATTATAAATTATTTAATTGAACATAAAGATTTATTGCTGTACTCCAGAGTAACAAAAGGCTTAATGCGTATAGTAAATCAGTCAACTTTAGAAAAAAAAAATTCAACTTATTTTTTTTTTTTAAAAAAAAAATCTAATTGCTAATTTTCTAAAATATAGCTAAGTTTATTTTTCTTACTGTATATTTTTAGTAATGTAATAGTGTCCCCCCCCCCCATTTGTGTAGAAAGATTATTCATTCCTTAACACTTATTTTAAATACAATCAGTTTTTCTTTTTAAACTTTTTTTTAAATGTTTTTCTTTTGATTTGAAACCATTTGGGTGTACGTAATTAAGGAACAAGTTTGTGATGATGATATTTTTGTTGTACTGTATTTATATTGAAGCAATGGATCTGAAAGTCCGATCCATGCTTCACAGCCTCCTATAAACTTAATCAGTATTGTAGACCTGAATTAAGTTTATAGCCCAATATCAGCAGGGTTTTGCATTACAGCTAAAATTAATTACGTTTATTAAATTTGTATTTGCAGTAAATATTTTGTTTTAAATAAATTCCATTCCAAGATTAAATTGCTGTTTAAAAAATTACTTGTTAAAACCTTTTAATCAAACATATATATACGTCAAGTGTGTGTATATATAAATATATATATATGAGTTAATGCAAAATTCTGCTGAAATAAAATGCTTATTTTATTAAAAAGAAATAAGATATTTTTCTTTTAATTTTGTCATTTAAATTTTGTTAAAATATGGCGTATGATTTTATTTTGAGATAAGCCTGCCAACATTTCTAAAAGGAATGGTATGTTTAATTAGTTAGTCCATTCAAGGCAATTAAAGATGGCCTTTTAATTAAATAAAATTCAAACTTAAATGCACAATTTGATAAAAAGAAATTGAAAGTTTATTTTTAGTAAAAACTTACTTCGAAACAAAGGAGTGTAGGGGCCTTATCAAGATCTAAAATCATATGCAAAACAATAGAAAGGTAGCTGACAAGAGGTATAAAAAGGAGAGGAGAACAAAAGACTGGGCTCTCTGGTTCTTTTTGCTGATCTATGCATATCCTGTGCTGTGAGTCACCATATTTTATTTCTAAAAGCAGAAAATATTGTTCCTGAATTTCTGGAAATCACCATTAGAAGTTTCAACATGCGACATGCTAAAAGTCATCGTGATTTGATGAACGTGAAAATGATTAGTGGCTAGGCAAGCAGCTTTGCCTGCCCCCGGATCCTAAGCCATCAAAATGCCATGACATAACAAAATAGAAGCCTGAACTGTGTGCCAGTCTGTGTGACCATTCGATTAAAATGCTACATAATTTTCATTCTCTTGTCTGGACAAATCTCAACGTCTTCAATCAAGCCACTGCATCGAGGAAATGGAATCCATAAACAAGGACTGGTAACTGTTTAAAAAAATCTCCTCATGAACTTTTTATTACTCTACCATTTTCATGAATACCTTTCTAAATTGTTCCATTTAATTATATCTATCATGTAACTGTTTTTTTTATTAGACTAACATTAATTTTATCTTTTATCGTTGATCATTTACTTACTAAAATTCTTCCCCTTCACTATTCCTCATTTTAAAATGTATTTGAATGTTTTCTTGTTTTATTTGCTGTGTAAATTATTTTTTTATTTGAAACTTTCCAAGTTAATCATTTTATTAAAGTTGGGAAGATATTGATTTAAACCGTATAATATTATGTCATTACTCCACCTTATTGTCAACTTATTTATTAGATAATCAACCGGGGAATAGCGGAGGTAGTTTAAACATGTCATTTATTAAAAATATGTTATTTAATCTAAAAGATTAGCTTTTTAATTTTCTTTCAATTTCTTAGTAGTTTAATCTTTTATTTTACTTATCAAATGATCCAGGCACACACAAACACATATTCCATATTATATGTTTTTTATGCCATTTAACTTCGTTAGTCCCGTAAGTGTCCCCATCGATGTCTCTCTCTGATGCTAAGCCTGGGTTCGGTAAGAAAATAATTTATGCATGTCTCAGATAATGTTGTTGGTTCGTAGTTAGCCTCGAGAATAGGCGAATAGGGCAGAGGTCATAGTATTCTTGATTTAATATCTCACGTATGGGTGGTCTAGAGGTACTTTTACCTAGTATTCGAACTGGATTAAACCAACATACATCATCTGACTGACACAATATATTGGAATATTTCATCATCTAATATAAGTGTTAAATGTCTTTAGAAAAATTAAACTTTATTTAAATAATCCAAGTACTGTATATTATATTTAAATAAAGTTTAATTTTTTCTAAAGACAGTCAACACTTATATATAGAGAGAGATAGAATATTTAATTATTTATATTTTAAGTTTATACCTTCTATAATCAAAATATTGAATGCAGCACTAACATTGTGTTTTATGAATAAAATATTGTATGTGCTATACAATTACAGCAAAGTCATTACCTGTATATGTATTACAATAATTTACTTTTGCTTTTGGGTAAAATGAATTTAAAATACCTATTCTCTGATGTCATCAGTGATGCAAAATTCAAGATGGCTGCCAAAAAATTTTTTTTTACATTTTTTCCAGATCGTTATAGTGAAAAATCGATTATAAATCGAAGAAGTGGGTACAAATTGATGATGATCGCTATTGTGAAATATCGCTAAGTAGCCAATCGCTAAGCAGGGTAAAGGTGTGTATTGTATATATTTTCTTTTAAGATATCAATCAAGTATTAAAGAAATTATTATAATGAAAAGAGGATTTGAACTCAGACTTTCACATGACCCTCAACTATCCAAGCTATCTCATACTTTTGACAGACTTGACCACACACATGCCAAAAAGATAAGAGTTGGGGGTGGAGTGAATTAAATATGAAGATTGGCTATCTTAATATAAACTGAAAATTGATTCTATATTATGTGTGATGATAATCTGTACCAACTGACAAGTGCTGTTTTAGCACAAAATATGTATATTGGTGATTATTTATCTTTTTGACATGTGTGTGTTCAAGTGTGTCAGCAGTATGAAACTCCCTAAGTGCAGGTATGAAAAAGCCTGTACTGTAGAAAAAATTCATATATTATGATGAAAAGAATAATTCAAAGGTATTATTAGAAGAAAAATCTATTTGCTTAATGTTTTAAGAGTAATTTTATTATTACTATGAAATAGTACTTCTATTTGTATAGAGACAGAAAAATCATTTGTTATTTTGTTTTGAAAAGACTATTTCGCTTACGTTAAATTATTTTAAATGGAGAATTCAATTGATTATTGGTAGAACAAAAATTTTAACAAAAATGGGTGTCATTGTAATTTGCCAGGTAAAGAAATATTTATAAATAAATTAGTTGTTAATTAAAATGAATATTTGCATATTAATGTTAATTAAGACTATAAAAATAAAGAAGTAAGAAATTCAAATGTATTTATAAAAGCATAACATTAAAGCTTCCTGTTTTTCAGAATATATATACCCAAAATGGATTTTTAATCAAGTAAAAAGATTTCAAGAAGAGGTTATACTTTATTTATTATACAAAATATTATCTATTTTTATAAATGAGTTTATTGATTAATTTGCATTTAGAAAATTGTAGATGGGTAAATACAAAGCATTCAACAATTTATTGGTTACCAAAATTATTTTATATAGTAAATGGAAATCTAAATCAGTGGTCTTCAACCTTTTCACACCTGCGGACCGGTAAAAATAAGGATAAGGTTTCGCGGACCAGCAGAAGTCTATAGATAAATTTTTTTACAATTATATTGATTATACTCATTAAAATCAAATTAGATGTATGTGTACAAATATTGTTTGAGAATTCAATATAGTTGAACTTCATGTTTTAATATATTTGCAATTATTCTGATAGACATTTAAGCCAGTTTTAGTAGATCATTATTGTAGAAGTAAATAACTTCAAGCTTACATCACTAAACTTTGGAAGTAATTTAAAAAGATGTACAAATAATTATTAAATACACCAAAATTCTACTTCAAATATAAATTACAATATAACAATTCATCAATGCCTTTAATAACATAAATATACACAATATAATAGAGCAAGAGAAGATAATACAGTTTATTCGACTTTTTATGTTGACCAAAATAGTACAGGCCATATATGTAGTCCAAAGCATTTTACAATATTAATGCATGAAATACACGATAAAAAACGCAAGATTAAAGAATCATATCTTATACAAAATTCATTTTGTGCTAACAATTCAGAATTAACCAGCTTTCCGATTAGTTGTTCCTGGCCAATGCAATGAAATGTCAAATTTATCGCTTAGGAGAAAAATAGGATTTTTTATACTGCCTTGATAAGGACTCGTAGAAGTTGAAAGCACTTGAAAATAGTTATTTTATTTATTAAAGATTCTCTATTTTAGCCATTGACAAATTGTTATATTGTAATTTATATGCTGTATTAACAGAAATATTATATTTTTTTATTATTTACTTCAAGTATAAGAATAAGCTGATAAATCATTAATATGCTTCAATAATCTATATGTAATAATGAGACATATAAATTTCTTAAATATAATTTATATAGTCATTTCAAGATTCACCGCATATAAGCAATATATGTACATACTAATCTGTTTAAAAAAATTATTCATAAATTCTACTCTAATTAAATTCACACCAAATAGGAGCATCCAATAGTTATAAACTAATTCATAAGCTTTTTCTTCCTGCAATATTTGGTTCTAATAAAATACTTAATAAATTTGATGGTCTTTGGGGAATTCAATTGCAATGTCTAATTTTCATTGATATATGCATATTAATTTATTACTTATTTAACTTTATATATCCTAAACAAAAATAGGAAAAAAAGACTTCACTGAACTTATAATGAGGAGCAATTTCTATGGGCTAACTAGTGCATATTGTTAAATAACTAAAGAAATATGGTAGGTTCAACTCTCACATCTTGCTTCTTCATTTCAAACCTTAAACGTTAAATAATTATAATAAAAGATGTTGTTAAGTAAATTAAAAATAATTAAAATTAACCAATACTTAATAAATGTTAATTACAAAATAAAAAATGTTAAGAAACAAATAAACAACACAACAAAATAGCAATATAAAATTTTTAAGTTGGAAAAAAAGTTCATTTTAATATTTAAAGTAAATGTTGAAGATCCAAAAGTCTTAATTTAAAATGATTTTATAAGATTACTTAATGTTCTGGAAAATTAGTTGTTCAGTATTAAACAATTTTTATAACAGCATTTAATGTAGGTAAAATATATGTTTTTGTTATTTCACATATATTTTTATTTCAGATAACACAGGTTAATAAACAGTATAGGTTAGTATGTTACATAACACTTCAAGTGGTATTATTCTCCCCTTTTTTTCCAGTGTTACTGGCCTGTCCAATGGCAGTGATAGCATAGGTTTCCTTTAGATTTTTGAATACTAAATATTTATGTCAGAGCTCTTATATTGTATAAAGTTAAACCACTAAATATCATATGATTACCATTCTTTATGCTTACACAAGTTGTTTACACAGAGGCAAAGATCTAGATGCAATGCTCTCAAATCTCAGGCATCTCACTGATAAAATCCTCAAGCATCAAAATAGTCTGAGGATATTGGATAAGTAGGCACTAGGTAGGAGTTTTATGCACAAAACCTTCCTGCATCCATTGATTACTCTGACTTGCACTGAGTGGTGCTACAATATGGAGAGTTTTGCCTCTGTGTTTGTATAAAAGTTCATGGTTTAAATTTATGATGCAGAATCTTGTGATTGTCCTTAATTATGTTTACTTTTTTTATATCATGACTGAATTTCCACAAATTGTGTAAGGATCAATTTTTTTCATTGGTTATAATTATTTATATTAGACTTGTATATAATTAATCAGATTTTTTCAAGACTATTCCTAATTAAGTCATTTCTTTAGTTAAGATTGACCTGGTAAATTAAACTGTCATAGGATGCATCTCAGTGCTCTAAGATTTATACTCATTGAATATTAATTTACAGCTTCTCACTGAAGATATTGATTACCAAAAATAAGGTTAGTAAGAAGATAAATAGATCTTTTTTAGACTATTTCTATGAAACCTTTATCTAATAAAATATTAGTATTTTAATTACCAAAAAATGGCATTGTTGCCAATTTCTAATTTCTGGACTAATGAAATATTTATAACAAAGAAATAATATATTATAAAATTAAAATAAAAGTTTATACATATCAGATTATAGTTATAAGATTAATATTAAATAGTTTTCTTTTGATAGCAAAATATAATCAAGTTTTGATACTTGTAAGTTTTCAAATAAATCAAGATGGCAGCCTGTATTTTTAATAAATATACAGTTTCAAGGGCCTACAATCTCCCAAAAATGTGTTAGTTGTTAAAATAAAATAAAAAATTCATAAATCAATTGTCAAATTTTAAAAATAAGTAATAAATTTTGATAAATTTTATTAAGAATCTTTATTTTAATTTTTTTTACATAAACCTGGGTCTCGTTTTATGCGGATTATTTCAATGCGATTTTGAAGTTATGTGATTCATGTTTCTTATTATTATCTTTCATATTTCACTACATTTATTAGATATCAAGAAATTTAAATTATTAATAACTTATTTTCACTTGAAATACTTTTTTTTTTCAAAAATATAACATTATATGAACAGCTAACAAGAAAATGGTCTGAAGCTGTATTTAGAAACTTAGCTTCTATATAAATAACCTATAAACTAATGAGTAAATAATAATAATAGATTTATACTTACATATAAAAATATCACAATAAATATTCAAAAAATTTAAACTTTTAAAATGTATTTTGTTATATATAACAGAAATAAATAATCTTTTAGATTTTTAAAATAAAAAACAAAGATTTTATAAACTGAAAATAATCTTTCTAATGATAATGTATAATCTTTTCATTTTGATTGTGATTTCATTTTTTTAATATAGAAACAGAAAACCATTAACACAACACAAGACTGAAACTGGCACTAGTTGTACATCACACCATGAATAAAAATAAAGTGGCTAACAGGTTTCTCTGGGCATAATTGCTGAGAGATTCTTGACTTCGTTTAAGGAGAAGCCACAATACATCACATCACATCAAATCCGATTTCTTACTGGTTTACAAACGAACGCTAGCGTTAAAATATGTATGAAAAATGTAAAATTAAATACTGTAGTTAATAAAAAATGTAAAAAAAGTTTGTCTTGCATTAATTTTTTTCAAATATTAGACATTTTTTATTAGTCATACTTTATTTGCTTATTTTTTTAATGCGAATTTTGAAGTAATTTTTCCTTGTTGCTTTGCTTTTATGCGAATTCTGAAAATTACAGACTCTATCCCCCATTTTTTAAGGCAAGTTAAGTCTATTTTTGTGTGATTTTTTTTAATGCGGGTTTTCTGTGGAACCTATTTACTGCATAAAATGAGACCCAGATGTATATTACAATTTAAAATATCATCTACACAGTTTTCTTTTCAAAAATAGTTCATAATTTTCAATACATATAAATGAATATACCAAACTTCTTTTTAAATCTTGTTTTTATATGACTATTATAAAAATATAACTACACATCAACGTTTTGACTATTTTATAATATAATCTTTTTTAAGGAAAACTGAAAAATAAAAATACAAATATATAATAATAAATATAAAGATTTTGAAATAAAACCTTTAGAATGTATAAAATCATACCATGAAAGAATAATAAAGGAACGAATTTACATCAGTGAAATTAAACCTGAATTGAATAGAATGTTAATAGAAAAGAAAAAAGAAAATAATAGATTAGTTTATTAAATGTTTTTAGGGTATTTTTGGATGGGTATATAAATGTAAAAAATTTGATAACATTTTGAGATTGTTTGTAATGGAAAGAGTTTGAGATAAAAAGTATTTTTTAATTTTTGAATTTGTTTGGAATATGTGATATTTATATTTATTATTATATATTTGTATTTGTATTTTTCAGTTTTCCTTGAAAAAGATTATATTATAAAATAGTCGAAACATTGGTGTGTAGTTATATTTTTGTAATAGTCATATAAAAAACAAGATTTAAAAAATAGTTTGGTGTATTCATTTATATATTGTGCCCTTTTCTATAGGTCAATGATAGTTATAAACGGTCAATTACTAAAAAAATTTAAATTTGTAATGTGTTCTTTTAATACATTAATTATATTAAGTCAATTATATCTTTAAAGTACAATTTGAAGCTAAAGTGAATATGTAGTATATAAAATCATTTAAAAATAGTTATATAAAGCTTTAAATATTGTTTCATATGGTTGTAAAAGCTGGCCATATTAAATAACACAGCTATAAATAATTAAAAGTATATTTAAAAATCCGATTTTAATAGTTTAAAACGTATGATTTAATAAATGCTATATTTAGATTTGTAATCATATTAAAATAGTCAAAATTAATATAGTATATTTTTAAAATAAACTTTGTGATGGTGAAAATTATATCTAATTCTATATTTTCTAAATTGTTCTTCCAAATTTTTTATAATTATATTATATAATAAGTGTATCAATTTTATTAATCTAGACAGAGAAATAGATAGAAAAACGTCTGTCAAAGTTGTAATCACGTGATTTTTTAAAGTATACTATCACACACTGCTTGTTTGAATTAATAACAAAGTTTAAAATATTTTAAAAGTTATATTATAGAATTGGATAGAATTGTTGCCTATCATAAAAGCAAATAATAATAAATATTAAATTAACTATCATATGTAATGTTTAAATAGTTTTAGTAAAATAATAATTTATTTAAAATTAATACGTTAAATATTTTGGATTCATTACGTCATCATTTTATTTTCAAGATATAATTCTACTATAAATTGAAAATCTGTAAATTTGTTTTCAAGCGGGAAAGAATTGACCAATAAGAAATAAGTATTCTTGCAGACGATAAAGATTGTCTGTAACTTAGAGGGGGAGAACAAAAATGTGTTGACTCCAGAGCAGAGGTAAAATTTTAAGCTCTCTAATTTTTTTTTCTTCAATTTATTAGTCAATTTTATTATAATTTTAATAATATCTTTGAAAGAAACCAACTGACAATTTAAAAATCATCCGAAGAGAATCTTAGAATAATATGTTTTAAAAAAAAGTTTTTCATAGTAATGTTTCACTAACTTTACAGTAACCTGCCAGTGGATTCTATCGAAATATAATCGGAGTTTTCAATAGAAAATGGATAGATTCTTAAAACCAAGTTGTAAATTTTATAATGTTCCAAATATGTTAATATTATTCGTTGATATAGTTTATATAGCGTATCACTATGAAAGCTGTTTTCGTGCGTATAAAATCAATGAAAGGACATTGTGCGCAAAGTTAATGAAGATAATGGAAAATAAAAATAAGTATTATTCGTATAAGAATAAATGGACAAAAGGAATTTTAATATTGAAATAGTTTGAATTGCTTTCTTTAAGATGACTTGAGAAAATACTCTAGAAAATAGTTAAAGATCGAAAGTAGTGTATATAAAATAATAATGAATGAAAGTGAAGTTTACCAAGGAAAACACTTGCCTAAAGAAAAAAAAAAATTTTACAGAAGAGAAATATAAAATATTGGATCCATGGAAAATGCAATTGGTACCGTAATTATTAAATAATTGTAGTTTAACTAGAAATAAAGATGCATCAACGCGCCGAGGTAATATTCGCCAGAACATTAAAAAGCTTCATGGGATAACTAAATAAAATGTTTTCTAATAATTTTGGATTAAACACTAAAACTAAAGATCATCTAAACAGTTTATTAAATGAACTAATTTATTTAAAACTTTAATAAGCAGAAAGGAGAACATTCGGACAAAAGAAGAAATAATAAATATTATGGGACTAACCAAGATTTACCGTCAGAAAAATATGTGATTATGGTTTGAATTATTTTCTTTACTAATCTAAGTTAAACATTAAGTTTTAGATAGCGATAGGGAAAACAAAATACATTAATTCGTGATATAACATTATATGAAATAATATGTTTTGATTTTGAATTTTAAAATAAAATTGTATGTATGTGGAAATTTGTATATTTGCGATGCTCGAAGAGAAAGAAACCTACTACGAACTCTGATAGGAAGATAAAGATTGTTTTTGGTAACATTTATAATTATTAATGATATATAATGTATGTTTTATTTATTTAGATCAGCTGAGAATCGAATGAATGTAGCGCAAAAGTTTTATTGTTATTATTGTTGTAAAACGCATTTTTGAAAACAACACTCTAAAACACTTTGAGATGTGATTAGATTTTTAAAAATATGCATACGATAATCATTTTATGTGTTATTAATATAGTTCAATATAACCGATGGTTATGTGATATTTTCTGTTAATTTTCCGATTGGGATATTTAAATGTTATTTTAACAAAACGTAGATGTTGAACCTACAGTGTAATAAAGCAAGACAAATTGTTCTTATGGAATAGGGAAATGTTTTTATATTAGCGAATTTTGTTTATTGTTTTTAAAAAGTAGTTAGTATTTTATCGATGTTGGATACAGTAAAAATCTCGAGAGATAGTTTGGGTAGTGACTTGGTAGTACGTGGTGATTCGGAAACCAAGAGGATGTATTAAAAACTAGGATGCTACAGGGAATGAAATAATAGGTAGTTTTAGATGTTAATCAGCGTAGTTAACAAAGCCCTACGACTGGTACACATGTTGTCTTGGACAGTGGTATTTTATATATTTCTTGTGAGTCGTACTAGATGTTTGGTAAAGCTGAGTAAATAGCTGCCACATCACGCTTATCGCCAAGGTTATTAGACAATGAATGTCGGACCTATTCACACTGTTCCATACATTTTTGAAGTATATTGCGGATAAGTTATCTATCTATTTTCCCGATATCCTATACATCTTTCGCTATCTTTATCTGTATTTCTTGCAACTACATCGTTATATGATAAGTCTATTAAAAGGGAAACAATAGATATTTTAGAATGTATGTCATGCTATTATTTGGAATAAGAATAGTTAAGTGTTAACGAAGAGTAGATTATGATTATTGAAAGAAAGATGCAGATATCCTAAGAAGGGAAGGAGTTAGAGAATTATTTTAATTCCTTTTTAAGAAATGAACTATAATTTTATAAAAGTATATCCAAATAGAAATATACAAAAAATATTAAATATAATTTCACGTTTTCTTATTGTTAATTATATTTTAAAAAATATAAGTATTGCATATTTAAAAAATACAATAACATTCGATAATTATAGTATATGTGAAACTGTAACAGGTGATAATTAAACCCGTGTTATAGTATTATACATGAGTATGGCTTATGGAATAAACGTATTATAGTTTACGAGCATTGGAGAACAAATGTTAAAAGTAATAATAATATTTGAATAATATGCGGAGTGACTTATATAAAGTTACAAGAAAATGTAATTTTCTTTTAAAAACCATATTGATTGTAAAATTATGATGTTATAAATGATGTTTATCCACATAGATAATTTATAATACAGTAACTTTAATATTAAAAGGTAAAGAATGGTGTTACCCATAAAATAGTTAAAATAAGTGATATGATAAACCTAATGAGAAATAAATAAATAACTTTTAAAAGGCATAATAAGTTTAATTAACGATAAAAGAAATATAAATGTGTATAATTCAGCTATTGTAGTGTAAAGAAAAATGAGGATATCCCTTGTAAATAGATGTAGATGGATTTGTTTGTTTTATTTATTTTTATTGATGTTAATAAAATTTTAAAATTTGTTTATTAAAACTTGTGTCTGAGTTTTGTTTTCTCTACATCATTGCATGAATTCACAGGGTATGTTCACAACCATTAAACTAAGTATATGATTGTTTGCACAAAAGATAAATAGAGAAGTATGTTTAATCTTAAATATTTATTGATGTTCTTGTAATTAAATAATTATAAAATTGCATTGCGTTACTGGTCATCAATCCATTATCATAATATTTTGCTAAATTATATGCTATTAGTTGCCACTTGCTTTATTTATCAGATTATCTAAACACTGCCACTTATTAATTTATTTTATTACTTAAAGATAAAAAAGGGGATATTAGATTATTAACTAATTTATTACGGTTATAAATTTGCGATGAAAGAAAAGCTGTACTAGTTGGATTAAGCAATGAAGATTGTGATTATTATTGTTTTATTATTAATCTAATTGCAGAGTAGTAGATTATGACATAAAATCCCTTATCATATTTTGCTACCATATGTTTATTAACATATGAATAAATTTAAGAACCTGAGATTATTTCATTTGAGCTAGATGATTACTATTATTATTATTAGAGATAAAAGATTAATACTTTAATTGTTAAATGAGTCTTAGTGATTAGAAGTTGCGGAAGTCATAAGAATACTATGTAGTTATTATTTGTAATAGTAGTATAAGGGGGGATAGTGTTCTTATGCCATTGAGGTGGTATCCTGTGGGATATTGTCTCAATGTAATCTACCTTGTCACCCGTATTTCCACTTCTAGTCTCATGAATTCCTGAATATTTATTTGAGTTAGTTTAAAACAGAACCTAAGTTAATTTTAAGAAACTTGAGCTAGTAAAGCATTTAATTGAATATTTCATTAATTATTAGAGCTAGAACCTGGTTAGGTGATTTTCACTATATTATATTTATTTTGGGGGAAGTGGAGATGCGGGAACGGGGCGGTTAGATTATGGCCCTCAACGTGATTGGCCTGATGTGTAGTGGAGCTACACATGATTACAAGGTCAGAATATATAATAATTAAAAAAGCAAGTCATATATAACGTGACATTACTTTTATATAAGCTTGGATTTACAAAAATGCAATACAGAGAGCATACCAATAGCTCAAACAAGCTCTTAATTAATAAGTGTGGTATGAGAAAATATTTAAAATCTCTATCCAGAACACTCTTATCTCCAGACCATGGTTTCGAGCTTATAGCCCACGTCAGTGGAGAGCTAGAATATTCGGACACAAGATCTAAAATATAAACTCAAAACCCAGCACTTATTTCATATGTATATTTAAGTAGAAACTCTGAAATTTTCGGATATAAAAATGTCTTTAAATCCAGTTATCTAACTTAAATTGCATTTTTGTAAATACAAGCTAATGTCATATTATAGACTTGCTTTTTTAATTATTATAATTTTACCTTTAAGGCTTTAGCTATGCTGAGGCTATTAAAATATGGTAGATATAAATTTAGTTCAGTCCCATATAACTATTTAAGTTAGATAGCTGGATTTAGAGATATTTTCATGTCGGAAAATTTCAGAATTTCTACTTAAATATACATATGAAATAAGTGCTGGGTTTTGAGTTTATATTTTAGATCTAGTGTCCGAATATTCTAGCTGTACACTGATGTGAGCCATAAGCTTGAAACCAGTTGGTCTGGAGATGAGAGTGTTCTGGATAGAGATTTTAAATATTTTCTCATACTGCACTTATTAATTAAGAACTTGTTTGAGCTATTGGTATGCTCTCTGTATTGCATATATATATATATATATATATATATATATATATATATATATATATATATATATATATATATATATATATATATATATATATATATGTAAGGTGACAAGATGCTCTATGATCGTACTTTGGTTCAATTCAGCATGTTTCTTTTTGTCAGGAGCAGTTGTTTTGTTAAATTGTCATCATGATCAAAATTTGAAATGTTTCTATGTGACGCAGTGGAATATTTCCAAAGTTACAGAATCCTGCTCTCTGGAAATGTATGAATTAATGGTCATGATATAAACCTTTACATTCAAAACTCACAAATACCCACATTTGGACCAAAATTTAAATTAAAAAAATTACAATGTAAATAAATTACAAGCGAGACAACAGCAAAATAATTCAAAAAAAGCTTCACAATGACTTAACATTCCGAATTATATGATTATTTCACAAAATTTAATTTTTTAAAAATAATGTTAACAATTGAAATAAAAGTCACAGATATGACTCAAACATGCTATACAATTTTGGAGGCTATTAGGGATTGCATACTGCCAACATGAATAAAGTGTAAATATTGTATTTATATTTTTTTAAAATTCATTTTTTTATTAATAAGGTAATACAAACAAACAAAAAATAAAGTGTAAATATTGCAATTGATTTTTTCACAATGATTTCTTTTTTTAAAAAAATAACAGTAATAATAATAATATAAAAAAAATTAAATATTAAATACGTTTCCTAGATGCCACTTTTTTATAGACATTGGGGGGGGGGGGGGCAAAAATACAGGCTATTATCTTGATTTATTTAAAAACTCACAAATACCAAAATTTTTGAATGCTCTAAGATTTTAATTTTATTATGATAAAACTTGATTAAACTGAATAATTACACCCTGTCTAGCTTTAGTTTGGGGTTCTATAATTACAATTCTTTAATTCCTTTTTTGCTTTTTTTTAACAGATAGAATTAAGTACTTTTATAAAAAAAAATCCCCCTTTTTTAAAAAAAAATTATTCTACTGATACATGGGCATAACAATAATATTGACATTAGGATGAGATTTGGGCTTTCCCATCTTTAGATTTTCAATGATATGGATGGCTGAAGAGTTGAAGGTTGGAGTAGAATGAAGCCTGTCCATTAAAATATGAAGATTTGCTACCTTAATATAAACTGATTATATATATGTGTGGGAGATGATAATCTGGACCAAATTATGGGTGCTGGTTCAGCACGAAATACATATATTGGTGATTATATTTTCTACATGTGTGTGGTCATGTGTATCAGTGGTATGCGATAGTGTGAATAGTTGAAAGGTGCTTGAAAGTCTGTGTTCAAATCCGCTATATCTACTGATATTAAGGTAAATTTCTCTATACCTGAGATTGTATGTATTTTTATCTCTATATATATGTGCAATTTAAATAAAATATTACATTAAACCCTTACTTTGTAGACCCTAGTTGAATGACTACCTGAAATAAACATGGATATTTCCATTTCAATATATATTGCCCAGTACATTGTGACATATTGGTTTGAACCCTATAAATTTTACTACCCTAAAATGAACGAGCATTTTCCTTTATAAAAGAAAAAGAGTTTTAAGTTATATTTATAAATATTTATGTTATATAATTATGTGAAGTCAGTACATGACTATATTATTATTGCAATAAAAATAAATTATTCGGATTTATTAAACTTCATGGTGGAAAAAAAGAAGAAACAAGTATAAAACTTGTAACATTTTTTTTAATAAAAATATTTTTATATTAAGTCTCTCTATTGTTAATTTGATAATAAACAAGTAGATCTAATTAACTTGTTTATTTATTTTTTGAACAAAAGATAATATTAAGGAAACCAAAATAAATTAAAAAGAATTATAAAATTTTTTTTTTTTTTTTGTGCGTGCTATCTGTCTTTATCTGATCACATCATATATAAAGTGGATATAAATAGGGTCAATTTATTTTTTACCTCTTTTTTCCTAGAATGGATAGTCAAACTATATCAAACTATAGAAGGAGAAAAATTGTTGCAGTAAGTTACTTTCAATTTAGTAATAATCTTTTGTCAATAAGAAAATGTAAGATATTAGAAAGATTCATTTTGCTAAAATAATTTTATCCATTTAAGAGTAGCTCACCTTTTCAAGGGCCAACTGCAACAATGATCACCTGAAAATGTGAGCCTGCTATGTAAAAAAAAAAACACACTTGACTTGCTTACAAGAGAAGATTGCAAAATAACCTACTAAAGATTAGTGGGGAAGAGAATAAAAGATGACTATTATGATCCTCCTATTTTATGCTATCCATGATGATAAAATCTACAAACAAATGCTTTAATATCTATATGTGAATAAAAGTTGAATTAGAAAGTGTATAAATCAATGCACGTCTACCAGAATTGAAGAATTACAGACGCCAAATTGAGAACATTGGCCAAGAAAAGGCTATTAAGAACTAGTTTGTGATTTAGTTGCTAAATGACAAGAATTATATGCGTGTAAATAAAAACAAACAAATAGTGATATGAGTGTGTGCACTTTAAGTTATTTGTATTAATTAAGCTCAATATAAAACTGAAAATATGTTATTTTATTTGCTCTTTTATCCTCCAATTAAATAATTTCCAATGTATATTTTTAAATCTCAACACGGTCATGAAAGTAATATTTTAATTTTTATTTTGGTGAATAAATAAATAGAATTCAAAGTTATTAAAGAAATTAAAAGTAGAAAATTATGTCATAAAATTTAACCATTCTCTAATTGAAAAAAAAAATGCTTATTTATTTACTTGTGGGGTAATTTAGATTAAAATGCGTTTATATTTCAATTTTTTATTTTTTCCTTTTTTTTTTCTGATTCTACATTAATATAAATCCTTCATTACCATGTTACCTGATGCTGTATTTAGATATAAGCTACAGCTAAGAACCTCACAATTTTCAGGGGCCTCAAAATATTCCTATTTTTTTCTCAAATGCAATTTTCTTTTAATATATTTAAACATTTTTTTTCCCAGAAATTTTCTAGTTTTATTAATTTTATTTTGGATATATTATCTCAGACTTTTATTTATTCTAACTTGTTGAAGTCTATTTAAATGAATAAAATAATCATTTTGTTATATATCAATTTCCACCTTTCATTAATTTGGTTCATGATAATATATTTCCCTTAACTATATATTTAAAAGGTGTATATATTTTAAAGTTTTTCTGAGATTAGCTGGTATAATTTAAAATGGTAGGGGCCTCAAGGCTTTATATAGCTTAGGGCCTCATCAAGTCTAAATCCGGCACTGAACCAGAGACTAAACCTTATAAAAATTATATTGAAAAATTTTATTAATCTCACAATTAAAATTAAATTTCTGGTCGATTACACTTGCCTGTCCAAGATGGGCAGATTAAATTTTATGTTGTATAGGTGATTTGTTATATTTACTGCCATGGGTTGGCCTAAATAAATTGTTTGGTGATAACTGGTCTATTACTATATATATATATATATATGTGTGTGTGTGTGTGTGTGCGTGTGTGTGTACAATTTTATATTTAATAACTGCATTAATCCAAATTTTGATCCTGAGTCAGAATTTAAGTTTTAGATTAAAGTAAATAGGGAATTTCAGAAAGTAATGTTGGTCCTTTGAAATGCTAAAAAGTAGCACCATTTATATAATTTCCTAATTCAGGAAAACAAGATGTAGCCTTTTTTAGGGTTTAGGCCTATCTTTAATGATTCAATGTAAAATGTAATAATCATCAGTTAACTTTTTACATATTTTGTTACGGAGAAAATAATATATGTGTAATGTTTTAATAATAGTACATATTTTAAAATATAATTTATATAATAATTAATAAAACAAGACGAATTGTATAACTTGCTTTTAAGCTTGTATTAAAATGTTCGCTAGAGGAAGTTTACCACTAGCTCCAAACAAGCAATAATGAAGTTACGAAAGAATAAATATGAACAAAATGATTATATAGAAAGTGGGTTATTGGTTTTTATACTGGGTTTGTGAAAAGATAAGGAGGATTTAGATATGAAGGCCATGGAGTTGACAAAGATTATGGAAATGAGATGGAGCAGATTATGGAAAAACTTAGGGTGAGGATTGGAAAGAGAAAGTAAAGTGGCTAACAGGTTTCTCTGGGCATAGTTGCTGAGAGATTCCTGACTCTGTTTAAAAAGAAGCCACAATGCATTACATCACAGCTTTAATTATAAATGTCAAAAGAGAAAGAATTCAAAATCTCTATAAGAAAGTCCCTATCTCCAGACTAATTGTTTTCGAGCTTATGCACTTATAATTAAAGCTTGTTTGGAGCTAGTAGTAAGCTCCCTGTAGTGAACATATATATATAAATCAACTACATTCAAATATAAAAGTGTTGTTAAATTAATAACAATCTTACTAAAAAAAATAGTACTACCTGTTGATCTTCTTACTCTGGAAACTGCTTTCTGAAAATAATAAAGTTAAAAAATGAATTATTATTTTAAATAATATAAGCTCGAACATATTAACTTATTTTAAATAGTTTCATATTTTTGCTTATTATTATAAACAATAATGTCTAAAAGTTTGCTTAAGTTACTACCATGTATAACATATATGAGTGTGTGTTTCAGAACTACACAGATTATTTATTTAATAAACTTTTTTTTTATTTTTCATATATGATTTTTCTCCAACTTAACATTCACTGCCCAATATTTTCTAATAGAATTTTTTCTTCAGAATTTTATAATATATTAATTTTAAATACAAGTATTGAAACATTAATATTTGCTTTGCAAATCTTCATTTCACCTTCTCTCACTTCTTTCCTACCCTCATATCCTAGTTTAAACCTGAATTTATCATAGTTTGTCTGTACTGCTGTTTATATGCCTAAATCCCGCCTAAATTAGATCATGAATGTATTAATGCTCTTCCACTCATTAAAGTTCTGATCTGAATATCTTAAAAGTAAAATTAATTGCTAATCCCTGTTTTCATATATTCGGATAAAATACGTAGGCAGCTTTTATTTTTGCATCTATTTTTGGTTCTGGAGTGACCGCTGCAGGATAGTTCTATTGTCAGCTCTCTTGGTATATATAGAGCCAATTTTATTAATTGTTATGCTATGCTTATGCTTATTCTATGCTTTTGCTATTATTCCATTCTGCTTTTGTTTATTCTTAGTCTGTGTTCAGCTTTAAATATATTGTGTTTTGATTATGCTTTATTAATTGAATTCTGTTTTGATTAGTTGAATTATTTTGAGAAGTATATTTTTATTAAAGCTGAAGTTTGCTGTATTTTAAATTTATAAATTTATTACAAGAAGCTAAAGCGAGCCTTATACCATTAGAGAAATTTGTAAATTACCAGCCTTTGCCTATTGATAGCAGAATATCTGAGTAGATCAGCGGGAAGGCTCTTCCTTCTCGGATAGCCATTCCTGCAGCATCAGACCATGAGATACTCCGGACCTATTGTAAACTGCTGCTGAAAATGTGTTGAATTTGATCATGAACCAAGAAGCTGCCACATCAAGAAAATGCTGCCTAACTTCCATTAAAGCTTCAAATTAAAAAACCGGAGAAGACAAAAATGTGCACGAACTGCCCAATTGATATGAGGTAACCTCAATTAACCCAAGAGCTCTTGTGTTATATATTTCCTTTTAATGCTAGCTAAATTTAAATGTATTTTTTTTATTATAATACTGCCTCATTCTATAAAATATTTTGTAATCTAACTTGCGTGCTTTTCTTTCTATCGTTGGATTGATATTTTTTTATTTTATATATTTGCTAATTTATTTTATGTCTTTTATTATAATAGTGTGCTTAGATAGTCATCGAACGAGTGAATTATTTCTTTCCCTTTTATTAGTGTGCCGCCATATTATTGCAGATAAATTGTATAACTGACCCCTTAGTAAATAAATTATAAAATCGCTTGTTCGAAGGCTATTTTATTTTATCTTTTATTAAACTTCTAAATAATTATGCTTTCGAGAATGGTATATTTCGCATTTTTTTTATAACGCCAGGATATGTGCAAAATTAATAAGTGGACTATATAATACAGAAATGCATGACTACGTATAATCTTATGCATACCTTTTAAATCATGCATTCCCCTCCATTCTTCTTATTTTAAAATAACTTATTTTATTGTATTTATAATGTAATTTATGAACTGTAAAAGTTGAGGTTGAGAATGTGCGGACCATCTTAAAATTGTTTAGAAATTGGTTAAGCGCCTTTACTTATTTAGTTTCCCTTCTATATATTTGTTTATGCTTTATATTGTGTGTTACCAAGGTAGCTGTATGGGTTGTTGAGACCTGCTTTGTTTCTCTAAAGATTTATGGCTCAGACCCTTCCCTTTTCTTCTCGTGGTTTTCAGATAGTGTATGAGCTAGAAAGCCATACCTGGGAATTTTATGCCTAAGTCACCCAGCCACGGAGTTCATGATAAAATGCCAGACTCAGACTGTTTGTGACCAAAACCTTTCACAGGGGTCATGGCAAGATGCCATCCCATCTGCTTTAATTTTATTGTTTATTATTTTATTTTAATTCACAAAGCCACATGGTTTTAACTTATCACACTCCATCCTATACATTGATCCTCCACTGGTATTATAATTCTCTTTTAAATATTCAAGTTGATATTTTATTCAATTGCCCGTGTCTTAACCACTTCCATGCTTCTAGCTCAGCGAGCTTTCATCTACACCATTCTTGAATTCAATACAAGTTCTTTTCTCAAATCTTAAATGTATAAATTGATTTAAGCAAACACTTATTATATTTGCCATAGGCCTTGTATATCTTGAAATCAGCCTTTCTTTATATAACTGTACTTTTGTTTAAGCACATTATTATGATATTATCGTGCATTAACTTGAGGTGTAGAGAGTATAAATAAAATAACAAGCCATTAATGTAAATGGCACTTCATTAAATTTATGTCAAATATATATTTTAATGAGTTGATGGCACGTTCTGGTTTATACAGACACTGCTATCTTTATAATGTTTAATTAATAAACAGCATTTAAATTTTAATCATTTTGAATATCTGCGATCCACACCATTACTCCTGTCTATTTTATATTTTGTACCATCCATAGTCGTTAGTTAGCGAACCTAATGATGTATTGTAAGATAGAGTCTTTTGCTTCTCCCTGGACACCAGCAAGAAACTATGCTATTAGTAGTGTCAGATGTGTTATCATGTAGGTGGTGCTGTGGAGTAGAGACTTTAGATTCGAACTTAGGATTTCTGAAATGTAACTCCTACAGTGTTGAGTTTTGTGTCTGGAGTTTGAATTTGGCAGTGTGTAAATGAGATCGATGATTCTGACCATTACAGTATCCTATATATACTTAAGCTAGATGTAACTCTTCTGAATATTCAAATGGTCTTAAGGTCCTGAATATTAGGAGTCAGAATTACAGTCAACATGGGTATGATAACAAAATTGAAAAACAAGAGCATTGAACATGCCATCATCTCATTTTCAATAATATCAATGGCTGAAGAGTTGGAGAGTAGATAAGATTGAAGCCTTTCCATTAAAGTTTGAAGATCTTAATATAAGCCAAGCACTGATTATACATGTGTGTGGGGGATGATTAGCTGAACCAACTGATAAGTGCTGGTTCAGCACAAAATATCTATATTAGAGATCATTTATCTTTTTCATATGTCTATGGTTGTGTGTAGTTGTATAATATAGAGTGAATGATTAAAAGGAGCTTGAAAGTCTGGGTTCAAATTCCCTCTATAAATTATAAAATTTAAATATAAAAAAATTACGTTCAATATTTTTTGCAAAATATCGTCGATACTATAAATTACAAATAAAAATAATTGTAAAGATTTTTTTGACCAAAAGTACCATGATTGCAATTAATCCAAGGTAACACCTTACACCCATTTATGCAAGGCAACATTATTATCATGAAGTTGCAGTGTAACTAGTTTTTATGTTTAGTTTTATCATTAAATTCAAATATAAAATTGTGAGGTTAAGAAAATTCAGTTTGTGCAGAAAGTGTCTATTTATTACGTTCAATAAAAAATGAACCATCAAAATCCAATATGATTATATTTCTTAAACTTTTCTTTGCAAATGTTTTCATTTACTACTGGGAACAATTGCTTTTGTAAATAATGTTTTTTTTTTTGTGGGTCATTAGGAGTTAGGGATGTATATCAGCTATTGTTTAAGAGCTTCATTATATCATGGCATCTACTGGCTGAGTCTATAACCTGGGTTCAAATGGGAGTTATGTTGATTTAAAATTTCATAAGGTTATAATTAAAGATTTTTTCTTCTTGTGGTTGGATATAGTGAATTCATTTAATATTCCAATATTTGATAATATATTAAGGATATCTACTTATTTTTACTTAAAGGATAAAACATGGATTAGACACTGCATCAATTCTCATCATCTAGCATTTTGTAAGCCTAATTCTTTGTCCATTTTGCTTCAAATATTGGACAAGATTTTGTCTCTCAGTAAGCTATTTAAGTTGTTTTATCTATATTTTTTTAGCAATGACTAATTCAAGCAAAAGATTAAGTCTGATCTTCAGATAAGAGTTAATTAAATAATAAACATTCAATATTACAAAAAATATTTAACACAAATAATCTGTCTGCACTGGATGTATATCATTTACATCCTTTAAACATATAAATAGTAATAAAGATATTTGTTATGCATACACATATATGCATGTGTATAAAAGTTATCAAGCTTTCAGAATTGAGAAAATAATGAAAAAGCCTATTTCACAGAATAATATTTTATGTAAATCACTTGAAATTTGATTTTTGACATTGTCATGTGATAGCTTCATAAGCCAAATAGTTTTCGTCTATTTACTTTTACAAACTAAATTTTACTTAAATCTTAGCAAAGGAATATTTGTTGAATAAATTTTTTAAATGTATGATATTTAAATAATATTCAATTTTATTTACTAATGCACTGATTATATGTAATTTTAAACAGAGGGGATTTAAACTCTATCCACTTGTACTGTAATGTTGTTATAATAGCTCGACAATGTTTTGTTGAGTATGAAGGATGTTGTTGATTATGAAGGATACTCTGAAACCAGAGAGTTTTGAAAAGATAAGAATAGTCATCTTATCTTTTATACTTAAATTCAGTTATATAAGCTAATCTAAAACATTTTACTTGCATGAAGATTTTTTTTATTCCCTTTATATCCATTAATTTGTTTTCTAAGTATTGACTTTTATAAAAAAATTTAATTTATTATATGTTAATATTAAAAATTACGTAATACTTAATTTTATTTACTAGTATAGTGATTGTATATAATTTTAAATGGGGCTTTTCATCCAATGCATACACACTCTAATATAGTTCTAATAGTTCAATGATGTTTTATTGTGTATGATACTCTCAAACCAAATGATGTTTTATTGATTATGAAGAATACTCTCAAACCAAAGCACAAGATAAAGTAATGTAAAAAAAATGATAATTTTAAATTAAATTTATTTTTTATTATTTAAATTGAGTATTAAACATTTATCAGATGTATTAATCTTTAACTAAGCCTTAAAGTTTATATTAGAGATCTCTAGTTTAATAAATAATTACTTATAATCACTATTATATTTATCTATAATAGATGGTATCAAAATTTTGGGTGGAGTAAGTTTGACATTTGTAAATAAAAATTTAAGTTTTCTATTGGTAAATACATGGGAAAGATATCATTAAAATCAATCAACACTTATATAGTCTCAGTATCAATTGATGAAAGCTGGTTAAGTGCAAAATGCAATATGATCATTTGTGTTTTGTTCCATTTTTATTTATGATTTCAAAAGAATGTGTGGTAATATGGAGGTTATTTAATCTATAAAAATTTATACGATGTTTAACAATCATATAATTTGTATATTTTTATTTCTTTGTTTAAAAAAATTTATTGTACATTAGTGATAACATTTTGCTATAATATTCTTAGCTTTATGTATAAAATTCATTATTAAGTAAAAATGTTTGAGATATGTCCATATCTGAAATCTCAAACATGCTTAAGTTTTTTTAGTTAAAAACAAAGCAAAATAGCTATTTTGCTAAATGACCCATTGCAAACAAAGGTCCTTGCCAACAGGTTTTTGGGTACTGTTCTATTAGCAAGTTGAAACCGCTTGATGGCATTATTTCTAGGAAAGCACACATAAATATAATGTTACTGGGGCCCATCACCTTTTTTGTGAAATAATAATAAGAATAATTGTACATGTTAATGTAATTCATTTATTTTCCTTAATAAATTACTGTAATTCTTTTTACAATTTCTTTTTGTCTCTGGATATAACTACTAGAAATTTTTTACACTCAGACATTTTATCATACGAGTTAATGTACTTCATTGATTGATTTCGATTGATTTCCATAATGAATTACTGTCAAATTTATTCGATTAACAATTTTATAATGATAAATTTAAACCTTTAACAAGTACCTACAAATTTAATCTCAGTCCTGCAATATAGGGGGGAGGAGATAGTATGCCTTTTCACATCCATAAAAATTAAAACATCAATTAGCAGACATTATTGCAAATATTCTATTCTAGTAGAATTCCCTGTGTATCCCAGCGGTTTGGACTGGGAACCCCCATCCCACTCCCAGCAAACTTTAAAAAGCCTACTATCATTGCTTGACAGATAACTAACGACATCTTGGTGGAAGAAATGAGATTGCTTTAATTACTGAACTGAATTTGATTCTTTTTTTTTTTGGCCATTTTTGAAAAGGAAAACTAATCTTTATTTATTCCAATAGCTATCTTTGAAAGAATATGCATCTAAGGTATGTGGATAACATAAATGGCACACCTATTAATAACGATTAATAATTTTCCAACTCAACTTTTTTTTACGATTAAAAAATGTATTCTTTTTACAGTTTCTTTTTGTCTCTGGATATAACTATGAGAAATTTTACAGTCAGACATTTTAATTCTTGTAGGTGTTCTCATGAACTGTGACTTTTTTTAGGAGAACAGTGAAATTGTGGTGGCCCCTAACCTTTTCTGATTATTTACATCTTACATGTTGGGTTCAGAAGTGGGATAATGGGCATATAATTATTACTCTTTAATACTATGTTAGATAAGTTGTACTGTAATTACTTTTGAATGCAGATTGCAATAGCTCTGCAAACATTGAACCCACCCACCCTGAAATGGTACAGTAGTGAAGTGTTAACATTACTAGAAGATAGTATTGTGTGCACTCACACAAACTGCACAAGACAAAGCAAGCCATTAGTTACAACAGAAAAAAGTTGTGGCTATTTGGTTTGACTGCAGCCCACTAAGTGGCATATTTATATGTGTTTGGATGGGATCAATGCCATCAAGTGGTTTCAACATGCTATAGAACAGTACTGATTTTTGTAGAGGAATGATAAGTCAGCATTTAACAAGACTGTCAATTTTTGGGTGATGTGGAATCGAGGAATCAAGTTTTTCTGCCCTTATTTTGTCTTCTAGTTAAGAATATCTAAGATATCCATTTACTGAATAGTGTTGAATAGTTATCCTGGTTGTTATAAACAAATTACTTGTGGAATAATAAGAGAAAACTATAAATATTTATTATTCTTTATCTGAACAATTTTTTCAATGAAAATGATGCTCTTTTCTTAAAATGATTTCAGGTTGATTTTGTCTACTGAATATATATGATTATATTTAGACAACTCACTAGCCAATCATTTATTAAAAGATAATGACAAATCATCTATAAAAGCTCTCCTAAATGATTCCTAGCTAATTTATACTCAGAATTACACTTATAAGCATCATGACTAAACACACAGTAAATAACTTAATTAAGTGTGAATATACATAAAAGTTTATATATCTGACATTAAATAAACATATGTGCATGATCAATTGATTTTCTTAAAAACAATGGGAATTTACTCAATCAAGTAAGTTCATTCAAAACCACTAAAGAAAAAATAAAATTGCATAAGACTTATGGCAGAGACTATAAATAGTCAAAATAAGAGTCATAGATCACATGACCCTATCTCTTAAGCTTGTAAGTTATAAACAATGAGGATTGCCAATTCCTCTACAAGCTTTATGATAAATGCTTAGCCAGAGCCAGCACTTAAAGTATCTCTGTCAGGAACCCCCTCCCAAACCTCTGAGTTGGATAGCTGGGTTTGAAGACATGTAGATGTCTGAAATTTTCAGATTTTCCACTCAATAGATAACTTTTAGATAAGTGCTTGGCTTTGGTTTGGTATTTTTAGATCTAGTGTCTGAACCTACCCTGACACCTCTCTGAGGAGTGCCAAAGCACAAAACCATGGTCAGGAATTTGGGGAGGGGTTCCTGACATAGATATTTTAAGTGCTGGCTCTGGATAAGCATTTATCATAAAGCTTGTAGAGGAATTGGCAATCCTCACTGTTTATAACTTACAAGCTTAAGAGATAGGGTCATGTGATCTATGAATTGATCTATTACTCCTATTTTGACTATTTATAGTCTCTGCCAAAAGTCTTATGCAATTTTATATTGCTATGACTACTAATATATGGTATGGCTGAAGATCTATCAGCCCCACATAGCTATTTGAGTTGGATAGCTGGATTTGAAGACATGTAGATGTCTGAAAAATTCAGATTTTCTACTCAATAGATAACTTTTAGATAAGTGCTTGGCTTTGGGTTGGTATTTTTAGATCTAGTGTCTGAATGCACCTCTCTGAGGAGTGCCAAAGCACGAAACCATGGTCAGGGGTTTGAGGAGGGGTTCCTGACAGAGATATTTTAACTGCTGGCCCTGGCTAAGCATTTATCATAAAGCTTGTAGAGGAATTGGCAATCCTCACTGTTTATGCATTATAGTTTGTTATTCCTATCTTTTTTAATTTAATGAGTCATGAATAAAAAAAGACTCACATTATTTAAAAAGCAAAATGGTGGATCATCACTAAAAAAATTATAATTTTTTTAATTATATCTACCAACATATTTTTATACAGTATATTTATCTGCATTAGAAATATTTTTTTTATTAATATGCTTAGTAAAATATTTATTCATTAAAAAACGCTTTTTTCAATTTAAGTTTTATTTTTTAAGTGATTTTTTTTTATATTTTGAATTTAAACTAATGAATTATTTTTTTCTCCATAGGATCTAATGTCTACTGGGGTGCCACCTGTTATCACTGATATAAAGATATATTCATTACCTAGCTTTACAAAAGTGAGAAATACTTAAAATTGAAAAAAAAAATGGCAGTCTATATCATCACTATTAATTATCTCTGAGTAACAGATATGAGAGAGAAATATCCAAAGTTGGTAATAGTTTGCCATTAACACAGTTTATTAGAGCATTTCAATTTTAGGGTATATCAAAACATTAATGATGTCACTTTCTATTTATTCTAATATAATTAAAGAAAAAAACTCATGGCAGTTACACATATTTTTAATAGTGAAAAAAAAATTAAACTTTATTCAAGAAGCAACCATCTTACTTTACATTACAAGAAATTTGTGAAACATCATTGAAAGATAAAATTATTTTTTTAAAAAATAAATAAACTTAGAATCATTAATAAAAAAATGGTGGAATAAAAATTTAATGGATTTAATCTGCCTGAGATGAAATTTTGTATAAAAATAATAAAATTATAGTCTATGTTTTTTTAAAACTATATATATAATTCAAAGAGGAAATATTGATCTATTTTATCAATGATATTGAATCTTGGTAAAGATTGAATTTAATATGATATAGACTGTATAATAATAATAATAATAATAATAATAATAATAATAATAATAATAATAATAATAATAATAATAATAATAATTATTATTATTATTATTATTATTATTATCATTATCATTATCATCATCATCATCATCATCATCATTATTTCAAAATGCCCATTATACAAGTTAATAAGTGTGTTTACACAAAAATATAACAGACAAATTTAGATATAGTGTACAAATATTGTATTTACATATTCTGATATGATCATATTTCTTTGCAGAAAAATATGAATTATGTATTTTTCTAATAATTTCAAATGTGTATAGCAACATTTAGCTGAAATTGAATAATAAAAAACTTATTTTCCAGTTTCAAAAGAATCACTCAAAAAATAATAGTGATATGTGATTGAATACAAGTATAATATATATACTTGAAATTTTAAATGTAATTATATAAGGGATTTGAACACACTTTCAAACTCCCTTCAGCTATTCACTCTATCTCATGCAACCAACATACACAACCACACATGTGAAAAAGATAACTGATCTACAATATATGTATTTTGTGCTGAACCAACACTCATCAGTTTGCACAAAAAAATCATTAGCATTTCAACTGTTTTGTCTAATTAATAGTCATACATAAATATTTTTTTTGCTTGTAGCAATACTTAGAATATTAACATTAACCTATAAGTCTTTTTTCCTGATGCAATATAATTATTTATTTTGTATTTTTTTTTCTTTAGTATATTCAAAATTGAAATGATTATTTATTTTGATTTAAAATAAAAAGCGCATTATGTAAAACATTTTACTCTTATACATTTGTTATATATAGAGTACGTAAAAAACAAACTCTTAAGAAGTTTCAAAAATACCCTCAACCCCTAACCGCAGTTTCTGCATCTAGCGTCATCAGTGAGATGTTAAGGATTAAAAATACTAGAACTAGTCTAGAATTTTATCAATGCCTAACTATTGAGAAGAAAATCTGAAACTTTAAGACATTTAAATGTCCAAAAATCCAGCTATCTAACTCAAATAGCCATATGGGACTGAACCAAATTCAGATACACCATATATTAATAGCTCTAGCAATATAAAATCGCCAAAGCCTTAATAGCAAAAACTAAAATTAAATTGATAAAAAATCAAGTCAGATGTCATATGACCTAATTTTAATAAAGCTCGTATTTACAAATGTTTAAGTAAAAAACAAACTCTTAACAAGCTTCAAAAATACCCTCAACCCCAGACCACGGTTTCTGCATCTAGCGTCATCAGTGAGGTGTTAGGGATTAAAAATACTAGAACTAGTCTAGCATTTTATCAATGCCTAACTATTGAGAAGAAAATCTGAAACTTTCAGACATTTAAATGTCCAAAAATCCTTATACACTTTAATTTGAACGTTATTGTAACATAATTTATGTGTAGAATCAAATAACTACATTTTACATATGTATATAGTAAAATGCCAGAATGATATTGAATAGTTTCCTTTTACTTCTAAGATATCGTCTTCATTTGCAGCTTTTTATAAACGAATATAATTATTGCATTCCTCAACAACAAAAAAAGATATGAAGTTTCAAAATAGCGAAGAAAGAAAAGTTTGAATAAAAATTACTATACATAATTGAAGAATGAAAATGTGGTTACATAAACATTAAATTCCATTTGTTGAACTTTGTAAAGTTAATTGAAAATGTGAAAAAATGTAAAAAGTTAACATGCACTTTGCAATAATTTCAAATATTGGGTTCATTACGGATAAAATATGAAAAGAACAACATTATGACATATCAGAGCAACATTAATTGTTCATTAAATACTCCAATATACATAATTCAGATATATGTCCAAACAATCTCTCTTTCTGATAAAGAAATAAATGTTTTGAACCTAACCAAAGACATTAAGATTGTTATGGAAAATCTTAATACCAGAATTCGCTGAAAGTGATTTGGATAAATTTGGATATAAAAACAGAAATGAGGAAGAAAATAGACTTACAGAATGAAAAAAAAACCTGTCTATTTTTTAAATAAATTCAATGAGAGAAAAATGTAGAAGTAACTAAATAATGCTGGAGAACAATTGGATTATATTTTAAAAACAAACTATGGATTCCACATAACATTATGATATGGATTCTGTAGATAATATAGAATAGTAAGATATCTATTTGCTAACCAATATTAAATACTATGAGATTCTTATGATATTTTCAAATGAATATGTTTAACAGATTTAATACACAAAAAAAAATATCATTTAGTGAGATATAAAATAATATTAATGGAAAGTTATTAAGGATTTATTAACAATTGATATTTCTATGATTCAAAAATGTAATGCTCATAAAATTCATTAAAGATAACAAAGACTAAAAAAATATCAGTCACACAGGCAATAAGACCAAAAAATAAACAGTTTACTAGTAAATTTTCTATTGTAAAAGAACAATGTAGACAGGAAAAATAAATATGAAAACAAAAATAACCCATCTAAAAACATTTTTGCTGGAATTTTATAAAATAACATAGAAAAACATTAGAAGCTAAGATATTACTAATTTCGAAAATTGAAATAAATCAAGATACTGCAAATCTCTAGCATTTGTTACAATGCATAACTGACAGCCAATCAGATGTCAAAGAGAGCCATCTAAAATGACATCAAACCTAAACACACAACAAAGATTTTATGAGAAAAGGGCAGCCACCCTTCTCTCGACTTTCTATATATCTAAGCCAGTTGTAAGGATTTAGGTTTGAAAGCTTGAAGCTTTAAATATCTTCACAATTAACTCACTGAGTCTAAATCATAAATGTACAACATGAAATGCTATGATTTACTACAAAGTAGTTGTTAGAATACATAACAAGCAGTAAAGTATGTAAATTTCAAAAATGAAAAACAGTATCTTGATAATATAAGAAAATTTGTTTCAGCAATAAAAAATGGCATTTTATATCAAAAAACATGAATAACATCATGAAATATGTGAATATATATAAAGAACTATATAATAATAAAAAACAAAAAAGGAGAATGACTGTAATTATAACATTTTTTTAAAATGACGAGTTATATTAAAGAAGTTTGGATCTATAATTATATGCATTAAGAATAAAAAAGTTCTCAGTAATTATGAAAAAGAAACTGATTAATAGCTAAAGATATATATCAAATCTCTAAACATATGGATAAATCAAATGATATAAAAATTGCAATACTTTAAAAAAATTGAAAATGAGGTTATTAGAAATTAGATTTACCTACAAATTACTTTAAGAGAATTTAGAAGTTGAAAACTGAATTTAATTGTCCAATACATATATCTTTTAACAAAGGCCAAACTCTCCATACAGTAGTGCCACCCTATGGCCACAAGCCAGAAACTAGTCTGGGGATATTGGCTGAGTAGGCACTAGATAGGGATTTTATGCAGAAGCCTTCTGGCATCCATTGATTACTCTGTTTGGCACAGGATGACACTACTGTATGGAGAGTTTTGCCTTTGTTTACAACAATTATGTGCTAGTATAGAAATGGTGATCATGTGATGTTTAGTGGTTTAACATACATCTTTTCTAAATATTAAGAGAAATTACAAATGGAAAAATCAAAAGCTATGAACTGCCATCTTTCAAGGAATTTGTATATTTAATAAAAAAGAATACAAATGATTTATTACTTCAAAGATTACACTGAGTTGGAGCACATAAATTGATCTGAATCACATCCCTATTTTAAATGTCACATGGTTAAAATCCACTCTTACTGAGAAGTTATGATTGTCATAGGTCCTATCCAAGTCATTTCCATTCCCAGCATGATTGATAGTTATAAATTAGAAATGCTTATTAAATTTAAATACTTTGGGCTGAGATGAAAGTATAATGTATTAAAATTTCAGAATTAAACTTAGATAAATAGTATTGGCACAAATTGTCTAGATGCTTAAATAGAAAATATTAATAAAGTAGAATTTGCTGTCTTTAAAGTTTTAGTATTTTTCACTATTGTATATTTTTAAAAAATGAATTATTTATATATTTCATTTTAAGAATTCAGTATATATATATATATATATATATGTCATCTGTTAATGTTATTTATTTATATTCTTTATATAACATAAACAGCATATCTATAACTCAAACAAGCTCTTAATTTATAAGTGTGGTAAGAGAAAATATTTAAAAGTTCTATCCAGAACATTCATATTCCCAGACCAATTGTTTTCCAGCTTATGACTCACCTCAGCAAGGAGCTAGAACATCCAGATACCGGATCTACAACATCAACTCAAAACCAGCACATTTAATATGTAATATTTAAGAAGAAACTCTGACATTTTCAGATGTGAAAATGTCTTTAACTCCAGCTATCTAACTTAAATAGCTATATGGGACTGAACTAAATTCAGATCTACCATATATTAATAGCCTTAGCATTGCCAATGCATTAAAGGTAAAATTACAATAATCAATAAAGCACATCATATATAGTGTGACATTGCTTTTATAAGCTTATATTTACAAATATGTACTATAGAGAGTGTACCAATAGCTTAAACAAGCTCTTAATACATAAGTGCGGTAAGAGAAACTATTTAAAATCTCTATCTGGAATGTTCATATCCCTAGACCAATTCTATAATTTTATCTTTACTGCCTTGGCAATGATAAAGCTATTAATATATGGTAGATCTGAATTTAGTTCAGTTCCATATAGCTATTTAAGTTAGATAGCTGGAGCAAAGACATTTTCATGTCTAAAAATTTCAGAGTTTCTACTTAAATATTAGTACTAAATAAGTGCTATTTTTGAGTTGATGTTTTATATCTAGTGTCTGGATGTTCTACTTCCTCACTGAGGTGAGCCATAAGTGCAAAACCAATTGGTCTGAGAATAGTAATGTTCTGGATAGAGATTTTAAATATTTTCTTTTACCGCATTTATGAATTAAGAGCTTGTTTGAGCTATTGTTATACTCTCTATATTACCTATTTGTAAATATTACTTGCTTTATTGATTATTATATCCTTTATAGAAATGTATATTTATATCCAGTATACAGGAACTTTTGCAAGACGTATTTAATTTCCATTTAAAGTGGTCTTCAGATAGAAACATAATGCCTACAAAAATGTTTGTCAGGAGGGCGAGAACGTATTTATAAATATATATATGCATGACTGCATCATAATTAAAGCAATGAGATTTCATTTGTTGTTATATATACATACTCTGTTTTATGCAACAGTTATCAAAATTAACAATAAAATTAAGCTCGCGATTGCTAAAATTGGCCATTTTTGCGATATTAAAAAAAAAAATGCTCACAAATTGAAAATCGTTTATATATATACATTAGAAAATGATAATATGGGGGGGGGGGTAAACATTTATTAGATGTTAAAACTATCACGAAATATAAAAAGTTTTTTTCTTACCTTTTCTAATGCTATTCCAAATACGACAACGCTACACACTAATACTATTATGACTTCAATCTTCATATTTATCAAAAAGTTAATATATATATTCTGAAAAATAATAATAAAGTCTGATATAAATAGAAATTTGCAGTGACAACTGAATCCAAATTAAAAGGTTTTTAAATAAAAGTGGACGAACTAATTGAATAATATGACGAATTAATTAATGTACATACAATTCTTACTTGTTCTTCTTGCCTTCGCTAACTAAAAGACAACCACGCTTGATTATATATACATTTGCCGGATATATGCAAATGAGTAAATAAATAATATATATGTTTATACAAATGTTTATTACGTGGTTCATTAGCGTATTCTGTAGAGAAAAGTGAAAACTTGACAACTTAACAGTTTGAATAATTAAGTATTTTCTTTTTACGCCCACTATTTTGTATAATCTCAGCTTTAGGATGTGATATTAATTAGATACAATTGATAAAATGTATCTAATGATGAATAAATAAATAGAAATTAACTTTTTATTCATTAACTTTTAATAGTAACAGTAAACAATGAGTTTTGCATCATATAATTCATTAAATTTAGTTGTCAAACCATCTTTTCACATTATTTTTTATTATTTTACTGATCTTTTGAAACTTTTTTAAACTTAATTTTTGCCTTTCATTTTGTACATCTCTGCGTATATGCATTTGGAATTGTTTTCTCAAAAATTCTACTTGTCATCTAACTATGGTTATTATTCCTGTTTTCTTTGTGTATTTTAATCATTAAAGTCATCATCGATGTTTAATATTAATTATATAGCTAAGCAAAGTAAAAGCAAGTGAATAATTATTATCTTTTGTGAGTCTTAGCGTGAATGTTTGAAGAAGAAATTAAAAGCATGGACACTGTTAAGACTCACAATTAGGGTATCAATTGTATGAAGAATGAATATATACATTAATTGAGGAACAGAAAAATGATTATCACCTAAATTATTTTATGAAGAAATCTATTTAAGATGACGACGATAGTTTAATAAAACAGATTTTCTTACAAATATACATATGGACACATGCTCATATATCAAAAATGTAAATGGTACTCGTGATAGAATGAGTGAGAATCACATTGGTTTCTTTCAGTAGCATCTAAAGTGTTTTGGCTGTTTTATTACTAATAATAAATAGTCTTTGTAAGATCAAATTATACCAAATCATTATTAATTTTTATTATCACAAATTTTACAGTCTACATTACAAATATCAAAACAATAATATGAAGGTTAATGTTAAACTACTAAGTTATATTCATTTCTAAAAAAATCATTCAATAGCATTTTCAACAATGTATTAACTTTAAAAAGTATTATTATTATTATTATTATTATTATTATTAATAATAATAATAATAAACACTTAATAACAATATTCAATTACTATTGAGGTTTGATACTCAGAATTTTAAAAATTCTTGTATATTTTAAACTATGGTTCAATGGTTTAAAACTCCTATAACTTAGATCAGAGATAGGCAATTGTTTTGGCTTGGGGTCTGCAAAGATTGGTGGAGGGCTGCATCGAGAGACACTTTGTGGAAGTGAAGGTTAGCGGAGGGCCGCACCTTTTTTCATGACACAATAAACACACTACTTTATTCCCTGTATTACCAAAGAAATATTTGTTTGTCCATTCTTCATTAAACACATAATATTCATTACCAATTTTACATTTTTTTCGGAGCATTCATAGTTTCACTAAAGTTGGAAATGTATATATTTGCTAATGCAAAGACAAAATTGAAATTAACCAGATCAACTGGAAAAGCACTGCACATCGTATCTACACTGCACATGTGTGTTGATGTGACCTTCCTAACGGAAAATATAAGATGAATATTCAGTCATGCAACAGGAAGAAAATCTCAGTCCAAGGTGGATTTTTCTGATTGTCTTGGCAGGCTGCATAAAAACTCTTAGCAGGCCACATGTGGCCCTCAGGCCACTTTTTCCACCCCTGACTTAGATCATACATTGCCATTCTATCACTGGACCAAACCGTACAAGACAATGTGGTAGCTGATATAAAAGTATTTGCATATAGAAACTTTCTCCTCTTATTTTTTCCTGTTTTGATTTATTTTGAAACTAAACTTTCGGCCTAGATTTTTATATTTTTCTAGTGCATGCATCATTTCTAGTGAAACAAAACAGATTATTTATACAGCATACAAATAAACATTAAAGTGAAAAACAATTATACGAATAATTTTGTCTCTTACAAATAACATAATATGTTTTAACAATAAATAAACTATTAACATAATTAGCGTCACTACTTATTCTTTGCATACAAATCATACATTGAAATACCGATAACCATAAGTAATTTTATTAAAAAACAACTATTATAAATATCTGTCCGAATTGAAAAAAAATTAGTAACTAAATTATCATTATTAATATAATCGCCTTTTTTTCAGCATTTAAGTCATAAAGTGATTTTAATATTTTTTTAAAATAAATGTGACATTTTAAGCCACTGAACATCACATGATCGCCATTTCTTATGATTGCTCATAACTGTTATTAAAACAAGCAAAACTCTCCATACAGAAGTACTACTCAGTGCAAGCCAGAAGAATCAATGGATGCCAGAAGGCTTATGCATAAAATTCCTATCTAGTGCTTACTCATCCAATATCCCCAATCCTAAGATCTAGGTGCAGTGCTCTCAGATCCAAGGCTTCTCACTGACGAAAGCCACAAGCTAGAACTAATCTGGGGATATTCAATGAGTAGGCACTAGATAGGGATTTTATGCACAAGCCTTCTGGTATCCATTGAATACTCTGGTTTGCATTGAGTGGCACTACTGTATGGAGAGTTTTTCCTGTCTGAATTTGACATTTTCAGACAGTTACAGAAATAAATTTAAATATGGAAACTTTTTTTTAATCGTGTAATAAATGAGTTTATGGTTATAATGAAACATAGTAATAGATATTTGATTTATATAGCTAGCAACTGAATTGGAAAAGATTGTGAATATAAAAAAAAAAAAAAGAAAGAAAGAATTAAGATACATTTCTAAAACTTTTCATCATCGTTTAACTTATTATTATAGAAAAAAATGTTACATTGTAAAAGAAAGCAAAGAAAATTTAAAAAACAAACAACACATTGTGTAAAGTAAATAAGTAGATTCACATTTTAACGGTTGTTACTACGCTTCTAATTAAGATCTTGCATGCTGGTCCAGTTAAAATCATTTATTATTGCTATCAAGTTTCTTTTTGAAATAATTCCAGGACTAATTGTTAATAGAAAATTTCAATAAAATTATCAATTTGTATTATTATAATAACGTGAAAGCTAAACACCTTCAAACAGATACGCTTTAAACATGCTTACGTGACAGCCAATCAGATGGAATAATGACATCACATGGGACTCTCAATTCTAAAGCACAAGCCAGAACTATTAGAAAAAGATGGGACCCCCATCTTAATCTATGCCTCAATTTTATTATTATTATTATTATTACTACTACTACTACTACTACTACTTCTGTATGTGAATCTACATGGTGTGAAGTTTATATGGATCATAATTTTAAATGTATATCGGGAAATATTTATTTTAAACCTAATATCTCACTTTTAGAGCTTGATTACTTCTTGACAGCACTTGAAGATTTTTTGATTAGATATAATATTATCATTGTTGATGATTTGAATATTCCTGATTTATTTAAGGGTAAGATTATTACGCATTATTCTTTATTATCTCAGAAAGCTTTAAGAATGCTTAGATTTTGCAAATTTTTTGGGCTTCAACAATATAACCCTGTTGTTAATAATTTTCAGCGTACTTTAGATTGTGTTCTTTGTAATGTACCAATAGTTAGTAATTTTCACTTTGTCCCTGTTTCTTTTCCAATTGATGTTCATCATCCACCTATCGAATTTTATATTAAAATATGTTATTCTAAAATTACTCATTCTAATGTTGTAAAAAGGGGTTATGGGAGGGGTAATGATGTTGATCTTTGTAGAAAAATGTCTGAAGTTGATTGGAATAATATGTACTCAATTAATGATGTGAATTCTTGCTTGGATTATTTTTTGAAAATTTTTAATGGTTTTATTGATGTATATATTCCTAATAAATTGTCGTTTAACAAAGGTTATCCTCCTTGGTTTTCATATACTCTTATTAAGATTATTAAAAGGAAATCTTACCATCATAGACTCTATTTTAAGACACAGAATATAATTTATTATAATAACTTTATCAATTTTAGAAGATTGGCTAAATATATCTATAAATGAGATTTACAAGAGTATATAAAAAAAATTGAAATTAATATTTCTTCTAACCCTAGAGAATTCTGGAATTTTGTTAATAATTCAGGCTTGGGTAAGAAAAAGGTTCAAATGACTCATGGTTCTGCATTAAATGCAGATGAATTTTCTAAACATTTTGCAAAGTTATACTTTTCACAACATGGGATTGATTTTAAAATCACATTTCCTGGAAATTTGTCTAGTGCTAAATGTACAATTGATCATATCTCTAGAGAAGATGTTATTGTAGCTATTAGGAGGCTTAAGAGTCACTCTAGTTTAGGATATGATAATATTCCTTCTTTTATTTATAAGGGGTTAGCCGAATTTATTGCAGTACCTCTTGCCTTTATTTTTAATCTGTCTCTTAATTCTTGTACTTTTCCTAGTGTTTTGAAAAGTGCTAAAATGGTCCAATCTTCAAAAATGGTGATCGAAATTGTGTTTCTAATTATAGACCGATTTCTGTTCTGCCTACCATTGCACGAATTTTTGAGAGATGTATTTATAATAAAATTATTTCAGATGTGGGTAAGATAATTTCTTCTTTTCAACATGGTTTTATTCCTAATAGATCAATTGATAGTAATCTTCTGACAATTTATGATCATATAGCTCATGCTATTGAAGATTGTCAAAGACTAGATGTTATTTATTTCGATTTATCAAAAGCCTTTGATAAAGTTGATCACAGTGTCTTACTTCATAAATTACATAAAATAGGTTTCTCTAATAAACTTGTATATTGGTTTCAATCATTTCTGTGTAGTCATACAGCATATATTAAATTCAATAATAAAGTTTCATTTAAATTTGAAGGCAATTTAGGTGTTCCTCAGGGTAGTATTTTAGCACCCATGCTGTTTAATGTTTATGTTAATGATCTTAAGGATTGCTTGAGATATTCTTTTCTGTTAAGCTATGCTGATGACTGTAAGATTTTTAGAAGAATTATGTCAGTTAACGATTGTGTTCTCCTTCAGAAGGATATTGATAACTTTAGTGCTTGGTGTGAGTCAAAATAATATGACAGTTAATTTTGATAAATGTTCCTTTATTTCTTATTCCAAAAAATCTGAAGTTTTACAATTTTGTTATTATATCAATTCTCATAAAATTATTTCAGTTAAATGCCAAAAAGATCTTGGAATTATGTTTTCTTGTAATGGATCTTTTACTCCTCATCTTGAAATGATTGTTGGTAAGGCTTTTAAGGTTATGGGTGCCATTCTTAGACATGGTTATTAGTTCAGTAATGATACTAAACGGAAATTGTTTTTTTCATTGGTTCTTCCTATTATTGAATATGGTTCAATAATTTGGAACCCTAGTTCTTTGCAAGAATGTAACTTGTTGCAGTCTATTTCAAAGAAGTTTTTCAAATATGTTTTTTGGGAGGGTAAAATGATTAATCTTTCATCAAGACGAAAGTATAGGGATTTGAAATATTTTTATAAAATTATTAATAAACAAGTTATTTTATCAGATATAGTTTCAACTATCTCAATTAGGTCTTTGAGTTATGATACTAGGTCTAGTTGTGTATATCAGATTCAAACATGTTGTTCTAATATTCTTAAATTTTCCTTTTTATTTAGGTTACCCTCTTTATATAATCAGATTGGGAGTTACCTTAATCTGTGTGACATTGATTATAAGAAATTTTGTAATCTTATTAAACTGAAATATTATGTTTGATTTTGTCTTTTAAATTTTACTTTATTATGTATACATTTATATTTTCATTTTATGTTATATGTTTTATTTTCACTTTTATTGTATGTGCAAGCTGTAATTGGCTTTATGCTGTTGTTTAGCACTTAAATAAATGAATTGAATTGAATTGAATTGAATTGAATTATTATTATTATTATTATTATTATTATTATTATTATTATTATTATTATTATTATTATTATTATTATTATTATTATTATTATTATTATTATTATTATTATTATTATTATTATTATTATTATTATTATTATTATTATTATTATTATTATTATTATTATTATTATTATTATTATTATTATTATTATTATTATTATTATTATTATTATTATTATTATTATTATTATTATTATTATTATTATTATTATTATTATTATTATTATTATTATTATTATTATTATTATTATTATTATTATTATTATTATTATTATTATTATTATTATTATTATTATTATTATTATTATTATTATTATTATTATTATTATTATTATTATTATTATTATTATTATTATTATTATTATTATTATTATTATTATTATTATTATTATTATTATTATTATTATTATTATTATTATTATTATTATTATTATTGATGCTTCATGAAACGGGAAAAAAAAATCATCTTTTATTCCTTTATAAATAAATCTATAATTACAAAATTTAAAAAAAAAGTTTTTTTTCCAAAAAATAAAAATATGAATAGATTTACAAAATAATATAATGGGCACTCTAATAATAAGAATTTTTATTTTATGCATGTAATTTTTCCATAGATTGTTTTACTGCTATTTCATATTCCTTATCCAGGAGATCATTATCTCGGGTTAGTGATTGGCTTATAAAACATAAACGCGGAATATCTTCTGACTGAACCGAGGATATTTATAGACTGTCAATTTTGGACCATTAAACCTTTCTTTAGTTTTTTTTTATCGATTACATAATTCCTGAACTAAAGATTACTAGGCTAAGGAAAAAATACTAATCCGAAAATCGTCTAACATTTGTAAATATGTTATCAATGACAAAATGTTGTCGACTATTGATGACTACTACTCTTGGCAATAAAACCACAACTTGTCAAGCATTGGTGGCCCGGGTTTGCGGGATCGCTTCCTGGCGGATGCTTTGACACATGAGAGAAAAAAAACCACAACTTTTTCTTTTAATGAAATCTATTAATATTGAATAATCATAATCAAAGAGTTACTTTTCGAGGGCGAGGGGAGGGAGTCATAAAAAGTTTGTGTAGCAGAAGTTATCGATTGAGTTACAATCCATAGACCTTGAGTTCAGGACTACAATTTTACCACTGCATTAAACCAACAGAGTATTTTGACAGTGAATATTTTAATAAATCTTAACACATTCTATTGAAAATATTTTCAGGGTTGAATTTCCTTATTTAAAACTTATACGTGTGAATTTAACGTTAAATGATAACCTTAATTGCTTTTAAGATATACTTTTATATATAATTATAGGGGATTTGAGCCCATACTTTAATGCTCCCTTATCCAGTCTATCTCATGGAACCGATAGACATGACCCCAACTCATGTGAAAAAGATAATTCATCTCCAATATACATATTGAAAAAATAAATGATATCCAATATACATATTTCATGCTGAAATACCTATTTTGCAGATCATTTATCTTTTTCACATGTGTGTGGTTATGTGTATTGGTTCTATGAGATAGATTGGATAGCTGAAGGGAACCTGAAAGTCTGTGTTCAAATCTCTTACATCTAAACTCCAAGAATATAAAGTATATCTGTATTTATTGTATTTCTGTATTTAAGGGAGGAGTGAAGCATAAACAGATTTAAATATCCTTTTGCAAAATACGAAAAAAAAAAGCATTATTCAAACACGTTTTTAATTTTTCATCTTTGTATTACTGTCTGACTAAAAATAGTAAAATACACATCTTATTGCCCAATATTAAATAGATTTCTGAATGGGTAAAAACTGTTTGCCTATAGGAAATTTCTATGACTTGAATGGAACTTGAAAAAAAATGTACCCAATCTAAACTAAAACCCAAGTTACATGCATAAAAATGGATGTGATATCTCTATGACATTAAGACTTTTTATATCATCATCATCAATCATTATCAATCCACTGCAGGATGAAGGTCTCTCCAAGTTCAATCCATCTTCTCTGATCTTTAGGGTTTTTTTTCCACATCACCCCTGCACATTTTCTTATTTCATCCATCCATCTCACATGTGGTCTCTTTCTGGGTCTTTTACAATCTCTTGGAATCCAGTTTAAGATTTCAATTGTCCATCTATTATCATTTCTTCTAGCAATATGTCCAGCCCAACTCCATTTTAATCTTTTAATTTTTTCAATGAGGTCAGTAACACATATTTGTTCTCTTACCCATACATTGCGTTTTCAATCTTTTCTTGTTACTCCCAACATGCATCTCTCTATACCTCTTTGAGTGGTCTGAAGTCTCTGGATTGCTCTTCTATTAAGTGTCCAAGTCTCAGATCCATAAGTAAGAACTGGTAACACACATTTGTTAAAAACCTTCCTTTTCAAACACATAGGCATATTTCTTGTTAGTATCAAGTTATTTCTACTAAAAGCACTCCAACCAAATTCAATTCTATGATTAATTTCATCCATTATGTTTCCATCTGTATTAATAATCTGACCAAGGTATTTGTGACTGTTAATTTCTTCTAATTCATCATAATCAATTTTTATTTTCATATTTTGAGCAAATCGATTAAACATTACTTTAGACTTTTTAACATTTATCTTTAGTCCTACTTTCCTACTTTCATCTGATAACTCCTGCAACTCTGAAGCATTATTAGCAAAAACCATTACATCATCTGCAAAATCTAAATGGACTTAAATAATCTGCATTTACTTTCACTCCTTTAGTTTCCCATTTTAATCCACAAAATACTTCTTGCAGCACTGCTGTAAAAAGTTTTGGAGATATGGAGTCACCTTATAATATACCCTTCTCAGTGTTGACTTTTTCAGTATCATTATATAATCTAATTGTTGCTGATGCATTTTTATAAATAGTCTTTAAAATATGACAATATCCTGGATCTATACTTTGATGATCCATGCTTTAATCACTGAAGAAATAAATGTTTACAGAATCAAATGCCTTTTCATAATCTATAAATCCAAAACATAATGGCAACTCATATTCATTTGTTCTTTCTATAACTTCTCTCAATACCTGGATATGATCTACTGTACTAAAACCACTTTTAAATCCAATGTTCTCTGTAGATGAGTTGTAATTATGTTGGTAAAAATTTTGTATAAAACTGATAAAAGGCTCATAGGTCTGTAATTTTTAATATCTTCTTTATCATCTTTTTTAAATATTAATATCATTACAGCATTCTTTCAATCATCTGGTTCATCTTTATCATTTAGACTTTTGGTATATAACTTTGCTAAAAAAAATTCTATTTCTTCACCTGCTTCTTTTAATATATCAATTATAATTCCATCATTACATTGCCTTTCCTTTCTTCATACCTTTAATTGCATGTCTCACTTCTTCATTTAAAATTCTGGGCAATTCGGAAGATGTGATAAATATAGAAGGTATTTGTGTTTTATTACTATATAATTCTTGATAAAAGTCTTTTACCTATTTCATGATGTCATCTCTTTTTTTAGTAATAATTCCACCTTTTTTTCTTTTGCAGATATAAATTTCCTACCAATACCAAAATGTTGTTTTACGTTCTTGAGACTTTTATTTTCTTCTACAGCTTTTCTTGCTCGGTCACAGTTATACTCTTTTATATCATTTTCAACTCTTTTTTGTACCATTTTACAAAATTTGAGATATTCAATCCTTTTTAATGCATTATTTTTGTATATCTTCATATTCCTTCTTTTCTTTATAAATTCTCTAGTCTCAGTACAAATTTTATTGATCAATTGCTGCTTTTTTCTACCAGCTATCTTTGTTGCAGTTTTTAAAAGGGTAACCATTATTATCATATTAATTTCATTCAAATCTGAATCATGTTCAAAATCTATTAATACTTGAAACCGATTTGTAAGTTCTAATTTAAATTCATTAGAATGTTTCTGAAGATTAGGAATATCAAGTGTAAATATTGTTTTTCTTAATAATTTTTGTCTCTCTAGTTTTGCATTAACACTATCTTACATCTTACTAATCGATGATCATTTCCTGTATTAAATTTATTGAGAACATTACAATTTTGAAATATGTATTTTCTGTTAGTCAAAATATAATTAAATTCTGCTGTACTTATATTTGAATGCTTCCATGTCCATTTCCTTTTAACATTTTTCTCAAAAAAAAGAATTCATAATAGAAAGTTTTTCTTTTTCTGCAAACTCTACAAGTCTATGTCCTCTCTCATTTTTATTACCATAACCAAAATTACCTACAGCACTTTCATCTTTTGTTTACCAATTCTAGCATTAAAGTCTTCCATAATAATTTTAAAATGTTGTTTACTTTCATCAAAAGCCTTTTGTACATCTATATAAAAATCTTCTATTACTTCATCACTATGAGAACTTCTTTGGGGTATAAACCTAACTTATCTGCATTTTGTATCTGTTATTAAGTTGTAATTATTATTAAGTGTAGCAGTTATTTTCATATTAATATCATTCAAATCTGAATAATGTTTAAAATCTACTAATACTTGAAACCGATTTGTAAGTTCTAATTTAAATTCATTAGAATGTTTCTGAAGATTAGGAATATCAACTGTAAATATTGTTTTTCTTAATAATTTTTGTCTCTCTAGTTTTGCTTTAACACGTATCTTACATCTTACTAATCAATGATTACTTCCTGTATTAAATTCATTGAGAACATTACAATCTTGAAATACGTTATAACGATCGAAATGAAAGTGAAGATCGAATCTAACCGCAAAAACAATATCTGCAACTACCAGGGCGCCATCTAGGCATTTGAGCCTAGAAAAATTTATAAAGTAGGCAGATACGCGCTGTTAAGATTCCACTTTATTTAAATATTCTGATCGTTAGCCCAAGTCACTAGCTCAGTGGAAACGCAGAGATAAAAATCTATATCTTAATTTATATCTTAAATATAAATAAATAAAAGCCACTGCCAGAAATTAACACATAAAAATATTTATTTATGCACATATAAAATCATTCTAAATTCGAGGAATAGGTTTAACATTTTTAGATTTTTATATTACTCTTTAATTGTACATTTACATAAATTTCAATGAGTTTAATATTTTATTTAGATGGTCAAGTATGAATAGACTACATAGATTTGCATTTGAAAATAAAACATTCTATCCCTATTTAACCTTAGGCTAAAATTCGCAGTCAAACTGGCATCAATCCATCCGATACATTTATGCATTCAATGTAGCATGAAAATACAACAGCACAAATATACTATACTGTCAGGAATGGAAATCTGAACAGTATAGTTAGAGAAAACATTGACTCTTGTCCAATACAGGAATATGATGTCTGTATAGCAAGAAGAACAATAAAATAAAAACTCCATAGGAAGGGACCGTGATCCTTTTTGCCGACTTACAATCCCATCCATAGGCAAAGGGTTGGTGCGGTGTATTCAGCGATTCTGCACATAGCGAAACTTATACTACATCTACTAATTACACAAATGTATCCAATCCATTGACCCAATTCAACAACGACATAAATAACCTAAGATTACCCTCCCCTAATATAACTGTACAAATCTATATAGCCATTCACGCCTGACTTAAATTTAACATTTAAATACATTCGCACAAATGCATTTTATAAAATTTGTTTTAAAATGTTGAGTACAGATCAGCTGCACAGATTCCATGGTCAAAAACATTCCAAATTCAACACAACCGATCAAAATATAAAGTCCTCGATAAACGTCACTTGCATAGGGAATATACAAATCCCATTAGCATTCATCGTAAGATGCTTGCAGTGATATCGTTGACATATATTCTAATCGAATGTGAAAACCACAACATTATCAACCGCTAACGAATCTATGCAACGTCTATACCCAACCTAAATTTCATCATTTAAAATTTAAACAACAAATAATTAAGAGAGAAAAAAAAATGGAAATGATTTTTATCAATCGGAAAACATATAAAATTAAACATTATTAATTGATTTTAAACTTAAAAGTCAGATAGAAGTTCATAAGCTTGAACGAAAGTTCTTAGTTATTTTTAAATTTAGAGTTCATGTCAATATAGCTTACAGTAGAAAAGTCCAGGTTCCTGTTTTTAATTCCCACGACGTCTCCATTGGAAGATAATGTTCTGGAGGTAGCATTAGCTGGTTCCATTCTTGTATCACAGTCTTTTCATTTTATATTTTTTTTAAAACAAACAAAAAAAATGAGAGAGAACGGCAAGTGCGTCCTACCGTTCTCATCCAATCAAGTCCGAAAAAACTGTCTGGAACTCAATATTTCTCTTTTTATAGTAAATCTCCAGATTGAATGAACAAAGACGTCACTAATCCAAATTTTCGTTCGGGTCCGGGCTGAGGCTTGGTGCTTCCATTGGTTAAGCTAATTTCTTTTTATTTTCTTATCTATCTTTCATTAGATCATTTTAATTATACAAGAGCCCGAAGCTAGCTTGCTTTTCAAACAATTTATAAACAATCATTTCCATTTACAGATTACATTAATTAATACCTGTTTTTATTTTTAAATCTTGTACTTTTTTATAAAAAAAGTACGTTCAAATACTTATTTGTTTTTTTTAAAAAAAATATTTTTAAAGTTTGGCCTCTGTGCAAATGTATATACGTTTAACAATATTTTAATTTTAGCGTTTAGTTTTTTACTTTTATTTGCGAACTTTTAAGTTTTTATTTTAAATAAATGTAACGACATATTTATATATCGTTACAATGTATTTTCTGTTAGTCAAAATATAATCCAATTCTGCTGTACCTTCATTTAGATGCTTTTATGTCCATTTACTTTTAACATTTTTTTCAAAACAAGAATTCATAATATAAAGTTTTTATTTTTATCCAAACTCCACAAGTCTATGTCATCTCTCATTTCTATTACCATAACCAAAATTACCTACAGCAATTTCATCTTTTATTTGTTTACCAATTCTAGCATTAAAGTCTGCCATAACAATTTTAAAATGTTGTTTACTCTTGTCAAAAGCCTTTTGTACATCCATATAAAAATCTTCTACTATTTCATCATTATGAGAACTTGTTGGGGCATAAACCTGAATTATCTGCATTTGGTATCTGTTATTATGTTATATAACTAATCATGCCATTCTGTCCGATATACCATCAATCTCCTCAATGTTGTTTTTTCACTTTTTATTTATAATGAATCCTACTCCACTTGTATTTCCAATATTTGTGCCTTTATAATAGAGTACATGTCGACTTTTTAAATCAATTGTCTCTTCACATTTTCTTCTACCTTCACAAAGTTCAATAATGTCCCATTTAATATAAGACAGTTCTTCTAATTCTTGTAATCTTCCTTTACTTGAAAGTGATCTGCAGTTGTAAGTACCTAAATAAAAAGTCATCATCAAATGGCAGCTTGGGTCCACGATCAGGGGATTCTTAGCAACCTCCGCCTTCGACCACCAACTGCTGCCTTGGTTGATGACTTTACAGCCTCCTGGGAATAAGGGCCATGATTTATTTGTGTCTGTCATAATTGTATATATGTATTGGAAAAATATTTATCATTTACACAAGCATTTATTCCTCCTTATCAGGCAACTGAGAAGAAAGATACCATGGTGTTTCTTGATCTTAAACTCGGAGGTAAAAGCCAATAAACTCACCATGCTGGCTAATGCGTGTTGGTGAGCAGCCCATACATGTTCATATAATATATGAATAATCACATAGTAATAACAGCTGCAATGACAAGAACGTATGGAATGGACATTAGTAATTTGCCCTGTTCGGTTCCTTTAAGGCCTCCAAGAGGAATCAAAGGGTCTCTTTTCAGTTAATAGCAAACTCCTTTCTGCAGCCACTTTTTATATGTGTCTTATATAATCAATATTTCTATTAGTCTCTTAAGTCTAACTCACTTTAGACCACAACTTTTTTATGTATTTTATTAATTTAATTTTTGTGATTATGTAATATGTTTTAATCATTTTGTTTTTTCTTGATTTTCTTCTATTTATTTTTTAATGGTAATTACAAAATGTCAGTAAATAAGCATAATACAGAAGGAAAAAAATATTGTACACAAAATTAAGATGTATTATATATCATTAATAATTAATATGGATATCAAATATATGTAATAAAATGAAATAAGTTGAAACTTATAAATAGCAATTTTTTATTATGACGATGGTGAAATTGTCATAAGTAAGAAAATTTAAATGCTACGTATTCTTAGCACCAAAAGTATTTTATGCACCATGTACAAATTTAAAAAGGAAAATAACAAACAATATTTAATAGATTTAATCCACATAATGCAACAGTTTTGCTACATGCTCTAAAAACTATATGGATAATTAGATATGAAATGATTTTTGATAATAAAAAATATAATTGGTTAAAAAAACTAGATAATGATTGGAATAAATATTTTAATAACTGTATCAGATACATCCTCCAAAAAATAACAAAAATTTGGGTAAGCAGTGGTCTGTTTTCATGTGAATTATAGAAATAATATAAAAATTTTAAAAAGTATTAATTTAAAGAAGAAACAATACTTACATATTAGTCCTGCAATGCGTTTTCACATTTGTGATAAATATCTAACCTTGTGATCCTGTCAAATAAACCCTGCAATCTCATCTGATCTCATCCCAAAAATGATAAATTTATTCATTTATTGTCTAGGTTTTGTTTGGACAAGTTCTTCTCAGTGTTTTTCACTTCAGTGCTGATTTATTTATTTATCTATTTCATATGTCATAGAATCTGCCGGGATGTGAACCCACAACAACCATCTGCAACCAACTGCTTGCTTGTTTTTTCCAATTTTCTGATTAATATTACAATTTTTTTTAAACAGTATAAAATGGTAAACATTTGGACTTTACCCACCACTGAGATCAATGCAGTCAAGTACATCCACACTTGGGTCAAGCAATGGCATTGTAATGCTCAAGGATGGCATGTGATTGGAGAGTTCCAGAATTTCATTTTTGACAGTGGTCTGATTTATTTACAGCTGGGTTCACAAATTAACATCCATAGAATGGGGAAAAACAGATCTTGATTTAATAGAGAAAAACATAAAATAAAATTAGAGGCCCTAATTAAATCAGTGAAATTGATGAGAGTCTTTTGCACAAAAAAAGTAATTATAATATAATCAGGCTTGGCCACTTGATGGCATTGTTGGCAGTCAAAAACAATACAATGTACATTTTACGGGGCCATGTGATTTTTAAATTGCTGTTTTTTTTTGGTTATTAATTTATTGATTGCTATAACTTTTTTCATGCCTTTTTAATTTTGTATTTAGTAAATGACAACCTTTTTTTTTATTTTTAAATCGCTGTTTTTGGACAAATTATCATCATTCCTCCTTTTTAGTTATTAATTGATTGATTGCTAGAACTTTTTTTGTGATGTCTATTTAGCGATGTCTTTTGCTTAATTATTGCTTTCTACATAACAAAACAACTGTGTAGGGTTAGGTTTAGGGTTAGTTTTAGGGTTAGTTTAGGGTTAGTTTTAGGGTTAGGTCTAGAGTTAGTTTTAGGGTTAGTTTAAGGGTTAGTGTTCTGTTGTTTGTAATTCTAAAATAAAAAATATCAAAATCGTAACCGTAGTCAGACAAAAGACAGAAATTCAAACTTTTTTAAACAACAACAAACACATATAAATGTCTTCTTTACTTATTAAACATGTTTATAATATGTGCTTTCTATGAAATTTACAAAAAATCGTGAATATTTTTATTGGACAGCAGAAATACTCGGCTTCTGTTTTCGGCAACTGTGGAAAAAGTTACGCGATCGCCAGCCATTTTATGAACTATGTGGTATTTCACGTGAAATGAGATTTCACACGCGAACTCAGCCAAATTCTGTTGACGTACCCTCGGCAAGCTTTTACACATTACACCTTTTCTAAATAAGGGTGTGGCCATTTGGAAAATTACTATAAAGTCAGGTTTCTTAAATTAATTACAAATACAAAGATTGTGTAATGTATATTGTAAAAATTTGACTAATCAAACTATACACACATATATATCAAACTGTACATGAAAGATAAGTGTGTGTCACGAAGCAGAAATAGGCCATATTATTTCTGCATTATGTCATCATCAATGGCCTTCTAATGGCTAAGACAAACATTAGATGTTTTCTATAGCTGTAAGTCAGGCTTTGTAAATGGCATTTGTTAGGTGTTTTGGCGAGCCAGAATGCCATCAAGTGGCCAAGCCCGATTAGGTTATAAGTACCCAAAAAAGAAAAAAATGGATGAATTCTTCTGAAACAGTGGATGTTTGATATGAAATAAAATAGATAAAAGAAAGGGATAATTAAACTAGATTAAAAAATAAAAAGTCTTGAATAGAGCCAAACAAATAAATGTATATAAACTCTGCAGATCTTAAAAGTTTAGATTATAGTGGAAATAAATTCCTAAGATAAACGACTTGTTAGTATTCAAAAATTAGACAGTTAAGAGAATACCATTGTACAATAATTATTGATTTATGGGCAGATAATGAAACTCTAATTTTTATAATGGTTAAATTGTTCAAGTAAAATTAAAAAATAAAAGGCAAGAGAAGACCCCCACCCCCAGATTATGTGGTAAAATAAAATTAATTATTCCAGAAAATGGAGAGAAAAAAGAAGACAACAGAACAAAAGACAGAGGATGTATAAAAAGTTAGAGGAAAAGTACTGGGCATCTTTATGCTGCTACCTGTAAGATGAATCCACGAGCATCATCACAGTGAAGATCACCAGTGGTGGACTGCATTCCCAGGATCTTGTCTCCTGTAGGTGACCAAGCTGATTAGGACTTTAGCAGATCAGCCTGGTCTTATCATTATTTATGAAACACCTTGAGGCCCATTGAGGGTTTTATTTTTTTTTGTATAAAAGCATAGTCTGTATAGTGAAGGTGAAGTACGCTGTTTGTTTAGTGTATGAACATTCTATTTAATTGTTTATTCATTATTTAATCTAGTGAATTTGGTTAGCACAAATTGCAGTCCTGAATGTGTATAGAAGATTTAATTACTTAACTGTTTTAATTTCTAATAAATTATTTAATACTAATACCTATGGTGTTGTCTGTTTACTGTATAGGGTACAGGTTTGCTAGTCATCCAGTCATGGTCATAAACACAGCATACCTTATAAAAATATTTTATCATCTATACAAGATCCCTAATTACAAAAATATCTAATAGATGTCTCTCCAATTTTCACATTACTTCAGTGGTAAGGAGTGGGATAGAAGAATAGATGCATTAATAAAGAATAGGGAGTTGGAGAGATGAAGAACTAATATGAAGAGTAAAACAAGTTTAAATATATATAGAAGTAAATGGAACATTGGGTGTGAGTTAATTTATGATAATAGTAAAAAAAAAGTAGTTTATTGTTTAGGGCTCGAACGGACCTTTAGCAACAAGGGAATATACATCTAAATAGAAAAATATGGGTGATTTAGTCTGCAAGTTGTATGAGGAAGGCATAGAAAATATTAGGCATTACTTCAATGCAAATGGTTGGAAGAAGAAAGGGTACAGATAATGAAGTTATGAAAGATTAAATATGAACAAAGTGATTATCCAGAAAGTGAGTTATTGGTTTTTATGCTAGGTTTGGGAAAAGCTAAGGGGGATTTAGATATGAAGGTCATGGAGTTTGGCAAAGATTATGTTGTGGAAATGGGATGGAGAAGATTATGGGAAAACTTAGGGTGGATAATGGAAAGGGAAGGTAAAGTGGCTAACAGGTTTCTCTAGGCATAGTTGCTGAGAGATTCCTGACTTTGTATAAGGAGAAGTCACAGTGCATCACATCATATCATCTCCACCTTATTAGGTAGTAACAATATATTTCTATAACCATAAAGACAAAAGTAGAAAATAATAATAATCTAACTGACATCATTTTAAATGAAAACACACTATCTGTCTAATAATATAACTTCAAGATATAATCCAAATTTTAGGAGAAATATTTTTTTTAAAATAAACGTTAAAGCAACATTTAAAATTAAAAACCATAACTTAAATTTGTCACATGAAAGATTTATTTTATATACACATTTTATAAAATGTAAATGCTATTATGTATACTCATAAATAATTATTTTAATGAATTTTATTGTAATAATGATCAATTATTAAATTTTATAACAATAATGCTATGAAAAAATCAAACACAATCATAGTGAACTTTGGATATCATTTAACAAGGCAAAACTCTCCATACAGTAGTGCCATCTTGTGCCAACCAGAGTAATCAATGGATGACAGAAGACTTGTGTATAAAATCCCTATCTAGTGCCTACTCATCCAATATCCCCAGACTAATTTCTGGCTTGTGACCTTCATCAGTGAGAAGCCTTGGATCTGAGAGCACTGCACCTAGACCAATATTGTATGAGTAGGCACTAGATAGGGATTTTATAAACAAGCCTTCTGGCATCCATTGATTACTCTGATTGGCACAAAATGGCACTACTGTATGGAGAGTTTTGCCTTGTTTAATGATAATTATGTGCTAGTATGTGATAGTGATCATGTGATATCACTTAACAACAACAACAAAAAAAAGAAAAAAACGACAAGCAGACTGCTAAAAAAAAAAAGGATTCTTTTTTTTTTGTTGTTGTTGTTGTTCTTTGGAAAATTGCATATTACTTTATATATAAACATTATCTACTCAAAGGATAATTTTTTGCTATGAAGATTTTATAATATAAAAAACAGCAAAATGTATTTGATCAGAGTTTACATGTTGAAGAAAAACTTGAAAATATATAACTAGGAAAGAAGTTTCACATCAGCTTTAAACGTTGAGTTTTTAAAGTTAAATCATAACTCAATAACACCTAGAAGGCATTATCCCAGCACTCTAAACGAATTTATTCACCTACAATAAAATTTCAAAATATCCACAATCGAATTAAAGAGCATTTTATATAAGAATACAACATCGTTAAAATCAACTTAAAACCCCATATATGTAACAATGATAAAATTACCTACGAAACAAAACAATATCCGCAATAAAAAGATCGGATACTTTTTTTTCCTTTTCATATGTCATCGCATCGGCCGGAGGCGAACCCGCAACAACCGTCTGCAACCAACTGCTTGCTTGCAAGGCGACTGCGCTGACCTCTCGGCTAGCAACGCTTGATAGATCGGATACTTGCTGGCAAAGAAATTAAAATATCAAAGTTTAACTTCCAAAACTTTATTACAATGTTCGCGATGGAATTATATATATATATTGCCGGGATTTTAATGAATATATTTAATATGTGTGACAATCCTAATGCCTGAGGATTATATTATATCATTCATGGTGGGTTATATTTTCCAGCTATCTTTTAGGAATATACATACAACAGCAGGCTTAAACAAACCTTCCAAAAATATAATAAGTTTAATAGTCCATGCATCTCTATATCTATTGCTAAAGAGTGAAATTATAATATATAGGATCATAGAAAACTAAATAATGAGGATTAAATAAAACTATTAACAACAAAATCACCTAATAATATGTTAAGGATAAATAGTGAACAGTTTTGGATATTTAAATCTCATGAACCCAGTATAAATCAATATGCACTCAATCTTTTAAAATGCTTATGTATGTATAGAAAGCATGTGTTTTATTATTTATTTACCTATGACATTGGTCAAGTGTTTTTATTTATATAATTATTAATATATCATAAGAAACCAGTCAATAGTTAAACAATCCCAATATAGATAATAATTAAGAATTTCAAACTATTGTCAAGGCAGCCTCCTTTTAGCAATAGAGGTGGACATTTTATACTTATGAATAGATGTTTTAGATGTGCATATAAATTGAAGGAAAAACTTGATAATTAGTTCAATTATCATTAAATAATAATTTTAAATTCTACTCAACTTATTTAGATTTCATATCCTCCCAAATCTAAATAGATCATCAGATTTTGTAAATTTTATATACTTACTAAATGAGAGTAATCACAGATTTGCCTTCAATTTTAAATTTGTTATTTGACTAACATCATAAGTGGTTTTATACATTAAATTGGCATCATACATTATATTTTACCAAGAATATTATGAATTATTCTAATTCAACTTTAATAAATTGCTGTTATTCTAATGAATTTTATTTACTTTAATTTAACAAGCTATATGAATAAATGATATGTGGGTACTCTTATCTTTTACATTTATTTAGAACACATAAAAATTAGGATATTATTTTATGAAATCTTATTCTATATATATTTGAGTTAGCATTCCTATGATTTTATATATTTTTTAAACTTATATGGTTTGTATATTAGCAGAAATTTTACCATAGTCATTTATTTTATATAAGTCTAAGTTCAATTTTGTGTATAAATAGACTTTGTTCTTTGGGCACCTTATATATGCACTTGTTATATCCATACCATTACAGTATATATTTAATGTTTATATTTCCAAACTGATATTTTATGCAGTTATAGAAGATTTGAATACAGACTTTCAAGGTCCTTTCAGCTATCCATTCTATCTTATACAACCGAGTACACCTGATCATACACATGTAAAAAAGATAAATGATCTCCAATATATGTATTTCATGCTGAACCAGCACTCATCAGTTGGTCCAGATCATCATCTTTCACACATAATCAATGCTCAGTATTTATTAAGATCACAAATCTTCAAACTTTAATGGATAGGCTTCAATCTTTTCCAACCTCTAACTCTTCACCATCCATATCATTGAAAATCATGGTGGAATACTCAAAGCTCTTGTTGATGCCAATATTATCACCATACACATGTTGACTTTGTCACTCTGATACTTCACATATAGGACTGTAATATGTCCATTTAAATGCACAGGAGCAGGATGGGCAAAATACAGGCTGAATATTTAATATTCAAATATAAGTATACTGTCTATACTAAATTTAATGTAATTAGAAGGCACATAAATGCAGACATTCAAGCTCTTTACAGCTAAGTACTCTATCTTGAATAACTGATACACTCAATTACATACTTCTGAAAAAGATAAATTATCTCCAATATACATATTTCATACTGAACCAGCACTCATCAATTGGTCAGATCACTATCTCCAACATATATATATATATATATATATATATATATATATATATATATATATATATATATATATATATATATATATATATATATATATATATATATATATATTGTAACCTAAATTAAAGTAACTCAACAGAAATATTATTAAAGAGAAATTCAATTGTATATTAAAATATCATTGGACTTGTCAAAAATCCAAATATTATTAAAGTCTCAAATATTCTAATATTCATTGTAACTTAATAAAGATGATCAAACGATCCAAATGTATTAAATAATTAAGAAAAGATTCAAATATAAATCTTGTAACTAATAAACGAAAAGCATTGTAGCTTAAATTAAATTATGAGAAGAATACCTGAGTAGTGGCTATTAAACAAAAAGGTCAGACTGAGTTATCAATCATATTAAGGGTCATTGGATTAAATGAAACATACTTCTATGATTAGATTCCTCAAGATATCACAATATCAATAATTATAAACAAATTATTAATAACAACTATTATAACTCAGGTATATGGAAATCACGTGAGGTGAGTACACTAGTAACTCAATAAAATATCTGCTCAGATATACAGACAGTAGATTTTATCCACTTTCATTTCTTGGTTTGATGTTAAGTGCATATCCAACAAATTCCAAGTGAATATGGTCTAGCAGGGTGCCACTAGATTATTTGAATCTAGACATGGTTATATCTAATAACCTTTCACAGGTACCGGGTTTGAATCCCTTTTTGGTACTTTATTTCTAATAAACATGGAAGATTTTGCTTTTTAGAGCCATATCACTGTATGCACTAATATCTAAGTAAGCATAAAACATCTTTAAACTAAAGTGGAATTCATTAGACACAAATCATTTCTCAGACCTTAGCATAAGGAATGTGTTTCAATATTTTTTATAAGTTTTACTAGCTCAGATTACTATTAATTTAGGATGGCAATTCACTCATCCTTGCATGAAATAGATGATGGAATGGTGGTTATAATATTACTAAGAAATCACTAAATATTATAAAAACAGTATTTATTTATGGCCTTTGAACATTTAAACAGCTCATTAATTAAAACATGATAATGACGATGATGATAATGATAACGATAATGACAATGGTTTCAACCACAGCTTTAGGACTAAGCCTAAACATAAAACCTAATTTTTATAAAGAAATTCATAATTATTGTTAATCTTAGCATATTTAATCATATCTTAAACAACTAATATTCAGCCATTGATGATGAATGATCACACTTGATAAAGACTACTCTTAATGAACTATATATGCCTCGTTTAATAACATAAACTAATATTTATTACTGCATTTCTAACATATACATAAAAATTTCTATATTTACATGAAAATTTATATTAACAATAACAACAATAATCATAATCGACTGTTTTAAAATCATAACATTAAATTTTAAATTCTTCCCCCTTTCCTGTAAATGTATTTCAAAAGTATATTGTATTAAATTGGGTAACCGATTTGTTAAAATGTTCCATCCACAAGAAAAGTATTTCATATAAAAAAATATTCACTCATTGGCACACATACCTTTTAATCTAACATGTAAGTAGAATGACAAAAATAAATGTTAGTAAAATTGGAAAGAGCAAGTTTTAGAAACAAGTTTTAAATTATTTTCTCCCCCTCTCTTCTACCTCTGAAATGCTATACTTTAACTTGAAACAAAATAATCTAATATTTTGTTACTACTTATTACTTCACATTCACTCGCAATTATACACATATAAAAATATTATTATATATGTGCGTGTTTTATCCCATAATAACAACATATTATTTAAAACCAAAATAATAATACAAAAAATTATTTTACACATTAATATTTCATAACTGTAAATTAATAAACAAATAATTTTGATACATTCAAGATCATTTATGGAGCTCAAGGCTATTATTAGTAAGAAATTATTGTTTTAATCGATCTGAATTGTCTTTAAAAGTTCTTTAAATAAAATATACCACTTTATTGCTAAAATTTTATTAAGACTCTGCTATCATAAAGAAAATATATATAAAAAAAAATGTATACTACCAGTTCTTTGTAGCGACTTCTAATGAGTCAAATTTCTCTTGTTTAATGTCTATCTTTGGCAGCAACAATTTCTGTGTTTCTTTGGAATAATCTCTTTCTTAAAGTGTATAATTATTTGATGATGATAATCCTATTGAGGTTATTTGCTTTAGTGGACAATTTGGAAATCTTTATATTAATTTTTCTTCTCTTCCTGTCAAGCATGATTCTTTTAGTGGATGAAATACAGCAGTTGTTTTCACATTTATAAATTTCCTGGGTTTTAAACTCAGTTGCTGGAACAATTAATTGGACTTGATGATTAATATTTATCAGTAGATTAATTCATCTTTCTGATCTTCGAATGCAGGTGAATGTTTTCTTCTTTCTATTTAAAAAACATCTTATTTCTCTGGTCAGTTGAAAGGTGTAGAATATTATTTTTCAGACAAGACATCTTTTCTTTCCTATATGATCTGCAGCTCCACGATGGTCAGGTCTTGATGGGACACATATATAATTTTTCTACCCTGTCATTTCTTATATTTTCAACATTCAAAACTTCATTAAAAAAAATGATTTAAAAAAAAAACTATCTAGCAGAACTAAAAATGTTTGTCTGCTTTAGTTTCAATAATTTTTTAAAAAGTCTCTCTCACAATATATTATAATAACAGTAATCTAATCTAATCTAATCACTCAACTGATTTTCCATTTTCCAGACTGCTTTTATATCCGATTTTTGAGTCAACTCATCCAATTAGACTGATAGTGTGAATTGCTATTTTTGACCAACCCAATAAATCACACACCTGGTTTTCAGACACTTTTGTCTTAAAAAAAATAGACTTAATCCTTTTTCCTTTTTCACGTATATCTGTAATAACTAAAATTGGAGTTTCTTTCCTTTAATCTTAAGATAAGACAATTTCACAATTAGACTTCCCACCAAGCTTAAGCTCCAAAAGTGACAAACAATCATTTATAAAAACAAAATTGCTACAAAAATAGATATCTGATTCAACAGATTTTCCCTTAACACAAAATTGTAAAAAAAAATAATTTGACAGATTTAACCCTTCTTTTTCTTTCAATATTTAATAAATGTAAATTTCTGTATGTAATGTAATGTACACACATATTTTATCATTTCAAATCATTCATAAACTGACATTAAATAATACAATTGCTAGCTTAGTAATTATAACCCTAATATTTAAAATTAAATCCTTAGCTTTTAAATCCCAATTACAATTATAGAAAAGTGAAAATAGAAGTATAGAATAAGATATTAAAATTGATCAAGTATAGGTTAGTTTTAAAGAAAGTTAAAATGTTTAATATCTGAAATTTAATGATGGCTAACATAAATAGCTTTTATAACACACACTGCCTATACATATGCATTATAACATTGCTTTTTAACAGAAAAATTAAATATTGAATAATTTAAATGTGTATATTACCTTTCTATCAACACAAAAACAAATAAAGAATATAATTGATTACCCACTCTCTTTCTGTCTAAAGCTTTTAGAACTGGATCTTGTAGGGTTTGAACTTGGATGCCCTACAGCTTCTTTTTTTATATAAAAAATGTGATGACGATTTTTGTTTTACATTTTTTTACATGCACATTACTATAAATTTAGCTAATGACTAAATTGTAATGGCACTATATATATATATATATATATAGTATATACCAAAATATATGGTTACAATATATATATATATATATATATATATATATTGTAACCATATATTTTGGTATAAAATATAATAATTGATGTAACTGGTATAAAAATTTCTCTGTCTTCTTTTGGTGATTTGATTGGCTTGATTTGCACTTTGAACAGATTATTCTCTTATATTCAAAATAATTTATTAGAGAGAATGGGTAATATTTTGCCTTACTTGTTGTCTATATTATTTTAATAAATTTAAATTGCTTCTTTCCATACACTAATTCATATCAAAATGTTTAACTTTTTAAAAATTTTGACAACACATTAAATTTGGTAAAATATTATTAAAAATAATAATAATTTTTATTTGTTTAAAATGGTCTTAACAATTATTTCCATTGAATTAAAAAAAACCATTTGTTCAACTAAATTTAATTATTAAAAATAAATACAGTAATTACGTATGCGTTTCAATGTAAAAAAGAAAGGAGCGCGAATTAAAAAAAAAGATCATCTGATAGTGTTGCTTTTGGAGGCAGAAAGAAAAGAAAATGGTAAAAGGCAAATGGTGTAAATATGATAAGCTTATTTTAAAATAGTTAACAAGTAAACGGATTACCACAAAGTTTTCTATAAACGTAAAAATAACATAGTGGTATTTAATAATAAGATGAATTGCTAAATTTAAAAGTCTGTTCAAGTCGGCTAGCCAGGTGGATCAAATCGCTAATAATAATTTTCCAATATTACATTTGAAATATGTCGGAGCTTTCCAGTTTAAAAGCAGAATTAATTGCAAGATTTTGGTATGTTTTAAAATATTTATTATTCTACAATTTGGAAAAATTAAATAAGTATTTTAATTACAGAAGTTTTATAAATATGAAAATTTGCTTTTTAAAAAAAGAAGAAGTTTAAATTAAAGTAAAATGTTAAAGTTATTAACATAGTTTAATATTTCCGTTTATAATTTTAATAAAAAATATAGTATTGATTGATATTTAACTTTGCAATGCCAGTAATATATTTGCTAGTTAATTTGTTTACCATTTGGATAATAAAAACAATCTTCAAATAATTAATCAAAGCTATTTTCTAATTTTATTGTCAGTTTGGAATGATCAAATTAATTGCTATAATTAGTATTCCTAGATTTAAGCGTGGATAAATAAATATTAGCATGGATGTGATAAACTTGGAACAGTTTTAATAGAGAAATGTAGAAATTAATAACTTATGAAAAAACATTTTCCTTTAAACTCTGCGTGTCATGTTTGGAATTGTTTCATGTTTATGGAGCCACGTAAAATCGTTAATCTAATAGTGCTTACAATAACTAATACAAATGGATAAAATTACATGTATGGAATTCAACTATAATTGTAGCTATTACTTCGTATATTTATTGTTCGACACATCGTACATGGATTTCACGGATCATATTTGTAGTTATAAAATGCTATACAATTTAATTTGTGATACACACACCTGCTAGAATTCATGTATTGAACTATAAAATGCTATACATTTAATTTATATCACACACACACACCTGTTAGATTTTATGTATTTGATGAATAATGCATTACTTTAATTTTATCGTTATATGAACTTGCATGTGAAGTTCATAAGTTATATTTTATTAAGTTTAAATTAATAGGGGTTGAATAAAATACTTATTCAAGAGAATAGCGCTTGCGAAAAAGCTTGAAAAGTACTAAATGAATTTATGAGATGTATCAATTTTTCATGAAGTATTTTGTGAGTCTTTCCAGATTTCTATTCCTAGACTAATATTACTTATATTATATTACATATGTTTTATTTTAAGCAAGATAAGTTAGTACATTAGTTGTCCTGATTAGTGTAACATTTTATTATGCAAGAACCCACATTTGCTAAAATGTTAGTGTTTTCTGAATGGTCAGAATAACTGAGGAGGATGATTTTGCACTTTAATGTGAAGTAAATAGTAATGTTGTTTTATATAATGTTAAAATGCATTAATCTGTGCCGGTGGTTAATCCGCAGATTACTTAATTGCCATTTTTTTGTATTTTACACTCATTCCTGCGCTGGTGGTTAATCCGCGGAATTGTGTAATTATACTTATTACTTTATGATGGTGTATAAATCCACAAAGCGTTTAGTGTTATTTAATTCCTATGTGTAGATGAATGCATCCACTGGAATATGGTTTTACTTCATAGATATAAGTTGGGCAAAGTATTTTAGTTATTCTGCTAAATCATCTTCTTCCATTTGTAAGTATAATTTATAAGTTAGATCATTAAATTGTAGCAGGACATTCTATTCAAGTTACCTCATAATAATTAACTGTTGGTTGATTATTATTTACCTGAATGTAAGTTTAAATTTTCACTTTATTTATAGCTAAATCCTACATATATAATATTATTTATTATATTATTATAAGTTTACGGTATAGATTTATTGAATCTGGAAATGACATTAGATGTTTCATGAGTTGATCTTGAATTTAGTATAATTTCCTCAATACATTCATTATATCAAATTGAAATATAAGGTATGATTAGGTTTTTAAAAACCGTACCTATGATATGTTATTGAAGAAAGTCGATGGAATTATAATTTATTTATTTTATTTGTTTATTTATGTCTTTAATTATAACATTAGAATTAATTACTTATTATTCATAAATTTGTAAATAAACGTTGATTTATAATTAAACTTACTGTGCCGTTGCTATTTGTCATTCGTAAAATCAGAAATCATAAACCTTGGATAGAGCATACATTGAAGTACATACTATCGTCAACATGATATAAGAGTTTAGTGATATATTGAGAAAACATTTGGATGCTTTTCGTCTTTGGTAGTTTATGATGTGTAAGGTACAATAAAATCCCATTTACCTTTTCCATCATTTTAGCTTTGCGTAGTTGATTCTAGTATACAATATAAATTGATTATTAAACCTGTAAACAGATTTACCAGATAATGACATGATTGAATATATTTACTTAACGTTTTTAAATTGTCATTTGTCAGTATAATAAGAGTCTCAGTGATATAGTAAACTATAAAAAAAGAACCCAAGTATTTATGTTTATTTATTGCAAAGCTTTACCTGGACTAGCATTTGTATTAAAAATCATATAGATGGTTTAAAATTTCATAATCTTATGTAGTTCCACAAATTATACCATCTTGTACATGGTCGGCCATCGGGTCTCATACAATGAAAATCGCAAATTAAGGTTTGAAAGATAATAACATTACATAGTTATAATTTGTTTAATGTATTTTATCATACTACTATGATAGGTCTTCGTGGTACACCCTGGCTGCGATCAAATTAAATCATAAAAAGTTTATGTTATATCATTAGTTTGGTCTGTGGTAAGTTGCTCCAGATGTTGGTTGTGGTCTTTGGTGCATAATATAGATGGCATGATATGCTTTTGGTTACAGCTCTTAATAGCTGACAATGTGCAGCGGGAATTGATCGGTGATCGAGGTTACAATTCTTAGCGCACTTATGTTTTGGTGATATTATGTAGTTGGGACAACAATCGAACGGTTACAATATATATATATATGCAAAACCATAAAACAACACAATACTAGATTAAATCCAAAAATTCCCCAAAATTCTTACCCAACCATGGTTTCATCTACTATAAATAGACTTTCTCAAGTGAAAATCAAACTAAAAGAAAATAACACATATATACAAACAAACCTTCCCATATTTCATTTCAAACTTCATCTTCCCTTGATATCAAAAGAAGTCTTCATAAGATTGATAGCCTCAGAATCAAGAAGTTTTATCATCAAAGGCTTTTTTATTCTTCTTTTTAACTCATTCTTTTCATAAAAAATAACTAAAGCATTGTCAAACAATATTCTATGAACTGTATTCAATTCATGAATATATAAAGCTGAGTTAAGATACCTATGTTTAACTCTACTTATATGAACCTTAACTCTTTCATTAAGGCTAAACTTACTCTGGCCTACATAAAATTTACCACAACTACATGAAATCTTATAAACAATACCAGGAATAGACCTACTATCAATAAACTGTTTTGAACCATTAAGTAACGAATTCAAATCAGAATCTTTCTTCCATGCAACCTTCATTCCACTTAACAAATGACTATTCCTATAAACCAAATTATATGTTGAAGCCTTAAATGGTAAAGACATATAATCATTATCCTTACCAACAAAATTCTTACCATCAAAATCATGACTATAAACATTATTAAATACAACTTTTTTAATAAAATCATGATTGTATGTATATATACATACAATCAGTGCTTATTAAGGATAGCAAATCCTTTCATTTTAATGGATAGGCTTCAATCTAATCCACCCTCCAACTTTTCAACCATGCATATCATTGAAAATCTGATGACAGAACACCCATATGCTTTGTTGATGCCAATATTATTGTCATGCCCTTATTGATTTTATGACACTCTGACCCCTTGTATAAAACTTTGTCCATTTAGGCTGACCGGGCGGCCAGCAAACAGGAATATATAATTAATGTTAACAGACAACAACAAATACATAGTAGTATTAAGACAATTTATTAACACTTAAACAGTTACTAATTAAATCTTCAATATACATATAAGTCACACTTATGCGAGCATAACTTATCAAGTTAAATAACGAATAAAATGTTTCTACGGTTTAGGTAACAAATGTAAATAAAAATGTACTTTACCTTAACTATACAGTCTTTTAAGAAACAACACCTTCGCCCTAGAGGCATTTCATAAAATAATAATAAGATCGGGATGGTCTGCTAAAAGTCCTAATCGGCTTGGTTACCCACGGGAGCCGAGATCCTGCGAATGAAGTCCACCGATGACGATCTTCACTGCAACTTCAATTCCTGGAATCAGCACAACAGACAGCAACCCCAAAAGAGCATACAGGCCTTTTTCTCTAGCTTTTTGTATCCCCCACTGCTTTTGTTTCTTTATCTTTTCTGGAGTAATTTGACTTTTATTTAATTAGTTCTGCTTAAACAATTTAATTATTAATAGATTTAGGATTTGTTATCTGCCCATAAATCAATAGTTATTATACAACAAAAAACCTTTTAATTACGCATAAGTGGAGTTGGGCTGGACATATTGCTAGAAGAAATGATAATAGACGGACAATTGAAATTTTAAACTGGATTCCAAGAGATTGTAAAAGACCCAGAAAGAGACCACATGTGAGATGGATGGATGAAATAAGAAAGTGTGCAGGGGTGATATGGAGAAGAGACGTTAAAGATAGGAAAAGATGGATTGAATTTGGAGAGAGCTTTATCCTGCAATGGATTGATAATGGTTGATGATGATGATGATGATCTGCCCGTAAATCAATAGTTATTATACAACGAAAAACCTTTTAATTACGCATACTAATTTAATTACCCGCTTATCTTAATAAAGAATTTATTTCCGTATAATCTGAGCTTTAAGATATACGCAATTAATTAATATGTACATTTATTTTGTTTGTCTCTATTTAAAGCGTTTATTTTTAAGACTTAGTTTAATTAAACATTTCTTTTATCGATTTATTTCGCAGCACTATAACTAAATGTATTAAATACAAATTTAATGTTTTACAACTTCCATTTGAATTTAATAAACTTTTTAATGCTTCATAAATGTCTAAAATGATCATTATTGAAGCTATAAGAAGTCTTACAGATGCTATCAAAAATAATGTACTAACAGTTTTATCTAGAAATATCAATCGTTTCTTATCTTCAAAATTAATCACAATACTTTTCTTTTATGTAGTATAAGAAAGCGAAAAAAAAGTTCAATGGGCTTTCTAGTGAAGATCACAAAAAATTCACTGAGTTAAAAATTTATAGCTAATCAGTCTTTATATAGATTAATGTTAATTATTAACTTGATATTGACATTTTATTTTTAGATATATATATATTGGATGTAAGTAAAAAATAAGTAACCTTTAGATAAAAAAATTTACAAATTTTACAAAAGAAAAATAGTTAATGAAAGTTTTTGTTGGTTTTTTTAAATTATTTTATCATTTAATTATTAATATATATATATATGCTCTGCGCACAGTTAATGAAGCTATTAATAAATTGTCAAAATTTTTACTGCCAAGCGCTTTCAGGACTGTCTACAGTCCCATATTCATGACGAGTTATTCTGTTAATAACTGTAGAACTATGCAAATTTTATCAAATTTATATGCAGATGTTACATGGACCATTTACGAGATAGGGAATAGCAGGCCTCTCTTCTGTTGATTGCCGATGGGTCAGCCGCAATGAAGTAAGCTTCCCTAACTTTACGTTTGGTGTCGTTTGTTTAAGAGCAAACGACACTGGCTGTGGTACGTAGAAAAGCATGTCCAGAGTTTCTTTCGTGTTCGACAAAAATCGAATTACCTTCATACTTTGAGACTTATGATTGATTTTGGCAAGGCACACTATTTCAACACGGCAGTTTTGGTCAATCGCTGGCTTATTGATATATTAGGTTTTGGCGATTACACCATTAAATCATCTTTCATGTTTGTAGGAAAAATTAAACACGCGTTTATACCAGCTAATTTTAAAATCGCATCATTTGATGTGGCAGAGCTATATGGCTCCATTGACCGTAAACAATCTATCGAAATAGTCAACGATAAATTAATTGCAAGAAACTGCCTACCTACACGTGCCAAATTCATCATCGATTTTTTAAAATGGCTTGATTTAAACATAATTGCTGTTTTCAGAGATAAGTGGTTTAGTATGAACAATGGATGGCCGATGGGCCTCCCACTTAGTGGTATAATGGCAAGCGTTGTACTTGACCATTACGAGAAGCTAATACTACCTGCACTCTTCATGTCAACCCCACATATGATATATACGTGCTACATTGATGACATATTCGTTGCTGCCCCAGAAGACATCATCTCTAACCTTCACAATAGCCTCCATAATAATACCAAACTTACTTTTACTACTACTTGGGAAAACCAAGACAAACAGGTCAAATACCTTGACATATGTGTTAGCAAAAATATAGATAAGTTGGACTACCAAATGGTAGTCAAACCTTTGGAAGTAAGAGGCTTGACAAACCCTAATTCTTACGTGCCTCACTCACACAAACTCGCAGCCCTCTCTTCATTCATGTTTAGGAACCATAACTTGTGCAAATATGAGGCAGATAAAAGAAAAAATCTCATCAATTATATAACTGATTTAAGGAAAATTGGACACACTTATTCATCCATCAACAGAAAAGTCAACAAATTTTTCTATAAAATAAACCACAACCACAAGAAAGAAAACAAACCAAGAATCTTAATCCCATATGTTCACTCTACAGCTAAAAGCCTTATCAATCAACTATCATGTGACTTTGAAGTCGCTTTCCGTTCACCTCCCAACACCAATAGACTGATAAATAATACCAAAGACAGGATCAAACCTGAACTCACCCCTCAAGTTGTGTACAAAATTACCTGCCCCCAAAGAAATTGCATGGCAACATATTATGGAGAGACCAAAACTAACATTGCCACCAGAGTAGCTCAACACCGATACCTTTACAATAAAACCAAAACAAAGTATGAAGGTAATTCGATTTTTGTCGAACACGAAAGAAACTCTGGACATGCTTTTCTACCTACCACAGCCAGTGTTGTTTGCTCTGAAACAAACGACACCAACAGTAAAGTTAGGGAAGCTTACTTCATTGCAGCTGACCCATCGGCAATCAACAGAAGAGAGGCCTGCTATTCCCTATCTCGTAAATGGTCCACGTAACATCTGCATATAAATTTGCATAGTTTTACAGTTATTAACAGAATAACTCGCCATGAATATGGGACTGTAGACTGTCCCAAAAGCGCTTGGCAGTAAAAATTTTGACAATTTATTAATAGCTTCATTAACTGTGCACAGAGCACATATATATATATATATATTAATTTATTTAAGAGTTAATGAAGTAAAATCTTAACCATTTAATTATTAATACATTTTAATGACATAAAATCATACAATATAACATCTATAATGGAATAATATATTTCATATTAGTGGTTTGAGACCCGATGTAGTGCATATAAAAGTTAGAGTAATAGGGAACATAGTTGACAAGGTTAAGAAAGAAAGCTAGTAAGAGTTATCAAATGAATATTCATTATTAAATGAAAATAAAAGGAATTCTCTAAGTATATGTGCGTTGATATAAATCCATATATAAAAAATAAGTTTAATAAATATGTTTGTAAAAATATATATCAAATAAGTATAAATTGCGAACTTATTTTAGGTTTTAATTAAATAAAAAAAAGGGTACTGTGGTATTAGAACTGCGACATGAAAAATTATAATCGTTTAATCATTAAATTAATTAGGTTATTAAATCAAAAATATATTTTAAAATCTACATTAAAAAAAAAAAACAATTTAACAAAAAAAAAATACGAAAAGCATTACTGTGAAGAATAGTTAAAATGCGTGTTTAAATCAAATTGAGTGTGTGTTTGCACGTGCATATTCTGCATAATATATTTTAATACATTGTACAGGCTTACACCTGCATTTATATATGTAATATATGCGGGATTCGAACTCAGACTTTCACATGACCTACAACTCTCAGTGCCATCTTATATTGCTGACTCACCTGATCACACACATGTTGAAAAGATAAATAATCACCAATATATGTATTTCGTGCTAAACCAGCACTCATTAAAGTATGAAGATTGGTTATCTTAATATAAAGCTGAGTACTAATTCTATATATGTGTGGAGATGGTAATCTGAACCAACTGAAGAGTGCTGGTTTAGCACGAAATACGTATATTGGTGATTATTTATCTTTTCAACATGTGTGTGATCAAGTGAGTCAGCAATATAAGATCGCACTGAGAGTTGTAGGTCGTATGAAAGTCTGAGTCGAATCTCGCATATATTACATATATAAATGCAAGTGTAAGCCTGTACAATGTATTAAAATAGATTATGCAGAATATGCACGTGCAAACACACACTCAATTTGATTTAAACACGTATTTTAGCTATTATTCACATTAATGATTTTCGTGTTTTTTTTTATGTAGATTTTAAAATATGTTTTTGATTTAATAACCTAATTAATTTAATGATTGAACGATTATAATTCTTCATGTCGCAGCTCTAATACCACAGTACCAAAAAAGTGCTTACTATGTAATTAACAATTAATAGATAAATTGGATTAAAAAAGTACCCAAAGTAATAGTTATTTATTGATAATGTGTAACAATGAGATCTCCAAGTTTTTTTTTTTTTAAATAATAATTAAAATTTTGGAATGTTTGGTATCTATCAGAACTAATTAGTGCAGATATAGGAGTGACTTTTGATTGGTCAGTATTAAAGACTGAAAAGATGTTCTAAATCACCCTGTTCTAGATCATTCCTGCGTTTACTACATGCACAGGCAATACCAAAAAAAAAAAAAAATTTGACTGAACTTTTAAAAAAGATGTTTTTTTTTTACCTTACTCAAAAAAGAAATAATTTAATAATGTCCACGCAAACCTATTAAAGATTGCACTCATCCAATTATCAGTAATTTCAGAAATTGTAATATGAATTCTCTTGGTCAAATTTACTGTTCTAAGGAAAGTAAAGTCCGAGTTTTAATTTTGGACAGAAAAGTGACAAAGTTCGGATTGATAACTTCAAGAATTGTCTATTAACTACTGTATATAATTTACCTGAGTTGCTCAAGAAAAGAAGAAACAAAATAATTACAGCTCCAAAGTATGCATATTTTGAATTAATATTTGACAAAATAACTCTTACATTTAAACACGTGTTTTCTAATTAATTGTCAGCAAGGATTGTAAGTATAAATAGTTTTTTTAATATCTGCTTTGGAACATTTTGAAAAAAAGAGACTTCAACTTTATAATAATATATATATACATTTTATTTCACACATGTCAAGTATTATAATTTTCTACTTTTTCCTTTTTCTATGTATTGATTTCAATTGATTGTATTGATGTCAAGTATATATATATATAACTATGATATTTATTATCAATGTTAGTTAAAATTTATATTAATGATGTATTATAGATTGTAAATTCAATGTCATAGCTTCCATTGAATTATAACTTTAATTACAAATCTTAATTGTTTGGGGTATAAAGTTTAATAGCCGATTAATATTAGTGATAAGAAAGGTTGCAGATGAAATGGCAACAGTAATTGCCTGGTAGTTTTTGTTTTATTTGTTTTTTAAAAAAAGAGAGACAGAAATAAATCGCATCTGCTAAATAGAATATATTTAAAATAGGATAACGTAAGATATGTGATATTAAAAGAAAAAATGTATTCTATTGATATACTGAATGTTACAAATATAAAAATGATATCAATAACATATCTATTTGAAGCAAAGTAGATCCAACCTTCTCCCATGATGCTCTTATGATATAGCTTGGAGCAATTAGTTGGTCTCTCTTCATGATTTTCTCCATGACATTCTTAAATTTAGTCCCATATGGGTCTCTCATCCCTTCAATTGTTACTTTACATCTGACACACCACAGGGCATATTTCATAAAAATTGTCAGTCTTATGTCTGTAAATAGACCCTGACCTATATAGTCTTTAATTGATTTACAGTTTGCACTTGTATTGCTGTGCCATTCATGAGTTATCGATCTATAATTGGACATCTAAGAAAAATATGATCAATTGATTTCTCCTCTCTCACACATACTTGGCACACAGGATTGATCTTCTTGAAATTTCTTCTGTATGCCAAAAATGAGTTCATAAGTAGGGATTCCAGGTTGATTTTAATTAAGAAATCTTGAAATTTTGCCTCAGTGAACCAGAATTTTGATCTCAAAATCAGTTGCTGATTGGTAATCCTGAGAGATCCTTTGTTTATGTTATTTTCCCCATGTATTATTTTATATGCATTCCAGTATTTAATTTTTGATATAATTGGATTTTCATTCAGATCAATAACTTTCTGAATATTATCAAAGAACAAATTTCACCATCTATTATTAGTGGGTGGTGGTCTATCCGTTGGTATGACAACTTCTTGATATGATATAGTTGAGTATTTGTTTTGAAGCCAGAGCAGTAGATTATAGTCTCTCTGGAATATCATGGTTTTGATACAATGTAGTGAAAGGCCATTGCATTTGGAGTTTTTGAAGGCTGATGGCATCAACTTTTGGCCCCAGAATAGTTTTGTGCACAGAGAGTTTATTTTTTTGATAAATTTTTTGGAGGGGCAGATACCAGATAGGAAATAGTTAATTTTTGGGGATATCAACAAGTTTAAAAGTCTTACCTTACCATGAAGCGAAACATATATCTTAGAAAGGGAGGTCGTCATATGGCAAATATCTGTTAACAGGGATTCTTCAATTTCTCTCCTCATAGCACTATTCAATTTTGAAAAATTAAAACCTAGTAATTTCTGTGGATCAGCTGTAAAATTTTGAAGCAATTTTCCTTCCTGTTAGCAAGCTCCAGGAAGCTGATTTTTTTTTTATTGAATTTGAGTTTGTATTTGTCTGAGTACCAAGCTAGTATTTGCTCTAGTTTAGTGATATATTTCTTGGAAGGCAGACAGATGAATACATTGTCCATATAACTGAGATGTTTAATCTCTCTTCCCATGGCAGGTACAGGCAATAATCTCTCAATCTCCATCAATAGCAGGTTGATATAAGCTTTATAAAACATAGCACGCTAAGTGGAGATTTTTGAGGAATAGTAATGGGGGTTCAAACTCAGGTGCAATTTTTCCATTCATTGTGATGTGGATGATTCTGTTGGCTTATAGATTTGCAATCATCCTCAGATAAACATTTGGCACCCCATATTCCTGGAGAACATCAGTCAGAATGTCTGGCCTGACTGAGTCAAAGGCCGCCAAGATGTCGAGTTGGACGGTGATTGTTTTGACATCCTCCGGGCTCTGATAACATCAATAAGGAGTTTCATTTGGCCTATGTCATTAATTGATGATTCCCCTTTTTTGCATATTGGTTAGTAGAAATGTATTTATAAATTTTCACTTGAATTCGATCCATTATTAATTGTTCTATGATTTTAATTAATTGTTCTATGATTTTAATTAAAAGGGGAATCATTGAGATAGACCTCAGATTATTCAAGTCATGTCTTCCATCCTTTTTTAAGGAAAGGTACAAGAGATATTGGATACAAGTTCGACTTCTTCTTCTAAATGGTTTATCATGGCTTTGATTATTGGCACCGAATATTTCTCTAGATGTAGGAGGACGAACTTTGGTATGCCATGTATTCTTCGGTGCACCCTCTCCAGGAGGCTTTTTAGCTTGATGTGGATCTTTTCCTCAGTGATATCATGGATCAGATTCTCATCTAAGCTGAATAGTCTATTGACATCCCCAGTCTGATCAAATTGAAGTGTTTCCCTAAAGTGTTCTCTAATTGCACAGATCATTTCTGGGCCCACAAGAATGTTTTTTATCTATTGTTAACAACAGTGGAATGGGTTTCCTGCTATCTTCTCCCAGTGCCCACTGGAAGTAATTTTGGACCAACATTGTTGATCTGGCAGGAATCTCTTGTCCCACTTAAATAAAATATGTGATATGTTGGACTATTTCCCTCATCTATGAATGAATGTTGAATGTATAAAAAAAATTAAACTTTATTTAAACTTTCCAAATACAAACAACCTATTAGTAATAACACTTAACCTTTGTTGTGTATTTGTGTGGTATTACTAACAAGTTGTTTGTATTTGGAAAGTTTAAATAAAATTTAAAATTTTCTATACATTCACTCATAGATTACGGAAATAGTCCAACATATCCATCTAATAATATACCATTATCATCACAAACCTTCAGAAAAATACTAGGATAACTTAAAATTTTGATAATTTTTATGGCTTGAAATAAAAGGTTCTTAAAATAGTCTTGAATGGTAAAATATATATATCCATATGAATGTGTATGTACTTATATGAATTATATAGTTATTCAAGGTATCAATAATTGATTTAAATAATTATTACTAGTATTTGGGAGGTGTGTAGTAGGAAAGAAAATAATAGTATTGACAAACATAAGAAAATTATGTAATCTGGGTTTAATACAACCATTTAATCACAGAATTTTAGTTCTGTTATTGTAATTTTGTCATCTTATTGTAGATTGAGATAGTGACCAGACAACATTACTGTTAGTTGCCTATTTATGAAAAAGAACTGATAAAGAGCTCAAGGCTCTGAATTGAACCCCAGGATATTTAAGTTTGTATGTATATAAGAGATAAGAGCTTAGAAATTTGAATAAAGTTTTTATACTATCATCTTCTTAAATAATGTTTCATTAAGGTTAACATCTAATTGGGGAATTAAGAGTTCCAGTTTGCTCCATCAAACTGATGGCACTCAACATATATATGTCACAGGGAGTACAATAAATCATCGTAATAAAAAAAATAAAGTAAAATATTACAAGCTTTTTATCTAGTTCAGAGCTTCTCAGTTTGGCAACATTGTACATGTTGTATTAATGTGAGTTTATAATATTGAGAAGCTTGTGCAAACTCCCAACTGCAATTGATCACTGTCTCCCCAATGTTTGATCTACACATCTAGTTGTCACTTCTGCCTGCACAGTTGAGACTATTGTGTGTCCTAAATTATAGAGTTTTATTGTAAAATTATTCAACTATTATTTTTTGACAGAAGATCTGTTTAACTTTCCATCTATACGAAATGCTTTCTTTCATGAGTTATCTGTTCTAAATAGCAATAATGGTGAGAAAAGTTTAAAAATTGGCTCTTTAATAACATTGTTATAAAGTAGTATTTACAGTGTCTCCACAGATAATCTTTATAATATTCTATTTATCACCATGTTGGTATCTTGTGGGGTCAAGCTGATACATTGGTATATTTGTTATTAAACTCATATATATGAACCTGCAAAATATATATACATAGTGATGCCCGTGAATTCAGATCATAAGGCAGAAAAATGAAAAAGATAATTAAAAGGCAAAAAATAAACAGAAGTTAGTGATATTGAATAAGTTTTGGCATTTATTCACATGGTCATGATTTTTTTATATATAAAAAAAGAATAAAGGATTATTCAATTTATATTGTAAAAATTAAAATAACCATTTACGAAATTAAAATAAGCAAGATAGAACTAATATTAAAATAAATCATTAATTTGTGAATGCAGTTTAGTTAAAATATCAATCCTTGGGATTGAGAGCAGGGTCCAATTTTCACAGACATACCTAGTTTTGAGTTATAAAGATTTGTTTATTCAATATGAAAATCCAAATATCAACTATATATCATAAAAACATTTGAATAACTATCGTAATAAAAAAATATTTAGAAAATTTGAACTCATTATAGTGTACTTTACCTAATTACATATAGTTACACATACACCCATCCACATATATAATACATAGGAATATGTACAATATTAGAAATTGAACTTATTATGAAAACATTAATTAACAAAGTAGTATTTTTTTTTAAATAAAAAATCGGTGCAATAGATTAATAACTTTAAATATGTTTTTGAAATCACAGGTAGTTGAATTAATATTTGTGTTCAGAAAAATATATTTTTCAATAAACATATAGGGAATTTAATCAAATTATAAAAAATAATACAAAGAAAAGATTTGTTCTTAAGCTAAGGCACAGCATTTATTTTAATGTCAAGCCTCAACCTATTTAGATGATATCAGACAAAAAAGGTACTTTCAGCATTGTATAATAACTGTTTTCTAATATGAACAAATCTACAAGTAAATCCAGGCAAACTAGCTAACAGGGTGCAAAGTACTGATTTGTAGATTCACATTGAAAATGATGACAAACCATGTTTTCATGAAGGTTTGTGATGATGGTGTTCTAGTTGGAATATTTAAATAAAGTTAAATTTTTCTAAAGACATTCAATACAGATATTAGATGATGGAAATAGTCCAATATAAAAAAACCATGTTTTTACTTAATATGTCTGGCTGTATTCCATATCTGTCCAGCCATTGAAGGAAGTAAAATGTAGATTGCCACATATATTTAAAAATGTATTGAATTGGGTCAGAAAAGATCTAACTTTCAGAGTATTGCCTGCCTCACTAATGGCCAATAAACTGATAAACAAATTACAAAGCAACCAGTATTCAAGTAATCTGGAGTAAACCAAAGTTGACTGTATTTTAGACCATAGTTCAATCGACAACCAAAAATTAACCTTTAAAATTTGAAAAAAGATTACTGATTCCAGAGTTTCCAAAAATGTTTAAGTCAAAAATTGTCAGTATAGGTATTTGAACATTAAGATTCCCATACATACAAAATGATTAATGCCAGTAAGAATTTTTTTATAATTCTTTTGTGGAAAGGTTATAAAAATAATAATAACTGAAACATACAGGCTTATATATACCTGTGTTTATATATGTAATATATAGGGTATATGAGCACAGACTTTCACACAAGCCACCACTCTCCACATTATCTCATAACACTGATACACTCGAACACATATATGTCGAAAAAATAAATAATCACTAAAATACATATTTCATGCTAAACCAGCAATCATCAATTGGTCCAGATTACCATCTCTACGCATATCTGAGCACTTATGGCATATATGTATAGAGATGGTAATCTGGACCAACTGATGATTGCTGGTTTAGCATGAAATACGTATATTGGTGATTATTTATCTTTTTCGACATATATGTGTTCGAGTGTATCAGTGTTATGAGATAGTGTGGAGAGTGGTGGGTTGTGTGAAAGTCTGTGCTCATATACCCTATATATTATAAAATAATAATAGCAGTTTTGTATTTGTATTTATCAATATTATATTTTTATTTAATATAAAAGATAAATTTGTGATTTTCTTCTTCCCCAATACAGTAATTGTATGAAAAGAGGAATGTTGTTTTACTTCTTATATAGGTAAGGTAAATTCTAAAGTTTTTTTTTTTTTTGCTTTTATTTTATAGATTATCTAAAAATGTGCAACTCAAAACTTTTTGTTTAGCTACAATCTGAATCATATTTCTAGATTCTAATTCTACATTTAAGAGTGGAGAATAAAAATAATATGTTGTCATATTGTTAAAGCTATGTGATTAATGTACAGATTCCACATTTCATTTAAATTTTAGTTTTGATCATGCATTCTTTGTAATGAATATGTTGTTGAGTTTAAATTTAGCTTAATATCATTTGAATTTCATTTTTGAATACAATAATGCAAATAAACTTAATTAAAGTGACATTATGTTTAGGATCTTTACTTATAATGAGGAAAATTAATAAAATTTAAAAATATTTGAACCCAAATCTGTAGAATAGTTCTCTAATCAAGAGACGCCATTCCCTATCATAAAATGTAGCACATCTCAATAAATAATAATTATATATAGCAGATTAAATCCACTCATAATATTTGTTTTTATTTTTTTAATTTATTAAAATTGAGATGAGGATCAGGAAGTGTAACGAATATTTTGAAAATAACAAATTTGGCTCCTATTAATTAATATTACACAGTATTTGGTCATCACCAGGGGTTTAAAATTAAATGCTTGGAAATAATAGTAATACTGTATTTCTTAGAAAATGTAAAATCCCTTGTCTAATTGCAGTTGAGTGTATGAATATGTAGTCAACTTTAGAATTGTTATTAAATCATTGGCATTACATCTTACCATCTCCTTTGCCTGGTTATCATTACAATATATTATATTGATATATATTTGAAGGAATTGTATAGTGTCAATTAAATTGTTTTTATTCCACACATGTTGAATGAAATATGTAAAAAATGAAACAATCTTTAAATATGCCACTTCAGGAAAATAATGAAAAGACTGTTCTTCACCAAAAAGCTTACCAATTTCTGGATGGAGTGGTTTTGCTCGTTTTTCCATTATGGTTTTCCACACTGTTTAAAAATAAGTAAATATGTATTATCATCCAATAGTGGATGATTAGTTAGCTTACCAACCTGAAAAATAAATCTTGAGATTATATGATATCTGAAAAAAAAAAATGTCTAGTTTTACACAGTTTACTGCCTCAGGTATGATTAGTGGAATCCTACTATTACATAATGAAATTCATATATTTAGATTTTATACACAACAGACGACATACAAGTTTTTTTTTTTTTAAAAAAAAAAACAATCTATAGGTAGATAAATACAAATTGTTACATTTTCATTTACCATTGTCAAACTCCCTTCACTCACAACTTTGACGCCATCTATTTCAGATAAATACACTAATGATTATTATATCTGAATTATTTTTTTTTAAATATACACACACGGAGTTATTCACCTTTCTCTATTCCGTATGAAATATCTTTATAGATATAATAAACACTTCCACATTTCCCCATTCTTTTCAAATTTCATATAAATAAAGATACAATAAAAGACAAATGACCCCCAAGATGCATTTCATGCTGAATCAGCATTCATCAGGTGGCATCTTGAGGATCATTTGTCTTTTATTGTATCTTTATTTATATGAAATTTGAAAAGAATGGGAAAGTGTGGAGATGTTTATTATATCTATAAAAATATTACATACAGGACAGAGAAAGGTGAAAAACTCTGTGTAAATTTTAAAAAAAATCAGATATATTAATCTTTAACTGAGGTTTAAAGTTTATATCTGTGCTAGAGATAATCTCTAGTTTAGAAAATGATTAGTAATAATCATTAGTGTATTTATCTGAAATGGATGGCGTCAAAGTTGTGAGTGAAGGGAGTTTGACAATGGTTAATGAAAATGTAACAATTTACTCTAGCTAAATACTTTGCATATAATAGAGATATATATGAGAGATACTGACCTGGGCCAAGTGATGAGTGCTGGTTCAGTATGAAATGCCTCTTGGGGGTCATTTGTCTTTTATTGTATCTTTATTTATATGAAATTTGAAAAGAATGGGGAAGTGTGGCGGTGTTTATTATATCTATAAATGCAAATGTTCACTTATTCTAATAAAATAATATCTATTTATTTATCACTTTTTATCTTGATTATTATGATAAACGTGGGGATTTGACTATAACAAACAATGTTGAACACAGCGTTGTCTCTACTTAAAGATCGCGCAAAGTTTTAAAGAAAAAAGTAATTCATAAAACATTTAAAATATATCATTTAAAAAGTTTGTTTAGTTTGTAATATATATTTGTTATTTAGAAGGTGTTTAAAAATAGGTTTTCATTTTATAGAAAGAGCAATTTTCTCAAATTTTCCATTTCCTGGCTGTTATATATATATAGATGCATATACCTTTTAAAATGAATACCGCTTTTTTTTAAATTGATAATCTCCTTGATATTACATTCTGTAAAGAATTATTTTTCGAATTTATTCTTTCTTTTTCTTTTATAAACGCGGCTATTAAATTGCAATTTCAATACTTAATACTAAAAAGAAGAAAATTAAATTTTTGATTCGTAAAATTGAAACGCGGCTGAAATAAACAAATTTTTGTTATTCCCAAAAGTTAAGATTTTAACATTACAATTTGTTCATTATCAAAAAATATATTTGAAATACAATTTCACAAATGATTAAAGCATATACATATATGATTAACTTAAAAGATTTGAATATATATATACAGTATATATTTGCTTTAAAATTATTTTTTATTAAAAAAATTGTATTGCCAATGGCGAATATAGAATCTAAAAGTATATAATATATAACATATTAAATAAATACATGTATAATATTTGTATTTTAAGCTAGATGTGTTTAGAGGGAATTTGAACCCAGACTATCAAGCTTCCTTTAGTCATCCACTCCAACTTATACAACTGATGCACATGACCACATACATGCGTAAAAGATAAATGATGTCCAATATACGTATTTCATGCTGAAGGGGTACTCATCCGTTGATCCGGATCATCATTTCTCATACATATATATAATCATTGCTCGGTTTATATTAAGATAGCAAATCTTCGAACTTTAATGGACAGGCTTCAATCTTCTCCACTTTCCAATTCTTCAGCCACTCATATCATTGAAAAAGGATGGCTGATTGAAGGCTATCCATTAAAGTTTGAAGATTTGCTATCTTAATATAAACCAAGCACTGATTATATATGTATGAGAGATGATAGTTCAGACCAACTGATGAGTGCTGGTTCAGCATGAAATATGTATATTGGAAATCTTCTCTTTTTTTCGCATGTATGTGGTCATGTATATCAGTTGTATAAGATAGAGTGGATGACTGAAAGGAAGTTATGTGAAAAGTAATAGAAAACTACCACTCATGATGTTCAAGAGTAAAAGAGATTTGGTTGCAAAATACTTTTTTGTCAAAGAACTTAAATGCAAGTGTATTAGTAATTCATAAACCAATATGGACATCCTAATTTCACAACAAAACAAAGAGCTGAAAATAATTTTATGATGACTACACTAATAATTCCGTCAAATAAATTAATATATGTTACACAATGATCGTTTTGTCTTATTTATTTTCGATACCATATAATTATCTTTTTTAACTTTTTTATGAATAAACTTTTTTATCTGAAAAGATTCAACATTTTATCTGATTGTAATTTTCTGCAATATATTCTATTGATTACCATAATGAGCAAAAATAATTGACATTAAATCCTTTTAGCATAATCTTTGAATAAAGTTCACATTTCACACAATAACTACACTCAAATCCAACATCAAACGCTCTTAGATAGATTATTTTCTATATATTTATTCATGATTAATCCAATGTAAACATTTTCTTGTTTTTACAATAAGTTAAATATAACATGGACATTAATTTTATGGCCCTAAGATTTTCATCTATTTTTAAAATATTATAAAGCTTTTTTATATAAAAAAAAAAAAATTGAGTGTCTTTAAGTTTATGAAAGGAATCACATTTCATTGCAGCATAATAGATTTTGGCACAATAGTGACTTTATTTATATACAATTAATTTCATTGGAGTAGTTATTCCATAGAATTCTTTGGTTAAAAAATGCAGTAGTAAAAGTGCAAGATTTTTTTTTATATATTTCTCATTTAAATGGCTTTCAAGACACAGTTCTTTGTTAAAAATTATAAGCACTTTGTGGACTTAATCAGAAACATGAAAATAAAATTTACATTTTCATAAACTTTATGTATAAAGTTTAGTCACAAATGTAGCCAGTGATGAAGCATTGTTTATTGTAAGAAACAAAGTTAAATAAAGATGATAGCCTTGAATCCAAAAGAATTTTTTCTAATAGCATAATGAAATTTCTTCCAATAAAATTAAAGTATAGGTTCATCACTGTTGTATCTGATTAGCAATATTTTCATGGCAGAGATTGAAACTGTAATCACAAAGGTTACTTCACTATTACAAAAAGTTTAGCTTTACTATGATCGTGTTAACATTTTTTGACATTCTTATGTCAAGACTTTTTGATGATTAAACTCAAAACAACTGTTTATAGATTATTCTCACAAATGTGTACACAGAAAAATACTTAGCACATACATTCAAACTTTATAGAAACAAAATATGGAAGTATACTATTAGAAAGGAATGGAGCAAAAAAATTTTTGTTCAGAAGACAGTGATTTGAAGAAAAAATCTCCACATTGAATAAACTCTCATGAAGAATCATCATCCATTAACTGTCATTAAGAACATTTTAAATGGACAACAAAAAGAAAACAATTGCCATACATATTACAGATAGACAAAATTTAAAAATCTGCAGTTAAAAGCCTTGGTACAGTGCTAAGAATTCTCACCTCTATAAAGATTAAATTTTAAATACTGGAAAAAACAACCATATCTATGAAATTCCATGCAAGTGTCAAAAGATGGAATTACTGAAACAATATGCTCCATTGAAAAGAATTTAAAAGAAAACAAAACAATGAAAAAGATGAAAGTATATATTTTTAAAGTAGCTGGCCAGAGATAAATCAAGAAATATAAGTTCAGTCTTTTACAATCTCTTGGAATCCAGTTTAAAATTTCAATTGTCCATCTATTATCATCTCTTCCAGCAATATGTCCAGCCCAACTCCACTTCAGTTTTTTAATTTTTTCAATGAGGTCAGTAAAACCTGTTTGTTCTCTTACCTATACATTGCATTTTCGATCTCTTCTTGTTACTCCCAACATGCATTCCAAGAGATTGTAAAAGACCCAGAAAGAGACACATGTGGATGGATGGATGAAATAAGAAAGTTTGCAGGGGTGATGTGGAAAAGAGAAGCTAAAGATAGGAAAATATGGATTGAACTTGGAGAGACCTTCATCCTGCAGTGAATTGATAATGGTTGATAAATGATAAGTTCAGTTGGGAAGCTAGAAAAATATTAAGACAAAAAAAGTAAAAACAATAAAAGTTTAAAAAGCTAGTAACATAAATAGCAAATAACCTTATAAGTTAAGTTAATGCAATAATTTATCATGTTTGGCAACCACTCATTAACTTTTTCTTTATAAAAATAGAAAAACCAGACGAACTCTCATGAATGAATATATTAAATTTTCTGTTACCATCATCTTTGCTGTAACAACCTAAATGGCAAAAGCAACAATTTAAATTAAATCAAAATTCATAAATTTAAATATAATAGTTCGAATGCTGGACTCCCATTTGATTGCAATCAATACCTAAAAAAGAAGGGGAAGGGTGTCACATAAAACATTGTCTTCTATATTAATTATTTCCTTCTACTAATTAAATGTATTCGTAAAGTAAAAATAAAGTTTGGATTTCTCTAAAAATATTTAAAATTTTTGCAAACTAATAGAAGTAGTTCAGCAAAGAAAAGACCATTATCACAAATTTCAGGCAAACATCATTCTTTAGTATAAAAAATATTTCATTTTAAGCAATAAATATATTATTATCAATGATAAGATTTCTTCCCATATCATCATATAAAACCTGTATAATATAAATGTTTTGCATATACAATCAATTATTCTCAAGTAATGACACAAACTTTAATTGCCTGAATAAAATTTTCTGTTGTCTAAAATTGTTAAATATTAAAATTTTCAAATACATTCACCTATCAATACTAAATTTAAAATGACATTCTAACCAAGATTTTATTCCCGTGCTTAAGACTGTCATTTATAGGGTCAATAGCAAGACAAGAGAATAATATTACTTGAAAAGTTGTGGTATAACCTAATTTGAGTGCTATTACTAACAATTAAATGTATTTTAAAAATTCAATTAAAGTTTGAATTTTTATAAAGGTATTTAACAATTAATTCTCAGTAGTTCAAAATATAATTACATATATAATGCTATCATCAAAAATGTTCATGCAAGCAATAAATAACAGAGTCAAATTGTATTTATATATTGGACTATTTTCATTATCTAATATAAGTATTGAATATCTTTAGAAAAATGTAACTATTTAAATATTCCAAATACATTCAACTGTTAGTAATAGCATACAGACTGCTATATACATAATATTTTGAAAGGTATTAATCTCTCTTCTTCTTCAGGTGTTGCTGGTCTAACCAGTGACAGTATTAGCATGGAAATTGAACCTGGATTCTTAGATTCTTTATACAGAATGACTCAGTGGGAAGGATGACTCAGTTGGTTAGAGTGTTATCTTAAAATTCAGTATTCAAGGATCTAAGAGTCCAGGTTTGTTCCCATAGTAGTACTCTCACTGATCCAGCCAGCAACCCATGAAGAAGAGGGAAGATTAATATCTCTCAAAACATTGTGCATATACTAACCTGTTTGCTATTACCAACAATTGAAAGTATTTGGAATTAAATAAAGTTACATTTTTCTAAAGACACTCAACACTTATATTAGATGATATTCAATATATAAATACAACTAAAATATCTACCATCATCACAAACCTTTAAGAAAACTAAATCAAATATCTTGTTTAAAACAATAATAGTGCTAAATAAATCATATTTTTTCTCATGGTATTTTTATTACACTTTTTTTTAAAAAAAAAATACATATGATGATGCTTTTAGAAAAACAACTTATGCAATAAAATCATTGAAGATAAATTCTTGTTATAATGGATAACAATAATATTATTTAAAATAATGATAATATTTTTAAGCATTTATAACACAATTTCATGACTTTACATATTTTTACAAAATTTCTTTTTTTTTTCATGTGTCATAGCATCGGGCCGGGAAGCAAACCCACCAACCCGGGACAACTTCCTGCAAGGCAACTGTGCTGACTACTCGACCACCAACACTTGACAAAATTTCATTTATTTGGAAGCAAATATATACAATCGTCATATTTTAAATTTTTTCTAATTATCTCATTAAAATTAAGTCGTTCTAATTATAAAATTTCAAGAAGCTATTTTAAATCATTATTTTGAATCATTATCTTTGTGCATGTTTGAATAATCCTCATCAAAAATGAATTCACACTTATAAAAGAAAAATTTATAAATATATTTAGTAAATAGTAAACCAAAGCAGAATTATTTTGAATAAAACATCATATAACTAAAAAAATAAAAATAAAATATTTAAGAATTTTAATGAAAAACGTAAGTATTTTTATAAAGCCTGCTAAATTTGCTACTCTCTGAGATGTTACAGCTCATAAATTATTTTTGAAATGTTTCTGTGGCAACTTTGACCTTATGTTTGACTTTATGGCTTTTGTTAAATAAAACATACAACTGCATTTAAAAATACTACCAAACATGGAAATATATTTTCTAGCAAAAACAGTGTTTTGGAAAGTATTCTTCAAGAAAATATGGCTAAAACTTATAGAAATTGAATTTAAAATTTAGATTACAGGAATTTATTATTCGTTCATTTGAATATCTTATTTGCATACTATTTTTTCAATGTGAATATTAAATGGATTTTCAAAAAATAAAATGAAATAATTTTTTTCACTTTTGAATCCATTAATTCTAAAACTCTTGCTTTCAAGTCACTTAAGAATATAACTAATGTATTCAGACTGTGATTTACTGATGTAAATGAAATGGAATGCATATGTCTTAAGGTGACATTTTCAAACATGAAGTGTTTTGTTTTCAAGGCTTTGGCATAAGTAAACAATTATTGAATTGAATGGCATTCCTTTTTCAATTGTAAATTAAGATCATTCAGACAGTTAGTAATATCTTAAAGAAATGCGAAATCATTAATCTACTTATTATCTTTAGTTCAAAGACAATTTCACCTTTCATTTCTAAACAATTGCCTAATATTTCTCCACATTTATAAAACTGTCAAATACTTTGGTTTACATAATCAATAAACTGCATAGTAGAATACCTGATGTTAATACAGTATTCAGATTCAAGTTTTTTAAAACAAACTTTTTAAACTAAAAATAGTAATGTACTGAGGTTTTTATAGAGTTGATGCTTGAAATAATGATAAACATGTTTTACATTTTATTGACTTGATGTATATTTTTTGATAAATTATGAAATGGAATATTTAAGTGAGGCATTTATTTATATAGCGCTATGTTTATAAATTGTAATAAACTAAAGATTAGCCTTTCAAGCTAACGTACATGCGCTTTTTATGAATGTTAATAATAATAAATGAATACTTTCATTTCCAACACAAAATAAAGTCTTTGTGAACTAATAAATGAATCCACTTATTCATTCAACCCAAATGCTTATATATGGGCAAATCTTTAAGTACTGGATATGAAAGCGTGAGGATAAATCAATCACTTTAAAGTGATGTTTCATAAATTCTAGATAATTTCATGGACATCATTCATTCAGACATAGTAAACAGTAATTTAAAGTGATTGATTTATTATCACGCTTTCATATCCAGTACTTAAGATTTGCCCATATATAAGCATTTGGGTTAAATGAATAAGTGGATTCATTTATTTGTTCACAAAGACTTTATCTTGTGTTGGAAATGAAAGTATTCATTTATTATTATTAGCATTCATAAAAAGTGCATGTACGTTAGCTTGAAAAGCTAATCTTTAGTTTATTAAAATGAAATATTGTAAAGCTTTTTGTAGCTATAAAGTAGGTTTACTACAAAAATAATAAAATATCTGACACTGGTTTAAATGTTCACTTTCTAAGTGTATAATCAACAATGGTCTCTCATATCTATCAATATTTATTGGTGCATACGATGTGCAATGAAATACTGCTGATGACTTTTTAAAGTATTGCAACGAGGTATTTATAAATTGTAGAAATTAGAAATTTATTCTCATTTGAGAGAAAACATAAATAAATAGGCAAAACAAATTAAATAAATACAATATTAGCAGAAGTTAAAACAGGCAAAACTCTCTATACAGTAGTGCCATTCAGTGCAAGCTAGAGTAATCAATATATGCCAGAAAGCTTGTGCATAAAAACCCTATCTAGTGCTTACTCATTCAATATCCCCAGACTAGTTTATAGCTTTACAGGACTTCTGACATCCATTGATTAATTGAGTGAGAGGCACTATTGTAAAGAGAGTTGTAGCTGTTAATAACAGTTATGACCAAGCATGAGAAATGGTGATCATGTGATGATTGGCAGAAGTTATGCTGATATAATAATAAAGTAAGTGTATTGTATAAAAAAGTCATGAATGGCTACAGGTTTCCCATGGCTGATCTAATTGTTGTATTTTTAAACAAAAGGATATGAAAATATTTTATTTATCTGTTCAAAACATTATTATTATAATTTTTAATCCTATGCTACTTTTAAATATCAAAAAAAGTGTTCAAATTATCACAGTATGACATTCAATCTTTCTTTTTTAATCCAGTATTCACTCATAAGATTTCTAATAATGATTGAACTTTAATCTTGACATCCCTACATTCTTTTCTGTTCTTTCACATATATTGTTAATATCATAGCCAATGTAAATAAAATGATCTAACACTTTTACTAAAATCAAAATAAAAAAGTGGATATTAATAACACATTTTCTAAAATAATTCTGGACTTCAGTGCCATAACCAACATAAAAACCGAAATAAAGCACTATAGTGCTAAACAAGTGTTAAAACTTAGCATGAAAAACTATTGATTTCTTACATCTATATTTCAAATAGAACATATTGTTGTAGTCATTGTCTTTTTAATTTTGATTGATACTAATCTATAATCTATTCAACAATCTTCACTTATGTGTATTTATATAATATGGATGCTTTCATATTATCTTTTTAACATGATTTTAACCCATCAAATGTCTATGCAAAGCACTCACAATTATTAAATCATGTGTTGTTAGAGGCCCTAGGGATAATAGTATATATTTTTAATAAATTTAGAATTTAGCTTATTGTTTTGAACACAAGATACAATTAAAATCTTCCCAATATTTTAATGTTTTATTGGTACTCTAAGAAGACATAACAGCTATTTTTTAATAAATTTTATGGATATAATATTGGATAGAAGTTTTGGTAAACTTCTCACAAGCATATCCTGTGCAAATATTACATCAAAGCAGCTCAGAAATAAAAGTTATTACATTAAATCTTATAGTAAATTTCAATGAGTTGCAATCTTATTACACTTCATTAATTCCCCATACAAAATATCGACATTATAGAGAATTAATTATTGCATCTATGTTGGTTGTATGTTGATCTATTATTTTACCTAATTTATTGTATGGAAGTAAAACTGGGGCACCCTATCAGTGCAATATAAAGAAATTAAAATATTTTCTTTAAAGATGTGTTTTTCAACATGCTAGATGTGATACCATAGAGTTCATTATTGTAAAATCATAGTTTCATTGAATGAAAATATAAAACAAATGACCAATACAAGACTTCCTAAAAATTATTTTATAGAAAATTTGAGCATTTTTTTGTAACAAGGGTATTCTTTTAAAATGTTGCAAGTGTTATTGTCTTTTTATATGTGCATATGTGTCTGGTGCAGCTTTACACATGGTGATTCTTTTATGTCACTCATCAGCTAAAGTTAAAAGTCTTGAGGGTGGTGTGGTGTTTTTGGTAATATGATTAATATTGAATGACAAAATGTTAAGAAACGAAATGTACCATTGAGCAGGGACAAGTTGCATAGTGTTAAGTTTAAATAGCATGGTGTATGTTTCAGAATACAAAAATTCAGAAGTGTGGGCAGGGACAATTATTCTTATCGTTTTATGAAGGCAAATTGTTGATGTTTGCATTGCATTCAGAATGAGTTCAAGCAATTAGCAGGAGTGATCATAAACAGGTGAGAGATTAAGTGTTAACTTAATTAAGTGAATAAATGCACAGATCAATGAGTAAGGTGTGATGGCAGTTGTAGAATGAGATTGAGTTGGGTGGTAAGAAACCTTCAGAATTCATTAGGAGTAGTGCATGTTTTGATGCAGCCACATTGAATCAAAAGTGTAATAACTCTTGTTAAAATCACCCAGTAAAACAACTGGGTAATGGGTTGATAATAATAGTGAGATGTTGGTAAGCAGCAATCCTGAGATCATAGCTGGTCCAAAAGATATGTAAACAAAAATTATGTTGAGTGCAACAGTACAGTTGTGAAAATTGATTATAAATAGGTTTGAGTCAATATATATGATTTTTAAGGATGAAAAATAACATGTTCTTGTGATGATCAAACCGGTGCCACCTGATGGTGATGATGAATCTCAGAAACAGGTGCAAAAGCCTTCAGTCCTTAGATAGGTTGTGGGTTCAATCTGAGAGCCACTATACTTTTTTGTTTCCAGCAGGATATGTAGCTGTGTACATTGAATCCATTTGTTTAGCTGAAGGGTTTTTGAATTGAGTTTAGATCTTGAACATTAAAAGCTCTTATCTTTATTTTCATATTGAATGTAAATGAATAGAAAAACAGCTGTTTTATATGGACTGGATTGAGATTTCCATTTTTTTTTTTTTGCTTCTAATGTCTAGAGAAAGGATTGTATAAATGTAAATGGTCAGTTATGACTCAAAATTAAAATCTTCAGAGCTGGAATCTAGGACATTAAAATATCTAAGAATTGTTTTGTTAGTATTAATTTTAAGTGAGAAAAGTTTGATATCTGTTGGTGTACTAGTATATATATGTGTTCCTTCGGGGTTTGCTTTCGATTCATTGCTTGAAATTGAGTTTTAGTAAGTGAATGATGAAGACTTTTGGACTCAATTAGATCTTGTTGTTTTGCTGAAGTGGTAGGTGGTGACTACAAGATTCTAGGTTGTAAATGCTGTAATTAGTGGCACATATTAGAGTAATTTTGAGATCAAGTGTTTTTATTTTTTTATTATCATGATTTGTTTGTTCGTTATCAGCCAGATTTTTTTTTATAAATATAATCTGTGTCACAGCATCCAACTGGTGGTAATAGTAGGTTCATTGTATCCAGAACATCTATTGTGATTTTGTTTATTATAGATAAAAATTAGTTAGTATTGTCATTATGGGTTATTAACTGTATACCTTAACTGAGTTGAAAATAACTGGTTGTATTGTTTGGCAGATGAGGTGAGAGTCTGATTATTATAATCCTGAGCTGTTTGGTTGCTAATATTAATGGGTATACTAAAGGTTTGATTTTTCTGGTTAATAGAGAAATTTATTGATGAAGGATCTTCATTTGAGAGAGAGTTTGTGTGTATTAAGTGCTTTGTTAATAATGTCTTGGTTTTGATTATAAATGCATCTAGGTGTATGGTCACCCAGCTGATTGTACAGCGGGCATTGAATGGTTGTGTAGTTGATTATCAAATGACCATGCTAGAAACAATAGAAACATTGTGGCTTTAATCCTTTTATGTATAGGCAAACCATGGCCTCTTGGTCTATAGTAGACTCAGTATAGTGGTTGGATCAATGTTTTGATTTAGCTTGATCTTAAATTCATAGCTATTGCTTTATATTAGAATTGGGGTGTTTTTTTTTAGATAAACTGATTGCAATGAGAAAACCTTCCCAAAAGGCTCTATTAGTTTTTTAAAATCCATCTATTTTTCAGTTGGCCAGTTATGTAACTCCGTCTATTTTCAGTTTTCATGGCCCAGTGTTTTGACCTTCATTTAAATCGATTTCTTTGGTTTTGATATTAGAATTCTATGATCAGGTATCTTTGATTGGAATAATCAGCTAAGCTGAGAACAATGTCCTATATTTTGTGTAAAGTGAGTGCTTCATATAGTAAAGCTTTTGGGAATTTATACAAAAAACAATTGAATGATCTGTGAAAAAGCACTGGGATGTGTTAAACAATCTATTAAAAATAGTGTTGTTGGAACTTCTCAGAAATGTTATCTAACATATCAGTAGTCCATATTATAAAGGGGGAGGGTCTTTCTTCACTATTTTGATTTTGTAAATCTAAATTTTCAATATCGCTGGTTGAAGATTTTCTGAATTTTTGGGAAGAGAGATTAAAATTCATGCTCGAAATTACTGAGAAGATACCAAGATTTTTTTTTTTTTGCAATATCAATATATGTTTTTTTATTAATTAAAGTATCATTATTTTTTAGGCTTATTTTTGCACCAGCGTTATGAATTACTAAAAGTGTAGCAGCCATTTATGTTATCTTTTGCCGACACTGTGAATTAAACGTATTAGTTTTTTTTTTCACAGATGCACATTATTACGGATATTCGTAAACTTATTCTATATTAACTAATTTTGTTCTTGGCATTTTTAGAAAAATTTAAATTATCTTTTATGGTGGAATTGCAAGTAATTTAAAGGTTTCAATTTAGATAATTTTGAATTGTCGTGCAGACTACACTAGATTTTCTGGATCGTTTTAGTAGTAGTTACAGTAGTAATAGTAGCAGCAGTAGTACTGGCAGTGGTAGTAGTAATAGCATTATTATTGTTATTATTATTATTATTATTATTATAGACTAAGAAAAATGTAGACTTTCCAATTAAACAAGTAATATGTCTAAATGTGCTAAAACGCAGACAATGGCGAAGCTAAATACAAATTTTAATACTAATTGGTTAATTTTTATTTTCTCATAATCATAGTAAGTGGGTTGTGGGAGCACAATAGAAAATGTATGCAACAAATATTTAAATATGTGCAATGTGGATTAGAAAGTTCATTTTATGAAGAGAGAAAAGCATACATTTTCTGTGGCGCTCACACAACCCACTTGCTAGGATTATGAGAAGATAAAACTTCTCGAAAGCACCCAGCCAATTAATATAATTATTTGCACTTATTATGCCATTATCTTTGTTGTTGTTGTTGTTACTATTATTTTATTGCCATTATTATTGTTATTAAAACAGGCAAAACTCTTTATACATATTGCCACTCAGCACAAGCCAGAGTAATCAATGGATTCTAGAAGGCTTGTGTAAAATCTCCATCTAGTTCCTATTCATCCAATATCCCCAGATTAGTTTCTGGCTTGTGATTTTTGTCAAAACTTTTATCTTTATTCCCTTCTCTATATTCTTTTTCTTTTTTTCAACAGTGTTATTATAATTATTTCTAATTTAAATAAATGACACTTGTAATATAGCTTAGTTATATGTTGGACTATTGTCACCATCTAAAATTGTTCAATATTTTTTATAAATATCTAAACTTTTATTACATTTTTCAAATACATTCAACAACTAAATAATTGACACAGATTATTGCATAACATTTTAAATCATATTATTTTTTTCTTTTCTCTAGGTGCTTCTGGCTTGACTGGTAACAGTAAAATTCAATCTGAGAATTTTAGATTTTTGACTGTTTAAAGTAATGCTTTCCAATTTTTTATTGTAAGACAAGTTAAAGAGAGTAGGAAGTTACTGAAATAGGGATCTTTAAGAACAGAAACATTTTCTGATGGAAACTTCTGTTACAAATTAGATCTCAGTGTGACTTCTTATTAATTGTCTTTCTAACTCATGATTATAAAGGAAACACAACAGTTTGCTAGAATTTGTCTCCACCAATGATTATTAATATTACTAGCTTTACAAATTTAGAGTCAGAATTGCTATGTCTTTAATAAAAATAGAGTTGCAAGAACAGCCAAAATTTATCAGATGTATGATGACATCACAGGTTCATAATGACTGGGAAAATTTTTTTTCTAAATAGATAATAGAAAATGAAAGACATATAAAGATTGAGAGAAAAATTCTAGAGATAAAATAATGGTAATTGCTTATAATGGAAATAGTTGTATCCATTAATAAGTCAATCAAGTTATCCAACAAATTAGCAGAAGATATTTTTGGATGGACCCTCATAACTGAATATTATTCTGATATATATTTTTCATTGTTTGCATTTTCAATTCTTTATTCTAGTATATGGATATATTTAATAAACATAATCACATGATAGAAAACCATACATGTTCAATCTATTATCATCAGGAAAGTAGTCAATACTTAAACAATCAACAATCTCAATCTGTTGTCATGGCAACCTCTTTAAATAATAACGGTGAAAGTACATATAACATAATTAAATACTGTACCGGATTTGGCCAATATTATATGTAATTTACAGCCTTGACTAATCAGACAAAGAATATTAATACATTTTTCAGCACCCTATTTTTACTAGACTATTATTGTTATGCAAAATGGCATTTGCATTAGCTTCCTGGATGTATATAAGCATTAAATCTAATATTCATTACATAACAGATATAAATACAAGTAGAACTTCGATAAACATTTGAAGATATATAAAATAACAATCTTTATTTATCAATGTTCAAGCAAAAATATTTTCCGCTAACTTGTTAATTTATTAAAAGATAAATTATTTCCAATACAGGTAATTTTTTTTTCTCTCTAGGCTTTTTTTTTTCAATCATCTTTTTCATTTATTTGCTATTAATTACTTAGAATAATAAATGTCATAGTCACTATGGATTTCCTGCTGTTATCATTTATCTGATAAAATTCAAAGTTTAGGCAACACCATTTTCATTAGAGGATCAGCAATTCAGATACCAATGTATTTATTTGCAAACATATATAACAATGCACATTAAGCAAACTTTTTAACATTGAAAAATCAATCGTGGAAACAAGTTTAATAAAATTTGAATGTTCCATTTAGTAATTTTGAATATAAAAAAAAAGCCAATTAATAATGAGTAACTTTGAGTTCGAATTCAGAGCATTTGTTTCATTCACAAAATGTTTCTGTTTCTAAAGAGCCCTATTCTTGTAACTTCCTGCTCTCCACAAATAGGAAAAATTGTATCTCACCAAAATGAGTATCACTTTAAACACAGTATTCACAACTCTACAGGTTCCAGATTCTATTACCATGCTAATACTGTTATCAACCAGGTCTACAACAGCTATAGAAAAGGAGAGAATATGATTTGAAATGATACATATTAATCTGTGTGATATTATTGTCAGCTGAATGTCTTTAAATAGTTTAAATGTTTAAATTTTACTAAAAACATTTAATAGCTCCAGATAATAAAAATAATCCAACATATAAATTATAAGCTATATTAGAAGTATTATTTATGTAAGTCATAAATAATCATAATAAAACTATTAGGAGAAAATACAATAAAATGAACAATGTGGGTAAAAGTACTTCCTTTTTATAACTAAGTACAAATACATGAATGTATACATTTTTAAGCAAACTCTAATAAAAGACCAAAATGTAGAACAAAACTTATAGCTATCAAGTCATCAAGATGTATGAAAAATAAATTTCATCATATTAAAAAATCTCTTTTAGAGGAAGAAACCTTACTTAAACATATAATAATAATAAACAGCTATTTGTAAAGGGAGTGTGGTCATTCTAACTCCAAAACAAAGAAAGAAAAGAAAAAAACTATTCTAGATATGAGTTTTGTGATGACTATTACAAATTTAACCACATAGTAAACATGAAAGTTCATTTTTCTGTTCATTTAACATATTACAATGTTATTTTTTATTTATTTTAGTAGATTTTTTTTCTTTCTGAAATACTTATATCATGTCTAATTGTATATTCTGTTCTGTGTCATATCTTGCCAATGCAAATAACTTACATTGCACTTCTTTACAATATCTTGATATAATTCTTATGAAGTAGACAAAATATAAACCTCAGACATAAACCATGCTCAAGGTAATCATAAAATCATCTGAGAAGTCTTGCATTGTTTATTTTTGTGCATGTACTGTCCAGTATAAGTAGGATTTTACAATAGTGGACTCTATGGTGTCACATCCAACACATTGAAAAACATGTTCATTGGTTTTATGATCTTGCTATTGTATTTTAAAAATTTCATCAACTATCCTTAACCTTGTAGTGCCTTTACATTGCACTGATAGGATGGCCAAGTTTCACTTATATACAATAGATTAGGTAAAATAATAGCTTCATATAAAACCATAGAGTGGCAATATTTTGTATAGGAAGTTCATGAAGTGAAAGGAGATTGCAATACATTGGAATTTACTGTAAGGTTTAATGTGATATCTTTTGTTTCTACACTGTTTTGATGTAATATTTATATTTGATGATGCTTGTGAGAATTTTACCAAAACTTATATTCAGTATTATATTTGTAAAATTTAATTAAAATAGATGGTTATATCTCATAAGAATAGTAATAATACACCAAAATCTTCTGAAGATATTACCACACCTTGTAGTAAAACAATAAGCTAATTTCTAAAGTTATTAAAAAAATACTATTAGCCCTATAGACTCTGATTAACAATACATGATTGTGAGTGTACATAGATATGTACATAGACATTTATGGATTAGAATCATTTTATAATAAGAATATGAAAACATCCATAATATATAAATACATATGGGTGAAGATTGTTGAATAGATTATAGGTTAGTATGAATCAAAATTAAAAAGACAATGGCAATAACAACATATTCTATTTGAAATATAAATGTAAGAAAAGTTTCTCATGTTATGTTTTAACAGTTGTTTAGCACTATAGTGATTTATTTGGATTTTTATGTTGGTTATGGTACCTATGCCAGAATTATTTTAGGGAATGTGTTACAAGTATGCACTTTTTTATTTTGGTTGTACTAAAAGTGTCAGACCATGGCTGCATTATTTAATAATATACGTAAAAGAACTGAAAACAATGTAGGGATGTCAAGATTAAAGTTTAATCATTATTAGAAATCTTATGAATGAATATTGTATTAAAAATAAAATGTCATATTATGGTAGTTTGAAATCTTTTGTTGATATTTAAAAGTAGCATAGGATTAAAAATTATATCACTAATGAATGATATTTTTATATGATAATATTTTGAACAGATAGGTAAAGTATTTTTTTATTCTTTTGATTAAAAATGCAAATTTAAATCAGCCATGGGAAACCTGCAGCCATTCATGATTTTTTATACAACACATTCACTTTATTAATATACCAACATAACTTCTGCTAATCATTACATGATCACCATTTCTTATGCTTGCCCATAACTGTTATTAAAACAGGCCAAACTCTCTTTACAGTAGTGCCACTCATTCAGTAAAAGCTAGAGTAATCAATGGATGTCATATTGGATGAGTGGGCACTAGATAGGGATTTTATGCACAAGCCCCTGGCATTCATTGATTACTCTAGCTTGCACTGAGTGGCATTACTGTATGGAGAGTTTTACCTGTTTTAACTTCTGCTAATATTATATTTATTTCATTTGTTTTGCCGATTTATGTTTTCTCTCAAATGAGAATAAATTTCTAATTTCTACAGTTTTTAAATAACTTGTTGCAATACTTTGAAAAGCCATCAGCAATATTCCATTGCACATCATATGCACCAATGAGTATTAATAGATATGGGAGACAATTGTTGATCATACTCTTAGAAAGTGAATATTTATACCAATGGCAGTTCTTTTATTGCTGTTTTTTTTCCCATATGTCATAGCATCAGCCCGAAGGTGAACCTGCAACAACCATCTGCAACCAACTGCTTACTTGCAAGGTAGCTGCGACCTCTCGGCTAACAATGCTTGCTATATTTTTAGTAAACTTACTTTATAGCTACAAAAAGCTTTACAATATTTCATTTTATAATTCATCAAAAAATATACATCAAGTCAATAAAACTTAAAATATGTTTATCATTATTTCAAGCATCAACTCTATAAAAACCTCAGTCTTTACCATTTTTAGTTTAAAAAGTTTTTTTGTTTTAAAAAACTTAAATCTGAATATTAATATCGGGTATTCTACTATGCAGTTTATTGATTATGTAAACCAAAGTATTTGACAGTTTTATAGGTGTGGAGAAGTATTAGGCAACTGTTTAGAAATGAAAGGTGAACTTGTCTTTGAACTAAAGATAATAAGTAGATTAATGATCTCGCATTTCTTTAAGATATTACTACCTGCCTGAATGATCTTAATTTACAATTGAAAAAGGAATGTCACTCAATTCAATAATTGTTTACTTATGCCAAAGCCTTGAAAACAAAACATTTCATGTTTGAAAATGTCAATGCAAAACTTATGTATTCTATTTCCTCTACATTAATTAATTAGCTGCTGTTGAATTAAATGACTTGAAAAAATTATAAGTTCTAGAATTAATTGATGCAAAATTTAAAAAGTAGTTCGTTTGTTGAAATTGCATTTAATATTGAAACTACTTAATAATGAATTTCTACAACAAATTTTAAAATATTTTTGTATTAGTTTTATGCATCTTGTAGAATATCCTCCAATAACATTGTATTTTATAAAACATATTATTTACAAATGCAGATATTTCTTTGATGAATAAAAGCTACAAAATGAAAAATATACTCAACGTTGCCAACAAGCATTTCATAAATAATTTATGAGTTGCAAAACATCTCAGAATTTGAAAAATTTTGAAGATTTTAGGAAAAAATGTAAACCAAGATATTGAAATAAATGAAATTACAGTAGCTGTTTCAAACAAAAAAATCTACTGGTTCTAATGAGATAATTGGAAGAGATGTAAAATATAGTGTTGATGTATTTTCCAAAATAAATTAAAAGATTTTACAGTATATATGAAGTCATATATTTGCAACAACACTTCTTCAGGTTGCTTTTAAAAAAATTTAATAATATTATTATTATCCATCATAGGAAGGATTTTTTTTCCATATGTCAAAGCGTCGGCAGGGAAATGAACCCGCAACAACTGTCTGCAAGCAAAGTAGTTGCAAGCCAGCTGTGCTGATCTTTTGGCTACCAACGTTTGACTAACTTTATTGAATAAATTACTCCCAGACTATAGCATAGTATTTTTTTTTGAAGACTGCAATAAAATTATAAAAATGCATATTAATTATATATTATGCTTGATTCAGAGCATTTAATGTTAGTCTTAATACTGTGATAACATTTTAGTTGTAATTTAAAGTTCGATTATTTTCATCATCTAAAATTGTTAACTGTCTTTCTAAAAATTCAAACTTTTAACTTTTTAAATGCACTTCAAGTTAGCATATAAAAACATCATGGTGATATTATTTTCCTTGGCTTGACCAGTTACCATACAGGCATGGGAATCAAAAGTGGAATATTTAGATTTGTAGCTAGTGCTATTAATCCATATATGCATCTAGAAAATAATGTAAATACCATTTGAAGTGGATTGGCAATCTGTTAAATAAAAAAGTGCTGAAAATTTAATTAACAATAGTTGATTTATTGGTCAATGCTGAATATTGTATATAATTCTTTTTATGTTGAAATTATTTATCTTAAAAGTTTTTCATTTCCGTGAGCATTAAAAATGAGTAGTAAATGTACTCTCCTGTGAAAGGGACATTAACTAAAGGTTTTTACATTTGTTTGGAAAATTGGTGCTCTATTAATCCCTATATAGTTCCCAAACAGCTAATACAAATATTTATTTGATTATTTTTGCATTGGCTTTGCAAGACTATAACATCAGTATATAATTAGAAAGAGAAAGGCCTTCTCTTTCTAATAAATATAATGGTAATTAACTATTATATACAGTCTTTCAATCTGCAGAAGTATTTTGGTTAATTCCTTAACCCTCCTCAACTGCTGTTAAATTTAAAAAACCTAACAGAAGCAAATGGCATCAACTCAAATCCTATGAATCCCAAATTTTAATGTTAGCAGCTTGTCTATTAATTATATTCATTTTATTTCTATTTATTAAAATTGCCTCCCTAATTTTTCTTTTATTTTGGTTTCTCTCTCCATAAAGAATTTTAACATTTTCAAGATCAATCTTAAATTTATATTTACATATCCTTTCATGATCCAAAAAAACTGAAATAGTCATTAAATCATTATTATTTTTACTTCTCACAAGTTTACTTCATCAATCTTTGATTTATTGGTCCTCAATTTAACTATATACTATAACATACATCCACAAAAAAAATTGATGCCCAATATTACTTTTTTGTTTGATAGGTATGACACTTTTAGAATTATTTACTAACTTATTAACATTATTTGTAACACAAACACATCCTTATGTATATCCTTAAAAATTTCACTTGAGAATTTGAAATGTGGGTGCTGTTTTTATTTGCAGAAACACCAATACTATAAATTTACTTACAGAAGAATTAAATAATTTGAATGGCTTGAAATGGACAATTAAAAAGGAACAGAATAAAAATATGAAATATTTGGATTTATTTATTATAAGAGATAATACTATATTAAGTTATAAATTAATAATCAAACCATTATAAAAAAAGTGGATATATAAATTATAAATCAAAAGTACCATTTATGCATAAGATGACAAGTTTTAGATCTTTTTTGTTTCATGATAAAAATTATGTCATTACAAGTGTGATAAATTAAAAAATATTGAGATATTTGCCAAGGAATTGCTTAAAGTTGATTATAATATTAAACAGATTATCAAGATTTTATGTCAATTTAAAAAGAGTTATAATGATTTAAAGGAGTTGAAGATTGATAGTAACAAATGGATATCTATTCCATATATTTCAAATACTCAAGTGAAAATTTTTAAAGATATGTATAAGGATGTGTTTAATGTTTCATTTTGTGTTACAAATAACATTAATAAGTTAGTGAATAATTTTAAAAGTATCATACCTGTCAACCAAAAAAGTAATGTAGTGTATCAAATTTTTTGTGGTTGTATGTTATCATGTGTAAGTGAATCAAGGAGTAATACTGAGAAAAGAGTAAAGGAGCAGGAATTGTTATACAAGTGAAGTAAAAATAATGACTTAATGACTGGTTCAGTTTTCTTGGATCATGAAAAGACGGGTAAATATAAATTTAAGTTTGATCTTGAAAGTGTTAAAATTCTTCATGAAGAGAGAAACCATAATAAAAGAAAAATTAATGATGCACTTTTAATAAATAGAAATAAAATGAATAAAATTAATAAACAAACTGCTAATGTTAAAATTCAGAATTCATGGGATTGGAGTTGATCATGTTTGCTTCCATTATACTTTTGAATTTAAAGCAATTTGGGAGGAATAAGGAATTGACCGATCTGCGGATCAAAAGACTGTATATAATAACTAATTATCATTATATTTATTATTTTTATTGTTATTACAATACTTTTAAATTAATGGACATTTTATTTGTATTATATATATATAATCTTATAAATGAATATTTATAAATACAGTAATTAGATATATATAAAGTATATCTAACAAATATTAGTTGACAAAGATACGAGGATAGTCAAAAGTGCTCCTAAGTGGATACAATATTTAAAGTTATACTTTACATATATATAATTACTTTATTTATAAATACACAATTATAAGATTATGTATGTTAATTTGAAGAAATACGGACATCGTAAAAGAAAAATATTAATTAATATAATAGACATAATTCTTTTCGGCTTTGGTAAGATAATGGAAAAATAATCCAATATGAAAAGATTTGTTTATCTTCTACATCTGGATAAATAATCTCAACTGGTGAGATCTTATGTTAAATTAAGCTGTTTGAATGGACTGTATTAAATTATTAATTTAGATATTGTAATAAGTTATTTCAACTTCGGAAATGTTCTATCTTGATATGCTTTATTCTCAAACTGCAATTTTATCAAGAATTCTATTATAATCTGGAAGAAACATTCGTAATAGTTTAAAAAGCTTAAAATTATTAATCTATCTGAAAACAAGGTAAGAATAATTCAAGATGTGTAAACCATTACAAATAAAAAATAATTTACAACTGTTGCCTAACAGTTCGAGTTGTTTCATTTCAAAAGGTACTTATCAGGATGATTCCTTATATCTATTATTCTGCTTTTATAGTAACCGTCTGATAATAAAACTTTTAATATTATGCATATTTTCCATAATCATATATTATACATTCAAATATTATAACCTTCTAATAAGTCAGAGTTTGTTAAAATATAGCTAAATACTAAGTCATATCTACATCTAATTGATTAAATACATTCTAGGAAATGACTGAAATCACAGAAATTCCAGAAGATAATCACTTTAATTTGTAAAATGTGTTATTTATCATCATAATCAATGTTTTATATATCTGTTCATAAATGGAAAATTGCAAATAAAACTGCTTGTGGTCCATTTTAATGATTTTTTTTTTCCAGAAAATGTTGATTGTATTTTTTCGACTAAAAGAGGTGGGTTACATTATATTTGAAAGTGGCAGTATAGAAATAGCCCATTCTGAATACGATTAAACTCAATAATTTCCACTATTGAATCTAATTTCTTCAAAATGACCTGCATTATCAATGGATTAGCTCAATATTTTCATTAATTTTGAAAATTAGTCAGTCATCCTTTATGTCACGATATTTATTATGCTTAAATGTCTTCATCTTTATTCACTTCAACTACTACATAAGTGAGTCAATCGTATCTTATTAATTGGCCAAACTCTCTGATTAAAACAATGACAAGAAAATAGAATAATTTTTATTCCAAAATTTTTTAATACTTTTTTTACCACTGTTGAAGATTGAAAGTTTTGTAATCCCATTGTAAATGGTGCTTTAGTGGCTTTAATTTGGTTTATTGAAACCTCCTTTTAATCTCATATGTGATTTAGTTTCACTTCTTTGTTTCAATTTTACATCTCTGGTTTTATCATTTTATTTTTCAGATACTTGTGAATCATTGTTAAAGTTTTAATGCTATATAATCCATTGTAAATTATGGATTAACGATTTTTTTAAGCTGAGTCAATTCATGACTTTTTATGCGTTGTATGGGTGACTAGTTGTACCTGAATCGGGATTTATTAATCTTAATCGAAGATCTTCCAATCAATTCATGTAGCCTGATAGACCAGTTTAGAATAATTATTTTTTTTAATGATAAGTTTCATTTGATAGAAGATTTATTGAGATAATTCTGTCCTTTAATAATTTGACCCAAAGAATTAGATATCATTAATAATCTTTTCTTAAATCCGCCAATTTTCTTAATTTAATAGTGTAACCTTGGTTATATTGTTAAAAAGCAATCATTTCTGTTCAATTATCAGAAGTTTAGAATAAAAGAGCAAGCTTTCAACAGCTTGGTTGTTTAAAATCCAAATGTAAAAAATGATGTGGCATATATCATCAACCCAAATTCTAAAACCATATAGTGGATCATACTTCAGCACTGACAGAAATTATAATAAAAAAACAATGAATATGAGTTTCCATGATGTTTTTGACCTATAAATTATAAAAATGATATTTGACTTCATGAAAATTTTACATTCATTAAGCATTGAATCATCAAAATACAGAGTTCAGATATTGTTATGTTCTGTAAAATAAATATTAACATATAACAGCAATAATTAGGTTATCCATAAAAGATGGGGTGAACTCCAAACTTTATTACTACTGTTTTACAATATATTTTTTGTGGATTAGAATAAAAAGCTATAGGAGTAAAGATAAATGGAGATAATTTAAATCATCTACATCTAGCAGATATTGCAAGAGTTACCTGATGAAAATGAAAAAAGAGGACTCATAATAAATGCTAAAAAGCTTAAAGTAATGTTAAATGGATTTTTTCAAAAGAAGAAAATAAAAATTGATAACAATGAATTAAAAGAAATTAACACCTACAAATCCTTCGGTCGAACTATTAAAACAGATGGAAATATAATGGTTACATTAAGAATAGTAGTCATTTTGGGTGGAATGCTTTGAATAGAACTAATTTTGTATTATAAAGAAATATGTCCATATCTTTGAAGAATTAACCCTCTAAGCATCACATGATCATCATTTCTTATGCTTGCTCATAACTTATTAAAACACGCAAAACTCTCCATACAGTAGTGCCATTCAGTGCAAGCCAGAGTAATCAATGGATGCCAGGTCTACTCACCCAATATCCTCAAACTATTTTCTATCTTGTGGCTTTATTCAGTGAGAGCCTTGGATCTGAGAGCACTACACCTAGATCTTAGGATCTAATGTAACACCTCCAATCAACCACTTTTTATCTCTACTTAACTACAAAACCATGAGAATAAAATTGAAAACAATATTTTTAATCCAAGCTCATTAGCTTATATAATCATATAGGTCTGAACTCAGTTCAATACCCATACATTTTAACTGTTATTAAGATCCGAGGCACCCCAGTGATGGAAGCCACAAGCTAGAAACTAATCTAGGGATATTGGATGAGTAGGCACTAGATAGGGATTTTATGCACAAGGCTTCTGATATCTATTGATTATTCTAACTTGCACTAAGTAGCACTACTGTATGGAGAGTTTTGCCTGTCATTGAAGAATATTAGTAACATAAGTACTTTATTAGTACTTACAAATGGATTTGAAAATTGGACACTTAATAAAAAAGCAATAAAGTAACCTCAGACCCCTCAGTAAAATGTACATCGGTCAATGTTAAGAATAAGAAGAAGAGATTAAAAACAAAAAATATAAATTAGAAAATAAACAGTTGTAACCTACATCATTGACGCAATTAAAAACCAAAATGGAGTTGTATTGGAATTATTTCAAGAAGAGATAATAATAGATCATTATAATTTGAAATTGGATTGGAAGAGATTGTAAAAGAGTTAGAAAAGGATAACATGTGAGATAGATGATAGAAAAGGACATTTTCTGATGTGATGTGAAAAAGAAAGGATATGAATTAGAAATTAAACTTGGAGAGAACTTCATTCTCAAGTGAATGTATAATTATTAGAAATGATTATGAAATATGTAGGCCAGTTTTCCAATGATTCGACTTTTAAAAAGAAAAAATATCCTACACACAATTTAGAAAAATAAAATAAAAAGTTTTTTTAAAAAATATTTGGACTTCTTTGTCTAAAATTAAAATCTTATTTAAGTATAGCCTTTTACATCATCTTGGAGTACCATTTGTCATTTTTAATAACTTTCTTTTTATTAGATGATAGCTGTGACCCTGATTCTATTTAGAGAACTTCATTGAATATTGATACGTTTTGGACACGCAGATGCCACATCAAATAAACGAAAGCCATTCTTTTTAGTAATATGTGCATAAATATCTTGTATTAATTGAAATTAATGGTATGCTAACATACAAAATATATTATTTAAAGATTCATAGTTTGTCTATAATTTGAATACTATTACACTTATAAAAATTTGTATTTTTTTTTTTTTTTAAAAAAAAGGATTAAATATTTAGAAAGTGTATTTGTAAAAATTTAAATTTTATGAAAAAAAAATACGTGATTATTTTTAAAAAAATATCTCTAATAAATTGGTGAAATAGTAACTATTTTATGGATACTGGGCACTACAAACAGATTCAGAGAACAAGTAGTTAAATTATTTATCAAGCAGTATGGTCAATAGGATAATCATAATGATGTAATGGAAAAACAAACATTTTATCCGGATTGTTTTTATAACGTTAACACAACAATCAAGTGGGTGTACAGATTTTGGTCGGTTTTAAGTAGTTTTTGAGAAGTTAATTAAGATAGTAAAAAATCTGTCGAGCGTTGGTAGCTGAGAGGTCAGCGCAGCTGCCTTGCAAGCAAGCAGTTGCTTGCAGACAGTTGTCGCGGGTTCACTTCTCGGCCGATGCTTTGACATATGGGAAAAAAAGGAAGCCAGGTTTAGAGAATTTAAGGAAATTAATTGAAGTAATTGGAACTAAAAAGATCAATAGTGATGGTGCAAACACCAATTTTTAAATAACAATCACAAAACAATAAAGTAACAATTGTAAGGGAAATTTATCTTTATTACCTTTCTATAAGCTAAAAATTAGAAATCATCTTTAGCATTTCAATGTTTTAAGTAATATGAATGGCTGGCAAATTGTCCCTAGTTCATTTGTCTCTGTGATTCCTATAATAATTAGTAACTCTAAAACGATCCCAAAGAATCATCTTTACATAGAGTTAAACCATAAGTTTGAAAAAGAAAATGTCTGCCCAAAAAATTAGCAAAAGAAACATTGAATACAAACAAGCAATCAAGAATATTTTAAGATTGGGAAATGTCAATCTAATATCATTTATGATTGTTACATTGAAACCTAAGTAAAAATACATTTATTTTTCTTATTATTAGACTTAATGATAACAAAATAAAATATCTTTATTAAGTCATGGTCATTTTTTATTATAATTCTAATATTTATCTATACTTTTATTCAATTGTATTAATTGGCATAACGTATTTGGTTGGTTTATACAAAAATCTATTTTACTAGCTATTATAAATCAGATAAAACAGGCAAAACTCACTATATAATATTGCCACACACAGCAAGCTAGAGTAATCAATGGATGCCAGAAAGCTTGTGCATAAAATCCCCATCTAGTGCCTACTCATCCAATATCTCCAGACTAGTTTCTGGCTTATGGCCTTTGTCAGTGAGGAACCTTGGATATGAGAGCACTGCAACTAGATCTTAGGATCTAATGCAACCCTCCAGCAAACACCTTTTATCTCCATTTAACTACAAAACTGAGTCGTAAACTGAAAACACCTTAATGTTTTTAATCCAAGCCCATTAGCTTATATAATCATATGGGTCTGAATCCAGTTCACACCCTTACATTTTGGTGTCTTTGGTTTTTTAATAACCATAGCCATCACTATTCTATTAGGCAGGATTGGTTTTAAGCCAATAAACATCACATGACCACTATCTCTTATGCTTGTGTATAACTGTTGTTGGTTACTCTAGCTTGCTGTGTGTGGCAATATATATAGTGAGTTTTGCCTGTTTTAACAACACACAAGCATAAGAGGTGGTGCATGTGATGTTTATTGGCTTATAAATCAGATAATAAATTAATTTTGTTTTTAAAAATGAAATAATATGCTTGGAAATCCAAATCGACTAAATTTCTAATATCTCAAACATATAGATTGTAAATCTCATATTTTATCACACCCTTTATTTATTATTTATTTAACCAATATAATCTGTTTCTATGAAATTTCTTTTTTCTTAAAGCTACTTTATCTGTGTATACTTTATATATAAATGTAATCGTTATGAAGCCATGTTTTATGCTCTAAGAATAATTAATGCATCAGAAAAAAATGTCGTCAAAGAATAGTTTCAGGAGAGTTCAATTTTAATGTAAAATCATTCTAATGCTCAATGTAAGAAATTTATATGGCAACATACCCATAGGATCATTAATATCATTCTTAAAAATAAATGTAAGCTGATTTTATTTAAGATTATTAAAAGAGTCTTATAAAACATTTATTATCAAAAAGCCATTCTCATGTAATTTTACATTTTAGTTAAAGTCGTTTTTTAGACTTTAATTTTAAAACACTCTATTCATTACAAAAAATTTAAATTACTTTAGTATTTAAATACATGTATATGTTATATGCCTGGAGGTTAGATATATATTTAGGGAATTTGAACCCAGACTTTCAAATTCTCAGCTATCTAACCTGTCTCATACACATGACCACACACGTGGAAAAGATAAATGATCTCCAATATATATATATATTGAACCGAATTGAAATCAGTTTCAATGGTGTTATTACCGAAAATATTTATTAAGCTTTTAATTTTCATTAAACGTTTAATGTTTAAATTTTATTATTATTTAAAAAAGAATACGTGTATCAAAAATACACAAGCGTTTATATGTAAAACGCTTCATTTCAATGTTCATCGATTTATTTTAAAATAGTTTTTATATACCGCTTGTTTTTACTTTAAATCAATTAATTAAAAACAAAAAAACAAGCAACCTATCTAATTACATTCCTGTGGCTTTTATGTTAATTATTGTAAACAATTCTAAAAGCGGAGATTTGATTTCTATGTAGTTGTTTTCATTTCAATAATTCCTGGGTAGAATTCTTAGATAGATTGAGCGGGAGATTAATATTTGCCCTGCCTAAGGTGTAGAAATTGGACAACAAGGAAAGTGTTTCACGGAAAATGGAGCAACGTATAAATAGCCCCGAAAATTTGAAGAGTTAGTTAATTCATTATTCGTAAATAGACAAGCTGTTTCTCAAGTGAAAGTTTATATCAGCATGGACATTTAAATTCTTAAAGGACATCAGCTGTTATTAAATACTTTTGCTTGCAACAAGATGAAAAATTCTATATGTGTTATCACCACCTGAATGGCTTGCTAACTCAACAAAAGACGGATCCCTGACTTCCAAGTTTGCTCCAGTAATGCCTTAAACACCTAAAAGAAGCCGGAACCTCTTTACATCTACCTTGATGTCTAAAGACCTGAAAATAAACTAAAATAATAGTGCACACTTGATGTGAGCATTGCTTTTACCGAAAGGTAACTATTTTAGTTTTTATTCTTCCCAGGGTGAATTAATTCTCATTAAATCTCCACTCAGTCTAATCATAAATATGTATTCATAAGCTTAAGTAATTTATATAGCCTCATATTTAATATTCGCTGTGTTTTCTAATATTTTATAGTGTGTCTTGGAATCTTAGTTTTAAGATTCCAAGTTGCTTTCAATTTTTGTTTATTGGAGAGTGACGAGTGAGTTTTCTATTTTTATGTAAGACTTTTATAAATGCTTTGGCAGTCGTGCCTTTTAAATGCTTACCTGTAATTATGTTAATATTCAATAATTAATTTTAAACTCTATGTTTGCCCTATTGCTAAACCTCTAAAATCTTTTGGATGACGACTTTATTGTCTAATTTCCCGCTGGTGGGGATTTCATTTCTTATATCTCTGAAGGCGGAAATTAGAATTGTTTTTCTTTGTAATTTTATAAGTCATTAGCAGAAAGATAAAATTTATCCATTTTTAAATTACAGGTGAGCTGTACTTTCATTCTGCTAAAGTATTTAAACTTTTAATATTTTCGTACTCATGTGCACTCTCCGATAGATTTCTTTTTGTATTTATTATGTGTGCTTTAAATTGATCAGAGCGTGTACTCAGAATTTGTTTGTAAGTTTATTTTCTTTAAATGATGGGGCAGACGTAACTGTTTTTCTAATTAATTATTTGTCCCTTATTGAGACCTTTAATTATTAATTTTAAAGTAATTTTCGCCAATCGTTTGGCTGGGATTCACCAGTTTTAATTGTTTTACTTCCTTTCAGTCTTATTTTTCAGTTGTTCTTGAGGTGTATCAACCACCATTATTTTAAACATAGTAATAGGTGCAGTTCATACCGATATAAGAACATTTGAGGTCTGACCATGTTTAGATCTTGAAAAGCTCATCGGCACTGGTTTCTTTGATCTATTTCAAGGACGTATTGTTTAAATATTTGAAAGTGAAAACCAATGTTTGGATGAATCCTCTGCTGAATGAAATTTGCTTCCTCCCTTTTAAATTTTTTTATTAGAGAATTAGTAGATATGCCAGAGCATTGCATTTAGTCTTTCTGGTACACACCTGAGCTAATCATATTTGTTAACTTATAAACTTTTCTTATAAGTTATTTTTCTCTGAATAAAATTTTATTAAATATGTTTAAACTTAATTTGGCTGATGTTTGTCTTTGTGCTTTTGTCTCAATTGTCTAAATAATTTAAGATCTCTTGTTTCTCCCTGAGTCTAGTCGGCACAAACCATCATCAGCATCTATTCTGATCACCGTAAACAAATTTTCCAGACACGTAGTGGTTTGGTGGCGCCCTCTGTATCAGAATAGATTGATAGACGAAATTCTAAAGCTTTCATCTGGCACAATGTATATATTTCATGTTGGGCCAGCATTCATCAGTTGTTCCAGATCATTATCACCCATATATATATATATATGTGTATATATATGATAAACAAAAATGCAAGTTAAAAAACTTGCTAACGCTTGTATTTATGTCCACAGATGGCGTCCTACCAAGACTGCCAATCAAGCGTGTTTTGTTTACATAAACGTCAGAGTAGTTAGTATTCACTATCTCTAACTATAATTCCACTTTCAGATCATGATTTCAAGCTATTTGCTATCGTCAGTGAAAGACAGGAATAAAGAAACTAGATCTGAATACAAACTCTGAGCGTTTATGAAACAATTTCTATTCTTTATTCCTGTCTTTCACTGACGATAGCAAATAGCTTGAAATCATGATCTGAAAGTGGAATTATAGTTAGAGATAGTGAATACTAACTACTCTGACGTTTATGTAAACAAAACACGCTTGATTGGCAGTCTTGGTAGGACGCCATCTGTGGACATAAATACAAGCGTTAGCAAGTTTTTTAACTTGCATTTTTGTTTATCATAAATGTACCTTTGAGGTCTTTCTTGCAATGATATAGATTGCAGAGGCTTCTACTATGTGGTGATGCTGAACTGAGATCAGACCCATGTAGCTATCTGGTTTGCTATGCTGAGTTTGAAGACATTACGTGTCTAAAAAATTCACGCTTGCAAGCTGAATAGAAATTGTTTCATAAACGCTCAGAGTTTGTATTCAGATCTAGTTTCTTTATTCCTGTCTTTCACTGACGATAGCAAATAGCTTGAAATCATGATCTGAAAGTGGAATTATAGTTAGAGATAGTGAATACTAACTACTCTGACGTTTATGTAAACAAAACACGCTTGATTGGCAGTCTTGGTAGGACGCCATCTGTGGACATAAATACAAGCGTTAGCAAGTTTTTTAACTGCATTTTTGTTTATCATAAATGTACCTTTGAGGTCTTTCTTGCAATGATATAGATTGCAGAGGCTTCTACTATGTGGTGATGCTGAACTGAGATCAGACCCATGTAGCTATCTGGTTTGCTATGCTGAGTTTGAAGACATTACGTGTCTAAAATTCACGCTTGCAAGCTGAATAGAAATTGTTTCATAAACGCTCAGAGTTTGTATTCAGATCTAGTTTCTTTATTCCTGTCTTTCACTGACGATAGCAAATAGCTTGAAATCATGATCTGAAAGTGGAATTATAGTTAGAGATAGTGAATACTAACTACTCTGACGTTTATGTAAACAAAACACGCTTGATTGGCAGTCTTGGTAGGACGCCATCTGTGGACATAAATACAAGCGTTAGCAAGTTTTTTAACTTGCATTTTTGTTTATCATAAATGTACCTTTGAGGTCTTTCTTGCAATGATATAGATTGCAGAGGCTTCTACTATGTGGTGATGCTGAACTGAGATCAGACCCATGTAGCTATCTGGTTTGCTATGCTGAGTTTGAAGACATTACGTGTCTAAAAAATTCACGCTTGCAAGCTGAATAGAAATTGTTTCATAAACGCTCAGAGTTTGTATTCAGATCTAGTTTCTTTATTCCTGTCTTTCACTGACGATAGCAAATAGCTTGAAATCATGATCTGAAAGTGGAATTATAGTTAGAGATAGTGAATACTAACTACTCTGACGTTTATGTAAACAAAACACGCTTGATTGGCAGTCTTGGTAGGATGCCATCTGTGGATATATATATATATATAAAATCAATAATAGAAAATTAAATTTTTAATGGACAGGCATCAATCTACTTCACCCACCAATTCCTCAGCCATCCATACCATTGAAAATCTGATGATGGAATGCCCAAATCCCTTGTTGATGCTATTATTGGAGATCATTTTCACATGTGTGTAATCATACATACTAGTTGTGTGAGATATATTGGATAGCTGAGGGAAGCTTGAAAGTGTGTTCAAATCCCCTGTAAGTACTTCTGGACACCAGAGGTATAAAGTATACCTATATTTAAATATTACAGATTCAGCCTGCATTCTGCCTATCCCTCTTCTGTGTATTGAAATGGACAAGGTCCTATATATGAGGGGTCAGAATGACTTAAAGTCAACATGGGTATGACAATAATATTGGCATCATCAAGGGATTTCTGAAGATTTGAAGAGTGGAGTAGATTGAAACCTGTCCATTAAAAGTTTGAAAATTTGCTATCTTAATATAAACCAAGCACTGGAGATGATGATCTAGACCAATTGGTGAGTGCTGGTTCAGCATGAAATACATATATTGGAGATCATTTATCTTTTCATATGTGTTGGTCACGTGTATTGGTTGTATAAAAACTGGATAGCAGAGGAGAGTTTGGAAGTCTAGGTTCAAATCCCCTTTAATTACATCTACAAGTATTTTTGAATCAAAAAAGCTTATTCATCATCATCAGTAAATGATTTAAACAGTTTTTTCAATAACATGATGTTGATGCTGTAATGTGTGGTTATGTACATAGTTGTAAACCTAAAGTCTGTTAATCACATTTTTTTTCTATCTACTTTATGAAATTTCATTATCTAAAATTTGTAAATCTATTTTGGGATATATATCAGCCATCTGCACACTACTTCATATTTCTTTACATATGATTGACCCAAAAATTGAAAATATACTTCATTTTGAGATTAAGGTTCTCAGATCATTTTTAAAAAGATAACTCTTTAGATAACTGAACAGCAAGCCAGATCTGTTGAAATGTCTGGGATATATTTCTACATCTGAGTAAAATATTAAGTAATCATGCAATGATAACTTCAAATGACAAATGAATTTATCAATTGAAAATACTTTTTAAAGAATGCAAAACAATATTAAAACTACATGAAAATTAATATTGCATCTATGGATAAAGCAGTGTTTTTAGACAATGTCAAAAGAAAAAATGGAATATATCCCTAGACAATAACAAACATGGCTTCCATATCTCACCTTGACTTTAAACAATGGACTATTCCAGATTCTTTTCTTATTGCAATTGAATTGAGAATTCGTTGCTGCTAACCAATGTGTATCTATAAAAATAATGCACAGCCAATGACAAGAACAGGTCAATAGGCAGTGCTGCTTATTAAATCTGAATGTTTCCATTATGGAAATCTGGCAATAAATAGCCTTTTTGAAAGTAAGGGAGAGATATACTTTCAAACCTAAAAGATGATATGCATTTTCCAGAGAGCAATTGTTAAACTTGAATAACAGTAGTTTAGTTCTCCATAAATGGTCAAAGGAAACTCCTGCTAACATGAACAGCATGCAGTTATTTAAGCTAACAGTTTTTGCAGTGAGGCAAGTCTACATTTCAGGCCCAAAAGCTGTCACAACCAAACTGGACTTTAGGCAAGCTGTAAATACAGTCAAAAGAGTCACCATATCTACTCATGAGGCAGGCTGTTAAGTACACTGAAAGTGGGTAGAGAAATTCATAAGGACACATACAGTCCCTTCTTCAACAGTTCACATTGGAATTAGTAGTTATACTTGGCTATACATAGCAGGCAGAGTATATCATCATTACTTAAATCAATAAATACGTGTATATATCATCATCATCATCATCATCAACCATTATCAATCCACTTCAGGATGAAGGTCTCTCCAAGTTTAATCCATCTTCTCCGATCTTTAGCTTCTCTTCTCCACAACACCCCTGCACATTTTCTTATTTCATCCATCCATCTCACATGTGGTCTCTTTCTGGGTCTTTTACAATCTCTTGGAATCCAGTTTAAAATTTCAATTGTCCATCTATTATCATCTTTTCTAGCAATATGTCCAGCCCAACTCCATTTCAATCTTTTAATTTTTTCAATAAGGTCAGTAACACCTGTTTATTGTCTTACCCATACATTGCGTTTTTGATCTCTTCTTGTTACTCTCAACATACATCTCTCCATACTCCTTTGAGTGGTCTGAAGTCTCTGTATTGCTCTTCTATTAAGTGCCCAAGTCTCAGATCCATAAGTAAGAACTGGTAAAACACATTTGTTAAAAACCATTCTTTTCAAACACATAGGCATATTTCCTTTTAGTATCAAGTTATTTCTACCAAAAGCACTCCAACCAAGTTTAATTCTATGATTAATTTCCTCCATTATGTTTCCATCTGTATTAATAATCTGACCAAGGTATTTGTAACTGTTAACTTCTTCTAATTCTTCATAATCAATCTTTATTTTCATATTTTGAGCAACGATTAGACATTACTTTAGTCTTTTCAACATTTATCTTTAGTCCTACTTTTCTACTTTCATCTGCTAACTCCTGCAACATTTCCTGCAGCTCTGAAGCATTATTTGCAAAAACAACTACATCATCTGTGAAATCTAAATGACTTAAATACTCTCCATTTACTTTCACTCCTTTAGTTTCCCATTTTAATCCACAAAATACTTCTTGCAGAACTGCTGTAAAGAGTTTTGGAGATATGGAGTCACCTTGTCTTACACCTTTCTCAATGTTGATTTTTCCAGTATCATTATGTAATCTAATTGTTGCTGTTGCATTTTTATAAATATTCTTTAAAATATGACAATATCCTGGATCTATACCTTGATGATACAATGCTTTAATCACTGAAGAAATGTGTATAGAATCGAATGCCTTTTCATAATCTACAAATCCAAAACATAATGACAACTCATATTCGTTTGTCCTTTCTATGACTTCTCTCAATACCTGGATATGATCTATTGTACTAAAACCACTTTTAAATCCAGCTTGTTCTCTTGGTTGGTGGAAATCCAAAGTTCTCTGTAGACGAGTTGTAATTATCTTGGTATACGAACATGGATGGGCTGCTCACCAACACGCATTAGCCAGCGTGGTGAGTTTATTGGCTTTTTACCTCGGAGTTTAAGATCAAGAAACACCATGGTCTTTCTTCTCAGTGCCTGATAAGGCAGAATGAATGTTCGTGTATATATATTCTGTAACAAATAGATTATTAAAACATATGTATACTCGTTCGTGTTTGAAGCATTTGATTTTATTTGTTGTTAGTATGAGATAGCAATGCGTTTTAAATTGTATAAAGTCAATAAAAGAAAGTAAATTAAAAATTCAGTTTTAATAAATTATATTTAATAAAAACCCAATCACTATTATAGAACATTAAACAACAATATAAACATCAGGGTTTTCTAATAGGATGATTTTATTTATGAATAAAAATTACAAGCCTAATCTTATCCATCAGACTAAACACAAAAATGACCTTTAAAAACTTTCCTCAGACTAAAAACTAGGAAGTAAGATCATTCATTTCTGAACTGTATAGCTTTTATAAAAAAAATATTATAAAAACTACAACTGAAGTGGATTTCATAATGCGATACTTAAAAACGATCCTTCATAGAAGTAGATCACCAATTCTTTAAAAAAAATACCATATTAGTTATGAGAATTTTTACCCAATTTTTTTTTGTTTAGATTGATAGTAGCAACTTTGGTTAATACTAAGACTATATTTCAAATTCTGAAAAATGGGCATTAAGAATTATTTTAATTTTATTAGTGGATTGTTGAACAGACCAGAATAAAATTATACTATCACAGAAATAGAAGTTGTAGCTATAATATGAAGATTCAAAAAGTTGCAGCAGTTTAGATATGATCAAAAGTACTCCGTTTTACAATTATAGTTACTTTTGCCTGCAGTTGATTACTTAGATGAACTCTGTTTTTTCAAGAATTCAATTTCTACATTCATTAATGTGAAAATTCTAAAATTATTTTATACAGTGGCGCCACTCAGTGCAAACCAGAATAATCAATGGATGCATTGATTATTCTAGCTTGCACTGAGTGGTGCTACTGTATGGAGAGTTTTGCCTTTGTGTTATCAGCCTTTGCAAGCATAAAGAATGGTGATCATGTGATGTTTAGTGGGTTAATTCTAAAAGTATTCTCATCAAAATTTTGAGATATAATTCTGGCAAGACTGGTCAAAAATATTTGCATGTGGATAATGTATACATAGCTGCAATATTTGCGATCATGAAATTATTTGTAATATCATTTGATTGGTCATAATGCTGATGATTGTATTGAAAGTTTCATTAAATAGTTTCCAAAATAACAAGAATGAATTTATGTTTTTGAACCTAGATAAAAATGCTCTATAATACAAAGTCAAATTGTAGTAATTAGGTCATAGAAAGCAGCAGTATTTGTTCACATCATATTTGTAAAACAAACCTGATTTTAAAGATTTTTTTGTTGCAAGATTATTTTTATTTTTTAAAAATGGTTTTAATAATAATATAATATGTTTTATAAACAAAGCTATCAAGAATAGGTGGATTCATTTTATTCTTGATTCTTTGTTCAAAATTTAGAGTGGTTTAAGTCATAGCCTGGGGAATGGTAATTTACTTCCTTTGTTTAAATGTAAATTGATCTATGCTTAATTAAAGTTTACCTATTAAATTTTGTTTAATTATTACAATCAAGGTGTTAAAATTGAGAGTTTTATAACTCTTTAAGTGTTGTATTCCATCTGGTTAATAAATCAACTTCAGTCTGAATTATCAAAAATGTTGATAAAGGATGCTTATAAAAATAAAAAAAAACATCAGGGCTACCAAGAATGGGTGGATTCATTCTAGTCTTGATTCTTTGTTTAATATTATTTAAAGTGCTGTAAAGTCATTGCCTTTGGGGATGTTAATTTACTCCCTTTGTTTACGTGTACATGGAACTATGTTTAATTTAAAGTTCACAGATCAAATCTTGTTTAATTAATACAATCAAAGTGTTAAGTCATAGCCTGTCAAACATTGGTGGTCGAGAGGTCAGCGACGGCTGCTCCTACAAGCAGTTGTCCCCGGTTAGCAGCTTCGCTTCCCGGCTGATGCTATGACACATACTAAAAAATAATTTTATTTTGCCACAAATTAAAAGTCGCATATGTGAAAACATATTTTTTTCAAAATTAATCTCAATTTTGTTTTATTAAATAAATTTATAGCTTTTGATATATATATTTATTTTAATTGCCTCTAAAATTAATTTTAATAATAATTATATTAAAATATAGTTTTATTTTACTACAAACATTATTCATGTTAAAGGTTTTACATATAAAAAAAATTACATTATGCAAAGTTAGTCTGAGCAATTTACAAGAATGATATTAAATCATTAAATAATTGATTATTAGTTTAATTATTATTAATCCTATATTTTAATCTGGACGATACATTAAGTTCATTATGAATTTCTATTAATATTGATAAAGGTAAGCTTATAAAAGCCTAAAGAATAGATGGATCCATTTTATTCCTGATTCTTTATCAACTGAATCTTATTTAATTAATACTGGTAGTAAACAAGAACGTTATCAATGCTATAAATATGTAATTAATAAAACTAGCAGTAGAACATATGAAGATTTAATATTCTATTAATGGTTGTAATAATAATTTTGTTAGGATTTAAACTTTACACAACTTAGTTTCACAAAATATAGTTATGAAGCTAAATTAATAGATTTAAAAAGTAATATATCTATAAATAATTACACTGACTTGCATCAGTCAACATTTGCTTCATGTTGAAAATTTTTGAACGTTTGCTTTGCTTAACAACTTTACATATCTATTACAAAAGATTGATTATATTATGGATGCTATTTCCAGAAAGATATCTTACATGGATTCACCAATAATTGAAGACTGATGCTTATTCTTCCTATGTATAAGTTACTTAAGAATCTGACTATCAAATTTGATTCACCAAAGAAATTTTAATTGGCTATTTTTCTTTTGAGATGTTTTGAGAAATTATTGTTTATATGATTAACTAGATATTTTTGATGATTATTTACACTAATTTTCTACTGTTACTACAGCTCTTATAATGTTATAACTTATTAATGTTTATTTTACTGCAAAAGCTTGAGCTGAGTCAAGCTACTGTGAAAAAGTTATTATTATTTTTTTTATAAGCGTCATAGCATCGGCCGGGACGCGGACCCGCAACCCGGGCAACTGTCTGCAAGTGCAAGGCAGTCACACTGACCTCTTGACCACCAATGCAAGATGAAAAGGTTATTTTTAAACCAAATATATATATTCCAACTTAATAGTATTGAATTAAACTTTCAGTGACTTCCCACCATAATCTTAGTGCAAAATTAATTAACTAACAATGCCAAGAGCAGGCTGAGTATATAGTTTATAAATTATGCAAATTATTGCAATAAGAAATGTAAATTAAAAGTCAGATGTTCCATTGTTTGACAAAGGGATGCAAGATTCCTTCCTGTTGATTGAATTTGGGTCTCTTGCAATGGCCCATACCTCCTTGATCTTTCTCTTGTAATCATCTCTCTCTGTCCAGGTGGTCTTAATAATAGAAAGGGAAAATGTGTCCTGTAGCAAGTTTTTGCTCCAGAAATATTGAGTTATAATACTAATCTTGTTTTGCTTTTTTAAAAAGATAGGAGTGGATGATTCTCGTAGATCTATTAGCTTGAGACCCCCCTTAGTATACTGTTCTACATACTGGATATGGGCATGAAATTTTATAAACAATTTGAAAAGCATGTTTGAATGGAGTTCTGTCTTTAGTATTGTTCAGAAGATTGTTAAGAGAGGACAGGGTCATAAATGCTATTCAAGCATTGCCTGAGCAAATTTTCCAAGGCTTTGTTGACTGTGGTAGGAATATGCAGCAGGCTAATCCATGGCTTGTGTGGAATGTTGTTGGTAGCAGCTTTGTTATGTACCAGTCAAAATAGTATGCTCACTTAACAAGGTTCAAATCCTAAGCAAAAGTACCTCAAATCCGATCATGCTCGAGATACACAGGTCTGGAGCAGTCCTGAATTCTAACCTATTTGCCTATTCTTCAAATCTCTGACCCAATGAACAACAATTCTGATGATACAGTAAAATTATTTTAAATCCGTGTCCAGAAGCAGAGCGGAAGTATATAAGATCAGACTGATGATGATGATCGAGGTCGGAGTAGCCCAGGAATTACATTTATTATAGTTATTTATTCACTAATGCCAAGCTATTAGCTAAAGAAAATAGTTATAAATAATAATTCAACGACAAACCAGGATTTACATGAAATAGATATTTTTAATAAATATTAAACAAACGCATATATATATATTACAAAAGATTAAGAAAACATAGGTATATTTTACCAACTAGTTTCACGCTTGGGACAATATTGTTTATTTACAAAACTTGGGAATTTGTTGTATAAAATCCCCTCTATCACTCATTTAATAAATATAATTTTACAGATACAATTTTATAGTGTTTTATAACTTGTGTGGATTTGACTTTTGTTACGGAGTGTTGTGGATGCCAAAATTAAATATAAAAAATCGTGGCAGTTTTAACAGTAAATGATTTATTTGATAATGGGCAAAATATATGATTTCAATCATGTATTTCTTAGGAGAACCATTATTTAGATTTTTATTCGCATTGTTTGGCAAAGACATCTTTTAGAAATAAGAAACAAACAATGCGCTTTATTTATGAGATTACACGATATAATAAATAATTATACAAATTGATTTTATGTTCTGGGAATCGATAACGGTTTTTCAAAGAAAGCATTTTAACTCAATGAACTGAACGTATTCTTCTTTTACGAAATGAATCATTATCTTCAACATATCATTGCGACTTACTAAGATTAGGTGAATGGTGATTAAATTAAAGACAAGATTAACGGTACTAGCATACAATTAAAGAAATCTGGCCTTCATGGCATTTGGATATTTTATCATTTATAAGAATACTTGAGATGAACTTAGATTTGATATGTCCACGCATTCTGGCGGAGCAATATCGAAGGAAAGGCTGGGTTTGAGAGCCCAGAATCTGGATGTGCTGTAATTCACAGCACATAATTTTATAAACTTTACGTTCCAGGAAGTAGTGTTCCTGATTATGAACGATTTTTGAAAAGTAGGATGTCCCTGATGATAAACAGTCGAGCAATGGAAAAGATAAAATATCGGAATAAAGGAAATTGTATGCCAGCAACGTTATTGGACATGAATATAATTTTTATAATATAATTTTTATATAATATTATTTTAGAACTTGGAAATTGTCTAACCTTTTGCGCAATAATCTGTTTTCAAACCTGAGTCATTTAACAAATTGTAATAAAATAATAACTCTTTCTACATCATTAAACTAATAAAATTTACATTTAAGATTCGATTCCCATATACGTATTAACTAAAGAATTATCCCTTCAGGCAATGGTAAGAAAAGGTAGAATTTTATATTAAGTGCAACTAAACAACAAAATAAAATAAGCATCCATGATAAAATACTTTTAAGTATACAACCAACCTAGCGAACGATTTCTATTTTAAATAAACAAATGAATATAATTTTACTAATGAATTTAATTAAAGTCTCGAGATTGATTGATACCGACATATTAGAGAAAATAATATATATATTAAATAAAATAAATTGTATACATTTAATTGAGACGCATAAAGTTATATAAACATAAATTAAGCGTGAAAACAAACGTATATTTAGAATTACATAGGTATTAATAAAGGATTATAGAGAGAGAGTTTATGAGCAAAACTAAAAAAACATCATAAATAGATCTATAAATTAATCCAGCTACAAATTATAAATCACCCATGAATGTTCATATTAAGGCAGCTCTACAATTACATGATTTTACCTAAGATATCAGCATAGCGGCAGGCAGGCAGGTTGGCAATTCTACATCATCTCATATGGCTGGTAAGATGGAATTTTACGGCTGGTAGACAGTCCTCCGAGAAGGAAAAGAAAGGTGGATGGCTCCACTACTCATGCTCCATGGCACTAAACTTCTCTTGACTTCTTAAATGATGGTCTGGCAACACTTTTTGAATCAGTAACGTAAAAGTAACTGACTGATCAAGCGAAAGTAACTAACTGATTTATCCAGTAACTAACTTATCAAGTGAAAATCACCGACTGCCCTTAAAAGGTCTTATGGGCTCTTTTTATACACTATCTCTATAATCCCCTTACAAAGAACTTTTAATTAACAACATGTTTTTATACAGATAAGGCTCGAAATACCATTTTTAGCTATTTTAAATCATTCGACAACAACTGATAAACAATTTGTTTTCGATCTTAATTGCGATTGACAATTTTAATTAAAGGCAACAAGCTGAATTTAAACAAAGATTATTTTACCATTTTGAGCCTCCCCCAATCTTGTTTGTTGTCACTTTAAATAGTTTAATTAAATACTTTAAATCAAAATATATATAGATATAACAAAAAAAATTACAATTATGTAAAGAAAATGTTTAGTTGTCAGCAATAAACATTAATACCATTATTGCTTCATTCATATATATATGCATCATGCACACTACTGTTTTACTTTACTAAATAGTTTTAATTTTATTAATTTCTCTAATCATTGGGCATACAGTATGTGGGTGAAGAGCATATATTTATAGCAAGATCTGAATTGCGGACCCCTAGGAGGTTAGTATAGATGGTGAAACATGAAGCATCGATGATGATTAGACATCGATTGCTTCAGTTAATGTTCATTAATTTTTTTTTACTATTTTTATTAGCATTGAATGTTTGTAACTTGTGTCTGTAATATCTTTGATATATTCTTCAACTTAAGTTTTGTATTAGTTTCATATTTACACAAATTTTTGTTTTGATGTAAAATTCTCTTTAGTGCTGCCATTTTGTACTCAAATGGCACATTAGTTTTGGGTTAGATAGCACTTCTCACTTGTATTGGTTTTATAATCATTATGTATCTTAAAATATGAAATACTGAAGTCACCTGTGTTCAAGAGCAATAATCCATTCTATTTAATTTATTCCAGGGTCACCTATTGTAAGTTCAATTAATAATATGGACTCTAATTGTTTGATATATTAGCACTTTCAAACTCATTTATGACTATTGGCCATTTTCACTGACTCAGAAAAATAGCCAAAAACTAAACTGAAGATATGGATTGAGCATTTTAGCTACTATTTAGTAATTACTTTCTTCTAATAAATGCTGTTAGAATAGAATCAATAGAATTAAAGTTGAATGTAAACAAAAAAGTCCTATGATATTTTGCAGTAAATTATGTTTTTAAAAATGTAAACCAATATACTATTGCTTGTATATTTAAACCTGCATTCAGAATGAGAGCGTAAGCTGCCATTAAATGTCTATTTTGTATTTCATTCAAATCGTGATTGACAGCCATAAAGTAGGCCTCTTAAAAGGTTGACAGTTTTAGTTCTTATATAATAATAGATAACATTAAAACTTTTTAATGGAACAATAAAGTTTAAAACATTACTACCATAATTTACAGACTCCCAAAAAGTCATTTAAATAAACATCCAAATATTGCCCACTTTTCTTGTATCAATACCAATTAATTTTCATTTTTCATTTGACAAATATTTTCATATTCATAAAAGAAAGAGAGTTTATTTATAAGTTCATTTAATATATAGGTTTAATATAGAGAGTATATGAGCACAGACTTTCACAAGGCCCACCACACTTAAACACATATAGGTCTAAAAGATAAATAATCACCAAAACACGTATTTCATGCTAAATCAGCAATCATCAGTTGGTCCAGATTATCATCTCTTCACATATATGCAATAAATGCTCAGATATATATTAAGATAGCCAATCTTCATACTTTAATGGACAGGCTTCAATTCACTCTACACTCCAACTCTTCAATCGTCCATCTAATTGAAAATCTGATGATGGAATGCTCAAAGGCCACCCTGAGACCAAGATTCTCATCACACCCATGTTGACCTAAAGTCAATCTGACATCTCATGTACAGGACATAATTCATTTAATACATATACAAGAGGTGGGCAGACATATCTTCTATGTAATAACTGAAATACAGGCTGATTATATACCTGTATCAATATATGTAATATATAGGGTACATAGCACAGACTTTCACACGACCCACCATTCTATCTCATTACACTGATACACTTGAACACATATATGTCGAAAAGATAAATAATCACCAACATAATGTTTTTTGATGTGACGTTAACCGTAAATAGACTTATATTATCAGATTATATTTTTAATAAACCAACATTTATTTTCAGGCTTTTTAAAATCTTTAAAATAATAATGATTGTGCAATGTGTAAATCTAAGCTTTGAAAATGTATAAATAAAAACTATTCAAAAGCAAAAACAAATATATATTTTTGCTTTTATATTAATTAATTGAAAGTTTTACAAATTAAAGGTAATATTTTTTGGATTAAATTTCATTATATTCAATTCATTTTAAATACAAGTATAGTATATATATACTTTAAGCTAGATGTAACCAGAGAGGATTTGGACACAAACTTTCAAACTTTCTTTAGTCATCTATTCCATCTTCCACAACCAATTTACCTACTACATACATGTGAAAAAGATAAATGATCTCCAATAAACAATATTTGCTGAATCAGCACTCATTAGTTGATTCAAATCATCTCCCACACACAAATATAATAAATGCTTGGTTTATATTAAGATGTCAAATCTTCAAAATTTAATGGACATGCTTCAATCCTCCCCATTCTCCGACTCTTCAGCCATCCATATCATTAAAAATCTGATGGTGACATGTTCAAAGCCCTTATTTGCCAATTTTTGTTGTCATACCTATATTGACAATAAGATATTCTGACCTCTCATATGTAGGACCCAACTGATGAGTGCTGGTTCAGCACTATATATATATATATATATTGATCATTTGTATTTTTCACATGTGGTAATGTGCATGGGTTGTATAAAATGAAGTGGATGACTAAAGGGAGATTAAAAGTCTGAGTTCAAATCCTCTCTCATTACTTGTCATTTAAAGTATATATATACTATACTTGTATCTAAGTATTACATAATCAGCCAGTATTCTACCCATCCTCTTGTGTATTTAAATGGGCATAAGGTTCTACATATGAGGGGTCAGAATGATTTATAGTCAACATGAATATGACAACAAAATGGCAGACAAGAGCTTTAAACATGCCACTATCAGAATTGGAGAGTGGAGAGGATTGAAGCCTGTCCATTAAAGTTTGAACATTTAACATCTTAATATAAACTGAGCATTGATTATATTTGTGTGTGGGATACATTGATCTGAACTAACTGATGAGTGCTGTTTCAGCATAAAATATGAATATTAGAGATCATTTATTTTTTTCACATGTAAGTGGCAATGTGCATAGGCTGTATAACATAGAGTGGATGACTAAAGGGAGCTTGAAAGTCTGGGTTCAAATCCCTCTGATTATATTAAATTTGTTTATTCATATGTATTTTTTAATTAATCATGTAAAGTTAGTAATACGATATTAAATATAAAATTCTAACTCTTGTGTATTCATTTACTTTAGTAATCATTTGACTTGTAACAATAATTTTAATTTGTGTAATTCATTATATTTGTGTTGTCATTAAATTATAACAGCAATAATAAAAAGTTTATTTAAATTTGAGCTTTATAAGTATTGTATCAGTTTTAGAACACTTTTTCTGGTGCTAATTTTGTGTTCTTATTAATTGGGGGTGGGTGGGGGTGGCATCATTAACACACAAAGATAAACAAGAAGATGCTAAGGAAACAGCTGCCATTTGTTTTTCTAATGAAAATAATATATTTCTAAAAAAAGAAACAGTGTAAAAATAATATAATTTATTTACAGAATAAAGCTAAAATTAACCAAAAAAGCATTAATAAAAAATTTTACTTCTGGATAAGCCCAAAGGAAAGTGATTGGAAAATAAATATGCATTAAGTGTGATCAGTGGAACATTCAGGAGGAAATTAGATTACCAATGATGGTAAATCCAAAAATAAGAAATAAGAAATTACGTGTAAACAAAAGTGTACCAAGGTAAAAGCAAACATTTATTTCAAATACTGAATATGCTATATACAGTATATTACCTTATTTCATCACACTACTAAGTGACAGTATAACAGAATTCATGACAGTGCTTGGTGATATATATCATGCCACATCATTTTTGTATTAGCCACAAATACTTTTGATCATTCAAAACATTTCTATCAAAATATTTTGCCATATGATTTGCAATGAAGAGAGAATATTGGTATTTTTGAGCCATCACAATCTATGGTATAACTGTGGGTGTAGTTCTGCTATTCTAGAAAAAAAAGTACTCCAAAATAGAATTTATTGATATTTTGCAATTCCAAACATAAGGTTGTTAATAAGTTGCAATTACAGTGATTGATTGGGTAAAGGTTTATTTTAGCAGCCACATCAAGTTCGCCCTCTATTTTTTAAAATTAGAACTGAAAAAAAGAAAGAAACACATATTCATAATAAAAATTATTTGAAAACCTTACATATATGCTATAAATATTTGAAAACCATGCACTCTTATATGCTATAAAAAACTTACATTACTAGACCTATTATTTTCGATTTGTAACCATATTAGAATTAGACTAAAATCTATTAAAATGTAAAAGATAATAAAAAAAACATTTACCTTTTTAAGCATAATTGTGTTCTATGCAGACTAGGAAGTTGGAGGAAAAAAGCGGTAGTGCTGTGGCTACTCCGGAAGGCAAATTCTTGCAGGCATGATAAAAACAAAACTCTGCTGGTACCAGATTGGAATATTCCAGTCTTCTGCCAAAATAGTAGCAACATCCAAAATTTGATCATCTGAACTGAAGATGTAACAGGTCTACCTGCCATTTTTTGCAACTATAAAACTGTACATGTGTGCATGTAATTGGAACTTTTGAACCCGGAGGTTATCTTTTGGTAAACATGAAGTCACCAGGTCACAACAAAATTTGAATTTTGTTTCAAATTTTTTTCACCACAGTGTTTCTTGTGTGCATTGTAGTTTTCGTTTATAGAAAAGATAAAATTCGCAAAGCAAATTCTTATAGGTAGGATTGGAATAAAGTATTGCTGGTAGTGTGAAATTGTTACATTGTCTTGGGGCACTTTTTACAAGTTTTTCAAAGTTCTAAGACATGGCTTTCTAAGAGTTTTTCAGTTTTTAGATGTAATCCATAAAATGAATCCGGTAAATGGTAATATAGTTGTAGTGCCAGAGAATGAAATGTTACATGCTGTTGATCCTCATGATTCTGATATCCACACACAAAATGTGGAAAATATGTGGATGAGAGCTAAACACAAGCTCAAACATCAGTGTGGCACCAGCAGTACTTTATTCGAATCCTACTTATAGAAATTAGCCTTTAGGACTCTCTACACACTGATGCTATCTTTGCAAATTTTTTTTTCATATGTCATAGCATCGGCCGGAAAGTGAACCCACAATAACAGTCAGTCTGCAAGCAACTGCTTGCTTGCAAGGCAACTGCACTGATTTCTTGGCAACCAATACTTGACATCTTTGTGAATTTTATCACTATTATAAGTGAAAACTACAATGGATATTAATTATGAATGAACGTATTATGGAATATATATAAAATGTTGACTGTGTAATATCCGGGCCGTTTATTTTGTTATTATTTTAATAAATTATTTATCAGATTTTTTTATAATATAATTATTTGTTATTAATTATTTTTTTATAATATAATTTTATGCCACCATGTATTTGATATTTCACAATATATTTTTAAATAATTCGACAAGAAACACTGTGGTGAAAAAATTTGAACTATAAAATTTTGTCATGACCTGGTAAATGGGTTAACTAAACTAATAATATGAAAGGTTTAATTTTATTTAAATATTCCAAATGCATTCAACTGTTAGTAATATCACACCAAACAAGTTAGTATATGCACCAACTGTTAGTAATATCACAGCAAACAACTGTTAGTAATATCACATCAAACAGGTTAGTATATCACTAACTGTTAGTAATATCACAGCAAACTAACCTGTTTGCTGTGATATTACTAACAGTTAGTGCCCATACTAACCTGCTTGATGTGATATTACTAACAGTTGGTGCATATACTAACCTGTTTGCTGTGATATTACTGACAGTTGAATGCATTTGGAATATTTAAATAAAATTAAACTTTTCTAAAAACATTCAACACATATTATATGATGGAAATAGTCCAATATAAAAATACAGCTAGAACACCATCATCACAAACCTTCAGAAAAACACTAATAATATGAAACTTAATGTAATATTAATATTTAACTAGAATGCATATCAAAGATATCTAATGAATAATTATTTATTTGGGATTGGAATCAGGTGAAATGATAATGATGGTGAGGTACATTTTAAATAGATTTTGTTAATAAGAGTAAAATTGAAAAATAAAATGTGAACCATTTTATTGCATTTCAATTTTAACTGTAATTGGCATTTCCAATTAGGTCCATTATCTACCCATTTTGTACATATTGTTAACGCATGTATATAGATCGTGTAAAAATATAGATGACATATATTCTCAGGTAAATAAATGCCTTTCTAATTAGAATCAAGTGAGATATAAGATTATTCAATTTACTTTCTTTCAAAAACTTTAATTAGAAAACTGATAGTTTAGGTTTAGTTACAGAAGTTGATTTAATAAATAATTAACTTAAATCTCATAAAATGAATCGTCTTTATCAAAAATTAATTAAATGTTGATATATATATATTTGCTTTCTTAAAAAAAAAAAAATTCCCAATAAGTATATATATATATAGAACAAAAATTAATAAAAAAAAAATTAAGTGACTCACTAATCCCGAGGGCATCTGCTGGATCAATTTTGAAGGAACATTGTTATTAAGAAAAAAAAGTACATATATCCAAATAGAATTTCCAAAAACAATTCTTAATTTGGTGTTTATCCATTTTGATTATAGTAGAACAATTAATTTTTAAAATAACTAATACTTTACTGTTATCTTGAAAAATAGAATACAATAATTTAGAACTAACGTGATATCAGTTGCCTGGTTGGTAAATTCTAGAAACTATAAATAAATATTCAGATTAATTTTTATATATATTTAAGTGATTACTAGATTGAGTGTATATATAAAAGGATTAAAGAAATAAAAAATAATAATAGGTAAATTATTAAAATATATACAAAAATTAGAATGTTTATATACGCGTATATATTTCTAAAAAGCTAATTGAAAGATTTTTTTTATCCCTTTTTATTTTCATATTCATATTTAGAAAAGATAAATGATTTAATTGGCAACGAAGAATAAAAGTAAGATGAAGAAAAAATCATTTTTCCATTTTCATTTTATTTGCTCTTGATTTTATTTTTATACATGTAAAAAAAGAAAATGGCTTTTATCTCAACTTATTTTTCTTATTGCATTGGCCAATCCATATAATATTAATTTCATCTAGGTTCTTTATTACTTCTTACTGCCTTTTATAATTCACAATATTGCTCCAACAATCTTCTTCAGAACTATATTAAAACACAATATAAACACATGAATACAAATATACATACATGAGCATATAATTTTACATTTTATATATATACATATATTCTACCTTATACTATTATTTATATACCCACATGTATCTTTATATACCTTTCTATATAATTATTACCCTTTTATATATTATACATTTTAATCTTTTTATATTCTATATTTACCAATTAATACTTTCTATATTCATATATATATTTATTATTTTTATTTTATTAATTTTTTATTTTATTCTTATTAATTTTTTAATATTAACACTAACATTATATAATCATACTTTGATATTTTACATTATCATTATTTATTATATTAACATTAAATATTTAATATATAGAGTATATGAGAACAGACTTTCACATGACCCACAACTCACCACTTAATCTCATATCATTGATACACTTGAACACATATATGGCAAAAAGATAAATAATCACCAATATACATATTTCATGCTAAACCATCAATCACCAGCTGGTCCAGATTATCATCTTTATACATATATGCAATAAATACTCAGATATATATTAAGATAGCCAATCTTTACACTTTAATGGACAGGCTTCAATACCCTCCAACTCTTCAACTGTCCATCCAATTAAAAATCTGATGATTGAATGCTTAAAGGTCACCCTGAGGCCGAGATTCTTGTCACACCCATGTTGACCTAAAATCAATCTGATACCTCACATACAGGACATAATCTATTTAATACATATATAAGTGATGGGCAGACATCTCTACTATGTAATAACTGAAATGCAGGCCCATTATATACCTGTATCAATATATGCAATATCTAGGGTATATGAGCACAGACTTTCACAGGACCCACCACTCACCACTCTATCTCATATCACTGATACACTTGAATACTTATATATTGAAAAGATAAATAATCACCAATATACATATTTCATGCTAAACCAGCAATCATCAGTTGGTCTAGATTATCATCTCTACACATATATGCAATAAATGCTCAGATATATATTAAGATAGCCAATCTCCACACTTTAATGAACAGGCTTCAATATACTCCACACTCCAACTCTTCAACTATCCATCCAATTGAAAATCTGTTAATGGAATGCTTAAAGGCCACCCTGAGGCTGAGATTCTTGTCACACCCATGTATAATTTTCTTTAACCTATAATATTATTGTTTAACATACTTTTTATACCTAACCTCAACTTACATTTTGCTAAATTCAAACTTTTAAATTTTACAGTTGAAGAAGCTAATAAAATGTAACTGTAAAATTTAAAAATTTGAATTGATAATAGTTAAGATTTGAAAATATAAGTAGAAGGTAGGTATAAAAAATATATTAAACAATAATATTATAGGTTAAAGAAAATTATACATATTGAATGTTAATATAATAAATAATGATAATGTAAAATACAAAAGTATGAATATATAATGTTAGTGTTAAATATTAAAAAATTAATAAGAATAAAATAAATGAAATAAAAATAATATATATATATATATATGATTATAGAAAGTATTAATTGATAAATATAGAATATAAAAAAGATTAAAATGTATAATATATAAACAGGTAATAATTATACAGAGAGTTATATAAAGATATCATCATCATCATCATCATCAACCATTATCAATCCACTGCAGGATGAAGGTCTCTCCAAGTTTAATCCATCTTCTCCGATCTTTAGCCTCCCTTTTCCACAACACCCCTGCACACTTTCTTATTTCATCCATCCATCTAACATGTGGTCTCTTTCTGGGTCTTTTACAATCTCTTGGAATCCAGTTTAAAATTTCAATTGTCCATCTATTATCATTTCTTCTAGCAATATGTCCAGCCCAACTCCATTTCAATCTTTTAATTTTTTCAATAAGGTCAGTAACATCTGTTTGTTGTCTTACCCATACATTGCGTTTTCGATCTCTTCTTGTTACTCCCAACATACATCTCTCCATACTCCTTTGAGTGGTCTGAAGTCTCTGTATTGCTCTTCTATTAAGTGTCCAAGTCTCAGATCCATAAGTAAGAACTGGTAAAACGCATTTGTTAAAAACCATTCTTTTCAAACACATAGGCATATTTCCTTTTAGTATCAAGTTATTTCTACCAAAAGCACTCCAACCAAGTTCAATTCTATGATTAATTTCCTCCATTATGTTTCCATCTGTATTAATAATCTGACCTAAGTATTTGTAACTGTTAACTTCTTCTAATTCTTCATAATCAATCTTTATTTTCATATTTTGAGCAAATCGATTAAACATTACTTTAGTCTTTATCTTTAGTCCTACTTTTCTACTTTCATCTGCTAACTCCTGCAACATTTCCTGCAGCTCTGAAGCATTATTTACAAAAACAACTACATCATCTGCAAAATCTAAATGACTTAAATACTCTCCATTTACTTTCATTCCTTTAGTTTCCCATTTTAATCCACAAAATACTTCTTGCAGCACTGCTGTAAAAAGTTTTGGAGATATGGAGTCACCTTGCCTTACACCTTTCTCAATGTTGATTTTTCCAGTATCATTATGTAATCTAATTGTTGCAGTTGCATTTTTATAAATATTCTTTAAAATATGATAATATCCTGGATCTATACCTTGATGATCCAATGCTTTAATCACTGAAGAAATGTGTATAGAATCGAATGCCTTTTCATAATCTACAAATCCAAAACATAATGACAACTCATATTCATTTGTCCTTTCTATGACTTCTCTCAATACCTGGATATGATCTATTGTACTAAAACCACTTTTAAATCCAGCTTGTTCTCTTGGTTGGTGGAAATCCAAAGTTCTCTGTAGACGAGTTGTAATTATCTTGGTAAAAATTTTATATAAAACTGATAAAAGGCTGATAGGTCTGTAATTTCTAATATCTTCTTTATCATCTTTTTTAAATATTAATATTATTACTTCATTCTTCCAATCTTCCGGTACATCTTTATCATTTAGACATTTGGTATATAACTTTGCTTAAATTGTTTCTATTTCTTCACCTCCTTCTTTTAATATATCAATTATAATTCCATCATTTCCAGGAGCCTTTTTTTTCTTCATACATTTAATTGCATGTCTCACTTCTTCATTTAAAATTTTGGGCAATTCAGAAGATGTAATAGATATAGGAGGTACTTGTTCTTTATTACTATATAATTCTTGATAAAAATCTTCTACCAATTTCATGATGTCATCTCTCTTTTTAGTAATAATTCCATCTTTTTTTCTTATTGCAGATATAAATTTCCTACCAATACCAAAATGTTGTTTAACATTCTTGAGACTTTTATTTTCTTCTACAACTTTCCTTGCTATTTCCCAGTTATACTTTCTTATATCATTTTCAACTCTTTTCCATACCATTTTACAAAATTCGAGATATTCAATTCTTTTTAATACATCATTTTTGTATATCTTCATATTCCTTCTTTTCTTCATAAATTCTCTAGTCTCAGTAGAAATTTTATTAGTCAATTGCTGCTTTTTTCTACCAGCTATCTTTGTTGCAGTTTTTAAAAGTGTATCAGTTATTTTCATATTAATTTCATTCAAATCTGAATCATGTTCAAAATCTCCTAACACTTGAAACCTATTTGTAAGTTCTAATTTAAATTCATTAGAATGTTTCTGAAGATTAGGAATATCAACTGTAAATATTGTTTTTCTCAATAATTTTTGTCTCTCTAGTTTTACATTAACACGTAACTTACACCTTACTAATCGATGATCACTTCCTGTGTTAAATTTATTAAGAACATTACAATCTTGAAATATGTATTTCCTGTTAGTCAAAATATAATCCAATTCTGCTGTACCTTCATTTGGATGCTTCCATATCCATTTCCTTTTAACATTTTTCTCAAAAAATGAATTCATAATATAAAGTTTTTATTTTTCTGCAAACTCCACAAGTCTATGTCCTCTCTCATTTCTATTACCATAACCAAAATTACCTACAGCAATTACATCTTTCATTTGTCTACCAATTCTAGCATTAAAGTCTCCCATAACAATTTTAAAATGTTGTTTACTCTGATCAAAAGCCTTTTGTACATCCATATAAAAATCTTCTACTACTTCATCACTATGAGAACTTGTTGGGGCATAAACCTGAATTATCTGCATTTGGTATCTGCTATTAAGTTGTATAACTAATCTTGCAACTCTGTCCGATAGACCATCAATCTCCACAATATTGTTCTTCCACTTTTTATTTATAATGAATCCTACTCCACTTGTATTTCCAATATGTGTGCCTTTATTTCTTCACCTTTTCTTCTAACTTCACAAAGTCCAATAATGTCCCATTTAATATAAGACAATTCTTCTAATTCTTGCAATCGTCCTTCACTTGAAAGTGATCTGCAGTTGTAAGTACCTAAATAAAAAGTCGTCATCAAATGGCAGCCTGGGTCCACAATCAGGGGATTCTTGGCACCCTCCGCCTTTGGCCACCAACCGCTGCCTTGGTTGGTGACTTTACAGCCTCCTGGGAATAAGGGCCATGCTTTATTTTTGTCTGTCATAATTGTATATATGTATTGGAAAAATATTTATCATTTACACAAACATTCATTCCGCCTTATCAGGCACTGAGAAGAAAGACCATGGTGTTTCTTGATCTTAAACTCAGAGGTAAAAAGCCAATAGACTCACCACGCTGGCTAATGCGTGTTGGTGAGCAGCACATCCATGTTCCTATACTATATGAATAATCACATAGTAATAACAGCTGCAACGACAAGAACATATGGAGTGGACATTAGGAATTTGCCCTGCTCGGTTCCTTTAAGGCCTCCAAGAGGAATCAAAGGGTCTCCTTTCAGTTAATAGCAAACTCCTTTCTGCAGCCATATATAAAGATATATGGGTATATAAATAATGATATAAGATAGAATATATGTATTTATACAGAATGTAAAATTATATGTTTATATATTTGTATTCATGCATTTGTATTTGGCTGTAGTTCTGAAGAAGATTGCTGACACAATCGAAACTGTCAATAGTAGATTGTAAAAAAGCATTGTAAAAAGTAATAAAGAACATAGATGATATTAATATTACTCCAACAACCTATAGAGTCTATAGTTAGTGGGTAATGAAATGAAATGAAATTGAGATAAGAGAGGGAGTCAACTTAATATACTCAATAAACAATGTCTGATCAAAACTATTTATTGCTATATTGCTGAATTATTAAAATCTCTGTATAAAATTGCTAAAAGTATTTTTCAACATCTTCAGAAGTATTCTATTTGGTCTTTATTATTAATATGCTAGAAACACAAATTTATATACAATTTCCAAATGCAGTCCTGACTTTTATATACTTTTATTGGTTAGATAATTGTTTCCAAAAGATGATTAAATGAAATATCATTTAATAATGATTATCTATCATCCTCTGTAATAATTATATTTATAAAGTGCATACTCGTTACTTAAAATAATATTTATCAAGGCTATAATCTTAAAACTATCCACCTGTAAAAATGACAGTAGGTGCCTTTGCAAATCTTTAACATGAGATGTATTTAAAAAACAAGAGATAAATCTTGTGTTAAAAATTTGCAGAGGTCCCTACTGTTGTTTTTTCAGGCACATAGTCTTAATGTTACATCCTCTGTAATGTAAATTCATTAATCTCATCTGAATATTAAACTATTGATGCTGAAGAATTTAAAATATCTTATCTCAAAATATCAGATAAGCAAAAAACCACCTGAAATGTATATGAATATATGTGTGGACTACAAATACAGGGTCTTTCAGTGCAAAAGAGGTTTGAATTAACTTTGTATATTATTCCTGTAGTGATATCTTTATTAATTTATTTATGTGGAGATGTAGTTTAGCCATAAAGCACAAAAAAATGTAAGATTATATGTGATAAGAAGTGTAACACTGTATCTTTTGTAACCTTTGTGGGTGATCTTTGATGCTCTACTTAGATTTTTGTGATTCGTGGCTTCACTATTGTACATAATTTGAATCACTTCAAACATTTTAGTAGCAGTTTTTGTTAGCACATTTTTTCATTGTGCTTTAAGATATTAAACAGCTATCACATTTTATGTTTATAACTTTATGATTTAGACATGGTAACACCTTAAAACTTTTATGATGAATAGATAAATTATGCTCCTCTGTAACACATGTTGATTTAGAAGTGTCACTAAAGGCAGATTAGAAATAAACCCTGATTCCAATCATCTATTCAGTGGAATATACTTTGCATAATCATTACAAAATTTCCTTTTTTAATCTTTCTTTTCATTTTTTTTTTTCTGAAGTTAAAATGGCCTCACTCATTACAAGTGATGATTAATGATAATTTATTACATACAAACAGAATTGAAGTGATAAATAGGTGAGCAAGAATATATCTAGGGAACTGATTGGGATGTATTGATATCACTTTCTTATCAATGATCAAATTAGATGCATATAATTATAAATTTGTCCATAATGTTGTTTCTAATAATATTATTAATAATCAATTATACTTAATTGAATTAAACAACTTCTTTAATATAAAATATATTAATCAAACCGGTTTTCATCTGATATTCCGACATTCTCAAGATGTATAAATATTAATACAATTCTATTAATATTATTCTATTTAACGTGATTATCGCGTATTAAATTAAAATGAATTACATTAGATATATAAATGTACATATATACATATAATTTTACAATTTAACAATAATAACTAAAATCTATACATAAATCATAAAACATAATTAATATTACATGACTATTAAATAAATTTTATATATAATTTAAAACAAATCTTAAAACTGTTCTATAATAGATTAAACAAATCTTAAAATTATAATAATTAATTATTCATACTTTCTTAATCCTATACATATCTCTTTAATATTATCAACGTAAACAATATAAATATAAAATTAAATAATAGAATTAATAAAATAAAATAATTTAATATATAGTAAATTTTAATAATTGTCTATCCAACTCATACCTACTCTATTAACAATATATAATTTTAAATTTTCCAATTATTTTTCAATGACCATTTACCACTTAGTTTACTAGGCCTTTTAACTAAATTAATATATTTATCTATATTCTCCTGAATATATATGGTCTCATAATATTTTCTTCTGTTATAATCTTTTACATATTTTATTATTTGTATATCTTTTATACAATTCATTTTATGGCCAGTGTCTAAATAATGTAGATAATATAATCATTATTGGAAATAGAAGAAGTATAATAAAAATCTTTAATGAATTGAATAATTATATGGTATTAGGTTTACAATAGAAAAGAGAAAAAGATAAAGATTTAAGATATTTGAATATTTGTTTAAAAAGGAATAAAGATAATGAAATTGAGATAAAACATTATATTAAAGATATAAAAATAAAAAGTATAATTGACCCCAGATCTCAAAAAAATGGCAGTTTTAAAAGGATTTACGGTTAAGAATTATAAACTTACATTAAATGAAAAAGAAGCTATTGAACAAAAAAGTAAAGTAGGAAATGATTATATAAAAATGGGATACAATAGTAGTATTATTAAGAGAATTTTTAATAATGATAATAATAAAAAAGAAAATTGTGATTTAAGAGAGAATAATAAAACTAAAAATAAAGATACAAATACAAATAATAAATGGATATCTATACCTTATTATAAAAACACTTATAATATTTTAAGGAAAGACATTGCCGAAGAATATTAAAACTGCATGGAGGAACAGTAAGTCATTAGAGAAATGGATATCAAATGTGAAGGAGAATAATAACAGTGAAAATAGGATAGGGATGATATATAAAATTATTTGTAACAGTTATAATAAAGTGTATTTAGGGCTGACTGCAAAAACAGCAATAGAAAGAGGGAAAGAACATAATAGAGCCATAGATAGGGAAAATATGAATTCAGGACCATATATTCATTATTTAGACACTGGCCAAAAAATGAATTGTGTAAAATATATACAAACAATAAAATATGTAAAAGATTATAACAGAAGAAAATATTATGACACCATATATGTTCAGGAGAATATAGATAAATGTATTAATTTAGTTAAAGAGCCTACTAAACTAAGTGGTAAATGGTCATTGAAAAATAATTGGATAGACAATTATTAAAATTTACTATATATTAAATTATTTTATTTTATTAATTCTATTACTTAATTTTATATTTATATTGTTTACATTGATAGTATTAAAGAGATATGTATAGGATTACGAAAGTATGAATAATTAATTATTATAATTTTAAGATGTTAATCTATTATAGAACAGCTTTAAGACTTGTTTTGTCAAGCGTTGTTAGCCGGGAGGTCATCACAGCCGCCTTGCAAGCAAGTAGTTGGTTGCAGACGGCTGTGGGTTCGCGTCCCGGCCGATGCTATGACATATGAAGAAAAAAAAGACTTGTTTTAAATTTTTTATAAAATTTATTTAATAGTCATGTAATATGTATTAATTACGTTTTATGATTTATGTATAGATTTTAGTTATTATTGTTGAATTGTAAAATTATATGTATATTTATATAACTAATGTAATTTATTTTAACTTAATATGTGAGAATCATGTTTAATAGAATAATGATAGAATTTTATATCTTGAGAAGATCCGAATATCAGATGAAAACCGGTTAGATTAATATATTTTATATTAAAGAAGTTGTTTAATTCAATTAAGTATAATTGATTATTAATGATATCACATTATATTAATGAAAATTTATTTATTTTTTATTGGGACTTTTTGGTAATGGAAAAAAAAAAGGGAATGAAAATATTGAGCTTTTCTCAAAAATCAGCTCAAAATAAATTTAAATCATTTAATAAGTACTTTTTGTCATAAAATAAAATAAAAAAAAACAATAAACCATTTATTTAGAAAATTCCAGCAACTTCAATAACTATGTACTTATTATATTACATAAAGTATTCCACACATGTAAATTCTGGGTTATTATATGAACCCTTTTTTTAAATTCTTATGCATATTACATTACCATCTTTCTCCTATGTTTGGACCATCATTATGGTTATTTTTAAGGATTTTCTGCAAAATATATAATATTTAAGATAATAATATGCTTATAATAATTTATAAGTATCCTTAGCATAATAATTATTTTTATAATACATTTTTTTTTACCTTCCCTTTATTACAACACTAATTTATATGTAAATTTATACTTGGCACCAAAAATATCAATAATATAAAATACAAGCAGTCAGAAAATTAACGTTTCATTGCATATTCTACATTCTAATCTATGTACTAAAAGTACATACATTTTTTAACAAACATTGTTAGCTGAGAGGTCATCGCGGCCGCCTTGCAAGCAAGTAGTTGTTTGCAGACGGTTGTGACTTCGCCTCCCGGCCGATACTATGACGTATGGAAAAAAATATTTATTCTCGAAAATGGGGCCTATTTTCAGAAGCCTCTCACCTCAATGTAAACTTTTCAAAAGTAATCATTTTAAACATTAGTATCATATAAAGTTGTAAAAGACCCAGAATGATACCACATGTGAGATGGATGGATGAAATAAGAAAGTGTGTAGGGATGATGTGGAGAAGAGATGTTAAAGATCGGAGAAGATGGTTTGAACTTGGAGAGACTTTCATCCTGCAGTGGATTGATAATGGTTGATGATGCTGATGATCATATTAACAAAACTTCTGCGTATATAGCAAAAATAATATATTAAGATATTAAGATATAAATATGATAAAACATCTTTAACTGAAATAAACAATATAATGAAAATCTTATTTTGCAACAATAATTCTTTGTAATTGGTAACTGAAAATAGACTACAATTATTTTAATTTAGTCTTTTTTTTTTTAACTTTAAATATTTAAAATACGAAAATCTAGCTTTTAATGACTAATTTTTTTTCTAAGTAGTTAATTTTTAAATCCAGATTATTTTATTAATCACTATCTATATAACACACACTCATAAATATTGTTATATACGTACTAAAGTAAAATCAGTTATAGTTTTTTTTTTTTCATGTATCATAGCATCGGCCGGGAAGCGAACCCGCTAACCCGCGACAACTGCTTGTAAGGCGGCTGTGATGACCTCTCGACCACCAACGCTTGGCAATTATAGTTTTTTTGTAATAATAAATTCCGTTGTGAATCTAAACTTCCATTTGATATAAAAGTAATAAAAATTGTCATAATTTGTTTGCTTAAAAAAGTCCATTTTATTGAAAAGGACTATAATTTATAATTTTATGATTCGCTGTTGGAAAAATCGAGTCACTTTCAAGATGTGAAATGAAAAGCTAAAGTAAAGACGCGATAAATATGGTTTATTTTTTTATTATCTTCAATTGGGAATCAATCAAAAACTCCTGAGTCTTCCCTCTGCAATAATGTTTATAAAAGAAATAAAATTTTAAAAAAATATTTACTAGCAGCAAAATAAATATACCTCATTATACGATAAATTTAACCATCGAAAAATCCAAAATATATATATATTGGAAAATATTATTTAGTCAGTAATCAAAAACCATGTCTTTGTGATATTTAGTTTGTATTTTTAAGCTTTAGCAATATTATTATTTCTCTAGGCAAAAATCTAAAATTTAAGTCAGTAAAATTTCCATTATATTCCTAGGGCTGATAATGAATATTGCAATAATTATTAATTTCAACATGTACTGAGAAACTTAACCTGATGACGCTAGTAAATAAATACAAAGAGAAATAGGAAGACATGCATTAGATGCAGATGTGTGGATTGCAAGGGGGGCAATTCAAGGAGAAAGAATGGTCAAATTTTTATATGAGAGATGCAAAAAGCAAAATGAAAATGTTCAGTAGATTACAATTTATGGATAATAAAATAATAGCCAAAATAGTATTTAATTGGGTTATGAGTAAAGGACAGACATCTAGATGGGTGAGAAAGGTAGTATGGTATGCAGAAATTTAGATAAAGACTTTTTATCAGTATACTTGTACAAAAAGTGGGATGATTGTGCTAGGAGGATTGTTGAGTGTTATAGTGTCAAAAAATGGGATAGAAGAATAGATGCATTAAATAAAATTAAGAGCCAGAGAGATGGAACTAATATGGAGAGTAAAAAGAGTCATAAATATATATAGAAGTAAACAGAATATTGGGTATGAGTTAATTTATGATAATAGCAAGGAAAGTAGTTTACTGTTTAAGACTCAAATAGGCTCATTAGCAACAAGTGGATATATAATAAGTGGAGAAATGTGAGTGGTTTAGTCTGAAAGTTATGTAAGAAATACATGGAAAATATTGGATATCTTCTAATTGAATGTCAATGCTTACAAGCAGAAATGGTACAATTAATAAAAATGGGGAGAATAAATATAAATTAAGTGATTATACGGAAAATGGGTTCTTGATCTTCATGCTGGGTTTGGAAAAAAATAAGAGACCATGGAGTGGACAAAGATGATGGTGTGGAAATGGGATAGAGAAATATAGAGAAGAATATGGAAAAAGCTTAGAGTGGGGAATAAAAAGGTAAAGTAAGGTGATAGACAGGTTTTTCTGGAGATATTGGCTGAGAGATTCCTGATTTCGATAAAGGAGTAGCCTTATCACATCACATCATGTCAATTGTGTGAAAGTAGAATAATATAGAGTAATCAAACCCTCATTTAAAATCTAACTATATGATTGGACAAAGAAAAAATTAATTAATTTCAAAAACAAATCATTATATCAACAATATTATTTTATTAATGAAATGTATCATGAATTACTATAACAATGTTTATATGTAATCTTTATTTTTTAATCTTGTTGTGCTCTAACATTTATACATATATAGATAGATTCATTGTTTTAAAGTTGCCATTATCATTATCTTGCAGTAGCATAATTCAATTTTGGCTTAGATATTTTAATAAGTGAAAAACTTATTAATATTACTTAGTAAAATAAGTTCTTCACTTATTAAAATATGTAAGTCAAAATTGAATTATGCTATTACTCAGTAAAATAAGTTATTTTACACTGTGTGTATGTGTTTTTTAGATTTGAAATGAATAAAAAGAGTCAAGCATTGGTGGTCGAGTGATCAGCACAACCGCCTTACAAGCAGTTGTCCCGGGTTGGCGATTTCGCTTCCTGACCGATGCTATGACACATGGAAAAAAATGAATGAAAAGATGCATATCTAACAGGCAAAAGTTTAAATTTTTGATATGTTATAAAGAACATTAATAAAACTTATATTTGTTTGTTGTTGTTTTTGTTTTGTTTTTTGGATTTTTGCTTTACGCTATTTAATTGTTTTAAAAATTTTATTAAATTTTCTGCTAATGCAAGCGAAGCTTAGGAATAGTTAGCTAATATAGAAATTTAAAAATAGGAATCACTAACAAGAAAGTTTTCAACTGAGTACAAATGCTGGTTATAGTCATTTTAGAACTTTCTGCTTAGAATAAACAGACGGAAAAAAAACTATGTACTGCATGGCACTTTTTTTCATACGATATTTCAAAAAAAAGAAAAAATATTTTTGATCATCCTTGTGAATAATGATAGAAAAATTCAGATGACAATTTTCAGTAAAATATACATAATATCTATTCTATTTGTAATTAAATTTTAAACTTTCTATGTAGAATTGTTAAATGACTTTTTATTTAAACTTTTCAAATTTACTCAACTGTTAGTAGCAGCACTCAGATTATTATATTACACGACATTTTGAATGCTATTTATTCTCCTCTCTTTTTTATATGTTGTTGGCCTGTCCAGTGTGTACCAACATGAAACACTTATAAAAAAGGAGAGTAATATCTCTTAAGACATTATGTTATAAACCATTAACATGTCTGCTATAACTCACAGCTGTAAATAATATTTTTGTATAAATCGCATATTGTTGTTAACTTAATATATAAATTGAGAGGTTGCCAGTCTCTCGCATGCGCTTACTGTTGATTCTCAGACAGCCTATCAGATGTTAAGGCAGCAGTCTGAAGAGCGATCAAGCCTCAACACATGACAGTTTTTGATAAGAAAATGATGATCCCATCCTTCTCTCTACTTAACTTTTTATATATATAAGCCAGTCTGAAGCATATGTTGCTGATAAAGTATATTAACATCTAGAAAATTATGCTATAGTAAATCTAAGATTTCGCGCTGTACTATCGTAAATTAAGACTCAGTGAGTAATATATGAATATATTTATAGCTTTACACTTTCAAGCCAAGATGCTTAAGACTGGCTTATATATATATATAAAATTAGATTTCAACCAGTCACCACCCAAACATTCACAGTAAATATAGTAATCAATATTTCTCACTGTTGGCAAGGGAACCTTCTCACCTTTTTAATAGCAAGAATGGAAATATATATATAAAGTTAAGTAGAGAGAAAGTGGGACAATCTTTTTCTTATCAAAAACTCTGTCATGGGTTGAGGCTTGATTGCTCTTCAGACTGCTGTCTTAAACCTGAGTGGCTGTCTGAGAAGCAACAGTAAGGCATGAGAGAGACTGGAAACATCTCAATTTATTATTAACAGCTGTAAATATTTGCAAAGTTTAAATAAAATTTTAATTTTCTGATAAGATATTTAACAATTAATTCCAGATTATGAAAACACATCAACACATAATTAAAAATAAAATACTGTCATCACAATCTTCCAACCATTTACTATCCATATATTTAGATTTGGAAAAAAGAGTGAGGTTAATGATGATAAAACAACTTAATCATCTAACATTATATGACCACCATTCTTTAAGCTTACACAATTTGCTTTTTACAGAGGCAAAGCTCTCCATACAGTAGTTCCACTCAGTACAAACCAGAGTAATCAAGGGATGCAGTAAGGTTTTGATCTAAGTACAGTATTCTCAGATCTAAGGCTCCTCACTGATGAAAGCCACAAGCTAAAAAGTAGTTTGGGGGGTATTGGGTGTGTAGGCATTAGATAGGGATTTTATGCACAAACCTTTCTGCATCCATTGATTATTCTAGTTGGCACTGAGTGGTGCTACTGTATGGGAAGTTTTGCTTCTGTGATAAAACAATTTATTATCATCTTAAAAATAGATTAACCCCAGAGTCTAATGCCATGCCTGAAGAAGTTTTAAAATGTAGTGGTAATATATATGCTTTAAAACTAATGAAATAATTTAGAAATATGAGAATTAATAAAAATTTTAAAAAATTATAGTAATTATCATGGTTTGTCATCAATATGTTATTTTAATCATAGACAAATAGTTTAGAGAGCTTGAATTTTAGATAATCAGATAATAATATAATGTTTTTGCTGTCATGTAACAAGGGAGGGGGTGGGGGGGGGGGGGGGGGGGGGGGGGGGGGAGGGGGGGGGGGGTGGGGGAGGGGGGGGGGGGGGGGGAATAGATAGATAGATAGATAGATAGATAGATAGATAGATAGATAGATAGATAGATAGATAGATAGATAGATAGATAGATAGATAGATAGATAGATAGATAGATAGATAGATAGATAGATAGATAGATAGATAGATAGATAGATAGATAGATAGATAGATAGATAGATAGATAGATAGATAGATAGATAGATAGATAGATAGATAGATAGATAGATAGATAGATAGATAGATAGATAGATAGATGGATAGATGGATAGATGGATGGATGGATGGATGGATGGATGGATGGATGGATGGATGGATGGATGGATGGATTGATGGATGGATGGATGGATGGATGGATGGATGGATGGATGGATGGATGGATGGATGGATGGATGGATGGATAGATAGATAGATAGATAGATAGATAGATAGATAGATAGATAGATAGATAGATAGATAGATAGATAGATAGATAGATAGATAGATAATGAAACAGTATGATTTATTCACCAGCCTATTTCACCTACTATGTTCCATAGTAGTATATTATCTTTGGTTTAAACCCATCCAAGTCCACATATATTAGTTAATTTAATACTAAAATATTTATAATAGCATATAATTATATGTATGTATTTGTATCTGCACACATGTATAGTAGTGTATTAATGTTTGTATGTGTATAATATATACACATTTATAATTTTAAATTAAATAAAATTAATTTAAGTTGTGAACATTGTTGTATATGTGGCAGCACACCTATGTACATATGCAGAGGGAATGGTGGTGTGATAGATTTAGTAAATATTACAGATTTTCTAAATTATATTTCTAAATAATTTTTTAAGTTATTTCGTTTATAGAATTGTTGGTGTTCACATATAAATTTCAAATTCAGGGATGTCTGTCTTAGGTAAATGCTGGAATGTTGACCACTTAAATCTCTTTTTAAAAAAAAAGAATCAAAAGTTATAAAATTCTCAGAAATACTTCTCATTAATTAAATAGTTAACTGAGAACCAAAATTTTCTAATGTTTTAAAAATAATGTTAAAAAACAAAGACAAAACATTAACTCAGTGGTTCTTGTCAATAACTACAAGCTGGATCTTTTATCTTTGCTAAAATTAATGTGTACCATTAAAATTTAAGAATTTGAAATTGAAGATTGTAAAATTGAAAATTAAAAGGTGTAAACAACTTTCAATGGCTTGTGAGGGTAAGAAAAACATCCTATAACCACCTCACCCCCATTTTAATTCAAAATAGGCTAATTTTTAATTGTGCTCAAATACAGCTGGGCACTATGTCAAAATTGATGATGAAGATCCAAGGTTAGAAGGCCTACCATGCCTTCTTCCTCATGGGGAAAATGGTCAGACGATGGAGGGAGTTCAACCCAGCAGCCTACTGAGCAATCAAGAATGAAGCAGCCAATCAATGAATATTAGTGCCTCACCATGCAAGCCATCTCTGCAAGAAGATGATCAGTAACTATTCTTCCATAGAGCTCTTAAACTAAATTTTAATAAATCATTTCTATAATTTTCTAAAGTTAGCTATACTATAAATGTGCACAAACTATGAAACTAAAATTATTATTAAGAATTAAAACTCTATAATGAATTTGTACTTACTGATTTAAATATCTTAATGTACCTTCATTTAAAATAATAATGTAAAATTTTGCCTAATTAAAAGTTAATTAATAGTATTTCTGTAATCATGATAACTATTTTAATTACTATTCTTAATCTATCCAATCTGCATATATGCCTTCATTACTTTGTTTATTTGATATTTCATTAATTATGCTATGCCATCTCTCAGAGCAGAGATTATTAAATATTATAACAGTAGAAAGATAATTTGACTCTCTGCACATAAATAAATCTCTGGTCTGAAAACTACTTTTATATATGTTGAGCTACTATGTTTTAGCTTCATATAATCAGGTTTGCATGTTAAATGATTGCATTTAGTTAAATAATAGCAAGAATGATATTCGAAGCATATTATAAGTAACAAGATAAGTCCTAAATATGCTTATTCCTCCTTAGTTTATTATCACAAACTATATAAATTTAATTGTAAACTAGATCAGTTAATTAACCCCTTTTAGCATGTTCAAGTGTGCTAATTTACAAATGGATGTACAGTAGTTTCACGGATCGAAACTAAAGATTTAGTGCTTGATTAATTTTAAAGTTCATATTTAGAAAGTGTTGTGAATGTGTCTTCATGAAGCACATCTGTGCATTACATCTTTCTATATGTATTTCTTATTAGAATGGGCTGTGGTGTAAGGGCCACCCCATTACTCTTAGTTTGAATAGCTTTCTTTTATAAATGGTCTTAGATTTTAAGGACCTCCCCATTATCTTACTTTAGAACTGGAACCCAAGGTTCTAGATTGTTGTATAAGCTGCTCTGATCACCCAAACTAAACATTCATGTATTTGGTGATAACAAGTTGTGCAGTCCACAGGAACCAAGTACTTAGTATTGAATCCTCTGAGTAATTGCACATTTGAGTTGCAACCATTATATAGTTTATGTAGTGCCATAGTCTTGGAAGCTCCACTGCAAAGCACCAGTTCATCTTCCTTTACATTATTCAGTTCAGCATTGGTCTGAACTCTGGATCTGGTTTATTTATATGATCTACATAGGGGGCACACTTATGCTCATTAATGTAATATTAATAAATAATTTATAATTAATTGTGTCATTACTGTATGTTTAACCATGGCAAACCTTGGCATGGCATAGCATCAGTCAGGCATATTAACCAGAGATATAACAAATAATGAAAGTGACAATAATTAATTGATAAAATTTGTATAAAGTGTAGAGATGAGATTTTATACCCATCTACTCATCATTAAATACCTGCTATGTAACCCCATACTCTATTGCCATCTTGTTAGTATTGATTTCTTTTAATAAAATATATAAATAAAATGTATTCACATTCACTGTCTCATTCATAGCTCGTTTACCATTCAATTAAATATTTTAAATTATCATGTTAGTTTTAAGTACACCTATGCATTATCTAAGTAGCCATAGATGAGGGTGTTTATATATTTATATAGTAATTGAGTCATTTATTCCTGAGTCTCATATTCCACCCTTTTCTACTGCCGGCATGCAAACTAAGAAATTCTGAGTGTAGCCTCATATATGTCATTCATAGGGTAGTAAGTCATGGAGTGTTGGTGAAGGAGCTGAGGTATGATCAGATTTGAGGTCTCAAACCCTCATCTAGATCAGCTTTAGTGCAATTTGTCAAAACTCTGGATTTTGTTGTGTGAATGTACAAATCTGACTGTTTACACTATATATATATATATATATAGTGTAAATATATATGTATACAGTCAAATATGTTTGTTTAAATATATACCTGGGGACCTGCCTGGTAGCAGTTATTAAAACAAACAATTTAACAGTAAAAAAATATTACATTTTAAATTCTTTAGTAGCACTTTCAATTATGTAGTAATCCTCATCAGCTTTAAATGAATTTCAAATTTTAATGTTATGTAAATTTCCATAAACTGTGTATGGCCATATTTGCAACCTGCCTATTAATAACATTATCTTTATATTTGTCTATTTAAATTGCCTCTTTAATTTTCCTCTTTTTATGATTCTTTTCTTCCATTAATATTTTTATTTCATTAATATTACATGTAAACCTAAAATTATAAGTTTTTTTCATGGTCTAAGAATATTGAAAAAAATAAACAAAAGTATAATATTTCATTTTGTGTTCATCTGAATGTTAATCGATTGATTAATAATTCTAAGAGTATAATTCCTAAATTGCAAAGAAGTAATATAATTTGATATGTTCTGTGGAAAAAAGATTAAAGGAACATCAATTATTATATAATCGGATTAAAAATAATGTAAATAGTCAATTTAATATAGCTTCAGTATTCTTTGACCATGAAAAAACTTGTAATTATAGATTTACATTTAATATTAATGAAATAAAAATATTTATGGAAGAAAGGAATTATAAAAAGAGGAAAATTAAAGAGGCAATTTTAATAGATAAATATAAAAAGATAATGTTATTAATAGGCAAATTGCAAATATGGCCATACACATTGTTGTTGTCCCAGTTAGCTGGATTATTATTCAGTAGTATTCCATTAAGGAAGGGTATAATATATAAGACAATTTTATTAATAAATTTGAACTATATTTAAATAGTGCAATCGATTTACTGATCAGTTTAATTAAAAAACATCATACATAAAATAGGAATTTTTATCTTTATGTATATATTAAAAATAATAATAATAATTTGAAGCTTATGTTTTAAGATTACTTTTCAAAATAAAAAGGAAATTCTTATGGATTTCATTTTTTCCTATATATGTATATCATTTGTGATGGGTCAAATCTCTAAAGTTTAAACATTTTAACTTTAATCTTTCAATATTTTGAAAAATGAGAAAGTTCAGTATTTCCTTTTAATTACATATTTTAAACTATAAAATTTTATAAATTTTAAATTTAAAAATATATTTTATTTCCCCTTATTGTAAATACGTCAAAAACCAGCAGTATGCCAATTATTTCTATTTACCTAATAGAGATATAACGTAAATAAATGAAAAGTTTTTTTAATGAATAATTTTGCAAAGTGATTTTAAATGTTTTATTTTTCATTAAATGTATATTTATATTAATAATGCGTTTGTGATTTTATAAACTAAAAAGAAATAATTATTTAAAATTTAAAAATCGTAGCAAATATTCTCTAATTAAATTTAATATAAGATAAATGTAAAACAAATCTTATATAGTTAACAGCCAAAAAAAAAAATATCTCGTCAAGCGTTGTTAGCCGCGAGGTCATCGCACCCGCCTTGCAAGCAAGTAGTTGGTTGCAGACGGGTGTGGGTTCGCGTCCCGGCCGATGCAATGACATATGAAGAAAAAAATATCTCCATTGAGAAATATTGAAGTTGAGGTTTTATTCATTAAGTACTCGTGGTGGTTTTTCTTTGTTTAAAGTGTTGCTAAAAATAACTGGATTTTCAATTACTGATGATATTTAAAGTGATAACAGTTGGGTAATTTAATTAATCCTAAATTTGTATGAAAGAAAAAATGTTATCATGTCAGACTACCAATAAATCAGCATAGGTAGATAGCATCCCTTACACATATACTGTAAAAGTTTTATTAGATATTGATTTATGTGCATTGTTTAGATAAAAAAAATTAAATCACATCTATGTAGCACAATAAAATTTTATGATTGGTTTTAAATAAGTAAAACTTAAGCAAAATATTATCATGTACATTTAATTACATAAACTAAAATAAAATTTGGTAGCATCTAGATATATCTGCCGAACAGCTCTAATCTCCTTGAAATACATTCTCATAGTCCTTAAAGTTATAACTATATTTTTAAGATTTAATTTTCAAAACAAAAAGGTAATATATATATATTAGATAGTAAAGTTATAAATTATGTAAAAGTTGTAATCTAAATTCCCCAAATTAAAGGGCAGTTAAACATTTAAGTTTAAGGAAATATTTTTTTATGATAACTTAAGTGATTTTTCAGAAATTGTAACAGTAAAATGATTGTTAATTACAATTTAAATCTATTAGATAAAAAAAAAAAAAAGATAAATTGGATGGAAATTTATAAAAATAGAAATACTTTAATGATTCAAATTTACATGTAAATTTCATTTCGATTTGTTAGCCGCTAAATAGTCATCATTATTTTATATATGTCAAAGCGTTGACCGAGAAGCGAACCCGGGCCAGCTGCTTGGAAGGCAGTTATGCTAACCGCTTGGCCACCAACGCTTGACATAATATGATAAATTCTTAAGCTAACTTCAAGATTCTTTCTGGATAAATCTTTCTTGTAACTAAAATAAAATAAATGAGCCTAAAATAAAATAAAGCAAACTTAATGGAGTAAATGATTTTTGTTTATTCTTTAATACAAAATAACTTACCTTCTCTGACAGAAGACCCTACACAACATAAACAAAAAAAATATGTAAATATTATTCATTAATATTACATTAATATAAATGAGAGAATTTCACTATTAATTAAGAATTTATGGATTTTAAATGTTTATATATATATATATATATTAAGAATTCTGAGTTTCAATAGAGAGATACATTTTCAGTTCACCTAAGTTTTACTTTTCAGTTTTTATAATTTATGTGCACATTTTCATGCACATACTTTCTGATTTTATGCATAGTTTTCATAAGTTTCCCAATGATGATATTTCTGGAGACACAGATTACTTGCACCCTCTCGTTTTTTACTACAATGAAAACATTCTAAGTGTTGCCTGATATTATTTAAAATTTGCAGAAACAATAATTTTGCTATTTGATAATGCTGATGGATATATTTGCAAATTTACTGCCCATTGTTTTTGAAAAGTAAAGAAAATATCGTAATTGTGACTTATACTTAATGTGGCCACTAGACAATGCTGCAATAAAGGGGTATTAGGTTACTTAGAAAAAGTACAAAGGGAAATAGGAAGACATGCATTAGATGCAGATGTGTGGACAGCATGGGAGGCAATTCAAGGAGAAATGGGATGGTCAAGTTTTTATACGAGAGTTGCAAATAGTAAAATGAAAATGTTTGGTAGGTTGCAGTTTATGGATAATAAAAGAATAGTCAAAATAGTATTTAATTGGGTTATGAGTAAAGAGCAGGCAACAAGATGAGTGAGAAAGATAATGTGGTATGCAAAAGATTTGGATAAAGAATTTATATCAGTATACTTGTACAAAAGGTGGGATAATTGTGTGAGGAGGATTGTTGAGTGTTATAATGGTAAGGAATGGGATAAAAGAATAGATGCATTAATAAAGAATAGGGATTTGGAGAGATGGGGAGCTAGTATGGAGAGTAAAAAGAGTTTAAATATATATATAGAAGTAAACGGAACATTGAGTGTGAATTAATTTATGATTATAGCAAGAAAAGTAGTTTATTGTTTAAGGCTCGAATGGGATCTTTAGCAACAAGAGAATATACATGTAAATGGAAAAATATGAGTGATTTAGTCTGAAAATTGTGTAAGGAAGGCATAGAAAATATTAGGCATCTGTTAATTGAATGTAAATGCTTGAAAACAGAAAAGGTGCAAATAATGAAGTTATGGAAAAATAATTATGAACAAAGTGATTATACAGAAAGTGGGTTATTGATTTTATGCTGGGTTTGGAAAAAGATGAGGGATTTAGATATAAAGGCCATAGAGGTGACAAAGATTATGTTGTGGACATGGGATGGAGCAGATTATGGGAAAACTTAGGTGGGAAATAGAAAGGGAAGGTAAAGTGGCTAACAGGTTTCTCTGGGCATAGTTGCTGAGAGATTCCTGACTCCATTTAAGAAGAAGTCACAATGCATCACATCACAAAGCAGGAATTTTCTTTTTGTAGCCTAATGCTATTTCACTAACTTTAAACCATGATTGAAGTAAATAATTTTTAAAATAATTTGAAAAAGTGGGAAATTTTAAATTATGAAACTGAATCTTTTCAATTGCACATGAGTTTTTCTTTCCTGCACTGAACCTATACAGATTAACTTCTTTCTTCCACAACAGTCCTATATATAAATCAATTAATACAATAATACAAAATAATTAACTACAAGAAAAATGTTTGATTTAAAAACTAGATGTATGTATGGCTTTTCTCACATTGGTAATATTGCTTACTGTACCCTGACATTAATAATAATTTTGATAATTAAAACATATTTATGTATCACATTTTTTATTTTTGATATATTGGATACCAAATAAAATTTTCCTTTGCTAATTCTCTTTGTTTCTCTAGCTGTACCCTCATGTTAGTAGAAAGTTTGATAATTAAAATATATTTACATAATCTTTACATGAAATGATTATCAACAGCAATAGAGAAAATAAAATAAAAGAAAAATACCATAATAAAAGAGTCACTAAATTGACTTTACATGGGTAATTTAAACTTATATTTAGATATAATAAATGGTAATTTATAAAATGATTGGTAACATTTATAAAACTTTGCACATTTCCATCATTCCCAATACATCAAGTTATAAAATAAATATATACATATAATTTTGATTAATAATTTAATTACCCATACAATCTATTTAAAAAAGGAAAAAAGAGAAAGTTAAATAAACAACTAATTAATTTTTTGATATGGTTTAATTAATAATACGCTGATGTGTTGCGGTGAAACTTTTTATGTAATAATTTGTAGGCTTTTTTTATATATTCTAATTTGCAGACTTGGCACTTTCATAGCCCTTGTTGCTCCATATTTATAGTCTTTTCAGATTATTAGTTATATGCAAATGTATGCAAATTGCCTCCTATACCATCCATTTTTTAGAAATGGCGAAACAAGTGTCTATTCTATTTATTGATTTGGCATCATTGGTGATGAAACAAGCTTCCTTAATTTTCATCTTGATATTGTCTCTTTCCATGCATAAAATGTCAGCCTTGGAGGTCTCAAATCTATGTTTGAGCTCTTGCTAATGGTCAGAAAATACAGAGCTGCCTTCTTTTTTTTGGTTATTGCTCTTGTATATACGTATTTGTGCTGAGCCAATCTATTGCCCACTGTGGCACGAGTTTCTCAATAATAAACTGAATTACACCCCATTTGAGGGCACACAATTCTATACACCAAGGTTTAATTAACTTAATTAAAAGAATTAAACATGCTATAAAAGCAGACGAAAAACAAAAATAGGTTTTTAAGGAAGATTTGTCCTTGCTTCACAGCAATTTTATAAAAGAGAAAGAAGAAGAGGAAATCATATGCAATATATCTGTGGAAAATCCAAGTATACATTGTTAGCATTATATAAAATTTAAAAAAAAAAAACAATTTTAGCAGCAGAAATATTCTAGCTTGTTTCACATCACTCTTATAGTACTTCTCAGTACTGACATATAATCAGGCTGCTGGAATGTCTAATTTATTTGAAGAGAAAAGAATAAGCACGAATTATCAAGGACAGCTGAAGTATATTAGTCAAAACTTGTGATGTAGCATTTCCAACTTCAGAAAATTGTCAAGAATCCCATAATCAGAGGACCTAGTGGAATGTAACTCTTATTGTCTACTGAACTATTTTTCCAAGCATCTGCACTTATCTAGCCTGCATAGCCAAGCAACAAATTAAATAAAACCCAGGAAACGTACTTTAAAATCAACTGACAGAGACTTTGAAAGAATTAAGATCACAAATAGTCCACCACTGGTAAGTTTAATAAATTCTTTTGGCTCAAACAGTAGTAAGAATTTATTGACTTGTACATAAATATAATAAAAAAGGTCTTCTTAAATATATATATATATTAACAATGTTATTTTAAATTTGTGAATATATCTTATATAGACTGTTTAAATTTTTTTTATCCTCTATTTTTTATTAATGAATCTCTTAAGATATAGATGTTAGATCTGTTTGTATATTTATGATTGATCTTTAATCTTTTTTAGCTTTTTATGTGATGTTCAGTAAATTTATTATTTTAATTGTTTTTTTATGAAATCAATTGGGAGTGTCTAAATAAATTAATATTTTTTATTTAATTTCTTTCATATTCATGCATCATTTTCTTAGTAATCACATCTCTAATGCATGCATAATGGTTCTCGATTAAGTTTAAGCAGTTTGGTTCTGAATGAAGAAAAGTAGAATTATTACTCAGTGAACTGCAATGATGATAACAGAAAATGGAGTATTCTTAGAGATTTTCTTAAATGAAAGTGGCACCTTGAAGGTGGGTAAATCTATACTTTCTAATAAATCCCTTATGAATAAATGGTAAATGAGATTTTCTGAGGTAGAATTTGGTATGTAATGATAAGGAAATATAACCAGAATATCTTACATAAATATTTATATAGGCAACAAGATATAATTATCATTATCAAAATCTGATTTATTCAGATGTTATTTAATCTTCGGGTCCAGTGGCAAAATACATTACATTTAAATAATTTCTATGTGACCCAGAATGAGTGCACTGATAAATGTATAGACATATGAGTTGTCAGTCTAGATTAGTGGTTCTCAACCTTCCTAATGCCATGATCCTTTAATGCAGTTCTTTATGTTGTGGTGACCCCCAATCTTTAATTTTGCTACTGTTATGAATCGAAAATGTGTTTTCTAATGGTCTTAGGCAAACCCTGTGAAAAGGTTGTTCGACCATCAAAGGAATCGTGATCCACCGGTTGAGAACCGCTAGATACATCATCATCGGGTTATCAACATTAGAGAGTTCCTGGTACTATATACGTATATATTTAATATCAAATTAATTTTATATTTTATAATAGCGGCAATTTAAAAATATAATTATTTTTTTAGAAAAAATAATTTGATGATAATTAAATTCCGATTTAATTAAATAAAGTATAATAAAAAGTTATAATGTTGCTAAAGGGTAAAGAACATATTCAATCTTACATATTTGTTCCTTTTTGAAAGTAGAATTGCAAATAGACAAATATGTAAATTCATATAACGTTAATTTACATAAAACAAGAATTAATAACATATATATTCAAATTATTTTTTATTCATCAATAAATTATTTGCTTTCTGTTTCACTTTACAATAAAATGCCTCAAGTCATGCATTTTATGCCTTATCTAATAGTTGAAATTTGAAGTACTGCTCAGTATTCTTTAGAATTTAGTTTCTAATGCACACAATCTCTAATTGAATAAAAATTCTAAAATTAAATAATTGAAATTTCAAATAAATTTACATATTGAATGTAGAAATCTAAATAGATTTTTTTATATATTCAATATATCTATCATTTCTCTTTTTTGTGTGTGTATGCAATGGTTACTGCTTTTTCTTATCAGTTCCGTGCCTTTTGGTTCGAATTCAGGTGAATTCTTTTATATATAAATAATATCCTAAAAAAAATTTTCAGGTAGTCAGATTACAGTTAACCTAACAGACCATCCAGTCATTGGTTATTAAATAAGTATGGGGTCATTTATAGAGAGTAAAATAAAAAAACTTATAATTTATCCGTCTGGAAAAATATCATGATTTATTCTTCTTCTTTTGGAGAAACGCGGAAGACTTTGTAAAAAAGTATACTATTTAAAGCTAATTCACCTTATATACACTGTCACCCACAAATACATTTACATCTCATTGTGATAATAGAGATAATGCTAAAAATATAGAGTTCTGTTAGCTGAAGAACTTCTCTATGTAAATTGCATTCTATACTGATGTCTGCTACATTGTGTTGGTAAGATGTAAGAGTCATTTGATATTATCTGCTATTAAAAGATTAATATCTTTGATTTTTCTATTGCCCTTTCTTTGAGGATAAGTAGGTAAAGTAGAAATGAAAATGATATCATATAAGAAAGAGCAAGAGAAAAGTCTTGATAAAGTAGAATACTAAAAATTATATCCATCATGAACAAGAAAAACTAGAGTTAATAAAAACAGGAAAAACTCTCCATACAGTAGTGCCATTCAGTGTCAGCCAAAGTAATCAATGAATTCCAGAAGACTTGTGCATAAAATCCCCATCTAGTGGTGACCATGTGAAGAACTAGAGTTTTTGTGTTTATGAAATTATATAAGAAAGTACATCTTATATAATTATGGTATGATTTTAGGAGTTCTATTGTTTACTAATGTGCTAAATATGGATGAACATTTTATGGGATTATTTAGGTTTTAAAAACTATAAAGTTGTATCATCATTCTTTAATATACTGAAAAAAAAAACATTAAAAACCTAAATGATAGACATATTTCATTCATTCGAAGTTTACAAATTATATGGTTCAATTGGTAAGCAAAAATCTATTTTCTTTATTGAAATAGAATTAAATAAAATAAATAGTAATACAACCAAAAATTATATATATATATATATATATATCATATAACCAATAATATATTTATATATATATATATATATATCATCATTATCAACCATTATCAATCCACTGCAGGATGAAGATCTCTCCAAGTTTAATCCATCTTCTCTGATCTTTAGCTTCTCTTCTCCACATCACCCCTGCACACTTTCTTATTTCATCCATCCATCTCACATGTGGTCTCTTTCTGGGTCTTTTACAATCTCTTGGAATACAGTTCAAAATTTCAATTGTCCATCTATTATCATCTCTTCTAGCAATATGTCCAGCCCAACTCCACTTCAATCTTTTAATTTTTTCAATGAGGTCAGTAACACCTGTTTGTTCTCTTACCCATACATTGCATTTTCAATCTCTTCTTGTTACTCCCAACATACACCTCTCCATACTTCTTTGAGTGGTCTAAAGTCTCTGTATTGCTCTTCTATTAAGTGTCCAAGTCTCAGATCCATAAATAAGAACTGGTAAAACACATATGTTAAAAACCTTCCGTTTCAAACACATAGGCAAATTTCCTTTTACTATCAAGTTATTTCTACCAAAAGCACTCCAACCAAGTTTAATTCTATGATTAATTTCCTCCATTATGTTTCCAATCCATGTAAATGTTTGTCCATAAGGCTGTCATGTGTTTCCTGTGAATATATGTTTTTCTGTAAGGCCGTTGCGTATTAAATTCACAACCAATTAAAAAAACTATTACATTTTTCTGTATTGCTGTCAAATTCACAATATGTGAAAGAATTATTAATAAACTGTAATTTTTATATTTGTCCCTTGTCCATAGTGCTGCCAAATTCACATATCCAATTAACAGGTAATGACAGTGTTTCAGGCCAGGTGTTTAATTTACATCAAGTCTTCAAAAAAAATGTATTAAAGCAATCAATTACAGCAGCCTGAAGGTCCATTGTTTTTGTAATAGGTTTGAAAAATTGAAAAAAAATTTTTTTAATTACTTTTTATAGTAAATAATTATAACTTAACCATAATTTATATTAGATCATTTTATGCAAAAGGAAGTCATTCCATTCTTTATGTTTAATAATCTGTAATTTTTATTATCAAGAATATTTTATGTGAATAAATTTACTATTCCACCATTAATAAAAAATATTTGGAAAAAAATCTGTACATCTGCTTTTAAATACATGATAGAACTGAATAATTTAAATCATGAAGAAATTGTGATTACCGTACATAAATTCATGTTTGAAATGTGATATTTAGTGGGGGGGGGGGGTAAAAATACTATAGCACCATATTTAAATTTAGTTTTGGTTAGTGTATAATTGAAGTCAAAATGATGGGCTTTGAGTCCAGGTACATTCCTCACATTTATTTATATAATAATTAAAATATTTTGCTTAATTTCTACTAAATCCTTAAAAAAATTGTTAAAGCAACCAATAAAAAAAACATGGCCTATTTAGGCTGGGTACATCTGGTTATTAAAATATTATGTTATCTTGATGATAATATAGTGCTTACATAATTAGGCAGATGTTATAAATTAAAGTCAGAGTGATCCATGGGGTTATCTATATGTGTACAGATATGTAGCTACATTTTAACTATGTATGTAGAAAATTATTTCAAATTCATTCTCCTAATATGGTTAAAGCTTAGTATAGATAAAGTGATCATGCTTTTGTAAGCACAGATGATAATAATATTAATTGAATGTTTAAATTTATACTTAAACCAGGTTTGAATCTGGTTTTATGCATCGTAATTTAAAAGTTTAGACTTGTAAAATAAAAATAAAAATTTATCTTAAAATGACAAATTATATAAATATGTACATGATAAAACAAAGAATTTAATAAAATATGCACAAGTTATTATCCATATGACATAATATGAAAGATATTTTGAAAACAGTTGATAAGCTTAATTTCACCATATTACTTCAAATATAAGATATACTTTTTTCCAAATTTTGGACCCATAAAAGAGAAGTGTCTTAAATTCAGAATGAAAATTTTTAACATCTTATTTCTGCTGATATTTGCTTTACACTACACATATGCATAGTATTACGATCATCATTGTTGATATTTCCAAGTAGAATAGCACGTTAAATATTTTTAATAAAAAAAAGATTTAACATATTTTTGGATTAGTTTCATATTCATCTTTAATGCTCTATCAAACTGCTACTTTTAATATTATTTTGCCAATTTTACCATTATTTTTATCAAAAAGCCATACTAAATTAGAATTTTTTACAACTAATAAATCAATACAACAGTGGAATGTGAACCTGCCTTTTAAGATGCTGATTGGTTGTTTCTTGTATTTTATATGACAGATGCCTGTCCATGATTTTGAGAGTTTCTATATCTTCATTTTGATTTTCAAAGTGAAAATGTTTTAGAATCTAACAACATTATGCAATTTTATCATTATTTTATCAAGAAAACCACACTGAATAACCTTTAAAAATTTTTACAACTAATAAGTCAATAATATTTAAATTCAAAGTTATAACCATGAGATAGGAACCTGCTTTCCAAGGCACTGATTTGATTTTCAAAGTAAAATCTTATGTTTTAGTATCCCTTTTTACACATTTATAAATTTTTTTCAGAAAATATTTGTACAAATATTAATTATTTTAAAAGAATGATTCAGATTTTAATATAAAGAAATTATAAAATTTGATTGCAATTTATAATTGGATGACAAACCTGTTTTGTGTTTGCTTTATAAATTATTTTTATCAATTATAAATAAAAATTAATTTTTTGAAAATCATTTATTTAATTTAATAATCTGACAAATTATTAATTTGCATGTTAGAAAAAGTTTTTATTTTAAAGAAAAAAGATTTACATTAAATGTCAATACTATATTTTAATTTTTTATTTATTTTAAAATGTTACAGTATTTACACTAAAAAAGAATTTGTAATGCAAACAATATACATATAATAAAAATACAAATATTAACAAATACTATTCATTAAATGTATTTGTTTGTGCAATGAAATTTCAATCACAGCAGGTTGAATAAGAATATTTTAACATCTTATTTCTGTCAAAGCCATATTTCCCATAGTATTATGATTGTTAATATCCACTGTATAGAATTGTGCAGCAATTTTAATTTTAAGAATGTTTTACTGGAAAGATATATCTGAAGAAATTATCAAAAAATCTTTCTTAAAATGTTACATTGCTAATAATTTAAATGACCTGAAAACTATGTACTCTGGTGGAGTAGTGAAGATGTGAATTCAAGTTCTGAAAGTGAAGTTGTAGAAAGTAAAATTATGTCTGAAGATTCGCAATAAATTAGGTGAGCTTATTGAATCGATATTAGTACCTATTTAAGTAAATAAAAATGTTTTTTTTATTTTTCAATAAAATCATTTAAAATTTTTTTCCAACTTTCTGACCTTAAAATCTTACTCCATCTTAAATTCAAAAGTGTCTTACATTCAAGGTAATATGATATGGATTTCAATTCTGTATAATTCGTCATTAGTGAAATGAAAAAAAATAGGAACATTTGCAAAAAATATTTGTGTTTCTTTTTTGAACTTCTAAATTTAATAGATTATATAGTTTAAAAAAATCAGTTACATAAAGAATATAAAAATAATGGCATGTATTGTTTTGATACTATTACCTGCTATCATAAATAGATGAATCATGATATTTATTGATGAAAAGCATTAATGAAAGCATATCAAAATATAACAAAATTAAAATTTCGGAAGGTAAGTGTTTCATCTGTGTTTTTTGATCATGGATATAAACATGAATTTATCACCAGTTTGTATTCTACTTGAACAGAATCAATACTTTGAGGAAACACCATATAAAAAAAATTTTAAAAAAATTTATTGGCAGATAAAATAACTTAATGAACCACCAGAGGGAGTTGGGATAAATATTTAAATGCATCAGTAAAGAAAAGTAATATTACTTTGAGCATAGTTTAAGGTCCTTATTTGCTAAAATAGATTACTTTGTAAATAATCAAAAACGTATTTCTGTGTAATTGATTATATGCATTTGTGCATGTCTATATATAAAATAATGGTACTTATGAGTTTTCAGGTAGACCAAGACAGCATCTATATTTTGATAAATCTACAGTTTTGCCTCCCCCCCCCCAAATATTTATAAAGAAATGGCTGCTAGAAAACCCGTATTTAATGATTGGCATTTTATATTTTATTATTACTGTTATTTTTTAAAAAAATTAATTACGATATTTATACTTTTTTTTTTTGTTTCTATTAAGTTATTAACAGAAAAACGAATTTAAAAATTTTATAAATACAATAATTTTTCGTGTGGGCAGCGTGCCACCTTTTAGTGTTTCAAAAATTAAAGGTGTTTTTTAATCAAATCCTTTTTTTTTTTTTTCTTTTTTTTTTTTTTTTTTTTATAATATTTTTTTTTAAAATATAAATTTGTAGATGATTATTATATTTTGAAGGTTTTTTTTTTTATTTTTTTTTTATTTTTTTTTTATATATATTTTTTTTTTTTTTTTTTTTTTTTAATTTCAATTTTTTTTTTTGTTTTTTTTTTAAAAAATTTTTTTATATCCCTTTTTTACCCTTTTTGAGGGGGAAATTTTTTTTTTTTTAACCCTTTTTTTTTTTGTGTGAAAAAGAGAATTTTGATAATGATGGCAATTTACCAAAAAAAAAAAAAAATGCTAGTCAGGCGTCGTTAGCCGGGATGTCATCGCATTCGCCTTGCAAGCAAGTAGTTGGTTGCAGACGGGTGTGGGTTCGCGTCCCGGCCGATGCTATGACATATGAAAAAAAAAAAAAAAATGCTGATAAAATAAAACAATTAATAACAATGTTAAGAGCGTCTCATCACTTACACATTCTAATATAGCTATAAAAAGATTAAAATAAAGCTTCTAAATAAAATTTATTATAATTTAGTACTTTTTTTTCAAATTTAACAATCAATTTTTTTAATTCAACAATTAATACATCTTCGCTAGTTATAGGCCCTTGAAATTATATATTTACCAATATTTATCAAAAATACGCACTGCCATCTTGGTTTATTCAAAAGCCCACAAGTATCAAACTAATAAGTTATCCATTAAGCATAAAATATATTTAACAGTTTTAAATAATAATAAAGATAAATAATAAATAGTAGTAGCGTAGAAATTTAAGCAAAAATATTTTCAATTAGTTATAATTATTGACAACTGAATAAGTCAAACAAAAAGCAGATGTTGGTGATTTTTCAAAAACTATGTAAATCAATATTAATGAATTTTGTATTTATTATGCAATCTTTAAATTGATTTATAAGAATTGCCTCTTTGCTATTTTTCTTTATGTAATATTGTTTTGTGATTTGAATTAAAGATAAATTTAAAGTTACAAGATTTTTTTATAGTCAAAAACAACTGAAACAGTAAGACTGATTATTTGAAATTTTTTTATACAATCATAAAGTAACTGGTGTTCAGTTAATTTTTACTTTAAACCATATCTTGATTCAACAATGTACAACTTTTTGCTTCCACATACAATGTGACAAATAATATTACTTTTTGTTTTATAGCAATAGAATTTTTAGAATTACTAATTTAATCGATCTATATTTGGAAGAACATAAAATAGAATATTGTATTTATCATTAAATATTTATTTAATAAATTTTGATTGAATATTTAAAAATAGCATAGATATTCATTTTTATTATTTTACTTAACCTGGTGGATATATATATATTATTTTTATTTACTTTTAAATTTAAATTTATATTTTTTAAAACATTGCAGGAAATAATGATGGTGTTGCAGTAATTTTTGTTTAAGACATGGATTGGTTATTGCAAACACATTTCATAAACAGAAAAACTGTTATAAAGTAACATGGATGCACCACAATCAAAATAATAGCATTTAATAGATTATATTATAATTATAAGTCAGAATACAAAAGAAGTTTATATTTTATGAACATATGTAAATGCAGATTATTCCAAGATTAAAATGACAGATGTATTGAAATGTACATTTGCTTCCATAATATTTACAAGGGAATTGATGTTTGTTCTTCAGAGGTATCTATTATACATACTTCATTTCAACAGCTATTAAATATTCAAATTGGATCTGCAAAAATATCAATTTATTATTGCAATAAGGAATTCTCTCAAGACTATTTTCTGGTAACTTGAAAATAAAAAATATGACATTTTCTCCTTGGAAGATTAGTAAATTAAATGTGGAATGCCATAATACTTATAGAGATCTGAGAGCAGGAGATCAACAACTGTCAAGAAGATTTAAAATGATTGCAGGATTGGAACTATGAAAAATACAAATATTTGCACAGTTTCTGGTCACTCAAAATCTTATTTTGATGTATTGAAAACAATATATGGATCTGGAAAGTGGTATCCCAATACTATTAAATCCAGATATGGCACTATCTTTATCCAATGACCATGATATTTTGAGAAAATGAAAAATGAATTTTAATCATCTTTTGAATAATGATACAAGAATTTAGATAATGATTTTTAATTATATGTCCATTTTATCTTCTCAATTAGATTTAGACAAAAATATCAGCTTAGTGAAATCAAAACAGCTCTTTGTAATCTTGAAAATGATAAGTCTTTAGCAATTGTCTGAAGTTTTGTAATGATAGTATATTATAAGATGTGATATGTTGGACTATTTCCATCATTTATGAGTGAATGTTGAATGTATAGAAAATTTTAAACTTTATTTAAACTTTCCAAATACAAACAACTTGTTGGTAATAACACACAAATAGACAATACAGGTTAGTAATTACACAATGTTTTGAGTAGTATTATTCTCCACTCTTCTCCAGGTGTTGCTGGCCTATATGCACAGTGACAATATTCACTTAATTGCTGCCCTATATGCATAGTGACAATATTTGTTTAGAAGTTGAACTCGCACCTTTAGATTCTTGATATCAAATTTAAGGCAAATGCTCTACCAAATGAGATATTCTGTCAAAGGCAACATATAATAGAAATTTTATTTATTTATATATGAGGGTTGGTACAAATCCTCCTGAGTCCTTCAATTTTTTTTGTTAACAAGACTAATTAGTTGTTTTTTCTAAGGGCAAGATTAATTAGAGGCTTTTATACATTGTATATTGCCACACTGTGTTGACTTATAGAATTATTTACCATTGTCATATGAGCAGCTTCATTGAATTTTCTTCTATGCATTTTTTTCTCTTTATCTAATATCTTTGTATTTTCCCATTTAAGCATATGGTCATTAGTACATACATAATCTGCTATGGTAGACACATCTGTTTTTTTTCTTTTTTAACCATTAGTTTGTGCTCTTTCAATCACTGTTCAACAGGGTGACAGGTCTCACCAATATATTTCCTTCCACATTCACATGGTATTTAATAGATGCAGTTTTTGTTCTTCAGCATTTCTAGTTTAGGCTTAGTAGAAGTAAGCATTCCTTGAAGTGTTGTATGGCTTTGGAAAGCAGTTCTAATGTTATATTGACTGCAGATTTTCTTTAGTTTGTCTTCCATTCCTTGTATGAATGGATACACTACCATACCAATAATTGTTTTCTCTTTTGGTGTCTCTTTGTGTTGTCTATTGAAGGTTTTTCTGATGACTGCTGATGGATAACCATTCTTCATAAGCATTTGCTCTATGTGAATCTTTTCTTTTTCCAAATTGCTGGCTTCTGAACAAACCTCCTTAGCTCTGTTTCATAGTGATAGTAGAATTCCTTGTTTAGGGTTTCTTGTATGATTGGATGTATATGCCATGTACTGGTTTCCAGTATACTGTTGTTTTTACATTGACCTGAATGAGTCTTGTCACAAGAACATCCAAGAATGCCAATTTTTGTTCTTGTTCTGATTCTATTATGAATTTAATTGTATGAGATATGTTGTTAATGTGCATCCAGAATGACTGTAATTTTACCTCACCATGTAGACATACCACAAATGTATCATCAATATATCAAAACCACACTTTAGGTGGGCATGGAGTAGTATTTATGGCTGTGGTTTTAAGTTCTTCCATGTAAATGTTGCTGAGCAAGAACAACAGTAATGATCCCATGGCCATCTCTTGATTTTGTTGGAAGAATTCTGAGTTATATTGAAAGTATGTTGTTGTTACACAGAATGTTAATAATTCCATTATACTATCAATAGGTAGAGCTGTTATAGTTTGTAGACTATTATCATCACATAACCTTTTCCTTACAATAGACAATGCCTCATCATATGGTACATTTGTAAACAGACTTTCCACATCAAAGCTTACCAATATGTCAGTTCTTTCCATTTTCATGTTCCTAATTCTACAAAATGCTTAGAATCCCTGATGAAAGACTGTATCCTGTACACCAATGGACTAAGTTAACTCATAAAATGAATAAATATTGCCAATGAATTTTAGTGACTGCTGACTAAAGTCTGGTCCAAGGTAATTACAGTATATGAAATTCATTTGAATTAGAAATTTCATGAACTTGATTTAAATTCTAAAAATGAACTTTCTTTTATCTATAGTTATATTTATCTATTTAATCATAATTTCTCAGTTCATATTTTTTTATTATTCTTTTTTAAAAAAACTAGCAAACAGTGAGTAAATTGTAGTTACAAATTTAGGTTATATTGTATTATTATAATATTAGTTTTAAGTGTTTTTAAAATGATTTATGGGGATCTAAACTCCATTGCTAATTGTTTAATTTTAAAATATTTAACCAGAATCAATAGTTTGTCTCATATTTCTTCCAATATTTATTTAAGTTAAAACAGGCAAAACTCTATAGTATTGCCACTCATTGCAAGCCAGAATAATCAATTGATGCCAGAAAGCTTGTGCATAAAATCCCCATCTTGTACCTACTTATCCAATATCCCGACTAGTTTCTGGCTTGTGGCCTTTATCAGTAAGGAGACTTGGATTCGAGAGCACTGCATCTAGTTGTTAGAAAATAATATGTTGTGCAAAACTGTATAAAATATAAACGAGAACAGATGTTTATTCAAAATTAATATCTCTGAATGCTATAAGATTTTAAATATTTTATTAGGACCAATATTTAAATATTTTCTTTACTAAGAAAAAAAGAATGGAGTTAAAGGATTTTGTGGCAGTCTGTTAAAGCTGATGTTAGAATGTGCTTTTATTTTATTATTTGTTAATTTAAAATAGGCTTGACTTATTAATAAAAGTTTTAGACAGACTTAATTTTTATTATGGTATATATGTGTGACATACATGTTTATTGGATAAACAGGATATCGGCATGGCTATATGTATGCAGTAAGGTATTTTCTAAAGATTTTATGTTCTTTATTTTGCAAATGTATATTTTGACACATTCTCTAAATTTTGTAGTATAAATTTAATTAAAATTAATTATCTGCTTGATTATAATTTTAGATATATTTCAAATATTTATAAATTAGATATGCAGTTAATTATTAATTTGCATAATGACGATTGTTTGTCAGTGTACTGAATGCATTGTTGGAAGCACTTAAAATCTGTAATATTCTTACATGTGATTATTATAAAATGCTTTTTTGAAGTCTAAGTTAGTGTTCCTGCTAAGTAGAATTACAAAGCAATATATATATTCTAACATACGAAAATTTGCTAGGGGATTGAGATGTTTAATAGACGTCCACGTTGTGGGCCAATTATAAATAAAACGAATTTCCTAATTACAAATTGAATATTTTCTAAGGATAATGTACAATCTCCTTCGTGCGACTGCGTTACAAGCCAATTGTAACTAAATACAAGTCAATTCTAACAAATGGAAATTTATGCTTTACTTTGTTAATTTCTAAAACTTATTAAATTGACATAAAACGCATTTTGCAAGTCATCCACATGGTAATTCAAATATAAGTAAAATGATTGGGGAAGTTTATCAAAATCATATATATTATTGGACCGTTTAAGCTAATTATAACTTTATTCTAACAAATGAAAAATTTTATTCAAATGGTCGCACATCCACGCTATGGATTAATTGTACTGTATTTAAACCTATATTGCATTTAAACACTTGCAGTTCAGTTGCATGCCAATTATAACATTTTAAGAATGGATCGATGGATTCTTCATCATTCCCAGCTAACACTATTTCTAAAGCCTACTGGGATGATGATGGTACAGAACATCTATAATTCTAATTGCCAGGGCGCCAAATTGTAACTTTAAAAAAATATAAAGTTTAAATCTCACTTCAATAATTTTCAGTAATATTTAATGAAGGGGTTAATAAATAATCAATCAATTCAGAGAGCACTGAGAATGCATTAAAATCGATAATATCTTTGGAAATTCTTGGTTATTCTCAGCACACTCTCCATTCACCATGATTAAAGCTACAATTAAATTTTATTCTAATTACAAAGTTCTATATCCATCTCCACCTTCCTGATCTACTCCTCCGTCAACTTCACATCCATAGGTCTATTACACTATTATCTGTTTTACCATTAAATTTTCCATTCTGCTAGCTCATTTCCCCTTATAATCTCTTCTTAGGGTTTTTAGAATAATTAGGTGTGGAAATCGAGTAAGCTGCGACAGATTATAAACACTCCTCTCTTGATCATCTCCAAGGTGATCTTGGGCTGTCTTTAATGTAGTGTAATATCTATTTACATTAAAGCTCGGAATAATTGAAGCTTATTAAATCTTTTAGAAATACATTATAAACCTATTCATAATTATAACAAAATTATAAAGAAGTGCATCTAGAGAAGTGTTCGAATACAACGGATGGAGAAAGGATTTTATATCCACCCCCTGCATCCTCAAATATACTAAATTATTTGGTAATTCTAAGTATCTGAAGTTAATTAAATAATTTTACTGGATATTATTTACGTACATGATAATTCAAATATTAATAATAATTAATAATAATAATAGATTGATGTATGGTTGGATTGAAATATCTAGATAATAATAACCCACAAAAACATAGAGACATAAGCAAATTATATTTAAAACAAATAAAATTTTATTGATAGACTACAATTTAATACATAAACATATACCCATTTGCTTTACGACTTTCATGGTTTTTCCCTGTTTTATAACCATATTATATTTAAAAAAAATCTAAACATATAACTATCCCTAAATCAATGGATAATATCAATAGGTTTAAAATATTTATATTTATTTCCTAATTATCAGGGAATCATGATTACCATGAAGTAAAAAAAATAATATTTACATTCACATATACATATATTATATTTACACTTTCAGTTTTAACCTAGATACAGCTAATACCAAATTTCTTCCCATGTTTAATGCTTTTAAACTGCTGATTTGCTTTGAGAGCTAATCTTTCCCGTAATCAAATTTAATAATTTTATTTAACTATTTTGGATTAACATTCCTTCACAAATTTCTTAATCTTATCCTATCATTCTGATCAAACATTCTTTTGCCCTAATCTTTACACTAGAGATACCTTATGAATGGTGAGATTAAGTCAATGCAAATAAATCGGCATCTAGATCATCATCATTATAGTGCACACATTCTATGCTCATGTTCTTATGACATAATAATATTTTAACAATATTACCTTTCCAGCGAAGTTCTCAGCTGGCTATGTAAATATTTATTAAATAATTTCATATACGCATTGTTTACGCTTAAACATTCGTAAATTTTATTTAACCCTTAATTTCACATTTATTAACTTTATTACTTTTAACTCGAATGATAAATTAAATCAACAAAACAATATTCAAGTACACCAATGGCACATACATTATCTGCATTCATCCTGACATTAAATTGAGTTTGCGACCTTATATCCGACACTTATAAATAATTCTTATCATGGCTATCTTTCATACCCTCATAAGGAATATCAAACATTAATATGAGGCAGGCAGTGATGCAAATAAGAAGAGAACCTTTTCACTAAGGTTGAGATATGCTAGGATTTTTATCGCTAGTCATTCAAAAACATAGGTATACCTATTACCTCTGGCCATCAAAATAAGAAACCTTCTTACAGTGTAGAGAATAATCAAGTGGGAAAACTCTTCCACTAGATTCAAATACTTTATAAATATAGCATAAATATCTTAGTGAGCTAGACTTCACTGGCTTAGTGGAGACTTTTGTCTATCCACATACAGATCGAAACTTCAAATTCTACAAGTAAAACTTTCACATCTTTAATATTCTTGCTGAATTAGTGCACTGGAATATGAGCCCATAAATGTTCCCAAGCATTAATCAGCTTGTTTCTGGCCTTAAATCTATGATAACAATAATAATAAATAATAAGAAATGCATATTAAAATTTTAAAACTATTTCCATGCACTTTTATAAGAAAATGATGATGTTTTAGCTCAATAGTCACGCAATTTTATAAGTCTAAGTATTTGACAATAACTTCTGATACGATTCATTCAAAATATTTCCCTTAATAATAATATCTCTAAGTGTTGTTTTTTTTTTAAATGTTTGTAAGGCATTTTAAATAAGGCACATTAGAAAGACATGATATCAATTTCACCTACCCCCAAAATAACACAATTATAAATACAACATGAATTAATTTTAAAATGGATATACATACTCAAACATAAAGAAAGAAATTATTTTTGTTATATTAAATGTCCTACATAAATAGCGAATAATAAACAAAAAATTATACTTATATAGAGTTCTTTGGCAAGTGTCCTCCAAGTTCCTGGTTTCCATTTTTCCTTTTTCTGTTCCTCCTTAATTGGTTTATAAGAGCACATGAGTCCATGTATCAAAAAGTTCTTGTGATGGCGTTTGATTCCTCTGCCATCAGATATACAATTTTTTATTTTGCTGAACTGCATTCCTCATTTTTAATTTTATGCAGATTACAGTTAAACTTTTTAATTTTATGCAGATTACAGTTAAACAGCATTTGTTTAACTTTTTCAAGATATAAGTCCATTTCTGATTGTCTTTTTCCATCTTTGAATTCATTTTATATTTAAATTAAACACTTATATATACAATATCAAACTTCTGGGTTTTAAATTTTACTATTTGCTGATTCAACCATGACCACTGGTTAACTTCTGGAGATTAAAAATGTGTGCCCACTTAAAATTTATTCAATACACATTGTCTTTTCTTAATACAATGTTAAATTTAGCAAAGTTATTCTTATGAGACAAAAGAGTAACAATAAACGATTTTAAATTTTAAAGCACAGTTTCTCTCTAAGTCAATGAAAGAAAAACTTGCAAACAGAAAGTTTCAAATAGAATAGTCCCCCTTCTGCTAAACAACAGAGATTTTTATAGAGTTTGCCATCTGGTCATTCTCTTTTCTTAATTAATTGACTTGTTCCCTTTTCTCTGGTTAATTTTTAACCTCTTGCTCTTTTAGAAAACCATGCCAAATTCACAACTGCATTCTAACAGATGACCAACAATTAATTTTACAATTCAACAGCTATAATTGCCAATTAATTTTGACATTCAACAGACCACCTCCATTAATTGTATACTTAAATTCCTTGGTGAAATTTATATCATTTAAATGGCTCTGATAATTTACTGGGTAATATAATGCCCATGAAACCCACATTAAAAGTAAATAACATAAGAGCTTTCTTCCCCCTTTTTACTTTTTCCATTAAATAATGAAACAAAATATACATTGCAGCCCAGTTTCAAACCCAGACTTTTGGACTAAAATTTGGCTGTGAATATTAAACTTATTAAAATGACTTACTTTCCTATTTAAAGATTTCTTTACAGCATGACAATGAATGATTATTAATTGTGAACTTTACAATTAAGATCCACAATTAGATTATATACACACACACGTGTCGCATGTATACATTTCTTTAATTAGCCAATTTAATACTTTAATCCTTAATTATTATAACTACTGTTATTTGGTTTTCCTTTACTCTCATGAACTATTTATTTCTAACTTATTAGTATAAAATTATGATCATTCATTATTACTATCTAACGTAGTTTTAATTCACACATCTCCTCCTTCTTTTCAGTCAACCTATTAACTAATGTATAAATCTTGTTTTTCTAAATATATTTTTAATACTAACTTGACCCATAAATTAAAATAAAATAATCTTTTGGTTAGAAACATTTTAATAATAAATTTTCAGATTGTTTATCAAGTCAAACATATGCAATCTCTATAAATATGGGTTTTAACTTAGTCTTGGCTAAAATTTTGCTTATTAAAGAAAAACTATATATACACTATGAGGAAAATTTTTACTGAACCCTATTTTGCTTAGTTAACTCAAAAACTGGAGTTTTGGACAAATCCAAGAACTACTATATATATATATTGTAGCCAGTTGGTTTACATAGCATACACTAATATAGTGTATGTGCACATATATATGTAAAATAAAGGAAAAGTAGAAATAAACACAGACAAAAATTATAGTAGATATTTTCTACATTTACTGAAATAGAAATAAATAAATAATAACACTGATTTGGAATAATATTTTATTGTAAAATTAAATATTTTAAAAAGGTTTGATAAATATTATTTGTAACTCTGATTTTGAAATTTAAAAATACCCTGTTGTATTTTTGAAATTTTAATTAAACAAAATTTTTATCTATTAGAAATCCCCTAAGTAAAAACATGTATATGTTTTTAAAGGGATTAGAGAACTAAAAATAAAAACTCTGTTTTTAATCAAAGTGTTGTTAACACCTCAGATAATTTTATAAAAAGGGCTGATAATAAATTATCTCCAGTCTGGGTAATGATTTTTGAAGAGAGCAGTTTGGATTGTAGTTTTTTGTGAGAGCTGAACAGAACAGCTTGACTACTAAAACTTTTTGAATAAGTGGCAGAAATTAGCTAACTAAAATGGATAGCTGCAGTTTGTTGTTAGCTGTAGTAGAGAGTTGGAAAAATAGTTACCATAAACTGAGGTTGCTGAAGACAAGATAATAGACTGTTTTCCTTAGCAGGAGTTTGAATTCACCTAGAGAAAATGACCCACTTCTTTCTATAGAAATTCATAGCCTTAAACATGGAGGATGGTTGCTTGCCTAAAATTCTAGCAAACCAAGACAGCTGATTGCATGGAATAATCCTAGATAGAGCAGAGACCAACTACAAATCAAGATTTTACATGGATTGCATACTTTTATCTGATGATGACAACAAATATGGATTATATTTTTCTAATGGACCAAAAGAACCAGCTTGCTAAACAAATAATTATATAGATGCTGACTATCTAAAGGCAGAGAAGAACAGATAAAAATATATACAGCTGTGGTGAGTAAAGTTATATATGATAACAAACTTTTAAATAATTTCTTTAGTAAAATTACATTTTGAAAGTGATGCATGAATTTGTACTTTTTATGTTTATGGTGGGTATATGGTTGAGCAGGGCTGTGTGGATGCAATGTGTTTATGGTGCTCCAAAGTATATGCTCGGCACTGTCTAGACCTAGATATTGAGCTCCCAGGGTAGTCCAGCAGTGTATATGTAGGCCTCATGAATAGACCTTTTCTAAAGCCCCTAAGACTCATAAGAGATGAGCAGGGCTGGCTCAGTGGCTGATATTTTTTCTGGATACTATTTCTTGTGTATGATCTATCTAGGTACTTAGAGGGGCAGTGCTTAAAAATGAGGTATTTTCTCACGACATCATGGGGCATTGTGTACTTAGTCCATGCTTGACTATCTACTTATCACGGCATGAAGAGCTGCACTTCACGTATTCACTTTTCCTCTCTCACCTTGCCTATTTCATCAGCATTAACTAATCAAGCAGAAAGACATTTTGAAATTTATATTTTCTTAATTCTTAATTCTATAAAATGATTGTATATTTCGTTTATTTAAAAAAAAAGACATTTTAAATTAATTAACAATCATCTGTCAAAAATTTGATCGGATTTATTTTAAGGAAAAAAAAAATGCTATATTCAACAAAAAGAATAATTGCGAAAATAACTTTTATCATTATAACAAGTATGTAAATTTTATGTATATTCAAAATGGAATTATTAATTATAAAAGTAATGTTATTTATTGTTTGACAAAATTAAATTTATAAATAATCTGTGCGTGCATATATATCAATACTTGTCAAATAATCTGTGCTCGCTAGTTTATCAATGCTTGTCAAATAATCTGTGCGTTCATATATGTCAATGCGTGTCAAATAAGACATAAATGCAAATGATAATTATTGTGTTATTGAATATTAATTGTATATTATAAATCACGCGTCTGTGCGCATATATATGTAAACCATAATAATAATATGAATTGTAATCTTGTAAATTAATGTAGCAATTTGAATTTTGAATGGTAAATATTGTCAATTAATGTAATAACTTGAATTTTGTAGTAATCTTGTAAATTATAGAATGATGACTTTATTATTGTGTATCATTCAAAATCAGAACCCTTATAAGACCTTATTTATTTTTGTTGTTATTAATAAACTTATATTTAATTGTTAAAATTTGTATTCCATCATCTCTTGTTCACATACAGTAATAGAGCCCATGTTCTCTGAGCTAGATTTCGGACATAGATAAATGGGGATGTGTTTGGTGCTTTGGGCATCCAGAGATGATCAATCATCATCCTGGTTGGTGCAAAAGGGGATACTCTTTAAAACCCATGCACTATTATTTTTTGTTTTACTTTAGTCTTTATTAAAAATTTAAGTTTATAGTTGGCCAGTACAAGTGGCCAGAGCATTGATGATGATCAGCATGTTTTAAATGTCTCAGCATTATTGTTTAGATTTTTTGATTCTTATGTATTTTGATGGATGGGCACTAAGCTGGTGCATCCAAGTTATGTTTATATAATTGCCCAAGCTAGCAAAGGCTCAATAGTTAGCCTGGTCTACAGAAGACCCATTTTCAATCCAGCCACAAGATGGTCTGTTGATTTTATTCTGATTTGTTTATTCTCATCAATGATGATGATGAATGGTATTTGTTTTGAGTATTTATTTATACTTACTTTTACTTTACAATGCTGGTTGATGATTAATTATTATAGTTGCTCTTATGAGTTAACTGGTTGATCTCTCAATGATCTCACAATGCTCTCAGAGATGTTTTAATCTCATACTCTTATATCTTTAAATATTTACTTCTAGATAATTTTATAAATTATTCATTTTAAATTTACTTGGGGTTGATGATGATTTGCCATCCCCCAGGTTCACTCCATTTTTTTCGATACCCCCCCATCCCATTACAATATATGCTCACATGCTGAATTTAGCTTTAACATGCTAACCAACTGTTATAAATTAAATAATTGATATTGATTTAGTTTTGAAATTTGATCCATGATGGTAAAATAAAGATATTGGAAATTTTATACGATTGTATACATAACCTAAAGGTTGGAATTAGTAACGATTTGAGATAATTTTAATATAAAAATATTAAATATATGTTATAATGATCTTCTTTGCTATCAAATACAATAGCTTAAAAATCATTATACCACACACTTTAATATAACCTAAAGGATTTATAATACATTTATTTTTTTTATTTTGGTAGGGTTCTTTTATTTATCTTGTACCATCATAGGCTATAGCTAACTGAATGTTCTAAGGAGTCTCCAAATTTCCAAGAACTTATGGACATAAATTAAATTGCCAGTAGTGGTTAAGATCTTTGTAGAGACCTATGGTTAGATGTCTTCACTAGTAAATTCCAACCATTCTATTTAGATATCAATGGTTAAACATTTCAATGGATAAATACTTAAAGAAGGCTAATGTTAAATGTAAAATATTCTAGAAGATAAAACTAGTGTCACCCTTTGGTAATGGATGATAACCATACATTCAAACTCTTGGCTGACCATTACAATAAAGAGCATTTATTTTATCTAATATATTGTATGGAGGTGAGACTTAAGACACCTTATTAATGTCATATAAAGACATTAGAAAAGTTTTATTTAAGGATTCACCAGAAAATTTTCAAATTCAAATAGCAAGATTATACAACCAATCAAGATGTTTTTCATTTTGCTGTATGAGATACTATAGAGTTCATTGTTATAAAATCATATCTGGCATTGGTAGCCGAGAGGTTAGCACAACTACCTTGCAAGCAAGCAGTTGCTTGCAGACAGTTGTCCCGGGTTCACTTCCCGGCCAATGCTTTGACATATGGGGGAAAAAATCATATCTTTCTTGTTTTTGTGTATATATATTTTAAAAAGTATATGACTTTTTTCAAAAAATTTATTTCAAATCATATGTCCTTAATTGTAAAATATTAGGAAAATATAAATTTGTATATTAATTAAAAGTATTATCGTTTTATTTGTTTTGGAAAATAATGCTTCAGAGCTGCAGGAAATGTTGCAGGAGTTATCAGATGAAAGTAGGAAAGTAGGACTAAAGATAAATGTTAAAAAGACTAAAGTAATGTTTAATCGATTTGCTCAAATTATGAAAATAAAGATTGATTATGATGAATTAGAAGAAGTTAACAGTTACAAATACCTTGGTCAGATTATTAATACAGATGGAAACATAATGGAGGAAATTAATCATAGAATTAAACTTGGTTGGAGTGCTTTTAGTAGATATGCCTATGTGTTTGAAAAGGGAGGTTTTTAACAAATGTGTTTTACCTGTTCTTACTTATGGATCTGAGACTTGGACACTTAATAGAAGAGTAATATAGAGACTTCAGACGACTCAAAGAAGTATGGAGAGATGTATGTTGGGAGTAACAAGAAGAGATCGAAAATGCAATGTATGGGTAAGAGAACAAACAGGTGTTACTGACCTCATTGCAAAAATTAAAAGACTGAAATGGAGTTGGGCTGGACATATTGCTAGAAGAGATGATAATAGATGAACAATTGAAATTTTAAACTGGAGTTTAAGAGAGTGTAAAAGACCCAGAAAGAGACCACATGTGAGATGGATGGATGAAATAAGGAAGTGTGCAGGGGTGATGTGGAGAAGAGAAGCTAAAGATCGGAGAAGATGGATTAAACTTGGAGAGACCTTCATCCTGCAGTGGATTGATAATGGTTGATGATGATGATGATGATTTATAATTTAGACATGGTAAAAACAAAGAATGGGTTGTGTCAAATTTTCATCCAGAGAGGATAAGGGGTATCATTTTTGATCTTCATGTATGGTATTTCACTAATTCACTCTTTCGATAATTTATTCTAACATCTCAAACTTAGACCTATATCGTATATTAATTGCTCATAAATAATTAATCATCTTTCATTAATTATTTTAAATGAATATATATATAATATTCCATTATATACCATTAGACCTATATAGACAGCATTTCAATGTTGCTTTTTTATTTATCAACATACAATGTTATTTAATTTGCAATTATATTATTCTATACATATCTTCAGGTATATCAATTAATATATATAGATAGATATTACGGATATATAAATAGATACCCACGCATGTTTTTTGCTTGATTTCAATAGCGTTCATTATTAATTATTAGATTAAGTTATCAATATTTGAATGGTGAGAGCTGAATAAGATATTTTTAAATTTACATTGTTTCAAACTATTGAAAAAGTACTTGATATTTTAAGGTTGTGTAAACTACGTTTTTTTATATAAAAGATAATTACAAAGCTGATAGTTTATGTGTTCTTATTATAGATCATAGAAACTTTTACAATATATTAAAATTATTGGTTAAAATAAAAAAAACCGCTTATAAAATTTCTAATTATAAACCATTTATATTTTTAATTATAAATAGGTGCTAAAAATATTATTGTTTAAAATTATTAATAATAGTTTGTTAGACGAAAGATTTCTTGTAAAGGTCATTGGTTTTCATTTATATAACTAGAAACTTTTTTAGCGTAATCTTAATTTTACAGGAACTTTATTCAAGTAAATATATGTTTACAGATATTTCGGTTTAAAACGGAAATATATATATATACAGATATTTCAATTCAAAAGAAAAAAAATTGTATACAAAACTAACCAAAGAATACAATAGGAAACAGAAAACAGAACTCACTAGTGATTAGAGTATTGATAGACAAGTGACCAAATGGTTGCGAAAATGTCTGATTGGGTGATTTTTTTTTTATCTCTTTGTTTATTGGCTCTAATTTGTTTCTAAGAGTATTAAAATTTCTTGTATTACTATTGTAAAGATAAGTGCACCTTGTGTACCATAATTCATATAGTATAAATGTTATTATATCTGTAAAGCAAGCAATTGGAAAAGACTCTATAATTGAACTTACAGTGGCATTCTGTTTCTGATAAATATTTGTAATATAAGATCGAGTGTATTGTAGGCTACTACACTCAAAGAATATGTTCTTAGTTCCTTCTGATCTGTGGCACAAATGATATATAGTGAAGTACATTTCTCTTATATCTTATGAAATATAACAATTGGTAATGATCATGTGTTCATTTTGAGTAGAAAAGTCAAAAAATTTGAGCTATTGTGTCCAATATTTAAATCTACATAATAGTTACTTATTATTAATGCTTGGCATTGGCAAGTCTAAGTTATAATTTATGTTTGTGTGTAGAAGTACATATGTATTCCAGTAATACAATTTGTCTTGTGGGAAAGTTATGTTAGGATTAAATATTGATTTAATAAGTTCTAAAATTGTGTGCAGGTATTTTGTGTATGGAGGAAGTTTGTCTGTAGGTGTTATTATACATTCTTGTCATGGATGTTATAAGATTAATAGTTTTTTGTATTGGAAATACATGAATACAATCTAATCCTAATCCATTTAGATTGCTATGATACTGCATTTGTTTGAGTGAGAGGATCACTATTTTTCTACCCCATAAAATTTTTCTACACAGTGACTAAATCTTTGATGTAAAGGATTTTGTAAAGACTATAATCTGTGTATAATAAGTAATTTTTATAATAATCAGCATGTTTATAAGTGATACTTTCAATATAGAGAAAGATATGCATTTGAGAGGGAGGATGTGGTCCATTCTGTTATTTGAATTAGTTTTGTTTTGTGTTTGCCTTTACATAGCTATGTAACTCAAGTGAAAGGAAAATCCTAAATAAGCTGTAGTTTTATCCCGAAAAAACATTAAGTATGTGTTTTCCTGAATGTTTGTGATGATGGTATTTTAGTTGTATTTATATATTGGACTATTTCCATCACCTAGTATGAGAATTGAATATTTTTAGAAAAATTAACTTTATTTAACAGATTAGTATATGCACATTTTGAGAGGTATTATTCTCCCCTCTTCTTCACATATTTCTGGCCTGACTAGTAACAGTAATAGCATGGAAATCAAACTAGGACTCTTAGATTCTTGAGTATTGAATTTTAAGGTAACATTCTAACCAACTGAGCCATCCTGCCAAAGACAACAGTCAGTAGAAATGTCATATAATTATCTATGAGGTTCCTCTTGATTTCTCCACTCTTAACTAAGAGCAAAGTTGATTGCTGCTCACATGATAATGGCAAACAATCCCATAATTCAACCTAGTGTGACTATACATAATGTATAAAAGCTACTAATCAACTTTGCTCTTAGGAAAAAATTGAGAAATCAGGAGGAACCTCATAGATAATTATATGAGATTTCTACTGACTGTAGCCTTTGGCAGGATGGTTCAGTTGGTTAGAGCGTTACCTTAAAATTCAATACTCAAGAATCTAAAGATCCAAGTTCACTTCCCATGCTAGTACTGTCACTGGTCTGGCCAGAAACACTTGAAGAGGGGGAAATAATACCTTGTGAAACTTGTGCACATATTAGCCTGTTTTGATGTGCTATTACTAACAATTGAATGTATTTGGAATATTTAAATTAAGTTAATTTTTCTAAAGATATTCAATACTCATATTAGATGATGGAAATAGTCCAATATATAAATACAACATTAAGTGTTTTTCCTATAATACACCATGCACATGTTTTGTTAAGGTTAAATTCTAGTTCATTAATGCAAGTGTCATGTAATATATCAGTTAATGTTTGTATTTGTTTTTTAGTTGTTGGAAAAACTATTATCTCATCCATATAGGCTAAGCAGGCTACAATACAGCCAAGTATGGGTATATAGACCCCTGAAATCCATTTTTCAATGTTATTAAATAGTGGTTTTATATATTATGGTGAATGGCATGGCATTAACCCTAACCCTTGTGGGATTTATTGATACGGATTAAAAGGAAAAGACATTTTTCCATTTAGAGTTATGCATATTTTTCTATTTGTTAGTAAATTTTGAGCAAATATAGTACTGCCATCAGACCATATTTTTTTTACATTTTGCACATTATCAATGACAGTTTTGAATATAAATGCTGCTTGTCCTGTTGATATGTCTTTTTTAGAAAATTGGGTTTGCATTAACAAAAATATAAAGTGGTGGTCAATTTTGTCTTTTATTACTGTTTTGAGTAATTTAATAACCAATGGGCTCATGGACATTGGCCTTATGCTTTGCATTGGACAGAAAAAAGTTGTGTTTCTCTATAAATGGAACTATTGCTAAAGGGTATATATCTTGAATATGATGTATTCCTTTTGACAGAAAATTAGCTATATCTCCAAGATAAGTAGAAGTGAACTGGCTTAAGTGTGCAAAAAACATTGGTATACCCAATGGTCCTGGATTACATGAATCTGGAATAATCTTTAAACTTTGTATAAAATCTTGAGGTTTTAATATTTCAAGATTATCTAGCATTCCAAAATGGCTAAAAGATGGTTTGAATACTGGCTCCTTTTGAAGTATTTTTTGAAGTGTTTGTAGTCTGTTGTTAGCATATTATCACCTGTGACAACCACATCTCCAGTCACTAATGCTAAAGAAACTCTTGTTGCAGATGGTCAGTCCATCATATATATTGTCTGGACCAGATGTGATTGTATGATGAAAAGCTTTTTTTTTGTAGTAATGTATTCTTTTAACATATCACATGTGGATTTGTAAGTTTTTTAAATTTAATTAATAGATGGTTATTTCCTATAGTTGAAATAACTATGTATTATCTTTTTATGTCCATTTAAATATATAGATGAAAGTTCTATATATGAGGAGTCAGAGTAACTTAATGTCAACATGAGTATGACAATAATATTGGAATCAAAAGGGCTTTGATCATTCAATCAGAAGATTTTCAATAATATGGATGGCTGAAGAGTTGGAGGGTGGAGAAAATTGGAGTTTATTATCTTAAAATAAACAGAGAACTAATTCTACATATATGTGTGGGAGATGATCTGGACCAATTGATGAATACTGGTTCAGCATGAAATATGTATATTGAAGATCATTTATCTTTTTCACATGTATGTGGTCATGTATTTGGAGTAGATAGATGAAGGGAGAATGAAAGTATTTATTCCAATCCCTCTTATAAAATATGATTAATGTACTTTATCTGATTTTCATCCATTGTCCTTGCAACACAGTCAGTACTTTTCTTTGTGTCTTTCCCAACGTAAAGAATTTTTTTATTATTAATGACAACAAAGTGTATTAATATTAAATTTTTAAATGTGTACATTAGGTAAAGCATATTCACTCAATTCTATTGATTAAATTTCTTGTGAATGTTATTTTGTTTATGACAAAAATATATGCTAATTGTAATTGTAAATTATTTTAAAGTAAAAAAAAGAAAGAAAAAATGATTTTGTGCATTATGCAGTTAATAATCAATTTTATATGATCAAAGTTTACTAAACATTTATTTGCTCAATTTTAAATCAGTAACCTTGTAATTTATTTCTGATCATGGCAGAAATTTAATATAAATATAAAAAATACATCAGAACAATATCAGCAAAAAAAAAAAAGATTTAAAGTTTCCCATTATTAAAACTTCAACAAGCAACTATATATTATATTTTTTATCAATTTTTCACTGCATTTATGTAAAATAAATAAATTCACTAAGTATTACTTTAGAAAAAATAAATAGCAGTGCAAAAGAAACTCAAAATTTTATTGATTAGATATTACAAAAATTAAAAACTTTGATAAAACATAAATTGCATCAAAATAAATTTAAATTTACATTGTATTATTTTACTTTTTTAAAAATTTTAAAATATATATTATAATTAGTTTTTTTTCTTTATGCTTTATTGTAATATAACAAATTATGATTCAGGAAATATTCTCTCAGCATATAAGAAGCAAAATGTAAACCATTAATAAATGAAGTAAAATTTATAGCCATCAAAATATTTTTATACAGTATATTTGCCAGCAGATTAGTAATTGACATTCAAGCACTTGGAAATGCCAAATAAGAAAGCTTAGCAATGATAATATGCTTGGCATGCATTCAATATCTCTGTCATGGTATCATAATCACAGCAATGAATGAATAAATTGTGGGTGGGTAGTGTAATATAAGTATCATATAAAGTGTATGAAAATACGCTTAAATGCCCTACTTTTTAGAAAGGGGGAAACCAGGATTCTTTTTTTTATTTATATCATTGGCATTGTTGGTGATATACCAAGCCTCTTTTATTCTATATTTTACATCATTCATTTCTATACATACAATACTGGCTACAATAAGTTCAGAGGTGTGGCCAAATTGGCAATTTTTTTCAATAATATGCTTAGTCTTATTAAGATATCTTTTTCTCTGCAGTGACCTTTTCAAGTTTCATTCTGAATGCTATGTAATTTTTTATTAAGTTTAACTGTATATTACTATGTTACTATGTTTAATAAATTTATTTTAAAACACAAAATAATGAATTAATGCTTTTCTCTTAGAAACCCTTTATAATTATTTATTTTTTAGGCAAGATTCCTTGATTTCCGAAGTATTTTAGATTATTTTCACTACACATTAAATTATCAAAATTAGTTTTCAACAAATCATTCAGTTTTAAATTATAAGGTGTAGTGCTTGATATCTCTAAATGAAAGTTAAGCATTTAAATATTTTAATATTTTTTTTAAATTTGTTTAGCAGCTCCAAAAAATATATATTGACATCAAGAATGCATATGTATGCCAAGTTTCACCTAGACTGAAAATTGGGAAGTGGTTAAAAATTTACGTACAAGATTTGAGTTAGACCAACATATTTAAATTAAATAAAAGGATATAAATTATTTTTTTAGTCAAGCGTTGTTAGCTGAGAGGTCAGCGCAGCTGCCTTGCAAGCAAGCAGTTGGTTGCAGACGGTTGTTGTGGGTTCGCCTCCCGGCTGATGCTATGACATTTGGAAAAAAAATATTATTTTTTAGTAGCAAATAAAAAACTTATTAGTGATTCACTTTAAGTATGTAAAAAAGATTGCTAATATAATAAAACTATTTATTATCACAGCAAAAACTGAATAACAATTCTTTTTTTTTTACTTGATCAAACATGTTTTTTTCAATGTAAATTAGTATTTTGAGAAAAGTGAAGACGGACTTTAAATTTAAATGAAGAGTTATCAAATAGTCAATTTTTTGATCATTCACAGTATTTTGTTATCAGTAAAAGTTAAATGAAAAATTTAGAAAATTGAATGTTGATAGGTGCATTAAATTTGTACAAGCTAATATCTTTCCTATGGCTGAAATGTACATTTTTTTTGTTTTAGACTTGTTACATATATACAGGATAATTTTTTAAATCTATTTTTATGATAAGAGTTTTTAATCAAATCTTCATAATAAAAATACACACTTGTTTGCTTTTTGTCATTTTTAGATAAATGTTAAAAAAAAAAAAAGTTTTTTAATAAAATATTAATAGTTACACTACAACAAAGATTAACCCCACAATTAGAAACACAGATGCTTTAATCACTGATAATAGAAATAACTAAATAAAAACTAATCTAATATCAAAGTGATTAAAGTCTAATGATTTTTTTCTTTAGTAAAATTATAAGCATTTTGAGGATATTTAAAAAATTTAATTTTTTGATAATATTATTTGAAAAATGATCGCTGGAACAATAAATAATTAAATTATCATTCTCTCAAGTCATCCAGAAATGTGTTAAAAGACTTTTTGAATTGAATGCTGGGTAAATGAGTTTGTTTATTTGCTTCCTCTTTTTAAAATTGCAGCGAAAAAATTTTTTCTTACATAATATTTCCACTGATTTATTTCCTTTATAAAAATATTTCTGCTTACTAAATTCTAAAATATATTATATCTGTAGTATTATTATGTTCTTTCTTGAAAAACTTTAAGATATAAAATTATAGTAAAGGAAGTGAAGACTAAGAATGTACATACCAATAAACATCATATGACCATCACCTCTTATGCTTGTGTATAACTGTTGTTAAAACAGGCAAATGCCAGAAGGCTTGTGCATAAAATCCCCATCTAGTGCCTACTCATCCAATATCCCCAGACTAGTTTCTGGCTTGTGGCCTTGCATTAGATTCTAAGATCTAGGTGCAGTGCTCTCAGATCCAAGGCTCCTCACTGATGAAGGCCACAAGCCAGAAACTAGTCTGGGGATATTGGATGAATAGGTACTAGATGGGGATTTTATGCACAAGCCTTCTGGCATCCATTGATTACTCTATCTTGCTGTGTGTGGAAATATGTATAGTGAGATTTGCCTGTTTTAATAATGTACATACCAAATGATAAATTTTATTTTCAGATAAGCAAAAGTTAAATTAAGTCAGTATTGTTATATTTTTAGTTGGTTTGTGTTTTAAGTTTTGTTGGAAATAAATCTGCAATCTATCAAAGTTTGCTGACGCAACATTGAAAAATATTTTTGAGATATTTATTTTTTATATACTGATTTCACTTACTTATGGACAGTGTCACTCTATACTTCAAAAACTATAGTATTTATAACTGATACTTTAGTGAGATCTTTTCTTGTAGATATTAATGTTACACCAGATAATACAAATTCACTCTTAGCTTGTGTAAACAATGACAAAAAGTGAATCACTTTGTTTAATCAAATTTCTTAAGAATTTCTGTTTCTACATACCTTTTGGAGTAAGAATATATGTGTTCACATTTCCAATTATGGGCCTTTGCAAATATATCACTAAAAATATTTGATTGTTTTCCTTTCAAATATTTATGTTCTTCAAATTTCTCTTTAATTCTGTTTATAAATATTAAGATTCTACAAGTAGTAAATCCAGTATATAGCATCCAACAAATTTATTTATTGTTTATGATTTCCTAATATGGTGATGGTAGTAATCATTAAAGAATCAAATTCTTATTTAAAGAAAATTTGATTTATTTTAGAATAATTATATCATTCCCTCTAAGACAATGCAGATACATTTATATTGATTAACATTAATAACTGAAACACAGGCTTGTTATATACCTGTGTCTATACATGTAATATATAGGGTATATGAGCACAGACTTTTAGATGACCCATCCATCACTCTCCACTCTATCTAATAACACTGATACACTCAAGCACATATATGCTGAAAGGATAAATAATCATCAATATATGTATTTCATGCTAAACCAGCAATCATCAGTTGGTCCAGATTATCATCTCCCACACATATATACTATAAGTGCTCAGATATATATTAAAATAGACAATCTTCATACTTTAATGGACAGACTCCAATCTACTACACACTCCAACTCTTCAACCATCCATCCAATTGAAAATCTGATGATGAAATGCTCAAAGGCCACCCTGAGGCCGAGATTCTTGTCTGAGCACTTATAGTATATATGTGTGGGGGATGATAATTTGGACCAACTGATGATTGCTGGTTTAGTATGAAATACGTATATTGGTGATTATTTATCTTTTCAGCATATATGTGCTTGAGTGTATCAGTGTTAGATGGAGTGGAGAGTGATGGATGGGTCATCTGAAAGTCTGTGTTCATATACCCTATATATTGATTAACATTATGACTTTTACTGCAACTATATGTTTAAATCTAAGAAGTTTAATCAAAATGTATGTATTGCTATCATTGTTTCAATGATGCATTTTTATATGATCATGTTTATATTGCTACAACTGTATAGAGAGATTTTGCATGTGATACATTTGATAAATTGTTCCTACTACTCTTGGTTTAACATCTATTTAAGAGATTCTCTTCAAACTCTTTCTGTATGTCATTATTTTAAAAAGTACAAATAAAATGGCATCCTAAAAGCTGCTATATCCACTTTAATATTGGGCATAAACAATTAAAAATCAATTTTGAAAACAATATATGCTTGTTAATTTTCTGAAAATTTTTTATTAGTAAAATGATTTCTCATATTTGAATTAGAACATACTTTTAAATAGAATATAAAATATTATGACTTTGTCAGCTTTAAAAATGCAATCAGCCAATGATTAAAGCCAAATAATAAAGCAGAAAGGAGAGGGGGGAATCCCATTTTATATGCAAAAATATTAAATATATACCAAAGTGAAAATTAAAATTAGTATATCTTAAGTGACTATATGTACTTTTTCATTGTTTTCAGTATTAATCTCAAACATATACACCTGGGTCTCATTTTACGCGATAGATAAGTTCCTCGGAAAACATGCGCAAATGAAATTGTGCAAAAATAGATGTAACTTACATTGAAAAAGGGGGGATGCGGTCTGTGATTTTTCAAAATTCGCATAAAAGCAAAGCACCAATGTAAAATTACTTTAAAATTCACGCAAAAAAAAAATAAGGAAATAAAATATGACTAATAAAAAATTTCAAATTTGAAAAAAATTGATACAAGACAAACTTTTTTTAACTATAATATTTAATTTTATTCAAAATAATATATTTTTATGCATAATTTACAGTAATTTACATTTATATACACATTTTAATTATTATGATTTTCTGGTGACAATGTAATTAGTAATTAATCTTTGAGATGATGATTTTATTAATTGTTTACGAAGCTCGCAATATCCAGACATACAACAATTTAGCTCTCGTTGGAATTTAAGAGCACATTAATGATTAGTGTCATTAATAAGAAAATAATAATTGATTATGTTCTTTTTTAAAAAGCAAAAACAGAATGTGATTTAAAATGCAAAATTAACACACACAATGTTTGAACAAATTTACATTATAATCTTGTAAAATTTAATGTGTGTATACATAAAATGTGGAAATCATGATTTTAATTTCATTATTGCATAAAATCTTACTATTATAAAGCACTGAAAATATTGAAATTACTAAGATGAAAGTCGAATTCCAATAATGTGCTATTACTTTCAATATAATGTCAGTGCGCAAAATTTATTATTTAAAGTAATAGCGCATTATCGAAAATCGACTTCTGGTGAAACATGAATCGCATAACTTCAAAATCGTGTTAAATAAATTCACATAAAAAGAGACCCAGGTGTATATGAAAAATTGGATAAATGTGTTGAAAACCTTATTAATATATATATATACAAATTAGAGCACTACTTGGAAACTAATACAAATCATACAGAAATAATTTCAGGGTAATCTTTTTTAATCAATTACACCAGGATAATACATTGCAATATAAATGCAAATAAACACAATCTTCTTACACCTTTTAAGCAAAAAATATTTATTATTTTAATTACAGTTTCGACTGTTCTTTGCAGTCTTCTTCAGATCTCATTCTATTTCTCTACTTTTCCCTTTCCACCATTTTATTTCACTTAAACAAGATAATTATATAGCCTATCATTTTGCCCAAATTTATTACATAGAAGAGTGACATAAACCATCTAGCAATTTAACATAAAGACCCAAGAAAAATATTAATTATCCATAAGATTATAGAAATATAATACTGAAATATCAAAATCAAACAATGTATTAAGATTTCTTAATATGATGCTAACGAATCGATTTTACAAACTCTAAAATATTCATTATTGATTGCTTTCTATGAGAGAATGTGGCCGAAGATAGAACTATGGTGGAAAGTTTTTTCCAAAGGATAAATTCATTGAAAAAAAAGTGAAATGAGATCATATATGAGCACCAGGGTGTGATGAATGATTAATAATGTAATATTGCGGTAAATTTAATTTTTGATTTTCTATTTTATTTATTTAGTTGCCTTTTTATTTTTAATTTATATACATGTAAGGCTTAATTTAATTCGGTGCTTTATTTTAAAATGTGTACGACATAATTACTATAATACTGTATTAATTACTATTAAATATGGTCCGTGAAGATTATTTCCCTATCGGTCAATTTTGAAACTTGTTAACCGCAGTTCAATACCTGTTTTATAAAATTAAATAAATGTCTTCGGAATATGATATAAAAAAGTAAATCATGTTGCTTTTATTTATGATCAACTTTTTTTTCCGTATTTGTAAATATAAAAGACATTCTAATTTTTTTCTCCCGCTTTTCTAAGTTGTTGTTTTTTTTTAAAGTTCCTCCGCATATTAAGTCACCGTATATTTTTCTCGCATTAGTAATCATTTAAATTAAAAATTGAAAGTAAAACACTGAAGTACTATTTGAGTAGTGACTTTTAAAATAATTTTCATGTTCGAACAATTGTTTGCTTTTCTTTTGAATTTTAAAACTGTTTTCAACACAGAATGATTATACCTTTCTTTGATTATTCACTTGGAAAATAATAAGTAAAACAGAACAAAAAAAATGGAGAGGAGGGGGGAATTAAAAAAGCATTAAGTTTGATTTTTCCTTATTACCGTATTATCATAAACTATCGCGAGTATTGTTATGTGCATATATTTTCTATAAAAATATCAATTTAATTATTCTTAAGCAAAGCTGCAATAAAAGGAATTATGCTGTAAAATAATGTAAAAAGAATAGACGAGACGTGACACACTCATATATATATAATTAGCGATTTTCAGGAACTTGACAAATGTAAATATTGAAATTATATTCCATGTATATATATATTTAAAAAAATAATTCAGCTACAATGCGACCAGGCAAATAAACAATTTGAAAACAAGAAATCATATTATCGGTAATTTTTATTAGTCAGTAATTAGATTAGAGATTATCTTCTTAATGGCTGCAAAAAGGAGTTTGCTATTAACTGAAAGGAGACCCTTTGATTCCTCTTGGAGGCCTTAAAGGAACCGAGCAGGGCAAATTCCTAATGTCCACTCCATACGTTCTTGTCGTTGCAGCTGTTATTACTATGCGATTATTCCTATAGTATACGAACATGGATGGGCTGCTCACAAACCCGCATTAGCCAGCGTGGTGAGTTTATTAACTTTTTACCTCCGAGTTTAGTAGAAACTAAAGATTTGGAAAAGATGGAATGAACCTGGAGAGACCTTCATCCTGCAGTGGATTGATAATGGTTGATGATGATGATGATTTCTATAGTATAATTTTCACTATACCATTCTCACAGAGGCAGGGACTATTTTATATCTAATTTCAACACAATGTAGAGAGTTGTAATCATAAACATATGACTAAAGACATATAAAAAAAGGTGTATGATTCCTAAAATGTACATTCCGTGCTGAACCAGCACTTATCGGTTGCCCAGACCACAATCTCTTACACATATCTTTATCATTCATTGCTCAGTATATATTGATAGAAAATTACTATAGTTTAAATGATAAATATCAAACGTACTGCCCTCAACTGTGACGTAATAGTATATTAGTAAATTTTATTAATCATCTAGAGATTATTCACTTAATGAATAATATTTCTGTAATGTAATTACTCTACAGAAATATTAATTATATTATCAGTAATGGTAGTATCTTCTTAGTCATCTTTAAACACCTGCAAACTGAAATTATATAATCAGTAATATTTTCTAACACATCTTTAAACCACATTTGGCTTAAAGATTTAGTCAGATGAAAATATTATTTCTGATAATATGGCTTCCTTGTAATGCCTTTGTGTAGACCTGAGATTTGAAGATTTAATAAAAGAGAAATGTGATGTAAGACATCTCAATAAAGCAAGGACATATAAATGTTAGTAGTAATAAGAAATGAAAGCAAAATACCCCAAAACAGGGATTTTTGATATACTGAAAGAATTAAAATCCTGAAATTGAATTGACTGAATAAATGGACAATTGAAATCTTCAATTGTATCTCAAGAGATTTTAAAATACTTGAAAAAAGATCACATGTGAGATGGATAGATGAAATAAGGAAATTTGTTGATGTTGTATAAAGACGAGAGACTGTGGATTAGAAAAACTAGATTAAACATGGAAAAATCTTCCTCTTGCAGTAGATTGATTGATAAGGTTTGAAAATGATTTATAAAATAAATGTAAATGGGTTTGCAAAACAAACAAAGTATTTCTTGTTTAATAAATTATTGTTCTTTTGTTTGCTTATTTTTTCCAGAGTAAAATTTTAACTTTTCTTCATAAAACCTATATATTTTTTTCAAATAACTGGACTTAGCCAATCTAAATGACCACTAATGAATGTGCAGTGTAGATATATCTATCCACAATTATAAGATAAATAACAAAAAACTGGTTTAAATTTTCATCAACTATCGGTTGATTCGTATAGTTAAATATTGTTATTTTAATTCATTGTTTTTTTAAGATACCTGATGAAGAAGAAGAATTCTTCATCATAAAATTGATTATTTAAGATAATTTTACATGTATAATAATTAATAAATTTCCCAGACTTTATAAATATAAACATTGAAACAATTGTGGTAATTTTTATGTTTACATCCAAACTTGTTTGAAGTTTTTACTAAATAATATCACTTCTCTATAAAAATTGAAAAAGCAGACATAAATTGCAACTTCCTGTTTTCTAAGCAATCTAAAATAAAACATTTGGGCACTGATGTTAAGAATATTTGGAAAGTTTATCATTCTAATGTTTATAAATAGAAACACTGCATTTATAAAACTATTATATATTGTTTGAAGTACAACATTTAATAATTACTCTATCCTGAAAATAAAAAAAACTTTTTTTGTGGTCAGAACCAAAATATTTACTAATTTTGTTGTGCAGAAAATGCATTTTGTTTTCATATCATGTTTATTAAATGGCAACAATGCAAAATATTACTTTGTCATTACATAAAATTGTAACTTAGTGTTGATTAAGTTGGATATATTGCATATAAATATTAGTATGAAACAACCTATTTTATTTTTTTCTACATAAACATAAGTAAAAGCTCCTTTGAAAACAATAACATGGTTTATCATATCATTTCCAACTTTCTTATATTCTTCAACATTACTATTTTTTATACCAAAACTTTGTTCTTACAGTTTTGACTGTCCTGCAGTCATAATCAGTTGTACTCTGATGATGACTGCAGAACAGTTGAAACTGCAAGAATAAAGTTTTCATATAAAAATAGTATTGTTGAAGTGTATAAAAAAGTTGGAAATAGTATACGTAAATATAGAAATCAATACATAAAAAAAGAAGAAGAAAATTATAATAACATGGTTTGTATGTTGCTTTTATTTATGTCTAAACTGAAGAAATTAAAATCATAAAAGCATGTTTTAAATCAGTAGTGCCAGTAACACATTTAAATTACTAGCCCTATTTAAAATAAAAATTACAGGATTATTCACATATATTTTTATTAAAAATATAATCAAGAATAGTTAAGTAAAAAATATAGGCTGCAGCATATACATATATACACATGCAGAGAATGTACTTGCGTTGTTAGCCGAGAGGTATCGCAGCCGCCATGCAAGCAAGTAGTTGGTTGCAGACGGTTGTGGGTTCGCGTCCCGGCCGATGCTATGACATATGAAAAGCATAAAATAAATCCAAGAAAATGTTTAAATTGCTATGCCTATAGCAAAACATAGGACTGAATATGCTTCAAAATGCTGTTTAGAGAGTATATTAAGTACCTGAGTTTTCATGAAAAATTCCTATAGATATGGGTATGTCCTTTGGTATTTAAATAATTTTTCTTTTCAAATTTCATCCTTATGTTTAGTTCTTTAAGAATAAAATTACTCATGCAGAGAAAAGAGATATAATACATAAGCAAAACAATTTAGCAAATAAAATAAAATGAATATGATTTAAAATATTACTTACTTTATACTTCTTGGAAATGTACATTAGAATACCTCAGCTCCCCTTTTCACTTTCTGTAAAATTTGTATGTTTTTGAAATTCTTGAGTGCTCTCTAATGCACTGACTTAAAAATACTTATAATAAAAATTTCATGAATAAAGATTAAAATACAGTTTTTATATTCACAATAATGCATACAAGGATACAAATGAAAATGAACAATGCATAGAATTTGAACTTGTTGAGTTGTGTCTTAAACACAACTAATAAATAATCTTGAAAAGAAATGTCAGACCAACATTTCAAACAAGATAGTGCTGGAATTTAAAATCCCCAGATGTGGTTTGAGAGAAACATCTGGCTTTTTATCTACTTTAAAATTTGCATCGAGTGCTTCTATATCTGAAGGCAGCTTGTTATGAATGTATCAGGCAAAACTCAGTTACAATATAATAATTAATATGACTGCAATACACACTAAATAATCATATGCACAGAAACAATCACAATTAAAGTTATATAATTGTATTATAAAGAGAAATGCATGAGAACATCTCTCAGGATTACATCTTACAACTGGAGATATTAAAAAAACATTTGGTCACAACTAGATGTAAAATGAAGGAATTGACATCACTTTCAGACTCAGGGCAATTTCCATTAAACTAACCTATTTTACATTTTACTGTAAAGCCATGTTGGCTAGTGTTATATAAATTTCTTACCACAACAGTTGATAATTATCTACATACTATTGTACAATTTATTTCATTATATATTGAAATTACATAATTGAAACAGATATTGACAAATGTCTTATAGAAGCTCTTATGAACACAAAAAAATATATCTAAAATCAAATAGATTTTTGTAGGATATTAAAAAACTAAGATCCAAACATAAAGAAAATCTATTGGATGTAATTATTGGTGTAGATACTACAACCTTCAATATGCCTATGTAAAATAAAAATAAAATTTTTGCTATAGCCAACTTTTGACATTAGCAATCAACCATTAATACTTAAATCTCATTAAAATCACACAACAGTATTTTTCCCATGTGAATAACCAACTTTCCATAAATTATGAATATTCACATAATTACATTGTTTATTCAACACATTGTAATATTTATAAAATATGGCTTTAATTTTTCATTTCTTAAAGTTATTTTCCACATGCAAAACAAAACCATTATCAAAACAGAAATCTCCATTACAAATTATTGCATGCTCTGTAAAAACAGATCTACATCTATCCATAAAAAGATGCCACTTATAATAATTCATGCTCCTGAATTCTCTTTTTTAATGCACATTTAGTTTCACTAATATAACTATATCCACAATGACCTACCACTTATATAAATGATATTACATTTATTGATTTTATCAACCCAATCTTTTCAATTAATAATTAATCATCCAGTATTTAGACCAACCTTAAATGCAACATTAAAATGGGCAGACACTAATGACATAATCCTACTATACCCAATATTATTTATATAAGGCAATGATGTTCATATTTTCTCTCTCTTTCTATATTATCATCATCATCATCAACCATCATCAATCCACTGCAGTATGAAGGTCTCTCCAAGTTCAATCCATCTTCTTTGATCTCTAGCATCTTTTCTCCACATCATCCATGCACACTTTCTTATTTCATCCATCCACCTCATATGTGGTCTCTTTCTGGGTCTTTTACAATCTCTTGGAATCCAGTTTAAGATTTTAATTATCCATCTATTATCATCTCTTCTAGTAATATCTTCAGCCCAACTCCATTTCAGTCTTTTAATTTTTTCAATGAGGTCAGTAACACCTGTTTGTTCTCTTACCCATACATTGCGTTTTCGATCTCTTCTTGTTATTCCCAATATGCATCTCTCCATACTTCTTTGAGTAGTCTAAAGTCTCTGCATTGCTATTCTGTTAAGTGTCCAAGTCTCAAATCCATAAATAAGAACTGGTAAACATTTATTAAAAAGCCTTTTCAAACACATAGACATTCTATGATTAATTTTATCCATTATGTTTCCATCTGTATTAATAATCTGATCAAGGTATTTGTAACTGTTAACTTCTTCTAACTCATCATAATCAATCTTTATTTTCATATTTTGAGAAAATCCATTAAACATTACTTTAGTCTTTTTAACATTTATCTTTAATCCTACATTCATCTGATAACTCTTGCAACATTTCTTGCAACTCTAAAGCATTATTTGCAAAAACAACTACATCATCTGCAAAATCTAAATGACTTAAATAATCTCCATTTACTTTCACTCCTTTAGCTTCCCATTTTAATCCACAAAATACTTCTTGCAGCACTGCTGTAAAAAGTTTTGGAGATATGGAGTCACCCTATCTTACATCGTTCTCAATGTTGACTTTTCTAGTATCATTATATAATCTAATTGTTACTGTTGCATTTTTATAAATATTCTTTAAAATATGACAATATCCTGGATCTATACCTTGATGATCCAATGTTTTAATCACTGAAGAAATGTTTATATAATCAAAAGCCTTTTCATAATCTACAAATCTAAAGCATAATGGCAACTTATACTCATATTCATTTGTCCTTTATATAACTTTTCTTAATACCTGGATATGATCTACTGTACTAAAACCACTTTTAAAAACAGCTTGTTCTTTTGGTTGGTGGAAATCCAATGTTCTCTCTAGAAGACTTGTAATTACCTTGGTAAAAATTTTGTATAAAACTGATAAAAAGCTGTAATTTCTAATATCTTTTTATCACCTTTTTAAAATATTAATATTCTTCCAATCATTTGGTACATCTTCATCATTTAGATATTTGGTATATAACTTTGCTAAAAAAAAAATATATTTCTTCATCTGCTTCTTTTAATATGTCAATTATAATTCCATCATTACCTGGAGCTTTTTCTTTCTTTATAAATTTAATTGCTTGTCTCACTTCTTCATTTAAAATTCTGGGTAATTTGGAAAATATAGTGGATATAGGAGGTACTTGTTTTTTATTACCATATAATTCTTGATAGAAGTCTTCTAACCATTTTATGATGTCATCTCTCTTTTTAGTAATAATTCCATCTTTTTTTCTTATTGCAGATATAAATTTCCTACCAATACCAAAATGTTGTTTTACACTCTTAAGACTTTTATTCTCTTCTACAGGTTCCCTTGCTAGTCCCCATTTATACTTTCTTATATCATTTCCAACTCTTTTCCACACCATTTTACAAAATTCGAGATATTCAATCCTTTTTAATGCATCATTTTTCTATATCTTCATATTCTTTCTTTTCTTCATAAATTCTCTAGTCTCAGTAGAAATTTTATTGGTCAATTGCTGCTTTTTTCTACCAGCTATCTATATATATTTAAATACATTATATTGTCTATATTAAACTGAATGTAATTAAAAGTGACTTGATCTCAGACCTTCAAGGGTTCCCTACAGCTATCAACTCCATCTTATACAACCAATACACATTATGATCCCCAGTATATGTATTTCATTGCTGAACTGGCATTCATCAATTGGTCCAGATCAACATCTCTCACACATATATACAATAAGTGCTCAGTTTATATTAACATAGCAAATCTTCAAACTTTAATGGACAAGCTTCAATTTTCTCCACCCTCCAACTCTTTAACCATCCATATCATTGAAAATTCAAGGATGGAATATCCAAAGCCCTTACTGGTGTCAATATTAGTGTGGGTTAAAGTCAACATGGATATGGCAATAATATTAGCATCAATAAAGGTTTTGAGCAATTCCAGCCTCAGATTTTCAATGATATGAATAGTTAAAGAGTTGGACTGTGAAGAATATTGAAGCTTGTCCATTAACGTTTAAATATTTGCTATCTTAATATAAAATTAACACTGATTATATATGAATGGGGGAGATGGTAATCTGAACCAACTGATGAGTGCTGGTTCTGCATGAAATATGTTAATTGGAGATTATTTATCTTTTTCACATGCATGTGGACATGTGTATTTGGTTGTATGAAATGGAGTACATAGCTGTAGGAAGTTGGAAAATCTGAGTTCAAGTCCCTTCTAATTATATATATATAAGAAATTTGAATAATTGCCAATGAAAAAAGTTTAAAATAGTTTGAAAATTGTTTGTGATTATTTCCTGTCTAACTAACACAGTAAAATGATTGCCAGTGGATTTTAGAAAAAAATTACCCAATGCACTTTGCTTCTCACATTTACTGAATTTGTTTATATTTTTTAGAATTTCCAGAGACTTTGTCATAGTATATAAATCATATTTTAACTAATATTTTTAATAATATTTTGTCCAAATTACCCATGATTTCCATATCTAAAAAGGGTGTAGTAATGGCAGATGTAGTAGACCTTTAACTAAAAAACATTTATATGATTCCTAAACGCTTATATTAAGGCAACAGTATAACTGAGCTACATTGCTTCTGAAGCAAATATAAATTTTATTTAGGATAGGAAAGAAAGGAAAATAATGGTTTCATATAAAGCATTTTTAAAAATATATTATTTTACAATATGATACCTTTAATAAATTACTGTATGGAAAATCTGATGATTTATCAATAGAGTTAGGGATAGAACTTTTCTATGAAAATTATTAAATTAACTTAATTATACTTTATTATTAAAGGTTTAGAAGTTTATAGTCATTAATAATGGAATTAAATATTAATTGATCTATATTTAAATAAAATTACTTATCTCTGAAATTATTTATGCAGAACAGGATAAAAACAATCTAGACATAGAACACAACAAAGAGAGTTACACAAATTTTAATTAAAATCTCAGGTGCTAATTATAATTTCAACATCCTACACTGCTAACAAATGAAACATTTCATTAGTTACATATGGGATATTAAATAACATAAGACCAAATCAATTTATATATCAGTACTGATAAAGTAAAGTAACTGATACTGAAATAAACTTAGGAGCATATTTTATAACAAATATTTTTTTTGAAAAAAAAAATTAAATAAAGCAAAGAAATAATACATATCAGGGGTGGGAAAGACATAGATCATTGTTTATCAGTAGACTACCAAAAACATTTTGAAGTGAACACCTGAATTTAAAAAACTGCTAATTGGTGCTAGATAGCTATAAATGAAAAAAATACATTTTCCACAAATGTGTCCACTACAGATGAGAATCAGCCTTTTTTCATCAAAGATGGTTGTGATTAATAAAGCATTTGCTGATGAATGGGTTGGATAATACAGTGCCTTTATTCAAAATGCAAGATAATGCATGCATCAATTACAAATCAATCAGCTCAAATACATTCCTTGAAAAATACAACAGCACAACTAGGAACACTGAATGAGTTCAATCAGCCACAATGCTGATATCTATGTTTTTATTGTAACAGATACACAGATTTAATATTTACTATAAAAATTAATATTTTATCATATTTTCAAAAAGGGTGTAATGTCTGAAATAATTGCAAAGAAAAGACATACAATTTTCATGTGGAATGGGAAGAAAAAAATTTTGCAGCGGTAAATGTAAAATGTGTATTATATAACCTATGCAACTGTGTCATTTCCAAAAAAAATGTTGGAAAATCTTTCGTCAAGCGTTGGTGGTCGAGAGGTCAGCACAGCCGCCTTACAAGCAGTTGTCCCGGGTTAGCGGGTTTGCTTCCCGGCCGATGATATGACACATGAAAATAAAAAAAATTTTAAAGTCATACATGTTATATATAAAGTGGTCAATCATAACATATGGAGAAACTTATAATTAGCTCTTGCTCTGAAAAAGTGTGATATATACGATTTTTTTTTTCATTGACATGTTTTCTAATAATAAATTATGCTTTTAAAAAATATAGTTAATCATAATCATATTACATTATTTTATTTAACTTAAATCTGTTGTCATCTTTTATGTTTTATATAATTAAGGCAATATTTATTCAAACAGTTCAATGAGGATGTAAATAAAGTCATCATAAAAAAATAATTTTTATTGAAACAGTGAAGTTTTTGCTGATGAATCCGTTATTTAAAAAGATATCTTAATTTGATTTATTATTTATATAAGGTTTAAATATATATCAAGTATTTAAATTATTCATTCAAATAAACTTGGAAATGTGCTAAGTAATTATTTAAAGTCATTCTACATTCTGGAAGCAAAAATTGGAAAATGAAAGGAAAAAAGATTGTCCCATTTTTAAAATTTTATTTGTTAAACAAATTAATCACGGAAATATATTTTCTTCTTTCAAAAATGTTAAAATTCGTTCTTAACATTCTTTTTTTAATGGGAATACATTTTAAAAGAAGAATTAGAGATATAGTTTTATTCATCATACTATCATTTCCAAACATTATCAATCCACTTCATGATAGTTTCTCGAGTTTGATTCAGTTTCTCCACTCTATTCTCTCATTTTCAATCACACTAATAAAACTTCTTAATATTATTCAGCTATCTCACTTACTGTTGCTTGCTGTATCTATACAATATTTTAAATTGATTTATTCTCTTACATTCATTTGCTGTGAAAATATCGATGTCAATTTTTTAATTGTAATACAAAGAACAAATTTAATTTAATATAATTTTTAATAAATTCCTAAGACTAAAAATTAAAAATACAATTGATGAGTCTAGTTCAAAAGATAAGGTATTTAGTCTAGCTAAATTTTCTATCATTGAAAACTTCATATTAAAAATAACTTATTATATACTAGGGCAACTATGTGTCTCATGACATATAGTAGTGTGTGTGCAAATGTATATAAAGTTAAAAAAAAAATACCAAAATTTTTGTAGATAATTTTTATATTATACTGGAATAACAATGCAGGGTTAAATAATAATTTTGATACTTATAATTATTATAAGTTATTTTAAATCACATATTTTAAAAAAAGATCTATTTAATATTTTGTTCTGATTTTGATAATTAAAACAAGCATGTTTTTATATTACAATAGATATACTAGTAATTATAAAATTCCACAATCTATTTTAATTGGATTAAGAGTTTTTTTAATTAAAGCTTGTATAACATACTTTGATAAAATTCTACAAAATGTTGCTGAAAACTTTAATTAAAATTTTGAGATAAAAATTTGGTTTTAATTAAGGTGAACTGAAAAGAGTCAGTATCTTTTTTGATCAATATAAAAAAGAATGTATTTAATTGTTGTTTTCAAATTCCATGATACAATATAAAAAGATGGATTTAAAAGAAAAAGGATTACAACTTTATACCTCACTATTATTATGAAGATATAGAGGACATATTAGCTAATGCTATTGTCACAACAGTAGAGTTGAAATTCACATGGAGAAAGGCCCAGATTTTATGTGGTTTATAGCTTATATTTGTAATTGATGGCTTGTGAAGTCTATTAAATTATAGAGATTGAATGGAACTGATGGAATGCTAATAGTTTTTACATTTATATCTTTTCCAAAAATGACAATAGCCAGTTTACTGTTTTAGAGTAGGCCAGATTACTGAGAGTCCAATATTAGCCAATTTAAAACAAAACAACACTCTCCATATATTAGTGCCATCTTGTGCTAACAAGAGCAATCAATGGATGCCAGAACTGAGCTTGGATTGAAAATATTAATAGTGTTTTCAATTTCATTCTCATAGTTTTGTAGTTAAATAGAGTTAAAAGGTGGGTGCTGGAGGGTTGCATTAAATCCTAATATCTAGGTGGAGTGCTCTCAGATCCAAGGATCCTCACTGATGAAGGCCACAAGTCAGAAACTAGTCTGGGGATATTGGATGAGTAGGCACTAGATAGGGATTTTATGCACAAGCCTTCTGGCATCCATTGATTGCTCTTGTTAGCACAAGATGGCACTAATATATGGAGAGTGTTGTTTTGTTTTGAATTGTTTAATAACAATTATTGTGCTAGTATGAGATAGTGATCATGTGATTATTAGCCAATTTACTGAAAAAAGTATCATACTATAGTTATAGATACACAGTTTATTAATATGCAAAGAAGCATGAATGTATAATTAGTGCCAGTCATATAAAGATGTCCATGCTGATATTTATTTCATTAAGGATGATATCAATCACTGGTGAAAGAAATTAGATGGTTTTAAAAAGGTAAATAATTTTTGAATAAATTATTCAACTAAAAATAAAACAAATAAAAAAATAATAAATGAATTTGTTCCCATTGTTATTCATAAATGATGTTTCCAGTTTTATTTTATTAAAAAAAGGTTAACTCACAAATTTTATTGCAAATGAAAAAAACAAAGAGCCAAATGGTTTTTTTAAAAGAACTTTCCAAATTACATATAATGATAATGTTTTAAAACTTTTGCTTACCATTAAAAAATAATAGATTAATTAATAACTTTGATTTATAAGAAGATTATAATAATACACAAGTGTGTGTGCAATGGTTTTCTGTACATATTTTTTTAACATTGAAGTAGTCTTGTGAAAATATAATATGGTTTAATAAGTTTATTTTTTAACTTATTAAATATCTGTGTGTGCATACATTTCCATGGGTACCCACATATATATGTAAAAAGTCATTTATGTATCATTAAAAATGATAGCTTATTTTTTATTATATGGTAATTAAAATATGTTACAGCATGTCTGTCTGTTTATATAGATGCATATCATGTAGACACATATATGTTAAAATTAATCATTTATGTATTATTAAAATGAATTGATTTTTTATTAGTTTATGACAATTCTAATATATTAATTTTAAATTATTTTAGAGCACATCTGTGTGCTTATCTATAGATGTGTTTTATTTAAACAACTTGAAATATCTGTTAACTACAATGTAATAGCATTTTTTTCCATTATTTTAATCAAAATTAAAATGCTGAATTTATATTTATATCATACTTAGCAGACCTTAATTTTATTTTCTTATTATTGTATCTAATTAATAAATTTATACTTGATTAAGTTATTCCAGTGAATTCATTTAATCCTAAAATAAGTTTAAAATAATTATATGTTGGTACTATCTTTTGCTCACAGTAATAGTTACAGAGCTCTTTCTCCTTCAGTTTGGATTCATGCATAACTGTCAGTTATATGAATTGGGGTTTATGTCTAGTGCTATGGATATCCAGATGTTCTTGGTTGGTGCAAAAGGATATCCTTTAAAATTTATGCACTAAATTTTATTTTATTATTAATTAGAAATAAAATTTATAGACAGCCACATTAATGGCACTAAGTGGCCAGGGTATTGAAGGTGGTCAGCATACTTTAGTATATGAGTATTATGTGATTTTTTTAAATATTCTGATGAATTGGCACTTAAGTATGTGCATCTAAATTACTGTGTTATGTTGTTGCCCTAAGTGTTGGCAGTGGATAGATAATTTGCCTGCTCTATAGTAGACCCATTTCAAATTCAGTAATCATAATTGACTGTTGATTTTTTTTTTGTCGATCATTATGATGATGAATAATTATTCTATTCTGTAATGATAATGAATTTACAGGTAGTCTACCTTTTTGCTGATTTATCCTGCTCATTTCTTTCATTATATTCATTGTATATTTAAATTTGATTTATTAACTGGGATTGATGATAATGGTTTATCATCTCCACAGGTTCACCCTGAATTTGCACCATTACAATATAGACTTTGTTTTGTTTTTTTATTTGAGCTTCCAAGTTACCAAACTATTAGACAGTATTGTAATGCCAGTTACACCAAATAGAAATAAAATTTATTTTAAACATCGTTTTAATTAATTATTTAATTCTGTTAGTTATATGTGCTTCATTTTTATAGAGAATATTAAATGAACTTTAACCTTCTATAATGAACTGCATTTGTTATAAAATATAATTATCCAGAAAGTATTAATTTGTAAAGTTATTTATTTATTTTAAAAAAAATCTGATCATTATTATTATTACAGATTAAGTGTAAAGTTGACAAAGAGTGACATGTGAATATCTTACATTAATATTTAAAGTTGTAAATATTAATTCTTATTAAGTGCAATGTCAGTATGTATACTTAAATAAGGCTATAACCTTAGTACATGCGCCTTGAGTGCTTGTAATAAATTAAGCACTCAAGGTCCATGTAAAGTTATAGCCTTATTTAAGTATTAATATTTAAAATATAATTTGTAAAAGTTATCTTTTTAATGACTTTGTTCACATCTAAAGATCTTCAAAGTCTGTTAATATCTTTAAATAATTTGCAAAATTTAATTAAATCCATTGAGAAGGTTAGGAACACCAATTGCAAATGCTGTTTTTCTTAATAGTTTTTCTCTCTCTAGTTTATATCTTACATCTCACCAAATAATCATCTCTCCCTGCCTTGAATTTATTAACTACATAGCAACCTTAAAATAAATATTTTGTGTTCATCAAAATATGATCCAATTCAGCCATACCTTTATTTGTATAGTTCCATGTCCATTTTTTTTAGCATTTTTCTCAAATAAAGAATTTATAATATTAAGGGTCCCCCCCCCTTTGAACTCCATAAGTCTATGAACTCTCTCATTTCTAACACCATAATAAATTTACCTTCAACAACTTTCATCTTTCATTTATTTCACAATTCTAGAATTAAGGATTCTCATAACAATTTCAAAATGTTTGGTCTGATCAAAAGCTTTTTGTGCAACCATATAAAATTGCTCTACTTCTTCCTTGCAATGAGAACTCATTAGGACACAAACCTGAATTATCTGAATTTGACATATTGAATAATAATCTTGCCATTCTATCTGATTTGCCATTAACCTCCACAATATTGTGTTTTTCACTTTTTATTTATAGTGAATCCCATTTGTGCTTCCAATATTTGTGTTTTTGTAGTATAGTTTATGTCCACTTTTTGTATCAACTGTCTCTTCACTTTTTGTAATAGCTTCAGTAAATCCAACTTATACTATTTAATATTGGACAGTTCTTTTAATTCTTGAAGCTTTCCTTCATTTGAAAGAAACCTACAGTTATAAGTAGCTAAATAAAAAGTCCTCAATGAATAGTAACCTCGGGTGCAATTAGGGGATTCTAAGAACCTTCCATATTTGGCCCCCAATTGCTGTATTGACTTATTATTTTACAGCCTTCTGGAAATAAAAACCATAATTTATTTTTGTCTGTTATGAATGTAAATATCAATTTTAAAAAAGTTTATTTACCCATATATTCATTCTGCCCTCAAGAAAAACTGATGTTTCAGTTGAAAACCATCAGACAACTGAAAAGAAAGACTATGGTGTTTCTTTATCTTCAATTCAGAGATTTAAAAAAATGCAATAAGTCCATTATGGTGGCTATTGTATGTTGGTAAGCAGTCCATCCATGTTCATATACTATAAGCAGATAGTAATAACCACATCAAAAATAAGAATGTATAAAGTAGGCATTAAATATTTACCCTGCTCAGTTTTTTTGAAGAGTCAAAGAGGCATCAAAGTCTTCTTTCAGTTAACTCCAAATACTAATCCCTATCAATCATTTAGATGATTATCATATTATATTATTATTTTTCAATGTGTTTATTTACATATAATATATACATATAATACCTTATGTTTCAAACATGGAAACAATAGCATACACTCAAGTTACATTATAAGAAATACAAAGTTTTGTTTGATAACTTTGTAATTAATGAAATAAGAATATTTTTGTTATTTATTTAGATATTAAAAATATTAAGATATAAAATTCCTTTAAGTATGCAAAATCTTCTTAAATATACATCATTTTCATAACTAGTTGATTTTAAATGTTTTATGATACTTATAACATTATTAGTAGTATTTTGATATATCATTTAAACTAATTAATAAATTAGCTTAAAGCTATACGGTTTTGTTTAATAAGTTTATTTTTAGAATTTTAATGTTTTGTTTTTTTTTTAAAAAAGTAATTTAGAAATTTCATAATAATTAAAATATCTACTTACAAAAGAAATAATTTTGAGAAAAACTTATTCACAGACTTAAAAAAAAAAATATTGAAATATTTTTTAAAATATTTTAATACCCTCTTCAACTTCATCTCTTTCTATATATACATACACGCACCCACACAGTAAAATGTATTTGCTTTTGCAGAAACGTTAGAACATATACTTTTTTATACATTTGTTCCCTTTAACTGCACATTTTGGTTGTAGTAATGGCCCTCCTGGTAAAGCAAAAAAATTAAAGAATCTAAAATTCTCCCCAAAAGTTGGGTATATACATTTAAAAAAACTATTCAAATGAATGAATTTTTTAAAAAGAGTTACTAATATAATCCACCTGTCCTTATATTATTTTCTTAGCTTGTGTAGTTTGGTCTTAGATACACCAAGATAATTTTTATTCAAGTTGAAAATTAAGCCTATTTATTTATTCCAAAAAATAATAATTGAAAATAAAAGATTAACAAATTACTTTGGGGAAAAAAAACAATCAATCAGTCTCCATCCTTGTAATCATAATGCTTGAAACATTAAAAGTTCCTTTCCCTCCCTCCATAGAATCATATTTTGCAGATGCATTTAAGAAAAATATTTGTTCCAAAAAAATAAATACAATAAAATAAAAATATAATTAAATCCAAGAAAAACTAAGATGAATGTAAAAAATAAATTCAAATTACATTTTTCCTTTTTTATTTTAAGCATTATTTTTTAGGAGAGAAAAAAGAGTGCGTGTGCATTAATGAATATGTACCTATGCTCGGTTTATTCTCCTTTACATAATAGGCATAATAGTGTTTTGATTCTCTCAGTGGTAAAATGAGAAAATTAAATAATTTCAGAATCTTCACCAAAAATTGGGCATGGTAATAAAAACAAAGAACTGAAATTGCTCTATAAGTTTCTGCGTTATAAACAAACATATAATCACATCTTATTTTTTATATATCATTTTCAATCATTATCGATTCTCTGCCGGGTAAAGATCTTTAAATTTCTGCAGTCCATAGTCCCTCTTATCTACATCACACAACAAACTGTTTTATTTCTTCCATTCATTAACATGTGACTCACTCTAAGTCTATTACAATCTGTTGAGATAAAAATTAAAACTTTACTGTTCATCTTTTATCATCTCTTCTAGCAATATGGAAGGAAGTTATCTAAAGAAGACTGCAATAATTTTTTAAATATATTTATTAATTATTGATTTAATATTGAGATTATTTTCCTTTTTCTTATCTTATTTGTAATTGGTTTGCTTAACCCTTTCGAACGTTAGCTAAATAAAGGTTTCTTCCATATGTTAATTTTGTTAACTGTAGCTGAAAGCGCTTTTGACATGAATGCATGAATCTGGCTTAACCGGCCAAGAGCGAGCTCGTCTATAGTTAATAAAATTAACATATGAAATAAACCTTTATTTAGCTAGCATTCGAAACATTTAAGCAAACAACTAACTATTGATTTATAAGATAAAGAAGTTATGGTTATTCAAAAAAAAAAGCTGTATATTTTTATTCTTCCGAATTATATCAAATTTTAAAATATTTTGGCTGTATTTCGTTTTCTAAAATGATTTACTAAAGAAACTAGCAAATGAACTTTGAAAAATCAGTTTATTTATTTACTTTTGATTTATTTGTTATTAAATGCTGATTGTTATTTTGTCATGATAGATATAAACTAATATGTGTATGCATTCTTAAATTTTTTTAGATATAATTTTACTATACTTAAGTTGATCAAGATAATTTTAAAAGTAATATGAGAAAAAATATACATTACTGAATTGTTTATGTAGATATAATATTGATATATACTTTTATTTCAACAAATTCAATATAGCAATCCCCAATAATCTACACACTATACATTGTACAAATCAATGTGTGATTGCAACGCGAAGTACGCACATATTGTTAAATATTACATGTTTTGTCTTTACTCATGACGTAGTAAAAAATGTTAATCTATTTCAAGCACGTAACAACTTCACAAACTTATCATGTTTTTAATAAATACATTATTTATATTTTCTTTAAGTACTTTAATTTGTAAACCTTTCAACTGTTAATTTAAAGTTATCAAGTTATAGAGATAAATTTTTATAATTGATTATTTTTTTTATAAATTCTTGTCAATTCTGTTTATATTTTAAATTTATAATAAATTGTTACATATATTTTTAAAAATATAGTGCATGTTTCTTCTATTATTTAATCATAAAGTTGGTTGCATATTTGAGAGAAATTGACAGGCTCTACAGATTCAAATATATTCCATACATGGGGGGGGGGGCTAGACCATATTTACTAATTAATTCATGGAATTTTTAATATGCCCAAAGTAGATGGGAGGAATCTCATGTGTCTAGTCCATGAGACAACTGAACAGTCTAAATTAATAGAAAATATCTGAGCCTAAAGAAGACATATATGGATAGGTACTGCTAAAACGGTCATTATCTGTGCTTTCTTGCATCCATAAGTAATTATCACCTAGAAGATATAAAATAGACACTTTATTTAGATTCAAGACCACTCTTGTTTTTTAAAGTCATTAATCTTGGGTTCGGATTTGTAGAGGTCCCTACTGTCGTATTTAGGTGCATAGTCTTAAGGTTATGGCCTTAATATATATTGCTTAGATTCGTTAAATAAATAAATATCAAATAATATTATATGGCAACAAAGTAGGTAAGAACACCTTCAGATAATTGCACTATTCAAACTAAAAATCATGAAATAAAAACGTTTGCAAACAATTAAATTATAAAAATTGTTAACCCATTCTTTACTACAACTAACCTGTTGCATGAGGTTATGACATCCCAAAAAGTGTTCTGGGATGATTTAAATGTCCAATATTATATTAAGGTATATATAATCATAAAAACCATTATTTTTATTTTGCATAGAAAAATGTATTCACAACAACTATTAATGTTTTGGTTAAACCTCAGTGGCCATCTTTAAAATTCTAAAAAGAAATTACAAAAAAAAACATTAAAATATAATTGTTTTTAATAACTTTTGCCATTCAAAAAAAAAAGTAGGATGACAGTGTTTTGTCTTTTTTTATAAATGAAAAAATGTAATAAAAGATATTTTATATGAAGGTTATTTTATCATTTAAATAAAAGAAAATTGGAAAAATACAATAAAAAATAAACGTGTCTATAAATGATTGTTTTCAAAACAATTATGAAGTTATGTTAACAAAAGACAAACTTTACCTATTAGTTTTACAATTATTGTCAAATCTTTTCTGATTTGTTCTAATTTTTCTGCTCTATTATTTGTTTTTCACACATTTATTCAACATAAATTTCTCTATCTTTAAATATCAGCATGTACCAGTGAAAAAAGGACTAGAATTTGTCCAAATTGCTTGCAACTCCATCTCTGAGTAAAGCATATATAGTTTAGTATTTTCCATAAAACATTTTAAGATACTAGTATGTCTGGATAACAAGCTACAATACAAAATATGATAGTGTGTTTCACAATTTCATAAATCATCTTCAACACCCTTCCTGTCACCAGAAAATCTTGAAAATTATTGAAACAGGTTTGTCATTTATGAATTTGTGCCCATATTCAGTTTGAAATATTTCAAAATGCTTTAGCAGATTTTATCCAATTGAAATCAAAAGTTAGTATTAGTGCATAGATCCATTGTGGCTTAAAGAATGAAACCTACTGTCACATGCTATAACTTGTAAACCAGCCACTCTACCACCATAGCATTTTTGTGTGAATAGTTTAACTATATCACTATATAGCACATGCATTGATTCAGAAATGGAATTCAGGAAGTTTGTGCAGAAAACACTGCAACATAATGCACATATGTTTAATACAATTAATTAACCTTTCATTTCATGACTTCTTCAGTAACTATGTTTCACTTACTCTCAACATTTTAACATTTTATCAATTAAGATTTTTTATTTTCAAATGTACATCACAAAAGCTTTTTAATGTTTTGTTGTTTTTTTTAACCATCCAATTTTTACCTCATATAAAAAAATCTTTAAAAAAATTTTTTTAGTCTAAAAAAATATTATCAAACTATTATTAACCATTTGTTGGGCAACTTCAATTTTTACTTAAATAACATTTTTTATTATTCATTATCAGATAAACTGAATTCTTACATTAGCAATGGTAATTATCTCTATCAGCTTTTTTATGAGCCATCTGTATAACCATGAACAATCAATAGACATCAGAGTATAGTAAAAGCAGATCCTTCAACTATTAGCAGTTGAAGTTAGATATAAAAGTTCTGAAGAAGATTGCTGGAGCAATCGAAACTGTAAACACTAAACAAGAGTGGTAAATAAAGCATTGTGTAACAGTAATAAAGTGCATGGATGATTTAGTATTATATGGTATACTGTCTATCTATTGGATTTAATACTGAGATGCATATTTATTACGTAACCACCTTCACTTTTTTATATTACTCAAGATAATGACAAAGTTTGACAATGTAAGGTTTTGTTCCTAAGTTAACTTTGGTACATAGATAATATAATTCTTTTTCTAGATCTAATTATATGCTTTAGTGATCTTATTCATATGCTCTTTTGTCTTTTTGGCAAAAATATACCTTCTAGGATTATATTTACCATCTCCTTTAGCACAAATAATGCACTCAAACACTTTACCCCAAAGTCATTTGCTATTGGCCAAAAATGATTGTCATTATTGTCTGAGGTCCAATGATAATTCATCTTATATAGATGGCTGTAGAATAAGTGATTATGTTAATTACTGTCTATTCATTTATTTTTGTATATATTATCATTTTTTCAAGCAATTAAAGTGCTATAGTAGCATATAGTTAATGTATAATCACTTTTCCAGTGTCAAACCATTATAATTATACAAAAAACTTAGATTTAATTCCAAACTTTTGGTCAATGAGAGCTTGTATTATTAGCTTGAATGTCCTGTGTTATTTAGTGCAAAACTCCATCTACTGTTTATGACTCTGTCTCTTTCTGCTTTTGACCTTTCATTGAATTCCCAAGAAATAATCCATTTGATTATTTATAAGCTTCAATAAGATTAAAAAAATATTAAGATGACTGATGAAAGAATATGCAGTATCTGATATCCTAATGAAAAAATGATTGGTGATTGGTTCTCTCTCTAAGTCTCTTAAAGGACCATCTCTAAATAAATGCATGTGTTATAAAGTAATATAATTTAGGTCAGCATGCAAATTTTAAGGTGCAGCATGTCTGGATCATGAGTTGCAACATAAAATATGATAGAGATTGTATACCTTTATGGATCATATTCAATGCTCTCCTTTTCCCACACTATCTTGTAAACCATTTGAAACTGCTCATGTGATTTATGGTTTTATTGCCATATGCAGTTTGAATCATTTCAAATATTTCATCAGCAATCTTGCACCTTTTATAAAGAGAAATTGATGTTAGTGCATTTTTCTATGTTGTGTTAAGGTATAAAATGAAAGACCACATTTCGTGTTATAATTTAAGATCCAGACATCCCAGGGTTCTTGAATTTTTTGGTGAAAGCAAAAGTTCTTGCATTGATTTGAAGGTGGCAGAATGAGTAGCTTGCAAAACGGACCAATCACAATTACCTTTTCTGTTGAACACATGATGCATATTTCAGTCCAATGCTCCACACTATGTAAAATCAATATTCCAAAACTAGCCTCAGATATTGTTGCCATTAATATCTAGCATTCATTCACTAATGCGTACACAGGATATCTCTGTGGGAAAGGTAAAGATTAAAAATAGGTTGTAATGGAACTCAGAAGTAATGAAACTGAATGTAAGATTTTTAAAATAAAATAATGAGTTGAAAATCATCAAATATAATTAACTTAAAGATAAAATTAAAAATAGTTATTTCAAGGACTATTGCTAGGCAGAAGCCTCTCTAATAGGCTAAAGAAACAATGAAAAAGAAAATATTAGTAAGCACACTAAGAGTTCAAGAGCTGAATAATTTTTCATTTTTGTTTTGTATACCAATAGGATATATTAATTTTCATCATATATAATCTCCAAAATTAAATAAAACCTATTAGGCCCACATGCTATTATTTTTTTACAAAATTCAAAATTTAACATTAGTTTAAACTTAACAGTAATAAATTTGCAACTTATTAAATTCATATCATAGCTATTTCAGTTAGATAGCTGGATTTGAAGACATATGTGTCTGAAATTTTCAGATTTTCTACTTAATATTTAACTATTAGATAAATGCTGGGTTTGAGTTGTTCTAATGCCTGAATATCCTTATGTCTCATTGACAAGAGTCATCAGCTCAAAATCATTTTGGGGATAAGGATAATTCTACATAGAGATTTTAAATGCTTTCTCTTGTGACATTTATCAGAAAAGCTTGTTTAGAGCTATTAGCACACTCATTATATTAAATTTATATTCAATCTTTGACATCATAAAATCAGTTCATTTGCTATCATTCCTGCTTTGACTAGAAACAGTCCATCCATATTTTATTGTTCTTTTCTAAGTGATTCTGATTCATTATGGATGAAAAGATCCTGCAACCTATTTAATATCAACTTTATTTTATGGGATCCTGTGCAAAAGTAGAGTGCTGTTTATGTGTAACACTAAAATTAACTTATCTTTACTTTCGTTCTTTACAAAATTTGATCCACAAATGCATCTTTATATACTGTCATAATTCCACAAAAACTTAAATACTTCATAATTAAAATTAGCATGAAGTAAATTTTAATATTTCTCAAGCCTTAATAAGATTATTAAAAGTAATGGATGTGAAGTGAATGATTTAATATATATTTACACTCTCCTTCCAAGACAATAAACATCACATGATCACCATTTCCTATGCTTGCTTGGCAATAAGTATAGAGAGGTTTGCCCGTTTCAATACAAGACACTTAAGATTGGCCTATGTGAGTGTGTTTAGGTTTGAAAATAAGACGGTGGTTCTTACTTCCTCAAAATTTTTCTCTTGTGGCTGGAACAATCTTCACATTTAACATCACTGATTTAATACTATAGTATGGCAGCGGTGGACTCAAATGAGGAAGGATTTTTTTTTCATGTGTCATAGCATCGTCCGGGAAGCAAACCCACTAACCCGGGCCAACTGCTTGTAAGGAAGCGGTGCTGATCTCTCGACCACCAACGCTTGATGAGGAAGAATTTTTATCTTCTAAATATAATTAAATACTTTTTTAAAAAACTTATTTTATTTGAATCGGAACTTTTTTCAATTTTTTAACCAATGTTTTACTTGTGGTCATACTCAAGGGTTTTCTAACTAAAAAATATATGACACATCTTACGAAAGTTTGTGGAATTTTTATAATAGATCAATTCAAAGATATATTTTTAAAATATATAAATTATTGTATATACTCGGTTGAGAGAACGGCACGTTTTTTATTTATTTATATTAAATACCCTGGTTAAAGTATTAATTGGATTTTTAACATCAATATTAAAATTTCTCATTAGAAATAAAAATAAATATTTATAACTTTAAATTGATATTTAAAAAAAACTCAATTTTACGAAAATAATGAGAAATTGTGGGTTGGTGCAATTATCAATTTTCTTTTATTAAAAATGAAAATATATTTTAGAGGCGAAATAAGGCGGTAAAACAATATTTAACAAAGAGTTAGCTATTTTTTGCAAACCTTAACATGAGACTGACAAGGGATTTTTATAAAAAAAGATAAATGGCATTTTCCACTCAAAGGTCAGTCCATCCGCTGAAGCATTATTTAAGGTAATTAATTACATTTCAGGTAAATATATGACATTATTATCAAAATGATAAGAAAAATGAGACAAGGAAATTGTTTTAAAATTATTCCCTAGTTTCCGCATGTTGAACTTACATTGTATAATCATATAATGGTTAATTGTGTGTGTGTGTGTGTGTGTGTGTGTGTGTGTGTGTGTGTGTGTGTGTGTGTGTGTGTGTGTGTGTGTGTGTGTGTGACTGAGCGAATAAGAATGGTAGAAAGAAAAGAGAGAGAATATCTTCTTTATATTACATACGTAGTATTGTGAATTTATTAGCAAACAAAAAAATAAAAACTTTAAATAGAAACTTAGTATTTTGAAGTTCAATAAATTTAAAAAGTAGCAACTAATATATATCAGCTTACACTAGAAACAGTATTCTGCTCATATATAGAAAGTAGTTTATTTAGTATTGAATATCAATGATAAAGTGGGCAATTTTTCTTAATCATTGGAGACAGTAAATAATTATTTTGTTCTAAGTAGAATCATTTTTCCTTTATCCCGTTATATATTTGACAAATTGATAGCTTGGACTAATTTAATTATCGTCTACAAATTGTCCGTAAAATAATACATAATACGCACACATAAAAATCCTTAGGGGACTAACTCGAAGATATTCTACATATCCAAATATTAAATTTATATTGTTTTATTGTATATATATATTTTTAAAAAAACAGAAAAGTTCGAGTTACATCTTGTTATTTAGAGAGTAAACTTATTTTTTACATATATAAATTCTTGCGCGCGCATAAAAATTATAATTATCTTCCTCAATTTAATCAAACGTGTATTTACATAAAAAAGTTATTAAAACAATTTATTTAAATTTTTTTAGGAAAATTTTTTAAAAATATATAGTTTATTGTTTTCAATAATTTAGAAATTGATATTTGATTAATCGCAAATTCCTGTTATTCTAATTAAACCCATCTACCGTTTTAAATTCTTCAAAGGTCGAGAGGTCAGCACAGCTGCCTTACAAGCAGTTGTTCCATGTTAGCGGGTTCGCGTCCCGGCCGATGCTATGACACATGGAAAAAAATACTTTATTTATTATCATTCATACTTTAGATTTAGCAATCACTAATAAGATCTTGTTATGAAGTGGAAATACCTCCGCTTGTAATCTACAATTTGGGATTCGAATCTATCTCCAAGGAAACTTAAATATTTTTATCAGCCTTAAAACTTTTTCATATAGCTGATTTATAACAAATCTAGCCAGCCAATATTAATCGTTAAACACTTATTTAATTATTAGTAGACAGAGAATACAAAAATGATGGAAATCTCTTGCATCATGTGATAATTAATACATATGGCTAGTCTTCTTTTACTGTTTTCTTAAAGAGGAAGAGGCTATTCAGGAAATAGTTATTTATTCTACATTCAAGTCCAATTTATCCTTTTTTCTATTTTATTGATACATTTATTTATTTTATTATTTTTTTTATTAGTTTCCATCCTTCAATGTTCATTTTCAAAAATATTAAAATGAATTGTCAGCTTCACTTTGCTGTAAATGAGTTTGACCATCAATTTGATGGTTTAATATATTTTTTTATAAAATTTTATCTGAAATGTTTTGATGATGTCCTACATCAAGTGATATCTTAATGTCGTTATCATCATAATTTTTAATCATTATCAATTGACTGCAGGATAAAGTATCTCCAAGTTTAATCCAGTTTCTCCAATCTCTAGCCACTATTTTCCACATAAAACCAGCACACATTCTTATTTCATCCATCTATTTTATATGAGATTGCTTTCTAACTCTTTTACAATTTTTTGGAATTCAGTTTAAGATTTTATCATCTCTTCTAGCAATATATTCAACCCAACTCCAGTTTCCCCATTCTTTCAGTAATGTCATTAATATTTGTTTTTTATCTCATCCATATATGTCCTTTCTGATTCCTTCTTGTAGCTCCATCACAGATCTCTCCATACTTTGTCAAGTGGTCTGAATTCTCAGTATTGATTTTCTATTAAATGTCCAAATTTCAGATTCATGATTAAAAACTGGTAAAACACAATTAATAAAAACCTTTTCAAACATATAGGTATATTTTCTTTTAATATTAAGTTTTTCTATCAAAGGCACTCCATCCAAGCTTAATTTTATGATTAATTTTATCTATTATGTTTCCATCTGTAATCAATAACCTGGACAAGATATTTGGCTGCAGAAAAGAGTTTTCTCTTTATTTACAATCTTTTGATTCCTCTTTAAGGACATAAAGTAACCAAACAGGTCAAATTCCTCATGTCTATTCCATATGAGCTTCTTATCAACAAGCATCAACCACATAATGAGATTATTGTCTTTTTTATTTCTGAGTTTAAAATCAAAAAACATTGTGTTCTTTTTTTACAGTTGCCTTATATTTCTTCACTGAAATATCTATTGAGTTTTCTTGAAGATGAATGAATGTGTGTGTGTGATATCCTAATGTAATATTTGATATATTAGCTATCATGCCCATGTTTTAAGATTCAAATATAGATTAGAACTGGATATTTTTATATGATAAAAGAATTATGAAATAAGTTCAAAACATTTCTGTTAAGTAACCAGCCTATAGCTAATAAAATATGATATTTAATATTGGTCAGTAAAATAAATTATCTACCTATAATTAGTTGGAGAAGCAATTTTGGTCTGATTGCCATTGGAAAATAGTGTCTTTCTTTTAAAATAGATCAAAAATAATGATAGGGATACAGCATAACATAGGTAAATATATTCATATTTGTGATCAAGAAATAGTATTATTTTATTCTTAAACAATCTGGAAGATGATGACTTTGAAAAATATGTATTATGTAGAGTAAATGATTATGTTATATAGTAAGTTTAATGTTATTTGGTGTAATAACAGTCTTTAAATAATCCATGGCAGAACAAAAACCTTGAAAACAGATTTTTATAAAGATATAGTGGATATAATGTTGAAAATTTTAATATGCAATACCTCGAGGAAATGTAATCTGGAAAATAACGATATGCAAAATGTATAGAGATACGCTTAAAATCTGAATAAAGTTGGCAATTTTTGCCTAGAGCCACTTTTGACTAAGTTATATTAATCATAGTCATGGCATGACTATGGCCAATATATAAAGTACACTAGACAAAAATTGCAAGCTTTATTCAGATTTTGCATGACTATAACTAATATAACTTAGTCAAAAATGCACTTGACAAAAATTTGTAAGTTTTATTTAGATTTTAAGTAAATATTTGAAAACCAGGCACTCTTCACAAAACTGGGAGCTTAATAGTAAGTATAGGGGATTTGAACTCAGATTTTCAAGCACCCTTCAACTATCCACACTATCTCATACAACTGATACACATGACCACACACATGTAGAAAAGATAAATAATCACCAATATATGTATTTTGTGCTAAACCAGCACTCATCAGTTGGTCCAGATTATTATCTCCACACATATATATATAATCAGTGCTCAGTTTATATTGAGGTAGCAAATCTTCATATTTTAATGGACAGGCTTCAATCCACTCCAACCTCCAACTTTTCAGCCATCCATATCATTGAAAATCAGAAGATGAAAACTCAAATCCCATGCTGATGCTAATATTATTGTGATTATTTATCTTTTCGACATGTGTGTGGTCATGTGTATCAGTTGTATGAGATAATGTTGATAGTTGAAGGGTGCTTGAAAATCTGAGTTCAAATCCTCTATACTTACTTAGATTTTAAGTGTATCTCATATATATTTTTGTGTATAGTTAGTTATACAGTGAATATGTATATTAAAGTTAAATAAATAAACAAATTACCAACTCTATAAAAGAGTTTCTTTACACAAAAATATAAAAACTGTCAACTAAATTTCAACTAATCAGGCCACCTCATATTTGATTCTTGCTCTTTGTTTATTATTTTTTATTTTTGTTACACAAAATGCTGTCTTTAACTTGTATTTTATTTTTATAATTTCATCTGTACTAAAAAAAATTCTTTACTGGATGTTTTGGTGAAATAATATTTACCTTTAACTGGGTAAAGATGTTTATTTATGAGCACTGCAAAGATATAGAAAGCTGTGAAAAAACAATTAAAAATTATCTTTGCAGTGATCATGAATAAACATCTTTAAATCATTAAACATCAAATGATCATCATTTTTTATGCTTACACAATCTGATAACACAGAGGCAAGACTTTCTATTCAGTAGCACCACTCAGTGCGAGCCAGAGTAATCAATAGAAACTTTGCTGCATTCATTGATTACTCTGGCTTGCACTGAGGAGTGCTACTGTATGCAGAGTTTTGCCTCTGTATAAACTGCTTCTAGATCTTACAGTCTAATGCAACACTCCAGAAGCCATTTTACCTATTTAGTTTGGGCCCAGAATTTTATAGCTAACTAAATAATAAAAGATAGTTGCTGGAAAGTTGTGTTATATAATAATATCTAGATGCAGTGTTGTCAGATCCAAGGCTCCTCACTGATGAAAGCCACAAGCTAGAAACTAGTCTGGAGATAGTTGAGTAGGCTCTAGATGGGATTTTATGTACAAACCACACAGCATTCATTAATTAGTATGGTTCACCTTGGATGACACTACTGTAGGGAGAGTTGCTTACTGTTTAATAGCTTGTGTAAGCATAGAAAATAGTGATTGTGTGATAGTTTAGTGGTTTTAAAAGTTGAGTATTGGAAAGAACATTCACCAATAATTTTTTATATTAATTAGAAGATATTTCTTTGTTTAAATGAAAAATAAATATATAGAAGAAGAGATACATTAATGTCTCTTATTTTTTAATAGACATTTAACTGAATTGTAAAATGAATGATGTTTTAATAAGGATGTAATTATCATCATGGATAGAAAAATAAATTGTTTAAATTTGTAGAAATAGTGGATAGGTGGCGTTGATCCAATAATATTAATAGTGCTTATATAAAGTTTGTTTAACAATAAGTAAACTAATGTAAATGAATAAAAATTAAATATTGGAAAGAAAATTAAGCAGATTAGTATTTTTAAGTATTTGTTAAGCTGTCAAATTGATAATGAAGTAATAAAAAATATATAAGATAGGATAAGAATTGCAGTGACGTTTTTTAATAAAATAGGAAATTATTCTGTAAAACAGTAATATTAGAAATGAGTTTACAAAATAAAAAAGAATTAAATAAATGTTTTTATTCTTATAAATGCACTAAAAAGGAAAAAATAAATTTTCTTTAGATTTCACAAAGCCGAGAGGTCAGCGCAGTCACCTTGCAAGCAAGCAGTTGGTTGCAGAAGGTTGTTGCAGGTTCGCCTCCCTGCCGATGCTATGACATATGGAAAAAAAATGTGTCATGAAGCAACTAATTCATAAGTCAGTTTCCCAAAAAATCATTTAAATAAAATTGCAAACAAAATCAACTTTTTTGTCTCATGACCTTGTACCAATGCCAAAATCTGATGTGTGAAATATCTACTCATCAGATTTAAAATTGTCATTTTTTTTATCTGATAAATAGATTGGCATTGATACAAGAAAGTGAGTATTATTTGCAAATTTATTTAAATGATTTTTAAGGAAACTGATATGTAAATTATTTTAATTATGTTTTGCATATAATGGGTCTGCCTCACATTTTTATTTCTTTTTCTACATTTTAGCCACATATATTTTACTTTTTACTCTTTAATTGTATATATGTAATACTAAATTATCGAAATGAAGTGAATTTATTTAAATGAAATTTTATCTAGACAGAAAAACTAAAAAACAGAATAAGTTAAATAAAAGTTTATAATAAAAAGTAAATAAATAAATCACTCTATCCAGTTTTTAATAAATCATTTAGTTTTAAATTATATGGAGTGCTATTAGACACAGCTAGTATCAACATTACATGTAAAATTTTAAATTTCCAGTACTTGCTAAAATTGTTGGAAAACTCTAAAAACCATGTATAATCTTCAGTTAAGAGCTTATTTGCGAGCTCTATATTGAATCATTTTTCGTATTGCTAGACCACAATACGCCCCAAATGTATATTTGAGCGTGAGTTGATCAAACTGTATCAAGGAAAAAAAAAAGAAAGTTGTATTTCTATTCTTAACACAGCTATTTTTCCTGATCAACTTCGGCCTAGAATTATTACCGAGTACAATCGTGAGCAGAGCCAGTTTTTAATTTCTACTTGAGGGCGCCAGGGTCGTTAGACCCACTGAGACTGCGTCAAATATTGTAGTCCGTAAGGTAATAATTATACGATCTAAATTTACTAACTAAAAAAAAATTACATAGCCTAGTATTAATTTCTTTGACACGTACAATGAAAGTGATGTTAATAATAATGATGTATTCTTCCGATCTTTAAACATTTAATAATGATAATTATGATAGGAAATACAACGTTGGAAAAAATTGTGTATATGAATTCATTAATCAGTGTCGAATATTGGAGTATCCATTAATTAGTCTGATTTTCTGTCACGACATTTTGGTTTCTTTCTCAGTTCATGAATCTTCTGATACAAGAAAATTTTATTGTACAACATTTCAATTCAGTTCATCACTCATAAAGCTTTATGTAAAAAAATATTTATGTACATTTACTTACCGGTAAGTTAACATTACGTAGGTCATGGATCTTCCCGACGTACAATTCCGTTAGAGAGTAGTCCACAGTAGCTGTTTTCTTTTTCTTTTTATTTTAGGTCCGAATCTCCGATCTATTTTAGGTAGCACGAGGATGATCTAGGTGACTTTTTCCGAGAGAAAGTGTCGGCGAGCGATAACTTTCTACTCACTCATGGCGGGCGATTTCAGCTGGTATCTAAGTGAACACATTTAAAAAAAAAGAATATGAAACACTTCTAAATGCTCAGCGTTATTGGAACACCCAGGTAAAAAGACCCCTTTTCAAATCTGTCCGCTCCTTTTATACCTTCGATTCTTTTTAGAAGCTCTGCGCACGTCCTTTCTTTTCTTTTGTTTTACTTTACAACTTCTACATTTTTCTCCTTTTCTTTTTTACAAAGTCTGTTTTCCGCTGCGAATTTCGGCCATTTTTAATTACCATCCGAAAGTTGTTTCTGATAGCAATCTTTCGCCTTTTGAAATTTCCTTTCGCTATTTTAATCAATGATTCAATATACACTTTCCAACACTGAATTTATTTTATTTAACTTATTTTCAAAAAAAAAAGAAAAATTAAACTTTCACTGTACGTTATCTTTCTCTTAAAACTTTATGTTACAAAAAAATAAAGGTCATGTTCGTTCTCCTTTCTCCTTTCTATCATAATTAATATTAAAAAGTAATTTGTACTTTATATATATAAATAAATGGTACAATACCACCGGGGCAGGGGAATGAGAATAAAATGTAGGTTTAAACTAATTTTATTCTTAAGAAGTCTTCATGCCCATATTCGTGTGTTTTGTTTTATTATCGCGCTGATATATTGTGTGAACTCATTCCACAAGCGACGTTCGGCGGGAATGTAAAATATTTCCACATTCATCTGTCCTCTCCGCTTAATCGTAATAGTAACGCTAAAGACCCCAAGTTATAAGCACAAACGAGCGTTGCTCATCATTTTGAGTCTTACAGGCTCGTGGCAACCTGGTCTGTCCTCCCCAATATCGGGATCTCTGCTAGAAATAGACTGATGAGCGTTTAAAGACGGTCTTATGTTACATACTGCGTACTAGGACTTGGGGTTATGCTTTTTTCCCTCTTTAGTGACCGCCTATCCGGTCAAATACTTGTGACTTACGTTCACACCAGCCATATCATTATTTCTTTTCGTTTTTTCTGAGGCACATCCGAGGTCTGCAGGGTATTATCCGGCCCACTCTATCTCTCAATGTTATCTATCACTATAACTGGTTGATGGCGGAGGTGACAAGGATCGAACCCCCTCTCTGTATTGCTCGCACCAGTCTCTCCATTTTATATCAAGGTCTTCTCTCTTGTATTTATTTTCACTCCTAACTTTTTCGTCTATTTCTGGAGGTCTTGCACGGATTCCCTTCCTTTTATTCTTAGTCGGGGACCCCTTATTTTTCCTTTGATTTCCAGCACTATTAGTCAACACTATAGTGTTCAGTTGTATCCGACCCTTCTGGTTCGGTAATTTGTCGAAGTGTTTAGGACTCGTCTCTTCTCCAGTGTTGTCATTCTCGAAAGCACTAAGCAATTCTGCCATTCTCTCTACTGTCTCACATCCGGTACTTACCAACAGATGCCCTACTGGATCGGGAAAATTTTTCCGCGTAATCTTGATAATCTGTTTTTCTGTTAATTTGCACTCCGTCAGCGCTCGTAGTTGCGCTACTTGTTTCCAAAAAAATGGTACATAACGCTCTTCTGTTCTGCATTTCTCTTGCGCCACTTTATTCTTAATTCGTTCTTGGTGGTCCTCGTTCCAATAGCATTTGATTAATATTTGACCATACTGTGTAAAGTTATTCGGTTTCTTAAACAAGGATTCCCACCAAGCTTGCGCTGTCCCTTGTAAATGATTAACTGCCAGCGTTAGTTTAACTTCTTCCGACATGGGGTTTATCGCGAAGTACCCCTGCAGGCTGTTTAAGTGTTCCATCGGTGATTCTCCATTTTGTCCATGGAAAATTTTTAATTTCAAAAAGGGGTTTACTGCACTCGGCATGTTTTCTCTATTTTCTATGAATTTTATCTCTTTGCTTTCTTGTTTATCGGATCTCAATTCTACCACTTCTGTGTTCTGTGACCCTTTTAGCTATTTTCTCATCTACTACCTTTATTAACTCTTCTTTCATTTCTTTAATTTCTACCCTTATTTCTTCTTTCAATTCTCTGACCATCTCTGCCATTTCTTTTTTTATCTCTTCTTTGAATTCTGTCATGCATTCGTATAATAGTTTTTTTATTAAGGGTTCCAAACCCTCTTTAATTCTTCCGCGCCTTCTGCCATATTTTGTGTATTTTTATTATTTCTCAATTTCATATATGGCCGTATTGCTTATTTTTGCTACAGTAAACAAAATCTTAACGCTATCAATTTTTTTTTACGATATAAATCTAATATTTTATTTTGCTTTGCTAATAAATTCGTTCACCGACACCCCTCTCTTTTATCACCCTATAATCTCCCGTCCCCCTCTACCTTTTCCGTCATTTCCTACCTTTGATCGTTTTTATTTATTATTTAATAATTTATAAGCTATTATTTTCTTTCACTCTAGTCCTTATTTAAATCCTACTCTAAAAAAAAAACTTTTGTAATCTTACGCAATAACTTTTTAGACTTGCGTACTATTTGCGGTCATATTTATTTTCCGGCTACAGACATTAAATACTCAATTTTATGCCGTTTTTAGATTTTCTCAGGTCGTGGTTTTTTTAAATCGAAGCCCGAGTTGGGTCGCCATTGAATCGTTTTCGTATTGCTAGACCACAATACGCCCCAAATGTATATTTGAGCGTGAGTTGATCAAACTGTATCAAGGAAAAAAAAAAGAAAGTTGTATTTCTATTCTTAACACAGCTATTTTTCCTGATCAACTTCGGCCTAGAATTATTACCGAGTACAATCGTGAGCAGAGCCAGTTTTTAATTTCTACTTGAGGGCGCCAGGGTCGTTAGACCCACTGAGACTGCGTCAAATATTGTAGTCCGTAAGGTAATAATTATACGATCTAAATTTACTAACTAAAAAAAATTACATAGCCTAGTACTAATTTCTTTGACACGTACAATGAAAGTGATGTTAATAATAATGATTTATTATAATTCGTTAAACATTTAATAATGATAATTATGATAGGAAATACAACGTTGGAAAAAATTGTGTATATGAATTCATTAATCAGTGTCGAATATTGGAGTATCCATTAATTAGTCTGATTTTCTGTCACGACATTTTGGTTTCTTTCTCAGTTCATGAATCTTCTGATACAAGAAAATTTTATTGTACAACATTTCAATTCAGTTCATCACTCATAAAGCTTTATGTAAAAAAATATTTATGTACATTTACTTACCGGTAAGTTAACATTACGTAGGTCATGGATCTTCCCGACGTACAATTCCGTTAGAGAGTAGTCCACAGTAGCTGTTTTCTTTTTCTTTTTATTTTAGGTCCGAATCTCCGATCTATTTTAGGTAGCACGAGGACGATCTAGGTGACTTTTTCCGAGAGAAAGTGTCGGCGAGCGATAACTTTCTACTCACTCATGGCGGGCGATTTCAGCTGGTATCTAAGTGAACACATTAAAAAAAAAGAATATGAAACACTTCTAAATGCTCAGCGTTATTGGAACACCCAGGTAAAAAGACCCCTTTTCAAATCTGTCCGCTCCTTTTATACCTTCGATTCTTTTTAGAAGCTCTGCGCACGTCCTTTCTTTTCTTTTGTTTTACTTTACAACTTCTACATTTTTCTCCTTTTCTTTTTTACAAAGTCTGTTTTCCGCTGCGAATTTCGGCCATTTTTAATTACCATCCGAAAGTTGTTTCTGATAGCAATCTTTCGCCTTTTGAAATTTCCTTTCGCTATTTTAATCAATGATTCAATATACACTTTCCAACACTGAATTTATTTTATTTAACTTATTTTCAAAAAAAAAAAAGAAAAATTAAACTTTCACTGTACGTTATCTTTCTCTTAAAACTTTATGTTACAAAAAAATAAAGGTCATGTTCGTTCTCCTTTCTCCTTTCTATCATAATTAATATTAAAAAGTAATTTGTACTTTATATATATAAATAAATGGTACAATATATAACATTTGTAATACAAGCTTGTCAAATTAGGTCATATGACATCTGACTTGATTTTTTTTTTTGTAATTTTATTTTTTGCTATTAAGGTTTTGGTGATTTTATATTGCTAAAGCTATTAATATATGGTGTATCTGAAATTAGTTCAGTCCCATATGGCTATTTAAGTTAGATAGCTGGATTGAAAGACATATGGATGTCTGAAAATTTCAGATTTTCTACTTAATAATTATCCATTAGATAAAGTGTTGGGCTTGTCTTGATATTTTTAATCTAATGCTTGAATATCCTAGCACCTCACTGAGGATACCAGTAGCAGAAACCAGTCTCAGGTTGGGGATATTCTGCAAAGGTTGTTAAAAGTTTATATGGGAGCTCTATATATAACAGTTAACATATATATTTGCAAAGTAGTTTGACACTTCAATGTTAATAATATATATAAAAGTTTTTTTTTTATCAATTTCATATTGTTAAATTTTTAAAGTTTTGAATTATATTTAAACACTTTTTTCTTCTCATAAATATTAAATAGTTAAATCTTTTATAGCTGTGTAAAAGAATTTTACCTATTTGAGAAGCTACAATAATAAAAATATCTGGTAAAATAAAAATACACACAGAAAATGTAATTTTTTAATAATATTTAGCTTTATTACTGCCTAGCATGCTTTCAATATATTTTTACTATATCATATTTATGGCATAGTAGTATGACTAAATGGTTCTTTACATCAATGTTTAATTAACTATTCAGATATTCAATTTTAATTTAAAATTTAAATTTGAATATTTAAATAGCCCATTTCTTTGAAATGGATGCATTTGTTTCTTTTTTGTTAATAGAAAAACAGTCACCAGCTATTGTGCATGCTTCTTTAATCTTCTGCTTTCTATCCTCTCTCTCTCTGTGTATACTATCTCTGCTTTTGTTAGCTCAAATATATGAGCAGTCCTCTTCCCATGGTATGTAAATATTGAAGTATGTTCTCCATCTCTGAGGACCTTACAGTGCCCAACATTGATATTGATGCAGTAGAGCCCTTGGAGCTGGAGAACACACTTCGATGTTTAAAGACCATGAGTGGAGGGCTGGTTATAGATTTGAGCTAACAAAAATAGAGATAGTGTACACACAGAGAGAGTATAGAAAACAAAACATTAAAGACGCACGTGCAATAGCTGGTGACTGTTTTTCTACTAATAAAAAAAGAAACAAGTGTACCCATTTCAAAGAAATAGACTATTTAAATATTCAATTTTAAATTTTAAATTAAAACTGAATACATGAACAGTTAATTAAACAACCACTTAATTACACCATTATATGCCATGAATATGATATAGTAAAAATATATTGAAAGCATGCTAGGCAATAATAAAGCTAAATATTATTTAAAAAACTATCTTTTCTGTGTGTTACCAGATATTACATTGGTTCAGAAAAAAAATATGTAGTAACAATTGAATAATAAAAATAATGTACAAGAACCCCTAGAAAACAAGAAAGACAAAAAAAGTTTTAGTGTTTTGATGTTAGTTATTTATCAGAAATATTTTGTCAATTCCACAGTGTTATTATTTTATAATTTTAAATTAAAATTTTTAAGCATCAAATAAAACAATATTTCAATATAATATTAAATTAAATGCTCTCACAATTTCAAAGAAAAATTTTTCATCATAGAATCCTTTAGCATATTTAAATAATAAAGTAAGGTGTTCAACATACCAATTATAATTAATATTCTACAAGGTATTATGCAAAGTGATCGTTTGATTATCATAGACTTTGTGCTTGTTTCATTTTGTATGACGAGAACAAAATTTTTTATTTCATTCATATAGCTATACGAACTTAATTTAATAAACATCACATGACCACCTGTTGTTAAAACAGGCAAAACTCACTATATATACTGCCACACACAGCAAGCTAGGGTAATCAATGGATGCCAGAAGGCTTGTGCATAAAATCCCCATCTAGTGCCTACTCATCCAATATCCCCAGACTAGTTTCTGGCTTATGGCCTTTGTCAGTGAGGAGCCTTGGATCTGAGATCACTGCATCTAGATCTTAGAATCCTAAGATTTTCACTGACGAAGGCCATAAGCCAGAAACTAGGATCCTAAGATCTAGATGCAGTGCTCTCAGATCCAAGACTCCTCACCGACAAAAGCCACAAGCTAGAAACTAGTCTGGGGATATTGGAGGATGAGTAGGCACTAGATGGGGATTTTATGCACAGGCCTTCTGGAATCCATTGATTACTCTAGCTTGCTGTGTGTGGCAATATATATAGTAAGTTTCGCCTGTTTTTCAAACTTAATTTAGTATGCTAGAAGGATGATAATATTTGATCAGCCATCTACCAATATGCTACAATAGTTACAATCTACCACAAATATATGTTGAAATGAAAAAATATTTGTTTTAGAAAAAATATTAATACTGCATTCTGAAACAACTCTTATTAAAAGTTGAAGGCAAGAAAATCATAAAAAGCTATAAAACACATCAATTAAATATTGCTTTAATTCCAATTTACAATACTTACTGCCAGAAAAAAATTCCAGATTAAGCATATATGTATGTCATTATTATTTTGTATTAGGAAAAAATAAATATAGAATGCATTAAGATATTGAATAATATAACAATAATAATAATCACAATACTGACTCTTAACTTAATTAATTTAAATATTAAATAGCATTTATATGAAAGTTATTAATGTTGACACTTTATTTTTAATTATATATTGTACTATTCTATCATCCAGTTGGTTAGATTGTCACTTTAAATTTGATATTTACAACTCTAAACTCTCGAGTTTGGTTTCGATGCTAATACTATCATTAATCAAACTAGCAACATCTTAAGAAGGGAGAATAATTTCACTTGAGATGTTGTGTTTATATGATAATGTGTGTGTGTTATTTTTTAAACAGATATTAAAAAAATTAAATAAATTTTGAATTTTTTTAAAGATATTTAACAAATGTATTTATATATTGGACTATTTCCATCATCTAATATTAAGCATTGAATGTCTTTAGAAAAATTGAACTTTATTAAAATCTTCCAATTACATTCACTGTTTATAATTGGGAGATTTAAATAAAGTTATTTTTTTCTAAAGACGTCCAATACTTAATATTAGATGATGGAAATAGTCCAATATATAAATACAACTAAATTACTATCATTGCAAATCTTCATGAAAACAGTAAACAGTTAACAATTAATTCTAATTGATGGAAATAGTCCAGCATGTAATGTGATGTTTATTGGTTTAATTATAAATTAGATAGCATTGTTAAATTGTACCGAACCTTTTATTCATAGTTAGCCTTAGAAAATCATTGGTCTATACAATTACCAAATCTATTTTTCAGTTCCCCCACTGTTTTTTCTCCTAACCTGTCTTCTTTTCTCTCTTTCTCCCTTCATCTTTTTTCTTCCTCTCTTTCTCCCTTCCTATCTCCTTTTTTCTCTTTGTTCCTCATTCTCATTTCTCTCTATTTCCCATTCTTTTAGCAATAATAATTGTTTTATATGTATTTTTCAAGAAAATCATTTGAAAATTACATTCTAAAATATGCAGATACAGACAAACTTTAAGTTAACTTTGTATTAATAAAATGTCAGTTTACAAAAAAATCTTTTAATCAAGTAAACACATTAATAATAATAATAATAATAACAACAACAACAACAATAATAATAATAATAATAATAATAATAAGAAGAAGAAGAAGAAGAAGAGGAAGAAGAGGAAGAAAAAGAAGAAGAAGAAGAAGAAGAAGAAGAAGAAGAAGAAGAAGAAGAAGAAGAAGAAGAAGAAGAAGAAGAAGAAGAAGAAGAAGAAGAAGAAGAAGAAGAAGAAGAAGAAGAAGAAGAAGAAGAAGAAGAAGAAGAAGAAGAAGAAGAAGAAGAAGAAGAAGAAGAAGAAGAAGAAGAAGAAGAAGAAGAAGAAGAAGAAGAAGAAGAAGTAGTAGTAGTAGTAGTAGTAGTAGTAGTAGTAGTAGTAGTAGTAGTAGTAGTAGTGGTGCAATCTTTTTTAATTTAAAATAATTTTTAAATTTTTCAGTTTTAAATACATTAAATAAAAGAAGCCATTTATTAATTATTAACTTTAATATGTATTAACTAATAATAAAACAACAAAAATGTTTATATATATATTCTCTAATATAATAAATTGATAATAAGGAAGGTTGTTTGGGAGAACAAGTAATGTTTGAATACCACAGTAAAAATGTGTATAATACTATACTCTAATAAATTAATAATAGCTATTGGTTGCATTATAAAATAATATTCTAATTCTAAAGTGAAAAGTTGAGTCCAATAGATTCATTTAATTGACCAAACTGACATTATTTGAATCATACTTTCTTCAGTTGGAACAAGATCTTTAGACTCAATTCCACACTTCCATTACACTATTCAAGGCAAATATATAAATTTAAAAGAAATATATATATTTTAAAAACTAGTTTTTCTCAGTATAAATATTATAAGTAAAGGTTGGAAAAAATATAAATAATATTAATGAGCATTTCAACCTTGTACTAATGAAAGTGTAGCAATATGTTTTCTGAAGTTAAAACAAAATTAATGTTAATTTCTATTTAAGTCATCATATTTCTGGTGGTAAATGGCTGAGGTTGAAATTGATATTTACTAGTACATATATTTTATATTACATGTCAATTATTATTCATTTGTTAATCGCATACTCATTACGGAAGTGATATATATATATTATAATGTTTTTCGTTTTGCTAGTCCTCTACATGCTAATATAAACTGCGCGTGAGTTGATCAAGCTATGTCAAAAAAGAAGAAAGTTATATTTCTATTCTAAAAACATAGCTATATTTCCTGATCAACTCGGCCTATTAATTGTTGAGAATTGTGCTATTGACGAAATCAGCTTTTAATTTATTTAATCTGGGTGCCAGAATTCCTAAGAATTCGCTGAAATCATCATATAACATCTCACAAATAAAAAAAAAATACTTTTAAACTAATCGGTATTACATCATACCGTAACAAGAATTAATTTTTTAAGATTATTATTCCTGGGCTTATTCAAACATATTGGCAAAGGTAAATTACATTTTTAAATCTTATTAAACTACTAATAGATTTAATAATAAAAAATAATAACTATTATTAATAACGCACAAATGAAAATTGATGTTAGAAATATTTTTATTCTAATAGATAAAAAAAAAATACTTGAAATAAATTACTTATCAAGTAAATTAGAGAGAACACATATTAATTCAAATAGGATGCAATCAATAAAATAAAATAATTAATTAAAAAGTTCTGTATAAACAAAAGTCTCTTGTACAGAAAAAATGAAAGTCTCTATCGGGATTATTTTAAGACTTGTTTGCAAACGCTTAATTTTGTCACAATCAGGAGTAATGAAGCATTACTTACCGGTAAGTTTTGGGAATTCAGTAGTAGATAACTATGCATAGTTTTTTGGGTAGAATGAGCTCGGCCTTTTGGTTATTATTTGATCTTGTGGTCCATTCTCCTAGTCAGTCACGAAACTTTTTCTGGTATACATCTTCAGGCATGATGTCTTCAGAAGCTCCGGTTCACTCCGACATGCTGAATTACTTCAGTGTAGAGCGATCTTGAATATATTATTGTTATCCAAGACCAACTAGAGAAACCAACGAACAAGATGTCCTTCAAACTGATCTCTGCCTTTTATACTCTCTAGAGGCCCAGTTTTCCGACTTCTGCGCATATCTTTTGTTTGTCAAAATATCCGTTGATAATCTTATATACTCTTTACAAAATTTATGTTACAAAGTCTCTATTTTTTTCAGCATAATTCTGCCATCTTTAATTAGTTGAAATATTTTTACTTTCTCTTATCTAGATTGGTAATTTGTGTCTTTTGTTCTCTCCAATTCTAACTTTTATTTCTAATTACATAAAAAAAACGAAAGAATAATTTAACTTTCATTGTACGTTTTTTTTTAAAAAAAAAAAATTAGTCAAAAAAAAATCTAAATTTACTTTTATTTTTTTAGCTTTTACCAAATGCCAATATATTTGCAACGTATATAAATAAACGTTACAATATATTAAGGCTAAAGAGGTCCCTATACTATCGAAGTTCAGGCGCATAGTCGTAAGGTGATAGCCTCAATATATATATATTAATTACATGTCAATGTTAAAATTAATTTTTTTTTCCATATGTCATAGCATCGGCCGGTAGGCGAACCCACAACAACCATCTGCAACCAACTGCTTGCTTTGCAAGGCGGCTGCGCTGACCTCTCGGCTAACAACGCTTGACAGGTTTACCATAAAAAAACAATATATATGAAAAGTATAAACAATCTTTCTAAATATTTACATTAATTAGTTTTCTTATTCTTTTTTTGCCTGCTCATAGCTAAAATTATATTAAATAAGATGTTAACTGTACAATACTTGGGAACATTCAAACATATCTGCACTATAATATAATATAGATTTCAATCTAGTATACAGTAAGCTATGTTTATAGTCTGTATTAATAATAAAAAAATCGCTTAGCTTTAAAAAAAATATGGACAATTATAAATATAATTTTTTATAGTTGACATTGTAAAGTATTGTTTTACGTCCATTTAGATATAGTTAATACTATTGCAAAGATTTTAGACAAAGTATCAATATTTTGTTTTCTTCCTGCTAAAAATAAAATGTAAGAGTATTAACACTTTTATTTGAAGAACATGGTGAATAAGATACGTATGTGGGCAATTGTTTATATTTGTAGATATTGCTAGAATTTTGCGATAATGAATTTAAATAAATAATAACAAAAATAATATGCGTGTATCATTATTCTATTTTTAAGGATTTACCTTCATTTTAAATAGATTTTGTTCATTTAGAAAGAAATAATAACATCGAATAAAAGAAAGAAGGGGAAGAAAAAATATATATTACTTTCGAATGCATTATTATTTATTTGTAAGATAACATAGTTGTTTTTTTTGAAAGTTTACATATGTTTTTTATTTTTTTATATATAATTATTATTTAGAACTATTTTTAAAAAATATAATGGAATTGTGTCTGGAAAATTATTTCGAAAGGCATCTTTAATATCAAAGCATATGGAAATTTTGGTAGAACACTAATTTGAACACTACCACATGCTTTAAGGTTGTGTTCTAAGGTAATCATAGTTTTTGTTTATGTTAATTGACTGGAAATATAGATGTGAAAAGAAAATTATAAATTTAATTGAAATTCTTAGAAATGGATTCTTCTTTTTCTTGCATTATTCTTACTTTAAGTGATATCTGGTGACAAACAAAAAAATGGAGGGGTGAAAAAAATCCCCTGGGCTGGAGGTCATATGGACCTCATAAATTATTTACTTTGCTAACAATACTCGGCCAAAATTGTTATCTAAACATTGTCATACTCCATAGGATCCAAAACGAACATTAATTACCAACAGCTTACTAATTGGCTTTTCAATGACGTGAATGATTCACAAGTGACATCAATTGTTATTTATTTGATTTAAAATACCTGTAGACAAACTTTTACCAACACAAAACATTTAAATGTGCATGTGTGTATTTGTTTGTGTTCATAACTGTGATATAAAATTGTTTTCCAGAAAGTAAGAATATAGTTAAGAAAAGCCATAGAGATAACAAATAAGCACATAAAATACAAGAACAGTTAATTAATTTAATCTTGTTGATTTTAGTAAAATTAGTAATAATTTATCATGCAGTGTAAATATAAATAAGCATATATTTGGTGTGGTAATAATTTTATTTGAAGTATTTCTTTTATATAAATTGTATAATAGATATGGCTGATTTACTGTAATAACAAGAAGAAGAACAATATCATCTAACAGTAAGCTGTTGTTAGGCTGACCTAGTAAAATTTTTGCGTACAAAGTACAATAGAGTGAAAAATAAGTTTGAATTTATATCGCTTTTCCATCACATTCTCAGCCCTATATAAACAAGTATTGATGAAGGGTGATGCTTCTTTTTCTCTTGTTTTTTCACTTGAAAGAACGAAACTTAATTTTGTCATTTTAATTCTTTATTATGCCATTTTAAAGTTATAATGGCTGGCTGAGAAAACATCATTGAATGTTAACCTTCAAAGGTGGAAAATTCTTGATCATCAACATCCTCATTGAAATGATTTGCCAATAATGATTGAAGTTGCTATTTAATATGTAAAGCTGATTAAAAATTTGAAAGAAAAAATTTTACAATTGAATTTTTTTTTATAAAATTATGGAATTATTTAAATTTATAATCAAGGACTTCAATCTTTTAAAGCTACAGAATGACTAACCTGCTATGATTAATTGGACTGGATTGTATTATATTTCTTCAAAATCATTATTCAAACTCACCTATATAAAATTGTTGATGTAATATAATAGATGTGTTTTCCAATTTTTGGAAAAGAAACCAGAAAACTGTGGAAAGTATAAAAATGATGTGACATACCTTGCTTCTGTAATTTAAATTAAAAAGAAAATGTAATCACCTAAGGAATTGCCAAATTAATTACACTCTTAGTATATTATTTAAGAAAACATAATAAACAACATTGTCAATATTTTAACAAAAACATCATGCCATGAATGGATTTATGAAACTAATAAAATTGTTTTTTACTTCATCTCTACTAGAAAACAATTTTTAAAATTGATAACAAAAATATTTTGATATCTGCTATAATGTGAATCTCCAAAATGAGATATGTGGGGAAAGAGTAAAAATGTGTACTTTGACATGGATTAAAACTATTCATAAACATTTATGTGTGATAACCATTATATGTATGATTCGTTGTTATTATATATTGTTATTGCTGCAAAGAATTTCAAATATTTTACAGCAAATATAAATATGAAGCAGAGATTTAAATATGTTTTGAAATTAATAACAGTCTGTGTGCCATCATGGTGACAATAATAATGTTTTTCAATGTTTCCTAGTGTGTGAAGTTTAAATATTAAAATTTTAAACATTAAACAATTAACTAATTTGGCAAATAAAACTGGTTGCAATAGTCCTTAAAGTCCTATTTAACAAGTGTGTCTAGACAATTTAACTTTTAGCTTAACATTACTTAAAGCTCAGAAAATAAAAGATTTAAATAAAATTGTACTTGTTAATTAGATACTGTAATTTACAAACATGAATACAATAAGTAGAAATTATTACTAGATTGTATGTGTGCTTCACCTATTTTTATAGCCTGGGAAAGGGGACCACTTTAAAATATTGATTTTTGACATTTAAATATACACCTCTTCCCTTTATTTGTTTGAATCAATATCTTACAGAAACTAAGGAAAATTGCTAACAAAAACTTTAATTAATATTTAGCTTTTAAAATAAATTAATTTTTTGTCTAGACAATAAAATTAATATTTCTTATTACAATAATTATTTATAAATTTAAACATTAGAATAAAATAAAATATTACATAAATGAAATTTACATTATTTAAATAAAGTTAATATTATCCATAATATTTAATACATTCATTTACCATTAATTTTAACCTACAAAAGTTTCCAGAATATAATTTTATATTGTCTTTTTAAAATTAGACATTAGCAAAACTTTAAAATAAATAAATGGTAAAATTAAATATTACATTTATTCATTCATTTAAGCATTCATTTATCTACTATTTTAAGTCCTGTCTTTAATTACTATCATTTGTTTTATTATAACTTTTTGTGAATGAATAAATGTAAAATACTTTATTAGAATATTTAATGCTAAAATTAAGATGAAATTAGAACATTATGAAAATAATTTGATTATTAGCAAACCTAAATTTAAGGTTTGAACTTGGTTTTTTAATTCTAAAATTAGTATTAGCTTTTTACAACATTTTAGTGGTTAAATTTTAACCATATTAACACTATTAACTTTCAAAATACATTACTAATTATTTTAAGCTATCAGCTATTAAATATTTAAATACTTGAGCATAATAAGAATTATTTAAGACTAAAAATATAAATCAAGCTGTCAAAATTTTTGTTATAAAATTTATAAATATACAGATATAGTATATTTTTATATGCAGAATCATAGTATTATATGGTATTAACAAAAACCTATTTACTATAAAATTAAATTATATAATAAAAAAATTTACACATTTTGGCATAAGACATGCCCTGGCATTTAGCTTCCTGGAAAAGCTAAAGGTCATAATTCACCTGAGTTTATAGGGGGAAAATATTTTAAACAACACCAGCTTTAATTATTACAGTACAAGAAATCTTTTTAAAATAGCACTTTGAAAAAACTTCAACATTGTATTCAACAAGTATTATTAATTTCAACTCATATTCAAGTTAATCATTTATTTGACACACTATATAAGAAGAATATGTATTTATTTGTCCTTATGGGAAAAAGTGTTAGGTGTACATTGTACTTAGTTTAATGCACTCATTTTTATTTACCTTTAACAATTATTTTATATATTGTTTGCATACCATTGGTAAAAGATTCATTTAAACCAGTTTCTTTAAATTTGACGCTGGGTCAGTTCTTTTGTGAACCATTTCTTGCATAAGAAGCTGAGCTATAATTATACAGTTGACTTTTCTATTATGCTGGTGTTACATAGAAAACAATTAAATTATTCAAAGGTTAATAGGATTCCTGATTTTTTTGGTTTACTGGAAATTCTTCATTTATTCATCTTGAGTGCCTCCAAAATCCTGACACATCTTCAGTAGTCTTTCTATCCACAACTATTAAACTTTTCTCAATGTGTTTTTGAAGATTGTACCAGAGAATTCAAACTATTTGTGCTCAGTCAGAGAAAAGATTTTAGGGTTATCAACTTGACTGCCAGCCCTCTAAACAATTGTGTATAAATGCCTTTGTACATGTTATATTTTTCCTGAGAGATGTGGTACTGTATATTGTCTCGATTGTCCTTTCCCCAGCCAGTGTCTTGACAAAATTAAAAACTTGTAATCCCTTTATGTTTGGGATTAATAAACAAGGACTGCTACCAGTCTTTAGCTGTGACATAGCAATAGCTGGTTACAATGGCTATTTACTCTGTTTCAGATAAATGGTATAAAGCAAATAATTCTTTGGATTTTCTGAGTACTCTGATAGGTTTTCCAAGTACTCCCAAAAATTTTAACTTTAACAAATTTAAGTACTATGAAATTGTCATTATAATTTTCACCACAATAGATACCCAGTATTTTGAAATTTTCACCTTCAGGTGAAATTTCATACTGGGAAATATTAGTTTTTGCGTAATATAACATTCTCTTTTTTAAAAAAAAACTGCTCTTTAAGACTAGTTTCTACCTTAGCTTCAGTTACTGGCCTATGATTATTCCTCACTATATAGAAATACTGTTCTTTTACATCTTTTAATTCTTTAAATTTTTCATTGATATTCTCAGATTTCCTTTTGCATCTATTTTATATCTTTATCTAGATAGACTGTGAAATTTTTAATCTCTTTTATTTTAAGTTTAGACTCCTGCATTGAGTCAATTATTTCCTGCTTCATTTAATTGCATACTTACACTAATTTGAGAATGAATATTTAGTTCCACTTCTAACAATTTTACCTGTGTACTTTCTTGGTGATTTTTAATATTTTTATTTAGATCAGCCTGCCATTTATCAGTCTGATAGAAATGATACTCTAATTTGAGTTTAAAATTTTTAACAACTTGATATGATTTGAGCTTCAATGGTTTTCATCTTAATACACATATTTACTATATGTTCAGCTAAATTTTCACTAGTTTTCTCTATCTTGAACTCTAAACTATTGAACTTAATGTCAGACTCACTCTGATTTTTAATCAATCGCTGATACTATCTGATTTTTATCTGAATCTTGTTTTGCTAATTTACAATTCAATTCCATTGCTTTGAATCTTTGATTAATAACAGCCATAGTTTTCTCTTTATCCTTTGTCAATCTATTCTCCAAAGTCCTCCTTAATATTAACTCAAAGCTATTCATGGAACTTTATTATTTAATATTGTAGAGTTTTATGAGACTGGTCTAATTTACTATTTAGATATTGTAACTTACCATTTAAATGGCAAATATTATTATCAATTTTGTTGTCTAGAAATTCTTTCATCTCTTTTGTATCTATTTTGGATTTCAAACTTACCTAGATCAATAAGAGGTTTTTGAATTTACTCTTGAAACTATTTCTTTATTTTGGATTTTGAATATATTGTCCAATTTATCAAATTTACTTTCAAAATATTTCAAAATCATTTGAAATATCTTCTCATAAGTAGGAATTGATACACTTTGGGTTCCTCCCAAATTAACATTCTGTATGTTGGGAGATAGCTCAACTTGAGTTTGTTCTCATGCAATATTTTAAATATCAGGGGACAATATTTTTTGAGTCCTATCCAAATCATTGATATTTCCTGAATCACTCATATTTTTAGAAAATTTTGTATCACTAATAATTTATCCAGGCACAAAAATCCAAATATCAACTATAAAAGCATTTAAATTCCCCACAACAGCAACTTTACAGATTATCTACTTTTAAAATATTCTAAATACTAAAATACATTTTTCCATAATGTAAATTTCACATCGTCTTCCTTTGAAATCTTTGTACAATATTTTAAAATTAACTATCATATAATTAAAATAAGTAAATCATTTTATTATGCTTAATAAAATAAATGAAAATAATTTAATAATAATAATTAACCATTAAGATTTTTACTAAACAAATTGTAAAATTATAATTGGATCACTACTGAATTGACCAAATGATCAATTTTCATTACAAAAATATAAAACACTGTATTATAATTATTTTGACTGTGGCATAAAAGTCTAATCACTCCAATATATGACAACAGTATAATAACCAAACACTTTATACATATGAACACTAACTAGTTTGGCAAATATAATAAAATGCCAATCATTTAGTATCATAGCATTTGCCCATACATCTAATTGGGACTTTTAACTAGTCAATATCACATTTAATGGGCCTATATCTAATCAAAAGCCCCATGTTGGGGTGCCAAAATTGTAACCTTAACGAATTGAACAAAGTACAAATGTGAAGAAGCAAACCTCCAAATTGTACTCCAGTAATTGTGGTTAATAACAAAAAATATAGCATAAGCCAAAGATAATAATGTTAACTAAGCTCAGTAAGTTTATAAAATATAAATGCTTTATGCTACAATAAGAGATGCATAAATAGCATTAAAATATAAAGCAATATTATTAATAACTCAAGAGGAGAACTGTGAACTCGCTCTAGTACAAATACAAGTCTCTTGGTATTGTAAGCATATGTCAATGAGGCTATATTAAAAATCCTATTACAAACATTTACTCCCACTACTATGTTCCTAGTCCATTTTTAAGTATCTTATTATCTTATTACTATAATCAGATGCAACATATTTAATCTTATAAAATTTGGAAGTGTTATCTTAAATCTTTGCCATCAAAGATTATCATCTTTGAAAATAGCTTTCTATAACAAAATAATATATAACTAAGATGATTTATCAAATAAGTTAGGGGATCTTAGAGTAATATGATTGATTTTAATTATAAATTCTCTAATTCTTAAGATCCATTCAACATGGAATAAAATCCCAGTAAATAAGTAAGACATACACTCACCTCTAAGTTAATGTCTTATAATAATTGTAATAATAATAATAACATGATCTCTGAATTGGAAATAAAATAAATAATAAACTCCTAGAATGACATTCAGCTATTACAGATGAATGAAGCATTTTATAGCCATTCTAAATACCATGGAATAAATCTATTTAAATATCTTTTAAATTTGAATTAATGCCTTTCATAATCTAAATTTATTATGGAATAATAAATATGGTTTAATGTTTATGGAGAATAATTTTAAAATAAATAAACACAGTGATATTTCAATAAGCAAACTCAATTGCCAGAAATGGTCTCAAACAACAATATGCAATTATAATTTTTATTAACAAAATTCATCTTTCATAGATGCAATTCTAATATTTAAATATAATTCAAGAAAGGGTCTATTATGTTAATTTCAATGTTGATTTACTCTCAAATCAAAAACATTTAAGATAATTTTTATACTCTTACAAATATTTAGATTTTTGGTTAGTGGGTGGATGACGCGGAAAAATGTCTATTAGAAATTTCTTAATAATAAAGACAAATATTTATTTAATAGAAAAACAAATAATAACAAGATATAAATATAACATATTCTTTAAGTCCCCAAATCCAAGTGCTTTCACAAATATTACTTTATTTCAAAAATATATCAGAAGGTTAAAATTATATATATATTGCTTATAACACTTCTTTCATATACACTTTAATATGCAACAAATTTTCTTAAAAACTTTTTTATTTTCCTTTAATTAAATCAGAGAAGAAGATTAGAGCTCTGGTGAAGACTGATGGACAGTCGAAACTGTAAGGAAAATAAAGAAGTTTTTAAGAAAATTTGTTGCATATTAAAGTGTATATGGAAGAAGTATTATAAGCAATATATATGATTATATGAAGATATGCAAAGAAAGTGAAAGAGAAGAATAAGAGAATATACTTCTAATAAGGTTAAAATTACAAAGGGATGTATGAAAATTAAATAAATTTGACCAGGTAAAAATTATCTAGTAGATCAAAATAAACTTTCTATTACTTTAAATTCTCAAAACTTCTCACATATTAAAGCATTCACAAAATGATAATGTTCCTTTATGAATAATGTCCCTTTTAAGACTATTTAACATTACTTCAAAATACAAAGTTATCAATCCATCAACAAAGAAGTTTATTTTGACTACATTAACACTATTAACTTTCAAAATACATTACTACTTATTTTAAACTATTAACTATTAAAGATTTAAATACTTTGGCATAATAAGGACTATTTAAGACTAAAAATATATTATAAGTCAAGAGGTCAAAATTATTTTACAGCTATAAAATTTACAAATATATTGATATAAAAATTTTTTATATGTAAAATCATAGTGTTATATGGCACTAACAAAAATATATTTACTATAAAATGAAACTATAAAAATTTTTTTTTAGATATTTTGGCAAAAGACATGCCCTGGCATTTAGTTTCCTGAAAAATCTAAAGATCGCAATATATATTTATTCAGGAAATGTTGCAAGAGATCAGATGAAAGTAAGAATTTAGGACTAAAGGTAAATGTTAAAAAGCTAAAGTAATGATCAATGAATTTTCTCAAAAATAAAAAATAGACTCGTAATGATTATCTAGAAGTTAACAACTACAAATACTTTGGTCAGATTATTATTACATATGGAAATATAATGGAGGAAATTAATCATAGAATTAAACATGGTTGGAGTGCTTTGGGTAGAAATAATTTAATATTAAATGAAAATATGCCTATGTGTTTGAAAATAAAGTGTTTTAATAACTGCGTTTTGTCAGTTCTTACTTATGGATCTGAGATTTGGACACTTAACAGAAGAGCAATGTTGAGACTTCTGATCACCCAAAATGTATGGATACATTTTAAGAGTAGCAAGAAGGGATTGAAAACAAAATACACGAGTGACAGACCAAAGAGATGTTACTGATATGGTTGAAATAATTAATTGACTGAAGTGGAATTAAGCTGGACATATTGCTAGAAGTCATAATGATCTACAATTGAAATCTTAAATTAAATTTCAAGATATTGTAAAACACCTAATAAGGACTCACATGTGAGATCGATGCAGGAAACAATAAAGTGTGTTGCACTGTTGTGAAGAAGAGAGCTAGAGATTGAAGAAGGATTGAATTTAAAGAGAACTTCATTCCACAGTGGATCAACAATGATTGAAGATGATTATGATGATGATATTTAAATTCAAACATTTCCAGGGCATGTGATTTCTTTTATTTCTGATTATTTTTACATTAATTTTATGATTAATTATTAAAAACCAAAAGTGTATGTAATTATACTTTTATTTTTATTTCTAAAAGTAAAGTTAACAAATTCTAGCATAACATTTACAAAGAAGACCATGGCCAGTACGACAGTCATGCTTTGTGAAATTGATCACTAATGCCTTTATAGACACTATCGTAGGATCTTTTGAAATACTTTTAAAATTATAAATAAAATTTTTAATTTTAAAGCATAATTTTATAGATTTATCAAGGCCTTACATTTATTCATTTACATTTTAAAAATAAAATTCAGTTAATGAAGATTTAAGCAGGCAAAACTCTCCATACAGTAGTGCCACCCTGTGCCAACCAGAGTAATCAATGGATGCCAGAAGGCTTGTGTATAAAATCCCTATATAGTGCCTACTCATTCAATATCCCCAGACTAGTTTCTAGCTTGTGGCTTTCATCAGTGAGGATCCTTGGATCTGGGGATATTGGGTGAGTAGCACTAGATAGGGATTTTATGCATAAGCCTTCTGGCATCCATTGATTACTCTGGCTTGCACTGAGTGGCACTAGTGTATGGAGAGTTTTGCCTGTTTTAATAACAGTTATGAACAAGCATAAGAAATAGTGATCACATGATGCTTAATGAAGATTTGCTGACTTCTGGAGTTGTTCACTTGAATGCTTCCCTGACAACTATCGAATGATGAAAAAGTTTTTTGTTCTCATAATGTACTCTGTTTATTTTTATTTTTTCAATATTTGCAAAGTTCAAATACAATTTTTTAGAATTTTTTCATTTGTAAACTTATATTTCTAACAAATCAAATCCAATTTATTGAATTCTAATATAGAATAACAGTTTAATCCTAAAATCAAATGTTGAATGAATACAAAAAGTTTCACCATAAAAGAACAATGCAAATGTTACTCTGTTGAAGGTAATGAAAAGCTTAATGAAAAATGTATTTCTGCATCCCTAGCAATTAAAACTGTTTCTAATAATTTCTTCATTTGGGGTGACTATCTAAATTGTAGATAGAAAATAGAAAATTATATGTATGAGGAATCTATCTGTTTATCAGGTATTTCTATCAATAACTGAAGACTAATTAAAGAAAAATATCAAATTAAATGCAAAGACCACAAATAAATTATAACAGAATCACTAAAAACCTGTTAGCAAAAAAAAATCTTTCTTAATTAAATATGTACTTAAAAGAAACTGGTATAAGAAAAAAATAAATGTTTTATTATTTGCCTATTTTTTTTTATAAACTATTTTCTTCATTTTAAATATTCTCTTTAATCTTCTTAATCAATAAAAATATTTAATCCAATCATATACATTGTAGTGGAAAAAGATGAGATTAGTAACTGAGTGAAAAACTAAGAATTGAAAATGTACATGGATAAATATAGATATGCCAAATATGTAATGAAAAAAATATAAAGAGGTGGGGTGATGGAAATAATATGGTAGTTATCAAGTGATGAGTCAAAAGTTATAAATAGGGAGTGCATAGTGATGGATTCCAGTAACATGGTTAACAGATATGAGAGATAATTATTATGTGATAGCCATACATGCAATGCAAAAATAGCAATGTTAAAGAAATGACACACATATAAATATATAACATATGGATGTAGCTTGAATTAAATAAAATAACTAAACTGAACGCCAATATTTATTTGGGTAGTCAATTCATAATAAATAAGTATCAGAATATGATATTATACAAGCAATGATTCTATTGAATATATACTTACTAGCAAATATTAAAATGTGTAACCAGCAAAATATTTCTTGTCAATCAACTATTATATAAGTGGATTTTAAAGTGACTCTGATAATGCCTTAAAGTCATCATGGTGCTAATAATGATTATAAATGGTGCCATCTATATAGTTCTCAAAGGTGATCATATTGTATCTGCACACAGAGACACAATCATTTATCATTTCTGGATGTATAGCTTTATATAAATATAGGGGATTTGAACTCAGACTTTCAAGCAACCTACAACTATCCACACTGTCTCATACTACTCATACACATGCCCACAAACATGTAGAAAAGATAAATAATCACTTAATATACGTATTTCATGCTGAACTAGCACTCATCAGTTGGTCCAGATTATTATCTCCCACATATATATATAATCAAAGCTCAGTTTATATTAAGATAAGCAAATCTTTATACTTTATATAAAGCAAAAAAACTCGAGAGATATATAAACAATATTTGGGTACAAGGTACACAGAATAAAATTATAAGAAGTTGTAGACAGACAATAAAAACTTAATTAAGCATATAAAAAAATTTATTGAATAAATAAAATATTAATAATAATTATAATTAAATTACTTTATAAAAAATTATTAGATTACATATAGGAAAAAACATTACTATTGTTCTAATTTAATAAATAAACGATCTAGTCAATTTTGATATTTCCAAATGTATATAAATAATTTATATGGAAACAAAAAAGTAAAATAACAATAAACATTACTCTTGTTATTAATTAATTTTCCAATAACCACTAGTGAACTTACAATAGATATGCAGACACATGTGTCTGCTGACACATGTGTCTGCTTGATAATATATCAAAACGAGGGGTGAATTGTTTAAATTGACTCTCTAATTAAAGTTAATATTTTAATAAAATCAAATTTATTTAATGATTCATATTTTATTCATTTGCATGATGGTAAATATATTATATATTCACTCTGTAATAATTTATCTATATGATTAATATATATATATATAGGATTATGTTTACTAATGAATATTTGAGTTAATTTGAATTAAGTTTTGTTTCTCTAAAAATTATTTTAAAATAGAATTAATTAAGCAACCCTGTAGATTTACAAATCTTTTTTAAATAATAATGTATACAATTTTTTATTCTCAGTAACTTCTGATGACAAATATATTTCACACTATAATTAAAAGTTTCTCTGTAAGCTAAAGATCTTTTCTAATAATTATATTCCCTTTTGTCAAGCGTTGTTAGCCGAGAGGTTATCGCACCCGCCTTGCAAGCAAGTAGTTGGTTGCAGACGGGTGTGGGTTCGTCCCGGCCGATGCGATGACATATGAAAAAAAAAAAAAAAATTATATTCCCTTTTTATGAAAATGAAAATATTTTTCCAGTAATTAATTTCTTTACACTGGATTTACTATTTACAATTTTAAGTTTGGGTGCTAGAACAGATGATAAACGAAATGATAGATAGAATTGATGATATTCAAGTGTTATTGCTTACTCATACTACTCTGAGAATATCACATTCAAATGTAGCAAGTATTATCTTTTCTTTCATGATTACCTCTAAAGAGATACTGGATGACCTTTGCAATGGATTTAACATTGTTATCAATGTGTACGTGAGAAAATTCAAAAGGAGTTCGATACAAAAAAGACATTGTTCAATAAATGCCCTTTGGAGGGAAATAGAATGACTGATTTTGGAAATCAAGATCCACGAATCGCAAACCAGCTGTGCTACTTCTGTGTTCAAACTTTTTACGAACCCCCGTATAATAAACCGATTCGATTATTATTAGTGTTTAATAATATAAAAAATTCGCAAACTTTAATTAATAAAAATAGAAAGATGTAGGGAAAAACAATGAATTGCAACTTTCTATTTAATAAAAAAAACTATTTAAATACATATATTTTAAAAAGTAGAAAGTCGTTTCGTCCTCGTTGTTGTTGTTATTTGATATCTAAACTAAGAAAAATAAGCGTAGGAACAAGTATAAGAATACCGAACTGTTGACAGTTATTACGGGTTATTTCTAGAGATTTGCGGAAGCTATTAATGTAGCAGAAAAGCATTATTGAAAAAAAAAGATTTATTCTAGTTGAATTAATTTTAAGTACCGCAGAGAAGACGCTGCTAATGCTGGATTAACGAGTCAATTATTACAACATTTTCATATTTCCTTTCTTTTCACCCCTTACAGTGTTGCTAAGAAAAATGTCTCATATTTATGCTTTTCAAATAAATAAAAATAAACTAATAATAATTTTTACTTATTAAAATTTTATTTCATATTAAAACGTGTTGACCTCTAAATGACTTTAATAAAAACTGAATTTATCAAACTATTACGGTTCTGTAAGAAATATATTAGGAAAGGGGAGAATTTTTAAAATAAATATTAACTCTACATATGTTATGTACATATATCAAATTTTCTCATCAAAATTAAGAAAAGTAAATAAAGCCTTACGACCAAGCAACCGTTATCATATCTTGGCCAACTTCTTAACACAATTTATATCATTCCAATTTTAAAGTAATATCATAAATGTCGGTCTGTCCTCGCAACAAAAATGTGATGAAGGTAAAAATAAAAATTATTAAAATAAATGTTTTGGATAAAAGATTTAAATACTACGCAAGAACTCGAGATGTATGTTTACATATAAAGAATATATGCTGTTATACATTCGTTATAATCAAGTATTAAGAAAGGATAATACTTAATATTCAAAACTTTTACGTTGCACTAAACACGATTTCGGCAGACCACTACAAGAATCATACTGCTGTTAATTTTATGGCGATGGTATAACAATTACAGTAATTAAAGAAAAGAGAATTGGATATCATTTAGAATATATATATTGTAAATATATGTTATTCACATAAAAAAAGAAGTTTAAAGGCTCATTAAAGTTTATGAGTATAGATTTAAAATAGGTATGCTAGAAAGTAATATGTTAAGATGGTGGCATCTGATAATAAAACAAGTAATCATACGGTTAATTACTCAGTTGAACAAATCAGTGATAGCTAACCAAACTAAGAGATGTTTTTTTTTACCTTTCTCAAGAATGATTCAAAATCTTTTAGCTCTTCAGATTGTCTCTATTATCATACTAACCTGCCTTCAGACAAAAACTTATCTTTAAATTAGATGAAATAAAATTTATTTTTATATGTGCATAAATGGATGTAAAGTTCAGTCTCTCACTGAATTAATTAGGCAACAGAGTTTTGTGAGGCCATGTATGGTTTAGAGCATTGGTAGAGGGCAGACTCTTAAGATCCATGTATTGCAGTATAATTCCTGACTTCTGTGGCTAGAATTTCATATGGATTTTCATATCAATTGCCGATAAGAAATCAATGGATTATTAGAATTGAGTTCAGACCCATATGACTATATAAACTATTGAGCTTAGATTGAAGATATTAACAATGTTTTCAATTTCATTCTCATAGTTTTGTAGTAAAGTAGAGTTAAAAGGTGATTGCTGGAGGGTTGCATTAGATCCTAAGATCTAGGTGCAGTGCTCTCAGATCCAAGGCTCCTCACTGATGATGGCCACAACCCAGAAACTAGTCTGGGGATATTGGAAGAGTAGGCACTAGATAGGGATTTTATGCACAAGCCTTCTGGCATCCATTGATTACTCTGTTTGGCACAGGGTGGCAATACTGTATGGGGAGTTTTGCCTTTATTTTACAAATACCAAATAACCATCACAATATATATATATATGACATGGAATGATTTATAAAATATGGATAAATATTCTTCATCCTCCACCCCCACACATTTAGTTTTTCATTTAAATTCACAAAATACTTCCCATAAAACTTCTATAAAAGGTTTTCAGATATGCTATCATTGTGTTTGTCATATATTATCAACTTAATCTTTTTTACCATTATTATGTAATCCAAACTACTGCTTTTTGCATTTTGATATTCTTCAGAATTTGATGATGTTCTATATTTATATTATCATTTCCTAAAGCTTTAATCCTTAAAAGCTCTGAAGTCCAATGGTATACTTTTTTATAATTGGAATAACTGAATGTGATTTGCTGTACTGAAACCACTTTTAAATTAGATTTTGGATGATTTATGTCTTAAGTTCTTTCTAGATGTGTTGTAGAGATATTAATAAAGATCTTTTACAGAAGGTTTGTAATATCTAAAATCATCTTTCATTTTTTTAGACATTAATATCATTATTGTTATTAGAATCATCAGTCTAATCTTTATTAGTTATATGGTATATTGTTTCATTAACTATTTTTCTATTTAGCACCTTTTCTAAAATATTAGTAATAATTCCACATTTCCTGAAACTTTTACATTATTCAAAGATTTGGGCATATCCCATCTCTTTAGGTAAAATGCATGTACATAATGAATCAAAAGTCGTTCACTTATAGAAGTTAATTTATTTTCTTATTACTGCTTACTATATAGTTCTTTGTAGAATTCTTCCACATTTTTCATTATCTAAATGCTTTTTTTAGTAACAATATCTTTTTTCTTTTTTTTTTTTATTGTTGAAACTAATTTTTTTTTTCCCAATACCAATATGTTGTGTTATTATTTTGAGATTTTTATTCTCTTTTATAACTTTTTTTGATAATTCAGTTTGTTATTATTATCATTAATTTTTTAGAACTATTTTATAAAATTCTATATATTTAATTTTTCTGAATGATCATTTAAAAATATTTTTATATTTCTTTTTCTTCATACATTGCCTTCTTTCAGTTAAAATTTTACTGGTATTTTTTTTTTTTTGCAATAATTGTAAGAATAATTGATTTTAGTTGTCTTCTTATTAAACTCATTCAAATTTAGTTATCACTAAAATCCACTAATTTGAAAACTCTAGTTTAAAGTCATTGAATGTTTCTTAAGATTATAACTTTCAGTTGCTAACATTGTCTTTCTTAATAGCTTTAATTTTACGTTAACATTTATATTATGTCTTACTAATCAAAAGATAAAATTCTATATAGAATCTTTATAATTTATTAAGAGTTAAAATACATATTTAATCCATTTTTTCTATATTTTCTTTTGAATGATTTCATGTTTATTTCAAATATGAATTTTTCCTTAAAAAGTAAAACTAATATATGATTTATTTATTTTTTTGCAAATTCCATAAATTTATTTTCTCTCTTATTTCTGTCTCTGAAAAGAAATTTATTTCACTACTTAAGCAAATTTTTTATTGTTCTTTCTTCTTCTCATTGTTTTTTAATTGTAATATTAAAATTTCCTTACATAATTTCAAGATGTTATTTGTTCTTATCAAAACTATTGCTTACATTTAAATAAAAATCCTCTTTTTCTTTATGCCAGTGATTATGTCTTTGGGCATAAATCTGTATTATCTGCATTTGCTATCTTTCATTAAATTGAATAATTGATCTTGTCAATCCATTTTATATATAATCAAACTTTCCAATGTTGTTCTATTTTTTAAATCAATTGGCTTTTAGTTTTACTTTTAACTTCACAAAGTTTGCTTATGTCCCATTTATAAAAATAAAGTTCATTTTCCAATTTATGTAATCTTCTTTTGTTTGAAATTGATTCATAGTAGATAAAAATAAGTAGTCATCACTCTGACATTCCTGGATTCTTAATTCTCTCTGCCTTCTGTCATAAATCTGTCTTATCTGTTGACATTACAGCTTATTGGAAGGAAGGGTGATTACTTACATTTGTCTGTCATTGTTTTAATTATAAGTGAGAGTAATAATCCACTCATTTCTTCAGTCTTCAAAAGTTCACAATTGATGATTCATTTTAAAATTATGAGGCAATTGAAAAAAAAAGGTGATGTTGGTACTTGATATTAAACTCTGAAATGAAAACTAAATAACTTCTATAACAGATATGTTCTGGTAAACAGGCCATCTATGTTTAATGATGTCTCATTACAAAAATTTTAATAAATCTAAAAAAAAGTATAGTTTCTTTGTATTAGACTCTGAAATAAAAGCTAGTAAAACACCTACAATGGCAGATATATGTTGGTAACCAGATCATCTATACTTATTTATCATTTGAATAATCACATATTAAGAATAGCCATAGTATAAAGTAAAAACTAACACTTTACTCTATTAGCATTTTTTTTACATCCTCAAAAAAAAAATCACAGTTAATATTGAATTTCATATACTGTAATACTAAATAATCCCAATGCTTTATTTACCACCCTCTATTATAGCTTACAGTTTTGATTACCACAGCAATCTACAGAACTTTTATATCTCCTAACTTCAAAGCAGTTGAAGTTATGAGCAGTTGAAGTTAGGAGATATAAAAGTTCTGAAGAAGATTGCTGGGGCAATCAAAACTGTAAACTGTAAAAGAGGGTGGTAAATAAAGCATTGTGTAACAATAGTAAAGTGCATGGATGAGTTAGTATTATATGATATACATTTGGCAATGCAATAAGAAAGATTAGTTAATATTAAATTTCTTTGTGACGCCATAAATTAATAGTAACGAATGTCAAATATTTCATTCGCTTATGTTAAACATTGCTTGTTGTATTTTGCATGCTATAAAAATCCACACATTTTTCTATATACAGTACATTATGTTTTACAACTTAAAGTTTCACATTTTAGAAACTAGAAGAAATTAAGAAATGGCTTGCAAAGAAGAAATATGGTTCTATGCTATGCCATTTATAAATAATTTGAATCTTAGCGTAATAGCAATGTAATGAAATTAAATATCGGTAAACTTATTTTGTCTTTGCTTTAAAAGTTGGAATATTTTTTATCAGTTTATATAATCAACAACTACAGCCATTATATACATTTGTTTTTTCTTTTGAATAATCATTTAAATATTTATTTTATTTTTGGTATTTCTAATTTTTGAATACTATTAAAAACTCCTAACATGAAATTGCTATTGGTGAGATTAAAATGTTTTTTTTAGTAAATTCTTTGGATGCTGACCATCCTTTTCTTTTACAAAAATGTTAAATCGTGTACTCTTGAAGAAAGAAAGAATCAAAATTCAAATTGTTATATAGGTGCGCATACTGAATTTCTACTATCTCTAAAAAAAAATTTTTTTTTAAACTTTATCAGTTTTTTGGGTGTGAATATAAATCTTTAATCATCAATTCATAATTTTTAAACACTAAACATCACATGATCACCATTTATTTAAGTTTTATTAAAGAACCAAAGACACCAAAATGTATAGAGACTGAACTGAGTTAAGACCTATACATGACTATATAAGCTAATGAGCTTGGATTGAAAACATTAAGGTGTTTTCAGTTTAAGACTCATAGTTTTGTAGCTAAATGGAGATAAAAGGTGGTTGCTGGAGGGTTGCATTAGATCCTAAGATCTAGGTGCAGTGCTCTCAGATCCAAGGCTCCTCACTGATGAAGGCTACAAGCCAGAAAGTAGTCTGGAGATATTGGATGAGTAAGCACTAGATAGGGATTTTATCCACAAGCTTTCTGGCATTCATTGATTACTCTGGCTTGCACTGAGTGGCATTACTGGGTGGAGAATTTTGCCTGTTTTAATTTTTAAACACTCCTAGCAAGTTCGTATTAAATGCAATGGATCAACTTCATGAATTTGAAGAAGAGAGGAGAAAAATATCATTTAAACATTGTGTTATATACTAACCTGTATGTTATTACTAACAATGAAATATACTTAAAATGTTTAAAATAATTTTGAATATTTCTAAAAATGTTTAACAGTTAAAAACTGGATTGTGGAAATAATCCAAAATATATTCACAAGTAAAACGTTGTCATCACAAGCCTTCAAACCAACAAATATTAAGTTAATTTTGTAAATTTTTGTGATTAATTTTTCTTAAACAGGCAAAAACTCACCATACAGTAGTGCCACCCTGTGCCGACCAGAGTAATCAATGGATGCCAGAAGGCTTGTGCATAATCCATTGATTACTCTGGTTGGCACAGGGTGGCACTACTGTATGGAGAGTTTTGCCTGTTTAATAACAGTTATGTGCTAGCACAAGAGATGGTGATCATGTGATGTTTAGTGATTTAATTAATTTTTCTGATGCTTAATGAGGTTGGAATTGTGACTATTTACCATTTCTATATTTGCAAAGTGTACTAAACGCATTCGTCAACATTTACTTGGTCTTGTTTTGTGTATATATTTATGTACAGTTGATTTGCTAAAAAGTTTGAATACACTGTACATACATAATTCTTGCCGCGATCATTGGCATATATGTATAAATAAATAAATGTATATGCTTAAATAAAAAATAAGGATGCATGCCGGGTTTCAACTTACGCTCTCATTAAAGAATTTTTTAGTGGGTTTAAGTTTCGACAATTCTGTATATTACTTTATTTATATATACAGTATACAAAAATACTATTTTTTTTACTCTGTTTAAAAAACAAGATAATTTAATTAACTATCAAATTAAACAAACATGTTCATTATTCAAAATTTTATTTTAATTTTTGTGAGAACATGATAATTGGATTTCTTTTCTTTTTTTCAACTCCGCACTCCAGGATATTTGACTAATTTTTTCTAAGAAGTTATTAATTCATTTATTAAAATGATCAAATCTTTTTTTAAAAAAAAATATTTATTTTTAACATGAATCACTCGTATATCAAAGTATTCAGTTTATATACAGTTAAAAGTTAGAATTTTTTTTAAAAAAAAGCTTTACTAAAATTCCACTGACTCGGGAGTGTAAGGTTTTCGGATCGATTCTAGTTTTTGCATTTCCGGCGTTCGAACTTCTTATGAATTCCCGAACAATGGGGTCATTTGATTACGTCTTCTTCTTTTTTTATCATAAATATTTTTTTAAAGTAAAAGATGCAAATATTTTATTTTTAGTTTCATTAACTGCATATTATATATACTAAATGAAATTCAAAACTAATGGCATTCTTTTCTGAATAGTATATCTTTGAAGTGAAAAAATAAAACACTAAGGTGGGCTTGAGCGTTCCATCATCAGATTTTCAATGAAATGGACAGTTGAAGAGTTGTGGGGTGGAATGGTTTGAAGCCTGTCCATTAAAGTATGAAGATTAGCTATCTTAATATAAGCTGAGCTTTGATTGCACATATGTGTGGAAATGATAATCTGGACCAACTGACGAGTGCTGTTTTTAGCACGAAGTGCATATTGGTGATTATTTATCTTTTCGACATGTGTGTGATCAGGTGTATCAACGGTATGAGGTAGCATGGATGGTTGAGGGTCGTGTAAAAGTATGAGTTCAAACCCCCTATATATTACATGTAGAAGTGCAGGTATGAAAAAGCCTATACTGTAGAAAAAATTCATATTTCAAAACAAATAGCAATAAGAATATTAATACTATGTATATAATGATACTAATAACAATAAAATCTTTCTAAACTTCTATTAAAGTAAAATAATTACATCTATTAAGAATATCCAGTTATTCTAGTTGAATTTGCCTACAATAGTATTATCTTCTCATGCCTTTGATCATTTCTCAGGACTGACCTACCGACCGGACATTCTTTAATTATACCAAAACAATTCTGAGTATACTCTCTTTGATTTCTAACATTTATTCTTTCCTTTCATTATATCTTTTTTTGTTTGTTTGTTTTTTAAAGAATGTCTATGATTATAATTCAACTTTGTGATCTCTGGGCTTGAACTTTATTTGAACTTATTTATTTAGCATATGGTATCATCACATCAAACTCAATACTAACAGTTTTTAGCCAATCAAGAGCTTCTTCTCAACACTAACAGTTTTTAGCCAATCAAAAACTATCTCTTCTCAATACTAGCAGTTTTTAACCAATCAAAAGCCACCTTTTCTCAATACTAGCAATTTTAGCCAATCAAGAGCTACCTCTTCCAGGTTGTAGAGCAAAAAGATCAACAGGAGCCTGATAAATTAGACACTGCTTGAAAATATGGACTATATTACAAAATATGAGCTGACAGTAAGTAATCATTTGATTATTTTTATTACTGTTGCCATCTAATTATACTGATGGATATTGGATTTTTTTATGTTTAATATATCCACTTTCATTTTATTATAACTAACATAAAGATGTACCACTACAATCAGAATTGATTTTTTCCATCATTATAGAACATTAAAGTGCAAAAAGTAATAGAGTTTGGCCAGAAAACAATGAGAAGTAGACTTAAGAAATATTAGTGTCTGCTAATTATACTGATGAATATTGGAATTGTTTTAAACAGTTTTCATTTTATTGCAACTAACAGAATGATGAGACAAACGTAAGAAGTAATCAAGACTTGCTTTTTCTAAGCCCTGTAGAACATTAAAGTGTCTAAGAGCGACAGATTTATCCAGAAAACAATTAATACAGACTTAAGTAAATAAATACTAATATTAAGACATGTAATGAATATATAATAAAAACATTTTTACACTTAACAACGAAACTGACAGAATATAAAATTAGTGAAAACTATAAACTTTAAGTTGAGCACATTAAGGTTTTGCTGTCAAAATTTAAAGCATAATGTTACAGAAACTATCATCTATTCTAAATAATTTTCTCATTATATAACTTTATTTTTTTACCAACTCTTGCTTATTGAGAAAACATTAGAAATTTACACACAACCACCCAAATAGTGTAAAAAACTAAAAGATATCTAGAAAATTATTTTGCCTTTATACCAATTATTCTACTTAGTATACACTGAATAACTAGTAGCTGCTGTATGATAGTGACTAATAAATCCCCTATCTAGTACTACCCTATACAATATCTTAGACTAGTTTTATCAATGAGATTTTTGGATCTTGGAATATCTATATATTTTGAATCTAATGAACTTTTTCTTCTTCTCAATTTGCTATAGAACTTCAGAACTACATTATCATAAGCTAAAGTTATGTGATGTGTTATTGAATCAGGAGTTTATCAAATTCCTAAAAGTTATCATATGCTACAGTTTTTATAACAAGGATCCTTCATACTTAAATCTAAGAGAATAAATCCAACTACTCAAGGCTTTAATAGATTTGTAAATGTAGATGATAACAAACAACCTTTAAGCAATCAACAATCTCAACCTGTAGTCAAGGCATCCTCCTTTGACAATAAAAGTGTGATATGTTAAAGGGGGTTGCCTTAACTACAGGTTGAGATTGTTGATTGCTTAGGGATTGATTGTTATTCTTGAATCAGATATGGTCATACATACTGGAAGAGATGTTAAATTAAAAAAATTCTGCATCAATATTATACCAGAATGTCTTTGCAAAGTCATAACTCACTGCAAGAAATTATAACTTGTAGAAGACTTAATTTTGAAATTCTAAAAAACCAGATGCTATTTTCATTATGTGAATGTGGAATGATATATATCAACAAAAATAACCATGTCATCAAAATAAGATTCAAAGAACACAAATAATAATTAGTATTAATATTAGAGTTTACAAATTTTTTCTAACACATAGTTGAACATTTAAATAATAATTAGAAAAGACAAAAAAAAACAAATGCATCTAAAAAATAACACTATGTATGGACTAATCCATGCATAAATAATTAAATTTCTATTGATTATTGCCTTTAACCAATTGTTTAGAAGATTACCTTAAATTTAGTATTGGTGTTCAAGCACTATATTGATATAAACAAGGCAAAACTCTCCATACAGTAGTGCCACCCTGTGCCAACCAGAGTAATCAATGGATGCCAGAAGGCTTGTGCATAAAATCCTCATCTCCCCAGACTAGTTTCTGGCTTGTGGCTTTCATCAGTGAGGAGCTTTGGATCTGAGAGCACTGCACCTAGATCTTAGGATCTAATGCAACTCTCCAGCAACCACCTTTTATCTCTACTGAACTATAAAACTGAGAATGAAATTGAAAACACAAAAATATTTTCAATCTAAGCTAGTCTGGAGATATTGGGTGAGTAAGCATTAGATAGGGATTTTATGCACAAGCCTTCTGGCATCCATTGATTAGTATGGTTGGCATAGGGTGGCACTACAAACAATTATGTGCTAGTATAAGAGATGGTGATCATGTGATGCTTAATGGTTTAACACTATATTCATACTTAATTAGGAGAGCAAACAACTAAAAAAATACCATTAGAAACACTGTTTTCACTAACCTGTGTTTTATTATTAGTAATATGAATTAAAAAAATCATAAAGTTTGAATTTTCTTAATGATGAAAGCAGTAGTTCAGTATATAGCTATAAAGCCACCATAAAATATGTATCATGCATTTACCCATGATTCATAAGGATGCCAATAAATTATTATAGACTACTGGAAAACAGAAAAAAAATGAAGGCTTTTATACTTATTATTAAGATCAGTATTTACTTCAATAGACATATTTTAGGAGCATTAATAACATTTCTTTTCATTCCATGATGGAAAATTGTATATTAAGATTAAACTTTAATGGATAATCAACATTGTCACAAACTTTATCAATTCATTGACTCAAATTCCTTGACCAAACTAATGAAACAATATATAAGTCACTTTTAATCCTGATATTTTTTATGTTTACTTGTACAACAGAAACCATGTCCATGGCACTTTTTAATTCTTTAAAATATTACTTAAAATAAATCTCCACATATACACTTTAATGCAAATTTTTTTATATAATTCCTTTAATTTCCTAACAATTTTGACTGTCCTGAAGTCTTCATCAGAGCACTTGCATAACCTTCCTCTTCCTTTAAAATTTGGATAATGAAGAATACCACACTTATAAGTTCTAAAATGTTAATTTAAAAGGAAGGTTATACAAGTGCTCTGATGAAGACTGCAGGACAGTTGAAACTATTAGAAAATTAAAGGAATTATATTTTAAAAAGTTGCATTAAAGTGCATATGTGGAGATTAATTATAAGTAATATCTATATGAGTATATGAAGGAGTACAAAAAAAGTAAAGGAGAAGATATAAAAATAATACTTCTAATTTTTTAAAATCACAATGAGTCTAAGGCTATCATTTATCTACTGAATGCAAATTATTTAACAGAATTTATAATCACTGTAATGAATGACAATGATTTTTTAGATCAAATAGTACACATTTATGGATCCAGTAATTTAGTTAACATATTCCCACTACCATATTTTGAAAATTCTTCAGGTACTTCATGAATACCATTCTTTATATTTTTATGATTACAAACATCTATTTTAATTTTGTAAGTTGGATATTTTTAGTGAAATCTAAATATGTAGATAAGATGGCTATATCATTGAAAAACATTATTAATGATAATTCAAAAGTAATCAAAATATTTTCTCTATCTGTTCAAAATATTGTTATCATATAAAAAAGTGCCATCCATGAGTTCATATGAATATATTGTTTTTCTGGTCCATATATTTCTTTCAGTGCATCAAAAAATATTTAAGTAATCACAATCCTGTGAAAACTTCTTTGCAGTTTTAAATCAGTAGTTATTTTTATACCTTCTTGATCACTTTTGGACTTCTATTTTTGATTCTGTATGATAGTTATAAAACTTAACATTCAATTTATTATCTTCCAAGAAGGAAATGCCATGTTTTCTGTCTGCCTAATAACTGAATCATCCTCAGGAGAACCAATCACAGTTCTTTCGTTTTGAGGATCTAATAATAAATATACTCATTTACAGCATATTTTTTTAAAAATATCATGCATCATGTTAATTTTGAATGTTTACATATGAAAATTCTTATAAATATGATTAGAATAAAGTATATTTCCTAATGCAAATATTATTTAAACAAAGGCTACAGTTTCTCCAATAATCTTAACTAATACAAGCATATGTAATATGATTTGTTTTTGAATCCTTATTCTTAACTATAATATACTTTTTTTTCTCATGTGTCATAGCATCAGCCGGGAAGCGAACCTGCTAACCCGGGACAACTGCTTGTAAAACAGCTATCGCTGACCTCTTGACCATCAATGCTTGACATAATATACTTTATTAGTATCAGTTTTGAGCACAAACACAACCAAGGGCCATTATAGTAATTTTCTACCTAAACAAAAAAAATATTCATGATGATTAGTCTTTATGATGTGAAAAAATATAGCAACATTAATTCTTATGAGCTATAAATCAATACCACTCTTTTCAAAAACATTAAGTTGTCATTCATTTCCCAAATGCATTACAAACGTCAGAGAGAAAAATAATTTTTTTAATAATGTTAATGTAATAAAAATATTTTTCAATGAATAAAAGATCTCTTTTTCTGAATCTAATTTTGAGTACAAAGTTTTATACCATTAATCTTTCACTGATGCATCTAAGAATAAAAGCTAACAAATTAACCTCACTACCAACTCTCATTAGTATATTCCTTGTCACTTAATAATATTTGCTTCTAAAAAACATTTGCACCCAATTTACCTGTTTAATTAAATGTCTTTCCTCTAGAAGACAGCTTTATTATTTTTCATCTTATCTATTCATTAAATACAATGCTATCCTTCATTCAAGAATATTAAATAAAGTTAGCAAATTCAAAGTCCTTCTATTTAGGATAAAAAAAAATTATTTCATTAATACTATTATCTCCTGCTTAACCACTGACCATTTATTGATTTTATAAATAATTGTACTACTTTGATGAATGATTTTTTAGGCATGGTAATCCTGAAAAATTGTGTGAGACAAGCTATTTTAGATTATTATTATTATTATTATATAGCTTTCATTTCTGTTGTAGAAAGGAGAGCTCCTAAATAGAACAGCCAAAATGTAGACTCTTGCTGTTAAAATGTGTGTCCACACCCAATGTTAATGAGACTCATTATTGATTGTACTGTCAGCCATTATACTAAAACTAATTCTGTCATTACTTACTGGGTACTGTTGGGTTACCAAACATTGGATTCAGAATTAGTATGCATGTAGTTAAATAGTAGCAATGTGATTGCACAAATATCAAAATTTTTATTATCATGTCAAATGGAGAAAAAGTGTAGAGGCTGAATATAACTGGATGACATACTATTTTAAACAAAGAAAATGGTGAGATAAAAAAAATACTGAGAAAATATAAAAAGTGTTTACATCAAAATGGTATTTATGCCCTGGTGAACTAATAGTTTAATCCACAAGGCAATAGAATGCACTTAATGTCAGGTAAGGCTTATTATTTATTCACAGTCATACATCAAAGACATTTCATTATTAATTATCTGCAAATTTCATCAATAGCCTGAGTACAGCACCCACTTTTGAAATGAGAATAATATTGAACTAATTGAAAGCATTCATAAACACATAGTAGAGATTTTGTTTTTGGCTTTAAAAAAATTTGTTGGGATTAAGATTAACTAATGTAAAAACATTGGCAAGTATGGTTTGGTACAATTATAAGAAGACAAATTCTAGAATTTCATATGATATCCAATTATTGGTTTTGTTATACAAAACGTTTTTAAAAGTAGTTTCCTTCTTGGTCTAGAATTTATTCACTCTATGGTAAATTTTGTAGTGGAGAGCTAAAATCAACAAATGCAAATAGACTCCTTAAATGTATGGCTGCTGCATGATGCATGCAATAAAGGAATGTGACCAGGAGATGATTATTAATTCTCTTGCATGACAATTTTAATTGTTTTTCCTGGTTGTAAGCATCCAAAATTGTAAGATTAAACTATTATTATTTATCGGAATATAAATATAAAAAATTTGAACTCAGACTTTTCTTTACTTCATTTATCAATTTTTTCTCCCATTTATCCAAGAAACTACTCTGATTACTTAAGACAATTCCCAAATTATTATACCTATTCCCCACATTTAACACTATATCCCCCAATAAAAATTCTTTCTCTTCTCTTTCCCCAACATTTATCATCATTATGTTTGATTTTTTTTCACTAAATTTAATCCCCATCTCTTTATCCACCCTTGCACATATCTTCAGCATAACATCCATATCTTTCCTACTTTCTGTGGACATGAAGATAACATCAGCAAATGAATGATCTGATAATGTATACATTCCCCTACCATATATTAAGGATATCTCTATCCCTCTTCCTAGTCTTTCTATGATTCTCTCCATTTCTCTCAAATGTAACAAAAACAAAATAGATGACATAAGGCATCCTTGTCTTAGTCCCATGCTATTTTTAACACAATCTTTTAATAAGATCCACTAAAGCTCCATTCTTTTCCAAATTTACTAAAACTTACCCATAATATACTTCTATTTACTCTGTTATATGCCTTCTCTATATCTATAAAGACCATATGTAACTGCCTACCTATATTCCTACTTATATCTACAATATGTGTCACTACAAATAAACTATTTCCTATACACCTATCAATTCTAAAACCTTGCATTTCTCACACTATATTATTTTCTGCCATCTATTTTGTCACCTTTCAGCCACCACATATGTAACAACTTTATATAACACTGACATTACTGCTATTAGTCTATAATTGTTTATCTTTCTATGGTCCTTACCCTTTTCTTTAAATAATAGCCTTACTTTTAATATTCCAGCTATCTGAAAATTCTGTCTTCTCTGCCATTTAACTAAAACATGATAATAGATTTAATTTTTCTGGTTTTTCCCAAATTCATCACTATCTCTGCTGCACATCTATCTAAACCTCTTGCCTTTTCACTTTTCAACTTCTTCCCTGCCTCATTCAATTCATTTTTTACAGAACAATATTTCCATTACTATGGACTTTTATGTTTATCACTCTATCTAACATCTTTTCTATATCCATTACATACTTATTTAAGATTGTCTCTAATTCTTCTCTAGATCTACTTTTTCCCCTCATCCTTTAGTAATACTATTTCTCTCTCCCTACAGTTCTTCTTTTAATGTAATTGCAAACCTTTTTCTCCCATCTCTCCCACTTCTATTAATATCCTCCAATAATTTACTATTTAATATCATTCTCTCGATATAATTATCTATTTTAGCCAACCTTTTTTTAACTTAGTTTTCCCATTTAATATCAACATCTTTTTCACTTTTTTGCTTTTAATAGCACATTTATATTCTCTGCATGCTTGTATCCCCTCTTTTACCCTTTTACTAATTCTCACGTTTCTATTAATTTTATTGTTCTGAATATTCTCATCTAAAATCCTATTTGCCATTTTTTTCTATTTTACCACACGGACTTACTTTTTCATGAATTCTTCTACTTTTATTTTATATTCTTCTTATTTTTATCATTTATTCTTCATCCACATCTTTCACTAGCCTTTCTATTTTTATTATTATTTTCCACCAGCTTACTAACCATTTCTTTTATAAAGAAATTTATGATCACTATTACATACTCTCTCCCTTCATTATCAAATACTTTAATTTTATGTACTTTATTCATTCCCTCTTTCTCTACTAATACAGAATATATAGTGTAAAATATATTATTTCAAGATCATGTGTCATGTCCCCCAAAAATATTTGATAAATTCCTAATGCTCAAATTCACTTTCTGACATAAAAATTTCAAAAGATGTCCATGCTGGTTATCCATCTCATCCGTTTCTTCAGTATGCTCATTCATATCCCTATAACTATTACTTTCTTCCCCTTTTTTGAAACTATGTATATCCTTGATTAGGCATTTATATATGCTACTGTCCCATTTCATTATAGTTTGAGTATCTCCAGTGGCCATATACACTATAGCCATAATCCATTCTTAACTTCCTAACCTTATCTCAAACCACAAATCTTCTTGATACTTTACAGTATTTAAATATTTCTTTGACATAACTCCTATACCACCATCCCTTTTTTTCTTTTTCAATCCATATCACATTTTCTAGTATAAGTTCTTTTTCTCTTATTTCAAGCCCTTCGTTTTTAACTGCTTTAATTCCAACCACTATTCTGGTCTCCTACCACCTTGCATATTCAAATATCCAATTTTAATAATTTCTTTCTTTCTTATTACCTTTTTATAAATTCTTTTGATTCTTTTTTCTCTATTACATATATAACTACTTCATTTATCATTAGTTTTACAGACCCAGTCCCTCTTCATAATTACATTTATATCTGAATCATCTACCCTTCTTTACTTTTTACATCCCATCCATTTTTAACCTTCTTTTTGATAGTACTGTAATTTAAAACCCTATCTATCTTTTATCAATTTCTTGAACTATAATATTTTTCATAAATCAAATCCCCTAATACTTCACTTCCTTATTTTGCTAATTACTATTGATATTTACTATACAACTTTCTCTTATTAATAAAAAGTCCCACACATCCACAAACTTAACATTATTTTTCTCACATAATTTTTTCAATCTCTCATTTCTAGAACTTGCTCTATCTAACATATATCTATTGTTGAATCTTGGTAGTAATGAAACTACTACTCTTCCTTTAACCTTATTCAAACTACTATTCAATTGTTTGTACCCATCCACTACTCTCTCCAATGGCTCTGACAAATTATTTATTCCTACCATAACATAAAACACCTCTACTCCCCTATTTCTTTACCTTATCTATAACATTCCTAATTCTAGCTCCAGGCAAATATACTCTTCATACCTAATTCTATTTTATCTTGCAATTACATCCCCACATCGTCTAATTAGTGAGCCCCCTATCAAGATGGTCTCATAGTTTACTTTTTCTACTTCATCCATAACATTTTCTTTCATCTTTCAGACTTCCTTTTCTACTTCTTCCTTATTGTATTTATTCATTAATTTCTTGATCTGCTCACAATTCATATCTAATTTTAATTTTACTTCTACATCCTTTACTGCTTCCTCTATCTTACTTATTTTTTGCCTAACTATCTCCATTATATTACTTTAATTTGTCACCCATATTTCTTGCTACTCCATTAAATATATATATTCCATTCTATCATCATTATCTACATTTTTCTCCACTTCTCCTGATTTTCTCTTTAAATTACCTACACTTAAAAACCATTTTTCATCTCCTTTATCACATTTATACATGATCTACACAACCATACATCTTTTATATCCTTCCTAGTCTTATTTAAGCATTTCAAATGAAAAACCTTATCACATACTGCACACTCTACCAATGCATGTCTAATTTCCTTCTGACCATCATAGATACATTATGGAGAACAAATGCAATCCATATTCCCTTATTTTTCAATTCCCCTATTCTATATTTAAATTTAGGATTTTTCTACCACTCTTCAAACCTCTTTATACAAAAAAAAATTATACAAAAAAAAATAAAACTTTTTTTTAAATGGCGATTGCAAAACACATGCTACCCTAAACTTATATCTCAAACGTAACTCTCTCAAATAAATCACCCTCTTACTTGAATTGAAAAATTTTTTAATAGAAATTCTCCTAAAATCCAACTAATCTTATGTATGACTTTGTTTTAAAGCCTCCTTTCAGTTAACACACACAGAAAAATATATTTTTTCTTTTATATTTAAAATGTTGGCATATCGAATCACTTTCCAAACATTAGCAATATTTTTCTCTTAAATCTATCTATCTGCACCCCAACATCCTTTTCTCATCCACTCTCTAAACAAATATTCTCCATTTTCAGAATTTTTTATCTAGATGTTATTAAGAATATATAAAACCTTAACTTATATTGCAGAGCAAATCAGTCACATCAGCACAGCAAAGCAGTTCAAGTGGCTCCATCTCTTGATAAAAATGTAATTAAAATTTCAAAGCATTTTAAATGAAAATATAAATTAAAATTAAATGAGTGTTAACAAACTCTATTAAAGTATGATTTATTGCAAAAATGTAAATTCAATAATTTTTCTTTATCAGTAGGATACTCACTTAAAAGATTAAAGAAAGGGAAAAAATTATTTGAATGTCAAAAGCTAAAGTTAAATCAAAAGCATTATACAGAATTAATATTTTTGTATTACAGAATATTTAATATTACATTTTTCCCCTCAAAATTAAACAGTATTCATCCTGACAAAAAAATTTTATATATTTTTTTCCTTTTGGCCTTCTTGAAATGAATGAATCTATGTGAGAAGAAAGCCATTTTATAAATTCTATTATTTAAATGTATAAATTGTGAAATTATTTTAATGCTATTTATATGTTATTTGCTACTTTTGTGATTCCGATTCAAAATCTCTACAAATAAAGTTACACAAAGCTTCCCTACTTTTATATAGATTCAATTAGAGTATAAAGGAAAGTATATGTTAATAACTTATCCTGTGTTTCTTTCAACTTTATGAACATTTGTTAAGTAAATAAATGTTTTATTTAAACTTTTCAAATTTTTCATTAAGTATAATTTCATATAAATACTCTTCTATGTTATTAAACATTTCTGGGATCCAATTCAGGATTTTTTCCAGTGAAGAACTTCTTGTGACCAAGAATTTTCATAAAAATAGATTATATTTCTGTTTAATAAATCTTTTGGGTTATATATCTTTTATAGTCCATTGTCTTTTGCAATTCCATATTTTATTTTATTTTAAAGTATTTTTTTATTGTTTTTCTTTCTAATGGATTGATTATCTAGAAATTTTTTTCATAAATATCATTTGGTTTATTTAAAAGAAATAATTCTTATTTGAATTAATTTTGACTAATGAATTTAAACAAATAAAATTCAGCCTGAAGGAAACTGTTGGCCAGTCTATATTTATAAAATAACAATTTTCAGACGACCCATCACTCTCCACTCTATCTAATAATACTGATACATTCAAGCACATATTTGCTGAAAAGATAAATAATTATGTCCTGTACATGTGGGGTTCAGATTGACCTTAGGTCAATATGGGTGTGACAAGAATCTCGGCCTCAGGGTGGCCTTCAAGCATTCCACCATCAGATTTTCAATTGGATGGACGGTTGTAGAGTTGGAGTGTGTAATAGATTGGAGCCTGTCCATTAAAGTATGAAGATTGTCTATCTTAATATATATCTGAGCAGTTATAGTATATATGTGTGGGAGATGATAATCTGGACCAACTGATGATTGCTGGTTTAGCATGAAATACACATATTGGTGATTATTTATCTTTTCAGCATATATGTGCTTGAGTGTATCAGTGTTATTAGATAGAGTGGAGAGTGATGGGTCATCTGAAAGTCTGTGCTCATATAACCTATATTACATATATAGACACAGGTATATAATAAGCTCGTGTTTCAGTTAAAATAACAATTATAAATGGGTACCCTGGAAAAAATAAATAAAAACGTAATTTTATTTTTTGGGTTTTTAATGGGAAGCTAAGAAAGTAAAAGTAAATGGAGATTATTTAAGTCATCTAGATTTTGTACAGTGACAATATTCGCTTAGAAGTTGAACACGCATCTTTAGATTCTTGTATATCGAATAGCTCAGTTGGTAGAGCGTTTGCCTTAAATTCGATATCTAGATTTTGTAATTGACATGATTTTTTTGTGAATAATGCTTCAGAATATCAGATAAGATGGCAATAAATAGCAGATGTGCATTAAAAAGTAGGACTAAAAAAAAATGTTAGAAAAAGACTAAAGTAATATTCAATGTATTTTTTTAACAAGAAGATAATAAAGATTGATAATGATGAGTTAGTAGAAGTTAACAACTACAAATACATTGGTCAGATTATTACTACAGATGAAAACATAATGGATGAAATAAATTGTAGAATTAAACTTGTTTTGAGTGCTTTTGGTAGAAATAATTTAATATTAAAAGGAAATATGCCTATATAAACAAAGAGCTTTGCTAGTTGCTCAACAAGTTTTGTGATAAATGCTTAGCAAGAAAGAGCATTTAAAATATCTCTATCAGAAACCACACCCAAACCTTAGACCAATTGTTTGATGCTTTGGCACTTCTCAGTGAGATGCTAGGAAACTTTCAGACACTAGATCTAAAAATACCACCCCAAAGCCAATATTTATCTAAGTTAACTATTGAATAGAAAATCTGAAAATTTTCAGATACTTAAATGTCTTCAAACCCAGCTATGTAACTCAAATAGCTATATGGGGTGAGAGATTTTCAGCCAAACCATATATTAATAGTCTTAGAAATATAACATCACTTAAGACTTAAAGCAAAGACTATTAATAGTCAATAAAAAATAGAGTCACATATCACATGACCCCTTTTTTTTAAGTTTTTAAAATATAAACAATGAGCATTGTCAATTGCTCAACAAGCTTTGTAATAAATGCTTAGCAAAAGAAAGCATTTAAAATATTTCTATCAGAAACCACATACAAACTCCAGACCAATGATTTCATGCTTTGGCACTCCTCAGTGAGGTGCTAGGGAAGCTTCAGACACTAGATCTAAAAATACCAACCCAAAGCCAACATTTATCTAAGACTTAACCATTGAGTAGAAAATCTGAAATTTTCAGATATTTAATATGTCTTCAAACCCAGCTATGTAACTCAAATAGCTATATGGAGCTGAGAGATCTTCAGCCAAACCATATATTAGTAGTCTTAGCAATATAACATCACTTAAGACTTAAAGTAAACTCTATAAATAGTCAATAAAAAATAAAAAAATTGAGTCACATATCACATGACCCCATTTCTTTTTTAAGCTTTTAAAGTATAAACAAAGAGCTTTGCTAGTTGCTCAACAAGTTTTGTGGTAAATGCTTAGCAAAAGAAAGCAATTAAAATATCTCTATCATAAACCACACCCAAACTCCAGACCAATGGTTTCATGCTTTGGAACTCCTCAGTGAACAACTAGAAAAGCTCCTGTATTTATATTTTACAAGCTTAAAAAAGAAATGGGGTCATGTGATATGTGGCTCTATTTTTTATTGACTAAAGATACATATGTGTTAGAAAAGGAAGATTTTTAATAAATATGTTTTACCAGTTCTTATTTTTGGGTCTGAGACTTGGGTATTAAACAGAGAAACAAGAAAGAGAATTCAGATCACTCAATGAAATATGGAGAGATGTATATTAGGAGTAACAAGAAGCATTCAAAAATGAAATACACTGATTAGAGAACAAACATATTGAAGCAATGGATCTGGAAGTCTGATCCATGCTTCACAGCCTTATATAAACTTTCCAATATTGTAACCTGGATTAAGTTTATATCGAAATATCAAGAGGATTTTGCATAAAAATATAAAATTAATGGGTTTTATTTTTTATATTCAACGCATATTAAATTTAGTTAATTGCTTTAAAATATGACTTTTAAAGTAAAATTCTGTTTAAGCTCATTATTAAAATTTTACGTTCCAAAATTTAGGAATCAAACATATATATACGAAAGCGTATATGTATGATGAGTAAATGCAAAATTCTGTTGAAATAAAATGTTATTTGTTAAAAGAAATAATAAGATATTTTTCTTTTAAAATTTTGTTCAAATATGGTGTATGATTTTATTTTGAGATAAGCCTGCTTGCATTTCTAAAGGAATGTACATTTCAATTAGATATTCCTTTCAAGGCAATTAAAGATGGCCTTTTTAAATTTAAGTCAAATTCGAAATTAAATGCAGAATTTGATAACAATAAATTTAAAGTTTATTTTTAGCTAAAAGTTGCTTCGAAACAAAGAAGCATGGGGGGCTTATCAAGATCTAAAATCATAGCAAAACAATAGAAGGGTAGCTCATGAAAGGGTATAAAAAGGAGAGGAGAACAAAAGACTAGAGATTGTTATTGGTTATTATTATGATTATGCTCTCTTTGGTCTCTTATGCTTATTCATGCAGATCCTGTGCTTTGCTTTGATAAGAAATCTTACTTATAAAAGCAGTTAAATATTGTTCCTGAATTAGGCAGATTTTGCTGTGCAACTGATTCGTATTTTGTTCCCGGCAGTTATTCTGATTTTGTGCATGAAGATTCGGCAGTCGATGCTTTAAATTGATCTTGTTTTGTGGAAAAATCCTATTCAAAGTTACAACATGCTAAAAGTTATAGCAATTTGATGGACATGACCATGATTGCTGGCTAGGCACAACAGCTTTGCCTGCTGCCAGGGTCCTATGTCCATCAAAATGCCTAATGTGTCCAACCATCTATAAACGTGAACTGTCAGCCATGTGTATGCCTTTAGTCTTAAAATGCTGCCTACTTCAAATTCCTTTGTCTGGACAAATATCTCTCTATGGATGTATCAAGCCACAACATCAAGGGAACTGGACCAAGGAAACCAGGATGGTAACCGTATGTCTCCTCATGAACTATTTATTACTTTACTTTTTGATAAATACCTTTCTTAACGGTTTCATTAAATGATATATATATATAATGTAACTGTTTTCTATTATACTAATATTAGATGTATATTTAATTTTCATGTGATCATCTATTTATACTTAACCTCTTTTTTCCTTCGCTATTCCTCATTGTTAAAATGTTATAAATGTGTCTTATTCCATTGCAGTGTAAGTTAAAAGTTAATTTTCATTTTAAAAAATCTTTCCAATTCAAATTGTGTCTGTAAATTAAATACTAGTAAGTTTCCTTTGTTTGCCAACTTGATCTCCTCGATAATGCCTCTTTTGTCCACCTTTAGCTCCATACTTATATCTTAGTTAGTTATAGACTTCTGAAATATTTTAAAATTGTTTTTAAGCACAAAGCAACTAGAAAATGCTTTGTGAAAGATTTATTTTAATTGTGCTTTATCGAGGGGATTCGAGTTAATAATTTTATTAAAGTTGGGCAGATATAGACTTAAACCGCAAAATATTATGTCATTACTATCAATTGTCTAATATTTATCATTAAGCAATCGGGGAATAGCGGAGGTAGTTAAAACATTCCTAATATTTTAAAATATCATTCATTAAATATATTATTTAAACTAAAAGGCTTAAGTTTTCTAATTTTATTTTAATTTCTAATTAGCTTAACCTTTGTTTTACTTTTCCAATGATCCAGGCACGCACAAACACGTATTTCATATTACATTTTATGCACATTTAACTTAGTTAGATCCATAAGTATTCTTGTCCATTGTCTCTCCCTGTTGCTAATCTTTGGGCTGGGTGAGAAAATAATTTATGTGTATCTCAGATATGTTATTGGTTCGTAGTTAGACTCGAGAATAGACGAATAGGGCAGAGGCCATAGTATTCTTGATTTTATATCTCACATATGGGTGGCCTTGAGGTACTTTTGCCTAGTATTCAAACTGGGTTAAACCAACATACTTCATCTGACCGGTACAATATAATACTAATGTCATTGAAAGAAGTAAGAATCTGGGCTGAATATATTGCTTAAAATGATAATAAATGGGCAGTTGAAGTCTTAAACTGTATTCCAAAAAATTCTCAACAATCTAGAAAGAGACCATATATGAGATGGATTAATAAAGTAAGGAATTTTGCTAGTGTAATATAGAGGAGATGCTAGAAATCAGAGAAACTGAATTAAGCTGGGGGAGATTTCCATTTTACAATAAATCAGTAATAGTTGAAAATGATAATGATGATGATGATGTGTCTATATTCTTAAATTTCTAACTTCTGGTCTAATTACATGTTTATAAACAGTACTTAGTACCAATGTACATAAGATAGAATAAGAAAAGATGATAAGGTTTTAAACAAAGGAAGATATATGGTTTACATTATATACTCTGTATCTTTATCCCATACTAGTGATGGATGATACATTTAATCAATACTAGCATGCTGATAGTTGTCTTAATGTGTGTATACCATATACACCCTTATTCTATTCTTAATACTATCAATAGTTGCTATCAAACCAAGGTAGATTCCTGATGATAATATGTATGGCATTCTGCCTATTTATACCATTAAGAAACACATATATAGAAGTTTGTGATGGTTAACTTCTATGCAATTTGAAATGTTTGTTTTTGGTATGACTGTAAATAATTGTAGTTAATATGATTTTACTACCGAATATAGATATTAGCAGTATGCTATTTTTAAAAAAAAAAATACATAAAGAATTTATTAAAGGTAAAAAGTGGTAGACCTTTCTTGTGAACCTATGTTAATACAGTAATGTGATGTGATGTACTGTAGCTTCTTCTTAAACGAAGTCAAGAATATCTCAGCAATTATACCCAGAGAAACCTGTTAGCTACTTTATTTTGCATTGCCCAGTCTAAGTTTTCCCATATTCTGCTCCATCCCATTTCCACAACATAATATTTGTCAAACTCTATGGCCTTTATTTGTCTGAAGGTTTGTAATGATGGTATATTATAAGATGTGATATATTGGACTATTTCCATCATTTATGAGTGAATATTGAATGTATAGAAAATTTTAAACTTTATTTAAACTTTTCAAAGACAAACAACTTGTTAGTAATAACCTGTATTGTCTATTTGTGTGTTATTACTAACAAGTTGCTTGTATTTGAAAAGTTTGAATAAAGTTTAAAATTTTCTATACATTCAATATTCACTCATAAATGATGGAAATAGTCCAACATATCACATCTATGGCCTTTATGTCTAAATCCCCCTTATCTTTTCCCAAACCCAGCATAAAAACCAATAATCCACTTTCTATATAATCACTTTTTTCATATTTATTCTTCCATAACTTCATTATACAGTAGTGCCACCTATGGCAAGCCTTAATAATCAATAAATGCAACAAGTTTGCACATAAATCCTTATCTAGTGCCTATTCATCCAATGATCATGTGATGAACCTTTGTTAATTAAAGAAGATAAAACTCTCTATATAATGTCCTATGATTAATTTTATAAAAGGATTTTTTCTGCTTTAATAGTGTTTGCTTGCACAATAAAAAATCTCTTAATTAGAAATTAAAATGTTAAGTATTTAGTATTGTATATATATTAAGAAGATAAATCTTATATTAATATGAGAAATTGCGTTATTTTTAATAAATTGATTGCATTCTACGATCTTTATGTACTTTTTACTATAATGACTTCGTATGAACTGTAGTTGGCCTTGGTTCCTGTTTACTATATCTGACATTTTGAAAAATAAATGAAGTTGTTTCTAGTTTCCAATTATAATTTGTGGTTGATGGAAATTTACTTGAATGGAATTCCCACGAGTTGCACTGACTACAGAAACATTATCGCGTCATAAAAATAAATGAACATTTAAGTGAAAAGTATTGATTTCAATATTTTGTACAGGTACTTAGAGATTTTCTTTAGGATCTTTTTTAAAAAATAATTTGTCATTAATATAATAGCGATGTTTTTTAAAACTCTATAACCTTAGTACAATAATTTGTTTTCTATATTTCTATTTTAAAATTAAAATATATATACTGTATAATCTCAGCATAAACGTAAAAACATGAAATTTTTAATTGATATTAATGTCAATTAACAATCTATACTATAGTTTTAAACGAAAGGCCAACATTATATCTTAGAAAGTATGTAAATAAATTAAATAACAATTGAATTTACTGGAAAACATTTTCGGTCCGCAATGTGATATCTTATTAATACATGTAATTTTTTAACTAAACCTCAACTAAAATCATTAAAACATCTAATTAAACATTTTTTTTTAAATGTCATAGCATCAGCCGGGACGCGAACCCGCAACCCGGGCAACTGCCTGCTAGTGCAAGGCAGTCGCGCTGACCTCTCGACCACCAATGCAAGATTAAACATTTATTATTAAAGAATAATTTGACCTGTTTACAAAAATCAGTTAAAATGAAAAAAAAAATTATAAAAAAAAAAAAATTCACAACTTTTAATTATATTTTAAATAATAAAATTTATTTTATTAGATATATATATATATTATTAATGGGGATTTGAACTTAGACTTTCAAGCTCCATTTGGTCATCCACTTTATATTATACAACCAATACACATGACCACATACATGCGAAAATATAAGTGATTTCCAATATACATATTTCGTACTTAATAAGCCCTCATCAGTTGGTCCGGATCACCATTTTCCACACATACATCTTCAAACATTAATAGACAGGTTTTAATCTTCTCTACTCTCCAACTCTTCAACCATCCATATAAATGAAAAATCTGATCATGGCATTTTCAAAATCCTTATTTACCAAATTTTGTTGCATCTTACCTATGATGTTGTAGATGGCTGAAGAGTTGGAGAGTCTAAAAGATTGAAGCCTGTCCATTAATGTTTGAAGATTTGCTATCTTAATATAAACCTATCACTGATTATTTATATATATATATGGGAGATGATAATCCAAACCTACTGACGAGTGCTAGTTCAGCATGAAATACGTACATTGGAGATCATTTGTCTTTTTCATACGTATGTGGTCATGTGTCTTGGTTGTATAAGATAGAGGGGATTACTAAAGGAAGCTGGAAAGTCTGAGTTTAAACCCTCTCTAATTACATTTAGCTTAAAGTATATTTGCTATACATGTATTTAAATATTAAATATATATTAAAAAAGACTAACATTCAAAATGTAGACTCAATCTACAGATTTTGATATAAAGGCAGAAGGATGCTATTTAAGAACAACTTTATTATGATCTAGGATCGTATAAATACTTTCTAATTTTCTCTATATATTTTTGGTAGTATAAATCATCAAGTTATGCAATTCGTAAAATTATTTCCTTATTCTATCTTTTAATTTACCTGCAACTACTGTTTTTTTTAATACCATTTATCATAATGTTTTTCTACTTGACTTTGAAAGCTCTTGCTATATATTTATCATGATATTTTTATCTTCAAACATTTGCTCAATCTAATTTTTATTTCTTTCACAATTTCTCAATAAATAATCTTTTTACATTTTTTTCAATACAACTTCAAGCCAAATTTCTATACTCCATTTCTGTAACTTTCATTCTTCTCCCATTTTTTAATTTTCTAAATCTCTGCTGCACAAAAAACTAAAATCATTTTATAAATCTTTTTAACTCTAACATTTATGAACTGCAAGTAGCACTTATTATTAATTTTATAGGGCTACAAAGACATTCTAATTATCGATCAAATGTATCTGTGGCTTTTTTCATTATAGTTTAGCATGAAATGTGAGAATGGTGTGAAAATTCTACTACAGAAATATTATTCATTATTGGATAATCTCTAGTCTAATGAATGAGTAATAAAAATTATTAATATATTTGTGATCATTTGTTTTAATTTATCTAGTTTTGCTTTAATCTACATGTGAGTACTTAAGTCTATAAAGTTATTTTTTTGCAAAACATTACATAAGATCAAAAAATAATTGATTAACTTTTTATATTTTTTGAATTCAGAACTAATTCATAATCTTAACCTAATGAATCCAATAATATTTAAATGTAAACATATTCCTTCTATTACTTAAACAATATCTTCGCTTTTATTTTTTTATAATCAATTCTCATATCTTTGGCTTCAGAATATGTCCCAATGAAAAAGTGATCGGTTCTCTCACTAAGCTGCTTGCACCGCTATCTGTGAATCAGCGCGAGTATTATAAAATTGCATAGTTTAGCTATACATCATAAAATAAAATTTTAAGATGCAAGCATACCTGGGCCATGAATAATAATATAGAATGTGACATGTTTGTTACCTTAACCTAAATGGGACTTCACATTAAAATTAAATTTTGTTTTAACTGAAAAAAAAAACTGCTGCTTAAATCTTTAAAATGATTCAAGTTGTGTACATCAGTGAAGCCATTAGTTGAAAGGATATTTTCCAGTAATTTATAAGATTCCGTGATGGTAGAGTGAGGATTGAAGATAATCTATATTTCATGTTGTAACTCATAATCTAGACATGTTAGTGTCTTAAATCTTTTGTAGTGAATAGATAAACCAAGTCATTACAAACATATGTGGTGATTCATAGGTAGTAGTGCAGGCAGTTAGTTTGAAGAGAAATTCAGTCATCCTTCACAAGGACACACTATGCAAATGATCACATATATTAATGTGACAAACTCTTAGGGTAAGTGTCTAAATTTTTAAAATGACTAATCTTTTCTATAACTTTTTGTTTACTACTCTTCCTAATATTTAATCTTATATACTAAAAGTGTATTTATTTTCAGCTCAGATTTTTCCTAGAAAGTTCATAGATTTTATTTAACATTTTTAAAGTTGATTCTCACTGTCTGCTGTAATGGTCAGATTCATCTGTCTCACAAACACACTGCAAAATTTAAACCCAGACAGTGAACTCAATACTAGGAAGGGCTGCTTCCCGGTAAACCTAAGTTCAAATCCAAAGTCTATGCTCCACAGTGCCACCTACGTGATAACGCATCTGATGCTACTAATAATACAATATTTTTACTGGTGCCGGTGGTCAGGGAGAAACAAAGAGACTCTATACTACAATGTAAGCTTGGGTTTTCTAACTAAACATCTATAGATGGCACAAAATGGATGTATAAAAGATATAGACCGAGACAGTGGTGTAGATCAAGAAAGTAAATAAAGAATCAAAATTTAGTAAATTTAAAAGATTTATTAAACTATCAATTATATATGCACACTGTCTGCATATGTAAGACAGCGACATTTACTAACTAAGATTGTGTTTTAAAACAAATGTCAATCAAAATTTACATTATTGGTTGTTAATGAATTCTCTATACCTCGGGCTAATACAACAACATTACGATAATGTGCCTAAGAGAGTTTGCGAAGATATGTGAGGTGTTTTAAGTAAATATCAGAAATAATTGAATAAAAGGTTTGGTGACAGTAAAGTCTCAATATAACATTTCTTGAATTCGAGAATAGAATGGATTAATGTTCATTAAGCTATAAGGTGGGGATGTGATTAAGGCATGCATATTCAGAGAAATAATTAAATTCATATTGGGAGGTCAATGGTGCTAGGGAGGAATTTTTGTAAAGGATGGAGGGTGTGGTACATTGAAACCATGGAGCTTTGCAAAATAAATAAATAAATAAAATATGGGAAGGCATCTTGTTCTAAATCCATAGGAAGTAGTGTCATGTGGCAGCCCAAGTCTGGACTCATCCAAGTACTTAGCGACCGTGTGACAACTGTGTAGAATTCCCAGGTGTGACAATTCAAGTACATGCTCTGCCTGGGAACCGCAGAAAGTGAAGGGGAAACAGTCTTAGCCATTTAAAGCCCTTTGGAGGAACAAAGTGGTCTCAAACACCCGATACACCTACTAGCAACACTTGAATAAAGTATATAAAATATTTTAAAAGGATTCATTTAGTTGATAAAGCACCTAATCAATTCCCCAAATATTTATTTTAAGAAAGTCCACACATTCTCGCCCTCAAAATTATACACTTTGGAAATTAAGCAAAACAATAAAACATATTTAAAGTGGGAGAATGCATGATTGCAGGGTTTTAAAAGAAAATATAAGTTAATTATGCAATCTTGCATTTGTTGAATATTTACTCATTGACCTTGCACATATTCTCATATTATGTTAAAACCAATATACATGTAGATTTTAACTGCAAATTTATTAAATAGTTGAATAATAGTAAGATAGCCCTCAAACGAGCGATTTAATGAGATAATAAAATGGGACAAAATTTATAATTTAAAATGCATTAATGGCAGTGTCTTGATTTAAATAAAAAAGGGAGTAATTTGCTCAGTTGATGGCTATGCTGGAACACCATCATAATAAAAGAAAAACAGATTAAAATATAAAATATTATCCCAAGTATAGAGATAGAATACACTAATTAAGTTACAGAATTTAAAGAAACAAGAACAGAATTATAAGATAAAACAAATATAAACAAATGGAATTAGCTATAGCTTAGAAGAAATATGATATCACAAGAACTCTTGGGTTAATTTGGGTTACCTTGTCAGAAGTAGGCATGTGAAGGCAATTTCAGGTGGAGACTTTTCCAGTTTGATGGTAGCAGCACTCATAAGAATTTGGCAGCAAATTTCGGTTAACAGTTCACATTTTTAGCAGTGGTGGCAGTTTTTAGGGCTTCTTAAGTGAAGGCATTGGATAGTATGGTATGCAGCGGCCGGTCATTTTCGAAAGGAAAATAGCCTTTTTGCTAGCTCTACTCGGTCATTTTAGGATTTCTGTTAAAGGCTGGATGTGCAGTTCTCCGAGATTCTTAAACTTTCGGCAAATTAAACTTTCCAGAGAACACTTTAAACACAATATATTTTAATACTTTTAGTCTACTGGAAAATGAAATCTTGACTTCAATAATAAAACTTTCAGGCTACTTGCCTACTATCTTTACTTGTTCTCTTAAAAGCCAACTGTCCAGAGACTAAAACTAGAATACCATAATCTAGAACTAGAATAAGAATGATCAAACAAAAGAAAACCCCTCTATAAATATCAGAGCTGTACAATAAAATTGCCCTGGAGTGTTTCAAATGTACCAAAAATTTGCTATCTTATCAAAGCTGCAATCAAACCCATCTGAAACATTTCCAAAGGAATTCAACAAAATTTTAATTAATATTCTATTGTTAACTATCCTGCAGACATTCGGATTAAAACTTTGATTTCATTAAAAAAAAAAGCTTCTGCTAATTAAAATTTCCCTAAGTGGACATCTGCTGTATTTCTAGATAAGCCACTCGGATATATTAATTAAAACTATTGTTTTCTTACTAACCCTCATTTATCTTTATATACAATTGATGGTGTGATTTTAAATCTAAAATAATAACTTACTTACTTCTTTTAATTTTCAATGTTTAAATCTATTTATGAGATGAATATAATTTAAACTAAAAGAGATTTAAACAGAAATAATTTTACATATCAACATATTATCGCAACTTAAATTTTCTTAAAATAAATATATCACAGTGTGTGCGCAATTATGACCTATATAACCTACTTTTTAAACAAATATCTTTTATGTGTACATACACATAATTTACACTAGTTATATCTGGTGGGAATTAGAAACTATATATAACATGAGTATTTTACTTGTGGTTTAAAATTGGGCAGGATTTTCAGCATATAAGTACAATGCAGACACACTACGATACACTGGGGTTTAAACTAAGGTGTGAGGGTAGGAAAGAGGTGAGAAAAGGTGAACTGAAGATCTGCAAAGCAAATCTCACTGTTTCACTACACCCTTCCTTATTAGCAGCAGCTAATCCAATACATTGTATCTTTCTATATGCCACTAAACCTAATTTAATTCCAATCAAGCTATTTGCTAATCAGTTCACATAAATAAATATTAACAATCACAACACAATTTTTCTTTTTTATAAGATGGCTTACATCTTATGATTCATATGGTAGTAGTTATCTCTCCTTTTAGTTTATATATTTTAACTAAGTTTAAAAAATGAATTGAAGTGCTCGAAAATGTAACTTCTTAGAATCAACGCAACAGACTTAACCTCTGTCTCTATGTTTGTATATCTCTTCATAATAGTTCTTATCATAAAATTTCATTTTTGTTCTTTTATTTAAATATGTTTACTTGTTAACTTTTGCAATCCCTTTTATTATTTAAGTTAAAATACAATTTTAAAATAGAGGTTTAATAGAATTAAATTCAATATAATGAGTTCAAATTTGACACATAAGTAAAAAATACCAAGGAAAGCAATATGGGACTCTAATGTTTTAGGGAGGTGATGTAGTTTCTTACATATAAAACAGAGGATGGGAAACTGTTGAATATTTTGATATTAAATTTAAAAATTGTTCTTAGAACTTTAATATGTGTTAAGTAAGACTTGCAAGAGGGTGACATAGAGCTTTTTGTTTTTGCTTTCAATTTAAAGTTATAATAACAATTTTAAAATTGAGGTTTAATAGATTTAAATTCAATGTAATTTGTTAAAACTTTGTATATTTTTCTATAGATTTCTACCAAAGTATTAGGGAACAATAATATTATAGGTAAGTAATCTAGTTTTGTAAATATGGAAGAATAGGGGAGATTTTGAATATTTTGATATCAAATTTTAAAATTGTTCTTAGAAATGTAATATCCCAGGGGTCCCCAACCTTTTTGCACTTAAGAGCACATTCTATAATACCGGCCAGGTGGCGGGCAGCATTTATTTTTTTCAACCAGGTGGTGAGCACCATTTATTTTTTTAATGTAAATTTATAGTTGGGTATTGTTAATAATACACATAATGTACAAAAAAATATTTATTTCAAAAATAAAATTTTAACATATAATTTTATATTTTTACATTGTAAAAGTATAGTATGCCCTACAATTTGATTACAATATAATACAATAATTTATAAGAAATTTTAAAAATTAAATTTATTTGCATCAGATAATTTTTTATCGTGTTTGGATAGCGGCAGGCACATGTAAAATGGTCTCCGGGTACCATGGTGCCTGCAGGAATAGGGTTGGGGACCCCTGTAATATCCTTTAACTAATGCATGCAATTGTCTTGGTTTCATTTAAGTTAAAATAAGAAAATTTGTTTACAATATAATTTTGTTAAGATTTTTTTTTTAATTCTTTTTCAAATAAAAAGAAAAAATGTCAAACAATTTTCAACAGAAAAGTAAATTGCTTAAGGCTTTATTATACATATATATAATTATACACATATATTAAATATGATATATACATAAAGGGTATACTCATTAACTTATAGCAAAAATATTAGTATATATATTGTAACAATGTGTATATATTGTAACAAATTTAAAGATGGTTCAAATAACTATTACCATATCTGAGTTGTCTACAATATATATAAGATCATAATATTTAAAATAACGTTGGATTTCTCAAGATATCCCACTATCAATAATTATAAGCAAATTATTAATAACTCAGGTATATGAAATCACGTGAGGTGAGTACAATTCAATAAAATATAACTCAGGTATACAGACAGTAGATCTTCTCCACTTTCATTTCTTGGTTTGATATTAAGTGCATGTTTAAACAAATACTAAGTGAACATGGTCTAGCAGGGCGCCACTAGATTATCTGAATCTAGACACGGTTATGTCTAATAACCTTTCACATGGACCGGGTTTGAATCCCCTTTTTTGGTACTTTATTTCTAATAAAAATGGGAGATTTTGCTTTTTGAGCCATATCACTATACACACTAATATTTAGGCAAAAGTAAAACATCTTTAAACCAAAGTGGAGTATATTAGACATAAATCATTTCTTAGATCTTAGCATAACAAATGTGTTTCAACATTTTTATAAGTTTACTAGCTCAGATTATATATAACTAATTTAGGATTGCAATTCACTCATCCTTGCATGAAATAGATGACAGGATGTGGTTATAATAATACTAAGAAATCACTAAATATAAAATTAATATTTATTTATGGCCTTTAAACAGTTAAACAGGTCATTAAAACATTGATGATGATGATGATGATGATAATAATAACGATAATGACAATGGTTTCAACTACAGCTCTAGGACTAAGCCTAAACATAAAACTAATTTTTATAAAGAAATTCATAATTATTGCTTAATTTTAGCATATTTACTTATATCTTAAATAACTAATATTCAATCACTGATGATGATGAATGATCACACTTAACAAAGACTACACTTAATGAAATATATACGCCTCGTTTAATAAAATAAACTAATATTTATTACTGCATTTCTAACATATACATAAAATTTTCTAGACATACATGAAAATTGACATGAATAATAACAATCCTCAGATTAATTTCAAGTTCTTCCCCCTTTCCCTTCAAATGTATTTTGTATTAAGTTGGATGTCACATTGACCATGATTTTCACTCCATGAGTAAAGTATTTCAAGAAAAAAAATATCTGCTCATTAGCACACATACTTTATAAATCTAACATGTAAGTAGAATGTTAAAAAAAAATGTTAATAGAATTGAAAGAGCAAGTTTGAGAAACAAGTTTTAAATTATTTTCTCCCCCTCTCTTCTACCTCTGAAATGCTATACTTAACTTGAAACAAAATAATCTAATATTCTAATACTACTTGTTACTTCACATTCACTCGCAATTATACACATATAAAAATACTATTATGTATGTGCGTGTTTTATCCCATAATAACAAAATATTATTTAAAACCAAAATAATAATAATATATTAGTTAAAACTAAAATCATAATACCATAAAAAAAAATTGTTTTACACATTAATATTTCATAACTGTAAAATTAATAAACAAATAATTTTGATACATTCAAGATCATTTATGAAGCTCAAAGTTATTATTAGTAAGACATTCTTGTTTTTAATCGATCTGAATAGTCTTTAAAAGTTCTTTAAATAAAATATACCACTTTATTGCTAAAATGTTTATTAAGACTCTGATATCATAAAGAAAATAGATATAAAAAGTCATATTACCGATCTTTTGTTTGTGGTGAATTTCCAAGGGTTCAAACTTGTCTTGTATAATGTCTATATTTCTGCAGCTACCATTTCCGTTTTACGTGGGAACAATCTCTTTCTTGAGGTGTATAACTGTTTGATGATGACGACTCTATTGAGGTTATTTGCTTTAGTGGACAATTTGGAAATCATTATATTAATTTTTCTTCTCTTCCTGTCAAGCATGATTCTTTTAGTGGATGAAATACAGCAGTTGTTTTCACATTTATAAATTTTTTCGAGTTTAAAATCAGTTGTTGGAACAATTAATTGGACTTGATGATTAATATTTATTGGTAGATTAATTCATCTTTCATCGAATGCAGGTGAATGCTTTCTTCCTTCTATTAAAACATCTTATTTCTCTGGTCAGTTGAAAGGTGGAGAATATTATTTTAGACAAAATATATTTTCTTTCCTATATGATGTGCAGCTTTCCAGATGGTCCGGAAAAGATGGGACATACATATAATTTTTCTAGCCAGCCATTTCTTATATTTTCAACATTCAATTTAATAGTCTAATAATCTGAATCATAATCACAATAATAATTCTTCAAGACAGCTTTTTATATCCAATTTTTAGCTAACTTAACCAATCAGAGATAGCGTCACTTGCTATTTTTGGACAAATTCGTTTTAATTAGATCTCTAATTTATTTTCAACTAAATTATTTTTCAACTGAAAAGTTTAATCCTTTTTCCAGGCACTTTTGTTTTAAAAAAAAAATAGACTTAATCTTTTTTTTTTACACCTAGGTAACATTTCAAATTTTTTTGAGCTTCCTTCTTTAGATCTTAAGATAAGACAATTTCAAAATTAGAGTTCCCACCCATCTTAAGCTCCCAAAGTGACAAACAATCATTTACAAAAACAAAATTGCTACAAATAGATATCTGATTCAACAGATTTCCTCTTTTAACATAAAATTGTACAAAAAAAAATAATTTGACAGATTCAACCCTTCCTTTTCTTTCAATATTTAATAAATGTAAATTTCTGTATGTAATGTACACACATACTTCATTATTTCAAATCATTCATAAACTAACATTAAATAATATAATTGCTAGCTTAGTAATTATAACCCTATTATTTAATTGAATCTGTAACTTTTAAATCCCAATTACAATTATAGAAAAGCAAAAATAGAAGTATAGAATAAGATATTAGAATTGATCAAGCATAGGTTAGTTTTAAAGAAAGTCAAAGTGTTTAATATTTGAAATATAAAACAATTAAATAACTTACACATACACTGCTTATACGTATGCGTTATAACTTTGCTTTTTAACAGAAAATTTAAATATTAAATGTGTGTGCTGCTCTTTTTGAGATTTATTAACACACAAACAAGTAAAGCATATAATTGTTGACCCACTCTTTTTCTATCTAAAGCTTTTAGAACTGGACCTTGTAGGGTTTGAACTTGGATGCCCTACAGCTTCATTTATTGTTATATAAAAATGTGATGATGATTTTGTTTTACATTTTCCTACATGCACATTACTATAAATTTGGCTAGTGACCAAATTGTAATGGCACAATATACACAGTACATAAGTATGTGTAAATATATGAGTTATATGATATTATTAATAAAATAAAATTATTTCAATATTTTTTTGTTTGTTAAAAGGTTAAAATAGAAAGAAAAGGTAAAAATATTGGGGATTAAATTAAAATACTAAGAATAAGTTATCTTTCTCCTCTTTGTGTATTAAAATTTAACATATAATTGAAAACAAATTTATACAAGATTAATCAGTTTCTGGACATAAATTTCATACTGATTAATTAACAATTAACAATAGGTAACTAATTTCTCTGTAATCAAAAATATAAGATTAAAAACAAAAAAATTTAACTAATTAATAAAATAAAGATCAAATGAATTGGTATCATAGGTAGGAATTTGAGCAGTAGGCGGAGTAAAAGACTATAAATGCAGTACATGCCTATTGTCCAGGGTTAAAAGAGAAAAACAGAGAAAGAACAGCAATAGCAGAAAAAGTAAAGAAGCAAAAGAAGGAAGTCAGCTTTCTAGGATAGCTGACCCTTAAACCAGCAAAACAACTGAGTCCAGCAAGATGAAACAATCTTTATATGGTTGTGTTAATAGAAAAATGCATTGCTAGACCAAAGCTGAGTGTTTGTTCATTTCCACTGCTCGTCTCCTGAACACCAATAGCCATATTCAGTCATATATATCTCTGACCTGCCTTTGCTGAAGTTTTTATCCACCATGAACTAAATCAATGGAACCAAACCTATCCAAAGTACACTTGAACCAGGAGAAAGCATCCAGCTATTACCAATAGACCCACTATGAATCTGATAGGATCAGAAGACAGGAATGATCACCCAGTTACTATATAAAAAGTCCTAGGGGAATATGTTTAGACATCATTAATAGAACTTCTAAGTTTTATTTCAAGTGTGAACTTTTAAATTTATTTTTTAGATGGAACTTTTAAATGTCATTTCTAGTGCTAACTTTTATATATGGAAATAAGCATGATTGTTAATGTATTGTAGTTTAATAAGTTCATATTTGTGTTTTAAAGGGTTAAATATATGTTTTTTTTATCTTTTAATAAATATGTACAAATTATTGGTATAGTTTATGTTTCTCTCTCTATCTCATTTTACCCATGAGTAAATAGATAATCGTATTTAGATATTCTGTGTTATGCTGATCTCATGTTTTAATAGCTAGCCAAGTCTCAAGCACTTGAAGCATGTTAATGTCATCTCATGGGGTTCAGTCTAAGTCTGGATTGTACCTGTAGGGTTTAAACCCATGTGTCAATGCTTCTTGCAATCATGAAGGATGTACCTCAGTCTGAAAAAGTGACTAATACTTTTTATTAAATCTCAGTCTGACCAGGTTTATGTTAATATGTAAATATTGATCATATTTACTCATCTGCTTGAATAATGGGGGTCTAGAAATAAAGTAGTAAAGATTAATATGAGCTACTAAAGTAAGTAAATAAATAATAAATAAAATATCCATAGAATAGATCATAAAGAAGGTAATCCCATTACAATATATATCAACTATATGTGCCAAGCCAAATTTAAAGTACAATATAATTTTTATTTACTGTGCCAATACTAAAAAGTTAAAAATAATAGAGATAATTTTTTTATACTAAATGCTTTTACTAACTTGAAATAAAAGCATGGGGGGGTGGGTGAAATTAATTAAGACAATCCCTTTTTTTTTTATATCAAGAGACTGACTTAATTAATTTTTTGATTTCTCCCATACTTTTATTTCAAGTTAAATCTACAAACCCCAATTATGGTTGAAATTTTTTTTTCTTTTTTGTGAATGGTCAATGAAAGCATTTAATATAAAAAATTTCTTTATTTCTCTTATTAATTATAAATCTACACAATTCTTCAAATAAAAATTAATCTAATCTATTATAAATAGAGTATCATTTGCTCTGAAATGAACAATATTAAACGCAAAGTCAGGGAAGCTTACTACATTGTAAGCGACCCAGCAGCAATCAATAGAAGAGAGACCTGCTTTTCTTTGCTTTGAAAATGGTCTATGTAGCATCTTCATATGAATTTGCATAAATTTGCATTAACATTACAGTTCTTAACCAAATACAAGTCACCATGAATATGGGACTATAAACTGTCCCGAAAGTGCTTGGCGGTAACTTTTAATAATTTTATTTACGTTTAATAGCTTCATTGTCTGTGCACAGAGCACACATATATATTAATTGATTTCAAACACTAATGAAGTAAGGCCTTAACTATTTCAATAATCTTTATAATGATTTTATCAACACATTCAAGATGTAAGACCTTTACTTTAGATGGGGGCAGAAAATACAGGAGGATCTGCTATGCTTTCTCTTGAATCAAAATTGCACTATCAATTTTTCAAACTTTTTTTTCTAATCTTAAGTAACAGAATTGTTTTTCCATTATATCCTTACGATTTTCTATTCTGAATCATACAGATCCAAATTTACAGCAACATTTTCCATTAATCAGGATTTCATCCAAATATGACACTCTCTAACAATGTAGGATAGATAATCCATTGAGATCCTTAACTTGTTGGCTGGTGAAGCTGCCATATTGAATATTTACAAAATTATGTTAAGCCACAAATTTTATCATGAATTAAGTTTATACTACTCAAAGACGACATAATATATATTTTTTGAAACATAAACACCAAAAAATGTAATTACGTTAAAAAATATATAAAAAAAAAGAATAAAAGTTAATATTTCTAATAATTATTTCATAACTTCAAAATTATCATGCATATAACTTAAAATTATTGTTTTGTTAGTAGGTTAGTTGATTCATCATAAAATTTCTAAAAAAAAATTGGTATATAATAAGACTTACCTAAGGTAATCCATCACTTGAAAACTTCATAGAATAAAGACATTAATACCTTTCTTTTTTTTCTAGTAGCCCTTCAAAATGTATTTTGATACAGGAGTTTGCAATGAATATCTAATAACATCCCTTATAACAAGTAGTTAATATTCATCAATAATTAGTATAATTTGAATATTATGATAAAAAACTTCAATAATGTTTGTAAATTTATTAAAAATTACTACTAAAATAATCACTATGTACAAAATAAAATAATAAAATAAAATAAAAAGTGAATGAAATACTAAATTCATTATAGAGTTAAGCTTGAAGTACTTAAGTTAGTAGTTTTGAATCAGTGTGATATAGTATTATTTATCCTATCTTTATAAGTTTTGAGGGCTCATATTTCTTCATGCTACTATGATCATAAATTTAGTAATAGCTTCATCAACTGCCACCTCTCTTTGCATTTGATATGCAGCTTTGAAATTTACATTGCAGTAGTGTATAATCGACCTAAGTTTATATACTGTCAAAATATTTACTTTTAGCATTTGTGTATTTTTATTATTATTAAAATGCAGACAAGACATTATAGAAAAATCTAAATCGCATCATAGTATTTGCAAAATATGTTTATCTTTGTCTCATATCTCATAATTCAAATACTAGACCTAATCCCACATCATAGCAAAAAATTCAAATAATTCACAATATAAATGTATACAATCATGAGATTTTTTTGTTTTATATTAGTTTCAATAATAATTTTTTCGTATATTTTTTATTAAATATAAATATATCAAAATAAAATAATAATTAAAAAATATGCAGCTTTAAAATTTACATTGCAGTAGTGCAGGGGTGGGCAATTGTTTTGGGTCGGGGGCTGCATAGGTTGGTGGAGGGCTGCATCGGGGGCCACTTTGTGGAAGCGAAGGTTAACGGAGGGCCGCATCTTTTTTTCATGACACAATAAACACACTGCTTTATTCCCTGTATTACCAAAGAAATATTTGTTTGTCCATTCTTCATTAAACACATGACATTCATTACCAATTTTACATTTTTTTGGAGCATTCATGGTTTCACAAAAGTTGGAAATATATATATTTGCTAATGCAAAGACAAAATTGAAATTAATCAGATCAACTGGAAAGCACTGCACATCGTATCTACACTGCGCATGTATATTGATGTGGCCATTCTAGTGGAAAATATGAGATGAATATTCGGTCATGCAATGGGAAGGAAATCTCAGTCCAAGGTGGATTTTTCTGATTGTCTTGGAGGGCTGCATAAAAACTGTTAGTGGACCACATATGGCCACTATTTGCCCACCCCTGCAGTATTGTATAATCAACCTGAGTTTATATATTGTCAAAATCTATTTTTTTGATTAGCGTTTTCAATAATAATTTTTTCATATATTTTTTATCAAATATAAATTCAAATAATAAGTAAAAAATATATAAAAATAAAATAATAATTAAAAAATATATAAAAATAAAGACTTACCATCAGCCCCCTTACGTTGTCTTCAAAGTACATCGGTAAAAAAGTTATATTTTTTCTGATGTACTTTTTACGACTTCCTTGATATTTAAAAAACTAAGAGAAAAACAAAAAAATTCAATTTACTTGATCACAAAAATTATCATAAAATTTTTATTTTTCATCATAGAAAAATAAAACTTACCTTTATGGAAAGTAGAAAGTCAGAAATGATAGTGTAAAAAGCGCATGCATAGACTGCATAGATTTCCATTAATCTTAAGCGAAGACCGGATGTTTATAATTTGAAATTTCTTGCATGCTTTAAGTGCTCATAATAACGAAACAGTTAAAAAACCTGATTGTATCAACAAACATTATTATACATTTAAACTGTTTTTCATTTGGATTTTTTTTAAACCCAACTGAATAACTTTTGATTATTTTTTTAGCTATTATATTTTTAAAATGTTTGTTCTTGTTTTCTACTGAATGGATTTTTAATCTTGTTACATATGAATGTTTATAGTGCTTTTACAGCAATTTTTTGATAATGACATTCATTATCCAGTTGATAGCCAACACAAACAAAACATTGGTGTCTTAGTATTATGAATTATTCATAGATGAATCTCAATAATATCATTTATAATAGTTAAAAAATATTTCCATAAGTACCTCATTATTTTATAACCATAAGAAGTAACATGGTCATGGGTTTCATCCAGATGTTGTTGTTTGCAAGAAGAAAGTGATAAAAAAAAATCAAATATGTATTATTTATTGTTCCAAAAGAATATGTTTCAAAACAGAGCCAATAATACTAAAATAATTAAACGATTGTTATGTTACATAATGTTGAAGTGGTATAATTTTGACAATTGTTGAAAATATACTAAACTAAATAAAAATTAGATAATATACTTATTCCTGCATGATCTGTTGCAATGATAGGATTATCAGACTTTGGAGACTAAGATCCTGGCACTTCTGGAATTCAATTTTTTTATGAACTCATAAATGATAAATCCATTTGATATGTATAATATAAAGGATGATTTTATATGTCCAAAACATTTTTTACAGTAGTTTTATTTAAAAAAAGACATATGGTTTTATTGCTCAAGTATTTGTAAGAAATTTGAGCACTAGAACTGCAAGTGCCAGAATCGATCATAGGACTGCCTGGTCCCTTGCCAGTTGCTCTACTAATAGTGCCAAACCACATAATGTGGTTCTTTTAGAAAACGTATTTTAAGAACTAATAGAGTTATTGAAATATTCTAGAATTTATAGATGAAGTGATTGTTTTAACAAAGAATATTTCACATTTTCAGAAAGTGTTATATGAATCAGCGGGTGAAAGTAAAACAGTGGGACTACAATAAAAAAGGTTCTAAAAAGATTAATGTTCAATGACTTTTCAAAGAAAGAGAAAATAAAAATTGATAATAATGAATAAAAAAATTTAACAACTGTAAATACCATTGATTAGTGATATATATGGGAAGAATAGATAAAATACATTTTAGAATTATACTTGGATGAAAAGCTTTTGGTAAATGCAAGTTAAAATCCTCTTCCACTATAACGATTTAATTTTCCCCTAATGAGAGTTTTGTGGCTTTCAATATATATCACATGATCATCTTTTCTTATGCTTGCTTTTAACTGTTCCATTGACAAAGGTCACAAGTCAAAACTAGTCTGGGGATATTGAATGAGTAGGCACTAGATGGGGATTTTATGCACAAGCCTTCTGGCATCCATTGATTACTCTAGACTGCAGTGAGTGGCAATACTATATGAAGAGTTTTGCCTGTTTTAATTCAATATCTGGTTTTAATATTAAACCATTATTCTACATCAGAATATAATAATTTTTACTTAATTTGGTAGAAATTTATGTTTGCACATGAAATAAATTTTAAAAAATCATATTTCAAATTTACAAATATTGAAAAATGTAATATTTAATTTTATTTACTAGTGTAGTAATCAAAAGTAATTTTCAACAGAAAGATTTTATATTCTATGCACATGCACATAATGTTGTTATAATAGCTCAACAATGATTTGTTGCATACAGAGGATACTCTCAAACCAAAAGCACATGTTAGAGACTATTGAAAACAGTGGCCATATTACCATTTATACCTACATTCAATCATATAGATCAATATAAAGTGTCTTAGTTTGAGATTGTGGAGATACTTTAGACTGATCTATATAATTGAATTTAGATACAAAAGATGCCAGCTACTCTTATCTTTTTAAATGTCTCTATCTTGTATTTTGGTTTGAGAGTATTCTCTGAATTCACCAAAACATCTCTGAGCTATTATAACAAAATTACAGCACATGTGCACAGGGTGTACATTTCTTCTGTTTAAAATATTGAAAAAATAAAATTGTAATAAAACAAAGAAAGTTTTCATCATCCAATGGTCTGAGAAGCAGATTGACTTTATAACATCAATTAAATCTTTTTTATTGAACAATGCCAGATAAATCTTTCAAATTATTCTTTAAAATATCAATGTTTTTAATATTGCTTATAATCTCATAATAGAATTTAATATAATTTAAGGATGTATTAATGATAAGTTTGAAAAGATTTAAAAAGGTGTGTTTACCAAAACTTCACAATTTGTTTTCTTGACATTCTGCTAGAAAATATCTTTTATTTTTAAAAATAAAACATATGTGAATAAAATAAATGTATAATTATATATGACTTTGATTTCTACTAATTATTATACATTTCTTGTGAAAAAAAATCATAAATTTCAATAAACTTTGCAAAAAAAAATTCAGTTTTCAGTCATTCTAAAAATTTTATCTAACAAAGCATGTGAAATCCAATAATAAAGAAGAAACATCAAACATGGCAAGACTTGTCTAAAACATTTTGAAGTCATCACATTTTTTATTATTTTACCATCTTTATATTTATTTTGGAATTGAAATATCAGAATAAAAAGTATGTGAATTCCCGTTTTTTAAAAAAAGCAAAATATCTCAATAGATGGCCGTACAAGCAAGTAGACTCCAGTGCTTTTTCTGGATTTCTCCTTCTGAATCCCTTGTTTGAATAAAGCAGTAATAAGTTTTAATATTAAGAGGAAATAAGCATTTATGCTTAAAAAGAAAGATTAAAAATAAAATTACATTAGTACTTACTAATGAATCTCTGAATACTTAATAGAAGAGTAATATAGAGATTGTAGATCACTCAGCAAAGTGTGGAAGGAAATATGTTGGCATTAACAAAAAAAATTCAAAAGAAAACTACCTAGATATTATTCTCATGATACTAAAAGGATAAAATGGCTGAAATGGTATTCGTCTGAACATGTTTCTAAAAAGGATATGGAGAAGTTAAGGAATGGAGAAACTTGATTAAATTTGGAGAAAGTTTTTCATCCTGCATAATGGTTAAAAATATTTATTAAACAATCAACAAAGATATACAAAACTAATTACTATATACATATATACACATACATAATTTTATTAATCACACAATTAAAATACGGGCAAAAACTAGCCTTTTAATAATTTTTAAAAAAAATAAAATTCTGAAGAATACATATTTAAATAATTCTTTCTATACTAGAAATATATATCTTCTTTGCAAGAAAATATGCCATTCTTTTAAAACAATTTATTCTTGCTTTTCATCTGTCTGAGTTCAAATCCCCTATATATTACATATTGGAGTGCAGGTGTGAAAAAGCCTGATTAAAACCATAAGATAAATTAAATTAATGTAAAATTTTCAATTTTATTTTTTCAGTACACCACTAGATGTCAGGACCTTCTTTGAGTATATTATTTTTCCACTCTTGTCTTTAAATGTAAAACAATTTATTAAATAACAAATTTTAAAAAATAAAATATTGGAATTGCATCATTTTATCAATATTTTAAAGAAATAATTTTTATATATAAAGCCATTGAAATTTGGAATACTAAGCTTTCTCATTATTTCAGTACGAAATCCTTTGCGAACTCGGACTTTAAAATTAACACTTAGAAAACGATATTTAGCCAAATAATAATAATAAAAGGAAATCGCTAAGACTTTTAATTACTCTTTTTTTTTTGAAGTCCAAAGAGCACCATCAGGATTTACTCAATCGATCTTCATGACTCTCGTAAGTTCCGTTGCCTCTGTTACCCTTGAAACTATCTTAACAATATTATCTGCACATTGTATTCCTTTATTTCATCATAAAAATTGTATTTAAAAATAATCATATTTGGTTTAATACATATAAATACGTTAAAATTCCTATTCAAAAAAATCTTAAGAAGAATATGATTGTTGTTAGTAAATGGATAAAGTACTCCATTTATTTTTTATACAAACTCTATAATTAACTCATTTTAAAATTGCAGTATTTTAAAACCCTATCAAAATTTCCCAAAATGTAAAAAAAAAAATAATTATAAATCAAATTTTCTATGATTCTTTTGATAAACGTATACAATAAAGAGTATTTATTTTTAATAAAAGAATTCAATATATACAGCAGGATAAAAAAAATGCTTTATAATAATTGCCAACCCTTGATAATAATCCAACTAAATCTATTTTTTCTTCTATTAATCAATTAAGTGACAGCTCTTCCATTACTTTTTCTGAAGAATCCAATATACTGACACCATTACTGTATGGAGAGTTTGGTAACTCTTATTAACAGCATGTGTACGCATATGAAATGGTGATCATGTGGTGTTTTAATGGTTTTATATCTATACTGCCCATAGGATAATAATGACTATGGTTTTTGAAAAAACCAAAGATACCAAAATATATAGATTGCTGAACTGAGTTCAGATTTATATGACTATACAAAAAAAAAAGGAGCTTGGGTTGAAAACGTAGTATTTTCATCTTGGATTCCAAGCTTTATAGTTAGTCAAATAGGTAAATAATGGCTGCTGGAGGGTTGCATTAGGCCCTAAGATCTAGGTGTAGTGCTCTCAAATACAAGGTTCCTCACTGATGAAAGCAACAAGCTAGAAACTAGTCTGGGGGTGTTGTATGAGTAGGTTCTAGATAGGGATTTTATGCACAAACCTTTCTGCATCCATTGATTACGGTAGCTTGCACTTGAGGTTACTACTGTATGGAGAGATTGGTACTCTTATTAACAGCATGTGTAAACATATGAATGGTGATTATGTAATGTTTTGAAGAATCCAATGTATTATTCCTATTCACCAAAACAAAAATTATAAATTCTTGCCCTATGTAAACATACCCATAAATATCTGTTTTGTTTTTTTGTTTTTCAAAAATATTTCTACATCCTCTAATCAATGTGGTTTTATAATAAACTTTTTCCATTTTGTTCTCCCTGAATCTTTTTAAATTCTAACATATATTGCCTCTTTCTAATGTTCATTTGCTTTTTTTTTTTATTCATTTACACTTCATATATAAAAAATTTCAATTTTTAATTAATCTTTGGTTATATACACTCTTTCTATATTTATTATCAAAGCATCAATTTCTTTACAGCAATTATATATATATGTAAATTAATTAGTAAATAGGATCTCCATTATATATATATGTGTGTGTATGCGAAGTTAAATCCACAGCCAATATATTGATGTGCAGCGACTAATAAGATCAGTTCTGCAGGCTGAGTGAAAACAATAGCTACCCCTGATTTTTGAAAAGGCCTTTTTTGACCAGTCATACACATTGTTATATACTAGTCTTACTAGTTACAGCATATCAATACACCTTGTCTGTGGATTTAACTACATTTACATAATGTTAGATCCCATTTACTAATTAATTTACCTATATATTAACCGTTAAAAATATTAAATTTAAATACAAGGCTTGCTGATGGGAAAGTCTTAATTTTAGTTGGACTGTAAGAAATATTACTATATATTGTAGCTCAACTCTTATAACTATAATATCCAACTACTAACTCGTATACAACATTGTGACTGACTGATCAAAATAGATCTTTTAATTAGTGGTAATTTGGATAGTGCTATTGTTTTCATTCAGTCAGCAGACCTGATCTTAGTTGTCGCACATGAGCACACCTTGACTGCGGATTTAATTTCATTTATATAATGGAGATCATTTACTAATTAATTTACACCTATATTAACTGTTTCAAATATTAAATTTAAAAACAAGACTTGCTGATGGATACATTGTACATCAACTCTTATAGCTATAATTCCCAACTACTAGCTCATACTTAACATGAGGAGTGGTCAAAAGAGGTCTCCTTTTGATTAGTGGTAGCTTGGACTCAGCCTACAGATCAGGTCTTATAGGTTGCTGCCCATCAACACATATTGAATGTAGATTTAAATTCATTTATGTAACAGAGATCCCATTTACTAATTAATTTACATCTATTAAAAGGATTAAATTTAAATATATACATATATAACTGTTAATTTTCAAAACTACATGAAGATATTAAAAAAATTTAATATTTTTAATAATTAATATTTTTGAGATAACTAAATATCACATATCTAATGCATATAATTAAAATAAGTCATAAACAGAGCCCATAGGAATGCAGATTCTCTTAAACAATTTATTCTAAATTTTGCAATGTAAAATGTCTGACCAAGTTTCAAATACATGTCAAGAACACTGTAAGAAATTTCACAAATGCAATTTACTATTGTTGATTTGTCTTTTAACTACTTTTGCAAGAAGCAAAGTGTTATTAAGATTTCTTAATAGTTTTAAGGAAACCCAGGAGTTATATACTGCTCCAATCCTTGCATTATAATAACTTATAAAATTTGTTTGAACAGCATACAATTTTCTGTTATAAGAGTCATTGTCAGAATTCCAAACAACACTGTCATAGTTTATAATTAATAATATTAAAGACATAAAAAGATGCTCATAAGTTTCTCTATTAAGGATACTCCTCTAAGGATGCAACTCATAAACTTTAAATGCTTCACAATATAAATTTCGTTCATGACTTGAGAATAGTAATTTAGAAAAAACAATACTTAAATATTTATATACTCTCAAAATATTATTTTCCTTTAATATACAGTATAATTAAATAATATAAGAATTGTCCTTTTTTTGAAAAAAAATCCTTATTTATTCATATAATTATTTATCCACTATAATTCAAATCTATTGCCAATTTTGTAGATAATTACAATCTCTTAATATATTTATAAATATTAATATCATCAGCAAAGCAAGAAATGTAAAATCAGATATAATATAATTAAAGCCAAAAGTATGTATATATGAAAATAATTTCAGTGCAAACATATATATATACATTGTAATATATTACAAAGAAATCAAGTCATTGTCACATGACCCAATTTAACAAGCTTGTATTATAAATGTTATATATAGAGCTCACACATAAGCTCTTAAGAAGGGGATATTCTGCAAAGCTTATTACGAGCTTATGTGTGAGCTCTATATATAACATTGTAATATATATATACTGTATCGATATAAAATGAGAGCAATGAAAAGACCCTTATGTGCATAAATCAAGGTACCATCATGGAATAAAAATTGAACAAGATATAAGAGAAATTCTATATGCACTATGAATTGAGCCATTAAAATTACGATGGCATAAAATGGCCAAGAATTAAAGATTCAAAATTTATAATGATAAAAAAAAATAGAGACAAAAGAAATAAAAGACATTTATACGCTCTAGTTTCAAATCCCTAATTCATATTGATACAATCAAAATTAATGAAAAAATATAAAGAATGCTAGCTTTTATCAATGTCCTGTAAATTATAAAGTAGGAACTTAAACTAATGCTGACTAAATAATATAAATATATAATGAATACAGGTACAGACTAAAATTGTATTGCTATATCAGTTGATAAATCATTCCTTAATAGAATAGATGAATGAAGGTTTAGTAGGCTTTTATGAATAAGATGCTCTAAAATCAATCTTTCTGCTACTGTGTTATATTTATGTTATATTCAAATATATGAAAAATACTAAGAATCAATAACTAATAGAATTTTATTACAAAATTTATTAATATCTTTGAAATCAATGAGCATTCAGGAAATGTTAGATTAACCCTTGATTAATTGCTAAACACTAGTGTAATGATAATATTTATATTACCCACTAGTTAGATCTTGTGCATGCATGTATATTTTCAACAGGCACAACTCTCCATACAGTAGTGCCACTCAGTGCAAGCCAGAGTAATCAATGGATGCCATAAGGCTTGTGCATAAAATCCCTATCTAGTGACTACTCATCCAATATCCCCAGACTAGTTTCTGGCTTATGGCCTTCATCAGTGAGGAACCTTGAATCTGAGAGCACTGCACCTAGATCTTAGGATCTAATGCAACCCTCCAGCAGCCGACTTTAATCTCTATGTAACTACAAAACTATGATTACTCTGGCTTGCACTGAGTGAAGAGTTTGCCTGTTTTAATAACAGTTATGAGCAAGCATTAGAAATGGTGATCATGTGATGTTTGGTGGTTCATGTATATTTTCAATATATAAATTATGATTACTATACCTTATCCATATTAATTTAAATAAAACCCAAAATTCAATTTTAATAAATAATAATAATGAATTTATTTACAAATAGACAATAAAAAAATTAAAATTATGAATATATTATGGGAATTAAAATTAAATACTATATGAGTTTTCGGTTTTCATATTTTTGAACTATCAAATGATGATAGACAAAATATTTATTCCAAAACCAGAAGAAAATGCACATCTATATATTAATTTTATATGGACAACGTACAAAACAATGTAGTAAGTCCCAACTTGTTACAGTTTGTCCACTAGACAGATACGGAGTAAATGTAAACAAGTTATTAAGCAAAAACCTATTTTAATTATTAATAATAAAATTTAAAAATTATTATGATTTTCCTTTGATTAAGTATCCACTTAAATATTCACTTAAACATAAAGATATTAAAATAATCCTTAATTATAATAGTAATATTATAATTGGTAAATTAATTCAAACAGCCTGTAAATAATGACTAATGTTCATCATCAAAAGCTCTACTGCTCTTTAGATTCCTTTCACCAAGTTCCAAAAGAATATATATATAATCCATTAAGAGAATCCAATATTTAGAATGCAATAATCTGACAATCAAAGAGCATAATATTTGAAATTTATTTTATTGAGCTAATAACTAGTAGTTTCAAGTAAGATATTGAGGCATGTCATTCCTTTTAATGATTATTACCATGTTAGAGGTTATTATATGTATTCTTTATCGACATGTATATAAAACACAAATGCAGACAAATTTTAATTTCTATAGTTGATTTTTTTTTTTTTGTATATTTCAAGTATTAAATTTCCCATTTGAAATAGTTATCACTTCATCCTTCCTTGTTTCATTAATTCATAGGCATGGTGTGTAGATGAACATATATATATATGATCACTAGATGGAGCTTTACCAATAGCTCCTAACAAGCTTTTGTTTACATAAATTCCGAGAGAGATAGAATTCAATATCTCTTTCGGCGTTTATGTAAACAAAAGCTTGTTAGGAGCTACTGGTAAAGCTCCATCTAGTGATCATAAAATGCAAGCTAAAAGCAAGTTATGAAATTTATAACTTGCTTTGTTTATCATATATATATATATATAGGCTTACATTCAACATTTATTAGTATTTTATAGCTTTATTATTCCACTAGCAAATCATCATTATCTTTGAATCTTGGCAATTTGTTAATTTTATCCTTTGGCACTAACATACATTTTTATCAAGCACATGTGTATATATATTCACATTGAACTTAAGCAAATATTTTTAAATGCTCTCATAAAACTTTTAGGTGATATAAATAGTAATCTTTATCGATAAGTTATTGTAAATAATGGCATTTGTCCTATAAATTCAAATGCACAACTATTAGTGAGTTTTGCATAACCCTTTGGTTATAAATATTTTGTTTAGGCAGGGAAATTGCTATGAATATATGGTGCAGCTGCACTCAAAATAATATTTACTAATTATATTATAGATAGAGGTCAGAATACAAATGTGAGTACTTAAAAGTGCAAATTGGTGGAGGAATCGTAGATTCGTAGTCTAAGATTAAAATGGTAGTTGTAATTAAAAAACGTTATTCCAATCATATTTCAAAAAAAATTGATGTCCATTCTTTAAAAGTATCTACTATAAGTATTATTTCTCATCAGCTATTTGGTACATCAGGATTGTCATATTATTGAGGTGCGGAATTCTCTTAAAGAATGTGTTATGGATAAACGTAAACCTACATTTGGGTTCACTAAAAAAAAACCATGATATAAGTGACTTAATGAGAAGAAAACATGGTATTTTCTGATTGTCAGAACAAATTAAGCAGAGTTTCACAATAAATAGATTTGAAAGCAGAAGTTGAATGACTGAGAAGATTTTAAAATAATTGGTGAATTAAAATTGTAAAGTTAGACATTTGCTGATTTTGATTATTCTTGGATTTATTTTTGATGCACATTAAATTCACTAATAGCACTCTCTTATATAATCTTAATGATATTTTGAACAGATGAATAAAGTATTTGGATCATCTTTCAAATATAATGATACAAGAATAGGAATATTAACTTTTAATGATATATTCATTTTATCTATTCATTTACATTTGAATAAAGATATCAAGCTTAATAATGTCAAAACAGTTTTTTATAATCTTAAAAATGAAAAAGTTAAACATTTTATGACATATTTGGCAAAGTTTTATAATATATGGGCAACAGATTAGCTTCAAAATTTTAAATTTTTATAGAAATAAAGTAACTTATGAAGTTGTGCCAATTAATTTTGAGTGCTTTTATTGGTCCAATTTTTTTACTTTTTCTAGGGATATAGTAACTTATGAAGTTGTGCTAACTAATTTTGAGTGCTTTTATTGGTCCAATTTTTAAAAATAAAAAAAGGAGATAAGATTGCAGTAATTATTATGAAACATTTTTACTATCATTTGCAGCGAAGATAGTTTCAAGGATTTTAATAGGTTATTTCCAGTCATAGAGGAATAAGAGTATCAAATTCTCCATACAATAGTGCCACCAAGTGCAAGCCTTAGTAATCAATGGATGCAAGAAGAGTTGTGCATAAAATCTCTATCTAGTGCCTGCTCATTCAATATCCCCAGACTAGCTTCTAGCTTGTGGCTTTCGTCAATGAAGAGGCTTGGATTTGAGAGCACTGCACCTAGACCTTAGGATCTAATGGACTACTGTGGAGAGAATTTGATACTCTTACTAACAGCATGTGTAAGCATATGAAATGGTAATCATGGGATGTTTTCATAGAGGAATAATTATCAGACTCAAAGTAGTTTTAGGAATCACTATAAATGTTTTTTTTTACCAGACAAATGCAAGAAAAAATATCAAAAACAAAAATTATTTATATATTGTACTATGGATTTGATTCAGATATCTTCAATTAATTAAATAGGCCTATGGCATTGTTTGAAAATAGTTGGTTGTCTATTAAAGTTTATCATTATTATAGCTTCTATACGATAGAATGAGATGATGCATTATTACCACAGATGGAAAATTTGAGGAATTAAAATGAAAACTGGCTTAATGAAATAATGATCAATATGTGACGCAGTTTTGATGATGGAATTTTTAATGTGAATCAATTAAAAATGAAACAAGAACATTTTGAACTCTGGATTTTCAGTATGTGAATGACTGTGCTATTTTGACAGTTCAAAAGACAATCTACAGAATATATTTAATGTTTTTGAAGAATTAATGTTCAAAAAAACTCAATTCCTTTATCATCCAGTGTTAAAAGAAAAATCTTCAGCGAGTTTTAACTCAGCTGGTTGAGAAAAGAAGTATTTTGATAGCTTTATAAATAAAAAGTATAATAATTAAAAAAGCAAGTCATATATAACGTGACATAAGAGTGTTCTGGATAGAGATTTTAAATATTTCTCATAACCGCACTTGTTAATTACGAGCTTGTTTGAGCTATTGGTACGCTCTCTATGTGCATTTTTATAAATAAAAAGATAGACTGTATGTTGGGGTGCAGCATATACTCCAATGAGCTGATGAGACTTTTAACATATTAAAAGATATGGTATTTCATCACAAGCAAACAGCTATCACAACTAAACTAACTATATAGAGAGCGATAATTTACTTAATATATTGGTTGTATAATCATCATAATCTCATCCCTAGATTTCTTTTTTCTCCCTTGAAGTTGGAAGACCATACTCGTTTATGAACGGCTGCTATATGTATGTATCTGACGTTATTATTCGTGTACAATAATATATAGATGTATACGTCGTTGAACAGCTATGAAACTTTAACTGCAATAAATAATTCTGATTATAAAGAAGATATTATTAATCAATAACTAATATTCTCATAAAACAAAACAAAATAAATTAAATTTTTAAAGAAATTATGTAAATATTTGTTAATTTAAAATTTGCTAATTTTTTAAAAATTTATGCTGTTTTTTAAATAATATTAAAAAAAATTCTGCATAATTATTCCTCCCATCCAAAAAATAACAATAGATTTTCCACTCTTTCCAATGCCTCTTTTTTTTTTTTAATTTAATATTAAATGTTTCGGTTTCCGTTTTATTTTACATTTAAAAATTTACCAGAAAGATGCAAATTATCTTAAATCTTTTCTTTTTTTAAAATCTTCATCCTTAACTTCTTTCCAAATTTACACAATATTTCCCAACAAAAAGATGGTTGGTTCTCTTTCCAAACTGCTTAAATCAACCTGTTAAATAACGATATAGTTTAGCTATTCACCATAAAAATTTCAAATTGCTAGCATGCTTAGATCATGACTTATAGGCAGTTTCAGTGTTGTACTTAGGCTATAGATGGGTTCCATAAATAATATGTAAAATGGCTTTCAGATATGAGTTAACTGTGAATAACAAATAAAATGCTGATCTAAAGTACATGTAGATGTTTTGCAAGTCAGGATAATGACTAGATATCATTTCCAATGCAAAGTCTTTTCAATTTCTATTTTTTCCTTCTTCAGTTATTTAAGATATAAGATAGGATACAATCTAATTGATATGAGCCTCTCATGTTGTCAAGTATCTCCCTAATCTACAACAGGGAGTTTATGTTTGAACAATCACATTTCTTTTTCATTTATTTAAATTCAAGTACTTGAAAAAGGTAAAAGTGGTATTGCAGACAAGTTTAGTTGTTATCATTGCTTGAAGCAATGTAATCACTAATGACTTGAGTTGTGACTGAATTTAGAAAGGAAACTCAGCTAGGCAAAGATAGTATATTTAGGCAGCCCTAGAAGTGACTAGAAAATGTCTAAAAGCAGCCCGTCTCCCAAACTCTATGCTGTCAGACCGGGCAGGTTATTCATCGAGAGAAATAATATCGGTAATAATGACAAAGCAATTGGCAATCTTAGCACTAAACGCATTATAAATCTTATTTTTTTCTGTATATAAGTGCATAGAATATATGAAATTTCTTAATACAAACTCTTTAAGAACAGAATAGAGAATAACAGTGGTGGTTAAGGAACTGCTTTTAAACCATTAAATATCACATGATCGCCATTCTTTGTGCTTATACAAGCTGTTTATATAGAGCCAAGCCAGAGTAATTAATAGATGCAGGAAAGTTTGTGCATAGAATCTCTATCTAGTGCCTACTCATCCACAAGCTAGAAACTAGTCCAGAGATATTGGACGAGTAGGCACTAGATAAGGATTTTATGCCCAAACCTTCCTGCATCCATTGATTTACTCTGGCTTGCAATGAATGGCATTAAGGCATTGTTGTATGAAGAATTTTGCCTCTGTGTGTGGGAACTGCTTTTAGTGAAATTCATCTTTCAAAGGAAGAGGTTTATGAGAACAAGTAGATGGCAACAAGTTTTTATTTTTTAAAAAGAGTATATCAGCCAGTAAAAAAAATAAAAGCCTAATGTTGGATTTGTTATGTAGTCTAATTTAATATCTTCTATTTTTGGAATGGTATTATAACTAGTATTACACAATAGTACTTTATAAATGAATATTAATTCTTTTTAAGCACAATGGCAGCACGTAATACTTAAATAAGGCTATAACCTTAGTACATGTGCTTTGAATGCAATGCTTAATTTATTATGAGAGACCTCTACAAATCTAAACACAAGATCCGACTTTTATAAAGATAAGAGTGGCCAACTCTTATCTTCAACCTATTTTTCTAAATATATAAGCATATCTAAAGCATGAATATAATTCAAATTTAGATAAGAATTCAGTGAGAGCTTTCATTTCCTGCTAGATAGCATTATTAAAAGATCAATGTTTTCTTTTTGGAGACTTTAATGAAACAAATAGTAAACTTTGGTCAAAAGGTGATGGAAATAATGGTATATGTTATAAATTCAAATGATCTGCTGTTATTGAATTTTTTCCAAACACATGGGATTAACTATCACAAATGTTTTGTTTAGGGAGAAAAGGAATGTGGATGCATCCATGCTCAAAATGATACTATTTCATAATTTAATTCTAGTTAAGAATCAGACTACAAGAAAAGTTAATATGTGAGCACTTTTCAATGAATGATTTTTGGAAATGAAGAGATTAGTATGCTTCAAGATTAAACTGGATTAAAAATAGGTCTTATTCCAATCATAAAGGTATGAAAATTAAAGTTCATTATCTAGAAGTGTCTATCCATCATCATAATTTTCAACCATTATTAATCCACTGCAAGATGAAAGTTGCTCCAAATTTAATCAAGTTTATCCAATCTCTAGCCTATTTTTTCATAATATACCAGCAAACTTCCTTATTTTATGTTATCTCTTCGTAGGTCTTTTAAGATCTTTTGAATTCCATTTCAAGACTTCAATTATCAATTTATTATCATTTCTATAAATATCTCCAACCTAGTCAAGCATTGTTAGCCGAGAGATCAACGTGGCCACCTTGCAAGCAAGCAGTTGGTTGCAGATAGTTGTTGTGGGTTCGCCTCCTGGCCAATGCTATGACATATGAAAAAAAATATCTCCAACCTAGTTTTATTTTAGTGTATTAATTCTTTCACCAATACCTAATCATTTCCTCAACAAATATTTCATTTTCAGTCTCATCTTTTTATTCCCGCCATTTGTATCTTTATACTTTTTTGAAAGATCTGAAGTCTCTGAATTCTTCTATTAACAAGTGTCCATGTCTCATTAATAATTAAAAATTTGTGATACTATACTTTTCAAACACAGACATATTTTCTTTTAATATTAAATCATTTCTATCAAAAGTATTACATTCGTCTAATTCTAGATTAGTCATTGCTTCCATCTGCAATAATAATCTAATCAAGATATTAAGTTTTTTTTAAATTTATTTTTTTCTGAGAAAATCCATTGAACATTACTTTAGTCTTTTAATATATAATTCTTGTAACATTTCCTGAAATTGTTAAAATGAAGTGTTATTTATTAAAACAATGACACACCTGCAAAATCTACATGATTTAAAATTTAAATGATCTCTATGTATTTTTTAATCCTTAATTTCCCATTTAATCCTAAAAATATTTTTGTGAAATTGCTATAAAAAGTTATGGAGACATGGAATCAATCTGTTGAATATCCTTCTCAATGTTAACCTTCTTGCTATTATCACATAATTGTTGCATTTTGATAAAAATTCTTCACAATATATCATCCCGATTCTATATTTTGATAGTCCAAAGTTTTGATTATTGTGAAAATATTTATGCAACCAAATAACATTTCATGATCTACAAATCCAAAGCATAATGGCAACTCATATTCATTGGTCTTCTCTCAATATTCGATGCGAAGTGAATATTGTTTTTTTAGTTGGCTTGAATTCATAGTTCACTATGAAATAAATTGTAATTATGCTAGGAAAAATTTCCTATAGAATTGATCGAAGACTGACAGGTCTGTAATGTCTTCTTTATTATCTTTTTTAAATATCATTTTACTATCACATTTTTCAAATCATCTGGTATATGTTTATCATTTACATATTTGATATATTGTTTTGCCAACAATTTTTCTATTTCTTTCCTTACTACTTTTAAGATATCAACCATTCCATCAATTCTTAAAGTGTAAATTTAATTGCATTCCTCATCTCATTTAAAATGCTCATCAATTCAGAAAATGTAATAAATGAAGTGATTATTGAGTTTTCTTATTCTTTATTACTACATAATTCTATATAAAACTCTCTCATATATTTCATGATCATTTCTTATGCTTGCTCATAACTGTTATTAAAACAGGCAAAACTCTCCATGCAGTAGTGCCACTCAGTGCAAGCCAGAGTTATCAATGGATGCCAGAAGTTTTGTGTGTAAAATCCCTATCTAGTAATTACTCGTCTAATATCCCCAGACTACTTTCTAGCTTGTGGCTTTCATCAATGAGGAGCCTTAGATTTGAGCATTGCATGATCTTGGGATCTAATGCAACCCTCCACTTAACTACCTAATAGGATAGTGGTGGCTATGGTTATTTCAAATCAAAGACACCAAAATGTATGGGTACTGAACTGAGTTCAGACCTATATGACTATATAAGCTAACAAGCTTGGAGTAAAAATATGGTTTTCAATTTTAGACTCATAACCTTGTAGTTAAGTAGAGTTAAAATAGTGGCTGTTGGAGGGTTACAATAGATCCTAAGATCTAGATGCAGTAATCTGATCCAAAGCTTCTCACTGATGAAAGCCAAAAGATATAAACTAGCCTGGGATATTGAATGAGTAGGCACTAGATAGCGATTTTGTGCACAAGCTTTCTGGCATCCAATGATTAGTGTGGCTTGCACTGAGTGGCCCTACTGTATGGAGAGTTTTGCTTGTTTTCATATCATCCCTTTTTTTAATAAGTTTCATATTTTCATCTTCTTGCTGACATAACTTTTCTTTCATTAATCAGATGTTGTTTCACATTTAAAAAATTTTTTATTCTCTTTCATAGCTTTTCTTGCCAATTCAGGTAATATTTTCTTATATCATTATTAAGACTCAATTTTCCTCATTGAAACATTGTTAAATATTTTCATATTCTTTCTTTTCTTCATATATTTGTCTCTTTAAAATTTACTGGTGAAAAAATTTTTTGTATTATCTATCTTTGTAGTTTTTAATATATTATCAATTATCTTCTCATTGATCCCAACTAAATATAAATTATCTTCAAACTTTATCAATATATAAAATTGATTATCAATGTTAATTTATTAGAAACATGAATTGTTAAAAGTATCTTTTTTAAAATATATATATTGCTCTGGTATTGCATTATAGATATCTTACATCTCATTAATCGATTACTTCCTGTTTTGGATCATGAAATTCTGCTGCGTCTTAATTTGTATATTTAAGTCCCTATCTGTTTACCATTTTCCTCAAAGAAAGAATTCATAACATACAGTTTCGTGAACATTAATAAAGAGATTAATAGAATAAAATGAATAAAGAAACATCATGCTCTCAAACTAAGACACTTTAGATTGGCCTATATCAGGGGTGGCCAACTTTTGTGTTCATAAGATCTACTTTTTATTTTTAAAATATGTTGCGATCGACTTGTCATAGGCGTAGTCTAAGTGGAGGGAGGGATGAAATACATACTGTTTTTATATATCTACCTAATAACTGAAACACAGGCTATCTGTGTCTATATATGTAATATATAGGGTATATGAGCACAGACTTTCAACCGACCCACCACTCTCCATTCTATATAATAATACTGATAGACTTAAGCACATATATGCTGAAAAGATAAATAATCACCAATATACGTATTTCATGCTAAACCAGCGATCATCATTTGGTCCAGACTATCATCTCCCACACATATATACTATAAGTGCTCAGATATATATTAAGATAGCCAAACTTCATACTTCAATGTACAGGCTCCAATCTACTATACACTCCAACTCTTCAACTGTCCATCCAATTGAAAATCTGAAGATGGAATGCTCGAAGGCCACCCTGAGGCCAAGATTCTTGTCACACCCATGTTGACCTAAGGTCAATCTGAACCCCACATGTACAGGACATAATCCATTTAATACATATGCAAGGATGGGCAGACATCTCTACAATGTAATAAGTGAAACACAGGCTTGTTATATACCTGTGTCTATATATGTAAGGTATATAGGCACAGACTTTCAACCGACCCACCACTCTCAACTCTATCTAATAATACTGATACACTCAAGCACATATATGCTGAAAAGATAAATAATCACCAATATATGCATTTCATACTAAACCAGCAATCATCAGTTGGTCCAGACTATCATCTCCCACACATATATACTATAAGTGCTCAGATATATATTAAGATAGCCAAACTTCATACTTCAATGGACAGGCTCCAATCTACTACACACTCAAACTCTTCAACTGTCATCCAATTGAAAATCTGAAGATGGAATGCTCGAAGGCCACCCTGAGGCCGAGATTCTTGTTTAACATGAAATACGTATATTGGTGATTATTTATCTTTTCAGCATATATGTGCTTGAGTGTATCAGTATTATTAGAGTGGAGAGTGGTGGGTCGGTTGAAAGTCTGTGCTCATATACCCTATATATTACATATATAGACAGGTATATATCAAGCCTGTGTTTCAGTTATTACATTGTAGAGATGTCTGCCCATCCTTGCATATGTATTAAATGGATTATGTCCTGTACATGTGGGGTTCAGATTGATCTTAGGTCAACACATCCATTTTTCAATTAATTGCTTTTTTTCTTCTAACTTTATAAAGTTCCCATTGTCCCATTTATTTTAGTGCTTCTTACAATTCATGTAATCTTCCTCCATTTGAAATTGATCTTCAATTGTAGTTTGCTCAATAAATGGTTATCATTGAATGGTAGCCTGATCTGCACTCAGTATTCTTAGCATCTTTTACCTTAAGTCATCATCCACTGCCTATAATGATGAACTTACAGCCATCGGGGGAATAAAAGACATGATTTAGTTTTCTTTATCATAATTGTAAGTATCTAATTTTAAAAAGTTCATTCACACACATGCCTTCAAAAAAACTTGATGTTTTAGTTAAGAATTGTCAAGCAACTGAAAGACCATGGGGTTTTTTGCTCTTGAATTCAGAAATAAAAGCCAACTCATGTTGGAGAACAGCCCATATAAATAATCAAATCACATAATAACAACTACAAGAACAGTAATCCTTAAGGCACTAAAGACAAATCAAAGGATATATTTTCAATTAACAGCTAATTCCTTTTTGCAGTGGGAAATAAATACTACATGTATTAAATTTCAATTGCTATTTTTTAAAAAATGGCTTAATTTCAACTTTCAAAATTATCATGTATTATTTTAAATTAACTTTATTCTTGGGTTCACTAAAGAGAATAATAATGATTGATTTTTTTGATATGAATCATGTTATTAGTGATTTTATTAAAAAGATATGTGGCATTTTCTGCTTGGCTGAATAATAAATTAAATATGTAGCTTCCTAGTAAGTATAAACATAGATTTAACAGCAGGTCAATGACTTAAAGATGATTGGTTGATTAAAACTACAAAGGTAATATAACTTTACTGATCATGATTCAGATCTTTTGTGATGCATTGAAAGAAACATATAGATCTATGAAATGGTATCACAATCTTATTGCCTCAAGTAATACTACTCTCATATGATGGCATTTTAAACTAATGGAAGCAGTATTTTGATAATCTTTTGAATAATGATACAAAACATGTTCATTTCTTTACTTATTTAAATTCAAATAGATATTTAGATTAGTGAAATCAAAATAGGTCTTTTCAATCTTAAAAATGAAAGGCTGCAGATTTTAAAAAAATACTTGAAAAAAATACGTGGTGCTGATGTTAGCTTCAAAAATATTGGATTTTTTTTACAAATATATGAACTTGTTAAGTCATGCTATTACAATTTAAACTGCTTTACTTGGAAATCATTTTCTCTATCAATCTATTTGTTAATTCAACACTTTTTTTCAAATAACGTACATGATTAATTCAGCCATACTGTATTCAAGACATTAATTGCCAATCATTTTATAACTTTCTCTTTTAGAAATATTTTTTTCTCTCAGTTCAATACTCAGCAATTTTTGGGATCTGTCTGAACCATGATTAAAATTAATATTTGTATAAGAATTTTAAAAAATACAAGTAAAGATGAGTAAGTTGCAAAAGAAAAATTAAATACAAATAAGTACACAAAAATAAAGGTGACTGTTGCTTTATTCAAAACTCTCTAAAAAGTCTTATATATGTGGTTGTTATATCAGCTAATAATTAAAGCAATAAATCATCGTAATTTCATCTAGATAAGTTTTTGAATGTGTCTCCTATGTTCTCGTTTCTTAAATTTTTCTCATGCCTTTCTAGATATATTCTCCTAAAATTGATTCCTGTATTTGTAAAAAATAAACCTTTTTTTCCATATATTCAAAACACATTGAAGTTATATATATATTCTTGAAGATAATAATATGAAACAAAAAAAAAAAGGCAAGTAACTAATTCAAAAATTGATATTTCTTTAATGTTCCTCAAATCTTATCACTTTATCTGAAGACCATACATAGAGAATATGACCTAATGCAATGAACTTTTGCCAGTCCTTTTGCAGCTATTTGTTTAAGTGATTATTTCTTTTATTAAATAAACATGTAATTTTAGATAAAACTTTTTCTTTTGTCAAAAAGTATCTCTTAAATAAGTATATATTTAATAATATAATATTTGCAATTATAAATGCATATGCAAAAGTATATAAACATACCCATAATTTTGATACTATCCGCCACCTCTCTATACCCGCATATGTTTAAAAAGTGTTTAAAAATATAAATGTTGCCAATTGATTAAAATAGAACATTGTAGTAAAATAATAAATAAATTTTAAATGTATGGTGTTCTGATGCTTAATCTTTCTATATACTATTTTAACTAACCTAATCTTTTATTTGTTGCTTATTTCTTTTTTCCCTCTATTCAATTAATCATTATCATTATAACTCAATTATTTATTAATTATTTCTGTAATCACATCTAGTTTTGCAATAACCTTGAGTCTATTTCTTCAGTATAAATATATAGTCTGTTCTGTGAAAAAATAACCGGTTCTCTCTCCAAGCTTTAAGCGCCATCTTTAAATTAACAAGTGTTATGTAGAGACAAAGTTTAGCTATTCGTCATCATGATATCTTGCAGATCACATGAAAGTGTGATCCATGGCTTTACTGCTAACAGTTTGAATCCTTTCAAATATTTCACTAGCAGTTTTGCCCAATTCTAAACAATGTTAGCACACCGTTCTATTATAAGTTAAGATTGGAAACATACTGTCACATTTCATTTTGTAACTCATAATCCAAATATATAAACAACTTAAAAAATTTTTTAGTGATCAGTTAAACTGTTACTATATAAAACATGTGTTGATTCAGAGATGGCTCTACAGATAGTTGAGAGAGAAATAAAGAAAAATTGCTTGGATAAATAAGAGAAAAAATTAATAAATGAAGCAAAAAAAAAGAAAGGGATTGATAAAGAAATTAACAGTATTTTCTATATAATAAATATGATGCAGCTAAAATTGTATGGAAGGGAGTTGCAGTAGCAGGGTTAACATATGGCAATGAAGTGTTGTGAGTTAGTAAAGGGGTATTAGATTATTTAGAAAAAGTACAAAGGGAAGTAGGAAGACATGCATTAGATGCAGATGCGTGGACAGCAAAGGAGGTAATTCAAAAAGAAATGGGATGGTCAAGTTTTTATATGAGATGTAAAAAGCAAAATGAAAATGTTCAGTAGATTGCAGTTTATGGATAATAAAAGAATAGCCAAAATAGTATTTAATTGGATTACGAGTAAAGGGCAGGCAACAAGATCGGTGAGAAAGGTAATGTGGCATGCAGAAGATTTGGATAAAGACTTTATATCAGTATATTTTTACAAAAGATGGGATGATTGTGTTAGAAGGATTGTTGAGTATTATAGTAGTAAGGAATGGGATAGAACAATAGATGCATTAATAAAAAATAGGAAGTTGGAGAGATGGAGAACTAGTATGAACAGTAAAAAAGAGTTTAAATATATATATAAGTAAACGGAACATTGCGTGTGAGTTAATTTATGATAATAGTAAGGAAAGTAGTTTATTGTTTAAGACTCGAACGACATCTTTAGCAACACCAGAATATACACATAAATAGAAAAATATGGGTGATTTAGTCTGCAAATTGTATAATAAAGGCATAGAAAATATTAGGCATCTGTTAATTGAATGTAAATGCTTGAAAGCAAATAGGGTATAAATAATAAATTATGGAAGAATAAATATGAACAAAGTGATTATACAGAAAGTGGATTATTGGTTTTTATCCTAGGTTTGGGAAAAGATAAGGGGAATTTAGATATGAAATCCATGGAGTTGATGAAGATTATGTTGTGGAAATGGGATGGAGCAGATTAGGAGAAAACTTAGGGTGAGGAATGGAAAGGGAAGGTAAAGTGGCTAACAGGTTTCTCTGGGCATAATTGCTGAGAGATTCCTGACTTCGTTTAAGGAGAAGTCACAGTGCATCACATCACATCACATCACAATCAGTCATCTTTTCATTTGGATACACTTTATATCTATTTGTAATATAATTATTATTTTAAAAAATCTATTTTGCATTTTTTAAATTTTCAAAAATCATTATTTGTGGTTCTTCTGACTAAAAAACTTGTTCAACATTAGTTATATTAATAAAAATTAAATATATACAAACAATTATTTTCATTTTTTTCCTTCTAAATTCTAATCTCATACAGATTTCTAATGAAACATTTTTAAACAGGAAAATTGATTTAACTCAAAACTGCAACATATTGTGATTAAGGAATACTCTATAATTCAAAATATATAAAACAGATATATAAATTGTTTAATTTTATTTCATCTATACATGTTTTTTGTTTGTTTTACCAAACTGTTTATTTCAAGTTTTATTTAAAAAAGTTAAAATGAAAGTAAAATAAATATTAAAGATTGACATCTATGACAGACTAATTCAACATACTAAGATTATCAACAGCACCATTTAAATTCCTCTGGTTGCACTCAGTACAAAGAAAGTAGTTAACCAAACATTAACAACATAATTCATGTACTTAACAGCACAACCTCTGAATTATAGCTTATATATAAGCTCATAGTTCTTATGTTCATAAAGCGACTATCTTCTACTATCAGGTAATCCAATATTTGAAGCTGTTTGTTCTAAAAATGCTAAAGGACCTTGCAATCCCCCAGGACTGGAATGATCTAATGAAGTTTGTTGATTGTTCAATGATGACTGGGAACCAAAAGATGGTGGTGGTGGTTGCTGCGATGATGACGTAGACTGACATGGTTGAGAATCAGCAAGAAGAGTTTGCCAGTATTGAATTTTCTCGTAATGTTTCTGAATCAGATCATTTTTGCGCTTAAGTTCCGCTTTTAGTTCATTAATTTCCTGAAATTCAAAATTAGATATGTAACAATTAATATAATAATTTGTTTCCTCAAATGGAATAAAATCATATAAAGCAAAATTAATGTCATCAGCAGTAGGAAACTACTTTAAAAAATATATATTAACAAATTAAGTATTTTTACAACAAATAAATTATGAAAACATATACATTAAAGTATAAGAAATGTTTTCTCTTATATTTCTTATACTTACAACAAAGGCTATATATAAAATATCAAAATTATTCATTTTTGCAATACTGTTTGTAATATCACTTTAGATAACTAACTATTAAAAAAAAACTTTTGATATAAATACATTTATCACAAAAAGTTTATTATTATATTTTAATTATTTGTCTAATTTATGGCTTTCGTTTTTATGATGACTTAACTATTAACAAAACGTCATAAAGAAATCTTTAAAGATTCCATCCTACTAGGAGATGGATTCATTAATGTCTTTATTAAGTCTTTCAATTTTGTCATTGTACCTATAGACCTGGCATCATTAATTATGTGAATCATAGATCATGTTTGCCCATTTCAACATAGGTTAGTGGTTATTAAATTTTGTTTGTGAACCCAATGAGTATAATGTTTAAGGAATTCCTTGATTCTGTAAATGTGTAATAACATCTAGAAAGATTAAATACAGCTGTTTTTTCTGTTATATCTAGAAAAAGAAATTTTGGAAATTCATAAGAATTCCATTTCTTATACCATAATTTTTCAGCTGTAGATGAATGGTTAAGCAACATGAAGGAGGAGCTTCCCTTGAGACATGTTTTAAAAAGTTAGTATATCCAGGGTCATGTAGTCAGTTGGCAGCTAAATAATTATATTTTTTTAATAAGAAAAACAACAAGAGTTGAATAAAACTTCAAGTGTTTATTTACTCTAAATAATAATACTGACATTAGTAAGGATTAGTAATTCAACTCAATATTTGCCAATTGAGAATGAGATCATTTAGATTTCTTAAAAGTTCACACCTCCTTAGAGATCAATATTTATAAAGTCTTTTTAACTCGGTCATTTTATAACTCTATATTTCTGTAAACACCTTACTGCTCACATTATTTCAGAGACAGCCTAATAAAATTCTTGACTAGAGCTCTTCTTTACTTATTTGCCAAAACAACTTCAATTTCACTCATTTATTTTTTTACTGGTTTTTACTAACTACTTTATTTCTCTTCTCTCTTAAATCTTCAGACTTTTTCATCAGCTTTGCTAATTTGCATAAAGTAACTTTTCTTTACAAGAAAATTAGCCTGTTGCTACTTTCAATAAGTTTTCTTTTTCTGCATAATTAATTTTTTACTCTGTTTCTGGAATATTTCAGATATCAACATTAAATGCCTATATACACACCTTTATTTATTCTTTAATAAAATGTGTATATATACATAGCATTCCTTCCTCTATTCCAGACAGAAATGGTTTTTATAGCTTTTGCTTTATTTACAATATAGTCTGTAACTTTTAACGGGCTTCTTGGCAATCACATAGGCCTTGATAGAGGTAAATATCTTTCTTCTTCCTGCTCTGTTGTCATCTCTTCTTTGTTCATTATTTAATTCTATAACTACTTGAACAGGAGAGCCAATTGGAGTTTTTAATCCAGTTTCATCACAAATACCAGTCTGATTTCCTTTCTCTGAGTTCGAAATAACCACTACATCTTCTAATGGTTCTGTTCTCCAGTCTTTAACATGTTTTACATGATGTTTAAATACACTACCGACTTCTAACATTATTTCACATATTTGTTCCAATGCTATTTTTATAATTATTCCTGGTAATCATTTCCACTTTATTATATTTTTAATCCATACACTTTGATTGACAGTAAATTTTACATTTTCCAAATAACTGATTTTCTTTTTTATACTATCTGCAATTAAAGTAATTTTCCTGTTAACTATTTCAGACTTTAACTTCTATAACAGTGGAAAATTTTTGGGGGCATTTATTTTTACTGCAGCAGTTTTATCATGTCCGATACTTATTTTGAAAGACTTAAAATTAACTTCTTACTAATATTGGATTAATATTTTATTCTACTACATATAATGATAATTGTTTTATATGGCTATTTTATTCATATAGGCACTATGACCATTCCTCTAATTGTTGTGTGGTTGCCGTATACATCTGACACTATCACCATAGACTTTTTTAATTTGTCATTGATGTTTTCCTTTCTACAAATCATATTCTAGTTTTTCCACAATATTAATTATATGCCTGCCCCACTGTCAATCTCCATTTGTACATTTTGGATGAAAGATTTTAGCATTTAATTTTGGCATATCATCAATATCTTTATTTATCATTGTCAACTTTTTAGATATTCCTCCCCTGATTTATTCTTTCACTGTAAATCTTGCTTAGTCATTCATCACTTACATAATTTTGACAAGTGACCTCTCTAAGTCCACAATTATAACATTTTTTCAATTTAAATCTGCAGTTAGGTTTTTACTGTGCCATCTTTCCACAACAATAATAAATAGGGGGGTTTATTATCTTTTGATTTATCTCTCATAATTTTGCCACATTTATATTCATTTCAAAAGTATTAAACTCTTGTCACATTTTTTAAAATTTTGATATGGTCTACCATGGTCTCATAAGCTAATGACCATTCAATAATGGCCTTATACTTTAATTCTTTCTCTCTTAATACTATTTCTCTGATCTTGACATTTCTCACCCCCTTTAGTAGCTAATTCAACAGCATTTCATTGATATATCAATTCTTAAATTTGCAATTCTTTGCTAATGTTCACAAGACCAAGTCATATTCGCATATATTTACTTTTTGATTGCATTCTCCCTCAAAAACGAAAATGCGCTGTTCAATGTTATGGATTTAAAATATATATTTAGTTTTATCAGTAACTCTTCGTAGCATATTTCCTCGGATGTCTTGGGATTACATAAACAATTTGGTACATTCAATACATCTCATACAGAATCATAAATATGCTTTTGATCATGTAACAAAGTGCAGTAATAATAAATTTAAAAATGTGTTATTAACTAAAATATATTCACTCAATCAATTTTGGAATTTTGGATGAAAAATTTTATTAACCCATTAACGCCGGCCGTACACATTTGAGGATGCCTGAAATAATAAACATACTGGTGCATATAATCAACACGTATGAATTTCTTTGAACTATATCTTTTCTAAATAAAAAAAAGTTATTAACCAGTCACTTTTGTTGAATTAAATATCATTATTAATACTTTTATACGGGTTAGTGTTGGGTGGTTTTCATGCTCATATAAGTGCATTTTTAAAAAATATTATATTTCAAAATTCTAGCAAAATGTAAAAAAAAAATTTAATGGTAATTGATAGCTGATACGTCATTCTAACTGCAAGTATTTATTTGATTTCATTATTTTTACAATTAGCATTATTTGATTATCATTAAATCTTACCGATCTCAAATGAGAACATTAAGTAGTTACCATTATATAATTTGTTATATTTTTTCTTTTCATATGAAAGTGGTGACAATCATTTATTATAGACCCATAAACATTTTATGGAATAAAAGAATTTCCATGATTGGAACAAGCTTTAGATGACCTCAATAGTGAAGAATATGATAGAGCTAAAAGTGTGGCATTGTGTGTAGTTCCTCCAAATTTAGATGAACTTATGGACTATGAAGAATATGATGATGATAATATTGATGAACCACATTTTATTCCAAATGCAATTCCTGGTACAACTGAAACTACTGTTATTACTTCTAATGTCGCTGTAAATGAAGGGAGACTCTAAGACCAAACAGATGAACTTATGGACTATGAAGAATATGATGATGATAATATTGATGATCCAAATTTCACTCCAAATGAAATTCCTGGTACAATTGAAACTACTGTTATTACTTCTAATGTCAATGTAAATGAAGGGAGACTCGAAGACCAAACAGCAAAAAACACACGTAATTTCAGAGACCAGAGTGGATAAAAAAATATCCTGAATATCCCCATTTTGAATTACAAGAAAGAGGTGAATCTGTTGATGAACTAAACAATGTAGATGATTTAAAAGATTTATCACCCCAAAACATTTTTGAAAAATTTGTTCGTGATGATATTATTACTTATATCTGTGAACAAACTATAATCTACTCACATCAAAAAAATAATCATAATTTTACTATACAGCCTGAGGAAATGAAAACCTTTTTCACAATTCTCTTTCTAACTGGATACTGTCAATTACCACAAAAATGATTATACTGATCACTTGATGGAGATTTGGCAATATCTTGTGTTTTTAGTGCTATGTTAGGAGACTGATACCTTGAAATAAAAAAATTTGTACATCTGGCTGACAAGACAAAATTGAAAACTCTCATGATTGAATGTATAAAATAAGATCACTGATACACAAGCTCATAAAAAATTTTGTCAGTGGTGTTTTATGTTTATAGATGAATCAATGGTAAAATATTTTGAACATAACCCAGCTAAACCATTCATAAGAGAAAAATTGGTTAGATTTGGATATAAGAACTGGATGATCAGTAGTTCTTCTGGTTATTGCTATGCTTTTGATGTATACTATAGAAAAAAGCAGTGTGAAATACAATCTACTAAAAATATACCATTAGGTGCCAGGATAGTTACTGACCTTTTGAAAAATTTACTAGAACCATCAAAACATAAAAAATTTTTCGATAACTATTTTACAATCTACCCATTGATGATTTAGCTAAAAAAGACAAATATAACAGTAACTGACACTTAAGATATAACAGTTTACAAAAATGTCCTATAAAAGATTCTAAAGTAATGAAAAAAATGGAAAGAAGTACATATGACTATAGACTTGATGAGAGTAATAAACCATTATGTGTAAAGTGGAAAGACAATAAGGTTTATTGTATCCTAACAAACACATTGGTCTAAGAATAGAAAATCGAAAGTAAATATACCACAACCAAAATTATTTTCCTTATACAATTATAATATGGGTGTGTGGGTACACATGATCAATGTATTTCTCTATAGGATGATTTCAATTAGAGGGGGGAAATGGTGATGGATTTTGTTTACTCATTTTCTGGGCATGCTTATGACAAATGTTTGGAAAGTGTATCAGATTGCTTTAGAAAATAAACTAAATCAATTAGAATTTCATCGTAGCATAGTATGCAGCTATTTGAAAGACAGTGCTGCTTTAAAAATACATAAAAAAAAAGGAAAGTCAGTTCAATATTGAAATTGCGAAGACTACCATTTTTCCAAACAACAGATAGGCAATAAAATGTTGTATGTCCACAAAAAAGCCAGGTGGTCTTGCAAAAAGTGTAAAAAGACAATGTGCATTGAGAAAGGTTGCTTTAAAAAATATCACATATCTGCCTAACATCCTCATTTGAGGATGCCCATTTTTCGTAAAATTTATAATGAAATATATATGTTTTTTATCATTTTCTTAAAATGTGTATCGTTTTCTTCAACTTTACATCTGAAATGATGATTTTTATTCATTGGTTTTTCTTAGACGTTAATGGGTTTAATACACATTTTGGTTACAGAAAAAAATTAGACATTGTAATAGTAAATTATTTTGGACAAAAAAATAATTTTATGCATTATGCAGTAAATAATCGACTTTATTTGATCAAATATAAGTTAAAAATAGGATTCATTCAATGAATTTTAAATCAATAATCTCATAATTTGTTTCTGATATATTCAAGATACCTTCTGTTTTTTATTGCAAATGTAAAAAATATAGTATCAGCAAAAAAAAATTAATTTACAAAATTGATTCAGTAATATAAATTTTTGTTATATACAACATAGTGTATTAATATGAAATTTTAAAATGTAGACATTAGTTAAAATACATTCACTCAATCAGTTTTGGATTAAAATTCTTATGAATGCCAATTTTGTCCTAGCAAAAAAATATGATCACGTTAGTTGTAAGTTATTTGACTAAAAAAAAAAAAGTGATTAATTCTTCCTCTGGCTCAGCTGAGTTCCTACATAAAAAATTCTAATAAATCATATCTAATATAAATTACACTAACCTTAATAAATTATTTAATAATAAAACCTTTCAAATTATGAGATTTATTTCTATTTAAATCATCTAGTAAGATACATTCCTTTTTAACATTAAACATATACCAAAAAGTATATTGTCAAAGGCATATGTATATCAATATACATTACTTCTCTAAAAGATCAAAGATTACTAAACATAAGATTAAAATATTTATTTGATCAATTTTAAATCAATAATCTTGCAATTTGTTTCTGACATATTTAAAATAATGGCAGCCTTTATTACAAACCTAAAAAATATAGTATCAGCAAAAAACCAGGAAGATTTAATCACTGATATTATCAAAACTACAATAATTAACTATACATTACATTTATGTAAGATGCTACTTTGCAAAAAAAAAAAATTATAGCACTGTAAAAAAAATCAGTTTTATTGGTTAAATATTATAAAAATAAAAAATTTTGAAAATAGAATATAAAGTGCAACAAAAATAAATTCTAAAATGTACATTACGTTAATTTTTTTTTATACAATGCTTTAACAAATTAATAAAATACCAAAATAAATAAATTGAAAAAAATTAATTAATTTCAATTAATGAATAGAAGAATAATTAGTAATAGAAAATAATCCTGTCATTACATTTGTCCCATAAAAATATGTACTTTTATTTCCTTTTTAATAAATGTTTTTATGTGGCCTGTTTATGACTTTTTTACTTATATTTCTTTTATTTTATTTTATCGGTCTGCAAAGACATGCCCTTCAAATAAAAAAGCTTGCTGATTTTAGTTTAGATTATAACGTGTTCTGACAAATAAATCAAAAAATTAGCAAGAAAAATATTATAAAACTTAGCAAGATAATTGGCTAGTAATGATTTCTTATAAATGTATGACCTCCATATGATGTGCCACACTCAATTATAGATGGGCAGCATTTATCATGACATACTGACTATAAAAAAGTTGGTTTTCAAGTTCAGAGAAACCATAAAATCACGACGGCTTTAATTTCATTTGTTAAATAGACAGAAAACATAGAAGCAAAAATGGTGGCTCAAAGACTTATCAATATTAAGTTTTAAATCATAAAGCTATAAATCTGAAATGCAGAAAGTAGTGTAGTTTTAGATTGATTGAGATATTAACCTATGCAATTGTAATGAAGTTACTTCATCGTAAAATATCTATTCTTTTTGGATTATTTTTTTCATATAACTATGTTAAGAACAATGGTAGTAATTGTAGAATATCTAATCCTTCATAGTTAGAAGCAGCAAATATTTTCCCCAAGCTTTTATCAACCATGTTCTTGCAAATTTATATCAAAACTTCCTGGTTCCAATAGAATTCAAACAAATGTTATGCTCATGTGCAAAACAATTTGTTACATTTTCAAGCAATGAAAACCTGCAAGCATTCATACCATGAAACATCTGATCTTTTATTTAATAATCGTACACCTTTTTTATAACTGCTCTATAATTCAGAAAAGATTATCAATTGAGAAAATTAAAACAATCCAGACAATTGCTTTTTAAATAAATTATTACCATAAGATCCTTCTTAGAAAGATTACTACTTCTTATCTGAATCAGACAAATAGATTATATAGATTATTTTAAAATCTGTTTCATTCAAATGAGAATAACTTTCATTTGATTGAACATCTTTCCTATTAAATCTTGGATTCCTCCATTATTTCTCTTTCTACAATTCCTATAAATGAATTTCATTCTGCTACATTTAATATGATTCTCAATTTTAATTTTAAGATTCATCCTTCATCTCCACTATATGGTTAAAAAAAATTAGTTTTCCATAAAAGTGATGTATAATTTTTCAATACAACAATCTAATTCAGTCGAAATAATTCTCTTGTTGTCAAAAAGTTTTATCAAATTTAATTTCAAATCTATTCTGCATTATCAATATCAAATTCCTGAATAGTTAGATGCAGTGGTAAAATGACCAGCTTTAGAGTGTAAGGACTTTGGATGGTATCAATTTCTGTCACTTCCGTATTCCAATTTTTCATGAAATTCTGAATAATAAAGCTAATCGATTATGCTTTTTTAATTTAATATTTGGTAAAATCTTTTCCAGAATTAGTGCAAACACATTTCTTTTATTATTTTCAAAATATAGTTTTCTATTTAAAATTAGAAATTATATTTTTCTCATGCAACTTCTTATCCTGCGTTCATTCTGTCTTTTTGATTCATGTGCTAGTTCTCAACATCTTTTTGCTCTTCACTTTAACATACATCACAATATTTCATTAATAATTTTTATAATATTCATTAATTTCTGACTTATGGGATTATTCTTTTGATATTTGCTTGTAAACATAATAATCATAAAAAAGGATTAAAATTCATAATACTACCATTTCTTTCTCTATATGCTTAGTATAATAAACTGCAATTCATTTTTATTATACCCAAAATACATTTTATAACAGAATGTAAATCAAGAAATTTCAGCAAAAACAATAATATTAAAACTGTGCCATGAAAAATTAATGAATTCATGAGTTAAAGATTCCAAGATCTGTTTTCAGTGAAATAAATTACGACCCACCTTCCCCGCCCTCATTTGGTTAACCAATTGGAAATACTATGGTCAAACAATGACTTAGTTGATTGAACATTATGTGATCTCTCAAGCAATATAAAATATGATTATTTATATAATTTAATAATAAAAAAACATTTATATACTAAATAAAATTTTAATTAGAGGGAATTTGAACCCAAACTTTCAAGCTCCCTTCAGTTACGCATTTCATCTTTTACAACCGATACACATAAAGCGAAAAAAAATAAATGATCTCCAATATATGTATTTCATGCTGAACCAGCACTTATCAGTTGATTCGGATCATCATATTCCACACATATATGTAATCGGTGTTGTTTATATGCTGAATATGCAATATTTAAATACATATATAATATTTATACTTTAATCTAGATGTAATTACACATATGTGGGTGAGATGATGATCAGGATGAACTGATGAGTGCTGGGTCAGCACGAAATACTTATACTGGAGATTATTTATCTTTTTCACATGCACAAAATACTTATATTGGAGATCATTTATCTTTTCCGCATGTATGTGGTTATGTGTCTCAGTTGTATATGATGGAGTGGATGACCGAAGGAAGCTTGAAAGTCTGGATTCAAATTCCCTCTAATTACATCTAGATTAAAGTATAAAAACTATACATGTATTTAAATATGAAATAAAATTTAAAAATGATAATTCTTTAAAAAAGAAGTACCTCTTTTACAACTTGCTCAGGCCGTTGAACTGCAAGAAGTAATCTTTTTTGAAGAAAAAATACTTCCAACTGTTTGGCAGCATCTAAAAACTTTTGCATGTTTTGTTCTGCACCTTTGAAAAAAGATTGGAAAATTTATAATAAAAGGTTGAAATAATTAATTATTTTTCTAAAGCAAACAAAATAGTTTTATGCATGTACAAAATGATATATATATATATATATTGTGGTATGCACATATCTTCGTCATTTTTCTATAACTAATAAATAGTGGAATAAAAAAAACTATTCAAGATCATATGTTTACTAAAAAATATGTTTTTGTTTTGAATGACAACAATGCTCTATTAAAATTGGAATAAAGAAATCACATGTTCAAAATATAAACTGTGTTGTTTGTGCTACTATAGAGATAGAAATGATTTCAGAAGGAAGAACATATACTTTCTTGGTACTTATTAATTAGCCACTGTACATTGCTTGGTGGCGCTGTTTATGTGCTAAAACACAAATCGTGGGCCAAACCTATAGCTAATACAACACTATGATCATAATAGCCATTTCTTTGCCTTTGTGATGACATTACTTTCTATGCATATGCACAGAAATGCTGTACCCAGCTTTGTGTGGTTTTATTTTCTATGCATACAATCAGTAATGACATTTCACTACCATTTAATATGAGGATGTTTTGACTTCAATGTCGTGTAACTGTTTCAATGTGCTTCCAAATGAATCGCCTTACTCCCCAATTGATATAGTATCAATTCCTCCTAATTATCAGCCTGTCGGAATTCTTCCTTACACAGTGTAGAAGTGTCAATCAATTCAAAAAGGGTAGGCCCCAGGGTGATTTCGGCTGTTCGCGAAAGTCACATTTTTGACTGATACATTCAAGAGAAACAAAATGGCTGAAGGCGACAGCGGAATTTTCCAACTGTGGAACCTGCCCAACACAAAAGCGAATGCTGTTGTCTTTCTGCAGGTCCAAAACTTCCTGCCACATGCCAATCAATGTGCATGCGATGATGAATTTATTTGAAGACACATCCATAGATCTCAGGACATTTTTAGAGCCATCTTACAGGAAATATCCTCAAACCCAAAGAACTAGTCTCAATGTTCATTTGTGTGTGTGTGCTTATCTTTTATTGAACTTTTTATTCGCCGAAATTGTTATTGAAAACGAGCAGTGTGGGTTAAGAGACATGTAGAAGTTAAAATGTCACTAATAAATTTCTTTCATTTTTAAATTTTGTGTAAAGCTTTAATTTAATCATACAAGAAGAATGTCAATTTGGAATGGGAGGGGGTGGGTGAAAGTAAGCCAGTGTTAACAACAACAACAGGTTTGTTGGCATTAATTGTTTGCAAAAAAAGAAAAACCAACCAGTCTGTGATTGATTAGTTATTTTTAAAAAAAAAGGGGGGGGGGGATACAATCTCTGATTAATTACTGTAAAAAAAAGTCGGTCTCTAATTTACTATTCTTATTATTTTCTATTAAAAACATAATGTAAAATTTTATAGACATATACCAAAAAAACATAGTCTCTGATTAATTACTGTCCAAAAAAGTGAAAAAAGTTGGTTTTTATTTTTAATTTTGTGTCAATTTTTTTTTTTAAATTTTGTGTAAATTGTAACATAATTTAGTATTATTTACTATTACAAAAATAAAGTCAATATTTCTAGAGTGGCATGCTCAGTATCTGTTTTTGCAGGAAAGCAGAGCCAAGTGATGTACAGTGGCTAATTAATAAGTACCACTTTCTTTCCTTTAAAAAGTTTTGTGTTTTACCCTTTCCTTACTCTATAAATAGATTCTGGACATGCAGCAAAAAAAATTTATTGTGAGAAGGAAAACTAAACAAAATGATTCCAATAAAATATTATGCTAACCATTTGGATGATAATATCGACAAAGGAAAATAATTGGATAACATTCAGGAATTAAAATGTCTATGGAGCCTTACATATGTGTGTGCTAGCATAAAAGAAGATTCGAAAGGAACTGCTACAAGATCAAAAAATTAAATCAAAATTATATATATGCCAACAGTAACAGATGCTCAGATAATAAAAAAATCACTTATCAACAACAGTTAAAAATATTATAAATATTTATAGAATTTTTCTTCTAAATTAACAATACTGATTACGATGTAGTTTAGGTTTATCATTCAATAATTTAAATAATAACAATCAAGTAGAGTAAAAGATCAAGAAAAACATAAATAGTATTTGCATAACCTAGTCTGAATTATAAATAACTTTATAAAAAAAATATTACTTGATTCTTCTTTTTTTTTTAATATTATTATTAAGAATTTCCATAATTTTTATTTGTGTAAAAGAAAATCTATAATTAACTCTTTCTTGATTATATGTATTTATAATTGTGATTAAAAACTATAAATCATATCTAATCATAGCCTAGCAAGGGCGAATTATAAATGTACATTATATGATGTTAACTGATGTTATAAACTATTCTTTATTTTAATCACCACAAATAAATTAATGTTTATTTTAAATAAATTTATATTGTTGTCATCAGCCTAGGTATTTTAATTTATTTCTGCATGAATCATTATAAAACTATTTTTTCTTATCCTATAGTACATCTCATGTTATATTTCACTATAATAAATTTTATATTCTTTGTCTAGAAAGAGAATTCATGATGGATCCACTGGGACTCTTTGCAAATTTGAGTCCATTGTACAGAGTAGATATAAACTATTCTAAGGTCATTAGTGATCAATTCATTTATTTATTAGTTATATTTTAAAGTACCTGAATATGACATTTACTCAGTATATTTAGATTGTTCAAATATATAATACATAAGTGGAGAAAACCACTTGGTTTATTATATTTATTATATGTAGTTGCCCAAATATGTGATGCATTTGCAGGCCAATTAACCCTGCTCAGTTATAATATTTTTATCACATTCATGGTTATCTAATCTGAAGGCATTCACATAGTCAGAAGAAAGCAATTAATTCTCTCAAAGTAGATAAATCTATAATTATTCTCCCTACTGACAAAGGCAATGCAACGTTATAATTGATACAACTGATTATGACAACAAAATACAAGAACTCCTGACAGCAGACCAATATAGAAAAGTGGCAAAAAATCCAATACCGAGCACAGAAACAAAGTTACAAGCATTACTCAGAAAGCATCCCAAGTACTTCATTGATTCAGAAAAAAGGAAAATAACATCATATTTCAGCAAAATTCCTCATCTTTATGATCTATCAAAAATCCATAAGGATCATGTTCATTAAGACCTATTGTTAGTTCTAGAGATTCACCTTTCCAAAATATTTCTTCATAAAGTTCTAAGTCCTTTGGCATACAAGACCCAGTCCTTTGTCATAGAAGACCCAGTCCTTTGTCAGGGATTCTAGACACTTTGTAGAATTAGTCAAGAACATAAAAATTGAAAGAACTGACTTACTGGTAAGCTTTGGTGTGGAAAGTTTATTCATGAATGTACCATGTGAAGAAGCATTGTCTATTGTAAGGAAAAGATTAAATGGTGATAATAGTTTACAAATCAGATCAGGTCTTTCTACTGATAATATAATGGAACTATTAACACTCTGCATAAAAACAACCTACTTTCAATATAACACAAAATTTTTCCAACAAAATCAAGGAATGGCTATGGGCTCACCATTCTCTCCCCTTATTACCAATATTTACATAGAAACCTTAGCCATAAAAACTACTCTATATCTACCTAAAGTTTGGGTTTGCTATGTGGATGATACATTTGTTGTATGGTCACATAGTGAAGCACCTACAAACATTCTGGAAACACATCAACAATATATCCCCTTCAATTAAATTCACAATAGAATCAGAACAAAAACAAAAATTGGCATTCTTAGATGTTCTTGTGACAAGACTCCCTCATGCCAAAATCAAAACTACAGTTTACCAAAAACCTACACATATAGGAAAATACCTAGCCTATACATCCAATCACACCAGAAACACAAAACATGGAGTTATACTATCACTATGGAACAGAGCAAAAGAAGTTTGTTCAGAAACCAGTGATTTGGAAAAAGAAAAGATCTATATAGAACAAATTCTTATGAAAAATGGTTATCCATCAGCTGTTATTAAGAAAATGTTAAATAGACAACAAAAAGAACCAACCATTAAGAGAAAAAACAATTATTGGTACTATAGTGTACCCATACATTCCAAAAATAGCAGTCAAATTAAGAAAAATCTGTAATCAGTATAACATCAGAACAGCTTTCCAGAGCCATACCACACTACGAGGAATTCTAACATCTACAAAACCTAAATTTGAAATGCTGAAAAGAAAAAACTGCATCTATGAAATACCACGTGAATGTTGAAGAACATATATTGGTGAGACCACTCGTTCCATTGAAAAGCGATTGCAAGAACCCAAACTGATGATTAGAAGAGAGAAAACAGATGTGTCTAAGGTAGCAGACCTTGTTTGTGCCAATGAACATATGTTCAATTGGGAAAATACAAAAATATTGGATAGAAAAGAAAAGGTACAAAAAAGAAAATTTAAAGAAGCTGCTCACATGACAATGGCAAAAAAATCCCATAAGCCAACTTAGTGTGACTATACATAATGTATGGAAACCACTAATCAACTTTGCTCTTAGGAAAAAGTGGAGAAATCAGGAGGAACCTCATAGATAAGTATATGAAACTTCTACAGACTGTTTTTGACAGGATAGCTCAGCTGGTTAGAGCTTTACCTTAAAATTCAATACTCAAGAATCTAAGGGTCCAGGTTTGAATCCCATGCTAGTACTGTCACTGGTCAGGCTAGCAATACCTGAAGAAGAGGGGAGAATAATACCTTTCAAAACATTGTCATATACTAACCTGTTTGATGTGCTATTACTAACAGTTGAATGTATTTGAAATATTTAAATAATGTTAAATTTTTCTAAAGACATTCAATACGCATATTAGATGACGGAAATAGTCCAATATAAAAATACAACTAGAACACCATCATCACAAACCTTCAGGAAAACATGATATAAACTGCCTTACAAAAAAAATAATTCATGATTATTTACTTTAAATGTTATATAAGTCCAGTGCATACTGGAATAAATATGCAAATATCAAATCACCTCCATCATTAAGAAATTCAGCTATGTCCTCTGTGAATAAATATATAAATATATTGTAGTCCATATTTCAAAATAATCAGCCAATTTTTTGGGGCTGGCTATTTTGAAATACAGATAAAATATTTATATATTTATTCACAAAGAATATAGCTGAATTTCTTAATGATGGAGGTAGTTTGACAATATATATATTATGTGCTCACATCTATTTTGAATGACTGTTAAAATTCTATCCTATTGACATTTTTAAATACTCAACTGCAATAGAATGATTAATTTATTTCCAATCCTATGTTCTGCATTATAGAGTTGAACTTTTTTAAATATTTTGTGAAGCGTTTACTTCCTAACAACTTATTTTAAATCTAAATGTTAAAAATGAGTGCAAGGTATATGAACATGCCTTTCTTTTATAATAATAATTATTTACTGTTCTTTCTTCAATCACTTTATCAGATATGTTTATCTTCTTCTGATTAATAACACCCGAGTCATCACTTAGATCTCACCTAGAGAATAGAATATTCAAGCATGCATCTTCTCTTCAGACCAATCTACCATACTTGCTAAATTTGATTTTAGTATAATTCAATCATCATCATCATCATCATCATCAACCATTATCAATCCACTGCAGGATGAAGGTCTCCAAGTTCAATCCATCTTACTAATCTGTAAATAGTTTTTTCAATAATTAAGATACAATTATAATAATAAAATCAATCTTTTGATGTTTGAAACATATCTCTCTCCATATAAAGTCATCTCTGGTATAATCTTTGATTAGTTTCAGTTGATATTATTTCTACCTGTAAAATAGTAATGATCATCCTTGGAGATCATAATATCTGTTCAAAAATATCACTTTAACAACCCCCCCTTCCCCCAATAAGATTTGCATCCTCACTCACATACTATTTTAAGATCTAATAACTCAAACACACAATCTTATTATATACCTGTGTCAAGTGTATCAGAGTTATGAGATAGTGTGGAGAGTGGTGGGTCGTGTGAAAGTCTGTGCTCATATACCCTATATATTTTAAGATCTAATACATTTTTTTGTTACCAGTTAGCTTTTTACTAATAAAATACCCCTACCCCATCCCGCAAAAAGAGCAAATTATAGCATTGGTAAGAGAAAAAAAAGTTCACTTATATCAATAGTTCAACTTTAACTAAAGCAGAATTATACTTTTTATGTCCAGAGACTCAAAAATAATATCACTAGTGTTATATTAAATTGAAGTGTTTTCGAAATGTTACTTCTATTAATCTTTCGATTTATAATAGTTAATACTAAATGATTTATTATTTAAAATAACAAGCTTAAAATACTACATATTAGCAATCGCTTGTTTTTGGAAGGTCATGCGTTGGAATAATAAATTTGCTGAAGAAAGATGTAGTACAAAAGTGTATTGCAATTTACTTATTTCATTTGACTTTTTTTTTAAAAAAAAGGTCAATTCTTTCCATTCTATACATTTTTTATCTAATAAATTTCTACACACTCATATATGGTTTCAAAATGTGTACATACAAATATGTATATAACTTTTCTTTACTTCAATTGTCAATTACAAATAAAATTAAAAAATTATCGATATTTTACTTCACATTAAGTAATTGTAATGTTTTGTTATTAGATTCGATTAACAATGAGTAAAAAATCCTAAGGAAAAAATAACACAATTAAGGCATTCAATATAGAGTTACTATGTCATAATAGTTCTACCAAACGCTCAGTGTTAAGATTAATTGGGGGGGGGGGGACTTTTAAAATCCGCAACATTAATGAACTAAAGCTATCAATAATAACAATCAATATTTTACTGCTCGGGACTTCCAAAGAAATTCGAGCGCCGAAAGGGTCAAAAATGTAATCTAGACAAGTATGGAAATACAATCAAAAAACGCATTTTTCTCTTAATTTGTAATCATTTACTACCGGTACGTGTGACTTAGTTTTTAATTTTTCTTCTAGAACTTAAATTTCTCTTTAATTTCTTTAGAAACTTATTTTATTATTGGCTATTTAAAAAAGCTTTTTTTTTTTTTTAAAGAATATCATTAATGGAAATCTGAACTAAAGATATTCTTTCACAATATTTATAAAATTCGATCAATGAAATTAAACTAATTACTTCTATCATTACGTAAATGCTGGGTAATACAATTAAACAACAACAACAAAAGTCATATTTAGAAAGGACTTTAACCTTCTGACTTTTACAGATAAAATCCAAACAATAAACAAGGGGGCTAATAAGCAAGTAAGTTCAATCTTGTGATAACGGCTTTGCTCGGAAAATAAAGATATTAAGTTTCTTCCAATATCAGATTCTACAGCAATTAACTAATAAAATATACAGATTAGTTTTCAAAAATACTAATTGAAGAAAATGTAGATAGTATAACAACGTGGGTATGCAGCATGTGTAAAATAAAATTATTTAATGATTTGTATTTATGCAAATACAAACAGTTTTCCCAAAAGCTAGAGGCATTGAAAAATATTACTAATAAAAACACAATACAAAATAATTAAAATGAAGATAAAAAATATATGTATAATAAATATTGTCTGAAATATCCCTTTAGCGTCAACGATTGAAAAAATGATATAGATGAATCTTCACAAATAAAAATTATATACATTACTGTTTTACAGATGAAAACACTTTTTTATTAACTTCAAATGAATCTAGGATATGAAAAGCTAGAAGAAAAATTGGATTGTTGATTTTCAATAAATATGTTAAAACTATCTCAATGTTAAACGATTTCATTCAAAATACTGATTCTGATCAACATTAAACAGAAATTGAACCAATAACATAAGATTAAAAAAAAAAAGGCGGGAATAAATAAAGGATTAATAAATTGGTAGATACGTTATATTTCATATTAATATATACAAAATTAATTTCATATAAAAAGATGTGAGCAAGTTATTATGGACTAATTTAAAGATAAAGTGACATTTCCTTAAAAAAATCAAAGAAGGAAAAAATGAATGGATATTAAATCAAACAATCTTCTTTTATAAAGGATGCACAGTTACATGTCGTCAAATTGCAAAATACCTGAAACATCAGAAAATAAATAAATATTGACTAAATTTCAAAATTGATAGAATGCACAGAAAGCATAAGGAATACTTACAATATCCTATTACCATCTTATAATGGGAATACCACATTCTGGTGTGTCATTAACTTAACATGAACAATCATCATTTGTGACTGGATTTAAAAAGGCATACTACAATAAAAGAGCAAGCTTCTATATTTCTTGTTGAATGCATATATATCTATGAGGACTAAACTAAGCATATATTAAACTTTATAAAATGTCTAGGGAACTTAAAATGCTGATCACCATCAATACTCAGGACCATCTAATACTATAAATATATTGTCTATATTATAACACCCCTACTATTTGGCAAAAGAAATGATCAAAGTTAAAGTTAAGCACAAATTATAATAATCCTATAGATATGAAATGTTAATGCTTAATAATAAAAGATAATTTTTGAAATCTTGCACTTAAATTCAAATAACAGAGATGAAACAAGATTGGAGTAAAATATAATTTATTTATAATTCATACCAATAGTCAAACATAACTACAATAATAAATTATAAACTAAGTCACCTTTCCAGACTATCATCATTCCTAAGTAACTGAAGGGAAATTAGATCCTCTATGGATTACAAATTTCTATTAGATTTAAAACCAGAGCATCACTCAAAACTGAAAAATCCATGGGAAGATATTCTACACCATCAGCATATTAAACTATACAATGACTAATTCAAGAGAATGTAAATTCTTATCTCCCTAGCTATTACAAATTAATTTATTATATTAAATGGTCAGAATTTATGAGAAAAAAGGCAGGAGGCTAGATTAATAAATAACAAAAAATATATATTTATTATATAAGATATATATAAAAGAAAATATGCCTATGTGTTTGAAAAGGAATGTTTTTAATAAATGTGTTTTACCAGTTCTTACTTATGGATCTGAGACTTGGACACTTAATAGAAGAGCAATACAGAGACTTCAGACCACTCAAAGAAGTATGGAGAGATGCATGTTGGAAGTAACAAGAAGAGATCGAAAATGCAATATATGGGTAAGAGAACAAACAGGTGTTACTGACATCATTGATAAAATTAAAAGACTGAAGTGAAGTTGTGCTGGACATATTGCTAGAAGAGATGATAATGGATGGACAATTGAAATCTTAAACTGGATTCCAAGATATTATAAAAGACCCAGAAAGAGACCATATGTGAGATGGATGGATGAAATAAGAAAATGTGCAGGGATAATTTGGAGAAGAGAAGCTAAAGATTGGATCAGATGGATTGAACTTGGAGAGACCATCCTGCAGTGGATTGATAATGGTTGATGATGATGATGATATAAAATATTAAGCCATTAAGTTATAAAATAATAATAAATACTTAAATAGTACCATCCTTCAGATTATCACACATTTTAAACATTAAACGTTTTATTAAAGTGTCTAGTTTAAAATCCTCTTTTTATTAATCTTAACATTTTTCTTCATTTGTTTGTTTTACATTATGGAGTCTATTCCAGTATTTAAGATAGTGTAAATCCATACTTGAGAATTTAGAAACATTAAATTTTTTTAATGGTTTTAGCTACTTTATATTTTCAAATTATTTATTTCATATCTCCTTAAATCAGGTTTCTTCATCTCTTTAAAGACAAATATTCTATAAGAAAGGACTTTCATTTAATAATTATTTGAAAGCATAATTTTTTTAAATATAAATGAAGCACAACTCAGAAATGGTAGTTCAAGTTTGATCACATATCAGGTTAAAAATAAATAATTAATCCCTGTGACATTGTGTAGAATAAATGGCACTTGCCATGAATCCAGCCACAATGCATTATTGTGATCATTTTATATTTGTTTTTGTTCATAACTTGGTAGCTAATGATGACTGTAAAATCAAAAGACAGACTCAAGATGTTGGGAAGAACACAAGCTTTCAATAAAAATTGTAAATCACATTTTTCTTTAAACTGTCATTGTTTAAAAATAAATAAATAATATTTATTACCTTTCTAAATATTTTTTTTTAGTTGTTTTACAATACAAAAATCCTTTTTATAAATTTGAAATTTAGACAAAACAAAACTTGAACATCATTGGTGGTGGAGAGGTCAGCGACAGCTGCTTTACAAGCAGTTGTCCCGGGTTAGCAGGTTCGCTTCCCGGCTGATGTTATGACACATGAGAGAAAACTTGAACATTTTTTTTTTAAAAAAAAATCAGATTTCAATTATTCGAATTTTGAATGTTACGTTTAGAAACAATACAAGCAACTTTAAATCTATCAACTAAAAGAAGTCTTTTCCTTTTTTAAACTCATTTGTCTATTCTTTTTTTAATATCATTTTTATTAAAGTTGTTATCCCAAAGGTAACCAGCATTTAACCACTCTTGCAATCAATTGTGTGTTTTGCTTTGCAACCAATACATTGCCTTCCTATCATGTCGAAAATAAAAGTCAATTCATTGGATAATTTTATTTCTACATTAAACATTAAAATTATACATTTTTTTACATATAACCTTGATGATGAGTTAGAGATTAAACAAGTGAGGCAGCAAATTTGAAATCACACTTTTCATTACTAAAGCAAACTGACAAAATGTTAATTAACCTTGATAATGAACTAGACCCATAAGCAAGAGAGGTACCAAGTTTAAAATCCCTTTTCAATACTAAAGTAAACTGAGTAAATATTAACGAAACTTGATAATGAGCTAGACATATAAATGGGAGAGGTACGAAATGTAAAATCACATTTTCCATATTAAAGAAAACTGACTAAATGTTAATTAACCTTGATAATGAGCTGGAGATCAAAATAGTAGAAGCACTAAGTTTAAAACACTTTTCAATACTAGAGTAAACTGAGTAAATGTTAATTAAACCATATTTTAATTTCTCAATGATGTTGCAACTATATCGAGCCAAATTATGCAATATATGGTTGCTAACCAGGGACTCTTGATTTGAAAAGCTTTTTATGAAAGTCAGAAAAACTCTACTGAGCATCCAAATTTAACTTATAATTTCTAATTATCATTTCACTGGAAACTCCCTTGTACTAGCTATTCTGTAATAAGCCCAGAATATCTCTCGAATGGTATTTCACCATCAACCTACATGGTGGTTTTGAGCACAAGCACACACCTGCAGCTCAGTCAACTCCTCCAAAGAAAAATATTTAATCATACCAATATTTTCAATCCACAACAACCTTACATTTATACCTCTAGTTTATCAAACCACCTACTCATCATCACTAATTAAGTTTTCTTTGACAAGTTTCAAAGAGTCGGGCATTGTATGTTCCCTTTTCTATTCCTTCATTAGCTAATACAAATAATCATTAGAGTATTTATCTGAAATGGATGGCGTCAAAGTTGTGAGTGGAGGGAGTTTGACAATGGTAAATGAAAATATAACTAATACAAAAGCATTATTATTATATGATAAATGATAGTGAAAAAGCCATCAAAAATTTCTTGACATTTTTTATTAATAGTTTTAGGATGACTTATGGGATTAATCCGAATAACTTTATCACCTAACTGAAAAGTCTGGCTAGAGGTCTACTACTTATTTATTCTTAAAACTCCTGCTTTCATTAATCTGTCTTGCTTCAGTCATGTCTTACAAAACTGTATATATCATATGGTCAGCATAGAACACCTGCCTAGAACAGAAATTTACAGAATGGGTATTTTCAAACCCTCATTATCTCTTCATACAGAATAGTAATAAAACAGCAAATAAAGAGATCATACTCTAAAAATATTTTTTCTTGAATATAAAATCATGTAAGTCCATAACATAACCTCTGTGATAGCTGTGATTCTTGATTTCATAAAGTATATGATAAAACATTTAACTGCCTCACTTTTTAACTACAATTTTTGTGTATTTTCATTATGTGCTACAATCTTTTCCACAATCGATCACTCTAATATTTAAAATGTAAATTTTCAATGATATGCTGTTTGCTAGATATCATACTCTCCTTTCATTTCTTAGATATATTTAAATACCCAACATAATGCATAATATATATGTAAAGTTTTATAAGTATCTTAAGTATAAACATTTTTTATTGTCAGTTCTTCTTTTCATCTCAAAATTATTATTTGTCTCATTATGGTTTTTGACAATTATTAATTAAGGTACAACATACTTTTTTTAAAAAAGAAAATCTTTCTATAAAATTATATTTTATTTTCCATTCATACATGAACTCATTAATTCATTAATCAGATCCCGAGTCTTTGAGGAGATAAAGCCATCCAAATTTATAACAGTATTAACCTAGGATTAAGCTTTCCCTCTCTGTGTGTATTTTTCAATTACTTTCAGGGTTTACCAAATTAAATAACAAGAAAATTTCTCTATCTATACTACAATCTATCACATGATCACCCTTACTATAAATTTTCCACTGGAGTTGATATTTAATTCATTTTATAGAGGCTCTAGTCCCCTTTTTCTTTGCCATTACAACTGTAACTCTTTTAACATTTATTTTCAATCTTTTCCTTCCTCTATAGTTTATGGTTTTACAAACTTATGTTATGCATTTATAACTAATCACTTGAATTTTTAATTTTTGCATTCCTTCTACATTATTATAAAATTCACTCTCTAAATTTTTGATTTCTTTGGAAGTAATTTTATTTTCTAACCATATTTCATTTATATTTTGTTGCCTGTCTTTAGCCTTTATTTCCTCAGTTGTAACTGTTCAACATTTGGAAGCTTCATGCTTAAGCTTTGTTACTCTTTTATATACTTTATTTCTACTACATCACTGGAACATTCTACTTATATCTTTTCAAACTTTTCAACAATAGTTGTTATTTCTAAAGGAATGTGTTCTAACAATATGACTTTCTGTTTCTACCTCTTCTATTACCTCATGCAATGCCTCTATTTTACTTTCCTGTTCCATTTTATTTTGCTATATTTCTTGGTATGCCTTTTCAACTTTATTCCCAATCTGGGTTAAATCTTTCTCTAACTCTTTTGGATATTTTACTTCCACTACATTATTGGAGCATTTTATTTTCTTGTCTTCTATTTCACTTTCATTTTTATGATTATCAAGTCTATCTCATTATTTTGATTTTCAAACATTGTATCTATCTTTCCCAATATTTCTTTATGCATTATAAACATGTGATTTTCAGTCATTTTATCAAGCATTTTCATCACCATCGGCCTAAACACGTCGTCTTTACACCAAAATGGTACTTGATCTTTATTTTGTTCCTCACTGGAAACATTTTCTGTTTCTTTTTCTGGAGTCTGCATTTTTGCTCTAATAAGCATCTAATTAATCATAATTATTTCTTTTTAACTTTTCTAATTCAATGGAGTGACATGACCATTCACCTTTCCATTCTGTAGCCCTATTTATAATTACTTGCCTGATTATTTCATTGTGGTTGTTTCCCTATTAACATGCACATTTAATTATATTATTTGCTTGTATTTTCTCTTATCATCAAAATTCAATCAATATAAAATTCAATTCAGCTATCTCCTTACTGAGTTATATAGAACAGGCAAAACTCTTCATATAGTATTGCCACTCAGTGCAAGTCAGAGTAATCAATGGATGCCAGAAGGCTTGTGCATAAAATCTCCAATCTAGTGCCTACTCATCCAATATCCCCTGAGTGGCAATACTGTATGGAGAGTTTTGCCTGTTTAATAACAGTTATAAGCAAGCATAAGAAATGGTGATCATGTGATGTTTATTGGCTTAAAACAAACTTTCACATTTATATAGTAACCAGATGTACCTGGCCTTGTAGAAACTGTTGTTTTTTTTTTAATTGGATGCTTTAATAATTTTTTTTAAAGATTTAATGTATACTAAACATGACTTTAAATGTAAAATTATACACTGGTCTGAAAGATCATCGTTTTGACTTCAATTATCAGCTAACCAAAAATAAATGTAAATATGGTACCATAGCATCTATTTTTAACCCCTCATTAAATATCACATTTCAAATTCGAACTTATGTGCTGGAATCAGATTCTCTTCAGGATTTAAATACTATATTTCTGTAATTAAAAGCATATATACTGATTTTTTTCCAAGCGGTGACATCGGACAAACATTCACCAATCAAATAACAGAGAATATAGGGATTTTATATATTAGATATAGGTATGTCATAATTAAATAAGAATGTTCTTATCTTAATTAAAATTGAAATGTTATTGCATAAACAACAAAAAAAAATTTAACTATTGATATTGTATGTTACAATGGGTTTCTAGGTTTTTGATTATAAAAATAAGATTAGAAGTTTGGGAATTTTTTTTTGTATGTAACTACCAATTAATTGAAATCTAAGAACTGAATTTGATTGGTCAGGATTCTAAAGAACCAAATAAAATAAAATAATTCTCTCTCTTTCATGTGCTAGTTATTGAAGGATACGGTAGTGATCATTTTTGCAGAACTGTGAAACAAATGTTTTGTTTAATTCACCTACAAAATTGTCCAAGTTAAGGATGTCGACATAAAGAAGCAAAAGGTCACACTCTAACTATCTCCATCAATTACAAGTGTTCCAAATGAGACAATATGTCTTTATCATGTTAATCAGTGCTTGGTAAAACAAAAGGGAAAAAAATCATGGATAACTGATCTAGAAGAGAAATCTCATAAATTTCTACATGCTGACCTGAAAGAATTGAAACCAAATACTGCTTATCACTTGCCTTATTTTCCAAAGAGAGAAAAGGAGAAATGAAACTAAGTATTAATAATATGCATATTTAAAGTTTAATTTAAAAAAAAGAGCTCTTCCGTTTAAATTAATTTAAAAATCCAAGATTATAAGTATTTTCATTATTCTTTACAACTTTCAAAGGAAAGAAAAGAAAATTAAGACTTTAATGGTTGTTCATGTATCTATATATATATATCAAATGGAAATACTGTTAAAATATGTTCATTTTTAGATTGTAAGATCTATAACAGCTTCCATTAGTTTTGTATAGATTTATAAACTTAAAAATATCTTTGTTTTATTTATTATAAATTGTGATTAAGGGGGAAGTTAAGTGATTATTCTAAAGGAAATGGTTATCAAAATTACAATCTTGTATTGTCAGATTGGCTAAATAAAAATAAAAAATGTTATGAAAAAATATATACTAATTACCATAAAGATTTATACCTGATAACTAAATTTAGTTTAAATTAAAAACTAATCGTATTAATTTATTGTATTAATTTATAAATATAAGCTTTAAATAAGATTTCATTAAATATTGAATTATTTAAGGATACATGATACAAATATGTGCATATGAAGGTGTGTTTATAAGAGATAATATATAAATAGTTCTCCAAGTGTTCAGGAGAATGAGACAATGATAGAGTTTCAATGTAGATAATAAAATTAGTATTATGTAACTAGCAGGTGAGATAAACAAAGCAATAGCAGCACTAGTATGTAAAGTGGAATGGTGAACTCATAACCTAATTTAATTTTGATAGTTTAGTAAGTCACAACCAAATTAAGATAGTGGATGGCAACTGATTAATTCTTATGCTGAAGATATCAATCCATGAACATTTATATTGTATATGTTGGATATTGGAAATTAAAGCATTCTAAATACCAGGTGAGAAAATTATTAATGTTACTGTATATTATAATGAACTGTATTATTGATTAATGTATTATTCAGGTCCACAGCCAATAGTAAGAGTTCCAGATTTCTCTGTAACCTAGTGGCATCCAACCATTGAATGTAGACTAAAATCCAATATAAACCATTGCAATATAAATCTTAAATATTCCATAGATTGAAAACCAAATTTGTTTAAATTGCTGTTTATAAAATGAAACCCCCTATAAAATAGAAGATTTTGCAAGAATACTCACAACATTATAAAGCACTTGTCACCAGGACCACCCGGGATCCCAAAATTTGTACTAACTCATCTAAGTCAATTTACAAATAAATTACTATGTCAACTAGCAAATCAACTTTCACAAAAATTATATAACATACAAGGTCTAATCCCAATATCAATGGTCCCTTTCATGAAAAAAATAGAATCCATCTCGGAAATTACAAATTTAAGACCCATTTCAATGGAGCCATTGGGAATCAAAATTCTAGAAAAAGTACTAAAAGAAAAGATAGAACCCTACATATTACCAATAATATCGGAACATCAATATGCTAAAAAAGGGTCTTCAACAGGCCAAGCAGCTCTAATATTTAAAACAATAGTAAATTCAACAATAAAAAGAAAAAAACATGGGCCCATGGTAGTACAATTGGATTTTGAGAGTGCCTTTGACTCTGTCCCCATCAACAAACTAATCAATCAATTAAAGAAAACAAAAATACCAAGAACAATCTTATACACAATAGCCAACCTACTTCTAAATAGGGAGATACCCATTACGCTAAATAGAAGAACATCACCCACTTTCCACCCTAACCAATCCATCCCCCAGGGATCTCCACTAAGTACACTACTCTTCACACTATACATAAACCCTCTACTTGAAAAAAATCAAGGAAAAATTACAAGGAATACAAATACCAAACACCAATATTTACATACCCTGTATAGCCTACATGGATGATGTTACGGTTTTTCTAACTTCAAAGAAACAACTACATACACTCCAAAAAATAATAGAAGACTATACAACAAAATTTCATCTGAAAATAAATACTAATAAATCAGCTGTGTGGTCAATTTTTACTGGGAAAACCAACACACAAATATACCAAGGAAAACCGAATAAGTTTCTGGGTTTCCCATGTCATTTGGGAATGGGGCAGATGAGAAGAACAATACAAGACAAAATCTTAACACAAACAGAAAGAATCACAGACTCACTTGCTAAATCATACCTTTCTCTATACCCAAAGGTTGCTCTCTTCAACCAACTGATAATGACAAAAATCACATACTACCTACCAGTGATAAAGTTCACCAAAAAATTTATATCAACAGTAAACTCCATGTGCAATAAACTACTTTGGAATAAAAAGGTGGTAGCCATTTCAATGAGGCAATTAAGCCAACCCACAAAACTAAATGGGCTTGGACTACATACAATTTCAACTTTTTACACACAAAAAATAATAAACTTACTGATTACAACATTTACAAAGTTTCCAAATATTCAAAAAATAATAGATACAAAACCCACTGACCGACCATCTCCCAAAGACAACTATATAGCCACACTTTTAGACAGCATAAGAAATCAAAGGAACAAAATAACCCTGTCTAACCCAATTAAATACACATACTGGCACATACATAGCCTAATAGAGCAGACCCAACAAGATATCAACAACAAAATGGTCCTTGAAATAAACAATGCACAGCTCCTAAAAAAATATAAAAATTGGTACCTGGAGCCTAAATTCTTCGACTTCATAGTCAAAGTAAATCTGAATGCCTTGCCTACATCACACTTCATCCATTTTAAAAGGTTCTTTACAAAAATAGACCCACTGTGCAGATTGTGCTAAAGAGAAGAAGAAACACAACATCATTTTCTAAACGATTGTCTGGGCTTGGAAAAGGTAAGACAAATAATGATAAATAACTACCATCAGAAAGACACAACAATGGCAAAAATTCTCCAGGTATACAAAAAAAATGCAATCCCAACAATAACAGCATGCATATTGGTACACCAGATGTAAATTCAATTTCGACTACAATGCAAAATAAAACCTCAACACTTTCCACCACAAGTTAGAAAAAATAAAAGAAAGGGATAACATGCTAGCACCACCAGATATTTTTGCTGCAACTTGGTCACTGTTTAAACTAAAATCAGCACTATAGTTGAAAATCAGCAAAAGAGATACAGAATAACACAGCTAAAAAAAAAAAAAAAGAACACAATACACCAAAACCAGCAGGACACACATGACAGGGTCCATCAACATAATGTATATATAAAAAAAATTAGACAAGCTGAATTCAGGCAACTTTTGATGTCTTAAGAGTAGCAAAAACACAACATAAAGAACTCAAGAGAAAGCTTTTTCTCTCCTATATATCTGTGAACAAACTTATGCCCAACAGAACTGTTTAGACACAGGAACAGACTTATGCTTACTGCACACAGCCCAATCTTACCTATGTAATCATTGGTTTTTAATCAATAAAGAATGCTTTGAAACATTAATAAATATATATGATTAGTATTCATAAATAAATCTGCTTATACGTGAACACAGAAATGAAATACAAAAAAAAATATTTCTAACATTATTTTATATATAAATAGCCCATGAACTGGGAAAATCATTCAATTATTACTTTTAATGCTTTTTAACCTCTAACTAAATTATTTTTACAATATAATTATAAATATATATATTGACTCAATTCAAAATTTGGTTTTTCATCTGTCATTAACATACAAAAAATATTTGACAATCTATTTTACAAAAGTTTCATCAACCACTATCTCTAAATATACGCTCAAAATATCAACTCTAGGCCTGCATTCTGAAATAAATATGAAGATGTTTAACTTTGAAAATATTCAGAAACTTAGTATGCTTTGACTTTTAAGAGTTGTTTCTTAATTTGCAAGATGTAGAAGTGAACAAATTGTACAAGATATAGATCATGAGAATAATTTGAAGCAGATTGTCATCATGCATTAATTCGAAATTTTATTTAATAAAAAACTGAAATACAAATCACTGATGAAAGATGCTAATATTGTTTACATAGTGTGGATGTTAGGTGAGTACTCACTTTAAGTTCATGAAAATGTTTTTAAAAAGAGGAACTTATCTATTTGTAAGCCTACAATAAATATTGCACAAGGGCCCCTCAAGAACAATACAGAAAAAACAAAAATTTCAGAGTTTTGGTAGTTTAATGCACACATTATTTATTAGTAATTTTTTAATCAATTCAAATTTTTTAGTAATTTTACATTGTTAAATTTTTAATTAAATTCAAAAAAATTTTCCTCTCACAAATATTGAAAAAATATTTGACAATCTATTTTACAAAAGTTTCATCAACCACTATCTCTAAATATATGCTCAAAATATCAACTCTAGGCCTGCATTCTGAAATAAATATGAAGATGTTTAACTTTGAAGATATTCAGAAACTTAGTATGCTTTGACTTTTAAGAGTTGTTTCTTAATTTTTAACTTTTTTAAAACTACGCTAAAGAAACTCACCTATTTGTAAGACATGACAATTTAAAATATTGTGCAGGGAACCCCTAATTATATTTAATTAATAAAAAACTGAAAGGTAATCATGTATTTACCTTGCTATGACATCATGATGGTCAACATTGTTTCTACGCGCTGAATTTTATGTTTACAATGTGTCTCATTTTTTGACTGAAAATTAGAAAAGTCAGCGTGTAGTACTAGAATGGGGGGGGGCTCTGATGTTTTTACCTGTCCAGAGGACAGGCCAATACAAAATTCAGCGCATAGAAACAATGTTGAAGGTCATGATGTCATAGCAAGGTAAATATGTGACTACCAACTGAAATATAAACTGCTAGCAAAAGATTCTAATGTCGTCTACCTATTGCAGATGCCAAATGAATACAATTTAAATTCATAAAAAAGCTTTTATATAGACAGTCCAAGCTATTATAATTTTAAATTAAATTTAAACATTTTTCCCCTCATAAATATTAAATAATTACTTTCTTAAAGCAGAATAAAAATCTTATTTGTAAGATCCCAACAATTCAAAATACTGCATGGTGCTTCTACAAAACACAAATACCAAAAAAAAAAAAACATTAGTAACAAAACATTTTTTCCCTCTCATATATCTTAAATAATTACCTTTCTTAAATCTGAATAAAGAAACTTAACTATTTCTAAGACCTACAATAATTAAAAATGTTGTGCAGAGGCTGTACTTCTATTAAATTTTTCTAACTCTAAAACCAATCCAGAACCTTTTAAAAAAATTAAACAAAAGAATTTTAAAAAGTTTTACTTGACTAAGTTTTTTCCCCAGAGACTTTCAAATTAGTCTACTTTTTTTTAATTTTTGCTGAAAACTTCTCATTAATTTACTGCTGTTAATTCAAAGTTCAAAAATTGTTTACAGACTTCTTTTTTTAAATAAGTTACTGCAAATTAAGATAATTTTTCTTTCTTTTTGATGTGTCCATAAGTATGACTATATACATTAAGACACAATGTTTTTAAATAATTAGAATAGCAAATAGTCTGCAACAACTCTATTTCTACAGTTCGCAAATGTTCAATTCCCTCGATGTACATTCAGGTTGGCTACTACAAAAACGGTTCACAATGAACAAGGTTTACACACACCTTGGTCCCAGTCCAGTTTAGCTGCACACAAAATGCTTCGTAGTATAGCACTGCGACTGGCCTTAAGCTCCTTACAGCTTCCGTCTCTGCAAACAGTTTATCAGATACTTCACTTGAAAACCGCTGGAAACTCAACTCTTTATTCAGCTGCTATCCCGACGGTTTCCTCAGGCTACGGTCTCCCCATCTCTGTGGGCTCTTTCAGCTATACCCGTGGACTACATTTCCACTGAGCGCTGGACATTAACCGAAGCACTGATGCGAGATATCTCCTACTGGAATTGAACAAGAATGTCTACTGGAGATGCACTCAAATACTGGCCTGATGTAGTTGTTACACAATCTTTTTATAGCTTTCTGATAACTGCAACAATTAATTACATTGTCCAATAAGGTAAGGTCTCTTATCTAGAAATATTTGCAATCAGCAAATATTTCTTGGAATTATCGTTCGCCATTACATTAATGCCTTAATTAAATTCCTCAGTTATCAGTGCGCGATCTAAAAACAACCTCTCGAATAAATACTAGTTTTTCTGGAGTGCATAAACTTGTATGCAATTTTTACAAAATACAACACCTTCCCCCACTCCAGAAAAACTCTTGTTGCGATTCCTTGGTGTTTTGTTTTTCTATTCCTACTTGGAGGAAACATATTTCCTGTTATTTCACTCAGAAATGTTCGATTCAAAACTGCTGCCGAACTTCTTCGCCATTTACATGTTCAATGGTGACTGCGCAAGCATGGTGGGACTCAGCTTCCGATGGTGACTGCGCAAGTGTTTTATTTCCAAACTTTCACCGTTGTTATATCACGTAGACTTGACGCGAATACTTTAACTATTCACTTCCATTATTAATGTTTTACTAACTGGGATTTCCATTTTCACCCAGTTTCTCCATCTACGGCTAAGCTTGTTATAAAGCAAAACTTATTCGCTACTCACAGGTTCAAAATGCGACTGCGCCATTGATGTGTCCATAAGTATGATTATATACATTAAGACACAATGTTTTTAAATAATTAGAATAGCAAATAGTCCACAACAACTCTATTTCTACAGTTCTCTAATGTTCAATTCCCTTGATGTACATTCAGGCTGGCTGCTACAAAAACAGTTCACAATGGGCAAGGTTTACACACACCTTGGCCCCAGTCCAGTTTAGCTGCACATGAAATGCTTCGTAGTATAGCACTGCAACTGGCCTTAAGCTCCTTACAGCTTCTATCTCTGCAAACAATCTATCAGATACTTCACTTGAAAACCGCTGGAAACTCAACTCTTTATTCAGCTGCTATCCGGACAGTTTCCTCAGGCTACGGTCTCCCCATCTTTGTGGGCTCTTTCAGCTATACCCATGGACTACATTTCTACTGAATGCTGGACATTAACCGAAAGCACTGATGCAAGATATCTCCTACTGGAATTGAACAGGAATGTCTACTGGAGATGCACTCAAATACTGGCCTGACGTAGTTGTTACACAGTCTTTTTATAGCTTTCTGATAACTGCAACAATTAATTACATTGTCCAATAAGGTAAGGTCTCTTATCTAGAAATATTTGCAATCAGCAAATATTTCTTGGAATTATCGTTTGCCATTACATTAATGCCTTAATTAAATTCCTCAGTTATCAGTGCGCGATCTAAAAACCTCTCGAATAAATACTAGTTTTTCTGGAGTGCATAAACTTGTATGCAATTTTTACAAATTACAACACTTTTAAACAAAATTTTTTTTTTTTTGCAGAATATTCATATTTAAAACAAAATGTCCATCTGTTGGAAAATTTAGATTTTCTTTTAGCATTATATGCAAAATAGATAAGTATTTTCTCAACAATTTTCTTTTAGCATTATATGCAAGATAGATAAGTATTTTCTCAACAATTGATTTCTTAATCATCTAGCTTCATCCTTGTCTAGAAATAGACTTCATGTACTTCAGTGAATTCTATTAACAGCAATTTTCCCTTGCCTTTTTTTCTATACATATAAAAAATAGTCAAAATAAGAGTCATAGATCACATGACCTCATTTCTTAAGCTTGTAAGTTATAAAACAATGAGGATTGCTAATTCCTCTACAAGCTTTGTGATAAATGCTTAGCCAGAACCAGCACTTAAAATATCTGTCAGGAATCCCTCCCCAAACCCCTGACCATGGTTTCGTGCTTTGGCACTCCTCAGAGAGGTGTCAGGGTAGGTTCAGACCCTAGATCTAAAAATACCAACCCAAAGCCAGCATTTAACTAAAAATTATCTATTGAGTGGAAAATCTGAAATTTTCAGACATCTACATGTCTTCAAACCCAGCTATCCAACTCAAATAGCTATATGGGGCTGATAGATAGATCTTCAGCCATACCACATAGTAGTAGTCTTAGCAATATAAAAATTGCATAAGACTTATGGCAGAGACTATAAATAGTCAAAATAAGAGTCATAGATCACATGACCCTATCTCTTAAGCTTGTAAGTTTGAGGATTGCCAATTCCTCTACAATTCCTGACAGAGATATTTTAAGTGCGGCTCTGGATAAGCATTTATCACAAAGCTTGTAGAGGAATTGGCAATCCTCATTGTTTTATATAAAAAATAGGTTGCATTACAAATTTGCCTTAGTTAGCCCAGGCACATAATTCAATCACTTACAGATTTAGCTTCTATAAGCTCTGAACTTGAGATATAACAAAAAGTATCTTCTACATAATGGGCTGTGGGTCAACTGTTTGTGAATATGTTTCTAAAAGTTCCATATTTGACTAGTGAGCAGATTGCTTGTAACCACTAATGCACATACACACGTTAATAATTACAGTAATAAATTAGAAGTTAAAATTTAAAATTATCCTAGACAAATGATTAATAAACATAGAATCAGAATGGATGAAATTAATCATAAAATTTAATGTGGATAAAATGATTGAGATGATTTTTCAGTAAATAAATTCTATTAATGCTTATTTACAGTTCTGGAACCTGGACACTTAACAGATAAACACTGCAGATCACATTGTAACGTATGAAAATATATATAATAGGAAAAGATTGAAAACAAAATACACGAGTAAAAGAACAAAAACAATTGCATTTGTCATCATTGAAAGAATTAAGAGGCTGAAATGGAATTACACTATACAGTATATGTTGTTACAATAGATCACCTATGGGTTGCTAATCCAAATTGTTGGGGTCTTGTAATTTTGAAAAATAGATAAAAATCACACGAAAATAAATTGTTTCTGTATTTGTAAATATTATAATTTGTTTCAAAATTTTCCTTTCAAATCATATATGCTTATTACTAAAATATTAGGAAATATAAATTTGCATATTAATTAAAACTACTATCATTTCTTATATACTCATGCTTATAATATGTTCCAACAATTTTTTATCTGAGGAAGGGGGTCACAAATATAGATGCACACTACTGGAATAAGTGACAATAGATGGATAATTGATATCATAAATTGTACTGCAAAATAATGTAAAAGACCCAAGCAAGATAAGATGGAAGGATAAGAAAATTTGTGAAATTGATATGAAGATAAAAAGCTGTAGATTAAAAGTATTGGAAAATTCAATGAATGCATTGACAACTGTTGTATGTATTACCAGGGAATTCTCATTCATCATAAGTAAATCATTTGGAAAAAGTTATGAATAAAGCAAAATTCCCATAACATTAATGTTTAAACGGAATAAACATATAATACTAAGCAATCTACAAATATTAAAACAGGCATGTACAAATATTAATATTGCACTGTACCCTGCATATTTATTTTAAAACACTTTTAAAGATAATTAAATAAACACAAAGGTTAGTTTTACATAAAATAAAAAAACTAATAATAAAAATAAATTAAAAACTAAAACAAAATTAACAACTCCCTCCCCAACAACTTTCAGTTTAAAATATGTGTATATTAAGGGCTCTTGTACAGTATTTTTGATTGTTACAGGCTTACAAACTACTGAACTTTAAAAAATATAATCATTTAATATTTATGAGAAATAAAAGATGTTTTAATTTTAAATTTTAAATTATAAAAAAATACCAGTATGGAATTCATAAAAAAATTTCATGTTATGCAATATCGTATGTAAAAATTACTTCATTATTAAGTTTTTCCTATGTGGTATTTTCTATTTCAATTTTTTAAAACAAATTACTACCTTTGTACATCTTGTATAAAATATACTGCCCATATGAGTTAAGGTTGCATTAGATAAATAAGATTAGTATCTATATTCCAGTATTTTTAATTGTTGTAGGCTTATAAATAATTAAGTTTCTTTACCTAGCTTTAAAAAATTAAATAATTTACTATTTACGAGAGGAAAAAAATATTTCAGTAGAAAATTAATGTTAGTATCTTTACTCCAGTCCATAAAACAATATATTTTTATTAATTAAATAAAATTTTGAATTAATGCGCACTACTAAAATGGTTTTCTACTTCAAATTATCTTCATGGTCTACGTCTTGCAACTCTTATTAAAACAGGCAAAACTCTCTATACATATTGCCACTCAGTGCAAGACAGAGTAATCAATGGATGCCAGAAAGCTTGTGCATAAAATCCCCATATAGTGCCTACAGATCTTGCTTGTACTGAGTGGAAATAGGTACAGAGTTTTGCCTGTTTTAATAACAGTTATAAGCAAGCATAAGAAATGGTAATCATATAATATTTATTGATCTTGCAACTCATAAAAGTCAAAGTGTATTTCTTTTTGACTGTCTTTAGTTTTAATTATTTTCATATTTATTTTAGAATGTATGCCTAGAGATCGATGGAAAAACTTTACTAAAATTGAATATATATATTTTTCCAAACAATTTTCTCATTAGCAATTTTAACTTTAAATATAAAATCACATACAGAAAGTAAAACATTATTTTCTCAGAAATAAAATTTGTACTAGGCAATTTTACATTCAAAATTGAATTTATGCTTAAAAGTAGATCATTATCCTAATACAGGAGATCCTCGACTTTCATAAATTCTACTTTCGTACAATTAGCTATTTTATACAAATCAATAGAAAAAGACACAGCATGTTACAGAACTTTTTATCAAGAAAAGAAAAAGAAAAGTACAATTCAAGTATCTTTTGATAAATTTACAAAGAAAACACCACATGCTAATCAATAAAGTGTTATTTATGTATTTTCTAAAACATCTCATAAAAAAATAAATCTTTTAAAAATACTTTTTGATGTTTTTTTTATATTGCTCTACTTTCGTACATTTCAACTTTCATACACATTTCAGGAATCAATTAGATAAGAAAGTTGAGAACTGCCTGTATATCTAAATCTTTTTGTTACAATCCATAAGTCATTTAAAAAGCATAGTTAATTAACTTAAATGGCTGGTTATTCCAGAAAAGAATAGTTGAGAAACTCCCAAAGCAAATTACAATTAAAACTATAAGATTCTTGTCTTTGCTTTACAACTATAAGTCTCATAATCATTATCCATTATCAGGGGCAAAGCAAAAACAATTAATGAAGAATATTTGCTTCCTAAAGTGAGAAAGTAGATATAAGGAACTTAAAAAGTCAACCCATTATTTGTGTAAGCCTTTGATTGAAATCAGGCATTCAAAAGTTTAAATAACTTTCAAAGCTATAGATTCACCAATTCCTTTATTTTACTGCAATATCTTATATAAATGCAACTTATACACGTTACTTTGAACACTTTTTAGCAAAAAAAAAAAAACAATTATTGTATATGTGTAATAACCACAATCATAGTTTCAACTATTCTGCAGTCTTCTTCAGAGTCACTTCTATTTTAATTTCTTAAAACTTTAAAAAAAAATTTTTTTTATTAAAATTTTAAGAAATTAAAATAGAGTGGCTCCAAAGAAAACTGCAAAACAGTTGAAACGTAAGATTGTGTGTGTGTACATATGTACAATAATTTTTTATTTTTTTTAATAAAAAGTGTTCAAAGTAAAGTGGATAAATTGCATTTATACAACTTTCAACCTTCTTGTATTTGCTCATTTATTTCGTGCGAGATATTTGTTAAGAAATCTATAAGAAATTAATCAGTGTATTTGATTATATTTCATTTTGTTTAATTCAAACATATATTAACCAATAAAATATCACATGACTTCAGTTTACATATTGCTATTTTAGCAGCATACATTTTTCTTTCGCCATCTTAAGCTTTAGTAACTAATAGATGACAGATAATAATACTTACTAAATCCCTACCTAGCATTGTCCTATCCAATATACTCAGATTAGTTTCTAGTTATGGTTTATATAATGAGCTTCTTAGTATCTTGGAATAATCATTAGGATACTTTTTCAAGATCAAAAGCTCTACAATAATAAAAGCCATAAGCAGAAACTAGTCTTCAGGATATTAAATAGAATAGTTCAGGATAGCGATTTATTAAGCACTATCATCTGCACTTTAGAGTTACTAAAGTTTACAGTGAGTGGCATAGAGATGGTGAAAGAAAAATATATCAAGTATATATTATATTAATATGAATCAATATTTTATTTCATTAAATTATTACTGTTAGAAACAAGTCTTTTGTGAAATACTATTACTGATCAAATTATTTGGCCATCTGAAATTAAAAAGTCCGATTGCAAAAGAATTTGTCTAATTTTCACTGCAAACCAGACAAAGTAACTTTATATTGATAAACTTTCATTAAATTTGTATGTCCATGATATCATATAGTTAATTATTATTTCGTATCTACATTTCAATTGCCTTTGATAATTTCTAACTTTACATTTCCTTGGTATTGATGAATACTGTAAATATAAAATATGCACTACGATATTTGAATATAAATACACCTGGGTCTCGTTTTACACAATAGATAGGTTCCTCAGAAAACACACGCAAATGAAATCGCCCAAAAATAGACATAACTTACCTTGAAAAAGGGGGGATATGGACTGTGATTTTTCAAAAATCACGTAAAAGCAAAGCACCAACGTAAAATTACTTTAAAATTCGTGCAAAAAAAAATAAGGAAATAAAATATGACTAATAAAAAATTTCAAATTTGAAAAAAAATGATACAAGACAAACTTTTTTTAACTATAATATTTAATTTTATTCAAAATAATATATTTTTATGCATAATTTACAGTACAGTAATTTACATTTTTTTATACACGTTTTAATTATTATCGCTATTTGCCGATAAACAGGTTCATTTGCAAACTGGTAAAAAATCAGATTCTTCACAAGAGGAAATACAACTAGCGCCAACTTCACATCATATTAATTTCAGGTCACCTTAAGTAATTTTTAAATTGTTAATTACAATTAAAAATCAGATTTTAATTTTTAATTGTCGAATTTAATTGTGCCCACTGCTATTACTCACCTTTTAAAAATAAACTTGGGGACACTAAATGATTAATAATTGATTATGTTCTTTTTTAAAAAGCAAAAACAGAATGTGATTTAAAATGCAAAATTAACACGCACAATGTTTGAACAAATTTACATTATAATCTTGTAAAATTTAATGTGTGTATACATAAAATGTGGAAATCATGATTTTAATTTCATTATTGCATAAAATCTTACTATTATAAAGCACTGAAAATATTGAAATTACTAAGATGAAAGTCGAATTCCAATAACGTGCTATTATTTTCAATATGATATAAGTGTGCGAAATTTATTATTTAAAGTAATAGCGCATTATCGGAGTTCGACTTCTGAAGAAACATGAATCACGTAACTTCAAAATCGCGTTAAATAAATCCGCGTAAAACGAGACCCAGGTGTATGTATTATATAATGCAGAAAATAATTATTATATTTTTAAATCAATTTTTTTTAAATAAACGAAAAAGAAATCATTACCTAATTTTGATATTTAAGGAAAAAATAGTATGAATATTTTAAAAATAGAATGAGATACAGAAAGGCATGGAAAATCTGATTAGATATGATATATGAAATCTACCTCTTATCAGATAACTAACCGATGATAGTTTTTAATATTTATTTGTTCCATTTCCAGCCTTTCTTTTTTGAGCTTGCAACATTCTAAAACATTTTTTATTTTATGGGCTTCTAATAAATAAGAGTTTACATTTAATCAAGCTGCAAGGTTTTTTTATCACATTATTCTATAACTATGCAATTGTGATTATTGAACGAAGATTGATCAGTAAGAACCCCTGGATACACTTTATTATCACTTTTATAATTGTTTTTTTTTAATATACAATATTACTTGAAAATGTTCATAAAACTGTTTCAATGCACTAAACTAAGAAAATAACAGTAATATTTATTTTTTTTTCTAATTGATAAAATTCTAAGTTGAATAAAAAAAATATTTTTAAAAAAAATAACTTCTTACTTGTTTTAATTTCTTCACCATCAATAATATTGAAATGATCTTCATTAGTTAATGGAGCTAAACATGCCTACTTAGAAAAATAAAAATATGTAAAAAATAGGCTAGAGAAGAATTCTTTAAAACTAAGCTTACCAGATTATATTTTAGACAATTTTCATATATATACATAATTCTAAAAAATGAACAGGTTAATTTTTTTTATATATTAAATGCTTTTATTTACCATGCACTAAAAAACAAAAAATAATTGTTTCTTCAACTACAACTGGAGTGATTTAACTTGACCTAAAAGCATGAAAGAGTTCATAAATTAATTAAGACAATCTCTTGTTATGAAAAATAGAGAGCGATTGATTTAATTAATTTTTGGACTCTCCATGCTTGAAATCACAATTTTTTTTTGCTTTTTAGCGCATGATAAATAAAAGCATTTAGGATATAAAAAAAAATTCTATTTTTAACAATTTACTATTGACACATTAAATAAAAATGTATTATATTGTACTTTAAATCAACTTGACATTTATAGTTGATATATATATATTTAATGTTTTCACAGTTATATGATGTAGATAAAACAATATTTTTGGGTACAAATCGTGTATTATTTTGCATTACAATCAGATATTTCAACGGACTAGCAACCGCACTGAGTCACGTTATTCTTTGAGATCTAATGATTGTTCTTTCAAAAGTTAACCTTGATAATGGTGGTTGCTAGTCCGTCGAAATATCGGATTGTAATGCAAAATAAAACACGGTTCGCACCCAAAAATATTGTTTTATATATATCACTAGATAATTCTGCAATAAATTAATATATATATATATACCCTTTATGTATATATTATATCTAAAATAGAAATTCATATAACATTACAATACTAACAAAAAAGCAAAATTTTGCAAAAATTCTTCCACAACTACGGTTTCATCTATTAGCAAATAGATCTTTTCAAGTGAAATTCAACAAAACATACAACATAAGTATACAAAACAAAATAAAATAGCCTTCCCATCATTTACTTCAAATCCCAACTTCCTTTAACATCAAAGGATGCCCTGAGATTTAAAAAAAATTTAATCATCAAAGTTTCTTTTATACTTTTTTCAATTCACTTTTTTCATAATAATATTTTATGCCCTGTATTCAGTTCATGAATATACAAAGCCAAGTTATGATATCTATTTTTAACTCTACTCTTATGAACTTTAATTATTTCATTAAGACTTAATTTACTTTGACTTATATAAATTTTATGACAACTACAAGGAATCTTATAAACTACACCAGAAATAAATTTGCTATATCGATTGACAGTTTTGAATTATTTAATAATGAAATATATTAAAAAATAACACAATCTACTATTTTAAAAATAGCCCATTAATTTCAAAATATATACAATCCATGCACAAATTTTGTTACAATCTTGATTGATTATAATATGAACTATTATAATGTATAATAATATATTCCACCATTTTGGCTATACTATTTTAGTCTTTATCACAGAACAACTAAAATATACATAAAAAAATGATAAATACAAATATTACATAATACATATAACAAAATACAAATACCTCTTACCTTAAACATCTTTTAATAAACAATCTTAACTTTTCATTACATTCGTTTCTTAAATATCTTTTTTAAAATAATTCCCTATAATTTTTTAATTAAATCAACTTATTATGCTTTTTTTTTTTCAATTAACATCCTATTCATTACAGGTTTCATTTCATTAATATTAGTTCCTTCTTTTATAATTCTTTCATAATACGATATAATACATTCTAAAGGTTCTATTTTAAAATCTTTATGTTTAAATTTAGTCATATGACCATAAATTGCAGAATTTTTATCATTTAAATGCTGTTTTAATCTAGTTGCCAATTTATTCTTTGCAGTTCAATCATATGACATTTCATTATTATCTTTAAAACAATCTAAACATTTTATAATATAAACCGAATTCATAATTTCTATATTAGTCATTATCACTATTAATTAACAAATTTAAACTTTTTTTGTTTTTAATAAACAGGACAAATAATAACATTATACTTATTAAACAGGCAAAACTCCCCATACAATAGTGCCACCCTGTGCCAACCAGAGTAATCGATGAATGCCAGAAGGCTTGTGCATAAAATCCCCATCTAGTGCTTACTCATCCAATATCCCCAGACTAGTTTCTGTTTGGCCCTAGATGGGAATTTTATACACAAGCCTTCTGGCATCCATCGATTACTCTAGTTGGCACAGGGTGGCACTATTGTATGGAGAGTTTTGCCAGTTTAATAACAGTTATGTGCTAGCATAAGAGATGAAGATCATGTGATGTTTAGTGGTTTAACATTATACTTTTTATTAATCATATTAAATAATTTCCTAACAAACAAATCTTTTGAAATATTATAACCAACATAAATTATCTTACTATTATTATTTAATCTTAAATTATTATTCACTTTTTCAATATTTTTATTACAAAACCAGTAATAACCTCCCTAGGATAATCATCTATAAAACATTCATAATTTATCATATTAATTTCACTTTTTAATAAATCTTCATTTGAACATAATTTAATTGCCCTTTGAATCCTATCATTAATGACATCTATTTTACTATGATTATCAATATGTGAAAACCAAGTATTTAACATACCAAAAAATGTTTTTTAATAATGAATTTAAATTTAGGCCTTTCTTCCAGGCCACTTTTATATCACCCAAAAACGGCCTGGAAGAAAGATCTAAATTTAAATAAATTACTAAAAAATTCCAAACAGTCAATCGATAGCAAATCTATTCCTGTAGTTTATAAAATATTTTGCAGTTGTAATAAAATTTATATAAGTCAGAGTAAATCAAATCCTAATGAAATAGTTTAAGTTTATAAGAGTAGAGTTAAAAATAGAAATCATAACTCAACTTTGTATATTCATGAACTGAATATAGGTCATAAAATATTTGACAATGCAAAAGTTATCTTTTTATGAAAAAAGTGAAATAAAAAAAAGTGTAAAAAAAACTTTGATATTTTTTTTAAATCCGAGGCTATCCTTTAATGTTAAAGAAAGTTGGTCTTTGAAGTGAATGATGGTAAGCCTATTAAAAGTTTTTTATATATAAATGCTGTATGTTTTTTTGAATTTCATTTGAGTTACACTTGTTAGTAGATGAAACCATGGTTGTGGAAGAATTTTAGTAAAATTTTGTTTATGGTTAGTATTGTACTGTTATATGAATTTCTATCTTATTGATAATTACTAGTGTAGCATTAGGCAGTATTTAATATCATATGTAATATTTGTATATAATTATATATGTATATAATAAATCATTAAGGTCTTAAAATTTAAAAATATCCTTTTAACTTCCTGTGTTAGCTTCACACTATCTCCACATAAATTTTGACATTTTAGACATTACAATGGTGCTATGATCATTCTTTTCTATGTTGTTTTAAGTATATCTACAACTGTATATTACATTTTTCAGTTATTTACAGGTTCCCTTTTCCCTGCTGCTGCAATTTTAACATTAATTTTTAAACAACTCTGAAGATGTCAGCATTATACAAACCTTTTTGCATGAGTGTATCCTATTAACATGACAAAGCTATGAGGGAGATGATTTACAAATTAATAGAAATGAGAATTTCTGATTGCCTAAGTGTTTTAGTCAAGGATAAAATATTAAAAGTAGTAGATTTATAAAGAAAAAATTAATGGTTATGCAATCTTTTTGTAAAATATTTATTTTTAAACCAAAAACGATGTCACTAATAGGAGACTGTCTTTCAAAACATTTTATTTTTGGCAAAAAAAAAACAACTCTTAAAAAGTTTGTTACAGCAACCAGAAGCAGTTTCTACTGTGAAAAAAAATTGCTTTTGTCAAAACAGTAAATAAAATACTCTTAAAAATTTTAATAACAGTAAAAAATTTATAAACTTTTAGAAATGATTTCTTTCTTTGATGATAACTAATCCTAAATATATTCTTTTAATAACATAAAATTCAAATATCTAATAATTCATTATTTTTGAATAGATATATATCCATTGATGCCATGCTATATTGTTATAGATACGTTTGTTTAGATATTTATTTTATTTTTAAAAAAATGTATTTTTAAAATTGCTATCACTTGAAAGCTTACATTTGTAACTTATAATGTAAAAATTGTTCTATAATATATAAAAAAGATTTAATTGCAAAAATAAAATGTTCAATAAGAAGGAATATTAGACAAAAGATTAGTTAGATCTTATTCAAAATTGACAGATGGAATTTTCACCTTAAAGAGTTAAGTGAAAAGTGACATTTTTGCCTTTGATTGGAAATTTTTTTTTAAAAAATGATAATCAAAAACTATAATGTAAATGAACTTCACTTAGTATGTATGATTTTACTTTAAATCAATTTACCACTTATAGTTTATAAATATATATTTCTGCAAGAAGTTAATATATATACTCATTATATATATTATATTTAGTATATGTACATAATTATATATGTATATAATAAATCATTAAGTAACTTAAAATATGAAGACATCCTTTCTGTTAAAAGGGTTAGACATTTTTTTCATTTGAAATTTTTTTTTTAAAAAAAAAGCTTAATAATTATATTGTAAATTAATTTTTTTATTCTAATTTAAATCAAGCTATCAATCGCATTACTTAAGAACGAGTTTTAAATTTGATATCAAAATTTCTCCACTCACTAGTCCAATCTAAGAAATTAGATCACTTTACCTAAAATATTATAGTACCATATCACTTTGATAGTGATTTTAAAAAAATGTACCAAATTTCAACAAATTATATTGAATTTAAATGTAGTAAACCTACTCAAGCTTTCAATTGAAACCAAAAAAATGTCTATACTGACCTCTCACAGGCCTTACTTAAAATATATTACAATTCTAAGAATGTATTTTAAATTTGATAAAATATTTAAAATTTTTCTGATGGTCCAGATCTAGAAAATTAGGTCATTTAAAATAAAATGTTATAGGGCCATATTGCACTGTCAAGTATTTCTTTCAAATGTACCAAATATGAACCAATTCTATTGAATTTAAATCTATTAAATATCAATTTTAAATTTTGTTCTAACTTTACTTATACACCCACATAATGCAGGCAATGATTTTCAAATTATAAACATCCAGGTTCAGGTTAATATTAATGGAAATCTAAACAAGCTATGCATGCACTTTTTACAACTTTGTTTCCGTCTTTCTTTCTAGTTTTAGGAAAGGTAAGATTTATTTTTCTACGATAAAAAATAAAAATTTTATGACAATTTTTGTTATCAAGTAAATTGAATTTTTTTGTCTTTCTCTCATTTTTTTGATAGTTACTAGAAAAGTATTCAATGTGAAAAATACATCAGAAAAAATAACTTTTTACCAATGTATTTTGAAGACAATGTTATAAGGGGCCTAACGGTAAGTATTTATTTTTCTATATTTTTAATTATTTTATTTTGATATATTTATATTTGATAAAAAATATATGAAAATATTATTGAAACTAACATAAAACAAAAAAAGCTCATGATTATGTACATTTATATTGTGAATTATCTGCATTTTTTGCTATGGTGTGGGATTAGGTCTAGTATTTGAATTAGGAGATATGAGACAAAGATAAACATATTTTGCAAATATTATGACCCAATTTAGATTTTTCTATAATGTATTGTCTGCATTTTAATAATAAAAATACGCAAATGCTAAAAGTAAAGATTTTGAAAGTATATAAACTTAGGTCAATTAAACACTACTGCAATGTAAATTTCAAAGCTGCATATCAAATGCAAAAGAGAGGTGGCAGTTGATGAAGTTATTACTAAATTTATGGTCATGGCAGCATGAAACAATATAAGCCCTCAAAACCTATAAAGATAGGATAAATAATACTACATCACATTGACTACTAACTTATGTACCTCAAGCTTAACTCTTAATGAATTTACTATTTCATTCACTTTTTATTTTATTTTGTATATAGTGACTATTTTAGTAGTACTTTTTAATAAATTACAAATTGTATTGAAGTTCTTTATTATAATATTCAAATTATAGTAATTATTGATCAAACCCCTGTATGAAAATACATTTTGAAGGGCTACTAGAAAAAATGAAAGGTATTCATGTCTTTATTCTATGAAAAGTGATGGATTACCTTAGGTGTTATTATACACTAATTCTTTAGAAATTTTATAATGAATCCAACTAACCTATTAACAAAAATATAATTTTAAGTTGTATGTATGATAATTTAGAATTTATGAAATAATATGAAAATAATTATTAGAAATATTAACTTTTTTTTTTTTATTACTTTGAATATCAATGACTATATTTTTTTCAGCTTAATTTATATTCTTTGGTGTTTGATCTTTCAAACAATATATATTATGTCATTTTTTAGTAATAAAAACTTAAAAGTTATGATAAAATTTGTGGCTTAGCATAGTTTTTTAAATATTCAATATGGCTGCTTTGCAAGCGAAGAGGTTGTTTACAAACAAACAAAGAAATTATAAATTAAATAAAAGTTTTCAATAATAAAATTGCCAGATGTATGTTGATGAATATTCTCATCATGTGATTTTTTTCAAGTAATTTTGAATAAATCGTTACCTATAATTTTGACATCTTAAGATATTGTGAATTTTTTCAGATAACTGATCCATACCTAACCAACCTAGTTATCCAAGATTGGTTAGTACTGAGCTAATCTGAGAAGAAAAATAATCTATTATTAAAATTTATATTGATATACTGATAATATAATTGTAATATGCAATCAATAGTATGTTCGTAGACAAGTTCAGAGAGCAGTCACATCCCAAATTCATCCATTTTCCACTTCATTCTCTTCATTGTCCAGCTCTTCAATTCCATGTCTTCCCTTCTTTTATATCATCCAGCAATGTCAATCTTTTTCATCCTTTCTTCTTGTTTCCATTCACAACTCTCTCCAAGACAAATTTCATTAAAGTACCTTTTCTTCTCAATATATGTTCCATCCAGTTTCTCTTTCTATCTCTAATTTATTCAATAAATCTTCTTCCATTTATTCTTTTCAAAACATCTTCATTTGTCATTTTATTCATTCAACTGATTTTTCCATTTTTTTCCATGACAATATCTCAAAGACTTCCAATATTTTCCTAATTTTTTTACTCATTGTTTATGTTTCACAATCATACAATAGTACATTCCACATATGACATTTAATTAATCCTTTCTTTAATTCACTTCTCAAAGGTTCACAAAATATTTTACTTTTATTAAATGCCTCCTTTGCCAATGCTATTCTTCTTTTAACTTTGTCTTCACTTCTTCCATCCTCACTTGATCAACTACCCAAATATCTAAATCCATTAATCTGTTGAACTGTATTATCATAGATTTTGACTTGCAGTCTTTTTGTATACCCCCCTCAATCCATAAACACTTATCTTCTCAACATTAATCTCCTATTCTTCTTTTAACTTCATTTTAACTTCTTCCATACTCACTCAACCAACTAACTAAATAATCTAAATTCATTTTTCTGTTAAACTATATTATCATACTATTCAATTTGCAATCTTTTTTAAATCCCTCCCTATCCATAAACATTTAGTCTTTTCAACATTACTCTTCATTCCATATTCCATATATCCTTCCTCCAATTTATTCAACATATTTTGAAGACTCTTTTCATCCTCAGCTATAAGAATCATATCATATGCAAATTTTATACATTTTATTATTCTACTTCCAATATTTGTTCCTCCATAGTCTAAATATTTATTGAATATGTCTTTTAAATAAATATTGAAAAGCATAAGTAATATATTGCATCCTTGCCTAACTCTTCTTTCTATATTCACTTCATCATTATCATTATTCTCCAGTCTAATTTTGTATTCTTTGCCCAGTATATATATTCCAAATCAATCACTTCTCTTTCTAAAATATTCCTTTATTTCTTAAGATAGTCATAAATTATTCCAGATTATTCTATTAAATGCTTTTTCCAAATTCACAAAACTTATCAATTCCATGCAATTGTTCTTACAATACCAGTAATATATGTTGTATTTTTCTCTCTGAAAACCAAACTGTTCTTCTCCAATATTCTATTTTCCCATAAATTCTTTTGAGTTAAAATCCTCAGTAAAACTTTAGAAACAGAAATAACAAACTTATTGTCCTGTACTCTACACATTTAACAACTTTCTTCTTTTTATCAACTGGAATCATTATAATCCTCAAAAAATCTTCAGACCAAACTCCATTATTATATACCAAATTGCAAAGTCCAACTATTTCTTTCATAATAATTTCATCCATTTCTTTCAAAAATTCTATAGATATTGTATCAAATACAACAGCTTTACCATTTTCTATTTGTTCAATCTACTTTATTACTTCATCTATCAATATGTCCATACTTTTATCATCTACTTTAACGTTATTTTTAAATTCATGATTATTTTTTTTCTAAATAGATATTGAAAACACTTTTTCCATCTTTTCAATATATTATTGCTAACAGTTAATCTCTTTTCATTCTTATCAATATTTCACTTGATAATCATTACTTTTTCTTCCAAGTGACATTTCTAATTCTCTCAAAAACTAGACATTTTTTTATTTGATGAAGCACTTCTATCTCTCCACATTCTATTCCAAACATTTTTCTTTTGCTAAATCTGTTTCTTTCCTTACCTCATTATTAATTTTTCTATGTGCTTTACCCTTCCTCAATATTGACATCCTTCCATCTTCTCATATCTTCTGTTATTCAAGCTTTCTTTAACTGGGTAGTTTCTATTCAATTTTTTGACATTCTTAATCTTACATCGATGCATATCAGAGATATTCATGTATTCCTCATTTTATCAATTCTTTTTATTATATTTTCACATATTGTTAATCCAAATCTTCCTTTCTCCATTTCTCTCAATTTATTTAAGTCCAATCTTATATATCTTTTTCTTCTTTTCGTTCTTTTTAAACTCAATTTTAATTATGCAATCGAGACTACAATCAAAAGATGCAAGACTTTAATTTTTTATAACCTTTAGGTTTTGGGCCATTGTAATTAAAATATCCTCAAAATTTTGAATTAAACAAATTATCGTTACAAACGCATCAAATAGTTCATTTTTAATATAGAAAGATAAAATTAATCCCAGATAATTTCCATATATTATTTATAATAATTAATATCAGGAATCAAATTACTCATATCTACTATGGAGAATCATGAATGAACATTAATTTAAGATTAAAACAGCATATAAATATATATTAAAAAAAAAAAAGAGCAAATATTAGAACAAACTTTATAATTTTCAATATATCAGAAAATAAATAAAAAGTATAACCAGGCTTATGACATGACTGGCATCTTAAATAGCAATTTACAAAATGGCAGTTACACCATAAACAGCCTATAGCTTTTATTTATTTATTGGTGAATGGAAAGTTGTAGGTGTAATTCAGTTTTTTGTTTTATTATTTTGTCCAATATATATATATAATAAAGTTATAACAGATCCTATGATATCAATACTTTTAGAACATGAAAAAATATTTGGTTATGTTTTTAATCCTGCAATGAACATAATGACAGAAGCTGTAAAATTAAAGAATCCTGGTTCATTTATAAACCAGATTCAGTGCTGAAATGAAAATCTAATCATGTTCTGTTGAGAGTATTTTAAAATATGCACACTGAAAGTATAGTTTCATATTTCCAACGGTTGTTGTTTTGAATATAATAATTGCCATAGACAAGAATATTCAGCATCAGAAATTATTACGGTTGTATTTCATATCAATATTATTTTTAATTTATTAGCATTTACAGCACACACTATATAACTAACATTTTAGGAATCTTCAAATAAAGAGTTGGACAATGTAATGAGAAGACCTGCATTACTTTTATTAATATGGTATAAAATTATTATTTTTGCAATGAAAAGTACTTGCATTTTATTTTAGATAAGCCTTAACATTATTTAAGGCAGAATATCAGGTTTTTTAAAAATGTCGAAGAACAAGATTGATCTCTTAAAATGGATTAAGGCAGAACAATATTTAGATTATGTAATTGAGGAAATTATTGAAAATGTGTTGCATACAAAATTTAATATCAGATAAACCTGATTACCTAAATGTTCAATCTGCAGTTATAAATCATCCACGCATTACAGTTCAACCACCATATTTCATAACTAGGAGAAAGCAATTTGATTGATGTAAGCTTAATTTTGGTGATCACCAATCATAATCTTTCCAGTCTTTGGAAAAAGTATATACGATAATTTGTTCAATTATGATATACTCCAGTCATCCATTATCTCCTTCTCAAGTTATCCATTATTTCTTTTTCATGTTAACTTTGAAATAGCATCTCAATCATAAGCATTCTTTTGCTAAAGCTCACAACAAAACATTTAAGCAGCCATTGAAGTAATGAGATATGTTGACTGATATTTAGTAAAGTGGATTCCTTTATAATATTATAGGTCACTACCACCAACTATCAATTTCTAACAAGAGTTGAATTTAGCTTATTTAGAGAATGCAGTGACCATTCGATATTGTCAATCTTAAAACACTAAGTAATTCATATATTTTGAGACCTTGAAGCTCCAAACAAATAAAAAAAATAACAATTTGATCCCTTTTAAACTCAGACATGTCCAACATTTCTTATCATCATTTTATACAAATATCAACTTTGTTATACTTTTCATTTCTATGCTATCAAATATCAAAATTATAAAAACTGATATAGCATATTTTCCAGTATTTTGCCCATAGCTTATATATTTGTTTAGTATAAAATATTTATGAAACTACTATCAGATTAATCAAATCTGTGCCATTACTCACCAAGTTGATCTCCGCAACCCTCCTGCATTAAATCGTCTAATTAGCAACATCAAAGACAAACTGCTCTCTGATTTCAAGTTTCAAATTGTATACAGAATTAAGTGCAGCAATAAAACTGCTAAGCAATTTATCACATGCCAATTTATCCACCCCATTGCACAACAGATACCTATATTATCAAGCCAAAGCGCACTCTAGAGCTAAGACCATTTCCAAATTCAGATATAGCTTTGAACCTACATCTGCCAACATCGTTTGTTCTGACCATAATGATGTCAAGCGTAAAGTAAAAAAGGCCTGGCATATCAGGACAAACATGCAATCAACAAAAAAGAATCATGTCTTCCTTTCAAAAAAGTGGTTCATATAAACAAACTTATTTACAATTCAAATGTCATGCAAATTTTCTATTTTGGTTATTCTCTAATATGCATCACAAGTCCCTCCCCACAATATTAGTGCTACAATTATGACTATTCAGTAGTCGAAAATAGGCTAAGCATACTATGCTAATAGTATTAAATAAAGCTTTTCTCTAGATATTTTGTATGTATTTATTTTTTGAATTATGCCATTATTATATATCAATTAAATGCTTTACAAATATGCATTCCATAAACTGAAGTAATCAAAACTTATAATTTAGGTCTTTTTATGAATACAGGTAAAAATGATAGTGTATTATTTGTAACAGAACACATCTAAATGAAATGCACAAGGAACGTTACTGACAATAAAATGCTTTTGACAAAAACAAAATGACAAAATTAATAATATATCTTAAGACTACTACTAATAATTGTAAAATATTCAATTTATATTTAATAAATTTGGTTATAGAGCTGTGAAAGAAATCGATAAAAGAAAAATGTTTAATTAAACTATGTAAAAAATAAAAGCTTGCTTAGAGACAAACAAAATAAATGTATATATTAATAGATTTTGTAGATCTGAAAAGTCAGATTATAGTGGAAATAAATTCCTAAGATAAACGGGGAATTAGTAATTAGATGTTAAGAGAATTTCATTGTACAATAACTATTGATTTACAAGCAGATAACGAAACTTTCTAAGTCTAATAATAGTTAAATTCACATGATCACCATCTCTTATACTATCACCTCACTGACAAAGGCCACAAGCCAGAAACTAGTCTGAGGATATTGGATGAGTAGGCATTAGATAGGGATTTTATCTACAAGCCTTCTGGCATTCATTGATTACTCTGGTTGGCACAGGGTGGCACTACTGTATGGAGAGTTTTGCCTTGTTTAATAGTTAAATTGTTTCAAGCAGAACTAATTAAAGTAAAAGTCAAGACCCCCCCCCCCCAGTGGATTACGTGAGGGGGAAATAATCAATTAATTACTCCAGAAAAGAAAGTAAGAAGACAACAAAAGAAGAGGGGAGTATATAAAGCTAGTGAAAAAGGACTGAGTGCTCTTGGTTGTTGCTTGCTGTTCTGATTCCATGCATAAGTGGCAGTGAAGATCATCATCGGTGGACTATATTCCCAGGATCTCGGCTTCTGTAGGTAACCAAGCCGATTAGGACTTTTAGCAGACCGTGTCTTATTATTATTTTATGATGAAACGCCTCAAGAGGCTCGCCGAGTGTTTTGTGTTTAATTAAAAGAGATATAGTGAAGGTAAAGTACCCGTTCGTTTATCTAAACTGATTGTACATTTTACTCGTTGTTTTTTTTTTTTTTTTGACTGATTAGTTGTGCTCGCATAAATGCAGACTTATATCTATATTGAAGATTTAATTAATTAACTGTTTTAATTGCTAATAAATTGTCTTAATACTATTATGTGTTGTCGTCTGCTAACGTTAATTGTGTATTCATGTTTACTGGCCGCTCGGTCATAGTTAGGGACACAACAATAATAATTAACCATTGCTAACATAAAAGAAAAATACATAAATAACTGCTAAGGACTTATTACAGAAACAAAAAAATTATATATAGACAAAAAAGAACTACACATAGACAAAGAATTATCTATTACATAAACAAGAATCAAATCAAACATCCGTTATAAAAAAGTGTAAGTAAAAAAATCACAAAAAAGTTAAATTACTACTAAACTTATTGAGGCAACAAAGAAAGAATTTAGAAACAAAAATACTATCAAATGAATGACACTTTAAAAAAAAAAAAAGGACAACCAAGATCATATCAATCAATAAAGAATTAAAAATAAATAAACATACGCACGATACCTCTCACATCATTGATTTCATATTACAATTGTGCTTAATGATCAGTCATATTATTACATAACCTTTATATATATTCCAGAAGATTGGGTATCTAATAATAGGCATTTCGCCGAAACAGTAAAACGTAATATCAGATGTTATCTGCAATAAAAGTGAAAACAAAAAAGAAAATAGAACAATAAAAACTGAAATAGATCATTAGATGATTATGGCATTAACCTACAGACAATATTAAAATAACTTTGCAGCTCAAAATATTTTGTGTTCACATTTAAATCGTAATAATCTGATAAAATTATATCATCCGACAGCATTAAATTATAATATTTACCAAGTTTTTGAATTGGCATAAAGGCCTTCACATTATCACCAGAAGTCGACTTGATAAAAGTTTTTAAGAAATCAAAATTTCTGTTTGCAGACATATATATTTAATTGTTCAAATGAAAATAAATATACATTAGTTTAAAGTTCTAATCCAGAGTAATTTTGAGAAATGATATATTATACAAATTAATAACCTGAAAAGCCTTTTCAAAATCATCAACTAAATTAGTACTTGCAGACGCCATAGCAGATTTTAACACGCATGCTCACGATCAATGTAAATCCCGAAGTTATTTTTTCTTTATTTGACTTAATTTTAACATATTTTTAAATTATACTTTCCAAATAATATTAAACGTTTCATTAGAGTAAATTTTTTATTTAAATATATATTTTTAAAAATGTTTAAATGATCAAGTTAAAATATCAAATAACTATGATAATATTGCGCTCCGATGCGGTGATATTGGCAGATAAACACCCATCCATTTGTTTTCCGCAATGCTCCTCTTTTTTTGGCTGTATATTTTACCTTGTAGTACTTATTAATGGTATTTAAAAAAGTTCTATTGCCATTAATTTTTTATGTAAAGTACTTATTACTTGGACCTATGGAATAATTCTTGAGTTTTTTCGAATAATGTATTCTCCGAGTCATCGAGCTCGACGGAGATGGCGTATTAAGCAAAGAGAACGGAATTTGGCCTCTGCTATTTGTGGTATGGCAGTTATTGCTGCCTTATCCACTGCTTTGGCTCAACCTCGATGGTTTTCGGTAAAAGGTGGGGGATGCAGAAAAGACTATATAGGTTTATCAGAATTTTTTTATAGTGGAACGTTTTTAGATAATATTGATGATGGAGGGCTACTAATGTCGGACAGGTCAATCTGGGAACCAAGTATTACTTCCAATGATCGAATAGATTATAAACACAAAACTGGAAGTCATGTATTTTACCAGTATTCTTCTTCTAAAAAAGACGGTAATGTTAGTTTTTTTTCTAAATCGTTATGAAACAATTTAATTTTAATCTTTAAAGTGGCAGACGACGTTTACGTTTTTAGGCCTTAATGAGAATTTCTATTCTGTGATTATGTATTGTATTCTTTTTTTTTAAAAAAAATCAAAACAATTCTTAATGATAGCTGATCAATTTAAAGCATTTGAATTTTTAAATCTGATAATGTAGTAGTAGTAAATGTGTATGTTTTTTTGTTCGAATATAAATTAAGTTAACCAAAACTTACAATGAAATGATTTCATTTGATCAGTGGTATTTTGTTAGTTTTGTCAATTCCTTAATCGAATTTATTTAATTATTTCAACATTTAAGAGTTACATTATACATTTTGATGATTTTAAGATGCATAATTACAAGTAAATAATTATATACTTAATGTGTCACTTGAATACATATTAAACTTTGTATATTCTCAATTTAAATTACTTGAAATCATTTTCAGAAAACCTATTTAAAAAGTTTTTTTTAAGAGCGTGTATGTATTTAACTTCTTGAATATTCACTGGATAAATAATTATTGATTTACATATATTCATAAATAAAATAAAAATTTACTAGCCAAAAAAACTACTCAAATTCTTCCACACCCATGGTTTCATCTGTTAATAGATGAAACCATGATTGTGGAAGAATTTTAGTAAAGTTTAGTTTTTTGGCTAGTATTGTAATGTTATATGAATTTTTATTTTATTTATAATTACTAGTATAGCGTTAGGCAGTATTTAATTTATATATTCATAAAGTATTAAATTATCTTTTTTTTTCTTTAAAAAAAGGCAAACATTAAATAGTGTTAGTGGGAATATTTGTGATATTTTAGTTGTAATTGTATATTGGACTATTTTCATCACCTAATATTAATTGTTAAATATCTTTAGAAAAATCCAAACTGAATTTAAACTTTTCAAATACATTCAATTGTGAATAATAGTATATAAATTAATATATAAATAACAATTTCAGGTGCTATTCTATCATTTGACATGTGTTTTATACCAACCTGTATGCTATTACTGACAATTGAATGTATTTGAAAAATTTAAATAAAAATTGTATTTTTCTACAGAAAAGATATCTAACAATTAATACTAGTCAAGTATTGGTGGTCGAGAGGTCAGCGACAGCTGCTTTACAAGCAGTTGTGCCAGGTTAACGGGTTCGCTTCCCAGATGATGCTATGACACATGAGAAGAAAAAAAACTATTAATACTAAGTGATGGGAATAATGCAACATATAATTACAAATGTTAAATAACTTACTGGTATTTTTTCATATTTAAACTTTCACAAATTTATCTTATGTTTTTTTTTTAAAAAAGGAACATTTTGTTTCATTTCGAATTACTAATCTTAATGACATTAACATCAAAATATATGTATATTAAGTTCTCTGACTAAAAGAAAAACAGAATATTACAACCATGTGATTACACTTGTCACTGCCTAAATGTAATTTGCTCTTGCCACCCTCTTAACACAATTTATTTTAGCTTCTTCCTTTCAGAGCTACATCATATCAATAAAATACACTAAGGAGTCTGATTTAAAAAATTACACTATGTAAATGGATAGAATAAATTTAAAACTATTTATGGTGGAATGTTCAGTTATAATTTATAGCATTATTAATATTTATCTCATCTTTAAATGCTTGAATAGGGATTAAACAAATGTAAAAAATCTGGGGCTATTTTCTGAAATTATAATGGTTTGATTAGCTTAATTATTCATATGGGCATTTCATTAATAATGATGTGGGTACACTAATGATAATCATAGTACTCTGTCATCAAATTGCTTGACGTACAGAGAATTTTATATAGACTTAATTTTTCGATATTTATTGGTTCATCTGAGTTTTACTGGATAGGAGTTGAATTTGCTATTATAATAATATTTGCAATAAAACTGAAGTTAAAGAATTGAAAAAAAATGTCAATTGGTATCTGAATTTGTTGGACTTGCAATAATATGTAATGAATATAATTATTAAATATTTATTATGTTAATAATTTTTTAATAATTAATGGCTATTTTAAAAATCAAAACACTATTAACTTGTATATTAATGAAAAGATTTTTCAGACGAATATCATTTTAAATCTAATATTTAAGAGGTAATTTAATTGTCTATAAGGGGTTTCCACAAATAATATCTAAAATTGGCCATCATTGCAATTTTAGTAGTCTTAAATATTATGAAAATTATTTTTCATTCTCAGTATCATTTGAATATCTGGAGTTTTTGCAATATAAAACAAAGAAATCAATGCTATTCTAAATGAGTAGTGATCGAATGAATACTTAGTATACATTAATGTTTATTTCATTAGCAAAAATATATACTTCTTAAACATTAACGTGTGTGTGAAACATCTCGATATGGATTCTTATAAGGAATGAAAATCTGATTTGATATTTTAAATAAATGTTATTTATTTTTAAGTTATTTGTTATTAATTTGTTTAAGATTGATTCATATTTTAAATTTTATTATAAAGATAACATGGGCAATTTTTATGCAAGAGGGTTGCTTTAGATCCAGAGATCTAGATGCAGTGCTCCCAGATCCAAGGCTTCTCACTAATAAAAGCCACAAGCTAGAAATTAGTCTGCAAAATGCATCTGTATATTATTGGAAAAATGAAAACTATATCTATACATTTTTTAATTAAAGACTAAAAAGTTATTACTTTCCTGGAAAATAAATTCTATCAATAATTTAGTGTTCTCTGTGGATACCATTTAAGTCAATCTTACAGATATATCCTGAGAAAATTAAATTATCTTTTTTTAAGCTGGATACATTATTATTTGATTAAGCTTAATATTATAAATATCTTTTTAATATTTAACCAACCCTATCTGAAGAATAATGTCAAGAAAGATCTATTATCCAGCTTTGACTTCCAGTTACAATTTGCAATCAGACTATTGAATTATCTCCACAACATGCCTTAGTCAAGCTGTTATATTGTAAAATGGTGATCTCAATCTATTATTTTAATATTCAATGAAATATGCCAAATGTTATATAATTTTACTGTATTCTGATAATATTGGACTACTCCTGAAAACTATTAGGGTATAGATCTTTTATCCCTTATCCTAAGGGTTTTAATGAATTTTTAAATGCATAAACAAAGCTGTACTTTGCAGCAAGATTTTTTCAGAGAAACCTTAATCCATGCTAACATAGATTCTGAAGTTATATTTAGTTTCTAGCTTAATAATCTACTTTTTTCCAAAAGCTTCAATGGAAGATTGTTTTTGGTTTACTCATGTATTATGTTCAATTATTATTGGCCAAATTAGATCAAAGTAAGCTTTATATTGCTACTACTGAAACTGCCATTTCTAACCAGTTTCTTTATAAAGATTTTTATACTGATACTTTATTTATAAAGTTCATTCAGATTGCGTTTGATATTCTAAACAGAGATTTGGTGTCCGTGATAGAAAATGAAGATGTGGATATGATACAAAATGTCTTTGTCATATACTCTGTCACTGCATATCATATTTGTTGACTATCATTATCCAATTTGATGCTGTATTAAATTGGGTACAAATAAACTATTATTATACCCTTGGAAGAAACAACAGTCAACCCTTGAAGATACAATAGTCTAGCAAATAACTAGACATTTCTGGAAGATGACCACTTTACTAAGATGGATGATTCTGGAAATAATAGAAATTTTTCTTCACTTAATTGATTACTGTCTGTACTGCATATCATTACAAACTAATGTAAAACTGTCCTTATGTCCTGGCAAAATAAAGAAGTACTTGGACATTGATAACTGGTTTACTATGAAAGGATTTTGATATTTTATTTTTTGCCATCACTGTAGTGAAAATATGGCAATCTGAAAGTAGGCAAATGCTATCGTAAATCATGTTAATTGGTTACCTCCGACATCTTGAACACATACTGGCATCATCAATATTTGGAAGTAATATAATCCAGATTGTCATGCATTAGACCAAATATATTTGTACTATCTAATAAAGTTATGTCACACGTAGATTTAGTAATAATGTTGTAGAAAGAAGAAATAGTAACTACATTAAAATATTCTTTCACCTAATTAAAATGTTCTTTCAATGAATACTGTAGGAATAATCAATAGTCAAAGTTCTGTCTATTCTGGTTTGGTAAATTAAGATATTAATCATTCTTTTCTGCTAAGCTTTTTGTCTCAACTATTTTGATTTCTGTGAATTTTTTTTTTTTATTATTTACAAAAAATCTAAACATCTGTATTCCTATACTCTTTCAAAATATTTACTTCCCATTTTCTATTTTTCAGTTTTATTCTTCTCATTAATTACATCGTAGATTTTCCTTTCTGAATTTTATTTTTTTATTTTTTTCTATTATATTTTTTTTATAATAGGTTAATATTTTTTATTATAAATTGTTATATTCATAATTTTGATATAATACACTAGATAAATAAATACAGTAATGATTATCAATAATCATTTATTAAACTAGAGATAATTCTAGCCCAGATATAAACTTTAAGCTGATGAATGCTGGTTCAGCATGAAATGCTTCTTGGGAGTGATTTGTTTTTGATTATCTTTATTTATGTGTTTTCAAAAGAATGTGTGATTTATAAAAGATATTAGACATAGGAAAGTGAAATGTGAATAACTCCTTGTGTCTTTAACAAGGGTTTAAAGTTTATATCTGGGCTAGAGATTATCTTTAGTTTAATAAATGGTTAGTGATAATCATTACTGTATTTATCTAAAGTGGATTGTGTCAAAGTTATGGGTGAAGTAATTCAAAATGTAACAATTTACTATTGATAAATACTGTACATGCGATAAAGATATATATGAAAGATGGTGACTTGAGTTTGAGTACTGGTTCAGCATAAAATGCATTTTTGGGGATCATTTGTTTTTTTTATTATATCTTTATTCATATGTTTTCAAAAAAAAATATGTGGTGGTATGGAGGTTATTTAAGACATCTTTTATCATATTTGCAAAAAATGTCTTATCCACAAAAACACCATGTTGCCACTATATGGAAATCTAATTTTCAATCTTTCTATCTTAACCTTTTATTTTTTTTTTTTAAAAAAAGATACTTAAAGTAACAATGGGGAAACCTTTTTTCAATCTGATTTTATATTTAACTTCAAAAATATATCCTCCAGTTGGTATTTATAAAAATTATCTTTTAAAAACTCAATCATTTTTTCAATGCCATATCTAATCCATATTAACAAAATTTCTTTACAATCTTTTTCCATCTTCTTCATCATAGGCTCTTTCTACATCTTAGTCTTTTCACTATCATCATCATCATTCATTGTCAACCATTAGCAATCCACTGCAGGATGGTCTCTCCAAGTTCAATCCATCTTCTCCAATCTTTAGCTTCTCTTTTCCACATCACCCCTGCACACTTTCATATTTCACCCATCCATTTCACATATGTCTCTTTCTGGGTATTTTACAATCTCTTGGAATCCAGTTTAAGATTTCAATTGTCCATCTATTATCATCTCTTCTAACAATATATCCAGCCCAACTCCACTTCAGTCTTTTAATTTTTTCAATGAGGTCAGTAACACCTGTTTGTTCTCTTACCCATATATTGCATTTTCGATTTCTTCTTGTTACTCCTTACATGCATCTCTCCATACTTCTTTGAGTGGTCTGAAGTCTCTGTATTGCTCTTTTATTAAGTGTCCAAGTCTCAGATCTATAAGTAAGAACTGGCAAAACACATTTATTAAAAACCATCCTTTTCAAACACTTAGCATATTTTCTTTTAGTATCAAGTTATTTTTACCAAAAGCACTCCAACCAAGTTTAATTCTATGATTAATTTCATCCATTATGTTTCCATGTGTAGTAATAATCTGACCAAGATATTTGTAGTGTTAACTTCTTCCAACTCATCATAATCAATCTTTATTTTCATCTTTTGATAAAATCCATTAAACATTACTTTTAGTCTTTTTAACATTTATCTTTAGTCTTACTTTCATCTGATAACTCCTGCTACATTATCTGCAAAATCTAAATGACTTAAATAATCTCCATTTACTTTAACTCCTTTAGCTTTCCATTTTAATCCACAAAATACTTCTTGCAGCACTGCTGTAAAAAGTTTTGGAGATATGGAGTCACACTCTCTTCTCAATGTTGATTTTCCTAGTATCATTATGTAATCTAATTGTTGCTGTTGCATTTTTATAAATATTCTTCAGACTATGACAATATCCTGGGTCTATACCTTGATGATCCAATGTTTTAATCCCTGAAGAAATGTTTATAGAATCAAATGCCTTTTCATTATCTACAAATCCAAAGCATACTGGCAACTGATATTCATTTGTCCTTTCTATAAGTTCTCTCAATTCTTGGATATGATCTACTGTACTGAAACCACTTTTAAATCCAGCTTATTCTCTTCGTTGGTGAAAATCCAATGTTCTCCCTAGACGAGTTGTAATTATCTTGGTAAAAATTTTGTATAATTTTGTATAAAACTGATAAAAGACTGATAGGTCTGTAATTTCTAATATCTTCTTTATCACCTTTTTAAAATATTAGTATTAATACTGCATTCTTCCAATCATCCGATACATCTTTATCATTTAGACATTTTATATATAATTTTGCTGAAAAAAATTCTATTTCTTTATCTGCTTCCTTTAATATATCAGTTATAATGTCATCATTACCTGGAGCTTTTCCTTTCTTCGTAAATTTAATTGCATGTCTCACTTCTTCATTTAATATTCTGGGCAATTCAGAAAATATAGTTATAGGAGGTACTTGTTCTTTATTACTATATAATTCTTGATAGAAATCTTCTACCCATTTCATGATGACATCTCTCGTTTTAGAAATAGCTCCATCTTTTTTTCTTATTGCAGATATGAATTTCCTACCAATACCAAAATGTTGTTTTACACTCTTGAGACTTATTCTCTTCTACAGCTTTTCTTGCTAGTTTACAATTATACTTTCTTATATCATTATCAACTTTTTTCCACATCGTTTTACAAAATTCAAGATATTCAATCCTTTTAAATGCATCATTTTTGTATATCTTCATATTCCTTTTTTTTCTTTGTAAATTCTTTAGTCTCTGTAGAAATTTTATTGGTCAATTGCTTCATTTTCCTACCAGCTATCTTTGTTGCAGTTTTTAAAAGTGTATCAGTTATTTTCTTATTAATTTCATTCAAATCTGAATCATGTTCAAAATCTGCCAATACTTGAAACCGATTTGCAAGTTCTAATTTAAATTCATTAGAATGTTTCTGAAGATTAGGAATATCAACTATAAATATTGGTTTTTCTTAACAATTTTTGTCTATCTAGTTTAGCATTAACACGTATCTTACATCTTACTAATCGATGATCACTTCCTGTATTAAATTTATTAACAACATTACAATCTTGAAATATATATTTTCTGTTAGTCAAAATATAATCCAATTCTGCTTTACCTTCATTTGAATGCTTCTATTTCCTTTTCATGATATAAAATTTTTCTTTTTCTGCAAACTCCACAAGTCTATGTCCTCTTTCAATAAGATATTTCTCTACAAGATATTTTAATTAAATGAATAATAATAAGCAAATTACTTTCTGTCCATATCTCTGAACAAAAACCATTTTGAATTTTTTTTTAAGTTATGCTCTTTCATCAGAGTTGTTACTCAGTTTGTATGTTATAAAAATATAGTATAATCCATTGAGGTTAATGCTATTGATCTATAGCTAGTTGGCAATCTCAGTTTTTTCCCCTCAAAATCTATGGATCCTGCCCTGCTCTTATTTCTGTTCTCATATTCTTCTGAATTCCCATGCAGTAAAACATTTGATTACTGGAAAATGATAGCATGAATTTTTGAGAAATGATTGTATTACAAAAAAAAAATTATAATTCTTTAATATATTTTATTTTTAAATAACAAAGAATTATTAATTTATAATTAAAATAAATGTATTAGTTTTTTATTATTTTGTTACATATTAACTAGAAATTGATTTCTCTGCTATTAAGGTTTTTAGATTAATGATAATAATGTTTATTGTAATTTATTTTAATTAATATTAAAAACAATTCCCTATATGTGTAAGTCTAATACAGTATTGTATAAATTTATTACAAAACATTCTAAATTATAAGTAGGCCATTTTGTTTTTGCTGAAATGCTAGGATAAATTATATTAAGAGGATAGTAAGCAGATGTTTAAAAGGACAACAATTACAAATTCATTGGTAATCAAGTGTTGGTTAGACGAGAACTTAACATAGATATGTATATATATTTGTTAATATATATATATTTTTTTTGCAAATAAAATATTTTTAAATGTGTATATATTTGTATTTTTTATGCTTTTGTTAAGATAATAGTTATATAATAAAGTTTACCAATTTTAAATTAACAAGAGCTGCTAATTTTTATTGTTTTACTTATGTTAATTGCTTATTATCAGTAATACATATATATTAAAATTCGTTCCTCTCTCTTCTGCCTTTTTTACATTTATTAATCTTTTTTTTTCAATTTGATTCAAATATTTTAATTTTAAAATTATTTTTTTTCTTTTTCTTTTAGTTATGATAGACTGTGTTACTCCCAAAATTGTGCAATTAATCCGTGTGGTCATTGCTTTATGCTTCCTAGGAATTTTTTCTAGCTTATTTGCCTTCATTTTGGACACCTTTGGCGTAATGCAACGGGTTTTGAAACTAATACGTAGGAATGCAGTAGGAAACATTTTAACAGGTTATTTTTATTTTTATACTTTTCACCACCAATATTTATTTATTTATTTAAATAAAATAATAGAATTTTTAATGAAATTATTTATTAATTGAATTTAATATAATATTTAATAAATTGTATTAATTTGTAAGCATTCTGGATTCTATTATTAGTTACTATCAAATTAGTATTGACTTTTAGATATCATGTGAATGGCTATCTGCATATTTATAAAATTTCATCATAATATATGGATTAGTTTATGATTGCTTTCTTCCATGCTGTTTAAAATGATATTGTGCTAATGATATATATAGTCAACTGACATTAATATTCTGTATCATCATTGCATATTATAAATATTAAGAATAAGATATTAAGACAAAAAAAGTAAAACAAATAAAAGCAGGGTACAATCGAAAAATACTATTAAGGATAAAAAAAAAAGGCACCGATTCTTTTTTTTTTTTTACAAGAAATCCAACCAGAAGCTCACTACTCCCCCACAAGCTATAAATAAATAATTCAATGATAAAAAATAGAATGGACTTGCCTATTCTTTTAAGCTTGTAATTCTAATAAGTTTTTGTTGCCCTAATATTGTTAAAAAATTATAAATATGGCATTAATAATTTTGAACTTATAATCTTACCTTTAATAATCCTTATTTTAATAATCATATAGAAATTAATATAATTGTAAATATTTAATAAGCTTAGCTTAACATGTAAGAAATCTAAATGGAAATAAATTATTTTCTCACAAGCTATGAATAAATAAACCTCTTTCTATTACCAAATGATAAAGTTTACCATCCTCTGTAAACCTTCGTCACAAAGCTTTCTAAATTATATGGGTATGAAAGCAATTTTGGCATTAACAGGGACTTTGAGTATTCCATCTTCAGATTTTCAATGATATGGATGGCTGAGGAGTTGGAGAGTGGAGAGGATTGCAGTCTGTCAATTAAAGTTTGAAGATTTGTTATCTTAATATAAACTGAGCATTGATTATATATATGTGTGGGAAATGATGATCCAGACCAACTGATGAATGCTGGTTCAGCATGAAATATGTAGATTAGAGATCATTTATATTTTTTATATGTGTGTGATCATGTGTATCGGTTGTATGAGATGGAGGGAATAACTGAAGGGAGCTTCAAGGTTTGAGTTTAAATCCATCTAATTAAACTCAAATATATTTTTACATTTCTCTGCATTGGGTGAAGCCTTGACATTATAATATTATTTGAAAATCATTAAAAAAAAATTATGATGTGTAATGTTAGAAATCAACGTGAGAGAATCTTGAAGTTATTAAATTAAAAACTTTTTGGTACTTACAGATTAGCAGGATATTTTTTCTTAAAATTACACTATATGTTACTGTCAATTTCATAAGTTCTGAAAATATTACTTCATTGTAAATCGAAAGATTTCGCGTTGATTTAGAAATAATACGCAGTGAGTTAAATGTGAAGTTGTTTAAAAGCTTCACGCTCTTAAGTCAAAATGCTTCAGACTGGCTTATTTATATAGAAATTTAAGTAAAGAAGAAGGTGGAACCACCTTTTTTTTATAAAAATCTCTGTCTTATGTTGCGACTTGAGAGCCACCTATACAGTCATTATTAAATCAGATTGGCTGTTATATAAGCATTCTAAATGTGCATGTGAGAAGGTTTCAGTCTTTCACTTTAATTATCAGACTTTTAAAACATGAATAATTCTGTCTAATAATTAATTTATTAATAAATAAATAAATTGGCATTTAATTGCTTATAATACTTTTGTCTTTCAATTATTGCCAGGATAACAAAACTCCTTTTTTTTTTTTAAACATTAAAATTTAACCCCCTCCATTCATTTTTTTTATTTTTCTATAAATTTAAGATTCTTATTTTCCTTACAAATTTTTATTAAAATTTATAGGAAAGTGAGAAAAGGTGGATGGAAGGGGTTAAGTTTTAATGTTTAAATAAAAAGGGGTTTTGTTTTCCTATCTATAATTGAAAGACAAAAATGTCATAAGCAATTATCAATTTATTTACTTTTTTATTAATAAATTAATTATTACACAGGTTTCAATCTGATAATAAGTATAATTTTTAAAAAACAATATATAATTATTGCATTAATCAACCTTGGTGTCTGGGCTAATTAATAAATACCAATTTATTATATTAAATATTCGGTTGTCATCTGATCCTTCGTGTCAGCCGCCAGAGGCGCGATTTCTAACTGAAAAACACATTAATATATAGTTCCCGGGATAGCAATTCTTTATTAATATTGACTTTTTTTTTGGTTTGTTTACAAAGTTTACTTTTTTTCTTTTCTGAATTATTTTTCCCAAATAATATTTTTGACGATGGGATAATAATAGTTTTTTTTTTTTTACCAAAGGGTCTTTTTTGATGTGTGTTCAAATAGTAATTTGTGTTTTTTTTTAAAAAAAAAAATAATATTACTGTTTTTGTAAAATTGGATTGACAAAATTCAAGAGAGAACGGGGTTTTATGATGGATCTTTAAATAATAATTTACATTACTTTGATAGGTTTACATTGATTGCCGAAAACAATTATTGGGAGAAGTGTTGTTGTTTTTTTTTTCGCGCGCGTGTGTTTATGTTTAAATAAAATTTAAAACCTTTACTTTTATCAGTTTACATTTGATGGACGACCGATTGGACTTACTTTCATTTATAAATTATGGTTTTGGTTCTACAAATAAATATTTTTGACAATGGGACGATAATAGTTGTTGTTTGTTTAATTTTTATTGACAAGAGCGGGTGTTTTTTTGGTGTAGATTCAAATAGTAATTTGGGTTACGTTTAAATAATAAGTTGCGGTCTTACTTTGATCGGTTTACATTTGATTCCCGACACTAATTACTGGGAAGGGTGTTTTTTTGTGTGTACGATTGTAGACAACAATTATTGGGAGAAGGGGTGTAACCGTTTAAAGAATAGTAGTTTACGTTACTTTTAGTAGTGGTGTACATTTGATTGCTGACAATAATTAGTGAGAGGGGTGGGTGTTTTTTGGTGATTGGCGACAACAATTATTGGGAGAAAGAGTTTTGCGTTTTGTTTTTGTTCGTGTGTATGTTTAAATCAAAATTTAAGTTACTTTTATCGGTTACCATTTGATTGAAAACCGATTTGACTTTTTTTTTTTTTTCGTTTATAAATTATTTGGGTTTTCCCAAATAATATTTGATTTGACAATGGGACAATAATAGTCTAGGTTTCTTTAATTTTGATTGACAAGAGCGAGTCTTTTTCGGTGTACGTTCGAATAGTAATTTGGGTTATGTTTAACTAATAATTTACTGTCTTACTTCGATTGGTTTACATTTGATTGGCTGGGACAATTAGTGGGAGGGTTTTTTTGTTTTTTTCTATACGATTAAAGAATAATTGACGTTCCTTTTATTTGACCGTTTGATTGCCGACGACAACAATTATTGGGAGAAGAGGGGTTTTTGGGGCTATGTTTAAATAAAAATTTTAGTTACTTCTTTTATTTTACATTTGATTGCCGACGCCAACAATTATCGGGAGAAGAAGGGATGTACGTTTAAATAAAAATTGAAGTTACTTCTTTTATTTTTGACATTTGATGAAGGTCATTTAGAATCCCTCAAACAAGCTTGCCTTTACGAAGTGAACCTTTCCATCAGCAGATGTTTTCGGACCTCAAATCTGCATATATTTGCCGCACAATCCAATCTTTTCTTTCAGCAGCAGGATGTTTTTTTCTTTTTTTCTGCTGTAGAAATATTCCAGCGCTGGCCCGTGTCTGGCAATTCCCATCTTTTAAAGTTTTCTGTTGTGGGAATTAGCCGTACTTTTTGTCTCGGAAAATTTCTCGCTAAAACGTGACTCAAAGCGTGATTTTTAAATTTTTACGCTATTCCACCCTAATCGAAAATTTAGGAGAAATACAAATTTATGAGGAACAATCACGATACTGTTAAAATTGATAAAATGTAACAGTACATCGACTGGTCTTAAAAAAAACAAGGCACCGATGAAAATTTAAATAATTTTGACACAATCAAAATAAACACCCTAGTACGATATTGTTACATCAAATACATAACGCAGCATTACGATATAGTGTGTGACACAAACAACTACGGCATTTTCCTCTGCTTTTAGCATCGGAAAAAGCCACACCGTTAGCCGCTAAGCCGAGTTAACACTCTTTCTAGATTTTATCGTAGAAAGGAGACTTAACTTCCGAGTTAATACTTTACCTTTTAGCATAGAAAGTAGACTTAACTCCGAGTTAACAATCTTTCTAGGATTTCTTTTAGAAAGAATGCTTAAAGGCTTGGGTGCGGTCGTGGAAACGGCATATTTCTAGAAATTTAGCTAGAAATCGCGCCTCTGGCGGCTGACACGAACGATCAGATGACAACCAAATATTCTAAGAATATTGTTATATCAACAATATGGAAAAAAAAAAAGTTTAAATTAGGAAAAAAAATTTCCTTTTTTTAAAAAACCAAGAGAATTAATTAAATTAAATTGGTAAACTGGAAAATAATGAAGTAATATACTTTTACAGAAGATTAATGTCTCCAGTTAAAATCAAACTTTCCTACTAATAACAAAGATTGTAAAGTTGTGCATGCCGTTTTTAAATTATTATAACAAATACAAAAACTGACACCCCCATCCCCAATTTCAGTTCTCCCACATGCTGTATTTAATGTATTCATCAGGGATCTTTCATTGAATGTAGCAAGTTTGTCTGTTTAACTCAGAAATTAGAAATAGAATAGTCTTTTAATAAGAATATGAAAAGTTTGGAAATCTTTTTTATAACCTTACAGGTCAGTTTAATTAAATTTTCTAGACTTTAAACAACAAAGAAGCATATCCTAAACTAGTCATAATGTTTTGTGACAGTAGATTGAAACACAAATTCACTCTGTACTTATTAGGAGTAACTCTGAAATAAAATTTATTTTATTTTTCTCATCGATTTAAAATAAATTTTAGGAACAATTTTCTTGGAAAGCTTACTATTATTATTTTGGACTAATTGAAGTAATATAAGAATAACTACCTTAGTATTTATATATTCTATTTGTTAATATTACATTCCTGTGTGGGAAAAAAGTGCTCACACTAAACTTCTGGATATGCAGTCAGTTATTACCATACGAAATTAATATGTCCATTCTTACAATGGTTTTCCATACTTCTTAATCAGACATATCAGAAGGCAAATTGATCTTAAAAATTTACAGAAAGTTATTAAAATAGATCAGACTTGCTACCATCTCTAGCCATAGTTTCATTATCTTAAATATAGCTTAAATCAAAATCATTGTTTTGGAAGCTTGGCAAAGAAACCCTTCAGATACTAAAATCAGCAATGTATAAAAATATGGGTTTCTTGTGAGATCCTAAACAAATTTCTTTTCCAGATATTATCAATAAAGGCAACTAGATTTTATCTTTTTAAATAATAATCAATCTTATGAAGAGATTTAGGATTATTCTTTTTTTCCCAGAAATGGAATTTAACAGTCTCTAACTGATACAAACCATGAACTAAATATTTAACAATTGTCCATCTATACATAAACTGGTTGCATTGCAGAATTTAGTAAAAATGTCTATCTCCTGATTGAAAAACTTTACAAATTTATATTTAATAAATATAAAAAACTGACTTTCTTTAAAAAAAAATTGAAATGCCAAATAAATTACAAAGCAAATTGTTCTCAAATTTCTAAATAAATTAATCATTTCTACCAACATTCAATATAAAAAACTATTAATAAAGCATATAAAAATAAAGTGTTGTATTTTTGAGCATATACCACACGCATATATAATGCACACCCAATTTTTTCAGTAAAAGTTTTAGATTTTTTTTGGAATATTATTTTTAATAAAAGAAAATAAGAATAATACTATCAAGAAATTTACTTTAAAATTTCTCATCACTTTCATTCATATCATCACTGACTTCTACATATGGATCGTCACTACTTTCTGCTCAAATCATATTTATAAAATTAATATATTCAAACGAAAATTTCCATTTTATATGGTGTTCGAAATCTCTTGTTTGAACGAACTTAGCTTTCTATAGCAAACGTATAATTTTGAAGAAGAAAGGGTTGGAATCACATTGCTTTTTATAGTCAGTGTCGTTTATTTCTTTGTACATGAAATCTTTCATTTCCTTTTTACTTGCTGTATATGTCTATTGTTATGTAGATATTATCATAATAATAGAATCAAGAAATTATGTAACACATTATTATTTCATTCTTATACTAGGTTGCAAGGCAAAGTGCTTGAGCCTTGATCATTACCATTGCTAAACTATGCTAGTCTGCGTCATTGTTTTATTCACATTTATGACTAGCAACACATTTAGCACAAATTAAGTTGCTGTTTTATATATATATATTTGTATTAATTCTTTTAATGTTCAATCTTACTCATTTTAACAATTGGGATTTTCTTCTCTTCATATATATTGTACCAATATTGAAATTGGCACATACTAATTTATCTAAAAAAAATTATTAAAATAATATTTCGTAAAAGAAAAACGTATTTAAATGTTGAAGAGTTTATTACGGTTTATTTTCATAAAAGAGTTTGAAATAAAAGTTAGAAAATAATTGATTAAAAGGAGGGAGGGGGAGTTTTGGTTAGAAAAGATAAAACTAAGAGTTCATAAAAGTCAAAGAGTATTATTATTATAAATTAAAAGTTAAAATATAAATCTCTTTTCATTCCAGTTTATTAGAATAAATGCGTATATATGTGCGATGGTAAATAAAAATAAATGTAAGCTTGTTAAAAAGATATATAATAAATGCGTGTTAAAATTATATTGAAAAACACATGAAAATAAATATTGAAATGAAATGTATTTAAAAACACAGTGGTGGGCTACTAATTAAAGATATAAAAACAACATGTTTTGTAATGGCTACTACTAATTAAACAATCTTCAAAAACACGTTGTCATAGGATTAGTTACTCAAGGAATTTCGACAACACTTATTGCCAGAGGATTTTAAAACGAAAATAATTCGCATATATAAATAGCCAGATTTTTATCGGAGTTCAGTTTCAGCCTAGTTTTCAGTTTGTCTAGTGTCAGTCTTGTTTCACCAGAGATAACAGTGCAATTCATATTATGTATCCAGAAACAGAAATGCGGTGCTGAGAAGCTTTAGGGAATATGCGCTCTTATTTCAGCCCTTAGTCCAACAAGATCAGCAAAACCTGCCCGTGAAATAATGTCTAAATAACAGCTCAGAAATCCTCCGTCAATGTTCAACTGTCTCCAAAAATAAAACCAATGGATTAGCATCAAATCTCCTCAAGAAACGTCAAATCTAACCGGTTAGATATCCTTTATTAGATATACTCCGTCAGAAGCAGCTAACAACAAGCAATATCCACGTTCCAAAAATCCTAGGTAAAACATTTTATTATTCTCATTTATATGTAGTAGCCACTGCTGTAATTCGTAAATCCTACAGAGACAAGTAATTTGAACTTTATAAGCATGCATAAAATGAACTATTGATGTGTGTGTTTGTGAATGTTAGATAATTCAAATGTCAAAGATTATTTATGCCATCTCATAAAATATATCATAGTATGTTAACTTAAAATGTGTGCGTTATTTAGATTTATAAAATGTTTAAAATTAGTAAATGTTAGTTAATAAATTGTCTTTAAAATTAAACTATTTGTCGGTCAATTCTTTTTATCAATTCTTTTTCTATATTTTATTACTGATTAAAATTAGACTGGGTTAGTTTTTGGGATGGTTTCGAGCGCTGGATTATGAGCCTACTGACCAAATATGTTGTTTATTCTTCTGAATAGATAGCTGGCGCCTGGAGATTACTCCGAAACAAATAAAGTGTTTGGATAGTAGGGGTTTGAATCTAACAGCCGAGGTGGGCCATTGTTGATAGTTAAAGCTATCAATAATATCTCCCATTTTGCTCGAATGTGCCGGTTCGTTCACGTAACATTTATAAGATTATAAATGTATTATGAAGAAGTTTGAAACCAGCAAAACATATATATGTGTAAGTATACTTCATTCGGCGGAACCATCCGGCACAAAATATATATATGTAATATTTGGGTAGACATGACTCATTATTAAGTTACTTAATACAGTATTATTATATTATGCTTAAGTATATGTGCATATCTTGATTCAAATTTGATAAGCAGTAAATTAGAACATATTTCATATGCTGGCAAAACTTATTAGTCTAGTCAGACATAAATCTTGAGTGGACATAACCTAACATTATAGGTAGTTAAAGGCTGGTGTGGGTACGGTTATAAGTCACCCTCACAACTCCTCATTCTTTATAGGGTTAAAATTTTACTTCGTAATTAAAATTTTAATTCTTAGTTAATGTATAGGTGGGTTCAAAATTGGGCAAATTACTTTCTTTTTGTTTATGAAAGGTTATGAAACATATCCTTCCATTCTTCTTATCTAATTTTCCACTTCTTACTATGTTTTCTTAGATTTTTCCTCTCTTACTGGTTAGTGTCATTCTAAGTGATAATTTGGCATAGGGCTTTTTTTTTGGGGGGGGGTCATGGTTTGAACCCAATCAATAATGTGTCTATTATAGACGGCATTTAAGTTTATTTAGTAATCTCTCCTGCTTTTTTTGAGATTTATTGGATTTTGAGGATTATATAAATTTAGAGTATCCATCATCATGTATGGACTTACTCTCAGAAAAAAAATTCTGGTAGATTCTAAGATATCTCTGTAAATGTTTTAACATATTTACTAGAGGGTACCCTCGTAAATACCACCAGAGGAATATCATTACCGTATTTACACATCTTTTCACCAGAGGAATATCATTACCGTATTTACACATCTTTTTTTTTTTGATACTTACATACTTCTTCTCCTGTATCACCTATCACTTCTCCTTTTGACTTTCTTTTCATTGTTTAGGGTGGAAGTGGCAATCATGTTTACATTGATTGACCAAGGTATGGCTTCAGTATTCTGGCATTATAAATGCCTCTAATTTCTCCTTTCATATCTACCCAAAAAGCATTGTGATCTGTCTGTTTTAGTATGGTATATGGTTCTTCATAGTGTAAGTAAAAATTTTGACATTTGTTTGTGCAGGGTTTCCTTACAAGAGGAGTTTTTATCAACATTATCCCTTATCTAGAAATTATGTGGATTTTTTCTTTCATTTTTTTCTTTCATTTTTTATTTCCTTGTTTTGCTTTTCTAATTAGCTGTTTATAGGCTTTTGGTCTAATTGTTTCTACATTTGTATCAATACATATATATAGCTGTGAGTCTATATCTTATTTCTTTACAAATAGTATCAGTATTTCATGGCACTATTGTGTTGCTTAGTTGACATATCCTATGTTTGATTAAGTAGCTGTAAATTATATCTCAGCGAATGTGTGGGTGCATTCCTTTATCTCCTAGTTGACTTTAAAGTCTTCTTTCTGTGTCAACAATTCTTATACGCATTTATTTATCCTTTTGTGACAACATCATAGTGGATTCAATCTTTGTAAAAAGTCCATTGCCATGTTCCAAGGTCTCAATCTATGAAGTCCTTTCATTTATATGTGCTTTTCCTTTTTAAGCACTTTCATTCACGTTTAATGAATGCGAAGGGACCTTCATAAGTGTTGCACAATTTATGGAACAGAGAACCTTTTTGTTTTTTACTATGTAGTGTAGTTGTTTCCATTATTATCTGATAACTTCCTATGGTTTGGTCATCTTCTTGCTTATGGAAAGATTTCCTGTCCTATAATATACACTTAAGGTGACCAAGTCTATTTATTTCATCTATGTTTTTTAAATTAGTCTGCCTATTGTGACAACCTTCTCTTATGTTAGACATTGTGACAACCTTCTCTTATGTTAGACATTTGAATTAACATTGCTCCGAACTGATTGTTGTCATTCAGTACATCAACATCATGTTTGAGGAACAACTTAATTTAATTATGATAAATATAAGTGTATGGGGATAATCCCAAGTATATATCCCATTTGTTTGCCATCATACCTAATTTCATGTATTTCCTCATGATGCCTTCAGGATGCGAGGTTGTCTCGATTCTCATGGGTTCATCATCTAATCTGTGGTTAGCCATGGAGTCTTGTGAGCTTAACCTCACTTGGCATTTGAGATTATTATCTGGCTGTTCTTTTTTGAACTTCTGAGATTTATAATTTAGATCACCTTCTGCATTATCTAGAGATAGGTTGATTGAGTGGTCTGAGTTTTCTATCTGATTTGGTGAATCAAATTTATTTTCCACCAGTGTTGCTAATATCTTTGTGGAGTTTATTAGCTGGGTAGTGACTCATGTAGTTGATACTTGAGTATCCATGTTGGTTTTGAAAAAACAGTTCTCTACCTCAGACATTATTTGATGTGGTGATCACTTGTCTTGTCAAGATCTTTAATTGTAATTTCCAGGGTCTCTACTCATCCTTTCTCTTCTCATCACTCTGGATCCTTTGGTCCATCTCTATTTGTTGTGTCCCTATAACTTGTGTGTTTTGGAGACTTTCTGCTTCATTCATATCTGCACTTCTAAGTTTTTCAAATCAGGTTCAACTGCTTCAAGATATCTGTGATGATTTTCTATATCATTACTCTACTATATCCCAATGACTTCCATCTTTTGATATGCCTGGGATCCATCATGCATAGATTTTTGGTTGGTAGATTCCTACAAATGTTCAATCTGATCATCAATCCCTTTGGTGTTTTCAATCACCTTTTCTGAAATAACTTTACTTGGGATTGCTTCTGTTTCAGATCCCTTTATATTATATATGTCTTCTTTGATTTCTTTCTTCGCACTGTCCACCATTGTTTTTGTATTGCTTATGTAGCCCATTTCTCTTCCCATATTGATCATCTCTTTTATTGTCTTGTTGTAATCCTCAATGAGGATGATGGCCCGCCAGTGATCCATCTCCCTTGCTATACAATTTAGAAACGCTTGGGTTAATTGCTCCCATGTCATATCTTCTATAGCCTGCGCTTTTGAACTCTTGGTGCTTGAGTCACTTCATCTTCAAGTAGTCCTTATGTTTGATATGACACTTGGCCTGTGACATATACTTGTGGGAAGTGATCATCTTCAGTGATAGATTCCCCAGGTGCTTTGTTACACAAAGACTCTATTCCATGATTAACATTAGTCTCCCCCATCTCAACATCGCTATTACTTTTATCAAAATGTTTTGACTCTTTATTTAATAATTTTTTTCCAGTTCTGAGTATCATCAATTTTATTGTTGGATTGAACAGTTAAGTAACCTTTTGGAATAATACAGATGGATGAGTGTCGTAGGTTTTCACATTATCCCTAACTATTTTATATTTAGCTTTAACTTCTGTATTAATTTTATTTCTGATGTTTTAATTGTCTAAATTTTAGCCTAATTTCTTTTTATTCTGCCTGACTCATCTATTTTAGTTTAATTTATTAACTAGTTATTTATTTATTTTAGTCTCTGTTTAATCGTGTGTTCATAACTTCATCATCAATCATTGTCAGTCCACTGCAGGATGAAGGTCTCTCCAAGTTCAATCCATCTTCTCTCATCTTTAGCTTCTCTTCTCCACATCATCCCTGCACACTTTCTTATTTCATCCATCCATCTCACCTGTGGTCTCTTTCTGGGTCTTTTATAATCTCTTGGAATCCCGTTTAAGATATATATATCTTTTTTTTTTAATAATGTGTTTGTGTAGAATTTGGGTTAGGTTTATCATGATAGTCAGGTGTACTAATTACTTATCAGGAGAATAAATACAACAGTGATTCTAGATTGAATAGGTCTGTTATATCAAGAATAAGTTCAAATAAAATATTTTAAAAAAATGTTTTTTTTAAAACTCCAGTCCAATGGCTGAAACTAAAGTATGGGCGAGGTGTATGCTCATGCAAAACACGTTTGGCACCAGATGTAATAGTCTGGATGATGGGATATAAGAAAGGGTCGCATCTAACTATGGTTGGACTTGGGGTCCCTGGGTAGATTGCTGGAGATAACGCAATGAGGTACATAACCTATGATTGCCCCCTTTTTCAATAGACCAGCTCAATACTCATTTATTAAATTTAGATGCAATTTGGGTCAGTTCACCTACATCTCACCCCCTCTTTCAGTTCCATTATGCTGCAGTATTCGAACTCAGGACGAATTCGCCTGTAACATTTAATAGGGATGTACTTATGCAGTCTGATAATTAGACTACTTTATAAAGGTTACTATTAGAAAATTGTATTAACCTAAGATCCCTCTAATATAATCATAAAAGAGTGATGTGTGTGTATGCGTATGTACAAGGCATTGGCTTTATTGCTGAATGCAACGATCATTTTAATAAACCAAAGTGACTATATCTATTCAACAAATTTTATAACATTTATTTTGCAAAAAAAAAAAATGACAACAGATCCAAGATTTAAACTGTATTACAATTATAGAAAATAATAATAAAAAAAATAAGTATGTACCTGTAGTTTGAACGTCAGTAATGAACATCTATCATATCAACAATTTAATAATCTATAGTTACCAAACCCATGTCCCAATGATAGATAAGCATGTTAAGGACATTATTATATACAAGGTGATATTAAAAAAAAGAAAAAATAAGATTGTTTTAATGAACTTGAATCTAACTGGCTAAATTATATTTACATTTGATATATACATATTGGTTGCAGTCCAATTGCAGTTGTTGCAGGTAGATTGGTATGAAGACACCCCCTCCCCTTTACTAAGTCATATGTAACTCCTACTATGATAGAAAAGTAGGTTCATTCAGAGGGTTAATCATTCAAACTGAAAAATATCTAAGGTAACAACGATTAGTTAAACAAACAAACAACATATAACTTTGTTCTGTCAAAGTGTGTGTAATTAATATTCTATAAGTAAAATTCTTATTTCCAGTCCCAAATAATGATAACGAACGAAAGTCAAGTACTACGGGAAGAGAATAAAACTAAATTTTAGTAAAAAAAATATTCAACTAAACTAAACCTTTTTTCTTTGCGCTCTCTTAAAGTGAACTGTTCCAAAACATTGAATAGGGGAATTTTACGCTTCCGAGTGATAAAAATGAAATAATAATAATAATAATAAAATAATATGTACATAGGTATTTAAAAATAAAAATCACAACATGTAACAAACATAAATTCATTAAATCAATTAAATTAGATTTGTGAGTCAACAGAGTCCTTCATGGATTACATAAACAATTTTCTTCATGCGGATATAGACTACTTGTCGCTGTTTCTGAATGGCGCATTCTGGACAACTCTGCATCGGCCGTCTGTTGTTTTCCTTCAATCCATGTACAAACATTCCATGCTGGGTGAAAAATAGTCTATTAGGCATTTTGAAGTAGACAATACGGATATTTCAACATTCATGGTTAATAGATCAATGATCCCACTGACGACAGTCTCTTTAGCCAGAAAATGTATTAATTCAATGTATAAAAATTTTTAATTAATTACAGTTCGCAGTTAGAAAAAAAGTTTACACGTAATAAGATAGAGTTATTTTATCATTTGCTATGCTGGCTATATATATACTTCTTCTGGATTCTTGTTTGATTAGACGTTTTGTTTTAATTTTTCTTCTTTTTTAAAAGTTTAAAATGATTTTCTTTGAATTTTTGATATTGCTCAGATTGATTTGCTCATTCTATTTATATCAAAAGTCCCTATAGTTTCTTTCAATTTGTACTAAAATTATATTTATAAAATTAATATATTCGAACGAAAATCTATTTTATATGGTGTTCGAAATCTCTTGTTTGAACAAAGTTAGCTTTCTATAGGAAACATATAATTTTGAAGAAGAAAGGGTTGGAATCAAATTTGCTTTTTATAGTCAGTGTTGTTTCCGTTTCTTTGTACATGAAATCTTTCATTTCCTTTTTACTTGCTGTACATATCTATTGTTATTGAGATATCACGATAATTGATTCAAGAAATTATATAACATATTATTATTTCATTCTTATACTAGGTTGCTTGGCAAAGTACTTAACTCTTGATCGTTACCATGGCTAAACTATTCTAGTCTGTGTCATTGTTTTATTCACATTTACGACTTACAACACATTTAGCACAAATTAAGTGTTGTTTTATATATATATTTGTATTAATTCTTTTAATGTTTAATCTTACTCATTTTAACAATTGGGATTTTTTTCACTTCATATATATATATGTAATATCTGGTTAGACATGACTCATTATTAAGTTACTTAATAAAGTATTGATATATTATGCCTATATATGTGTGTGTGTGCATATCTTGACTCAAATTTGATAAGCAGTAAATTAGAACATATATTTCTTATGCTGGCAAAACTTATTAGTCTAGTCAGTCATAAATCTTGACTGAACATAACCTAACATTATAGGTAGTTATAGTTTGGTGTGGGTTAGGTTATAAGTCACCCTCACAATATTTAGGGAAAACTCTGAAAAATTATATCAAACAAATACATAATATACATTGAATATGTATGATCAATGCAAGTATTCCATGAGAAATTAAATCAGTGATGAGGTCAAATACAATTGCATTAGTAATTAAATTACAAAATCAATCTACATTAAATATAAGAAAAGTAAGTCATATAATTCTTAAGACAATAACTGACAGTGATAAATTCAAAAGAAATTAAATTTCAAAATAATTGTCACTGTATGAGGAAAAAAATACAGTTATTGTCATTTATGTATATTTTGACTTAAGTTATTTTTTTTTCATGGTTATCCTTCATACAATTATTGTTATAAGTGTACCTTTTCATCTCTATACATTTTATGGCATCCACATTTTTTCCTTAACAATGGTCAAACATAAATGTGTCCATAATGTTGTTTTCAAATAATTAATAATGATTCCAACACAATTGAAATAAAACAACTATATAAAAATAAATATTTTCTTTATTATTGAACCAGTTTTCACCCTATATTAGAGCCTTTTCAGAATATACTTTTCTAATACAATAACATGACCCTTATATCTATCAATACTCCCTCTAACCTTCATTTTATATAATCACATAACCTATTTGCATACATATATATACTCCCTCCCCCCTTTTTTTTATATACATGTTATTTTTATACAATAAATAAAACTACATTAATTACAATTTAATAATCATATAAATATATTATACACCATAAATTAAGTACTACTTTACATTAACTCCACTAAATTAATTATATACACATACTTTATACACTTAACTAAATTATATATCATTTCTCATATATTTCTACTAACCATACCTTCAAATACAACCTTATTTATTTATAGTTAACTAATTATTTACATATATATATTAATTTAAAAAATAAATCAACCATATATTAAATTTTCCAATTATCTTTTAATGCTCATTTACTACTTAACTTTGTAGGTCCTTTAACTAAATCAGTGTTTCCCAACCTGTGGTACGCGTACCACTGGTGGTACGCGAGTTGCTGGTTGATGGTACACAAAAAATAATCAATAATGGCGGACATAAAAAACAAATTAAATCATAAAAATTATTTTAATTAATAATATTATACAGTAAAGTTGTTAATATGTACAATCGATAACGATCTTTAATGTTAATGATAAAATTGAAAGTATGATTAAGAAATTAGATTTTTGGAAACAGTAATATATATAAGTATCGAAAATAATCAACTGGAAGTATTCGAAACTCTACATATTTTTTTGTTTGAAAATAAGGTTAGTCTGTCTCAAGATATACGAGAAAATATAATAGCACATTTAACAGGATTAAAATTGTCTTTCATGGAATATTTTCCAAAACCCGAAAACACAAATAATAATTGGATTTCAAACCTCTTCTATGCAGAAAATTTAGAAAAAGCTCCATCATTATCAATAAAGGATAAAAAAAAATTAATAGAATTATCATATGACAGAACTTTACAAGTAGAATTCAAACGACACAATCTAATTAATTTTTGGTTAAACATTAAAGAATATGAACAAGTTTCTGAGAAAGCTCTTAAATTATTATTATTACTGTTTACTAGTAGGGAATTAGTAGGAAGAGTTTTTATTCATATATTTTTTTAAAAAATAAGTATCAAAACAGATTGAATGCAGCTGTAGACTTAAGAGTATACCTCGCATTTTTTGAACCAAATTTCAAAAAATTATGTTGTTCGAAACAAGCACAAAGATCTCATTAAATTTATTTTATAAAAATATTTGATTATGATAAGAAAATATATTAATTGGTTTTTTATAATTTTGTGTTTTTATTAAAACCATTTATTAGTAAACGAAATGTGACAAAATAGTAGATAAATAATGAGTCGGATCAAGGCAAATCAATCTAAATTATTTAATTTGAAAGAATGTATCAGAAAAAGATCATACCCAGAAATTAGATTCTCATTAATTCTTGATCATCTATTGTGGATAGTATACTAGATGTAAGCTAGTATTCAATCATCAAAATTTTAATCCTATTAACTTCATGCTGAACAATATAAAGAAAACAAGAACAACAGATAGCCTGATAACCCCTGAGGTTATTTTTACCACGACTTGGGACATGCTGGATTTATCCTCTCTATGGCCCAACCAATAGCAAGATGCTCCGAAAAAGAGAAAACAGACTCAAATTCGGGAAAACCAAATGAAGGAATGAGAAAACACTTTGAACAAAATATGTACCAAATAACCATTAATGTAATAATGTAATCTTTAATAAATTATTTTGGAAAAAATATGAAACTTTGAACAAACACATACATATAAATATGTTACAGTGAGTTTATAATTTCAGTGAGTTTATAATCTGGTGTGACGTTTAGGCGTGTTTCAATGTAATTTGTCTCATTATGAGATGTGAATACATACATGGTCACCCTATAATATTTATAATGCAAATAAAATAACACACTCACAGTAACAAATTTCACGAAATACAATCATTTTAACAAAGTGGTACAATTTAGCGTGATGTACTACCAAGTGGTACGTGAGCCAAAAAAAGGTTGGGAAACGCTGAACTAAATTAACACATTTACTCATATTATCTTGAATGTATACTGTCTCATAATATTTCCTTCTATTATAATCTTTAAGATATTTTATATCTTCGATACATCTCTTTCTGTGACCAATATTCAAATAATGATATGGCCCTGAATTCATATCCTTCCTATCAATAGCCCTATTATGCTCTTTTCCCCTTTCTATTGCTGTTTTCTCCATTTGACCTGTATATATTATTGCAGGTCCTACAAATTATTTTGTATACCAATCCTATTTTACTTTCTTTGTTATTCTCTCTTCACATTTGATATTCATTTTTCCAATGATTTACTATTCTTCCAAACAATTCTTGTATTCTCATTCAACTTCCCTTTTCCTAAAATCTTATATAAGGTATTGATATCCATTTATTATTGATTCATCCAGCTTTGTTTCTATTTTCCTTTTTGCTTTCCCCATAATTTACTTTATCTTACTATTCAAAACTCTTCTAATATCTTTTTTATTATATCCCATCTTCACATAATTCTTTTCTATATTCATTTTTTGTTCAATAAATTCCTTTTTATTTATTGTAAGTCTATCGTTCTTTATTTTAAACCTCTTTAAAACTGACATCTTCTGCGACCAACATTGGTATGAACTAGAATCAATTATTCCTCTAATTTCAACATCTTTATTATACTATTTCATCTCTATTTCATTTTCCTTATTTCTATTCAAATAAATATCCAAATATTTTAAACCTTTTTATTTCTTTTCCATTGTAAACTTAATTTTATACATATGATCATTCAATTCATTAAATATTTTTAATACATCTACTATTTCCAATAACAATTATATTATCGACATACCTATTCAAGTCGGAAAAGAAAATTTATAAAAGTAAAAAGATAGCTAGTTTAAAGCTGGAGTTGAAATATGATATCTGTTTCTTTACTAAACAGTGAAAAAAGATAGATAATAAAAATCAGTATAGTAGATAGTCACAATAGAGACTGAAAATGAAAAGTTTTATGAAAATGTTCATATAAAAAGGAATCATAAAAATATCATTGGTGAAAAAGAACAAAAGAAAGTACAACAGTATGCTATGAAATAAATTAACCATAAGTGCATGACAGTGAAAACAAAAGAGAAAAGATCCAACAATAACGAGGAAAAATAACCCATTAAGATTTAATAGAGAACAGTCATTGCCTCATTAATCTGCCTATCTTTTTGGAAAGCTTTTTTTTTTTATTAATTATATTACTATAAGAAAATTTTGATAACAATTTAAATGTTATTATTATATTTCTTTAGACATAGTAAAAGCCAAACAAAGTTTACTGAAATGTAAATGTATGGGGTTTTTTTATATTATAATCATTTGCTAATCTTTGCTCTGCTTTCCTGACTAAAGAAAATATTAATAACTTTCATTCACTTTTACTTAAACTTTCATTAATTAAAAGATGAGTTATCTTTTTTTCTAACATTTCTAGAAGCAACATTATAAATAATGAGTAATTTTGATGTCTTACGCGGTTTAATATTATGACAGAATGATGGATTTGAAAGCTAATGTTTTCTAGATCATACTTCAATTTATTATTTCTGGTGCTTTAATGTCATGATTTTATGAATTACCTATCATTGGAATATTTAATTAAGAAGAGAAAAACACTACTTGAGCTGTAATTATCTATAGCTGAGTGAAAGTGGTTTTCTCTTTGTAATTACATATACATTTAGGCTTTGCTAATTTCATGTTTATATTTATTTTGTAACTTTGATTAAAACTAAAATATAAAGCAGTCACATTTATATGATCTTGATTCTATTCATTTGATTTCTGCCAATAGGAAACTATTTTAAGCCATGGTCAAATTTACTTTTATCTTATTATTTTTTTACAAAAATAAAGTTTGAAAATTGACTTTAAATAGCCGGATTAAAGGAAAATATCCATCGAATCTAATGAATGAAAATTGCATAAATGATGTGCCCTCTATTGGAAGAAAGCTTAATTAGCTAGTATCGATTGTAAGACTCAGTTTTAATACTGCTATTTGATGTCCATTGATTTTATATTCATTACTTTCATTTGTTGCTTCTGGAATTGGAAGAGAAATGATTTGTTTAGATAATTTTAATAATTAGCATATTTGAAAATGATTTTTTTCATCAATTCTGAATATTTCATTGTATTTCTTTAATCTTGCTTCATTTATCAGTTATTTACTTTACAGATTTAGAGTCTTGCTAAATTATTTTCAGCTGCAATTAATCTATTTATTGTATCACATTTTATCAGTTTCCTTCCCATGTAGATTCCTCATGAATATCAATAAATTCCTGTATACCTGTTCTGAGAATATTTTATAATTTATTTTTGTTAAATAAGTTGTTTGCAAAATCTAAGTTGTCTTTTTGTGATTTCTTGATTTTTTTTTTTTTTTTACTAATTTAATGTGTTTTAGAATGATATACCCATTTCCAAAACCTTCCACTTTCTTTATCTGGTAATTCTGTTTTAACATAAGTCTTATTGATTGATTTTTTTTTTCCAGCATAACAATATTGTATGATGTTATTAAATTAATGTAATAACTTTTTTTTCAAGCTATTTTTGAATGATTTTCTAGATTAATTGATATAATGCAATCAGTATTTGATTCTTTTTCATTTCTTTCAAGATTTTTTTTATTGACGCTATTAATTTTTGTGTATTTCTTGTAGAGTAGAATGCCAGTATTAATCTGTTTTCATTTCAAATAGTTGTATGATTTTATGTTAAAGTTCTTCTCTACAATTTTTTTTCACCAATATTTGATTTTTATTGCATTGATTAGTATAACAGAAGTCAGTTACAAAATGGCCAAAATTATTGGATGATTGGGAGATATAAGAACACCTTTGAATCAATTGTTTGCCTGCTTCCTAAGTTCTAAATCATCCTGGACATCAATATGTGTACCTAATATAGATATAACAAGCTGTTTTCACAACTGAATTTACGTAAAGAGATTTAGGAAACCTATCAAACTATTGTTTTGGAAATCGCTAATATTTCTTCCTGAGAAAACCCTATTAAATTTATCTCCAAGTCAAGACAGTGTTAATACCTATATGTATGCAGCTATAAAGAATTTTAATATTATGAAAGTTTAATAAACAAGGCAAAACTCTCCATACAGTATTGCCACCCTATGCCAACCAGAGTAATCAATGGATACCAGAAGGCTTGTGCATAAAATCCCTATCTAGTGCCTACTCATCCAATATCCCCAGACTAGTTTCTGGCTTATGGCCTTCGTCAGTTGAGTAGGCACTAGATGGGGATTTTATGCACAAGCCTTCTGGCATCCATTGATTACTCTGGTATGCAAAGGATGGCATTACTGTATGGAGAGTTTTGCCTTGTTTATTAACAATTAGGTGCTAGTATAAGAGATAGTGATCATGTGATTATGAAAGTTTAACGATTTATTTAAAGAAATCATTCTTTATAATTCTTAAAATAACTTTTCAAAAATTTCAAGAAGAAAAACTTTTATAGTGTTAGCTCAAATCTTGCATGCATTACATTTTAGTTGAATATGATTTTAATTTTAGAGTTAACTATCTCAAATATTTACATCATTCATAAATAATCATTTCTAATTTTTCAATTATTTTAATTTATTCAAATTAGACCAATAATGTGCAACTTGTGGATTGTGACTTCTCAGAGAGTCGTGTATTAATTGCTGGGGGGGGGGGGGAGGTTACAAAAAACATTGTTTATAAAATATTTTGTATATATTATAGCTATCTGTAAGTAGCTATAAATTAAAAGTAAGATAATATTGATAGTGTATATATTGAGATATAAAGGGGTAAAATTGAATTCAGGTCATCGCAATAGGATGTGTCAATGTGTTCTCTTTAAATTATTTTTATTTTCCTTTGTTATGAAAATGTATTATGATTATATTAAAGAGAACATAAAATGGATTGAAAATTGCTTATATTTAAAATAAAACTAATCAGAGTTACTCAAATTAATATGAAATATGGTTTGTTTTCAAAACTAGTTCAAAATTTTTAAAAGCAGTATATTTTCTTACCTTTTTCTTTTCTCTCTCTCTCTCTCTCTCTCTCTCTTGTTTGTTAAAGAAAATGTAATTAAAGATTGATTAATTGAAAGTGATAAGATAATTTTGGAGATAGACAGCTTGAGATTAAGTAAAAAATATTTTTTGAAAAACAGTAATGATTAATTATAAATTGGCTGAGATAATCAATTTAGATCAGAACTTATCTATCTAGCAGAGTGAATGCAAGGACTTATAACATACTTCTTTACCATAAAAGAAAGCCTTGTTGAACAAAGTATGGTTAACTCGACTTTCTATTTTGATGTTAAATACAGTAAGCTATATATTTTCCAGTAGGAGAAGAATACTATAAATATCATAAGGAAAAAGTACAAAATGATCAACCAGATGCATCAGGTGTGTTCAACATGTCAATCACCAAGAAATTTTAAATCTATCGCGCAAGCAAAAATAAAATTTTATATAGAAAAGATTTTATTTTTAAAAACTAAAATTTCAAAAAAAATTTTTTGAAAAGCACCCATTGAAATTTGGGATTTTTTTTATCTGAATGAGAAATCCAATTTAAAACTAAAATTTTAAAAACTATAAGCTTGTAAAAAAACAATCAAATAATAAAAAATTGAAGAAAATAATCAATAAATTTATTATCGTTTCATTTCATCATGTCTATTTTGGTTATAGCAATATTAAAAAAAACGTTTATTTTTGAATTTTTATTTAAGTAGGCAGATTAGTTTTGGCATTTTGATTTTTTGAAATAATTTTTAAAAAGTTTTTTTCAATTGTGAAAAGTGGTTTTGATACTTAAATTGTATTAATTTAATATTATACGAGTATTTTTATTGATAATTCTTATTTTGTGGCAAAAATTAAATTATTTTATTTTTTCTTCATAATGAGGTGTTCTAGCGGTTAGCTTGGCTGCCTTCCAAGCAGTTGGCTCGGATTCGCTTCCCGGGCAACACATTTGACATATGAAAAAAAAAAAAGCAATAATGATTGGGAAGAAAAGTTTTTATTCATCATGTATAAATAAAAGTGTTTACGTTTATTGTGTAATTTTACAGTAGCTTTACCGAAAGAGGTAATCTAAACAGACATTTTACTACTATTCATCCAAGTTTTGATCGAGACTTTCCTCCAAAATCTATAATAAGAAAATCTGAAGTACAAAGATTAAAAAGATCTCTAAATTCACAGCAATCATTCAAAAAAAGTTGTTGTAAATTAGCAATGGCAATGGTAACATCGCTCCATGTGTGTTGAATTTTTATAAAACACAAAAAGTCTTTTACAGATGGTGAGATATTCAAAAAAGCTTTTTTTGGCTGCATCAGATAGCTTATTTCACAATTTAAAAATAAAATGGATATTGTTGACGCTATTCAAGATGTACAACTTTCCAGATAACTGTAACAAGTTGAAATCATGGTGATGGATTTAAGATCACAACTTAAATGGGATTTTGAAAATTGTTCATGGTTTTCATTTCAATTTAATGAGTCAACCGACAGTTGCGATGTGTCCCAGCTTAATATATTTGTACATTTAATATTTCCTGATTTAACTGTAAAAGAAGAATTTCTCATAATCCTATCTTTAAAAGAGCGAACCAGAGGAGGAGATATTTACAATATTTTTAAAGCTTTTGTAATATCTGAAAATATTCCTCTTAAGAAGCTCATTTCCATTACTACAGATGGTGCTCCTTGTATGACTGGTTATGAAAATGGATTTTTAGGATTTTGTAAGAGAGTTATCGATTTTCCTAATTTTATTTCATACCACTGTATAATTCGTCAACTATAAAAATAATTCAATTAAGGCGAAAGCACTGCAACAAAGATTCTTTCAATAATTTTTAGATAGCATTGATGCCGATTATGGTGACTTAATTCTCCATAATTCAATCAGATGGTTGAGCAAAGCTAATGTTTTAGGAAGATTCCACAAGCTGTAGCCACATATAAAAGAATTTCGGACAAAAAAAAAAGATCCTTGTGCTGTTTTACTGCACAACAAAGTGTGGTTGCAAAAGCTAGCATTTTTAACGGATCTAGCAACTAAATTAAATGAACTAAATCTAAATTTGCAAAAACAAAACAATAACCGTCATGATTAGCTCCATCAATTCATTTAAAATGAAACTAGAAATGTGGATTTTTCAAATTAATAAAAAAGATTTGAAATATTTCGCAAGTTTAAGAGAAGAAATTGGATCAAATATAGAAACATATGATTACCAAGAATTTGGAAATATTTAGCAAAACATTCTTCTGCAATTTCAACAACAATTTCAAGACTGAAAAACTTTGACCAATCGCTTCATTTTTTAAGTCACCATTCTCTAAAACAAATGTAGAAAATCAAGCTGTACTAATTGCAGAAGTATTTAATATGGACATAGATAGCTTGGAAATGCATTTAATTGAACTACAAAATGACATTAGATTGAAATTGCATGATCAATATATGGAAATATATTACCATTGAAAATTATTTGTTATTGAAAGATACATATCTTAGACTTCACTCATGTTTTGCATCCACATATTTATGGGAATCATTATTTTCTCATAGGAACTATATAAAATCTAAAGATCGTTTGACTGAAAATCATTTTAATGACTGTTTATGCTTGGCTATTTCTAATTGCAAATCAAATTACTCAAAAATAGGTAATATTCAATGTCAATCATCATATTAAATAAATTTGTTTAAAATTTTAACTATATTTGTTTATTTCATTTTATAAATTGATTCATTTTGTTCCCTCCCCCCATTTAGTTGATTGCCATTTATTTGGAAAATAAAAAGTAGCTCTTAGGGGCTAAAAGATTGGGCACATCTGGAATACTTTAATAATTCATTCTTCCATAATATGTGGTTAATTACCTCTATGTGTGTTCATCTCTGCTCTAATATGTAACTCCATAAAAGGTGATAAAATCCAGCCCAAGTAAGAAAATAAAATAATGTTTATTATTATTGAAGACTTATTGCTTATCCAGATATTAGTATGGCAATTGCTGACTATGCCCAGAATTCTACCAAGTGAATGAAAGTTAGAATTACATGAAGAGTAATGAAAGATATAATTTACCATTTGTGACCAGCCTGAAAAAAGAAGAAAAAATAAAGAAATGATGATTGTATGTAAGAGAAAAGCGTATTTTTAATAATTAGCCTGAAATATTAATTGAATCTTAAAGTGGATCAATTGATCGATAAACTATGAATAAACAAATTGTCCTAGGATTGTCAGAAACTAAAAATGTATCGAAAAATCAGAAAATTATGACTGAAACATATATAAGTGCTTTTATTAATGAAGAAACTCTTAAGAATATTTTGACATATATATATCACTTGTGATAGAATAATAACCTGAAATTATAAACTATTTAATTATTTTTATTGCCAGTGTATGGTATTATTATGTTTGAATATTATTTTATATTGCTTTAAAGTGAATTGTATATTTGTGTATTTCTGATGAATTTATTTTTTTGAGACTTTTATAATACTATTTCTTCGTCCATGTTTGGAAACTTGAAATTTAATTCTACCATAAATTTCTTTCCTACAGTCTGTTCTATAGGTTTACCATTTTGTAGAATGTTTAATCAGATAGTTGTTGTTTTAGTAAGTAATAGTGAATAATAATTATGATTATTTAACACAGTTTTAATTTAAACTTGTTTTTTTATTTTTCACTATAGCTAATTCATATTTCCTATTTTTAATTTCAGTGTTTTTCTGCGTAACAATTATTGGTTTCTGTTATTGGATAACAACATTAATTGAAATTCAGCAGACTGATACTAGAATTCTAGAAGGTAACAAAATTGAAGTAAAATTTGATGTAAGCTTTTATTTGGTGACGACCGCAGGCGGTCTGGCTGTCATTGCGACTGCTACAAATCTATTGCGACGTCATCCTCCAGACGAAGAACAACATACAGATAGTCTTCTTGAAGATTTTGATGGTATGGAAACATTTTTTGTAGGCCCTCATGATATATCACCTCTGAACTATATGCCACCACCACCTCCATATTCACCCTAGCCTCTTGATCTGTTTTGTATAATGTTTAGCATACATTTGACCAATTGTACATTGTGTAATTATTTGAGCAGTGGAGGTTGGATGGATCTATCATTTTTTGTAAAGAGTTTTTATTGCATTTAGTTACAATTTGGGCTTTTTGGATAGCTGCAAATAAAGACCTTGGCTATCTTAAAAATGGAGTATTTTTTAATATATCTATAAATTTTAAAAAATATTTGTTAACTATTAAATGAAATTTATTATTCTAATTTATGATATTTTTTATTTTATTATTTCTGTTTCAGAAAAATGTAAATATGGTATGGTTTTTCCCTCTTAATTACTATTAATTAATCACAAGTAACATAACTAAAATTGGAAAAAAAAAAAAAAATTGTTACATATTTGTTTTGTATATAAATTATGTTTTGTAGAAGTTTAATTATTGTTTATTAAAAAAAAAAAAGATTTGTTACAGATATATATATATTACTTATTTATTTTTTAATTATCTTCTTTCCTGTATTTAGTATAAATACTCAACAAATTAAAATTATTGAAAGTCTATTGTTGCTGGCAACAACAAAATATTGATTTTATTTTATTTTTTTTTTATTTTTTTTTTTGACTTCAAATATTGAAGAAAACTAATTGTAGTTTGGTATTTGATAAAACTAACCAGTGTTATAATATTTAACAGTTTTTAGTATGTCTGGTGTAAATGTGATGTGATTCTGTACACAATTTAAATCAGTTTATTATTTTTTCCCATCAACATTAAAATGTTTTATAAAATGTTAATCTCTGTATGTTTTAGAGATGTTATGGTGCCAATGGATGTGTAACCTTTCACGGTTTGTTTTTATATATTAAATCTTCCTGGAAAGATGTACAATTTATTCTTTTATAATTGTATTTTAGATGTATTTTTATAATATTAATAATGTTGTCTCAATTTACATGAAAATTATTAGATGACTGTCAAATTACTGAAATTTTAAATGGAAGAGTAATTCGTAAATCACTTAAAAGTTTTGTGATATTCAAAGTTTTCCATTTATCATGTTAATCTATTAAAAAATTACTGGATAGAAATTAAAATCAGTGAACAAATACCAGATTTAAGATACATATAATGTGAATTACAATTATACACTAAATGACTTATATAATAACTATTTTTTTTCGTTTTAAAAAGCCAAGGTCTAACTTAATCCACCAGGTGCTTTCCAATATGCACCTTTTCTTTTGTTTATTTGTGTGTGTGTGTGAGCAAGCGTTTCCATTCTAGAGAATATTACACAATGGCCACATTTTCAAACCTGGTGATTTCTCCACAATCATAATGAGAGTTCTGTTATCTTTTTTTTTTAATTATACCTCTAAGAGGAAAACAATTGTTGTAGGAAATAAAATTCTTTTCTTTAAGATTTTGTATTGTCATTTATATATAAATAATTTTTTAAAATTACTTATAATTAATATTTATTTTAATTTTAATAGATGAAAAACAGTGGAATTAGCTAAATAAACTGCAATCTGCAAGAATTGATACAAAAATGATACAGTTAAGAAGAGTTTAAATGAAGATTAGAGACCATTATCTCATTTCTATGGCAGTTAAATGCTTTACAAATAGCATATATATTATCAAATGAATCTTGAAAGAAAGGAGATTGTGAAATGATTTAAAATAATAATTGTGACTTCTTCCATAGGTTGGATTACTATCAAAGGTAGATACTTGCATTAGTACAAGTAATTCATACTATTTATTTTTCACACTCTAAAGTTTGAACTTTATTGGAGTAAAGTAAATAAAGGTAAATTATTGCTCTTAATATAACAAGGATGGGAACCTCCAGCTTGTAGGCCAAATCCGATCCTCGAAAGGTCTCAATCTAGTCCCCAGACAATTTCACAAACTTATGTAAAATGGACTTATATAACTTCTATTTAAATATGTGCATAATGCAGTGCATATAAATATTGAATTAAGTAAAATAAAATATTTATTTTCTCAAAGTACATCTTTCTCTCCCGTCTTTATAATAATTCTATTTCATTCTATCAGAGATGCAATATTCTAACAAATTATATTGTGTGGTCTATCTGATTATGGATTTAATCTATTATGCTGAAATCATTTTGTTTTTATTGTGATTTTCTCAGACAAGCGTATAACTAGCAAAAGTTAAACTCAAATTTTACTTTATTATTATTATTTTGCATTTAATTTTATTTTTATTTTATTAGGATGGCTATAGGAATAAGATAAGAAAAATTGACACAGAAAATCATACATTTGTAAAGAAATGGAGCAATGCATATTTTTTTTATACAACAAAATAGTAAATCAATGTGCCTAATAAAAGAACACATTATAAAGAGACACTATTTATCAAACATTCTAACTACAACAAAATTATTGGGAAAGAAATATTAAAATAGAAAATTTGGAGTTTCATCAAGTAGTTGTCATGTTTTATAAAAAATACAAACAAGCCAGAAAATTCTGTGAGGCAAATTATTTTTTTAAAAAAGCAGAAAATTTGAACCATTTTTTGAAGAGCAGTTTATAGAAAATTGCATCCTAGTTGTTGTCGAATTAACCGATCCAGAACGTAATAATAAATTTAAGATTAAATGTGTCATGAAAATAGGTTCAAGGTCAATCAGAAAAATTCTAATTAAACATGGAACAGTCATTAATATTAATTAATGATAATACTTTATTTTTATTATATATAAAAAAAAAAACTATGGTAGTCATTTAAAAGGGGAAAATTGGAATTGGCCTATCAGTTGAAACGTTTGCCTAGCTTTTGGTAAATTAATTAAATTTTTAATCAAATGTAGGCTAATTTTTAAGTTGATAAGTTTGTATTGCCTACAGTTAGCAGAAAAAAGATTTCCCATCCCAATATATAAGATAGTGAAAGTAAGCAGAGAACCAAGCTTAGTTTTTTAAAAAAAAAAAAATTACGCTACTGTAATGAGAATCAATATTAGAACTTTCATCCGTTGAGTGTGGTAACCTATCACTATAGTAAATGACATAGGATACTTTTTGCAATTATAATAAAAAATAGAATCTATTAAAACAAAAGTAAATGCTGGAAATAAATGTAATTTCCAAATGTCTAAATCTATGGTTTTAAATTGGAATTTTTAAAGTGAATAAATAGCTATGAAGATGCTGAGATTATTAAAAATTGATATAAAACAGTAATTGAAAGCTTGTAATAATTTTTTTACTTACTGCGATATACTCACCTACAGACTTAAGTATAAATACATAAAAACTACATACCTGCTTATGGATTACTCTGTTAAATAAATATAAAGAGAGCGCTGCTATCGTTTATCCAGACCAGACATGACAGATCGATAAGCATGGATATAAATAGCATGGTAGAACGATCTACTCTCTCTCTTGTGTCCAGGTTCACGTGTGTAAAAAGTAGTCAACGCCTTGGAAGGATATCTAGTCTCCAAGAAGAACCCATCCTCTAATTGTAAGAGTGATAATTTGCTATCTGTGAAAACCCTGGATTATTATTATGCTTGCTGACTGGTTCTCTCTCATAGAGTAACCCTCAGACATAGCAGAGTGGCGCAGTCGTCAGGATAGAACCGTAAGTTAAGCGACGCACAAAAAAATAAAATAAAATAAAAATGGCGGCAGGTACGGCAATACGTGAGTTCGATGTAAATAACAGCGACTCCTGGAAAACTTACATAGCACAAGTGGAATATTATTTCTTCATAAACAAAATCGAAGAGGACCGCTATAAAATTGCTACTCTTTTATATTTCGCGGGTCAAGACATGATCCAATTGGCAAATAGGCTTACCGATCCAAAGCGTCCGGAAGACCTACCTTACCAGGAGTTCATAGAGAGACTAAATGCATATTTCGTACTGAAGACATCAAAGTGGATAGCGCGTCTGAGATTAAGAAGCAGAACGCAATTACCGCAGGAAAAATATGTGGATTATGACCTCGCATTGAGAAAATTAGCGAAGGATTGTGAATTCGGACAAGAAATAAATGACTCTCTGTTAGAACAATTCCTATACGGCATGTCAGATGATAAATTTAGGAAAGTGCTTTTGAGTGATTCCGATTTAAATTACAAAACGGCCATGGAAAAATGCGTTGCACAGGAGGCCATGTTAAATATGGCATCGGAGTACACTACGGCAAAAATCCCAGAAAAAATAGCCTTCAGTATAGAAAGAGAAAGAAATAATATCGCGACCTCCAGTAAGAAACAAACATGTAATTGCTGTGGAAAAATAGGACACTTGAAAAATATTTGCAGATATAAAGACAAAGTTTGCAGGATGTGTAACACTAGAGGGCACTTAGCAGCTGTGTGTCATTCCAGAGACGGCGAATATCCGAGAAAAAAATCAGATTACAAGCCCCGGAGTGAGGTGGAACGTGAAGTATCTATCAATGCCGTTAGAAATGACGACACCAAATTGGATAACATTCGGGTAGAATTGCAAATTTGCAATAAACGGATGACAATGGAAGTGGACAGCGGTGCCGGCTTGTCAATTATATCACATAAAGACTGGATGGGAATAAAAAAAGACTGGGATAATAACTTAAAGCTACGGAAAGCAGATGTGTTTGTCACGGATATAAACGGAAATAGAATAAATATTCAAGGGAAAGCTACTGTGCCAGTGACGTTGAATAAAAGACATAAGTTCCTAGAATTATATATAGTAAAAAATAATATTAGCCCGTTACTCGGCAGAAATTGGTTCGCGGCTTTGGGAATACGTGTGGAAATATTAAAAAAGGTCCGTATAGAAACTACCATAAAAGAACGATACCCGGAATTGTTTAGGCCTGGAGTGTCGGAATTTAGAACTAGACCAGTGGATATTGAACTAGTGAAAGACGCAAAAGGAATTATATGTAAACCTCGAAAAGTGCCGTTTGCGATAAGAGAAAAAGTAGAGAAAGAATTAAATGATCTTGTAGCTAAAGGAGTTCTCACACCTACGGAAGAGTCGTCGTGGGCGACCCCGATAGTGACGATTGTGAAACCAGAGGGTAGTTTACGGTTATGTGGAGATTATCGTCTCACAATAAATAAATATATAAATAAGGGAGCTTACCCCATTCCAAATGTGCGAGAAGTATTGGCAGTATTACAGAAGGCAAAATATTTTGCAAAAATAGATCTGAAAACAGCATTTCATCAGATTCCTGTAACTAAGGAGACGGCAGAGCTACTCACATTAACCACGCACAAAGGCTTATATAAGTGCAATAAATTACCGTATAGAATAACGATCGCACCAAACGTGTTTCAAGCAAAAATGGATATGCTTTTTAGAGCAATGGACGGGGTAATCCTGTACTTGGACGATATTCTCGTCGTTGGCGAGACAGAAAACGAGCTTGAAAAGCATGTGGATCAGGTTTGTTCGAAGTTAGACCAAGCTAAAGCGAAATTAAACGTAGGAAAGTGTATATGGTCTGCGAAGGAAATTAAATTTCTCGGACACATCGTAACTGAAAAAGGACGCCGCCCAGACCCAGAAAAGGTAAAAGCCATAAAAAATGCCAGAAAACCCCAAAACATGAAGGAACTTCAAGCATTTTTAGGACTGCTAAATTTCTACGAAAGTTTTTTAGCTGGGAAATCATGTGCTATCACTGCTATACATGTTGTTAAAGAAAAAACAACGTTGGATATGGAGCACAGAACAAAATAAAGCTTTTGAAACTGCAAAAGACTTGCTGACATCGGAAAGTTTGTTAGTGCATTATCGGAATGACTGGGAATTATGTATTACTGCAGACGCATCGGAATACGGCGTCGGAGCTGTCCTCTCTCATCCATGTTATGAAGGTGAACGTCCTATTGCGTTTGCTTCGAGAGTACTAACACCAGCTGAGAAAAATTACAGTCAAGTGGATAAGGAAGCTTTAGCAGTGATTTTCGCGGTAAAGAAGTTCCACCAATATGCATACGGATGGAAATTCACGATCTATACCGATCATCGCCCTCTAACGGGAATTTTCGGCTGTGTAAAAAATGTTTATGAATCGTCAAGCCCACGTATGTTACGATGGATAGATATATTGTCGCATTATGATTTCACGTTAATTTACAAACCCAGAAAAAAGATCAGTCATGCTGATGCTTTGTCCAGATTGCCAGATGTAAAGGAAATTACTTATGAAATAAAGGAAATAAACTACATTGACGCTCTAAATCCAGAAGGGATAAATAGCAACGTCATAGCGCACTGGACTAGGAATGATAAAGGATACATAAAATTGATAAATTGGATAAGAAAAGGTTGGCCATCTAGATGCCCCAGTGAATTAAGTCATGGCATCTGGATTGCCAGAGAAGGACTGTCTGTGTGCAACGGATGCATATTAAATAATGATTGTGTTTTAGTGCCTACTAATGGCAGAAAAAAAATCTTAAGCTTATTGCATAAAGGACACCCTGGAATAGTGCGTATGAAAGCTCTGGCTAGATCATATGTATGGTGGCCAAACTTGACAAAGGATATTGAGAACATGCTGAAAGAATGTGTAAACTGCCAACAGATAACTAAACTGCCTCCGAAAAAATTTGAAACTTGGGAAGCACCTTCTGCCCTATGGTCGCGAATTCATCTGGACCATGTTGGACCATTGAACGGATATATTGTTATTAGTTGATGCGTATTCACGTTGGACTGAGTACAGAGTGGTTAAAGATACCAGTACTGAGTGCACCATCCGGGTGTTAAATGAAGTGTTTGCTACCCACGGTTATCCGGAAAATGTTGTGACAGATAACGGTGCAGGATTTACGTCAACAAAATTTAAAGATTTTCTGAGGGACAGAGGAATAGAACATACTCTCACACCACCATACCACCCTCAGAGCAATGGTATAGCTGAGCAAAGAGTGCAACACCTAAAGTACACCATAAAAAAATTACAATTAAAGAACATGTCGGATGCGTTAGTGCAAGCAATGTATACACAGCATTTCACACCGAGTACTTCAACAGGAAAAACCCCAGCAGAGTTATTAATGGGTCGGAAGTGCCGGACACATCTATCACAAGTTTTGCCTGGAAACCACAAGAGTAGAGTTTTCTCAACGGATAAGTTTCTACCCGGTGAAGACGTTTGGATTTATGATGTGTTGAAGAGTGTATCTATTTAAATAAATTCACTTTACTATAGAAAATCATATTTATTTTTGGTACTAATAAAACCTAGAAAACAGATTCGGTGGTATTAGTATTATGAATAGTGTATTAATAAAAGCCTCTTGCCAGAAATGCTAAAATGTATTAATTCAATGGAAATAACAAGCTAAGCAAACAAATATGTAATCATAATGAGAATCACATAGCTATCAAATGTTTAATGCTATAATGATATTAAAATTGTAGCCTTTTACAAATAACTTGTTCCAAAATAATTACCAGATAAGCACATTCTAGGTTTCACTGACTGAAATTTCATATCCAATCACACTTTTTTAGAAGTGCTATATCCCAAAAATTAGAAGTTAATTTTATGGGAACCACAAAGAACAAATGCAAGTTACCAATTAGTTCTATCCTTATTAAGTCAGCTTCCATTTATAAACTAAGTATGGAACACTTTTAGAGACCACAAAATAAATCATTTGGGTGATTTAAAGCAATTAGTGATAAAAAAAAAATTCCAATATGCTGTTAATGACATGTTTCTTGGATTACAGCATTTTAAGTGCCTAAAAATTTGAGATTAAACATGCTATTTATTTGGGATCAGAAGTATTAAGGAAGTCATGGAGAGGAAGGTAGGAATCTTTTTAGCTTTATGTTTGTTTTAACTTTAGCATGAATTTGGAATAAGAATGAACATTAAGTTGTTTTTTTTTCCTGTTATGTTTATTAATATATAATAGTTTATTAAAAATATTAATTTATACTAGACATATTTACATGATTTAATAAAAAGATGTGTATTCCAAATATTCTCAAGTTTTAAGAAGAAAAAAAAAGTAATTCATTTTAATAAATTTAACAACGGTAATTCTAGCTCAAGATTGGCTTGCAATATTGGAAAATTGAATAGAAAGTTAGTTGACCTAACTACTTGATTTATCAGTTAGGACTATCTCAAATGGCTAACACTTTTGGTTTTATTGTCTACCGTTGTTTTTCTATTAATTACCATCTATATTTATTGGATATTGAAAATCTAATGTAGAAATCAGAAGTTTGATAAAAGGGAAATTTTGATGAATAGAATAAGTAGAGCTGCCTATTTTTTTTTTTTTTAATTTAGAGACTGAACTTTCTTGAAGTCTATTATTTGTATGTTTTATTTAGATGAATATGTCTGTATTGAATATTTTCTGTAAGTGAAAATCCAATGTAATTATAGCATCGGAATCCATGTCAGCATTATCACATTTATTCATTTTTTGTTATTTGAAAGTTAGGATTAAAGATTCTAGATGTTAATAAAATAGTTAAACCACTAAACATCACCACTTCTTATGCTTGCTCATAACTGTTATTAAAACAGGCAAAACTCTTCACAAGCCAGAAACTAGTCTGGGGATATTGGATGAGTAGGCACAAGATAGAGATTTTATGCACAAGCCTCATGCATCCATTGATTACTCTGGCTTGCACTGAGTGGCCCTACTATATGGAGGGTTTTGCCTGTGTTATAAATAAAATAGTTAAAAAAATTTATATTTAAACATGAGTTTTTAAGCACATTAGGGGCATGTGAAATTTATTCAGAATGGGCTTAATTTGTCAATTTATTACAACATGAAAATTTTAATAATCATTGTTAAGAAATTGCCAAATTATTTCTTGAAAAATTTGAATAAGGGTATTTTTAGTGGTTCTGTGCCATGATTGAAACAATTTTTTTAATGTTGAGAAGTAATACTTCTAGATTATGATGACTTACGAAATGGGAAACTGATAAAAACAGTAAAAAGATCTTAATAGAGTATCAATTATATTTTTATCAGTTTATTTAATAGTGAGCCATCTTTGAAATTTATTAATATTTTATATTTACTTGGATGTTTTAGTGTGAATTATTTTTTTAAAATTAGGAATATCAACAGTTAATTACCATTAAGCATCACATGATCACATCTTCTATACTATATAAGCTATTGAGCTTAGATTGAAAATATTTTTTGTGTTTTCAATTTCATTCTCATAGTTTTATAGTTAAGTAGAGATAAAAGGTGGTTGATAGAGGGTTGCATTAGATCCTAAGATCTAGATGCAGTGCTCTCAGATCCAAAGCTCCTCACTGACGAAGGCCACAAGCCGGAAACTAGTCTGGGGATATAGGATGAGTAGGCATTAGATAGGGATTTTATGCACAAGCCTTCTGGCATCCATTGATTACTCTGTTTAGCACAGGTGGCAATACTGTATGGAGAGTTTTGCTCTGTTTATCAATAAGTTAATTACCATCTAGAAATAAATATTTTCTGTTAATCAAGTATAATTCAATTCTGGTGCACCTTCATTTGAATGCTTTTATATTTTCTCTCCATAAAACAATTTACTCACAACCCTTTAATTTTTTAATTAAAGTATGAAAATGTTCCTTTGCAATATTTAATGTATTTCAAAATTAGCTACTTCATTAAAATGGGAACTTTTTAGAGTATAAAGCTGAATAATTTTCATTAGGTATCCTATTAAGCTTAATATTTTGTCAGATATATCATCAATTCTTTCTTATTTCTAATGAATTGCATGGCTTATGCTTCTAATATTTATCTTTTATAGTAAAATACATCTCCACTTTTCAAACCAATTATCTTTCTACCTTCACAAAGTTTAACAATATTTCATTTAATATTAGATAGTTCTACATTTCGTTTTAGCTTCAATTGAAAGTGATTTAAAATTGTAGCTAACTAAATAAAAGGTAAAAACAGGCAAAACTCACTATATGTATTGATGTTGGATGAGTAGGCACTAGATGGGGATTTTATGCACAAGCCTTCTGACATCCATTGATTACTCTAGCTTGCAGTGAGTGGCAATACGTGTAGTGAGTTTTGCCTGTTTTAATAACAGTTATAAGTAAGCATGAGAAATGGTGATCATGTGATATAAATAAAAGATAATCATCAAATGGTAGTTGATGTATAATAAGATTGTTAGTGCTCCCTTACATCACCGACTACTAGGGTTGATTGATAATATTACATAATTTAGTTTTATTTAAGTAAATATAATCGAGAGTTAACATTCACAAACATCCGAATTCATTAATTCTGTCTTAAAGTAAATTAAATTGGATGCATTAAAAAAAAATGTACTATAGTGTGTCCCAATGAGTTACCCCATACCATAACAAAATTTTACAAATCACTTTAAAATGTTCTTGAAAATTGCTATATGTAGTTTGAATCATTTTAAAATTTCAGTAGCAGTTTTGCCCAATTTAAATCAAAGTTTAATGTTAAAAGTCTTGTTCTATTGCTGGATTAAAGTACAAAACACACTGTCACATTTCATGTCATGATCGAAACAAGGTAACATTTAAAAATTTTTATGATTAATATCTAAACTGTCATTATGCAATATATGTGTTAATTTAGAGATGGTACTGCAACAGCTTGGAGAAAAAACAGTTATCTTTTCACTGGTATGCATTTGTATATTAGAAGAAAAGATGTTTTTTAAGAAATGTGTACTGTTAAAAATGCAGTGGTAGCATGATGAACTATTGATGTGATGTGAAGTACTATAACTTCTTAAACGGAGTCAGGAATCTCTCAGCAACTATGCCCAAAGAAACCTATTAGCCACTTTACCTTCCCCTTCCATTCCCCACCCTAAGCTGTCCCATAATCTGCCCCATCCCATTTCCACAACATAATCTTTGTCAACTCTATGGCCTTTATATCTAAATCCCCTTATCTTTTCCCAAACCCAATCTAAAGGTCTATAGACTGTGGCTCCATCTCTTCTGTTTCTGCTTTTCAAATTTCTTATGAACTCCTGACTATTCAGTTATCTTATATATGGAAAAAATATTGTTTATCTGTTTTATTTAATATATATTTTAGTTAATGACTATTCTTGTTTTAAGAAAGATGAGATTAAAATTTGGAATAAAGTGGTGAAAAGAAAATATTAAAAGCAAGCTTAATAGGTCACTTAAGTTCTAAGAAAGAATGGTTTAATAATTTTAGTCAGTATTTGGGACTTAAAGGAAGTTTATTATATTCAACTAATAAAAGTTTTAGAAATAATAAATTTATTATAGGTTTTGTTAGCAAGATATAGATTGTTACTGAAATAAAAAATAGATTCACAAGAATTACAGTAAGTTTATTAAACTACTCTTTAAATTTCATAATTCATATTTACCCAGCATTTAAAAGTACAAATATTTTTCAATAACTGATTTTAATATAACTATCTTATCCATAATGTTTCTAGCATCCCTGTCCTGATGAAGAATTAGATCTAAGGATGAAACCAAAACTGTATAATATATATTTTAAAAACAGACATTATACAGGCTTTTTAACATACAGAAAATACATCCATCCATAATATGTTTTAATTTCAAAATTACATATACACTAAAATGGCAATAAAAACTGACAAAAAAAAAAATAGAATATGCATTTTATCACATAAACAGATATGAATTATATATTAAAAATCTAAACAAATTGCTATTTTCAGGATTGTAAAAATTGATAAAATTTATACCTGAATTGTAATCTGAAATTGTGAGATGATAAGGTTAATGCTTTGCTAAAAATCATTTCTCATGTACAAGTTTCTCATCTACAAAATATCAATTCTTGATTTATAATCTGTATAAGATCTTGGAGACCTGTTGAAATTCAATTTATTTTTTACAGATTAGTGGATTACATTGACACAAGGATATTATTTGCAAGTTTATTAAAGAAAATGGTTAGAAACTGATTTGTAAAATGTTATAGTAAGCAATATAAAATTTAAATGGAAGTAAACTAAATACAATTCTAACATACAGTGCTTTGAGAGTCATTTTCATTTATAATATGTTATTTGATTCGAACTTTTAGTTACAGTCAGGATTGTATTGCGAGGCAGAACATAGCAGTATGGATAAATAACACTTATATCAACAAACTTTAAAGAATAAAATGAAACCACCAGTTCTTTATGGTTTCACTTGCTGACATTGCTAGAAATTATATATTTGCCTCTATAGCGGAAATCATTTTAAAATTGCAATTGTGCAAATAGATAATAGAGAACAACTCATTTTTAATAATCTATATATATATAACTTTAATTAAATATTAGTTTGTAAATGTAAATATCATTTTTTATGAAATTCAAACATATTTAAATACAAACATAGACGGATATTTACTTATAAAAATATTTAAAAATTGCATGTATTACAACAACCATAAAAAAAAAACTTTAGTATAATGTAGTTTAGCGCACACATATTATAGACATTTTAAATGATATTATATATGGTCATTTTCAACTATTATTGATTCATTGAAAGATGAAGATCTCGTCAAGTTTAATCCAATTTTTTTGAGGGATAGATAGTCTACATAGCACCAACACTTTATTTCATCCTATCTCGCATGGTTTTTTATAATTTTGGGGGATTCTGTTTATAATGCCAACTGTTCATCTATTAGCTCTTTCAATGTTTCATGACATTTTGAAACATTATTTGCAATTTAACTACTTAATCTACAAATATCTTCATATATTTTCATTATCACAAAATACTTCTTGTGAAAACGGCTGTGAAAATTTTTTAACAATCTTAGTATCACCATGCAATCTAATCACTGTTATTATGTTTTGATAAATAGTGAGTATGATTATTCTGAATAAATATCTAGTCCATAAATCCAAAGCACAAAGGTAGCTCTTATTCATTGATCCTTTCCATAACTTTTCGCAAATATTTGGATGTAATATGCTTTGCAAAAAGCACATTTAAATCCAACTTGTTCTTTTGGTTTGTTTGATTTCAAATTTCACTGTAGATGAATTGTAATTACCTTGGTAAAGATTTTTGTAATTTCTTTGTCAGCTTGCTTAAATATGTATATTACTACTGCATTCTTCCAATCATGTAATACACTTTTATCATTTAGACATCTGTATATACTTTTGTTCAAAAACTTCTTCACGTTCTTTTAAGATATCAGTAATAATTCTATCATTTCATAGATTCAATTGCATGTCTTACCTAATCATATAAAATAACTGCTTTACAATTCAGATGTAATAATTGTAGGAGCTATTTTGCTTATTTTGTTCTTTATTGCTATATAATTTTTTGTAGAATTTTTAAACATTTCAGCCCTCTTTTTAATAATAGTTCCGTCTTTTCCTATTATGGTTAAAATAACGTTTCTTTCAATACCAAGATAGTGTTTTAGACTTCTGAAACTTTTATTCTCTTCTATAACTTTATTCACTAATTTACAGATATATTTTTTAATATTTAAATACAAGTATACTTTATGTACTTAGAGTTTAGATGTAATTGCAGAGAATTTGAACACAGACTTTCAAGCTCTATCTCATACAACTGATACGCATGACTACACATCTGTGAAAAAGATAAATGATCTCCAATATATGTATATGTGCTAAACCAGCACTCATCAGTTGGTTCAAATTATCTCCCACACATATATACAATCAATGCTTGATTTATATTAAGAGAGCAAATCTTCAAACTTTAATGGATTGGCTTCAATCTACTTCACCCTAAATTGAAGTTTGTCTATTAAAGTATGAACATTTATTATCTTAATATAAAATGAGCACTGATTATATACATGTGTGGGATATGATGATCTGAACCATCTGATGAATGCTGGTTCCGCCCCATACATATATTGGAGATCATAATCTTTTTCACAAATATGTGGGCATGCGTATCAGTTATATGAAATAGAGTGAATAACTGAAGGGAGTTTGAAAGTCTATATTCAAATCCCCCATAGTTATATTTTTTATATCATTATTACCTTTTATGTAGAATTTTACAGAATTTCAGATATTAGATTATTCTTAATGAATCATTTTCAAATATTTTCATATTCTTTTTTTAATACCTTATTCTGATTCAGTTGAAAATCTGAAGTGCGTAATTCTACATTAGTCTTTATTGTTATTCATAGTAGACTATTGTTATCTCATTATTAATATCAGTTAAGAGTGAACCATCTTCAAAGTCTACAATATTTTTAAAATCATTAGCAAGTTCTAAATTTTTAAAAAATAGTTTTCATATCTATTTTTGAATTAAAACAGCTTACATCTCACTAATCAATGATCACTTTCTGTGTTGAATCTATTAAAACCACTACAATCTTGATTAGTCAAAATATGATTCAATTCTGTTTCATTTAGATGTTTTCTTGTTCATTTCAGTTTTTCTGCAAATTCCTCTAGGTCTATCCTCGTATTCCTGTTACCATAATTAAATTGAGCCATCTTATTTTCACCTTTCAATCATTTTCTACTTCTAGCGTGGAAGTTTTCAATGATAATTTTAAAATGTTTGTTGTAATCAAAAGCATTTTGTTCAACTAAATAAAAATTCTCTAATTTTTTATCATGAGAACTTGTCAGGCACAAACCTGAATTATTTGAGTTGAGAATCTTTCATTAATTTGAATAACTAAACTGTCATATTATCATCAATCTTCATAATGTTGTTCTTCCATTTAGTTTTCAATTTCAAATTGATTGTTCTCTTTTTCCCCCTAATTTTAAAAACCAGCCATCCCATTTAATATTAGACAGTTTTACTTGATCGGCAATTGTAGATAACTAACTAAAAAGTCTTCATTGAATAGCAGCTTGAACACGCAATCAGATGTTTCTTAGTATTCTCCAACTTTGGCTACTAACCACTGCCTTGGTTGAAGACTTGACAGCCATTTGTGAATAAGTACTATAATTTAGTTTTTTTTTTTGTAATGATTATAAATGTCTAAAAAAATAACATTCACACACATTAAAATCCAGTCTTCAAGAAAACTCAACTGATGTTTCAGTTAAAGACTATTAGACAACTGAGAAAAAAGTTAATGGTGTTTTAGTGTAAGACTCTGGTTAAAAGTCAAACTGTTTTTGCATGTTAGTGAGTAGTCCATTCGTGTTTGTGTACCGTATTTATAATAACATAGTAAAAGAAGCTGCAACAACAGTAATGTGTGAACATTTACTTCCTTTAAGGGTTCAAAGAATAATCTGTCTCCATTCAATAAACAGCAAACTATATATCTAAAATATAAAGATTTAAAAATATATATTTGCATATTAACGCAAACTTTTTTTTTTGTGAGAAAATTGATAATGAAATGCAAAACAATAAATTACTAGGTGATTTGAAATTCATAAAATTTAAACATATTTGTATAAAAGTATCTATATCCATTTTTTTTTCTTTTGCAATGAGTTACACAATCATAGCACAAGTAAAACTCTCTATATGTATTGCCACTCAGTGCAAACCAGAGTAATCAATGGATGCCAGAAAACTTGTGCATAAAATCCCCATCTAGTGCCTAGTCATCCAATATCCCCAGACTAGTTCACTTGTGGCCTTCATCAGTGAGGAGCCTTGGATCTGAGAGCATTGCACCTAGATCTTACGATCAAATGCAACCCTCCAGTAGCCATCTTTTCTCTCTACTTAACTACAAAACCATGAGACTTATTGAAAACACTATAATATTTTCAATCCAAGTTCATTAGCTTATATAGTCATATAGGTCTGAACTCAGTTCAATACCTAAATAATTTTGGTGTCTTTGGTTTTTTAATAACTATAGCCACCACTATGCTATTAGGCAGGATTGATTTTAAGCCAATAAACATCACATGATCATTTCTTATGCTTGCTCTTAACTGTTACTAAAACAGGCAAAACTCTATACGTATTGCCATTCAGTGCAAGCCAGAGTAATCAATGGATGCTAGAATGTTTGTGCATAAAATTCCCATCTAGTGCCTACTCATCCAATATCCCCAGACTAGTTTCTGGCTGTGGCCTTCATAAATGAGGAGCCTTGGATCTGAGAGCACTGCACCTAGATCTTAGGATATTGGATGAGTAGGCACTAGATGGGGATTTTATGCACAAGCCTTCTGGCATCCATTGATTACTCTGGCTTGCACTGAGTGGCAATACATATAGAGAGTTTTGCCTGTTTTAATAACAGTTAAGAGTAAGCATATGAAATGGTGATCATGTCATGTTTATTAACTCAAAACCAATCCTGCTTAATAGGATAGTAATGGCTATGGTTTTTAAAGAACCAAAGACACCAAAATGTATTGGTACTGAACTGAGTTCAGACCTATATGACTATATAAGCTAATGAGCTTGGATTGAAAATATAGTGTTTTCAATTTAAGTCTCATAGTTTTGTAGTTAAGTAGAGATAAAATATGGCTGCTGGAGGGTTGCATTAGATCCTAAAATCTAGGTGCAGTGCTCTCAGATCCAAGGCTCCTCACTGACAAAGGCCACACGCTAGAAACTAGTCTGGGGATATCGGATGGGTAGGCACTAGATGGGGATTTTATGCACAAGCCTTTTGGCATCCAATAATTACTCTGGCTTGTACTGAATGGCAATACCTATAGAGAGTTTTGCCTGTTTTAATATCATATTTCCTTTTAATCAAATAACTAATCAAAAACGCATGACTTTTTTTAATGAACCCAAGAATAAATTTATCCGTAATCATAACACTCTCCTTATGTAACTTCCAATGATAATATGACAATCCTAATGATTCAAGTTAGCTCTTTTAATGAAATTTATTATGTATAGTAGATACTTCTAAAGAGCAAGCATCAATTTTCTTGTAAAATGGGATCTATTTCTTAATGTAACCATCATTTTATTCTTAAGAGCATATTAATCTTTGATCTGTTCAACAATTTATCATTGTAAGTCTTAGAATGTGGACTTTTCTTGTATTCTAGTTCCTAATATTACTTATTGAATGCCATTGTTTTAAGCATAGGTGCATCCATGTTTTTTATAGTGATTTTCCTGCCAAAACAAGTTATTTGTGATAGTTAATTGATATGTTGTGAAAAATTCAATAACAATGGACCATTGGAATTTACAGTGACAATTACTATTATTTCCAACTACTTTTGGTCCAAATCTACCAATATGGCATTAACAGCACCAAGAAGAAAAAATCAGCCTTTTAATGGTATTGCTATAATAATGTTATCCAGCAATAAATAAAGCTTTTTATATTTGCATTCTCTGAAGCTAATGTGATAATAACTTTAGCCTTTCATCAATATGAGGATTTACAAATATCAATGTTACTAAATTAGTATAACAAATCCAACACCATGATATTCTTTTTTTTTTTGCTAATTGATATGCTCTTCAAAAAAACTGCAGCCATATTGTAACGGTCAGAAACGTGTGATCAGCCAACAAGATTCAGAGACCTAGCAAAAGTACTTCAAACCCAGCATGTTCGGGATATGGTAGTCGCAAAACAGTACTAAGCTTTAATCTATTTGCAAGTGCTCCAAAACTTCCACTATCGAACGCTCCTGATGCTATTAATGGTCATTTTTCTTCGGTCCTGGTGGTCAGGATAAAACAAGGACTCTATGGATTCAAACTTAGCCTATCATGCTCTAGACTTATCAAATTAATCTAAAATCTTTGATCCAGCTCAGAATATTATTTTAAATATTTCATAGGTTTTGAATATTCATAGATTATTTAATTAAGTGTGGATATAGTTGGGTGGATGTGATGAACCAGGGAATGACATGACAAATGTATAGACATAAATATAGCTGATTTATTAACAAATTCAACAAAAGATAGAAATAATAATAACAATGTTTGGATCTTATTATGATCCATGTATGGGCATTACATATGATCCCAAAAAAAAAAAATTCCAATATTTAATTATCAGTTATTGATAATGGTACAGTATTTAGATATTACTAAGATAAAGGTATGATTTTTACAAAGAATTACAATATTCAACTATCAGTTATCCATAAAGGTACAGTATTTAGATATCACTAGGATAAATGTATGATTTTTACAATGAATTCACCTATCAATAATGACAACCAAGGTTATGAACTAAATATAACAATAATAAGCATCAATATTGGATGTGTGTGAGCATTACAAAGAAGTCATACTATCAATAATGATAACAGAATTTATGAACCAGAAACAATAATTATAAATTAACCAGAAATAATAATTACAACACATAGTAAATATCAGTATTATACTGTGTGTAAGCATAAAACAATTTTTTATGTTAATAATGACAATATTTGATCAAGAAATATGGCATATAAAATTTTAATATACCAATTATAGAGAGTAAACACAATACCTGGTTATATTAAGTTAAGAGGCCAGAAATATATATATATATAATAAATTTATGTGTGTGTTCACATACATAGGGAAAGCTAAGTATATTTTTTTATTATATTTACTTTTAGTATTCCCAGCAGGAGTTATGGACTAAAGCATAATTCCAGCTCCCTTTACTATTAATAGTTATATGGTAAATATGGTTTATCTATCCCACACTGCATTACCAATAGGCATGATCAAGAAATCTAATTATAGAAGATCAGTGTCATCTGGGTTTGAATCCTGTGCCGGCTATATTATTAGTGGCAAACATGGGCCAATCTCTTTTATCGAGCAATAATATATATATAGAAGTTCCTATGAAAGCACATTCGCAATCAGTGTGGCCTGTGTAGGAAATGATAGAGCGTGGGCTTTGAATCCATATCGTCATAGAGTACACATTTATCAGCTCAAAATGTGGCTATCTCCAGGACTGGTAAAAATATCCGTCTGGCAGCTTGCATAGCATTACTCAACATATATTCATTATTAAAAGCCATATAGGTACAGATCATTCTATTAAGCAACACTGATATATTTGCCCATCAAAAGCATTAACTCATATCTGTATAGATATTTTCTTAAGCCTGTATTTCATAAGTAATAATGGGAAATTTTAACATAACCATATTTTATAGGCTATAAAACTCCCGTGTGCTTAAATATAAAGCTTAACCACAAAATGCTAAAGAGGCAAAAACACTACTGTTGAGTTAGTACCTTTTCCCCAAATGTATGCATCATTAAATATATATATATAGTGAAATGAACACATACTTTTGTAATTAGTAATATTGCCCGTTTTACAGTTAAGAAAAAGAAGCACTATCATTATTATTATTTTAACACATAAATAAACGCATATATATTATTTCATTTAATTGTTATAAAGAATTTTAATCAAATCTAAATTAAATAGATAATAATTTTAATAATCATTTATATTCTTAATTTCTATTAACAAGGTATATACAAGTAGATAGCAATTTTAATCCAGATATCTAATTTTCTCTTTTTTTTAACAAATTAAAATGACATTTTTAACTAATAAGAACAAGGCAAACGATTATAAAAAATTCAAATTTGACTGTCTGTTACTTTACAATTATAAAAAAATAGTTACTCTTCTCCCACTTAAGATTTGAGATAAAACAAACAAATTTATACATAAATTGGTTTAATAGTAAAAAATATAATTTGTCCCCATACTTGGCTGAGTTGGCATAAATAAATTAATCAATAAAATATATATTTTTATAATTAAAGAAAACATATTGGCATATCTCAAAATAAATTTATAAAAGCTGTATTTATAAACTCTATAGTAATCTTTTGTTCCATTTAGAATTAGACATTACACTCTTTTTTTTTTACCATTAATAAGTAGAAATCTAGTTATAACAGATTGACTGGTTAAAAAAATAAAACACTCATATATATGCATCACTGTCTCCTTGAAACACATCCCCTGTTTTTAAGATATAGTCTTTTACTGAGCAGTTAGAAATCTGAGAATTTTGAATTTAGATATTCTAGAGTTTTTTTCATTTATAAACATTTTAATTATTTTATCTTGAAGGATTAAAAGTTTATACTTGCAATACTTACTGTCACTTTGATTAGGCAGCTATTTTCTTACTGGTTCACTTATTTTAGGATCAACCTTTGGCTTTACTGGACTCAGGACAGGCTGGATTTGAAGTTAGTTCTCCATTTTCTCAATGGCAGCAGCATGGAATCAATTAGATTTCTTCTACCGATGCATTTTTCTGGAGATTCCCCAGAGGGGAAATGTAAATTTGACTACTCAACAGTCATGGTGATTATCTGACATCAGCTTATATATATTCAATTGGTCTATTAGAGAATGATTTTGACTTTCACTTTTATTCTTCTTTTCGTTGACTTATTTTCTTCTGATTTTACTTTTGACTCTTAAAAACTTTTACTTCGACTGCCAACTCTGCTTTTAAAAACTTTTTTTTTTTAGAAAACCAACCCAGTATTTATATGCTTGTAACTTTAAACAAAACTTTACTCAGCAAAACCAAAAATCATTACCACCTTTGTTTAAGCTTATATTTTTTTCTTAACACCTATATCATAACTGCCTTTGTTAGAAATGAAAATAGACTGCTTGACTGATTTGTAATTTAAACTAGTTAGCAAAATCCTATTAAGATTAAATTAAGGTACTAAAATTTTAATTGAATTTAAAGATGAGATATAATTAGCATTTCCATGCAATTATATCTTTCCGGAATGTTTCAAAAAAAAAAAAAAAATAGAATCATAAAAATGTTATTTGCAAAGAAAGAATGAGTCAACTTTTTTTTTTCATTTTTCTTTGTCTTTTAGGAAAAATATATAAGACAAAGGAATTATATATTTTTTTCCAAATATATAACTAAAAAAATGTATTTCAATAAAACAAGATATACATATATGAGCCCTCTCATTCATCAACCCACACACATGTATCTGTATATTATCTTCTAACAACAATAAAAAAAATTAGCTATTTGATCTATAAAATCTATATATATACTATTTTTAAACCACTATCATAAGCTCTGTGTGTGCATATATACTGATCGCTTCAATATATATGTTTTATTAAACTTCCCTTCCTTCAGAATAGGATTTTCTTTATGACCAATTCTACTGACCATTTAATCTTAGCAATTTCTTAACTACCAGTGCTGTTTTTCAATTTGATCTAAAGGAGTGTATCATATACAGTGTACATCATAAACAATTCGCACATTCCATGTACTACTCCTAAAGCAAGGACATCCCTAAATAGAGTGTCTAAACATACAATATGTTCCAGATAAAACTATCTTAAATCAAGTTCCAACTCATTTCTGGTTATTTTGCCTTGAGTAAAGGTCACAACTAAGGATTGTTGGTCTGATACACCTGTTTCTATTATTGCTTTCTTAATTTTAGAGATTTGAGCTAGGGAAATGGGAGTCAGAGATGCTGTGCATATTGTTAAGTGATGTGATTGCAGAAACACAATCCCATTATCACAGTCAATGTAGAGTGATGGGTGATGGCATAAGAGGCTAGGGATAATAGAATCTTACATTAACTTATTATTGAATAAACGAAGAAGAAAAACATCTGTATTGGAAGCAGTATCTATGTTTTCATGAACTAACATTTTATTCTACAAAGCAACATGAATGGTTCTTAATTCAGGTACTGTTTATTTTTTATTCACAGATAGCCCTGATATCTGAAGATCATTCCATTTATCACAATCTGTGAAACCCTTGTATCCTAACCATAGCATTTTATTTCCTCTAAACCTATTAAGTTGATATATGACCATTACTTTGAAACATTCAATCTATTGCAGAATAAAAATTGCTCAGAATTTAATCTAAATTTTTCCAATTTATAGTTTCTCTTTCCCTCATCACTCCAGCAAATGGTTTTATTCTGTTCATTTCATATATGGTCTATTTCTACGTCTTTTATAATCTTTTGGAATTCAGTTACTTTGAATTTATTATCGTGTTTTCTAACAGTATGCCCAGTTCAATTTTAACCTTTTAATTTTTTAAATGATGACAATGATAACTGTATTCTTTTTTACTCATGTATTTTGTTTTTAATCCCTTCTTGTCATTTTTAATGTACATGTCTTCACAGTTTAGTGGCTGAGATCTTTGTCCAAATCATATGCATAAATGTAAGCACCAGTCTTTTTATTTAAAATGTTTTTTTTAAGCATGTAGGCATATTTTCATTTAATATTAATTTTTTTTCCCCAAAGTACTCCATCCAACTTGAAATTTATAATTTCTATTATGTGTCTGCTTCTATTTATAATCTGATCAAATTCTTTGTAGCTGTTAAATTATAATTTATTATTATAAAAATCATTGAACATTACTTGATATTTTTTATCATTTATCCTTAGTCTTATCTCTTACAAATAACTCGTAACTTTTTTTTTTTTTCTCATAAGAAATAACTCGTAACATTTTATGAAAACATCGTCTGCAAAATGTAACGGTTTAGATAATCACCATCTGCTTTTTTTTATTAGCTCCCCATTTTAATCTCAAGATAATTCCCATTGAAATTGTTGTAAAAAATTTTGGAGATTTGGAAATCTCTGATCAAATATCTTTATCAATGCCAATCGTTTTAATGCATCACACAATCTAATCATTGCTGATTCATTTCGATAAATATTCAATCAAATTTGAATCTAACTTTATAATCCCAATTTAATTATTATGTAAATGCTTATAAAATCCAATCCCTTTTTGTAATCTATAAATCCAATACACAATGATAATTTATATTTTATTGTTTTTCTAAATCTCTTTTAATATTTGGGTGTGATTGTTTTTAATTGATTTAAATCTAAACTTTCCTGTATATGAACTATAATGATCTTAATTATAATCTTCTATAGAACTATTAGAAAACTGGTGTCTATAATTTATAATATTTTTTCACCTTTTTTAAGTATCAATATTACTAAGTCATTCTTCTGATCATGTGGTATATCTTCATCATTTAGACATTTGATATATAGCTTTGCCAACAACGTTTCTATTTCTTCACTAGCTTCTTTTTAGATATTTATAATAATTCTCTTATTTCTCCATATAGTAGTGCCAACCAGAGTAATCAATGGATGCCAGAAGGCTTGTGCATAAAATCCCTATCTAGTGCCTACTCATCCAATATCCCCAATGGCTGCTTGGAGGGTTGCATTAGATCCTAAGATCTGGGTGCAGTGCTCTCAGATCTAAAGCTCCTCACTGACGAAGGCCACAAGCCAGAAACTAGTCTGGGGATATTGGATGAGTAGGCACTAGATAGGGATTTTATGCACAAGCCTTCTGGCATCCATTGATTACTCTGGTTGGCACTGAGTGGACTACTATATGGAGAGAGTTTTTGCCTGTTTTAATAACAGTAATGTGCTAGCATAAGAAATAGTGATCATGTGATGTTTAGTGGTTTTCTCTTATTTCTCAGTACTTTTTTATTCTTCAAAGATTGAATTAAGTTTCACCTCTTTATTTAAAATTCTTGGAATTACAGATGTTGTAGTTTATATGAAGCATTTTATTTTCTTATTTTGTGAAAGAATTTTACAAGATTTTGAAATTTTTGACAGGCTTTATATTGATATTCATTTTTTAAAACAATAATTCCATCTTTCTTCCTATTGTTGATATAGTCTTCCTTTGAATATCAAGATTTGTTTTATGCTTTCAGATTTTTATTCTCTTCTACAGTTTTCTTAATTAATTCTCATTTTATTGTATCTTTATTTATATGAAATTATTTATGAAATAAAAAAGAATGGAGAAATATGGAAGTTGTCTATCTATAAAAAAAGATTACTAATTCTTCATATTATTTCACAGGATTAAAAATAATTAAATATTTAAAATGGATTATTTAAAAAATAGTTTCGTATTTCTTTTCTTAATGCAGTTATTATTTTGTTTTAATTAAATGTATTGATTAATTTCTACTTTTTGTACCTATCTGTATATCACTTCTTAATATGGTTGAATTCATTCAATCATCATCAAATATTAACAGATATCATTATAATCTGTTAATATTTTAAAAGAATTTGTAACTTTAACTTAAATTCACTGGATTATTTCCAAAAATTTAATATTGTTTTTTTAATAGTTTTATTTTCCTTGCTTTGCATTAACGTATAATTACACTTTTTTAATCATTGATTATCATAGTTTTAAAATACATTCATTCAGTTAGTTGAAATATCCATTTTTGCTATATCATTTTCTATAGTTCTGTGTGCATTTTTGCTTTGGATTTTTTTTTTTTTAAATTATAATATTCAATACATATCTTTTAACTATAAATTTTACAAGTTAATATTTTTTCATTTTTGTCTCCACTTCCAAATTTACAAATAACCTTTTCATTTTTTAATGGTTTACCAATTAACCCAGGATTAAAATTCACTGATAATTTTAAAATATAAAAATCCTTTACTTTTTCATAGGAGTGAAAACTTGTTGGATCATAAACCTGAAATATCTACTTTTTCTCTGATTTACAAATTTAAATAATCATTTTTGTTACTCCATGTCATGTATCACCAATCTATAATATATTTTTATAATAAATTTGACTATTGCTATCTCTTTATTACTTCTAATTTTGTAAAGCTTGACAATGTCCTATTTAATATTAGTCAATTTTTGCACTATTTCTTCATTTGAAAATGATGTACAGTTGTAGATAACTAAATAAAAATTATCATTATATAGCAGCTTAGGTCTAAACCATCAATTCATATTACTTCTTAACTTCAGCCATCTTGGTTGATAATGATAGTTTGTGAAATATGAGAGAGATAATTTAATTTTGTCTGATATAATTACAATATCAAAAAGAGTCCATATTTCAACATTCTCACAGCTATCCTGTTTTCAAAGAAATCCAACATTTGATTAGGAGTTATGAAATTTCTAAAAAGGAAGACCATGATGCTCTTTGGTCTTAAACTTAGTATTAAAAGTCAGTAAACTTATGACATTGTTTGATGTAGATTGGTAATCACCCTATCCATTCTTATTTATTACACATCTTTTAATAATAACAATTGCAAAGAAAAAAAAGCATGTACAGAAACATTAGGAATTTGCCTGTTCAGTTTCATTAAAGTCTCAAGGAGAAATAAAAATACCCCCAAATAATGCTTTCTTTCTCTCTCTCCCTCTCTATATATACATATTAACATAATGAAGTGCACATAATATGGATGGAAACAATGATAAGCAAATGTTAAATATATCAATTGTACATGATCAAATATATTATTTACATATTTTCTCTTAGTTCTCTATTTTCTCTACTTTGATTATAAATCTTTTCTATCAATTTTCTCAACATTTCTTTGATACTGACTTCAGATCCTGACTATGTTTTTACACTATCTTCTTCTTCCCCTCCTCCTTCTCTTCCTCTTCTTTTCTCCTCCTCCTCTTTCTTCTTCTCCTCCTCCTTCTTCTTCTCTTCCTTCTTCTCCTCCTCCTTTTTCTTCTCATTTTCTTATATTTATTTACTATTTGATATAACACATCTACTGATTCAATCTTTCATATCAATACAATTTACAAAAGAACAACAAATAACAATGAAATTCCCCTCTCCTTTTTTAAAAAAAACATATTAAATAGATAACTTTACCTAGGAGATAAATTATGATTACCTATGTATACAAGATACAATATCATATTGCTCTACATATATATGAGACTCAAATTTTGGTCTTTGATCGAGCCCGAATGCAGATCACATATATATTTTCATGTCCATACTTTTTAAAATAGGCCGCCATTTTAACTCTTAAATCATATTTCATAAATACATATTTGATCGTTTATTAATTTAATTATTTTAATACTTTATTTTTTCATAATACATAGCACAAATTAATTTATTCCCTTAAAAGTATATATATAATCTTTAATGGCTGTCATGTTACGTCTATCATTCATCACGTCTGAACTATAACTAAAAAGTTTGCCATGAGTTATATATATATGAATGTAATTAAATGAAGTAAATTATTATTTGTCAGATAGTGAATAAAATAACAATCAATTATCAAACAAAGAATAAAATGGAACAATTTTATTTTTCTTTTAATAATAATATACTATTTATTTATAGTTTGGAGGAGAATGGTTTATTCCACTGGATTGCTAATTTAATGGATATAAATATATTGTAATTAAAATAAATTTTATAGCATCTTGGATTAGTTACATTACAAAGATGCATAAAAAATTGTTTAATAAAAATTATTCGGATTATTCTTATGAATTGTGTAATATGTGTATAAATCGTTATATGTATAAGAAGTGCACATATACTAAGTATAACATATACAATCTCTACTTCTACATTTGTTTAAAAAATAAAAATTGTTATTGCCAAGCACTGTTATCTGAGAGGTCAGCGCAGCGACCTTGCAAGCAAGCAGTTGGTTGAAGATGGTTGTTATGGGTTCGCCTCCCGGCCGATGCTATCATATATGAAAAAACAAATTAGTTTATACATTTAATCATATTATTAATTATTTATAATTGAAAGATACTGTGAAAAACAATAAAATGATAAGTTGTATTATGTAAAGAAAGAAATAAAAACTAATCTTCATGCATGAAAGAATTTTCAATTGGGTAACTTATACAAATTTAAAGTATTTTGTGCTCCTTTCTGATCTGCCTCCTGAATGGATTTTTAAATAAACAAGTTGCCAATTCTTAATGTAAATTAAATGATGAATCTAAATATGTTATTTAAAATCATGGGTTAATGAAATTTAAAAGTTATCATCAAGTTTTAAATATAGGTAATAATTTTTTTAAAAAATTTCCTATCGCTAATGTAAATAAAGAGAGAGAAAACTTTTTTCTTTTGTTTACTTAGTTATAAAATAACATCATAATTTAAGAATATGCATGAAAGAAATGAAGAAAATATTTATCAAAAAATATGTTGTTGTAAAGAAACAGATGTCAAATCTTGTAAGTAGCTTTTGATAAACCTGTTCTTTGGAAAATTGTGAGCAACAGCAAGTGATGTATAATAGGTCAAAAACAAACAACTCAGGCAGTCTACTCTAGTCTATTTTAAGCCTTAATTCAAGATGCAGTGTTATGGTGATCCCATAGAGAAAAGATAAATTGCTGGTTAAAACAATTTCCACTGCAGTTTGGATTATTATGGCTTGCAGACATTAAAAGTAATTTTCAATATTAAAATGCAGCACAGCAAACATGACATTTTCCAGAAGATGACTATCTAGTATGTGTGGCTAGAAACCATTAACCACACCAGGCAATACACTCAGAGATGCAAATCAGATCCAGAAATTAAGGCTGCACTTTGTTAAAAGCAGCCCTGCCTGTTTTAATCATGCTTTGAGAAAAGAAGTGGGCTGTGCCATAAAACAATCAGAACTACTGACAAATGTCACCTATACCACTGAATACCCAATCTAACATAGCCAGTGCATCAAGAGGATAACTACCATTTTTGGAGGAAATAATGAGGACTCATTCAGAAATTTGGTAAAAAAACTAAATATGCAGTCATGGTTTCTAACTATCTGAACTTTTCATGTGGTAAGATCTTGTCAATGTAATTGTTCTAAGGCCTTAACTTTAAAATATCTCTTACTATTGTTAACTTTAATATTTTGTATATCTAGTAATAATTGCAAGTATATAAGCAACAAATTAGAATGTAAATTAACTTCTAAAATTCAATTTTATACTAATTTGATTTATAATATACAAAGTAACTTTAAAATGAAAGCTTAATGAACTTTAAGTGTATAATGCTATGAGGATACATTTTAATATTGAAAGTGGTTAGCTGAATAAAATAAATGTAAACCTGTTCCGCTATTAAATGTATAAACATTTACTAAATCATTACAGTTAGTGCAGAAAATAGGTAAAATAAATTCTTATAGAATTATATATTTGTTGTTAATAAATTATTAAATTGTTTTTTTATTAATCCATTTAGATGGTATTTGCTTATCAAATTCAGTCCAAACATTATGCTATTAATATCCACAATCAGAGAAAGTATGCAGTCAACTGGTGGACATGTAGGGATGGTGATATTAATTTATTAATGTTAATGATTGAGGTTAGTAAGTTTTCCAAAAGTAAAGGTGGCCTAGTGGTTAGCATAGCTGCCTTCCAAGCAGCTGTCCTGTTCACTTCCTGGTCAATGCATTTGACATATAAAAAAAAAAGTTCTTTTTTTTTTTTATATTGAAACTAGAAAACAAATTAAAAATATTTTGGGAGAACTTGTACTTAGATTAATTTTAAGTGCTAGGTTATGAATCATCATCTTCATCATCATTATAGCTGTTTGATTAATATTCTATATATATTTGAATTTAATCATTTTTTATTTGAAGTATATTAATCATTTTTAATCTAATTGTTATCTTTTACAATTTAAGTCTAAAATTGTCATTACAATATAGGTCCAAAAACTGTCAAATTATGAAAAATATTTACCAAAATGAATGGACTTTATGGTGGCTCTAAGAAGATGAATGTTGATTTTACATAATAGAATGATTTCATCCCTTTAAAACTTTTTATAATAGTATTACAGGAATTACTTTGTAATTAAATGGAAAGTATGAATATAAAATATATAGAGATTGCTTAAGTCATTTATATAGAAACTGCTTAAGACATTTAAAAATTGCTTAAGTCATTTGGATAATGTGATTGTTTTCTCAGCTACTGCTTCAAGGAATGTTCCAAGAACTTCCAGATATGAAACCCAAAAATAGAATTAAAGATAATTGTTAATAAGTAGGAGTTATGTTACTAGTATTTCAAAAAAGAATAAAAAATAAATTACAAATTACTTTATAAATATTTTGGTAAGTCAACATTGAGAAAGGTGTAAGACAAGGTGACTCCATACCTCCAAAACTTTTTACAGCAGTGTTGCAAGAAGTATTTTGTGGATTAAAATGGGAAACTAAAGGAGTAAAAGTAAATGGAGATTATTTAAGCCATTTGGGTTTTGAAAGTCATGTAGTTGTTTTTGTAAATAATGCTTCAGAGCTTCAGGAAATGTTGCAGGAGTTATCAGATGAAAGTAGTAAAGTAGGACTAAAGACAAATGTTAAAAAGACTAAAGTAATGCTTAATCGATTTGCTGAAAATATGAAAATAAAGATTGATTATGATGAATTAGAAGAAGTTAACAGTTACAAATACCTTGGTCAGATTATTAATACAGATGGAAACATAATGGATTAAATTAATCATAGAATTAAACTTGTTTGGAGTGCTTTTGGTAGAAATAACTTGATACTAAAAGGAAATATGCCTATATGTTTGAAAAGGAAGGTTTTTAACAAATGTGTTTTACCAGTTCTTACTTATGGATCTGAGACTTGGATACTTAATAGTAGAGCAATACAGAGACTCCAGACCACTCAAAGAAGTATGGAGAGATGCATGTTGGGAGTAACAAGAAGAGATCAAAAACACAGTGTATGGGTAAGAGAACAAACAGGTGTTACTGACCTCATTGAAAAAAATTTAAAGATTGAAGTGGAGTTGGGCTGGACATATTGCTAGAAGAGATGATAATAGATGGACAACTGAAATCTTAAACTGGATTCCAAGAGATTGTAAAAGACCCAGAAAGAGACTAAATGTTAGATGGATGGATGAAATAAGAAAGTGTGCAGGGGTGATGTGAAGAAGAGAAGCTAAAGATCGGAGAAGATGGATTAAACTTGGAGAGACCTTCATCCTGCAGTGGATTGATAATGGTTGATGATGATAATGAAGACTACTAATATCAATAACCATAATGGATGAAATGCATCATAGAATTAAACCTGAATAGAGTATTTTGATTAAAAATAACTTAATATTAAAATAAAATATGTCTATATATTAAAAAGAAAAGTTTTAATAAATGTCTTTTATCAGAGCAAACATATGTATTGAAGATTTACACTTTTAACAGAAGAGCAATAAAAATACAACCATACAATAAATTTATGGAGAAATGTATGATGTGATATTCAGGGTGGTAAAAAAAAATTATGAGTAACAAATAAATAGATATCACCAACAACATTGAAATAATTAAAAGGAATTGCTGTGTACCCTGAGGATATTTCTTTAACATCTGCTGGGTCATATCATTACTTTTTAATAAATAAATAATACACCAATTAAAACGTAAGTCAATTTTATTTATTTGCAATAAAGGTATATAAGAAAAGAATAAATAATAGAATTCAGCTTGTACTCTTTAAAGTGATTACAGTAAACTGCTGTATGAGATTAGATTATTCACATATACAGTAGAATATATAAATAATCTGCATATGTGTGTTACCATTTTATATTGGTTTCTTAAAGCAGTACAAACAATAATTTATCATCATCTTTAATTAACCAGTCTTGACTAGTTGTTTATATATCTCCATTCTTAGCCCCCACATACTAGAGTCTTGCAGGTTATTTTATATAACATTCCTACCTGCATATTATGGTCTTAATTGCATATATTATCTTTATTTATCATTCAACAATATTCATACTATATACTAATTTTATTAGAGTAATCATTGTTACAACAGCTGACAATTATAATGTAGTGTCTGTATATAATTACAGAAATTTAATACACTTTATTCACAATTCAATATATATGCACAAACAGACCAGGACTTAAATGCTAGAAATGATTAAAATAAAGAAAATTAAGTTTCAAACTGGGTACTTAGAGATTTTAGAAGATCTGGAAACATATAAAATGAATGGATAAAATGAGGAAATTTCCTAATGGATTATTATATATATCACTTTCATATGGTAAATACTATGTCTTTGGTTTCACACTAAACTTCTGGATATTTATTTAAATATAAGAATAACATATTAATGTGACTTTTACATCTAATTCTTTATAATTACTTCCTGGTTTTTCACATATTTTTTTACAAAAAGTATTAAAAGAGAAATTGCTTCACAAACAATGGATAAAAAGTTGTTAAGCAGATTGAACTTACTAATAATCAATGATATAGTTTCACCACTTGAGACTCGCCTCAAATCAAGATGTTCAGTTAAGAATTTAGGGCATAAAAAGCGGAATTCTTATGATGTTTCAATCCCCCCCCCCCCCAAATCCAACAATAAAGTTAGCTGGATTTGAGCTTCTAAATCAACTGGAGTCTTACCAACAGATTCAGGACCAATGGTCATTGCATTAACTGCTTCATAAATGGAATTTATTAGCTACTATGTAAATATTGGAGAACCCAAACTATGAAGCACATAACCTCACTGATGAATCTATATTTTGTTGAAATCTCTTTAGACTTCTAATGTTGAACTGTCAAAATAATCCATATCTAAATAAATAAATAATCCAAAAGTGAAATATAGATCAGGGAAACTGAATTTAACGCAAAGAGACTTATTTTGCAGGGCATTAAAATGGTGATAATACATTTATTTTTCTTATCCAGTTTAATGCACTATGCATTCTATTCTGATAGTAATAAGCTTTTTACAACCTTCAAGCTTGGCTTTTTTTTTTTTCATTTATCACTTCTTCCACTTTGAAAGCAATTTTCTATTGATGTTACTCAGTTTGCGAACAAAGAATAGCTAAATAATTATTTGCCGATAAATGGTGGTTATATTTGGAAATTAAAAAAAAAATCCAAGCTTATTGCGAAATTTTTCAGCTAGCTTAAATTTACAAATATTTCCGATTTCAATCCGGAGGTAAATTTCAGTCCGCAAACTCGTCAAAGCAGTAAGGTAGAAACACTGCGGGATCTTTTTAATGATTATATAAGTAATATACAAAACATTTTTTTTTATTAATTAAAACTCTACACATCTACAGCCTTTCTTATGCAAATGTCAAAGTTCCGTAAAGGAAAAGTAGATAATGTCTTTTCTTGAGATATTTTTGAATTGTTAATTTTCTTTATTTAATATAAAGCAGCGATTTACCTTTAGATTTCTAACCAATTTGAAAACAGCTGAGAAAAAGGAAATACTTCGTGGTAAAACACAAACATATCGTTTTTACGTCACTCACGCTGGACGAAGACAAGTATTAAAAATAAGTAATCGCTAAATTTACGCTCGAAGAAGTGAAATAATTCTCGTGAATGAAATTAACGCGCTTTCACTTTCTTTCTTCCACCTTCATAAAATCAATATATAAAAAAAAAACTTCTTCAGGTAAGAATAATTATGTAATTGATTAATTTATTACACAGTCATCAATTAGCTACATATTTTTAATTTTTACGTGAGAATAGATTTTCTTAACATCATTGGGGAGCATTTTTAGGTTAAGATCCGTTTTTCTGAAAAAACGTATACAATTAGAACTACAGTACTCTAAATTTAGATATGTTAACTTACTGTTGACGATACGATTAACCGTGCCAAAAACCTTGAAATACTCCCCCCCCCCATCGGAATTTAAACATTATGTGTTAAATTCAAAATAAAAGTTATATATACGGATTATTTTTTTTTTTCAAAGTAAAAAATATTTTTACTTGATAGCTATTTTTTTTTCGAATTAAGATCTATATATTTTATTATATATTGTGCTGAGATATCCGGATTATAATATTATAATCTTAAACACGGAATATTGTACGGTAATCGTTTTTCTTTTAAGGGATGTTGGAAAGCAATACTAAGCATTCATTCAAGAGTGTTGTGTTTCTTTATCTCCCGTCTCTTTGCCAAAGAGGCTCTTTGGGAACATAAAATCTATATTCTAGCAAATGACTTGATATATATGTTTATTTCACTTTTAAATTTATGGCTAACTTATTAATTATTAAATATATGCGACATTTATGTATTTTTTTTAAACAGCTCATGTACTGGACTATTACTAGGATACAGCCCCTTGAGAACGCTCTCATTTAACTCTACATCTCCGGCACCAGTTGCTTCTAGCGATTACAAGTTTTGCATCGTCCCATTTTATAATGAAAAAGTAAGCATATCCAATTAAATAATTTTACTTCTAAATATGGACTAACTTTTGTCAATAGATTTATGAAAATGAATCGAATAAGAAAAAAACGTACGAAATGACTAATCTTAAGTAACATTTAATTTTAACTTTGGCGCTGAACTTTTATTTATACATCTAAAGAAATCAATATGGCGTCTGCCAGAATTACTCCGAAAACATTAAGCAATGGAAAGTTTATTTGTCGAACTTTACCCGATAGCATATGGAACAAATATCTTCCTCATCACGAAATTCATATGAAAATGTGTAAAAAGATTGCTCAGTTAACGAAGGTAAGTAATATTTAAATACTTTGCAACATATATTTACATAACTTTCAATAACTAGTAGTTTGCAACATGTGCCGATAATCTGAAGTTATTAACTTGTTAATTTATTTCAGAACAGGATAAGAAATATTTTTAGAATAATTTTAGACCTATAATTTTGACAGCCAAATGTATGTTTTATTTTTGAAAATAGTAATTTTAATTGAACAGCTTGTACTTTTTTTTTTTAAATTCTGCACAGTATTTATCTCAGATGATATTACATTTACTTTTCGCTTTCATAAAAAAAAAAAAAATCCAAGATCGAGAGAAAAAGAGAATCCGATTTGTTTTAATCGCCCGCAGTATTTAATGAAATAACTCTTTCAAAAACAGCTGATGGAAATAATATTCTTTATTGCAATAATAATAGTAAACTTTGAATATTTTTCATTGTCGTTATGTGAATCGTGTAGTCAAAACTTTATTTTATTGCTATAAATGAAAAGAAATAACATTTAAAATTACCAAGATTTGAATAAATTAATTTTAAATACTGCATCATATTGAGTTAAAATACATAAATAAATTTATACTCCATCTAAATATAAACGAAATATTTATTTAAAACAATAATAGATAATTAAAATTATTTACACGGTTTGGCATAATCATAGTAATGCTTTTTGGGTGTTTGTGCCTGAAATAGCATGTACGTGATGTTGGGCATGTATTTTATGCAAAATCTCGTATGCATTAGGATGCAATATTGTGATTTATCACACACACCCCCCCGTGACACTATCTAAAAAACACTAATAATAATGTACCTTATATATGTATAATATATCAGTATCCAAAGCTATTATTAGCTGAAAGATAAATTACTAAATTGATGTGGGTGGTCAGATAAAGGGTGCGCTGTGATTGTCAAACAAAAAATATAATATTAATATGATGAGGTCTCTACTAGTGCATGAGATGTGTAGTACTTCTATAGGCATTATTTTACATTTCACGGATTTATAACAAATATATTTTTTTGTTTATATATTATTACTAATTTAAGTAATAATGTTTATATATGAGTAGACAAATAAATAGAATGATTTTCAATTGGTTTATATAATTAGACCTTTGCATCACATTATTTTCTACTAGTTAAGTGGGGGTTTAGTCAACGCTTAGTTTAAAGTTATAAAGCTAAGAATTTGGCATTTCATATAATTTAGGATCAGGCATATAGAGACATAATCTTTTTTATGTATTTCTATATATGTTCTCTATTAATTCTAATGTTTGTTTATCGGTATAGATGTAGATGTTTGATGAAAGACCAGCTATTATTTAACCATGGTATTTGGAAAATTATGTGCATTTTTATTTGGCAATAAATAAAAAAACAATTATATCTCTATATATCTACTAGTAGCTAGAGGATGGAGATTTTTGTTAACTGAAAGGAGACCCATTGATTCCTCTCTGAGGCCTTAAAGATCCTGATTTGGGTGAATTACTAATATTCATTTTATATATTCTTGTCACTGCAGCTGTATTATTATATGATTATGGATGTGTTGCTCACCAACACATATCAGTCAGCGTGGTGAGTTTATTGATGTTTTATTATGAGTTTAAGATTAAGAAGTGTCATGGTCTTCTCAGTTTCCTAATAGTTCTCAAATGAAATATCAGTTTACCTTTTTTTGAAAGCAGAATGAATATATGTGTGAGTGCTTTTTTTAAAATAGATATTTACATTCATGATATATAAATTACATTCCCAGTTCACTATAAGTTGTTAATTAAGGCAATGATTGGTAGTTGAAGGCAGAGGTTGTTAAGAATTTACTGATTGTGGACGCAGGCTGTCATTTGATGGCAATCTTTTATTTAGATACTTACAACTGCAACCACTTTCAAGTGAAGGAGATTACAAGAAGTGGAAGAACTATCTAATGTTAAATGGGGCATGGTAAAGTTAGAAGTAAAGGTGAAGTGACAATTGATTTAAAAAGTGGACATGTACTAATGTACAAAGGTCACAAATGGAATGGGATTTATTATAAATTAAAATTTGAAGAACAACATTATGGATATTGATAGTGCATCATACACTGGCAAGATTAATTATTCAACTTAATGGAAGATACCAAAAGCAGGTAATTCAGCTTTATGCCCCAACAAGTTCTCATTGTGATGAAGATGTAGAGGATTTTTATATGGATGTAGTTATTCAACTTAATGGAAGATACCAAAAGCAGGTAATTCGGCTTTATGCCCCAATAAGTTCTCATTGTGATGAAGATGTAGAGGATTTTTATATGGATGTGCAAAAGACTTGATCAGACTATAAACAACATTTTAAAATTGTCATTAATGATAAAATCGGTAAACAATCGAAAGATGGAAGTTCTGTAGGTAAATTTAATGATAGAAATAAGAGAGAACATAGACTTGTGGAGTTTGCAGAAAAAGAAAAACTATATTATGAATTCTTTTTTTGAGAAAAATGTTAAATGAAAAAGGACATGGAAGTATCCAAATGAAGGTACAGCAACATTGGATTGCATTTTGGTTAACAGGAAATAAGTGTTGTAAATTCAACACAGGAAGTGATCATCAATTAGTGAGATGTAGGATATATGTTTTTGCAAAACTAGAGAGGTGAAAATTATTAAGAAAATAATATTGACAGTTGATATTGCTAATCTTTAGAGACATTTTAATAAATTTATATTAGAACTTGCAATCATTTTCATATATTAACAGATTTTGAAAATGATCCACATTTGAATGAAATTAATAGGAAGCTAATTGATATACTATTAAAAACTACAACAAAGATAGCTGATACAAAAAAGTAACAGTCGATCAATAAAATTTCTACTGAGTCAAAACAATTTATGAAGAAAAGAAGAAATATGAAAATATATTAAAATGCTCCATTAAGAAGAACTGAATGTTTATAATTTTGTCAAATGGTACAAGAAAGAGTGGTACTAGTTGGTTAGGTGTACTGTGGCCGCTAGGCAATGCAGTACCATCAAGAACCACCAAGAATTCTGCAAGTGATATATTTCTATCCAATGATATCATGAAATGTGAGGAAGAGTTCTATAAACATTTATATAGTAATAAAGAATGATAAAAAAAAATCTACAATTACTACATCTGAATTGCCCAGGATTTTAAATGAAGAAGTGAAACTTGCAATTAAATACAGGAAAAAAAGAAAAGGTCCAGGTAATGATGGAAATATAATCAATATCTTAAAAGAAGCAGGGAAGAAATAGAAAAATTGTTGGCAAAGTTATATAACAAATATCTAAATAATAAAGATATACCAGATGATTGGAAGAATGCAATACTAATATTGATGTTTAAAAATGGAAAAAAGAAGATATTTGAAATTACAGACCTTATAGTCTTTTGCCAGTTCTATATACATTTTTACCAAGATATTTACAATTCTTCTACAGTGAACTTTAAATTTTAACCAATCAAAAGGACAAGATGGATTTAAAAATGGTTTTAGCAAAATGGATTTCATCCAACAATTGAAAAAAGTCATAGAAAGTATCAATAAATATGAATTATCATTATGCTTTGGATTTGTAGATTATGAATTTAGTTCATCAAAACATCGATCCAGGATATTATTATATTCTAACAAATATTTATCAAAATGCAACAACAATGATTAGATTACATAGTGATACTAGAAATATTAACATTGAGAAGGGTGTATGACAGGGTAACTTCATATCTCCAAAACTTTTTGCAGCAGTTTTACTGGAAGTATTGTTTGGATTAAAATGGAAAGCTAACAGAACAAAAGTAAGTGAAGATTATTTAAATCAACTACATTTTGCAGAAGACTGAAGTGGAGTTGGGCTGGACATATTGCTAGAAGAGATGATAATAGATGGACAATTGAATTTTTAAACTGGATTCCAAGAGATTGTAAAAGACCCAGAAAGAGACCACATGCGAGATGGATGGATGAAATAAGAAAGTGTGCAGGGGTGATGTGGAGAAAAGGAGCTAAAGATAGGAAAAGATGGATTGAACTTGGAGAGACCTTCATCCTGCAGTGGATTGATAATGGTTGATGATGATGATGATGGTCAATTCAAAAATAAAACTAGAGCTTCAGGGAATGTTGCAAGAGTTATCAGATGAAAGTAAAATAGTAAGATCAAATATAAATGCTACAAAGATTAGTGTTTAATGAATTTTCTCAAAAGAAGAAAATTAAGATTTATATTGATGAATTAGAAGTTCAACCATAAATATCTTAGTCATATTTTAATACAGATAGGAACATAATGAACTGAAATTAATCCTAGAATTCAACTGGGATGGAATGATTTTGTTAGAAATAACTTAATATTAAAAGGAAATATGCCTACATATTTGAAAAATAAAGTATTTAATAAATATGTCTTACCAGTTTTACTTGGAGATCTGAGATTTACATACTCAACAGAATAGCAATACAGGCATTTCAGGTCATTCAAGTGAAGTATGGAGAGTAACAAGAAGGAAACAAAAACAAAATATATAAGTGAGAGAACAAATAAGTATTACTGATATCATTGAAAGAATTAAGAGACTGAAATCAAGCTAGGCTGGATATATTATTGAAAGAGATGATAATATATTGTAAAAGATCAAGAAAGAGACCACGAGATGAATGGATGAAATAAGGAAGATTGGTGCTGTGATGTTGAGTAGAGAGGCTAGAGACCAGATCACCTGGATTAAACTTGGACAGACCTTCATCCTGCAGTGGATGAATAATGATTGAAAATGATGATATCTGTCTTTCTGTTTGTATACACCTCTGGGTTTCATGCACATTCAATACGTGTTTATGAAAGGCTTCATAGAAATATTAGTTAGCACATCTGCCTTTTATGCTTACAATTAAATGTTTGAATTCATGTAAATCAAATTTTTGTATAACTTTTTAGTGAGTTATTTAATCTATTGATGTATCAAAACTGTCGATCCATTTGTTAATTTAAAATGAGTATCTATTTCTAGCTAGAAGTAGCTTCCCATGAAACAAAAGCATTACTACCAGCTTCAATTTACCTGAAATTGTCTGTTTCATTAATCTCTGTAGATGGGTGATGGAAAAAGTCATTCCTGATAATTGCTATTTAAGAACTGTTTATTTTTGATCGTCATCATCACTTTCAAACAAAATAATTGTAACAACTCATATATCTTTATGCTTAAATACAGAGATTGATAAAATAATGAAATAGTGTAACATGTATTATATGTTTGACAGGCAGTTCAAAAGCATTAATATATACCTTTATAAACATTTTTTTTAGATCAAGAGATTTTATCTGAGCTTAAACTGAATCAAATTTTATTGCTCATGTTTGGATCATTAGTGTCTAAACTGCAGACCACAAAATAAAATAAAAATATAATTAGTAATGGTAAAAAATTATGCTTATTGTTAAAAAATGATGGACAGTATAAAAGATTGTACCTAAAATCATTAAAATTCGTGGAACAATGTAACTAAATAACATACATTTTTGGACAGTTTGATGTTTAACAAAGTAATCCATTATAGGTTCACAACTGAACATTTTTAGTTGAATGTCTTCTGATATAAGTTCTATAGTATGCAAACAATCTTGCCAGAAGCATAAGAAAGATAATAGATTACTAGAAGAATAACATTTACATCTTATCATTTATACCTTTTTTTTAATCACTGGAAAGCTTTATGTTTAACAGTCATCCAAAAAGTCTATCAATCAGATTGTTTTCTAACTGTGAAATATTGAAATTGCCAATAATTTGCACAGCTTTGTATATATAATAATAATTAAAACCAACTTGCTTTTAAGCTTGCATTTTATGATCACTAGATGGAGCTTACCAGTAGCTCTAATCAAGCTTTTATTTTATAAGTGCCGAAAGAGAAAAAAAATCAAAATCTCTATCGGGGTCCCTATCTCCAGCCCAATTGGTTCAAGCTTGTGGCTCACCTTAGTGGAGTGCTGGGACTCTAGAAATTAGATCTAAAATACTAATTCAAAAGTCAGCACTTATAAAATACGTTTCTATCAATTTGAAAGCATGAACTTATCAGGCACGTAAATGTCTTCAAATCCAGCCTTACAAACCAGATAGCTATATGGGTCTGAATTCAGCTCAGTTTTACCATGTACAATAGCCTCTGCAATATATAGCATTGCAAAAGCCTTCAAAGGTGCACTTATAATAATTAAAACAAGTCATAAATTTTGTAACTTGCTTTTAAGCTTGCATTTTATGATCACTAGATGGAGCTTACCAGTAGCTCTAATCAAACTTATTTTATAAGTGCTGAAAGAGAAAAAATTCAAAATCTCTATCAGGGTCCCTATCTCCAGACCAATTGGTTTCGAGCTTGTGGCTCACCTCAGTCGAGTGCTGGGACTCTAGAAACTAGATCTAAAATACTAACTCAAAAGTCAGCACTTATAAAACATGTTTTTATCAATTTGAAAGCATGAACTTATCAGACATGTAAATGTCTTTAAATCCAGCCTTACAAACCTGATAGCTATATGGGTCTGAATTCAGCTCAGTTTCACCATATAGTAATAGCTTTTGCAATATAGCATTGCAAAAACCTTCAAAGGTGCACTTATAATAATTAAAACAAATCATAAATTTCGTAACTTGCTTTTAAGCTTGCATTTTATGATCACTAGATGGAGCTTACCAGTAGCTCTAATCAAACTTATTTTATAAGTGCTGAAAGAGAAAAAATTCAAAATCTCTATCAGGGTCCCTATCTCCAGACCAATTGGTTTCGAGCTTGTGGCTCACCTCAGTCGAGTGCTGGGACCCTAGAAACTAGATCTAAAATACTAACTCAAAAGTCAGCACTTATAAAACATGTTTTTATCAATTTGAAAGCATGAACTTATCAGACATGTAAATGTCTTCAAATCCAGCCTTACAAACCTGATAGCTATATGGGTCTGAATTCAGCTCAGTTTCACCATATAGTAATAGCTTTTGCAATATAGCATTGCAAAAACCTTCAAAGGTACACTTATAATAATTAAAACAAATCATAAATTTCGTAACTTGCTTTTAAGCTTGCATTTTATGATCACTAGATGGAGCTTACCAGTAGCTCTAATCAAGCTTTTATTTTATAAGTGCCGAAAGAGAAAAAATTCAAAATCTCTATTGGGGTCCCTATCTCCAGCCCAATTGGTTTCGAGCTTGTGGCTCACCTTAGTGGAGTGCTGGGATTCTAGAAACTAGATCTAAAATACTAACTCAAAAGTCAGCACTTATAAAATACGTTTCTATCAATTTGAAAACATGAACTTATCAGACATGTAAATTTATGACTTGTTTTAATTATTATAAGTATACCTTTGAAGGCTTTTGCAATGCTATATATTGCAGAGGCTATTACTATATAGTGAAACTGAGCTGAATTCAGACCCATACTTGTAAGGCTGGATTTGAAGACATTTACATGTCTGATAAGTTTATGCTTTCAAATTGATAGAATTATGTTTTAAAAGTGCTGACTTTTGAGTTAGTATTTTAGATCTAGTTTCTAGAGTCCCAGCACTCCACTGAGGTGAGCCACAAGCTCGAAAACAATTGGTCTGGAGATAGGGACCCCGATAGAGATTTTGAATTTTTTCTCTTTTGGCACTTATAAAATAAAAGCTTGATTAGAGCTATTGATAAGCTTTATCTAGTGAACATATATATATATGATATTTTCATGATTCCATCAATACTATTTGATGGTATCACAGTTGCTAATTATTTGAGCATTGTCTGCAAATACTACAGACATTTTCCGATGATGAAAATGTTGTTTTAAAAATGTAATATTATACACCTTCCATAGTTTATCAATCACTTGATTTAAATGGATATAAACTTTTGTGGACATGTTTGGATAATAAGTTGAAAGTCAGTATTCTCGATTAATTCTTTTCCGAGAACTATAAGGAATGATTTAATATTTCTCTAAACATTGTTTAAATGTGAGTTTTAGTCCTGTTTGTATAGATAAAAAATTTTGATATCAATAATGGTATTACATTATTATTAACAAAGTGGTTTCAAATATAACAATAAATCATATTAATAAAAGGGTCCAAAGCCACGATGAACAATATTAGGACTAGAGATAGACAATATTAATACTTCTCGACTTTAATGAATGCTCTTAGAAAAATTCTATCAATTACAAAAATATGCATATAATATTAATTGTAACTAATATATATTTATAATAAATAAATTAAATGAAATATAATTCTTTATATGTTTGAAAAAGAATAATCTTTTTTTTTTTGATTCCTTATTGTTGAGGATTTCCTCAATTAAGACTTTCCCATATTTTTCCTTTTTCATATCTCTACCCATAACAATTCATCTGACAGATAATTTCTTAATATACTGTTTTTTTGGGTTTTATAGAAAATGTACAAAAAAACTATTAAATATGTCGTATTTACCACTAACTCATACACAGTTTTATATTCAAAATATAGCTCAAATTAATATTCTCTTTATTGGAGTTCAACCAGGAAACTTTCCAAACAGTCAAAGAATTATAAGAAATTAGCTTTTTATGAAGTTTCAAACACATTTATTTTTTCATATCCAGCAAGAAAATCATCTTGATCTTGAATCTTATTGGAATCTCATTGACAGATTCGGTACCAATCGTAGTCACCATATATATCTCTCTTTCAGGAGTGGAACTGAAATTAGCTTTTTATGAAGTTTCAAACACATTTATTTTTTCATATCCAGCAAGAAAATCATCTTGATTTGATCTTGAATCTTATTGGAATCTCATTGACAGATTCGATACCAATCATAGTCACTATATATATCTCTCTTTCAGGAGTGGGACTTAAAAAACCTATGACTTATGTGATTTGGGATATACACAAAGCATGAACATTTTACACATACAATGTTATAATTGAAGGATTTTATAAAGACTTTAAAAAGTCTTTAGATCCCCAAAATTATTTCCAAGAATCTGCATAGATTTTTCAAAAATGTTTTAGGAATGCTTATATGTCTAAAAGAAAATTATATATTAAATAAACAAAATAAATATATTTGACATATTCTGTTATGATTGTATAACTTTGGGGAGAAAAAAGAGTAAAACAAACACTTATTTTTGATGTGACATCAATATATAGGAAAAGTATTTTATCTGATGATTATCATGATAGAACAGCCATGCATTACTTTAAGCCATATTTTATTATGTGATAACTTCAAAAAGAAATTTGCTATTAAATGAAAGGAATTCTTTTGATTGTTCTTTGAAACCGTAAATTAGACTAAATAGAGCAAATTTCTAACATTTATTCTTTTTTCCCTTACCTCAGCTATTATTATCAAGTTGCTTTTTATATGATATATGAATGTGGATGGACTACTTGCCATCACCCATCAATTAGGATTTAGCTGCTGACAACAATGGATCTAAACAGGCAAAAACTCTCCATATAATAGTGCCACCTTGTGCTAACCAGAGTAATCAATGGATGCCAGAAGGCTTGTGCATAAAATCCCTATCTAGTGCCTACTTATCCAAGGTGGCACTAATATATGGAGAGTTTTTGCCTGTTTACTAACAGTTGTGTGCTAGCATGAGATGGTGATCATGTGATGTTTAGTGATTTAACAATGGATCCCTTGAAAAAAAAAAAACTACCTAATATTAAATGGGATATTGACAGACTTTGTGAAATTAAAAAAAAAAAATGAAGACATGATTTGAAAAATAAACATGATATTGAGAGCGCCAAGTGGTCATTTGATGCATTTATTAAGGAAATGGTGAAAGAGTGAAGAAGCGATAATAATTACTCAAAAGAAGACATCAAATGTAGATAATTTTAGTTTATGCTCCAACAACTTTTTATTATATTGGAAAATATAAAGCATTTTTATATAAATGTATAGAAAACTTTTTATTAGATCAAACATTTTAAATTATTATGGAACATTTTAATGTTAGAATTGGAAAATTATTGAAAGATGAAAGTTTTTTTTTTTTTTCCATATGTCATAGCATCGACCGGGAAGTGAACCCACAACCATCTGCAACCAACTACTTGCTTGCAAGGCGACTGCGCTGACATCTCGGCTAACAATGCCTGACAAAAAAAGTTTTGTGTGTGAATTTGGTATGAAGAGAAAAGTGATAGAAGGCATAGATTTGGAGAAAACATTAAAATGAATATTGAAGCAATCAAATTTAAAATGAAAATACGTATACAGTATATTTTAATGTTGTATGATTTATTATGGGTGATCTAAGATACATGCTAATGCAAAGGTAGAAAGACAAAAGCTATTAAAATAAATAGAATCGACAGTTAATATTTCTAACTTTCAGAAATACTTCAATGAATTTGAACTAAAACTTGCAAATCAGTATAAATTATAATTTGAAGATAAATCAGATTGAATGTTAAATGCAGTCATGTACCAGTAGCATTTTCACCGGGGAGTTACAGCTTAACTGCCATTGGTAAATTGAGATCTTGTAATAGTTTTTCAATTTATATTTTTTTAACTGTTTGATGAGATATTGGTTCATCAAATGAGAGGTATTCCATGTTAAACTTACCCTTTATTGCTTGTCAATCATATGGCAGCTTGTTAAACTTACCCTTTATTGCTTGTCAATCATATGTCAGCTTTGAATATCATATATATGATTAGATATTTTATTGACATGCTCCAACTTTGTAAGATATATTCGTGTGCGTATTAATCTTTGTTATACTCTTGAACTGGTTTATATAAATATAAGCCTATATTTTTGATCATTTTTTAAAATTAATTTTAATAAAAGATTGTATAAAGATTATGGATTAATAAATAAAGTGACTTTCATTCCAATAGCTATAAGTTATATTCTTTTTTTAAAGCAAATTAGTCAATTCATATAAATATTTGGATTCTTTAGCTCATGAGTGTGAAACTCTTAATTTTGAGCAAATTGTTCAGGGCAAACTTATATTAAAAATAATTTATTTATTGCATCATTTTTCATGCTTATTTCTTGAATTAAGAAAGTTGTATTTTATCTAAAATTGTAATTTAAATAGAAGTATTATTTGAATCATATGTATATAAATCACATTTTACACTGTCATGCATTTGTATATCACATGATATATGATTTATTTACATTATTTATAAGGCATTTTAATTTTTATTAGAATGGTGTAAATGAATAATTTTTTTAAAAATCGTATAATTTGCATCCCCCCCCTTTTTTTTTCCTACAAAAAATTTAAAAGCTGTCTTTTAAATCAAGTAACATATTTTTTATATTTAGTAATGAAACTTAAATAAAAATGAAATAACCTTTTTTTTTTTTCTAAATTAAATCTAAAAATGTAAAACATTTAACTTTATTATTATTTTATTTTTAAATCAACTGGCAACATGAACAGTGTCAGCTGAAAAAGAAAAAAATATCTCTTTTAGGAAGTAAGGATTATATTTTGATCTTGCTTTCATATTTTAAACTTTATTAAAAATTTCAGCCTTAACTTTCAGAACAATTTATGCAAAAAATAACGATGTTGCTCAAATAAATGAGAGGTTACAATATTAAAGGAGTATCAAGCAAAGAAAACTTCACCACCAACAATATTATTACATAATCTTTAGAATAAATAGTGAAGATTCTAAAGCAATGGTGGCCAATTATTTATAATCAATATGCCACTTTTTTACTTATGAATTCACGTGTACCATATAATTTTAGCATTACTATTCAGTTTTTGTATTAGCATTTTTTTTCATAATATAATTATATATTATTAAAAAAAAATAATTTGAATATTGCTTATATTATTGAGATGTCAGAGTCTGTCTTTCTTTTACCAGACTTAATGTTTGAAATTAAACAAAACATTTTTTCGAATTTGAATCAGTCAGATGTGACAATTTGATTGATGAAAATAGTTTTCAAAAAGAACAAAACTTTAAGGGTTATGAAGGTTGAACAATTACAAAATGAAAGTTAAAAACAGTTATGAATTTGCTTTAGATTAGTTAACTCAAGATTAGACAAATATGAAATGTCTGTTTGCAGAAGGAGTACTAATAACAATTGTTTTAATACAGTAGTATTTTACAAAATCCAGTCTTACTTTTTATTTTTATATTCAGAGTCCAATGCAGCATATTTAAAATGTGTCACATAATACATCCGTTTCCTAAAAAGTCAAATTTTATATACATTAATTGAACAAATAATTAAATAACAGGGAAATAAAGAGTTAAAAGGATAATGAGATCCAGTAATCAGTATGAATTGTATTGAGAAATGTATTTGTCATAGACATTATTTCCCAGTGAAAGAAAACTTGTGAGGGATTTTGTCTCCAACTGCCTGCAGTGACATCTCTAAATCACTATAGGTCTTACATGCTACCGTAGTTTAGTTATTTACCACAAAAATTTTAAGGTACTAGCATGATTGGATCATAATTAATGACATGAAATGTGATAATGTGATCTGGTTTAACCCAAATGGAACTATGCTAACATTAAATTTTTTTAAAATTAGGCTAAAGTAATAATGAAATATTTGAAATGTCTACAACTGTATTTGGCATTGAAACCATGGTTCCCAAGAATATGGTTTTGAAGATTTCATGATGGTAGGGAGAGCATTGAAACTGAACAACTAAGGTACAAAACACATTGTCACATTTTATGTCATAACTCCAGATGCACTAGTACCTTAAAATTTATGTGTTGAATAGTTCAACTATGTTACTATGTAATACATGAAATGATTCAGAGGTAATGCTTTAGGAAACTTGGAGATAACAACCAGTCATTTTTTTCACTGGGGCACATGGTATACATGTGAAATTTTAGAGAAAAATATATATTTCACTAGTTTTCAAAATAAATCATATGTATAAAAATAGTTTTATGAATTAACTATATCACAAACAATTTTTATGTCAATTACTCAATAGTTTTCTGGACTATGAATAGATCCAGGGAGCAAATCACATGCCTAACACATATTTCTCCATTCTGTTCTGTTCATTGTTCAAAACTTCCACTTTACATATATTTTCCCACATGTTAGATACAGTTTTCTTTTATATATTTTTAAATTTCCTAGATTAATCTTTTTTATTTTTTATAAAACTTCATCATTTGGCATCTTATTTGTCTGTCTAATTTTTTCATTCTTAACTACAGCCACATATCAAAGAATGTTTGAATGCAGATTACAATAATAGTGTGCTTCAATCCATCAATAACATAGTGGATTTTAATATTATTAATACCTTTTTAACATAGTTTATTTCAGAATCCAAATCAAATATTACCACGAGAGACATTCAAGTGTGCATTTCTTTATAGTGGTTTTAAATTTTTTCATATATTTTTTACTAGATATTAGAAGACAAGGAATTATATGAAAAGCTGTTAAGTAGACCAGATTTACTCTAATTCAGAATATAGTTTTGCTACCTAAAATGTCTTGAGTCAAAATCTTTCTGGATATAATAATCAAAGAAATATAACATAAAAATAAGCTTTTTGCAAGTCCTCGATTTTTTTTTCAGGATCAATAATAAAATTAACTGGATTTGGTTAGATATTACTGGTACCTCATGAGCAAATTTAAAACTACTCATGGTCTATGATTATTTGCTTCAGAAGTGGAATATAACTTCTGGATTGTGTAATTATAGTCAGACAAACTACAAACAACATAGATAATGACTGCTGCCTATTTTTTTTATAAAGATACCAAGAAAATTTTTCTTTATTGGAATCCCTACAAGTATCTTTATGGTGTTTTTCTAAAAGAAAAATTTACATGGTAAATAAATTTAATTTAGACTATATTAAAACAATATTTATTTTATTGTTATTATTTTTTAACAATTTTAATTTACATTTGTTGTTGTTGTAATTCATGGTTAATTCCATGAAGCTTAAAAATGTTTAGAAATTTTACCATGAAAAGGACATAACTTTTTACTCAGAACTTTACACCTTTTAATAATTCAATTTATTTCATGAAATTACAGCATTAATTAAACCAATTACAGAATTGTACCATAATTAGTATACAATAATATAAATAAACAAAATATGAATATATCTGCCATATTTTCTTCCAATATTAATATTTTAAAAAAATTTAATTCAAACATATCAGTAAAAATCTTGATTATAAGTATTAGGCAAATGAAACAAAGAAGAAAATTTTAGTATGTCAGAGTGACAAAACTTACTGTAAATATAGTTATTAATAGTAATATTTGAGATTTTATTTTTTAAAATAATTTTCTGAATGATAAGTTTACATAAGAATTTTTTTAAATATAGTTTTTAATTTAATACATTTATAAAATTAATCATAGATTAATTGGTTTCTGAGAATATCTTGTTTGGAACTTGAATTCCAAACAGCAGATCTATATTCCAAAATAAACAGAACCAAAGAGGGAAATAATTTATACTTTGTAAAGTTATTACATTGTCTACCATGTCTTAAAATGGCACCCATAGTTTTAAAAGCATTATTTTGATGTGATGGTGAAAAGACATATTACCACAAAATAAAATGTCATTTAGGAATGTCCACTGAATTTATTTTATGACTCTCAGTATAATAAGGCAAGTTTAAAAATTCAGATTTCATGGAATATTTTTCATATTAATATTCACATTATTTTTATACCATTTCATAAAATTGTTAACATCTTTCTGTAAGAGATTGTAATCACTGATTGAATTAATATAACTAAATATTTTACAATCATCTGTATATGTGAAAATTCCAATTTTTTACTCAAATCATATATATATAATAGGCAGGGTATGAGCACAGACTTTCACATGACCCACCACTCTCCACACCATCTCATAACACTGATACACCTGAACACACATATGTCGAAAAGACAAATAATCACCAATATATGTATTTCATGCTAAACCAGCAATCATCAGTTGGTCCAGATTACCATCTCCACACATACATGCTACAAGTGCTCAGATATATATTAAGATAGCAAATCCTCCTACTTTAATGGACAGGCTTCAATGTACTCCACACTCCAACTCCCCAACCGTCCATCCAATTGAAAATCGGATGATGGAACACTCAAAGGCCACCCTTAGGCCGAGATTGTTGTCACACCCATGTTGACCCAAAGGTCAATCTGTGCTCATACCCTGTCTATTACATATATAGACACAGGTATATATAAGCCTGTGTATTTCATCTATCAAATCATATATGTAAATGTTAATATGGTGCTATGATATTGCCTTGAGGTATTCCATGACTGCGAATTAAATTTGTTATTAAATTTCACATAAGCCATTATTTCTATAATAGAAGATTAAACTATTTAATCAAATTTGGAGAAAAACCTACTTTGTATAATTTAAAAAACAATACATTGTAGTTTGCTTTATCACATGCTTTGGATAGATCAAAATAAATATCTAAATGACATTGATTCTCTAAGAGAATTACAATATGATGAAATATTGTGGGAAGATGAATTTTGGTTAATCTATTAGGTAAAAAACCATATTGCATTGAAGTTAAAACTGTATTTAATTTATTGATGATTTTTTTATAAAAATTTTTAATAATAATAATATCAAGTATTTTATACAAAAGACACATAAATAATTATAACAAAGAGCAAAAAAAAAAAGCCTTGAGAAATCAAATGAATAATATTCAAGAAAGATTAAGATACTTGTCAATTTCTTTAATGTGTTCCTTTGGAAACAAAAGGAAAGTAAACACCTTCCTAGATAAAATCAAAGTTAGTTTTTTTTTTCATGTCATAGCATCAGCCGGGACACGAACCCACAACCGTCTGCAACCAACTACTTGCTTGCAAGGCAGCTGTGATGACCTCTTGGCTAACAATGCTTGACAAAATCAAAGTTAGTTAAGCAACTAATTCATAATTATAAGCAAATCTAAAAAGTTTTTTTTTTTTAAATAATTTTTTTGCAATATAAAATGAGTATTTTTTTTTAAAAAAAAAAAACAACCTAATTTTCTATGTGTAAAATGTTGACTACCATAATATTTCTGGCTGCTTACATTATATTGTGTATGTTATTTGACAATTAAAAACTAAACATTTTCATAATTGTTAAATATAATTTTTTTTTTTAGTTTCTTGAATTTTTGTAAAAAAATTTCCCAGAATTCTTCAGTTATTTGATTATGAATATTTGCAATTCTATAATAATAATTAAATTAAATAATTACTCATATCTTTCGTCGACGTCATTCATTCAGATATCATAAACAGTGGTTTAAAAGTGAGTGGTCTATCCTCACGCTTTCACTTACAGTACTTAAGATTTGCTCATATGTAAGCATTTGGGTTGGATAGAATAAGTGGATTCATTTTATTCTTTCCTAAATACTATATCTTGTGTTGGGAGTGAAAGTGCTCATTTATTATTTAACACTCGTAAAAAGCACACAATAGCTTGAATGGTTGATTAAATGTATTACAATTAGAAACAGCGCTAAAATAAATGTTTATTTACATATGTTTAGAGTTTCATTTGTGAGTGACGTCTGGTAAATTCTAAGTAATTTCATCGACGTCATTCATTCAGATATTGTAAACAATGGTTTAAAGTGAGTGGTCTATCCTCACACTTTCACTTACAGTACTTAAGATTTGCCCATATATAAGCATTTGGGTTGGATAGAATAAGTGGATTCATTTTATTCTTTCCTAAATACTATATCTTGTGTTGGGAGTGAAAGTGCTCATTTATTATTTAACATTTGTAAAAAGGGCGCAATAGTTGGAATGGCTGATTAAATGTATTAAAACCTTTGTAATAAATTCTAATTCTTAATTAATATGAACGATCTGCTTTTAGAATTGATTTACATCTAAAACAATTAATTAAATTATAAGAAAGAAAATAACATTAATTTATAGATTTTTTTCTCCCCCTAAAAGTAATCTAATGGTGTCAGAAGTTTCAAAAAAATTATATATCCAAGCTATCCATAAAATCATTAATGACTATTCTTGATTAGTAAATATATGCCTCGATTGTTAAATATATCAGTATTTAATTTGAAGGATTCTTTTTTTTTTTCTCTCATGCTGTTTTCTAAAGCAATAACCTCTCAAATATTAAATGGTTTTTGGTGTCACATGTACAGACATAGACATCAACCATTATTTTATAACAAACCAAACTGATTATTATATTTCAATAATTATATAATAATATTTTTGTAATTCTTTAAATTGTTTTTTAATGATTACTTACAAGTCTGATGCAGTTTAATTACAATAAAATTATATATTAAAAAGAATGGCTATTTTATTACCTAAAATTCTAGAATAACTGATGATTTCTCTATTTTCATCAGTAACTATGTGAAACATTAGATATCTTCATGTAATATTGATTTGTCCTTTTGTTTGTATTTGTAATTCAAATTTGCATATGTTTGTTTTGTGTAACAAAGTGATTTTTTTTACCTTATGACTGACTTAAAACTGAGTGCGCTTTTGTTGAAGAATTGTTGCTTTATTTAAACTGTAATGTGATTATGCATTCGTATAATATAAAAACCATGAAAGACAAGTTTAATTAACCTCAATACTACTGAAGCACCATAATAAAGCTTATCATAGAGCAGAGTAGAGGTGTTTGCTATTACAAGGCCATGAGTACCTTAGAAAAATGATTACAAAGTGCCAGTTCGGTTTTGGCAAGTGTTCTGCTAAATCATCCTTTAAACTAGTTCAATTCATAGGCAGCATGCATATTAAAGAAGACCTCATTAAATATCACTAAGCTATATAGTTCTGTATTATGGGGGCTGTCCATTAATATTATAATAAAAATATCTATTGGAGAATAGCAGTACAACCCCCAAAAATGTGCTTAACTGGATTGACAAAAATATAACAGCATAATTTAACAATGAGTTCTACAGGATGAAAAATGCTTGGCTAATAGGACTGCCTATCATATGCAGTTTGACACTAATGAACCTGGAAAATAAAATTATACCCATGATCCTGGAGAAATATCAGAATATTATTTAATAATGGTATGTTGATGATATGCTGGTGGGAGCTCCTGAACGATTATTATTCAGATGCAGGAATTATTGGTGAAGGAATCCACCTTATCAAATATGAAAATAATACAAACAGCTTAAAATATTTAGACATACTAATCTAAAGAAATAAAAAGAGGTTGGAATATAAAATGGTGGTTAAACCATTCAAAATTAAAGATGCTATTCATCCACAATCTAAAAATTAGCAAAGTTTAAAACATTTCTTAAGGGAAACTTGACACTTTGTAAATATGAAGCAGTCAAACCAGCATAGATGAATATATTAAAGATCTATATAATATAAATTGTAGCTAAAATATTCTGACAATTCTTATTAAACAATTCTAGAGAAATATAAAACTAACTCTAAAACCACAAGTTGAAACAAAACTATGGATAAACGTGCCTTATTTTCAGAGACGCTAACAAACAAAATAAAAAAGATCTGCAAGCCAACTTTCAAAATTAGTTTCAGTACTCTCTCTAATCTTAATAGTTTGATTAACAATACAAAAGACAAATTACAAAAGAAGAAAGCACTGCAGAGAGTATATGAAATCCCATGCACAGCACAGCCTACACTGATGTATAATATAGAGAATATATTAGCGCAACACAAAAATATATATAGACATGGAAAACAGTCTGGAATATAAGTCCATTTTTAGGACCATGAAAAACAACTTGGTCATAGCTTTGACTCACAGACTGTCAATGTAGTGTGTATGGAGCTTGATGATCAGAAAGAGAAATGTCTAGAAAGCATAATTTATTGGCAACTATACAAAAGAGAAAACAATATCAAATTATTGAACAAATGGAATATTTAAATGAACTAATTTAAATAAAAATGAATGCATAATCATACTATGGTATAAATAAAATAGCAATAAGTATTAATTTAAGAGAGCTATAATTATGGTCATAAGTAGAAAGAAACAACTTCATTACATAGATGAATAAATGTACGCAAATTTGAATGTCTAAATATACAATATCATTTACCCAAAATTTCTGCTTCTAGGGCTTTTTCGAATCTGTGATTTTTTTCGGATTTTAATAATAGATTTTTTTATTTTTTCATTATAAACCCAAACTCAGCTAAGGTTAAAACAAATTCAGTCACTACACTTTACTTAGGCTTATTAATTTATAAATATTTAGTGGCTGTTTTTTTCCTTTAATTTTGATTATAAATATGTGGACAAATTAATTTATTTGTAAACAGTTAAAAAAAAATTTGATATTTTGTTTGGATAGTAGAAATTATTGTGTATGCGTAATTGATATTTAGATTAATATATGATCTATGGTAAAAGATAAGATAGCCTTTATGCATGGCAAAAGTCTCTCCAAAAGTTCCTCATAGAAAATCAGTACTCAACTGGTTTGTCAAATATTGGGTAGGAATGGTTTAAGTGTTTTTATTTTCATTTTACCTCTGGTTAAGAATAGCAAGAGAACCAGTTAGTAATGTTTTACATGAACATTTGGATTATCTATGAAACAGTTATTTGAAAGAAAAATTTCAAGCTTATTTAAAAAAATTCACATGCAGACTGAATTTCAACTGAAATCCCAGGTATTAGAAATAGATATGCTTCCATTGCACCATGTGGCTTTTTATTAATATGAAGATTTATCATACTGGATCTGACAATAGAAAATTTATCTAATAATATAAAAGTTTATATTATAAAGTTCTATGGACAGTTTTCTGATTTCTCACATTGATTATACTCTGATGATTTTAATAAACAATTGTACAAAAAACTATTTAAATTGTAATTAAAAATGTATATGTCTCAGAACCATCTTAAACGGTTGTGTAATATTTGATAGAATTGAGTAATGTATGTATATGTTTAACCTCTGTAGTTGATATATTATACTCTTATAGAAATGTTAATGATCTTAGTACCTCAAAGAAAAAAGAATCGGTTGAGAAATTGATAAAAAATATAAGGGAAAGTACAAAGGGATAATAACAATTTTAAAAGATGATATAATAATATGAACAAGTTTATAGTCATCATATCATCAAAAAACTTCTTAGAAAGGTTGAATACTGAAGTACGCTTTAATAACAAAAGTCACAAATAATAATTTATTAAAAATAATATAGAAATTACATAGATTGAGCTTCAATTATTGGATAAAAAATGTTTTCCTTTAGTAATGTCATAATAAATAAAAAAATAAGACAAACTAGAAACAATTGACAAATATAAATTTATTTCATACTTCTTTATTTCTGAGCTATTCTTTGAAAGCATTAGTAATCAATGGATACCAGATGATAATTCTAAACAAATCAACCAGAATAATTTTATTTATAAAGTGTGACACAGTGAAAAAGTAACTAGTTCTTTATTCGAGTTGTCTGAAGCACCATCTTTAAATTAACACGTGTTATGTAGTGATTTAGTTTAACTATTTACTATAAAAATTTTAAGGTATTATCATGTCTTGTTCGAATGTGACACTCCCAAAGAAATTGTATGGCAACATATTATGAAGGGACCAAAATTAACATTGCCACCAGAGTAGCTCAACACAAATACCTTTATAACAGAACCAAAACAAGGTTTGAAGGTAATTCGGTTTTTGTTGAGCATGAGAGAGCCACTGGACACGCTTTTCTACCCACCACAGCCAGTGTCATTTGCTCTGAAACAAACAACCCCAAACGTAAAGTTAGGGAAGCTTACTACATCGTAAGTGACCCATCAGCAATCAACAGAAGAGAGGTCTGCTTTTCCCTATCTGAAAAATGGTCCACATAACATCTGCATATAAATTTGCATAAAATTTGCATTAATATTATAGTTAGTAATCGTATACAAGTCGCCATGAATATGAGACTATAAACTGTCCCAAAAGCACTTGGCGGTAAATTTTAATAATTTCACAGACAATTAATAGCTTCATTATCTGTGCATAGAGCACATATATAGATTAATTTATTTTAAGCTTTAATGAAGTAAAATCTTAACTATTTATACCTTAATGAATTATCTTCAATGCTCTCCCTGCTATCATAAAATCTTGCAAACTATTAAAAACAATTTAGTGATTCATAGATGCACAGACATTACATAGTTTGAATCATATATTTCAGGATAGTTTCTGGATTTAAAACAAAATTTAATGTTACTATATTCTTCTGTCATGGGTTAACATACGAAACATATTGACACATTTCATGTCATAAATCATGATACATTCATATTAGCACCTTAAATTTTTTATGGTGAATAGCTTTGATTCAGAGATGGGACTGCACGTATTATAGACAGAGAATCAGCCATTTTCTCTGGAATATACAGTATGTTTTTTTTTCAATAAGAAATAATTTGTATTTTAAATGTAACTTAGGGGATTCATAATCATATTATAGGAATAAAGAAGTGAAAATAAAAAGGAATAGGAAGTTTTTAAAGAAAGCAATTTCTCATTGATAGAAAATAATCATTAAAGAGTAGAATATTTTAAACTTGTAATAATCAATAAAGCAAGATACATATAGCGTAACTTTGCTTTTTAAGCTTGTATTGGTACGTTCCCTATATTACAAATTTTAAATTTGGATTTATAAAGATCAATATAGCAACATTATTGGAAATCAAATGTTTTATCAATATACTATAGAACTTTATACTGGCAGACATATAAATTAATATTTTTATGTCAAATAAAAAGTTGATCCTGCACTGATATTAGCTTAAAATTGATAACCAATTAAATGCATTGCTACATTAGAGAAAAGCATTAAAATGGTGTATTAATAAAAACTTTATATTTATTTGCCTTGTATAGTTGCATTCCAATTTAATGGCAATACAATTTGTGATGAGATTAGAATATTTATTGATCAAAATCTAAGACCAGTTTCTTGTGCATACAGATACATATTTACTTCAGTGCATGGATCAGCGGTTATCAATCTGTGGGTTGTGACCCTTTTGAGAGTTGGACAACCCTTTCACAGGGGTTGCCTAACCATTGGAAAACACATTTTTGATTCATAACAGTAGCAAAATTACAGATTGGGGGGTCACCACAACATAAGGAACTGTATTAAAGGGTCACAACATTAGGAAGGTTGAGAGCCACTGGCGTAGATAATGCTTGCATAGTTGCATGTATTTGTTCTCAATATAAATAATGTCACTGATTTACTTTAATTGGTTTAATTTTTAAAATAAGATCTCCTTGAATATGGACTAGACATTGCAGTCTATTGTTTGGCTAATATTAAAGTATTTGTGTAACTGTTGTTTTTGAGAAAATAGATTATCCTAGTATGCCTGAGAGGGATTATAATATATAGAAATTTTGGCTTATAAAGTAACAGTAAACCATTGGATTAGTATCAATAGTGTGATGGTGACAGTCACATCATATTCCAAGCATTTTTTTATAGTCTACATTATTGCTTATCAGACCAACCTAAATTAATCTGGAATCTTTATTATTTCTTGAACAAATAACTAGATAACCATTTGTTGATCGATATTAGTTATCTAGCAAATTTAATTAAAGTGAATAGATGAAAAAATTCTAAGATTTAGTTGGCATAGTTTATAACTAAAGATGTGGCAACCATTATGCTTATAAGATCCTTTTCTAGGGATAATAATATATTTTTTAAAAAGCTAAGCATATAAACCACTATCACCATTTCTTATGGTTGCTCATAACTTATTAAAACAGGTAAAACTCTCCATACAGTAGTGTCACTCACTGCAAGCATCGTGTGATATTTAGTTTTAATAATAATCCTGGCTAATAGGATAGTGGTGGCTATGGTCATTAAAGAACCAATGACACTAAAATGTATAGGTACTGAACTGAGTTCAGACCTATATGGCTATATAAGCTAATTAGCTTGGATTGAAAATATTATTACATTTTCAATTTTAAACTCATAGTTTTGTAATTAAGTAGAGATAAAAGATGACTGCTGGAGGGTTGCATTAGATCCTAAGGTCTAGGTGCAGTGCTTTCAGATCCAAGGCTCCTCACTGAGAAAGCCACAAGCTAGAAACTAGTTTGAAGATTTTGGATGAGTAGGCACTAGATAGGGATTTTATGCACAAGTCTTCTGGCAATTACTCTGGCTTGCACTGAGGGGCACTACTGTATGGAGAGTTTTTCTAAGCATATAATCTTTTCTTCCTTCTTGTATAACTTGTAAATACGTATTAAGTTTATTACATAATAAAGATATTTTAACTACATAAATATATGATTGACATTTTCATATTATTAATACAAAACTTTGGCAAGACATTTTTTTTTTTTTTTTGATATTGTTTTTTTTTTCTCTTTAGTATTTAAATGTTTTAGCATAATGTCTTATTTTATTTCAATTATAAAATGCCTGATTATTTTTAGAAAAAAAAATTTCAATATCAATCTGATATTTTAAAATACTGTGAATTAGCAAAAAGCTATTAAAAGAGTTTTGTGAAGCATTCCAGTAGATTTTATGGTAAATTAAGAAAAAAAGGGGAATTAACAAACTTTCCTTAAAACCAGACTGTTTCTTTCTAACAACAGCCTTGAAAATGTTAATTAAAAACTGTGAGTCAAAAAACACATGTGGATTCGTTAACGATTTACTTGTTTTCATGATATAAAATAATGTTTATGTGTTTCTAAATTATATTATAACTTTTAATATTGGTGATAATATAAACATACTTATGTAATATTACTTTTTAATATAAATACGTATGTTACTTCTAATCATCACTACTTTATTATTAAATCTTAGAGGTTAACATTTTTTAATTGAACTATGATTCAAATGTTAGAAACATTTTTTTTTTGTTTTTTGTTTTTCCAATTTATTTTTATTTTTCAAAAATTATATTTTTAAAAGCAACTATGTTTTTTGTTTGCCATTATTTTCTTGTATCTTACTTTGATATCAGCTGTTAAATTTTTATAAGAGTGACAGAGATTTAAATCACATGTCAGAGATGTTTTTAAAACAGACAAATATCACTATATATATTGCCACACACAGCAAGCTAGAGTAATCAATGGATGCCAGAAGGCTTGTGCATAAAATCCCCATCTACTACCTACTCATCCAATATCCCCAGACTAGTTTCTGGCTTGTGCATAAAATTCCCATCTACTACCTACTCATCCAATATCCCCAGACTAGTTTCTGGCTTATGGCCTTCGTCATTGAGGTGCCTTGGATCTGAGAGTACTGCACCTAGATCTTAGGATCTAATGCAACCCTCCAGCAAACACCTTTTATCTCCATTTAACTACAAAACTATGAGTCTTAAACTGAAAACACCTTAATGTTTTCAATCCAAGCCCATTAGATTATATAGTCATATGGGTCTGAACCCAGTTCAGTACCCATATATTTTGGTGTCTTTGGTTCTTTAATAATCATAGCCACCACTATCCTATTAGGCAGGATTGGTTTTAAGCCAATAAACATCACTTGACCACCACCTCTTATGCTTGTGTATAACTGTTTTAACAACAGTTATACACAAGCATAAGAGGTGGTGGTCATGTGATGTTTATTGGCAGAGATGTTTTATAAATTTTGACACTCCCATATTCAACATAAGTCGTGCAGTTACACCAAGCACATTTAGAAACTGTAAATAATATGCAATGTATGTCTGTTTATGTATAAATAAAGTTTATTTCATGTGCATATATGATATTCAAATATTAAATCACCCCACATGGCTGAGAAATTCAGCATCATCCTCTGTGAAATAAATATATTAAGAGTCCATATTTCTTAGCCATGTGGTATTGTGATTTAATATTTGGATATTTATTTCAGTTTAGCATTAAGCACTGGGATTATTTTCATATATAATATTTTGTAATATTAAATACAAAATGAAATTGCAAAAACATGATTTCAGTTATTTCAATGTAATAATTTTCAATTGCATATAAATAGTCTTCCATAACGTACTAAGTTATGGATATTCCCCATGTCTTGTGATTGTTCTCATTTGCTCTTTGACAATTAAATATTTCTTTTATTAATAAAAATAGTTTCCTTTTTTTTTCTTCATGTAAAATTTTTTTTTTAAGTTGGAAACAATTTTTTTTTACATTCAATAATATTAAAAAAAAAGAATAAAGCAAGTGTTTTTATTAATAAAGAAATCAATATATTTAACTGATAAAGAGTTAACATGAAAATTTATTTAGACTTTGAGACAGAATGAAGTAATGCAATATAAGAGACAAATTTCTTTAATATTATGTGCAGTTGAGAATAATTAGGTTGAAGTAATTGAAAGAATACTTTTGAAGTTTTATTTATTATTTAATGTTACAAAGTGTTAAATTAATATTATGTTTTTTTTAAATTTATAACATATATTTTTTTTCCATATGTCATAGCATCGGCCGGAAGGTGAACCCGCAACAACCGTCTGCAACCAACTGCTTGCTAGCTAGGCGGTTGCACTGACCTCTCGGCTAACAACACTTGACAACATATGGACATTTTATATATGTATGCATTTATATTAAAAGAATATTTAAATTGCCCATTGCAATACAAATATTTGTCCAATAGATCTCCAAAAAAAGAACACTAAAGAATAAAACAGTTCTCACAGGGCTTATTAATATATTGGATAATAGAAATTTTAGTGCTTTTTTTTATCTTATCTGTTACTTAATGCTTGATATCCATATAATCAATCAATAATTAGATGACTAGTTGAGTTATTCATATATCAGGAAGAAAAACTTGAAAAATTTTGCTAAGTTTTAGCATTTTTAAATTTGAACCTTGAGTCATGAGCATGACAGATGGGGACATTAACCATTATATTGCAAGACCCTTCATATTTTGTATACATTCCTAAATATTCCCATTATAATTGTACAATATATATAATGATGTAAATTAATTGCTATGTGTGGCTACTGTTGTAATTTTTGAAAAAAAAAAAAACTTTTTAAAGCTTTTTAACTTAAGTGCATATGTGTTATTAACTTTTCTATCTGAAGAAAGATGGAGGTTACTGACATTAGAATAAAAGTACAATCAGCTAACGATTTTCATTAATATTTTACCATGGCTTGCCATTACCTTTAATAAAATTTATTTTATCATCTCAATTTTAAAGTAATGTCATAAATTTGGATGTTTCCTAATAAAATTAATTACTTTTTTTTTGGTTTGATTCAACTTTAGTAAATTACTCAAATTCTTTTAAAGTTTAATACAACTATATATATAATAATTTTTAAAACTTAATCAAACAGTGCAAGAGGAATAATTATTATTATTTTATAAATGAATAGATATGCTACTTCTTGGGAGGTCACATGATGTTTAAGCATTAAAGATAACATGTTTAGCCAGTTTTCAAGACTATCACTTTTATCACTGCACAAGTCATTTTTAGTTAAAAATAATTAATTATCATAAACAATTAAAGATAAAACATTTTTTAAGTAGTTCATTACAAGACAAAGATCTCTGTTACAACTCCTTGTAAAGAAATAATGAATGAGAAAGCAGCAACTACTAGGTTTGCCACTTTTTAGGTAGTGAGAGTTGGAGTGTTTTTCCAATCTTGTTTTACTCTCTACCTAGATATCTATTTACTGGCCAATATCAAGAAATTCATTTGAAAGTATAATTTTTGATACAGTTTATAATTTTGTTTTATTTTCAAAATTTATTCAAAGTATTTCAATTTTTTTGTCAATTTTTATTACATCATTTTCATGATGAAATATTAATTACTATAATGTTGTATTTTTTTAATATTAAAGTACAAAGTTTCTCATTATTAATCTTTACTTTCAAAGGCAACCTTTATTAATAAAAGATTACAAAAATTTTCGGGTACACTTACCCATTGAGGATTACACAGTGTTCAATGTAACAAGGTAAAATGTATGTATGTTCAAAAACAATTACATCCATAAAAATTGCTGTAATGTGATTAATGTGTATCTGTACATGGATACACACAGCCTGGCTGTTGAGAAGTTAACCATCACCCAATGATCCCACCCCTGGGACCCTGAAGTGAAGACCCAAATGCTTCAGTTGAATAGGTGGCAAAGTCCAGAATTCTGCCAACCATCACAACAGGCAGCGAGGTCCAAGGCCCAAGTTTACCAAGCAATAAACTCTCGACCCACAGCCGAGCCATGTCAAGACCATTCCAGATACCTCTGCCTCCCAATTAACAGTTCAAATGGGCAGGGATCACAATTGGTCTTCCTGCCCAAAATTGGAAAGCCAACTTGGGAAAAAACTAAGAAGTAATAAGTAATGAGCCAGATCAACACTACCCAAAACCAGCCTATCAGAGGGTGCAGCAGCTGACTAGAGCAGGAATAGCACTGGGACTTTGACCATGTACCCTCCCGGCAGATATTCTGGGCAGCAGCAAAATTGTCAACAGCCTACACCATAAACCAGACACCTAATGTCTGCCACCAGCCACCCCCAAGGAAGAAAAGAGGAGTGCTTTAATAGATAAATATAATGAATTCTTGCTTATGAGAAAAAAAAATCGATAAACATAATAAACAAATCATAGTATATAGTAGAGATCCAGATATTCAGAAACTGCAAATGCAGTAGTAAGCCAATCAATTACTGCTATGGTCAACATTAATGCAGAAACCATAGGATCAGACAGGTCTTCATGCCCTCAACCATAAACTATCCTGCCTAAATCAATACCTGGAACCAATGCCGAGATTCTGAAGTAGAAGCTGCCACAAACTCTCTTTACTTATGTATATATATTTTGCAGAAAAAAAAAATAAAAAAAATATTACTTATGTATATATATTTTTTGTTTCGTAAGTTTCAATATTATTGTTATATTATGTTAAATATATGTGTGTGTGTAATTAAATATTAATGTTGGCTTAATTGTTATTTGTCTATTTTCTTTCTCTCTTTGTCTTGTCACTGCATCACCGGTAAATTAGTGAAGTTATTTTATGTATTAAATAAATATTGTGGACCCCTGAGACAGATTGTGAGCCAGTCATGGGATATTTCAAGTGCTAGATTGTGTGCCTGTCATCTGAAGCATGCTGACTATAACCTATGATTGGCTGGCTCTTGAGATTGATCCTTGAAACAAATAAAATGCTTTGGGTGGCAGGAGTTTGAATCTAGCAGTCAAGCCACTGTCTGGAAATGTGATTGTGTTATGCTTTGCATAACTTGATCTGACCATGGGTATTGTTTATGGCTCTGCTATCAAAGGTATTCAAATAAATAAAAAACCAGGAAGTGAAATAAAAAAAATATAAAATTATATATTAGGGCTCACAAGTAAAAAATAACATCTGATAATAATTTGTTCCTTTTCCTTTTTGGGTTTAAATAACTGAGGTTATAAATAAATAAAAGGGAAAAAATATTCTTATGCCAAAAAAAATATTTTTTTTGACCATCAGATATAATCCTGAGGAAAAATCCAATTATTCTAGGCATTGTAATATTGCAATACTCTTATTTAGTTATCTGCCATTGAGTAATATTGTAAAGAGATATCAACCCCAGTTGTTATGATTAATATATTTTTTACAGAAATATGGCAACTTTAGTGAAAAAATATGTTACATTGTTTGGAGCTAACATCTCTGCAACTAATTCAAGATGCATTTTTTGAATATCATTAATAAAAGTTAGAAGATTTCATAAAAGCTACTAATGCATGCTCACCATATTGTATCTATACACCATTTAGGAAAAGTTAGTTCATAATGAGTATGCTTCTTGTTAAGTAATCATTTTATGTACCTGTTAATAGTGGTTATGTGAAACCCAAATCTCCACACTTCATGGATCACAACTCATATACCCCATGTTTGGGAGAATTAAATTTACACATATTGGTGAATATTAAAAATCAACTAATTGTTCTATAGTTTGTTACCATTGCTTATTACATTGACTGCATTCACTACTTCTTGGGTATTTCTTCAACCCATCCCATCACTTGCATTCTTTAAAGACTGGCTTTTAGATTGTGATGACCAGATTATGTTTGTATAAAGAAAATATAACTCCAGGATTATCTATAGAGAATAAAGATTATATTTGGTAGAACTTAAATTTAGTGAAAGGTTTATATTATATAACACATATAAAATTAACATCACATGATCACCATCTTTTATATGGAGGCCACAAGCCAGAAACTAGTCTGGAGATATTGGATGAGTAGGCATTAGATAGGAATTTTATGCACAAGCCTTCTGGCATCCATTGATTACTCTGGTTGGCATAGGGTGGCACTACTGTATGGATAGTTGTGTCTTGTTTATAAAATTAACAATATGAATTAAAATTAACATAAAAGAAATTAAATAAATATGTTGGTATTAATAATTGAAGATCTACGTACAAGTCATTGTGTTCCACAAATGATTAAAAAATAAGAGTAGTAAAATAAGTTATTAATTTATTTTACTTCCTGGTATTAGTGAGATATTTGTTTGATACGTTCTGATTTCATAACCAAAATTAAATTACATTGGCATTTATATAATAATACAATTAACTTTATACAAAAAAAATGAAAATACATTGGTAAATTGCATTTGCATTGCTCAATGAATTATTCAGAAAGAGATATCTGAAAACTTCTGCTATTTATTTTAATCAAAATAAAGCAGTGAGGAATTATGGGTGGACTCCATCTTGATTCAAAACTGAAAAAATAAGTATAGTTTCACAATGATATTTATAGAAAATACAATAAATATTAGATTTTAACCTAAATGATAATTATAAATATCAAAAGTTATAAAAAATATTTGGAATATTTACAGTATAAAGCCATTTAAAAAAATAAATAGTTTAGACTAGAATTCAAAATTTTACTTACAGTATATATATTTCATAGATTTTTTGAGGTAAGTCAAATCAGTTCTCTTACTGTATTTGTATATCAAATATTTATTTACTGATGGTTATTTTAACAATTATTTTTGTGTTTTATGATTTCTTCAGTTTCCAATATCTTGTGAGCATTAAATTATAAATAGACCAATTATTTTTCAAACTCATAATGTTATTAGCAATAGTAGTTTTTTTCTAAGACATTCAGAAGTTTATCCAGATGTCCTTTTTTTTCATTTATTGCAAGGAAGGAAAAAAGAGAATGCAATTAGTGATCATTTTAGTATTTTTATTCCAAACTTGAGGTTTAGCATTTTTAAAAATATAGATGAATTGCATTATGGGTGACATGATTTAGCATGGGCTAATGCTGGTAAATTAGCCTGTCTTTTTTTTTTTTGATTTGTAATTATAGCTTTTCACACTACAATTTTAGTAAGATAATATTTCAATTACTTGAATATTTTCAATAGTTAATATTCTGAATATTCTGACTGCAGCTAAAAACTTCTATTTATATTAATCAATTATGCAATCAATATTCTTTGGAAAACCTCTAATTTTTTGTAATTATCTTTTGTATACATATTCTTATTTTACTTGGCTTTTACAGAAAATGTATATAAACCCAAATATTTTATGATTTAAGTTTTTAAATTTAATGTATAACCAATTAATATTTAATCTTGATCAATTCACATTGAAAATATATTATAAAACCATCTTATTAATTTATCTTTCCACATTTTTGACATCATAAAATCCAATACTTGAATGTAGTGAATAGAATAATTTTTCTCAATTCTTTTTATTTTTTTAAATAAAATTCTTTCAAATAAAAGTAAATATTTATTTATTTTAACTCTACATAATTATTATAAAATAATCCCTAAATAATCACTGAAAGAAAGCATTCAAAAGAAACAACTCTTTCACATTTATATAATGCTTCAAAATATTAAAACAGGCGAAACTCTCCATACAGTAGTGCCATCCAGTGCAAGACAGAGCAATCAATGGATGCCAGAAGACCTTTGCATAAAATTCCTATCTACCTCCAATCCCCAAACTTTTTGGTTTTTGGTTTTTTTCAGGGGGGTGTTGGTTTTTTGGGGGGTGTGGTTTGGTTTACCCCCCCCCCCCCCCCCCTCTAATCAAAAAAAAAAAAAATAAAAAAAAAATAAATAAGTAAGTTCCTTACCCATATATTTTGGTGTCTTTGTTTTTTTAATAACCATAGCCACCACTATCCTATTAAGCAGGATTGGTGTTAAACCACTAAACATCACATGATCACCATTTCTCATGCTTGCTTATAACTGTTATTAAAACAGCAACACTCTCCATACAGTAGTGCCATCCCGTGCAAGACAGAGCAATCAATGGATGCCAGAAGACCTGTGCATAAAATTCCTATCTAGTGACTACTCATCCAATATCCCCAGACTAGTTTCTAGCTTATGGCCTTTGTCAGTGAGGAGCTTTGGATCTGAGAGCACTGCACCTAGATCTTAGGATCTAATGCAACCCTCCAGCAGCCACCTTTTATCTCTACTTAACTACAAAATTTATGAGAATCAAATTGAAAACACAATAATATTTTTAATCCAAACTCATTAGTGTATATAGTCATATAGGTCTGAGTTCCCATACATTTTTGTGTCTTTAGTTCTTTAATAACCATAGTATCCTATTAGGCAAGATAAAAGGTGGCTGCTGAAGGGTTGCATTAGATCCTTAGATCTGGGTGCAGTGCACTCAGATCCAAACAAGCTCACTGACAAAGGCCATAAGCCAGAAACTAGTCTGGGGATATTGGATGAGTAGGCACTAGATATGTATTTTATGCACAAGCCTTCTGGCATCCATTGATTTCTGTGACTTGCACTGGGTGGTACTACTGTATGGAGAATTTTGCCTGTCTTAATAACAGTTATGAGCAAGCATGAGAAAGGGGATCATGTGATGTTTAGTGCTTTAACACCAAACCTGCCTAATAGGATAGTGGTTCCTATGGTTATCAAAGAACGAAAGATACCAAAATGTATGGGAATTCAGACCTATATTACTGTAAAAGCTAATGAGCTTGGATTGAAAATATTATTGTGTTTTAATTTTATTCTCATAGTTTTTTAGTTAAGTAGAGATAAAAGGTGACTGCTGGAGGGTTGCATTAGATCCTAAGATGTAGGTGCAGTGATCTCAGATCCAAAGCTTCTCACTGATGAAGGCCATAAGCCAGAAACTAGTCTGGGGATATTGGATGAGTAGGAATTAGATAGGGATTTTATGCACAGGCTGTCTGGCATCTATTGATTGCTCTGGCTTGCACTGGGTGGCACTACTGTATGGATAGTTTTGCCTGTTTTAATAACAGTTATGAGCAAGCATGAGAAATGGTGATCATGTGATGTTTAGTGGTTTAACATCAGTCCTGCCTAATAGGATAGTGGTGAATATGGTTATTAAAGAACCAAAGACATCAAAATGTATGGGTACTAAACTGATTTCAGACCTATATGACTGTATAAGCTAATGAGCTTGGATTGAAAATATTGTGTTTTCAATTTTATTCTCATAATGTTGTAGTTAAGTAGAGATAACAGAAGGCTGATGGAGGGTTGCATTAGATACCAAGATCTAGGTGCAGTGCTCTAAGATCCAAAGCTCCTCGCTGAGAAGGCCATAAGCCAGAAACTAATCTGGGGATCTTGGATGAATAGGCAATAGATATGAATTTTATGCACAGGCTTTCTGGCATCTATTGATAGCTGTGGATTGCACTGGGTGGCACTAACTGTGTGGAGATTTTTGCCTGTTTTAATAACAGTTATGAGAAATGGTGATCATGTGATGTTTAGTAGCTTCAAAACATTAATGTTCTTATTTTTATAATTTATACTCTTTGTGATATTTAAGTTCTGACAATAGACATTAATATTCAACTCTATTATGATTTTTTTTCTTAATATTAATTTGCATATTTGTCATTTTTATACCTGGCTTAAACACAAGCATGGCTTTCTGTATATTATTTAAATATAATGGAGATATTTTCCATGATATTTTTCCTTTACTTAAAATGGAAGTAGAAATGATCATTCTTTAATATAACTAAAGTTTCTTTATCTTTTACTATTTTTATTCATTCACTCTAGAGGGTTTTTTTCCTCTTTCTTAGCATAATTTCATTACTTTTTATTATTGCTAATAGATTTAATCTTTTTTTTGTATTTGCTTCTATGTTATAAACGTTTTATTCTCATAGAGCTCTAACATTTTTTAGTTATATAAGTGAGATATAATATCTACCATCTTTTATTTCTACTGCATTATCTTTTATCCAAATGTTTAATATGGACTCTATCTCATTTCATGATTGCCCAACAATACAATAAAAAGAAAATCTACAATATAATTTTTCTTATAGTATATTTATTTTATGAGTATTGTTTTGTTTTGGTATTCTGGTTCTTTATTTATTTTTCTCATTAAGTAATATTTACAAAGCATTAAAGCTTTAAGCATGTGCACTTGAAAATATGAAGGTAGGGACCTCTACAGGTCTTAACCACAAGCTTACTCTTTGGAAGAAAAGAGGGGTACCTCAACATACAAATTTCACCATTATTTAAAGTCTTCATCTGTAATAACATAAAATAAATGTCTGCACCTTTTTTTTAAAGAAAACTACAGACTGCATAGTATTAGCATATGCTTCCTCAAGCAATTTGATGCATCTAAGGATCATAATCTGGATGTAAAATGACTAATCATATTTATACGTACACTGTAATAAATCAATAATGTTACTTTTGGAAATAAAACTTTTAAATACCAGGAGCTAATTAACTGAGCAAGTAATTGATGATTTGGTAAACTTATACATAAATTTCATCAGAGATAATGCATCTTGCTTTCATAACATCATAATGCTCAATGATCAAATATTTCAGAAACTCATCCATAATCATAATCTGGTATGCTTCAAACTGCCCAAAGGGTACATACAACCTTCTTTCTCTTAAACCATTATTTCCAATTCCAAATAATGATTTTTTTCTTTTTTCTTTGTTTTTCTTGCTAAAATGTTAAAATACAAATATTATTATCTAACTTTTATGCCTTTTTTAAATTTCTTATTACAAATTCATCTCTTCTTCCCCTCTGCCTCTTAATTATTTTGTAGTGATTGTTATACAAGTTTTAGAACTTTTTGTATATTTTCTGATCTTGGTGACCACCAGTGACCTTTTTTAAAAACTATTCTTTTTTTATTTATTATGCAAAAAGTTTAAAAGAGCTTTTCTCCTATCTTTGTTTGATCTATATTTTTTACAAGCATTGGGATATATTTATTAAATTATAATTTGATAGAACATTGTAATTCAAACCTAACTCAAAAACTTTGCATGCGAAAATATACTTGTAAAATAAAATAGGCGCTATTGCACCTGAACGGAAAACTACTTTATACTTAAAACAAAATAAAATTATACTATTCTGCAAGCGCTTTCAAGAGACATACTCTCATCTTCATAGCTCTAAGTGAATTAATTATATGCAATTATGGAGCAATTAACCTTTGAACTTTCCATAATTGCATATAATTAATTCACTTAGAACTATGAAGATGAGAGCACGTCTCTTGAAAGCGCTTGCAGATTTTGTTTTAAGTATAAAGTAGCTTTGCGTTCAGGTGCAATAGCGCTATATTATTTTACAAATTTGATAGAAGCAAACACAGTAGACTTATTTATGGTTAGTTTATGTAGTTCACTACCTGTTTTATTTAGACATGGCACAAACTATTCAGTTTTTCTGTGACACTTCCTCAAATTTGCAGATCTTTTTTGTCCTGCTTGTATGTTCCTTATTAGGCATTTTATTTTTAATATAGATCTTGTAATTGTTTATAGTTGTTGTTGCCAATTAATTATTTTTTGTTATTGACATCAGTTTATTGTTAATGAAAATCATTCTTTATTTATTTATTTTTTAATATTTAATTAAATTTAGATTACCATCTTTTCCTTCCATTCAACCCTTTATCAATCTTTGAATATTCAGGATCTTCCTTGTTAAATGTTTTTCAGCCTCCATATTAACCCTATCATTTCTAATCTTATTAACCCTACTATTTCAAGTATTATTAACTTCTTTGTTATCTCATTCATAACCCAAATATGAGAGAGCAGTTTTACTTATCTAATAAAACAACTAATTAATAATATTTATTTTAAATAACGCTGATGTTGACATGTTAATTACACATTAGGTTAACAGGTGGTGCACACATTCAATCATCTATCAAGTTTCTACATATTATTGTACCATTTTTAAATACCCTATATACTTTTTGTTGGGCAACTGCCAATGGTGTTGGTGGAAATCCAGATCTTCATAATTTTATGAGAAACAATTCAGCTATTCCATACTTGAGACTACCATATTTATATATTTGCTCTAGAAATATTATATGGTGATGTCCTGTATTTGATTTTTTTTGGCCACAATTTTCCTTATTTATCCACTCATTGCTCATCTTTCCTGGGTATATAATACCATCTTTACAATATGATTTAGAAAATGATGACTAGACATTTATTATTATTATTATTATTATTATTATTATTATTATTATTATTATTATTATTATTATTATTATTATTATTATTATTATTATTATTATTATTATTATTATTATTATTATTATTATTATTATTATTATTATTATTATTATTATTATTATTATTATTATTATTATTATTATTATTATTATTATTATTATTATTATTATTATTATTATTATTATTATTATTATTATTATTATTATTATTATTATTATTATTATTATTATTATTATTATTATTATTATTATTATTATTATTATTATTATTATTATTATTATTATTATTATTATTATTATTATTATTATTATTATTATTATTATTATTATTATTATTATTATTATTATTATTATTATTATTATTATTATTATTATTATTATTATTATTATTATTATTATTATTATTATTATTATTATTATTATTATTATTATTATTATTATTATTATTATTATTATTATTATTATTATTATTATTATTATTATTATTATTATTATTATTATTATTATTATTATTATTATTATTATTATTATTATTATTATTATTATTATTATTATTATTATTATTATTATTATTATTATTATTATTATTATTATTATTATTATTATTATTATTAAAAGTCTAAAGCTAAACTAGACAATAAATTAAAATTACAAGGCTAGCCAGGGAGGGGGGATATCTAGAACACAAGCAATGGTTGCCCTGCCAGTTTTCCTAGGTAATCTTATTTCATTTTGAAATTGGAATAGTTATATAATATATAAAGTGAATATATTTTTTAGAGAATAAAGATTATATTTGACACAGAATTTTAATTCAAAATAATTTAATATTATATAACAGATATAAAATTAATAATAGAGCAATTGTGGGATAATACAAAACAAATTAACCAAGTAGGTCAGTTTTAATAAGTGAAAGATTTACATATTTTGCTTCACACAAAAGTAAAACTAGTGAGATATATTATTAAAGTTTATTTTGGTATCTGAAATTAGTGAAAAGTGTATGTGCTATATTCTGATTTCATAACTGAAATCAAAATATAGTTTACACAGGTATTTATATAATAATAAAATGCTTATACACTTACCATATTACTCAATGAATAATTAAAAAAGAGATAATAAAAAATATCTGCTATTCATGTCACCCTAAAATAAAGCTATGGTGAAGTGGGTAATTGTTTTATCTTTACTCAAAACTGAAATCAATGAGTAGTTAGTTTCACAGAGACATTTGCAGAAAATAGAATATTAGATTTTAAGAGAGAAACTAATTACTGTATAAATATTAGGAACTGAATTACAGTAAAAAAATTTTTTTTTTAAATGTATTCTATAAATAGTGTATATAATTTTATTTTATGTACTGTAAAATTTTGACAGAACTCTCAAATGTAGTAAATACTTGACAAGTTATTTCTTGTGCTGGCTTTATTCATCACAATTTTTTTTTATTGATTTCTTTAACAATTATTCTTGTGTTTTATAACATCTTCAATACCTACCATCTTGTGTCAAACAGTATATTTTAAATAAATCAATTAATCCCCTAACTTGTAATATAGTAAATAGTGACAGTTTCTTTCTTTGAATTTATTGTGGTGTTATATAACTGGGAGAAAAAAGTCTGCTGTTTAGATGATTATCCATACATGAATACTTCTTTTTTTTATTCACCGCAATAATTAAGCATCTTTCAGGTTCCCCTGATATTCAGTTACTGGGATAATCTGAATAGTAGATGTTCTGTATTGGAACAACCTGAGTACAGCTAACACTTTCATTTACAGTAATCATTTTCACAATCAATATTATTTGAAAATGTTACTGATTTTAATCTAATAATTGTCTTCTTTTTTTCATTTAATTTCAGATAAACATCCATTTTTTAAATTTGATTTTTATAGTTAATTAACACAAATTCAAATATTTTATGATTTGTGTTTTTTAATTTAATTTGCAATCAATTTTATGTATATATATAAGTTTAATAAAGTTTATTTATTTTATAAATGTGATTATAAAACCATCACATTAAATTTATCTATATTTTTGATCATTTCTCTCAATTTTTTCAATTATTACATTAATACTTTCTGAAATAAGAGTAAATATTACTTAATTATTATACTATTTGTGTGGAGATGATAATCTGGACCAACTGACGAGTGCTGGTTTAGTACGAAATACCTGTATTGGTGATTATTTATCTTTTCGACATGTGTGTGATCAAGGATGTCAGCAGTATGAGATAGTATGGATTGTTGAGGGTCGTCTGAAAGTCTGAGTTCAAATTCCTATATATTGCATATTGGAGGGCAGCTATGAAAAGACTATACTGTAGAAAAAAAATCATACATTTAAATTATTCTCTAAATAATCATAAAAAATTGGTAGTCAATTGAAAATGGGTTTTTATGTATATATGTGCTACAAAATATTATCATCACACATACATTTATTTTTATGAGTTATGCTTTTAACAATAATTAAGTTTTGATAATATATAGTAATATTGAACCCTTCACAATAATTCTAGAAATTTCTTTGCTCAGTATTTCATCATATTATTAACTCACACATCCATAATAATCAGGATTAGATAAAATATCAGTCTTATTTATATTATTTAAATATTAATATGAAGATTATTTCCATTTCAATATATACTCACATTGTTTTCATGTATTTACATGTATAAACATATCTAGCTTTGGGCATTATTAACTTTATTATCTAAGTAATATATAATTTCTATGCAGTTTGAAAGTTGTAATTGATTATTTGTAATCTGCTTGCAGAACAGGTCACATTTGTCTATTTAATGATGCTTCTTTAAATTTCTTTGAATTAACGATCTCACTGTCTTTAGCAAGTTGCAATCTTTATTGTCTGTATAAACATATAAAACAGAAGAAAAGAAAATTGCCATGACAACAAATTGAGATTGTTGATTGTTATTGATATTGAATTATTTAAGTGTGGACTGCTTTCGTGTATTTACATTTTTAAACCTATCCAATCTCAAGTATTATTTGCTTGATTTTTTTAAGTAATACTTAGTTTCAACGCAGTTTGAAAGTTATAATTGACTATTTGTTAGTCTGCTTTCAAAACATGTTGTATTTGCTTGATTAATGAGGCTTATTTAAACTTGTTTGAATTAATAATCTTATTCTCTTTAGTCAAGTTGCAATCTTTAGTGTCTTTATAAACATAAGACCATAAATATGGGTGGATATCCATCTTACTGAAAAAAGTTGTCTTGACAATGGATTGAAATTGTTGATTGTTATTGAGATTGGTATTGTTTAGTTATTGACTGGTTCATGAAATGACACACATATATATATATATATAATTTATGAAGCAGCATGAAAGATGTGGTTTGTAATTCTATCTATGAACTATTTAATACCTTGAAAAAGTATTGGTAAAATAAAATGAAATAACCTATAATACTTATTTATTGCCAGCAACACCTGTAAATAAATTCTTATAATCATTGAAAGTTTAAAAGATAAATGGATCTATTTAATGTCTATTTTATTCTTTATCATTTATTGTCATATGAGTGTTATTTATTGATGGCTTATGGGAGAATTATTATTTCCATTTAAATTTCATATACTATTTATCCATAGCTTACAGATGACTTCTCTTGTTTAAATTTCATGTGCATTAAGCTATACATATTTGATCTTAAAATAAATGTACTAAGTTTTATTACAATTAAGTTATTTTAATATTGAAATTAAAGCATATTAGTATGCATGTATACATATAAAGTTGAAAAGAAAAGTAGAAATAATCGCATTGGAATAACAGTTAAAGATTAAATAATTTATAATTTTTAAAAAATTATTATAAATTAAACATGATGCTATGTGTACAATTGTATTACATTTAAAGATCAGCCTTTCAAGCTAATTGTGCATGCGTCTTTATTGTGCATACTATATCTTGTGTTGTAGAGGGAAGTATTCATTTATTATTTAACACTCTCAAAAGATGCATGCACAATTAGCTTGAAAGGCTGATCTTTGAATGAATATAAATTAAACTTGTAAAAAGGTTGAATTAATATTTTATTAGTTCTGATTTTGAAATTAAAACAAGAACATTCGTATGTTACAATAGATATAGTGATAGTTATAAAATTCAACTTTATTTTGATTACATTAAGAGACTATTTTTTAATTAAAGGTTGTATAACATATTTTGATAAAAATCCTACAAAATTATTTTTGAAAGGATTAAAGTAAATTGAAAAGAGTCATTAATTTTTTTCAATCAAAATAAATAAAATTTACTTTTAATTAGTGTTTTTTTTTTTTAAATTCTATCCTGATTATAAAAAGGCTGAAAAAAATATTAGAGAATTTCACAGATTATGAAAACATGATGACTATGCAGTTATAACTGAAGACAAAAGACAGAATATCCTGCTATGACTGCTAGTGATATAATGAAATTTTAATTCACGTGTAGGCCAGACCAGCTTTTCTATGGTTCATTAGCTCATATATATTGTTTACTAGCCAATATAACGGAGGTCTGTCAAATTCTAGATTAAATGGAATGGATTGAATGGAAGCAGTTATAAGATTATATCTTTCCTGAAAATGACAGTGAGTCAGTCTATTGTTTTAGAAGAAACCAGCTTACCAAGAGATTACCATGCAATTTTATCAATATTCAAAACACAGACGAAGGTACTTCATCATATATATATGAAGTATTTACAGATATCAGCTGGTTTTAAAGATCAAATTTTTTTGATTAAATTATTCAACTAAAACTAGAGTCAGAAAGAAAATAAATGACCGTTTCCAGTTTTATTTGTTAAAAGTGAAACTGTTCAGTGAAATGACAGTTAAAATCTCTAATTTAAAAGTAATAATTTCTTGAGTTATAAGTTAAAAACAAAGAATTGATTTATAAATGATTTTACTTAGAAATTAATAAAAAAGTAAACTCCAAAAATCTTTCTAGATTGGAAAACAAAAGAATTTACTGGAATATTTTTAAAGATGTTTATAATTAATCAAGAATAACCTAAAAAAAGGAAAAAAACTTTTGTGGACTGTCAAAAAAGTAATATATATATAAAGAAAATATTTAATTACCATAAAAAATAAGTTTAATAGCTTTATTTTGGATTTATCTATATTTTGTATATACACATGTGTGTACTTATGTATTATAAAAATGAATTTTATTATTAGTTTATCACAATTTTGATATGTAATTTTAGTTTATACAGCATCTCTATGCTTATGTAGATAAGTATCGTGTAGACACATATATATGTTAAAATCATTAAAATTAGTAAAATGAATTATTTAATTTTATTATTAGTTTATCACATTTCTGATATGTATTTTTTATAAAGGCATATCTGTGCTGATATATAGGTGTTTTATGTAAACCTATTGACATATTGGTAAATCACAATATGGATAACATTTTTTTTATATTAATCAAAATCCCAAATTTATATTTATAGCATACTCAGCAGACCTTAATTTAATTTTATTGTTTCTACTTAATAAATTTATATTTTATTGTTAAAGTTATTCCAGTGAATTTACTCAATCCTAAAATAATTTTAGAATATTATGTTTGTACTATATCTCTTGTGCACACTAACAATTATAGAACTTTTGCTTTTTCTCACTGAACTGTATTCGTGCATAATGATCTGTTACATAAAAGAAGTTTATATTTAGTTTTTATGGACATCCAGTTGATGATGATTTCATTATTTCTGTAATGTTGGATGGTGCAAAGGGGGTATCCTTTAAAGTCCATGCACTACATTTCATTTTAATTATTTATTTAGAAATCAATTTTTATAGTTGGTAAGTACATTAATGGCTCTAATTGGCTGGGCATTGATGATGATCAGCATATTTTAATATTTCAGCATTATTTTTTTAATATATTCTTTTGGATTAGCAATTAAGTTTGTACATCCAAATTATTATTTTGTATTGCTGGCCTAAGTTTGGCAATGGCTAAATAATTAGTCTCATTTATAGTAGACCTACTTCAAATCTAGTCACAGGATGGACTGTTGAGTTTTATTATTAATCGTACATGATGGTGAATGATTTACTTTGGTGTAATGCAGGTGAACTTACAGTGAGTTCTGTGCTCATCTCATGCTCCTCATATTCATTATAATATGCACATTCATATTATTTGTACATTTTATATTGACTTAGGATTGATGATAATGATTTTCCATCACCACAGATTCACCCCATTAATCCATATGCTCATTTTGTTATATTATTTGTATGTTTAAATTTGAGTCTTTGACTTGGAGTTGATGATGATTATTTTCCATTACCCCAGGTTAATCCCAAACTTCTTACTGTTATAAATGGTACCCAATGTGGGGACTGATGATGATCAAATACTGGTGGCTGTTACAATAAAATTGCCACTCAACCTGATCTCAAATATAACCACATCTGAGAACGAAAAAGGTATGCATTTTATGCAAAAATTAATGTTAAAAAATTACTGTGAGATATTGATTATAAGCTATAAAATAGTGGTCAATGTATATTTAAGAAGTTCATATTTACGGTTGAATAAAAAATCTATGATTTTGGAGATTGGATTCGGTTTTTGATTGTTGGAGTTTATTTAACTGTACTTTCAATTTTGATCATAGATGGAGGTTTTTGTCATTGACTTGAGGATGCAATGTTTTATCCAATTCTAAGGAGTGTTCGTTCTCAGGTATAGCTCCAATCCACTTTCTGATTTCCTATTGTTAATCATGATGCAGTTAGCTTTGTCCTGCCATGATCACAGCCTCTAACTCTCCAAGAAAAGGATCAAAGCATAGTTCTATATTTTCCAACCTCATGGGCTTTGCAAAGATTTTTGCATTTTTATTGCATATCAAGGATTGTGGTGTATTATAGTGTCTAAATTGAGATAGCTCTTTTGATGTTCATTCTGCATTGTGTAATTATAGTCCAGTGGTTGAATTCTTTTTCTATGTGAGAATTTCAAGTCATTATTTATACTGTTAGCTGTCAGATGTCTGACAAATCTTAAAAAATTGTTGTGTACATAGTTGGAGGTATGAATTTTGTTTTTATTATACATGCATATTATGTAAAATATTGTTAGATGGGTGTTTCATTTCTTTTTTTCTTTTCCCCATGACAAGGGACATGAGATAGTTGTGTCTGTTGGCATACAACACAATGATATTTGCATGTATATATATAAAGTTGAAAAGTAGAAATAAAGACATTTTTTACAGATATTTTCTATATTACACTGAAATAGCAGTTAAGAATTACATAATTTTTAATTAAAAGTAGCATTTAACTGCAAAATTTAAGCATTTCATTTATTAAAAAGGTCTAATTATATTTTATTAATTCTGATTTTGAAATTAAAACAAGCATGTTTTTATGTTACAATAGATATACTGGTAATTATAAAATTCCACTATCTATTTTAATTAAAGTAAGAAATTTTTTTAATTAAAGCTTGTATAACATATTTTGATAAAAATCCTACAAAGTTGTTTTTGAAAGGATGAAGGTGGTTAACTTTTTTTAATTAAGGTAAAGAAAACTTACTTCTAATTACTGTTTTTTTTTAATTTACACTGACTATAAAAAGGTTCTGTAAAAATATTGAAGAAGTTTTATAGATTATGACAACATGATGACTTAGAAGTTATAACTGAAGGCAAAAGACAGAATAGCCTGCTACTGCTGCTAGTGATATGATTGAGTTTTGATTCACATGGAGACCAGGATCAGATTTTCTGTGGTTCATTAGTCTATATATACTGTGTACTAGTCACTATGTCTGAAGTCTATCAAATTCTAGACTAAATAGGGCTGATTGAATGCTAAGAGTTACCAGATTATAACTTCCCTGAAGATGAGAATAAGGCAGTCTACTGTTTTAGAAGACACCAGCTTACCAAAAGATTAGCTTTAGTTCAGTTTATCTATATTTTGTATATACACACATATATGTGCACTTATGTATTATAAAAAATGATTTGAATTTTATTATTAGTTTATCACAATTGTGATATGTAGTTTTTTATATAGGCATGCTTGTGGTGATATATACATGTTTTATGTAAACCTATTGACATATTGGTAAATCACAATGTGATAACTTATTTTTTTTGTATTAACCCTTGCCTAGATCTAGATGCAAATTTGTGGATGAAGCGCCCTCTGTGGCATTAGTATTCAACACAATATTGCATTTTGAATTTTCTTTGACAGCAGTTTTGTCTGTAAAATTTCATTTTTTTTATTCTAGCACATGCGTATACTATTTAAGTATTAGTTTGTAAAGTTTCACATAGATGGCAGTTATAATTAATGATTTATTTGTTATTCCATGGATGATAATTTGTAGTTCTCATATTGACTCTTTTTCCTACCTATATAGAGAAAAGACATTATACTTTGATATCTGCAAAATAATTTTCAATTTTTTTTTAATAATTTGCATTATTCTTTCAATTGGTAAGTTATAATAATTATTTATGATTTATTTTTCTTTTTTAAAAAATATTTCTATGAAAATAAGCTTTGACTTTCTATTCAGATATCTAGAATCTGTGATAATTTTTCAACTTTCATATTCTTGCACGCATTTTTTGATATTTATTCTCGCAAGTATTATTTTGAAATCAAGTAAATATTACTAACTAAATATTATGTCTATTTCAAAAATTTATAATTATATTTTCTGCAATAAAAATAATAAGGGTGTTTTTGTAGATTTTGAAAAAATACAGCATTGTTTTGTCAATTGAAAATTTTCAACATCACATGATGTTTTCTTTATCTATAAATGTTTGAATATCTATTATATTTTTTTACAAAATATTTTAGGTTTTAGAAAATATGTGAATCAAAACTTGATTTATATATATTTTTATAATAATATATTTCAATAAATAAAATAAATAGCATGTCTTTTTCATATATTTTGAGTCACGTGATAGCATATAGATATATATTCATTTTTCACCCTTCATTATATCCATTGGGTTTTTTGGACATATGATCCAAAACTTTTGATTTATATATATTTATTATAATGTATTTCAATAAATAAAATTAGCATTTCTTTTTCATATATTTTGAGTCATGTGATAGCATATATGCATATATCTGTAATTGTAAAAATGTCCATTTTGGGCCACTTTTTTGAAGAAAAAAAAACAACGAAAAGGTTAAACAAATCAGAATGCTAAATTTATATTTATAGCATAATCATCAGCAGACCTTAATTTCATTTTAATTGTTATTAATAAATTGATATTTCATTGTTAAAGTTGTTCCAGTGAATTTCTTCAATACTCATATAGTTTTAGAATATTATGTTTGTATTATATCTCTTGCTCACAGAAACAATTATAGAGCTTTTTCTCACTGAGCTGGATTCATGCAGAATGGTCTTATATAAAAGGGATTATGGTTAGTGTGTGTGGACATCCAGATGTTGATGATGCTAGATGGTGCAAAGGGATATTCTTTAAAGTCCATGCACTACATTTTATTTTAATTATTTATTTAGAAATTGTTTTATAGTTGGCCAGTACATTACTGGCACTAAGTGGTCAGGCCATTGATGATGATCAGCATGTTTTAGTATTGCAGCATTATTTTTTAAATTGCTATATTCTTAATGGATTAGCGCTTAAGTTTGTGCATCCAAATTATTATGTTGTATTGCTGCCCTAAGTTTGGCAAGGGCCAAGTAATTAGCCTCGTCTATAGTAGACCTATTTCAAATCTAATCACAAGGTGGACTGTTGAGTTTTATTGTTGATCATTCATGATGATGAATGATTACTACTTTTGTGTAATGCTAGTTAATTCATAGTTCTGTGCTCATTTCTCATGCTCTTCATATATGCTCTTTCCTATTATTTGTATATTTTATATTGATTTGGGGTTAATGGTAATGATCTTCCATCACCCCAGGTTCATACCAGAGATCCATTTGCTTCTTTTATTATAGTATTTGTATGTTTAAATTTGAGTCTTTGACTTGGTGTTGATGATTTTCCCTCACCCCAGGTTAACCCCATTTTTCATACTGTTACAATATAGATACAAATGTGTATGTGTGTGCATAAATAATCAACAGAGGAAGTAAAAATTATAGCTTTTTTAAAACTATTTTTCAAATATAAGTATAATGTATATACTGACTTCAGATGTAATTAGAGGATATTTGAGCACAGACTTTCAAGTTCCTTTTAGCCATCCATTCTATCTTATATAACTGATACAATGACCACATACATGTGGAAAAGGTAAGTGACTTTCAATACACATATTTTGTGCTGAACCAGCATCAGTTGGTCCATATCATCATCTTTTACATGTACATATAATCAGTGTTCTCTTTGTATTAAGAGAAAAAAATCTTTGAACTTTAATGGACAGATGTCCATCTTCTCCACTCTCCAACTCTTCAGACATCCATATTATTAAAAATCTGTTGATGGAATGCTCAAATCCCCTGTTGATGCCAATATTGTTGTTTTACCCATGTAGACTTTAAGTCCCTCCAACTCCCTCATATATAGAACCTTATATGCCCATTTAAATATACAGAAGAGGGATGGGCATAATTCAGCCTGAATTTGTAACATTTGAATACAAGTATATACTGAATTTTAGATGTAATTAGATGGGATTTGAACCCAGACTTTCAAGCTACCTTTAGCTACCCACTCTATTTTATATAACAGATACACATAATGTGAAAAAGATAAATGATATCCAATATACGTATGTATATATATATCGATTCTATAAGATAGAATACATAGCTGGAGCTTGAAAGTCTGTCTGGGTTCACATCCCCTCTAATTCTATCTATTTTTTATTAATTTCAAGTCAAGGAACAATAAATAAAAAAATATTATTATCAATATGAAAAAATAAACTTGTTGTGATTTAATCTACAAGAACTAATTTTTTTTTTATCTAAAAATTATCTAAGATTTACAATCGATTTATTTTTGATGTATATTTATAACTTCTAAGTAGTTTAAAATTTCATTTGTCTCTTGTCTAAAAATATTTGTCTATCCCAGTAGTTTTATACAAGTAAATACTTAGCCACACATGTGGTAGTGAATTTTTGGAATATTAGATTATCATATATTTTAATTTCTATTGCTTTCTTTAAAATGTTTTAATGATCTGTAAAGAATCTGTAAGCTATTTTAATGTTGTAAGTAAATTAAAAACATTTAACCTGAAAATACCAATATTTTATTTCTACTTTAAGATATCTTTAGATTAATATGTAAAATTCTTTATTATTTAAGATTATATTGTTTGCTTTTACCAACAAAAACTAATGGCTGATAATTCATTTAACTTTCCTGCATAAAAAGTTTCAAGGAATTTTAAAAATAAAACTAATTCTTTTTTTTTAATAAAAAAAAATGCCAGTGAAAGAACAAATTTCTTTTTATTGACATTAAATTGTAGACTGCAAAATTAGGCTACTTATAAATATAAATATAGGTTTATACATTTTTTTTGTGCTAAACATTAATTTTTTTTATAAATCTCTTTAGTGAAAGACCTGGGGATGTAGTGGTTAGTGTAACTAATAGCTATGTCCAAAACTTGTGGTTCAAACTTTTAACAAAATTAAAATTTTTTAAGATATTCAGTTCACAGTCAAATATTTGCCTTCAAATTATTCGTCAGTAAATAACTGTAGATATTTTAAATATGTATTGCTTATAATAACTTCTCTCATATACACTTTAATGCAAAATTTTTTTAAAATAAAACTTCTTTATTTTCCTTACAGTTTCAACTGTCCAGCAGTCTTCATCAGAGCATTTGCTAATTTGCTTTAAAACGTAGAGTAAATTTGAGAATGCTCTGATGAAAACTGCTGGACAGTCGAAACTGTAAGGAAAATAAAGAAGTTTTATTAAAAAAATGTTTGCATTAAAGTGTATATGAGAGAAGTTATTATAAGCAATATATATATATATATGAATATATGAAGAAATGCAAAGAAAGTAAAGGAGAAGAATAAGAGTATAGATATTTTTAACTGAGAATAAATACAGAAGGAAAAATATATAAAATTCTCACCAACTAAAAACCTAATGGACTGATAGTAATGTATTTTTTTTTACTGTTTTTTTTTTTATAGGGATTGCTGAATGAAGTGTTGGCCTATACTGAATTAATTTAAGTTGTTTTATTTTTTACTTATATCTATATCTTTTTTTAAGATAGTATACATTTGTCTTCCTATTTTCTTTTTCTTATAAACCAATTTCTTTTTTTATAATGCATACATATTTAAAAATGTATGCATAATCCCATTTTCATTCCTAATTAAAGGTTTGAATAGATTTAACTGGACTAGTTGCTTTTCTAAATATAGAGAAATGATAGTTATGTTGTAATTACTATGATAGCAGCAACCTAACTTCTATTCAGGTTTTCCAAACTGGACAATACACAAAACTATAGTTATCCATCCAAAGAAATCAAAATTTGTAAAAATAAAAATAAAAATAAGGAACTGAAATAATAAATGACATTGGCATGGTTCAATTGTTCAAAAGGTATTCATTATTTTATTATACCATATCTTGTGATCTGACTAATAAACCTGACCATCTTAAGTATTTTTCAAATTTGGCCAATATATTGTAATGGTCAGAATCATCTATCTCGTTAACACACTGCAGATCTCTCAGCCCCATATAGCTATGTGAGTTGGATAGCTGTGTTTGAAGACATGTAGGTGTCTGAAAATTTCAGATTTTCCACTCAATAGATAACTTTTAAATAAATGCTGGCTTTGGGTTGCTATTTTTAGATCTAGTGTCTGGGTGTATCCTAGCGCCTCTCTGAGGAATGATAAAACATGAAACCATGGTCAGAGGTTTGGGGGGGGGGTTTTCCTGACAGAGCTTAAGAGAATTGGGTCATGTGATCTATGACTATTTTTTATTTGACTATTTATAGTCTCTGCTTTAAATCTTATGCAATGTTATATTGCTAAGACAAAAATATATGGTATGGCTGAAGATCTCTCAGCCCCATATAGCTATTTGACTTGGATAGCCTGGGTTTGAAGACATATAGGTGTCTGAAAATTTCAGATTTTCCACTCAATAGATAACTTTTAGATAAATGCTGGCTTTGGGTTGGTATTTTCAGATCTAGTGCTCATTTTTTATATCTTACAAGTTTAAGAGAATTGGGTCATGTGATCTATGACTATTTTTTATTTATCAAGTAGTACTTTCAGTATGGCTTTGGTGGCTCCACATAGTATGTAAATCCAGAAACTGAAATAAAGAATAAGCAATTATCTTTTTAATTCCATGTAATATAACACAAGGAAAGATAATTAATTAATGATATATAAATGTTGATAAAAACCATAAAATATTATAGAAATAAGAGATAAAAAGTTATAAAAATATACAACTTTTGTCAAATAAAGTATTAAAAGGAGTGAAAGCAAAGTTTTTATATGATATTTATTAATGGATGGATTATTTTGAAAACAAATTAATAATGTTATATATTTTAGCTTTAGAGTGATTGGAATTTTTTAAACATATATGGACCCATTAATTTAGAGTTTGTCTATTATTACAATTTATAACACAGGGGACAGAGAAGTCTGCCGCAATTTTTATCCATTGCAACTAAATATTTGTAATTAATAAAACAATAGATAAGTTTATCAACAGAAAATTGAACATTTGAATTAAATAACTGATGTGTAAAAATGATGAAATTTAGTCTCATTTTAAATTTTCCTTTATATCAGTGCTTTAAAGAAAACTATTGGCATTTATGTCTTTGAAGTCAATAGTTTCATTCACTTAACCAAATTGAGATTTCTTAAAACTTTTTTTCAATTATGGATTGGTGCAGATATTTTTAGTTTTTTTCTCTCATCATTTTGCTAAACTACAAATATATTTTGTTTTTAAAACAAAAGGCAGGTCATGTGCATATTTTAATTTAACACACTACCATCATATATATATTAAATGAGGTACTGGTAAGCGATGTTATAATTTGCTTTTTTTGTATGTGTTTCTATTCATGTTTTATTTTGGATCCTTTAATTTATATACAATTTAAATTTAATAAATCAAAATATCTATTCCAATAGCAAAATAATATACTAACTATAATCATTATTAAAAAAAAAAAATTGAAAAATTACATTCCTAATTTCTTATAGATGATTCATCATTTTAATGTATTTGGTTTATTATTATTATTTAATAAATCTTAACTGTCTGTTTTCACAATGAAATATAAATAATTCATTCATTCATTATAAAATCACAAATTGAAGTCAGATTCAAACAAGCAACTTCAACAATATTTTCAGCTGTGATCATCAAGTAAAAAATAGCTAAACTCATAAAGGAGGGATTTTTTTCTATTATATACATTGTGTCTTGCAATTTCAATCATTCAGTCTGTTGGTGAGCAAAATGCATTAAGAATATACAGAGTCTAAATGATGTAATATCCAATTTTTAAGTTGTTAAATAATATAGTAGCCTGAATCATCACACTCAATGCACTGATGTCACACAGCACAGTAAAATTTGAAAATACTATATTCTTTTTGGCTAATTCCATTTCAAAGCTCTCTTCATCCTAGGCTCTATTTGTGTATATCTATCTAGTTATAGCCACATTAAATAAACTAACTGCATGTGCTTTTATCAAAAGAGGCATAAGAGCTGCCAAATAAATACAATACCTTCCCAAATTGGGTATATGTTTACCTTTGTCAACCTTCAACTCATCTTAAGAAAGCTAAGTTTGAAGATCAACATCTATTTTTATTGGCATCTGACTGATATAACTAAAAAATTTTAAATACTATCCTGATTAATAGTTTGGTTCCTCCCCCCCGTGTGTCATAGCCTCGGCAGGGAAGTGAACCCGCTAACCCAGGACAACTGCTTGTAAGGCAGCCATGCTGACCTCTCGACCACTAACGCTTGACTCCTGATTAATAGTTACACACAAAAAAAACTACATTTTTCAGCTTTCAAGATATCATTATCCATTCATTTAAACTGAACTTCTCAGATATAATTTTTTAAATATATACTTAAAACCTTCTATCTATCATACATTTTTAGAAACATAAATAATGATGTTTAAAAAAACAATTGACTCTTATCATGTTTATGCATGATAGTATGTAAACACAGGCATATGAAATATATTTATATTATTTATCAATACAAACAAATATACAATTGTGTATTTACATTATATATAAAATTATTATCCCTTTGTCTGATACTGTTGGCTTGGTTAACAGTAGTTGCCATACTGTGACAGCCTGCCTTGTGAGGAGGTAGTGACACTTCTGACTGAACTCTGACAGTTTCCCTTGGGTCTGGTTTATGTCTAACAACTTCTAGTTCTAGCAATAATTTGCCTCCCTGCCTAGCCATGTAATGGACAACATGTATATTGCTGTTCAGGTTTGACAGTTGTTGTCTAACCTTACCTCCACATAGATCAACTATTTATGGCCAGATCCCCATCCATAATGAGAGCAATTGGATTTAGTGCGCATCATTGCCTATTGACTGGTCATACCATTGGTTCTATATGTATAATCATTGGACCATGGCAGTGAATGCTCAATCCAATCAAGATAGAATCTGGACTAGTTTATTATTTGAAGGCAAGATGAGATATGACAACCCCAGTATGTATTGGATATTTGTCTAAAGTGGTTGGTATGAAAGTTATGAGTACAAAAAATTTGCACATGTAAATCAAAATGTCATAATTTTTATGTTAATTCTTCACATTAATGTCTAATTATTTCAAAAATTTGAAGATATAATTGTTGTATATCACCCGTTGACAGATGTTTCAGAAGGATCAATACCTAAAAGATGTGAAAAATTGCGGTGTGATTGCTCATAAATGTTACAGTGACTGCAAAATGCCTATTGAAAAGAGTTGTCTTTTTTCTTCTCATGTGTCATAGCATCAGCTGGGAAGCTCTCTTTAAAAATATAGAGAATAAATATTTTATTTGTATGCAATGGTAGTTTCGGTTTTAAGTTTTGATAATAAATGTTAAATATAAACATTTTATGAATTCTTTTTATTATCAAATTTAAGTGATAAAATGATTCAAAAACTAAAAGTTGCTGAATTGAAGCTTAGCGCTCCACTACCACATGACGTCATTATAATGCACAATGTAAAATGACAGACTTGTTGTCACTTTAATTGTTCGACATCACATGACTTTTGAAATGATTAACTATTCAAATTTTTGTCTAACATAAATCACCAGTTACTTTGAAAATTTAAAAAGTAAAACAACTGATAATTTTTTTCCTTTCTGTAGAATTATTTATTAACTAAATATTTTACTATAAATTATAAAATGTTTATTTATTTTTAAACTCTTGTTTTGTTTATTCCAGAGCTGCCGTTTGAATGTGTAAATATAAAATAGTTAAAGAATGTTTTAAATTTTTCCTAAAAGTTTTAAACTATTTTCAGTAGTTGGAAATATTTTTTATTCAATCAAAATGCAATTAAAAGCTTGAAAAATGGAATTTTTAAAAAAAATACTGTCATTATTAATAGAAGAGTTATTGTGATAAAATATAAGCAGTTAGAAGCATTTAAAGAATTTAAACATCGATAAATAATATTAAATTAGAAAATTTCATTCATAAATATATCATTCATCCCACAAAGTTTAGTTCTCTGCAGACATTTTTTTACTACACGTTTCTATTTGTTACCTCCTTTTTTTTTTTTTTTTAAACTCTATTTGCAGTTTTTTTGTTAAACAAATATATTGTGAGAAAAATATTTTTAAAAAATTAATTGGTGTCAAGCATTGGTGGTCGAGAGATCATCGACAGCCGCTTTACAAGCAGTTATCCCAGGTTAGCGGGTTCGCTTCCCGGCTGATGCTATGACATGAGAAAAAAAAATTAATTGGTGTCAAGCATTGGTGGTCGAGAGATCATCGACAGCCGCTTTACAAGCAGTTATCCCAGGTTAGCGGGTTCGCTTCCCGGCTGATGCTATGACACATGAGAAAAAAAAATTAATTGGTATGAGATTAAAGGATAAATCATGAGATCAGTATCTTTATGTATATGGTGATATCTTTATTATTCTTGTGATAGTGATCTGGATTTGAAAGTTAAATGCCATATGACATTCTAAACAACAAGCTGTTCATCTATTTATATTTTAATGATTTATGTATGTTTTCTAATCTTAATCTAATCAATTAAGATTGCCCCAGCTAAGAATAATTACATATCCAATTACTGATTAAATTGGACAGTTAGGTAGATTTATTAAAAGCTGGCTACTTAAAAATTGGGAGCTTGTTTTGCAAATTCTCGGATACTAAAAAAAATGTGTGTTTATATTAAACTCCATGTTATGAAAATAATAGATTAAGATAGTAATCACTGCAACATGAGGTATACATTTTAAGAACCTTCTAATTTAATAAGCAATATTAAGGGTGCAATCATAGTTTTTTTTTTTTCATGTGTCATAGCATCAGACGGGAAGCGAACACGGGACAACTGCTTTTAAGGCAGCTGTGCTGACCTCTCAACCACAAATGCTTGATGGGTGCAATTATAGTTGTTTATTGAAAAGGACTAGAATAAAAACTTTTTATCTAGAACCAGAAATTATTTGACCACTATTTAATATGAATATGATTTTTTGTATGAATGAATAATATTGCATTAAATGGATAATCTCTATTCTAATGAATGACTAATAAAAATTATTAAAGAAGACTTTATATTTGTAGATTTTTAAATCCAATACTTATATAAATTTATAGTATTGAGAATCGTGTGATCTATAAATGATTAAAAGTATTATTTCTCTAACGAGTATATGCAGTTCCATTTCAGTAGTGATAATGTTTACTGCAATTTCCCTCTGTCACACTTTAAAATATTTCTCCATAAATTTAGTTTAACTCTATTGTTTCAATTCATGTACTTCATAAGGAATTTGGTCCGCAAATAGCATTTGTGCATTTTGTGGTATTTATGTTTAATATTTGGTAATTTCAATTACCAAGCACAAATCTAGGCCTTTGAATGTAGGATTGCCATCTAATATTAACTGATTTCTCAAGTTTACAATAAATTGCTTTTAAATAGAGCTAATTATTGCTCCTAATACTGAATTGAAATAAATAGAGGAAATAGTCTAATGCTTTATTTCCATATAATATTTAGATAAAATTTTATATAATATTAAAATATTTTTATATTTTCCTTCATAATAAGTTATTATATTTCTTTTATTTAAATTATAATGTAAAAATATTTTAAAATTTGTAGTTATAATCCATTTAAATGTATTTTAAAACGTGAAATTTTATTTATTTAAATATCTAGCTATTAAAAGATATATTTCTAAATATTAAAGTGGTAGAATAAATTGTAATAAAAAACAACAAATGATAGCAAACTTCCACTGAAGATTGATTGTTAATGCTTAAGTTTTAGTAGCTTAATTCTCTATTTGTATTGTTTGTTCTGCTATCAGACTTTTTTTGTATAGGATAAATAGCAAGTTCTATTTTTTCCATTCCAGTTTTGTCACTTAACTTAAATTTGATTGATCAATAAATGTCAGGTGATAGTCTTTCCTTATGGCTTACATAAGTGAAAAATTTTGGATCCGGATTTAATGCATCTGGATATTTCTGATTTTCCAGCAGTCATCTTTTACTCTTTTTTTATTATCAATCTATCAGATCAAAATTCAAAAACAACTTAATGTTTTGAATCTAAGCCACAACAGCTCTGATACTAGTTCAGTATCTATCTATATAAATCATCCCAAGATAAGGATTTATTAAGTACTACTGCTTGGTATCTATGGATAACTCAAACTTACACTAGATGTCAGAACTGGAATGGGAGAAATAACTTATTACTAAGCTAGGATCAGGTGATGTTTTGTTAGTGCCATTTATTTACATTGTGGTGTGAATTTTATGCTGGATATGGACAGAATATTTTTTTTGCAATTATTTAGTGGGTTATATAAAACTGTTGCAAACATTCCTTAATTATATGATGTTACATATATATGTTTTAGCATGTATTCTATTATAATGTCGAATGTAGTATATATTTTATTTCTTGCAATGTTTGCATTAACTGTAGTTAGGAAAAATTATTATTTTAATTCAAGCTTCATTTGATTTATAAAATTTGTAATGTTTTTTATAAAATAAAATAAACTAACTTTATATTAAAATGTATATTCAAGCATTTTCCAGTTTGACTTGGTATCTTTGGCTTCATATTGAAATGAACAATCTATTATTCATTTTGAAAAAAAAATTTCTAATCAGTCAAAGTTTAATGACAACGAACTAAAACAAGGTTCAAGAAATATATAAAAAAATTATTTTCATAATCAGACTGGGATATTACTTTTATCAAATACCATTGGACCTCCATTATGCTTTTTGAATAAAAAGGACAAATACTACCAACCAACAGCTAATCTAGCCTGGACATCAAAAATTTGGAATACTTCAAATAATACTCCAGTGAAAATGCAGAAAAATACTCGTTTCAAATAGCAGAGATGGAACTCATGGAAACATTATAATTTTATATGAACTCTTATATTTGTCAGAGAGAAAAAATGAATGATAGTTATTTTTGCTAGTTTTATATTTAAAAGATTATTTGAATTATTCTAATTGTTTTGAGTTTATACTGAACATTTGTAATCCAGATATTATATATAGAAATTGTCAATTTTAAAAAGAACAGAAAAAAAATTGCTTTGTTATTATATATGTTGTTGAAATGAGTAATATTGTAATAATTTCTTCTTTATACCTTTATGAACAAACTTTATACAAATTATTATTTAAAAGGAAAGTGCAAGAAATAATAATAAAAGATAAAATGCAATACTTGTGCATAAATTGTCAAAGTCTTAAATATTCATAAATAATGATGTAATTATATCCATTGTCCATTCATTCGTAGTTAAACCTATTTGATTAGTGAGAATTATATTTTATATAGATGAATTTTTATATATGCAGTTAATAGCTGGGTTTGAAGACATGTAGGTGTCTGAAAATTTCAGATTTTCCACTCAGTAGATAACTTTTAGATAAATGCTGGCTTTGGGTTGGTATTTTTAGACCTAATGTCTGAACCTACCCTGGAACCTCTCTGAGGAGTGCCAAAGCACAAAACCATGGTCAGGGGTTTGGCAGGGTTCCTGACAGAGATATTTTAAATGCTTTCTCTGGCTAAGCATTTATCACAAAGCTTGTTGAAGGATTGGCAATCCTCAATGTTTATAACTTACAAGCTTAAGAGAATAGGGTCATGTGATCTATGACTCTTATTTTAACAATGCAATTATTTGTTTACTGTTAAATACTTTTTGTATATTTGCATACATGTGGGAGAATACATGCGTATCTAGTTCTTAATAAATTAGAAATCGGTCTCAAAATGAGCTATCCTTGTATAAGTTGTAGTTACATTGAATTAGGGTTAAGACCTAAAAGGCCACCCTCATAGTTATTATTATGTAAAGATGTTTTATGGAATTAGAGGAGAATCAAAAGGCTATTTTTTAAGTTATTGTTATATTAAGATAGTGATCATGTTTTATTGAATTAACATTAGGATCTTAAAAATACAATTTTTTATAATTATTCTTATATAAGGATAGCATTGATGTCTTCTATCCCATATAGAATAGATGTATGTGTTGATACTAGGAAGTATGTGAGTCCAAGAAATGTTTATATTTATGGGTTCTTACATGTGTACAGTTGTTTTTTTAGTTTATCAAGTCAGGGTTTGCTACATGGTGAGTGTAGTTTATAATCTATAAATATATTAATACTAATGTAAATGAAGATTAAAGATAGCTTAATAATGAAATCTTGGACATTTATGTATAACAAGTGTCTTTCTTCTTGCATATATAGGAAGGCAATAATATATAAAGGTAAAAGAATTGTATCAATAGAAAATAAATTTTTTAGTAATTGACAGTTAAATTTGATGACTAAAATATTGTTTTATAATTGGTTAATGCCCTTAAATGAAAGATTGTGTGGTCTCTATTCATTGGGAGGAACTTGTGTTCTTGGCAATCTTGTCTGGCATTAAAAATGGGTATTGTATGTGGTGATCACTGTTATTTGGTGAAATATGATTTTAGATCTATATGTATTGGTTTATTTCCTGATAATTAAAGTCAGGTAGCACCCATATAAATTATGTAAATAAATTAGAGAAAAATGGAAATAGTTGAAACATGTTAGTCTAACTATAAAACATCACATGATCACTATCTCTTATACTAGCACATAATTGTTATTAAACAAGACAAAACTCTCCATATAGTAGTGCCATTTTGTACTAACCAGAGTAATCAATGGATGCCAGAAGGCTTGTGCATAAAATCCCTATCTAGTGCCTGCTCATCCAATATCCCCAAACTAGTTTCTGGTTTGTGGCCTTCATCAGTGAGGAGCCTTGGATCTGAGAGCATTTAGGCACTAGATAGGGATTTTCTGCACAAGCCTTCTGGCATCCATTGATTACTCTGGTTGGCACTACTGTATGAAGAGTTTTGCCTTGTTTTACTCTAACTATTACAATATAAATAAATATATATTTTTTAAATCTCTGGTTAAATATGTTGTTTTTTTTCTGGACATTCGTTTGGTACACGATTTTTTAAAAAAATCAGAAAATATCTGTGGTAAATATTTATAAAAAATTTAAATAATAATTTTTAACTTATTTTCAAAATCCTCTCTGAAAATGATGTTTGCTTATAGTTTTTATAATTATTATTTTTCTATAGTTATGCATCTTTTAATAATTATTTAAGATCTAATTATGTATATTAGCATCTATCCAAAGTTTGTGTAGTATGTTTTTTATGTAAAAATTATCCATTAGTTCACCATGATTTGCCAAATGTTTAACATAGTTTATGTTATAACAAAATAAATTTACCCTTTCTAACATTCTTAGAAAATATTTACATAAATTATATAACAGAAAGCAATATTTACATATGTATCCTTTGAGTGCTATTCTATCTATCTTATTCTCTAACATTAAAATACACAAAGAGAATTACTATCTAAGATTGATAAGTGACTTTGGTGGTGCATATTCTAGTGCCTACTCATCCAATATCCCCAGACTAGTTTCTGGCTTGTGGCCTTCATCAGTGAGGAGCCTTAGATCTGAGAGCACTGCACCTAGATCTTAGGAACTAACGCAACCCTCCAGCAGCCACCTTTTATCTCCACTGAATTACAAAACTACATATGGGTTTAATACCCATACATTTTGGGGTCTTTGGTTCTTTAATAACCATAGCTACCACTATTCTATTAGGCAGGATTGGTTTTAAGCCAATAAACATCACATGACCGCCACTTTTTATGCTTGTGTATATCTGTTGTTAAAACAGGCAAAACTTACTATACGTATTGCCACACACAGCAAGCTAGAGTAATCAATGGATGCCAGAAGGCTTGTGCATAAAATCCCCATCCAGTGCCTACTCATCCAATATCCCCAGACTAGTTTCTGGCTTGTTTTAACAACAGTTATACACAAGCATAAGAAGTGGTGGTCATGTGATGTTTATTATGAAACATCTAAATACATGGCACAGATGTCAAAAGATGAATTGAATTTTGAGAAATTTATGACTAAATCATTGTTTGAATTCATAAAGATTATTGAAAACAATGAACATAGAATAGCTTCATTTGATGTCACTGAATTCGGTAAATAGAAAAGAAATAATAAAAATTATTAATGATTTATTGACTAATAAGAAAGTAGACATATACAAGAGAGAATTTATCATTGATAACCTAGATTGATAAAGATAAAGTGGCAACACATAGAGACAATATATAGAAAATGGCAGAATCTTGGTCAATGAATTTATCTATTGGTACACTCATATGTAGCACAGCTATGGCTTTCAAAAAAGCTAGCATAATCCTTCCAATATTAAATGCATATAAAAACTACATATATATATATACAATATGTAGATGATGTTTTTATATGCATGCCACAGGATATTATCAAATACATATTTAATGAATTAAACATGAAATCAGATTTAAAATGGTCTATAGAACCAGAAAAAAAAAATTCACTATCCTGATTTGAAAATAAGATGGGAGTACAATTCTCTGTATTATAAAATGACCATCAATCACCCCCCTCCCTGAACACCAGGGATCTATCAATATAACATCCCAGGTACTTTCATTGCATAAATTTGCAGGATTAAAAATCTTCCTACTTTGCAATAACTACTTACATCTATTTGAAACATATTGCCGATATGATAAAATCAAATTATAGTACAACTGAGATACACAAATACATGAAACAATTTAAAAGAAGCATTACAAACAGTATTGATAGTACAAGAAATGACAAAAAATAGATAGCACTACCATATTTACCATATACCAGAAACAAAATTACAAAGATCTTTGCTGATAAATTCAATGTTGGATTTAGAATGCCATCAATTTAAATAGACTGATTAATTATGCAAAGGATAAAATATTCAAATTGCATCAACCTAATATTACATATGCAGTAGGATATAGCCAAACCGACTGTTCTTATACCTACTACAGTGACAAAACACTAACCTGTGAACAAGATTGATACAACATACCTTAGTGTATAAAAAAGCCAAGACTGATTCAACTAATATATTCATATTTTATAACCATGAAAGGGAATCTAAACACAGTTTTGATCCTAGTATCTTAAGATAATGAGCGAAGAAAGAAACAAAAAAACCTAAGGTCAAAGAGACATGATTTATCACACAAAATGAATATACTATACAGAAAACAAAGAGCTAATAAATAGTACTCATGTTAGCAAACAGTGAGTCAAATAGAAGAACCATGATTGTGGCACACATGTGTTGAAAGTATATTCAGTTTATTTAATATATTTTTATTTTCTGTTATATTTTCATATTATTAATAACAGCAAGATATTATATATATAGATAGAAATGAACAGTTTGTGTATATATATTTATGGTTAGTATTTATATTAATTTTATATTATTATCATCATCATCATCATCTTTCTATCACTGTCTAAAGTTTATGAATGCATTATGCTCTATTTTGGCACGGCCTGCTATTTGCAATGCAATAAATATAAAATTTAAATGAACAAACTAAATATTTGTGCAAGAGGAATATATTGAAAATTGCACTACAGAAATATTATTTATTAAGTAGATAATCTCTAGTGTAATGAATAACTAATAAAATTTATTAATATACTTCCATCAAGTGGTTTATGTCAAAGTTGTGAGGGCAACAAGTTTGACACATCAATTAAACTGTAGTAATTGGCTATCTATATATGCTGAACAATGATAGAGACATGTGATTGTGATCTAGGCTAACTGATGAGTGCTGATTTAGCATAAAATGTGTATCTTGAAGATCATACAGCATATTCACATATCCCTCCACGAGGTGTTAAAAGCAAATAGAAAACATTTCTTATATTGCATGAGAATGGTATAGTGAAAATTACACTACAGAAATATTGTTCATTAAATGGATAATCTCTAGTCTAATGAATGACTAATAAAATGTATTAATAAAAATAAATATTTATTTGTGATATTCTCTCCGTGTGTACATTTGAAAGGTGTCCTTTAACAATGCTACAAAGTTGTCATTATATAATTGTTGATTATGGTCTCCACCCATGCCATTTCTAAGATAATTATATAGAACCCCACATCAGAACTTTACTATTGTCTGGCACCTAGCTTACATGTACAGCAGGAGAAATTTCTTAATATGTGCGCAAAAGTCTAAAATAGACAATGTAATAATATTTTGGACTAATTCCATCATCTATTAGTAAATGTTGAATGTATAGAAAATTTTAAACTTTTCAAATATTTACAATTAGTTAGTAATAACACACTAATAGACAACACAGGTTAGTAAATACACAAATGTTTCAAGTAGTATTATCCTCCACTCTTCTTCAGGTATTGCTGGTCTGACCAGTGACAGTATTAGCATAGGAGTCAAACTTATGCCTGAAGAAGAGTGGAGAAAAATACGACTCAAAATATTGTGTAATTACTAATCTGCATTGTCTATTTGAGTGTTATTACTAACAAGTTGTTTGTATTTGAGAAGTTTAAATAAAGTTTAAAATTTTCTATATATTCAACATTTACTGATAGATGATGGAATTAGTCAAACATATTATCACATCTAATATGCCATCATCACAAACCTTCAGACAAATATAAAATAAACAAATCTTAATCTAATATTAGAATACATTTATTATAATAATTAAAAGGAGTAATTAATAATTTTATTAATGAGTAATAAAAACGGACTGATAACAGGTATATAAATTAAGGATAATAGATTATTTAAATGATTCTGATATTAGGTTACAAATATGATGTAGATATATTGTTAAATATGTGGAAAACAAAAATAGCAATGAGTTAAAATGTATGGCAGTCTATTTTACATATATGTATTAATGCTGATCTAGATATGGATATACTATACTCATACCCTATGCATTTTATATTAAATATATTTAAACTGTGTTTTAAATTACCTTTTAAATCATAGGCTCAAATTATTCTTTTGACATTTCTTTCTTTTGTACTTAAATGAGAATGTTATAACATTGTCTTTTAAAACAGGCAAAACTCATTATACATATTGCCACACACAGTAAGCTAGAGTAATCAATGGTTGCCAGAAGGCTTGTGCATAAAATCCCCATCTAATGCCTATTCATCCAATATCCCCAGACTAGTTTCTGGCTTGTGGTCTTCATCAGTGAGGAGCCTTGGATCTGAGAGCACTGCACCTAGATCTTAGGATCTAATGCAACCCTCCAGCAGCCACCTTTTATCTCCACTTAGCTACAAAACTATGAGTCTTAAACTGAAAACACCGTAATGTTTTCAATCCAAGCCCACTAGCTTATATAGCCATATGGGTCTGAACTCAGGTGCAGTGCTTTCAGATCCAAGGCTCCTCACTGATGAAGGCCACAAGCCAGAAACTAGTCTGGGGATATTGGATGAGTAGGCACTAGATGGGGATTTTATGTACAAGCCTTCTGGCATCTATTGATGTACAAGCCTTCTGGCATCTATTGATTACTGTGTGTGGCCATACGTATAGTGAGTTTTGCCTGTTTTAATAACAGTTATACCCAAGCATAGGAGGTGGTGGTCATGTGATGTTTATTGCCATTGTCTTTTATATATTTTTATATTTTAAGTCATTTAATGATTTATTATATATACATATAATTATGTATATTTATTAAATATGTTTTACGAAGCATGTTTTCAGGAGTATAATATTGACTTAATATATTTTTATATTTTAAGGTATTTAATGTTTTATTACACACACATATAATTACGTACACATACTAAATATGTTTTATGAAGCATGTTTTTGGGTTAACCATGTTTAATAGAATAAAATACAGTTATTGCCAACATTTTTATAAAATAGTACTTATTCTCTACTAGGTGAAAATAATTTTTTAACGAATAGAGGATAAGTGTTAATTTATCAAAACATTAGTAATAAATTTATTTTATTCTATTAAACATGATTACTCCTGAAAACATGCTTCATAAAACATCTTTCACCCATGAAAACATTCATTTCAACATACTAAGTATGATATATACATAAAGGTTATACATATTAAATTATTGCAGAAATATTTAGTGATGTGTGTATATCTCAACTATAAGCATCAAGTTGCTTTAAAGTATAATATGGTTTAACATCTTTATTTACTGTGTCAAAAATAGAGATAAAAAAATTATACTAAGACTTTTATCATGCACTAAAAAGCAAATAATAATAATAATAAAATTGTTTCTTTAGTCACAACTTGGGTTTTTAGATTTAATTTGAAATAAAAGCATGAGGGTCCAGAAATTAAATAAAAGCCTAAGGTCCAGAAATTAATTAAAAATTATTTTCTGAACCCCATGCTTTTATTTCAAATAAATCTAAAAATCACAGCTGTGTTTGAAGAAACAATTATTTCTTTTTGCATTTTAGTGCATGTTAAATAAAAGCATTTAATATAAAAAAAAATATTTATTTATCCTATATATATAATATTTAAATACAAGTATATTTCTTATATTTTTAAGCTGGGGATTTGAACCAGACTTTCAAGCTCCCTTTAGTCATCTACTCTATCTTATGCAACCAATACACATAATCACATACATGTGGAAAAAAAAAGATTTCCAATATATGTATGTCACACTGAACCAGCATATCAGTTGGTCCAGATTATTATCTCCCACACATATATATAATCAGTGCTTGGTTTAGATTAAGATAGAAAATCAAACTTTAATTATATATATATAATTTTAGTCATGGGGCATTAAAATAGAGAGAGAAATATAATTAACCTAGTTATTACAAAAGAAATAATTTCCAAATAAGAAAGTAGAAAAGGCATAGTCTAATATAAGTGCTTAATACAGCATGGTTTTTGAATAATTTTCATGAGAAAAATAATTTTTTACAGTTTTAAATTTACATGCACAGTGTATAAAGGTTAAATAAATTAATTTTATATTTTTTACACTTCTTTCATTTAAGTGGTGAAGTTGGTGGAACCTTTACTCTTAAGTTGAGATTGTCGATTGAGTTATTTTTAAATATATATATATTTCTATGTGTGCTAGACACTCAGCACACTACTATGTGTCAAGTTTTCTACATGAAGAATAAATTAAAACAGCGACTCTCAATCTTTTAGTATTTGAGATCTAACATTCCACAACAGCTTTAATCATGGTACTCTTCCAATGATTTTTTGGAGCTCTAATTTTTTTTTTCCTATATATATATTTTCCTTTTGCTATTGATACTCAGCATTAAAACTAAAATTCCTATTTTTAAGGGTGACATTTTATTTTTATATTAATAGAATAATATCTTTTTTTATTTTGGTTTCAATAAGTAGTTTTGTTTTCAATTTTTTGTCTATTTTTCATGTGATGTGACCTCCCCCCTTCTTTATTATTTTGGCTTTCTAAGGGGGCATGCCCCACAATTGAGAATCACTGAACTAAGATAACTATGCATTAGGATATTAAAACACCCGATATTTATAATTAAGTTTTAATAAACTCTATATATTATTATGATGATAAACAGAATATTTAAAAATTATTATCACTAAACATAATCAAACAGAAGTACTATTGACTTATAATAATTATGAAGGAATAGATTAATACAATATTTTTGTCATTAATTGTAGATTAAATATTTTATATTATGCTTATGCTCAACAATTTTTTAAAAAAATAGAATTGTTAAATCTAAAATGTGCACAACAATTTCATGTCAGAAAATTAGTTCTTATAATTTATTCACTGAATAATTAATAATAGCCATTATGGAAATTTCAAACACAGTAGCATTAGTAAAAAGCTTTTCATATAGTGTTATATTTAAAAAAGTAGTAGTATATTAAGTATATACAAGAATTAGGTTGAATTAATCTAGTACTTGTATTATAAAAATTGGGTACTTGCAAGTTTTCAAGTAAACCAAGATGGCCGACTGTGTTTCTGATAATCTACAGAGGCCTCCAAAAATATTTACAAAAAAATGCCTCCTAGGAAACATCGAATTTAATAATTACATTTTATTTTTTATTAGTATTAAAAAATGAAATTGTGAAAAAAATAATTACAATAGTTACAATTTATTTTCTTTTTTTTTTTGGATTAACTTATTAACTGAAAAAATGAATATATATATAATTACGATATTTACACTTTATTCATGCAAGCGGCATGCAATCATATCATGACTGATACTGCACACTTTTTGGAAGTGCAGGATCACATGTACTTTTGCAAATAGTCAACTACACCTTATTCTATGACAGGAATGTCCCAAATTTTTAACATTATGTCAATTTACCAAAAAAAACTACCAACAAAAAGAAATACACTGAATTGAAGCAAAGTACGACAATGTTAATAGCATCTCATCTCTTTCCATTATAATATAAATGAAAAAAAAAATTTGAAATAAAGTATCATCAAAGTTTATCAGAATATATTCTTTTTTTTTCTTCTTCAAAATTTAACAACTGATTTATTAATTTTGCTTTAATTCAACAACTAATGCATCTTTGATAGATTATAGGCTCTTGAAATTGCACATTTTTCAAAAATACAGGGTGCCACCTTGTTTATTCGAAAACTCACAAATTCCAAAAATTGTTATAATTATTTTTTAAAATCTCATATTTATGCAACTAATTATTCATTTTGTTGATATTTTATTTAAGTACTTCTTAATATAAATAGTAAAATAGATATTAAATATCCCAGTGAGGACAATAACATCTCCATAATCTCTCTTTGTGAAAACTGAAATGGAAAACATAATCCACAGCTGGCTCATCAAATGTCATGTGGTGATTATTAGTTTTTCTTCACGGTTTTATCCTTTGACAAAAGATAGAAACATACCTATAGCACTAATCGAATGTTTGAGTTAAATAGCTTTTATAGTTTGACTATTAAAAAAAATTCTAAATTTGAATGAAACTTGAAAAAAACATTCTACCTTTACTAAGGCTTGAACTCCAAGTCATTGGCATAGAAACAGATATGCTAAATATTGTCACATGATAAATTTGAATGAAACTTGAAAAAAACATTCTACCTTTACTAAGGCTTGAACTCCAAGTCATTGGCATAGAAACAGATATGCTAAATATTGTCACATGAATTTTCCACTTTATAAAGTGATAGATGTCATAATTATGCAATTAATTTCTCATTATTTTAAATATTGATTTACTGAGAGCAATTTATTTTAATTGTGGTTAATATTTGCTTAATTTAAAATTAAACTGAATTTATTTATAATTTTTAAGATATTTATTAAAAGTATTTTGTTTTGTTTTGTTTTTGCAATTTCTGAGCTAGTTTATCTGAGGAAACTTATTAGCTTTCTAATAATATGAATTAAGTTCTTGCTTCATTTTATTTAACAATTACATCTTAATTACTTTCAGCAGTACTTTAATCTCCTCTTGATCTTTAATTAACTACTCCTTACTTTATAATGATATGGCAATTAGCATCTTCCACTTGACATGACACTGATAAAAGAATTTTTTTATTTAGAGTGCTCATTTTTTATTGCATATGAGGCTATAAAATAATTAACATTAATTCCTTGGTTTGATTATAAAGTTTATCTTGGGAAATTAAGGAAAATAGAATTAAAATCAATCTCGTAGTTATAAATGTATATAATTTATTGATATACAGACATATATGTATGTTAGTATATGTGTAGAAGTAGAATAGGATGTAATTAAGTTCCCTCATATTTTAAAATAACTAAGCAAACACTCTATTTATTTCAGCAAAATATAAAGAATAGGAAAGGCTTATCTATTCTTTGCACTTTCAATGGTAATAAATTAGTTTGCTGTGTTAAAATTTCAGGAATGAAATAATACTTTTAAGTCAGATATAAATGTGACTTTATTAATCATGAAATCACAATTAAGTCCAGTGGAGACATAATACATATTTAACAACTTTTGCATTGATAATCAATTCGAAGTCACATAATAAATATTACATTTGCATAGCATTGATGTACATGACATAGAATTGGTAACTAAGCTCCATTTAATTGTGAAATAACCAAAGAAATCTAGTACTTTTCTGTCACCAAACTGTAATGAATAGAGTAATATTTGACATAAATATTATTTCCATTCTGAAATTTGAACATGGTTAGCAAACTAAGCTTATTACTATCGAAAGTGTAAAAACGATTCTATTCTTTATAGTTTGTTGGTTTAAAATGGATTTGTTGAATTATTTCACAGCTATAGGGAGCTTAGAAAATTGCAATTCTGTTTTATATATGTTAATGTTGTGTGAATTTTGTATTTAGCATGTAAGTATGTTTAAGTCAATGCCTGAAGACGAGTACTTAGCAAACTGCCATCATTATCAAAAATAATTTTTTGATTTTGCTGGGCATACTATTAATATATTTTGTTTGTCATATCAAATGTTAAAACGATCAATATTCTCCATACAGTAGTGCCACTCAGTGCAAGCCAGAATAATCAATGGATGCCAGAAGGCTTGTGCATAAAATTCCTATCTAGTGCCTACTCATCCAATATCCCCAGGCTAGTTTCTGGCTTGTGGCCTTTGTCAGTGAGGAGCTTTGGATCTGAGAGCACTGCACCTAGATCTTAGGATCTAGTGCAACCCTCCAGCAGCCATCTTTTATCTCTACTTAACTACAAAACTATGAGAATGAAATTGAAAACACAATAATCTCTTTAGCTTGTATAGTCATATAGGTCTGAAATCAGTTCAGCACTCATAAACTAATCTGGGGATATTGGATGAGTAGGCACTAGATAGAGATTTTATGCGCAAGCCTTCTGGCATCCATTGATTACTCTGGCTTGCACTGAGTGGCACTACTATATAGAGAGTTTTGCCTGTTTAATAACAATTATGAGCAAGCATAAGAAACAGTGATCATGTGATGTTTAGTGGTTTAACAATCAATATAAGAAATTACTGCTATCTTTTGATGAGTTAAAATGAAAATAGTTTAGAAGCTCTAACCTTATTGACAGTTGTCCTAATGTCCAATCTCATTTGTTACAATTCAGTAGAAATAACTTTATATATATATAAGGAAATATAGTCAAGTTTTATGTTTAGGTACAAAAGAGATAATTATTAAAACAATTCATGAAGTGAGAGGGAAAAATTGTCATTAGATGAAGCTCAGAAATTTAACATTTATGAATTTAAAAAAAAAAAATATTCTAATGCATTTTTAAAATTCAATATTAATTATTATACTAAATAATTAAGGCTATAACCTTAAAACTTTGTGCCTAAATGGGACAGTAGGAACCTCTACAAATCTTAACACAAGATCTTGTCTTTTAAAGTTGTTAATCTTGTATTAAGATTTGTAGAGGACCCTACTGTCGCATCTAGGTGCATAGTCTTAAGATTATAGCCTTAATATATATTACATAATGAGTATGTGCTTAACAAATTATTAATTATACTAAATAATTTAATTTTGCTACAATCTCAATTCAAACTGAAGTTTAAGTGTGGAAAAAATTAATGTTTTAAGCCTCACCTTAATTATGTTTAATCTTCTGTGAAAAGTTATATTTCATCAGTTAAATAGTGTAAAGAACATAAAAATAATTAACTTTCAATAAATGATGTTCAAATAATTATCTTTATAGATGTTTCTATTAACTTTTCAAACAATTTTCTGTAAATATTTTTTTCTTTATATTAAATTTATATTTTGGAAAATTAATTGTGTAGTAGATTTATCCAATTAATTAGACAATCAGTTTCTGTAGTAATATAAACAATATAAGCTGGATTAAAAGAAAGATTTGCAGCATCTAATAATTAATTAATTAAAAAAAGAAAGGAAAAACAATAAAAATGTTAGAGGTGAGTTTATTTATGTAGATGGCAGATATATCAAATAGTGGAAGGTATTTATCCAGATGCTATAAAAATTTGTTGGAATAAGAAATTAAAAATTATAGTAATGGCTCAACAAATCTATAACAGTGAAATATAAAAAGTAATTGGAAATGAATTTAATATTGTAAAGAGAATGTGATCTATATTGGCAGTAGTGGTCATATAATGCCAGAAGTTGTGAAGACTGAAAAAGCTTTATAAAAAAAAGTTATCTATAATTTTATTAAAAATTAAATGACTTTTGTATTTAGAAACATGGAATTTGATGTGTAGTGCAGAGTCAAATCTTTTTAGAATTGTATGTTCTTGCTTCAGTAATGCATATCTTTGTATGTAGTTTATGATCTGCATCAAAAATCCTCTAACAAAATAATATAGAGGAAGAAATCAGAAACTATTTTTTATTACAAATAAGCGTAGAAGCACAGTCTGTGGTAGTATAAATAAGAAAATGTTGGCCCAGGAACCATTATATTGATGTGCATTCGGGGACAAGCAGTGCCATTAAGTGGTCAGGTGCCGCAAATGTACCAGTACCGAAATTTATAAAACCATGATGAAAGAAATAAAAATGAAGAACACCAATGCTGAAGAACAAAAAACAATAATAATTATGTTAAAAGATATGTGTACTTATTTTCATATATTACATTAATTATTTAAATATTTATAATGATTTAAAATATACACATAACTAATGCATATTTAATAACTCAAGTTTTTGTTTTATTATTTCATTTGTATTTTCTGTGCATACATATGTGTATATATTGTATTTCCTTAATAATAATTTTAATATGTTAGCAAGAAAACAAAAAATTAAATTTTTTGCTCTGAAATGGAAAAAAATCTTGATTATTTTGAGAGAAGTTTATTCCAAGATTTCATTTGATTTATTTATCTACCTAATTTATGAATAAATAAATATTGTTCAATATGAATGCTTATATATTAATAAAATTATAGTCTATCAAAATGACATTGCAATAATTTATAAAATTATATATCAAAGTTTATTTAAACAGTAGGGCTTAAAGATTAACTGATGTCTGTTTCACAGCTTGTGTTTAACCCATACAATCATCAAAGTAAGGGGAAGGTGAGAGAAAAAATAACTTTACAAAGGTTCAATGAGCTATGATCAATTAGTTATTGAGATCAACAGCAGTGATAGGGTCCTTTCAGTTACAATTAGGTAAGCAAGGTTTAAGATAGATAGGGTCCTTTCAGTTACAATTAGGTATGCAAGGTTTAGGATAGATAGCTAAGGAAGATGCCTTTTGATTACAGTATGGTGCTAATATGTAGCTGTGATAGTAATATAATGGAACTATAAACTACTTATCACTTACAATATACATATATATTAAACGCTGGAAATTTTGGTATATATTTCAACAAATTTTTATTATGATGAGGAAATGAATTTCTATAAAAGTGTGTACACAAAATTTTTGAATTAACACTTTAAAACAGAAATTCAATGCTAGAATTTAAAAAATAAAAAATAGTAAATTTGAAAAATTTGATGACATAATTAATGGAAACACCAATTTGTGGAATTTTCAAAAGAAAACAAATCCTTTTAACATTATGAAATCGTTTTTTTTTTTTAAAAGAGTTTGAAGAGGAAAAGTATGTGGAAACATCCAAATGAAGTTTCAAGTTAAATTATATTATCACTATAAGAAAATACATATATCGAAACTATAATGTGTTTAATAGATTCACTATTGAGAACAATCTTCAATTAATGAGATATAAGATATATATTAATGTAAGTAAGCATTTATTTTTATAGCGCTGTTTTTTTTTTCTATAAATTGTAATACATTAAAGATCAGCCTTTTCAAGCTATTGTGCATGCGCTTTTTACGAGTGTTAATAATAAATGAATACTTTCACTCCCAACACAAGATATAGTATTTATGAAAGAATAAAATGAATCCACTTATTCTTTCCAACACTCATAAAAAGTGCATGCACAATAGTTTGAAAAGGCTGATCTTTAATGTATTACAATTTATAAATATAAAAAAAAAACATAGCGCTATAAAAATAAATGCTTATTTACATATATTTAAGTTTCATTTGAGAGTGACGTTTAGTAAATTCTAGATAATTTCATTGACATCATTCATTCAGACATCGTAAACAGTAATTTAAAGTGAGTGGTCTATCCTCACACTTTCATTTCCAGTACTTAATATTTGCCCATATGTAAGCATTTGGATTGGAAAGAATAAGTGGATTCATTTTATTCTTTCATAAATACTATATCTTGTGTTGGGAGTGAAATTATTCATTTATTATTAACACTCGTAAAAAGCGCATGCACAATAGCTTGAAAAGGCTGATCTTTAATGTATTACAATTAATTTAAGATAAAAGAAAAAATTAAGTACAACATATTGATATTTTTTTATTTTAGATATATACATTAATAAACTTAAAAATTGGTTAAAAAATTGAACGGATAAAATTTACTTTGTAGCAAAAATCCAATTCTAGTCTAAATTGTCTGAACTTTAATAGATCTTTTCCAACTATTATTTTTAAAAAATTAAATAGTAACTATTTGTTTTATGGTCATGGAATGTAGTCCATTTAAACTGTAATATTTGATGTGGTTTAAAAGAATTATGCGAAATCCATTATCCTACTTTTGTTTATATTATTTTTATCTTTTTTAAAAAAAGTGTAATACAGAGAGTGTACTAATAGCTCAAACAAGCTCTTAATTGATATGTGCGGTAAGAGAAATATTTAAAATCTCTATCCGGAACATTCTTATCCCCTAGCTCAAAAACAATTGGTCTAGGAATAAGAATGTTCCGGATAGAGATTTTAAATTTTTCTCTTACCACACTTATCATTTCATTGAGGTGAGCCATAAACTCAAAACCAATTGGTCTGTGGATAGAAATGTTCTGGATAGAGATTTTAAATATTTTCTCTTACCACACTTATCAATTAAGAGCGTGTTTGAGCTATTAGTACACTCTCGTTCTCTGTATTACATTTTTGTAAATACAAGTTTATAAAAGCAATGTCACATTATGTATGATTTGCTATATTGATTTTTATCTTTTAAATGTTCTAATTTTGATCTAATGTCTGAGAACTGTATTCAGTTAAATAATGTTTTACTTTATACATATTTATCATCTTCATGCTGCACCTGTTTCAGTGGAATTTTATAGTTACCATCTGTATTTTATATCCGGTTATCACTCTCTTCAGGTTTTATATTAATGCTCTATAAAGTAGTTATTGTAACAAATAGCTTGTCATGGGTGGATTTCCAGCTATTCACATGACTTGTAGAACACATTTTATCTGATTTCTCTGATCAGAGCACTTTGCTTGGAATGCTCTTATAATAACTAATATATCATTAGTATATCTTCAAGTTTTTTAAAGCAACAAACCTGTTCACCTGCATCCATATTATTTCAGTAAATTTCTATTCTGAGAAAGAACAGTTCTTGTTAACCTATCAAATTTAAATTGATGTAAAAACATGTTAGTGTTTCTAACAAAAGGAAACTAACTGAATATTGGACAAATTGAAGGGCTTTCTAAAATTTATTTACCTTTGATTTTTCATAATTCTTACTTTATATATGAAACTTTAAATTGTACAAGTAGAATAGTAACTGCAAGATGAACACAGGCCCAGAGGAAAGATGATCCTAGTTGTATATTGAATTTTGTGAATGGTATCTATGTAAATCTGCAAAGTTGAGTGATTTATTCATAATGATTATTTGAAATAATTTGCTGATATTTATATTGAATGGAAATTGCTTAAAAGATAGCATTTATGCCTCAAAATTATTAAGTACTATTGACTTATAGCAGCAAGCTATTGAAATAAACATGCAGCAATAGTCACAAAAACTGTAGGCAAAGTATGTGCTTTAGTTTTTTTGGCTATCAAAGAAACATCAGGTTCCATACGGAGAACAATTTAATACTTCTACTAATGCATATTTAGATACAGAAAAAAACAGAAATTATTAAAAAACATAAATTATTAAAAATCAAAGTGTGTACAGAGAAATATTTTTTGATTTTTATTCATTTTCGCTATAAAAATAAAAAAAAAGCAGTTCTTTTTAAAATAATCATTATACTCTGTATTGTATAGTGATTTTATAAAACTGGATAAGTTTGTGATAATTTTGAGGAGAGAATTCACAATAAATTGTTTTGTATCAGACAGACCGTTGTATAATTAAATGTACATAATAGATTATTTGGTCCAGACAAATATATAATTTGGACTAGAATTTACTTAAAAAATAAGTAGCATATAAAAAAAATAATTAAAATAAGTAGCATATAAAAAAATAATTTCAAATGTTTTTACTTCTTATGTATGTATACTTAAAATCTTTATTTAAATAATGTTGCATCGTCAAGCGTTGTTAGCCGAGAGGTCAGCGCAGCCGCCTTGCTAGTAGTTGGTTGCAGACGGTTGTTGCGGGTTCGCCTCCCGGCCGATGCTATGACATATAGAAAAAAAAAATGTTGCATCATTTAATACAAGTAGAAGTATCTGGTTCTGGCGTGGAAGGTCTTCGAATCTAGGTCTGGAATAGTAGTAAAACCACTCTATAATTTATTTATTGTACCTTTATCTTTATGTTGTTTTCGTTACTTTTCATAGAAAAGAATCATGTTCTTCTAAGGCAATTTCATATATTTTTAATTGATGAGTGAATGGAAAAATTGTTTTCTTGTTAATTGGTTTTTAATGTTTGATACATTAAAAAAAAAACATTGTTAAATAGTGACTATTTTTCCTGATACATTTATGTGCAAGTAAGTTTGTGTTATGTTCATAAGTTATAATCCAAAAATATCAACATTTTTAATTAGTTATAATTGTACTAGATGTGTTTAAACTTATTGTGTGTATGTATACACACACACTCATAATATACATGTAATTACTTGTTCCTTAATTTAAAAAATGTAGTCAGCATTTAACTTTATCATTTATTATTTGGAACTTGAAAGTGTTAGAATATGTTTTTAATACTTAGCAGTTTGTTTTATATTTAATGATTGGCAGAGACTTTGTGGTCTCTGTGATTTCTAGAAGAGGATGCAAATGTTATTTTTAATAATATATTTGATGGCTAATCAGATTACGAGAGAGAATTTGTTCGGAGTTATTCTTAAACAGGTGCATGGTTTTTAACATGTAAAATAACAAAAAGGAACAGTGTGGGTGGGAAAAAGTGCTAGTTTTGAAACAGACCATGCTTAGCCATTTGATATAAAAACAATCTCACGTTAATGTGTGTATATATATATATGTGTGAAGGAGAGGCATATTAGCCTAATTTATTTTATTACAATTATATTGTTTATAGATATAGTTAAGGAATAAATAAACAAAAAGTTGACATCAGATTTTATGTCTATTAATAGAAATATCAGTCCATATGAGTTTAAAAAGGATTAAACTTTTAATGTTTAAATAGTTGAAGTACCAGTGTTGAAACTTCAAACTCTTTATTGGTGCATTATTGACTGTCTTTTAAAACTACAAAACTAGTCAAGCATTGGTGGTCGAGAGATCAGCGACAGCTGCTTTACAAGCAGTTGTCCTGGGTTAGTGGGTTCACTTCTCGGCTGATGCTATGACACATGAGAAAAAAAAACCTACAAAAGTATGGCTTTGTAGTTGAGATAAAAAGCGGCTGCTGGAGTGTTGCACTAGATCCTAAGATCTAGGTGCAGTGCTCTGTTTTATAGTTAAGTAGAGGTAAAAAGTGACTGCTGGAGGGTTGCATTAGATCCTAAAATCTAGGTGTAGTGCTCTCAGATCCAAGGCTTCTCACTGATAAAAGCTACAAACTAGAAACTAGTCTGGAAATATTGGACGAGTAGGCACTAGGTAGGGATTTTATGCACAAGCCTTCTGGCATCCATTGATTACTGTGGCTTGCACTGAGTGGCACTACTGTATGGAGAGTTTTGCCTGTTTTAATAACAGTTATGAGCAAGCATAAGAAATGGTAAGCATGTGATGTTTAGTGACTTTAATATATTTAGTTAACTTATAAAGTTGTAAGCCCAAAATAAAAACCCAGTAATGTTTTCAATCCAAGCCAATTCCATTTTATAGTCAATACAAATCTGACATGATTCAGTATCTATACATTTTTGTGTCTTTGGTTCTTTAATAACCATAGTATGGAAAGGATAATAAACCACTGAAAATCCAATAACCATCATTTCCTATGCTTACAGAAGCTGTTGAAACATCAGCTCTATACAGTAGTGTCACCCAGTACAAGTTACAATAATCAACAGATGCTAGAAGGTTATGCATAAATCCATAGGATGATAGTGACTATGGTTATTAAAGAACTAATGGCTGCAAAAGGTATAGATATGGTTGGGTTCAAGTCTGTATGACTATACAGACAATATTGATTTGGGTTGAAAACATTATTGTGTTTTCATTTTAGGCTTATTGTTTTATAATTAACTAACTAGGTAAAAGAGGGCTGGTAGAAGGTTGCATTAGATCCAAATGTCTAGGTGCAGTGCCGTCAGATATTAGGTTTCTCACTAATTAAAGTCACAAGTTAGAAAATAATCTGGGGATATTGCATGAGTAGGCACTAGATAAGGATTTTATGTCTAAATTATCTAGCATCTGTTGATTGTTATGGCTTGCCCTGAGTAGCACTACCATATGGAACGTTTGCTACAGAATCCACTTTGTAGCAAATATTTTGAATTACTGTCAAATGTGAAGTTTATATCTCTTATAAGATTAAACTTTTTTTTTATTGATTAGAAGGATTTTTTCTTAACTCTCTAGTTAATAACAGTGAGAATTTTGAGAAAAAAAACTCAAAAATATCCAGAAAAGAATCTAAATCCGCATACCCAAAGATGCAAATTTTAACATTATATTAGTATTCTTTGATATGTCTATTTCATCGCTACTCTGCACTGAAAGCAGTAATCTGCTCTAACATTCTACCTAGTCATTCCAGATTTTTACTTTTGATCTTTATTAGTGAGAAGCATTGTGTTGTGATTACCTACTTTTCAAAAAAGTATTGTAGATGAGCTTTACTAAGAGCAGATTTAGCATCTTAAGTCCTAAACTTTTTCGCTCCAAGTACTGTCCTCTATTCATGTCTTGAAGAGTTCTCATAAAATAAAGTTTGCCCATTCCTTTTTTTTACATTTAGGAAAAAAAAATCTTTATTTTCACTGCTTGCAATTTGTTACAGCTAACACTATTGATTTGTAATCATTTGCATTATCTTAATAGTCACACAGCATCTAAACAAGATTATGTAAGTTGCATCATTTTAAGACCATTCTTACTTAGATCTGTTCTACTTCATGATATATAATGGAATACTAGCTAATGACGATGTTTAAGCATAAATTTTCCTTAAGTTGCAACTCCAACCCTGGACATGCCTTATGCAAAAAACACAAGTCCTATCAGTTTATTAAGCATTTCAGTACTGAGGACTTTCAGGGTATCTATGTTGAGTAGTTAAATGCTGCATCAGTCTGGTAAACATGAATAATCAATAAACAATTTCTGGCCAAAAATAACTCCTGTTGACTTTTAGAATAAAATATCAGTTCATGAAAGTCTAGATATTATTTACAATACAATAATAATCAGAAAATAATAATAATTCTTTACAACAGCTTTTTTCAGCACCTGCTTTGGTATCATTTTCAAATGTTACTAATCTATTTAACATTAACGAATCACCTGACATAAAACCATCCAGTGTCCAATAATGGAATTAAAACAAACAATAATAATATAAATAATTAAAACAAATCAAAACCCTCACATATAAGTTGAATAATTACAAAACAATTGACTATATCATAATGTGTCAAACAATATTACATGCATTTTTTTATACAACTATATATATCATCTTATATAATTTTCCATTCATTTTTAATTGACCAATTATTAAATATATTTGTAGAAGTCTTATAAATATTCATACAATTAGTCAAATTATTTTTAATATAATATGTTTCATATATTTGTCTTCTTTTTGGATCTTTGATGAAATATAAATATTTAATACTTTTTGTAGCATCTATTCTATGGTTATATTTCAAGTAGTGAATATATAATGCAGACCTATCATCTCTTCTTTTAATAGCATTGTTATGTTCTTTGGTTCTTATCTCTAACTGTTTTCCAGTATGCCCAAAGTAAATAATTTTACAAATTTTTGCATGTAATTTTATATGCAATTCCTTTTTTGAACTGTAAATCATCCCTTAACCTATAACTACTTATTATTTGATCAAGATTTTTACTATTTGACCAGCCAATATTTTTATTCTCATCAATATAATTTTTATTATACTCTAAGGCTGTAACCTCAAGAATGTGCGTATAAAAATGTGATAGTAGGGACCTCTACAGGTCTTAACCACAAGCTTATGTTTTGGAAGAAAAGAGGGGAACCCTTCTTTACTTCAACCTACTTTCTATATAAATAGGTGAAGCTGAAGCGGTTAGATCTGAGAGCGTGAAGCTATTCAATACTTCACTGATTAAGTCCACATTTCTTATTACACATTAATACTCGTGAAATCTTTTGATTTACAAGTCAATGGAAAGATCTTATAGTTAGAAATCTATTATGATAATTTAAAGTTGTAATTATAAAGTATTATAAATCCTAGGATAATATGAAAATTTAATCCATTTCTTGCAGTCATAAGTTAGTGGAGAACTAAATCATCATAGTACTGTAGAAGTCCGGGCTCTATTTAAAATATAAAATTAATCTGACCTTATAAGTTTTTGATCTACCCACTAAAATAGATATGTATAAAATAAAGGAGAAGTAAATAAATAATGGAATTAATTTCTACTGTATAAATGTTAAATGGGACCAATGCAGTTAGATGGCCGTATTAATTGATAATCAATATTTATTGAAACTATTTGGGGAAAAGCAAAATTATATAATTAATATATTTTAAAGGGAAATTAACTGGAGAGTTTAAATAATCTATTTATTTAGAAAAATTAATGAAAATTTATTACTTAATTAAGTAGCATTTAAATATTCATCGAAATCTATGTGTTCATAAAGAAATTTGGTAAAATTGTTAATCAATGAAATTAGAGATAAAAATAAACTTCTGTATTTTTTTTTCTTGTAAAGGCAAAGAAATGTTCTTTTTAATATGAAAAAAAATTGTAATTAATTTAAAAACTAATTAATTTGTGACAATAAACAAAGATATCCAGATTTATTGCATTTAATCTTGACTGGTGTTGGTATATAAAGGGGTGGCAGATGCCAATGGGGTATGGTGGTCTTATTCTCATTTAAGAAAGTTATAACAATCAAGGGTTCGTGGCTGATCTCAATCAGCTAAGAACTTGTCTCTTAATAGCATTCCAGAAATTTAAGTTAGTTAGAATGGCATTTTCAGTTACTTAAAAAGCTTATTAGCCCAGCTAACATGGAAAACTGTTCAATGGCTGAAAGTTTCACTATGCTATGATAAAAATTTAGTACATTAATTGATTAAGTCTGGAACTATGTGGCTTCCTGCCAATGCACATTTTAAAAGTGAGTTGTTCTTGTTTGCACCAATCACTGATAAACTAGAACAAACAGTGCCTGTCATCTTTCACCCAATTTTTTGTTAGTGTATTTATGATTAACACAATCTTTCTGCACCATCATTATACCTGGAGAAGAATCCAGAAAAGTACACCAAAAGAAACCTTGAACTTTCCTGAGAATGACTGTTGTACTGATGAATTTTTCAAAAAGGTTTAAACCTTTTTTTAGTCATCTGTAGGCAATGGTAACATTAGACTTTTGACAATATGGTAAGATCTATTTGATTTAGAATGAAAGACATTCAAAATTAAATATAATAAAATTATAAAATTATTCATAATTGTCTTTGATTAATATATAACATTTCTCAAACATATGTACATTTTTTTTAATAGTTGAAAGTTATGTCAATTAGAATTTAGCTCTTGTTTTGTTGTTATTAATTAACAGTGATTAATTAGCTTACATATTTATATTTATTGATTTATTTTTTTATTTTTAATTAAAAAATGATAATGGTGTGATTGTTGTAGGTCTTATGTAAGTATATCAGAGCTCATGAGGAAAATTCAGATAAATGACTTCTTTGATGTGGATACATTCCCATCTAAGATAATAAAGCCAATTACTCAAGGTTTAAATAGGTTTATAAATGTAGATCATAATAACCAAACTCTTAAACTATCAACAATCTCAATCTGTAGTCAAGGCAACTTACTTTAACAATAAAGGTTATGCCACCTTTATCTATGATCTGATATCTTTATACAGACACTAAAGATTGCAATTTGACCAAGGTGTGTGAGATTAATAATGCAAAAAAGAATTAAATATATTAAACAGGCAAAACTCTCCATACAGTAGTGCCATCCTGTGCTAACCAGAGTAATCAATAGATGCCAAAAGGCTTATGCATAAAATCCTCATCTAGTGTCTACTCATCCAATATCCCCAGACTAGTTTCTGGCTTGTGGCCTTCATCAGTGAGAAACCTTGGATCTGAGAGCACTGCAACTGTATGGAGAGTTTTGCCTGTTTAATAACAGTTATGTGCTATTATAAGAGATGGGGGTCATGTGATGTTTAGTGAATTAAATATATATTTTATATGGAATTTGAAAGTTATAAGTGACTATTTATTATTCTACTTTCAGAATCTGGTAATTATTATTGACTATTAGTCTACTTTGCCTGATTAATGAGGTTTGTTTAAATCTTTGCATTATTAATTTCACACCTTTTTGGTCAAGTTGAAATCATTAATGTCTGTATAAATATGATCTGATATCATAGATAAAAGTGGTACCACCTTTATTGTTAAAGGAGGTTGCCTTGACTACAGGTTGAGATTGGTGATACCTTAAGGGTTGATGATTATCATCTATATTTATAAACCTATTAAAGCCTTGAATAATCAGCTTTATTGTCTTAGTAAATATATACTTTATATGAAATTTGGAAGTTATAAATGACTATTAATCTGCTTTCAGAATCTGGAAGTTATAATTGACTTGTGGAAGTTATAATTGAGTATTTATTAATCTACTTTAAGAACAGGTTATATTTGCCTAATTAATGAGGTTTGTTTAAATTTCTTTGCATTATTAATCTCACACTCCTTGGTCAAGTTGCAATTTTTCATGACTACAAAAATATGTCAGACTACAGATAAAGGTGGTACCCTTTTTATTGTTAAAGGAGGTTGCCTTGACTACATGTTGAAATTGTTGATAGCTTATGGATTGATTATTATCATTCCCATCTATATATATATCATACATTTTTATTCATGCAGAGATATACTATAAAAATATTGTAAATTTGTAAATCCTTTTTTAAATTTTATTCATATTATTTATAAGTCTAGTTGTCTGTTTTTTTTATCTCTCATTCCAAACCTACTTAAGTATAGCTTGTTACGGTACTCATCTTTTAGCTAAAGACGCCGTTCTATGGCGCGGTTTTCGCGCCAAAACACATTAAAATGCTATTTCCGTGGCTGACACGTTTGAACCCGCTTTTTCAATAATACAACTTTTTTGTTGTGCTACAGAATGCAGGCCGCTATGTCACATCGCAGTACAGCATGTATGTTGCATGGTAGCAAATATATTTTGTGAATTCGCACAATTTATAAAACAGTTACGACTTGATGAGAGAGTTTGTATTTGAATCGGATGGAAATGTTGTTTTCATTAATTTTTTTTTATTTTAAAGGATTAAAATGTTGATATTTTGTAAAGTAATAATTCTAAGACTTTTTACAACGTACTGTATTGAAGTTTTAATTGGGAAAATGTTAAAGGTCTATGTTTTTAGTGAGTTGCAATTAGGTAACGTGTCAAGTAACGTACTGTTCGTAACATTCCACGAGATAAAGAAGACTTCTACCGTGTGTATATTTTTGAAGTAAGAAAAGTACAAATATACAGGTTTTTTTGTAAATTTAATAAAAAGCAAATATTATAAACATGTTTAATAAGTAAAGAAGACATTTGTATGTGTTTGTTGTTGTTTAAAAAAGTTTGAGTTTCTTTATTTTGTCCGAGTACGGTTACGATTTTGAATTTTTTTATTTTAGCATTACAAACAAACAGAACACTAACCCTAAAACTAACCCTAAATCTAACCGTAACAACTTTTACTTTTATTACGATTATTATTTTTTAGTTAAACAGCAACAAAAAAGTCATAACACAAGTAAAAAAATATCCAATAGAAAATTGATAAAAAAAAAAAGCCATAACACAATTTAAAAAGTATACAATATAAAAAACACGAATCAAATTGTAATTTGTTGATTTTATTTTACATTTATTATTATCATTTAAATTGTATACGTTAATAAAAAATAATATTTAAAAAAGACGATTTTGTTTTGTTTTTATTTTCGCATTACAAACAGAAAAATTATTAAAATCAACGGCCCGTGAATGTTCATATTTTATAGTTTTAGCGTGAAAATGACGCCATCCAATGACGTCTTTAGCTATAATACAAGCACCCTTGTTACTTATAAACATTGTGACACATTGCCATGTTTTTCTGAGCTAGTAGTGGATTGTCAGAGGAATTAGCATCTAAGAAGCTAAAGGGAGACTTGAACCTGAGCCATAGATGTTTCTGAATTTAGAGATGGTGCCCTAATCTACAGTATGACAAATATAAATAAATAAATTTTATAGTGAGAAGAGTTAGACTCTCTCTTTACTTGGTCATATGAAATGAGAATGACAATCAGGAAATATGACTGGATATTTGATCATCATAGTTAGGATATTCAGTCCAAAAATAATCAGTATAGATATTTCTAACACCCATTACCACCAGGATTTAAATCCTCATGAATTCTGATGTAGAAATGTAGAAATCTACAAAGAGTAGTAAAAATGTAGACCCATTTCAGTATGTTCCTGCAATCACACTTTCATTATATATAACTATTTACTAAGGCTGTAACCTCAAGAATATGCATATAAAAATGTGATATTAGGGACCTCTACAGGTCTTAACCACAAGCAATTTTACACATATTCTTAAGGTTACAGCCTTAGTAAATATTACTTCCGTAATCAATGTGGGTTTAAATAAATTTATATATAACTATATGCACAATAGTTTACATTACAATCTCCTGATTTTTAAAGTATCTGTGGAAGTAATTAGACCAATGAGTATTTTCTTCAGTTGTGATAGTATTGAATTTATTATAGTGGCAAGCCACAACTTCATTAGATTGAACATATGAAATGAATGACAGTAGATTTTATAAATAAAAAATATTTGTTTTATGACCCTATTTATATTTTACAGTTATGTCAAAGACGTTTTATAAAATGACATATAAATTGCTTTCACTGGAAAGATTTGAATGAGGACAAGATGAAATATATTTAAACAATGTGTTGAAATCTTTAATCGCAGAAAAAGTTAAGAGATAAATTACAAGATGACCCATAAGTACATTTAAGAGACCATGTAATATGCTTATATGTGTTTGAAGTTCTGTTGATTGGTTCATACAGATAGTCATATCTAAACTTACTAAGTTTTTGTTTTTTTGTTATTCTATTTTGATTTCTTCCCTGAAATTATAATGGCCACAATTGTTTACAAGAAGCTGATTATTCTTACGATGATGATCATAAATTCATAAAAGTTTATGTAAAAATACATTTTTTTTCAATATTTAAATATCTACCCTTATTTCTTTCTTACATTTTTAATGATTTTTTTAAAAAAATATTGTTACCTTGTTTGCAAATTTAAAGCATTATGTTAATTTTGTTTCTCACTCTTATACTGACATTTGTCTGCTCCAGTTTCTATTAATATAAATAATTCACATATAAGTTGAATAGTTAAAATGTTCTCCACTTTCATTAATCAGCTATTAATAATCTCTTTGTTAGATTATATCTCCATTCATTGTAAAACTAACGTTACTTTAAATTAAATGCTGCAAGAACACTCACACATATAAGTTTTTATGACCTATCAGAAACAAGTTTACTTGTTGCAAAAAGTTCTCTCACAACAAACGTTATCAAGTGATTTAAAAAAGAAGCAATCATCGTAGTTAGTCACTTCCTTCTGCATTACCATCAATATTATCATTTTCAATCATTATCGATTTGCTGCTATATGAAGATCTCTTCAAGTTCAATCCACCTTCTCCAATCTCTATCGTCTCTTCTCCACATTACTCCATCATATTTCCTTATTTCATCCATCCATCACGCATGTGGTCTCTTTCTAGGTGTTTTACAATTTTTTGGAATTCAGTTTAAGATTGTCCATCTATTATCATCTCTTCTACCAATATGTCCAGCCCAACTCCACTTCAGCTTCTTAATTCTTTCAGTCATATTATAACACCTGATTGTTCTCTCATCTATGTATTTTGCTTTTGATCTCTTCTTGTTATTCCTAACATGCATCTCTCCATACTTCATTGAATGGTCGAAAGACTCTCTATTGATCTTCTGTTAAGTGTTCAAGTTTCAGATCTGTAAGAACTAGTAACACACATTTATTAAAAAACCTTTCTTTCTTTTTTCAAACACATAGGCATATCCCTTTTTAATATCAACTTATTTCTATCAAAAGCATTCCAACCAAGTTTAATTCTATGATTATTTTTTTTCATCTTTATTAATAATCTGTCCAAGATATTTGTAGTTATTAACTTCTAACTCATCATTATCAATCTTTATTTTCTTATTTTGACAAAATCCATTCAACATTATTTTAATCTTTTTAACATTTACCTTCAGTTCTATTTTCTTACTGAGTATTCTTCTGATAACTCTTGCAACATTTCTTGAAGCTCTAAAGCATTATTTGCAAAAACACTATATCATCTGCAAAATCTGGATGACTTAAATAATCTTTTATTTTTATTTCTTTAGCTTTCCATTTTAATCCACAAAATACTTTTTGCAAAACTGCTATAAAATATTTTGGAGATATGAATCTCCCTGTCTCACACTCTTCTCAATGCTAATCTTTTTAGTATCATTATGTAATCTAATTGTTGCAGTTGCATTTTTTTAAATATTCATCAAAATATGACACTATCTTAGGTCTATTCCTTGATGATCCAATGCTTTAATGACTGAAGGAATGCTTATAGAATCAAATGCCTTTTTATAATCTACAAATTCATAACATAATGGCAAATCATATTTATTGGCCCTTTCTATAACCTCTTTCAATACTTGGATATGATCTATTGTATTCAAACCATGTTTAAATCAAACTGGTTCTTTTGGTTGGATAAAATCCAAAGTTCACTGTAGATGAATTGTGATTATTTTGGTAAAAATTTTGTATAGAACATAAAATATTGATAGATCTGTAATTTCTAATATCTTATTACCTTTTATAAATATTAATATTAATACTGCATTCTTCCAATCATCTGGTATATCTTTCTCATTTAAACATTTGGTATATAACTTTGCCAAATATATATATTTCTTTATCTGCTTCTTATATCGATTATAATTTCATCATTACCTGGCGTTTTCCCCCTCTTCATAAATTTAATTGCATGCCTCATTTCTTCATTTAAAATCCTGGATAATTCAGGTGTTGTTGGAAATACTTCTCCTTGTGTTTTATTGCTATATAATTCTTGATAGAACTCTTCTGCATATTTCATGATGTCATCTCTTTTTTTGTAATAGTTGCATCTTTTTTTTTCTTATTGTAGAAATAAGTTGATGATGTTTTACACTCTTGAGACTTTTATTCTCTTCTCTACCTTTCCTTGCTAGTTCACTATTATACTTTTTTATATTATTATCAATTTTTTATGATACCATTTTAAAAATTTGAGATATTCAATCCTACTTAATGCATCATTGTTATATATTTTCATAGTCCTTCTTTTCTTTCATAAATTGTCTTGTCTTAGTAGAAATTTTACTGATCAATTGCTGCTTTTTTGTATCAGCTGTCTTTGTTGCAGCTTTTAAAAGTGTATCAGTTATTTTCCTGTTGATTTTATTCAAAACTGAATCATGTTCAAAATCTGTTAATATTTGAAAACAATTTGCAAGTTCTAATTTAAATCCCTTGGAATGTTTTTGAAGATTAGGAATATCAACTGTGAATATTGTTTTTCTTAATATTTTTTCTCTTCCTAGCTTTGCATTAACATGTAACGTAAATCTCATTACTCAATGATCACTTCCTGTGTTGAATTTATTAAGAGTATTACAATCTTGAAATATGTATTTTCTGTTAGCCAAAATATAATCCAATTCTGCTCTACCTTCATTTGGATGCTTCCATGTTCATTTCTGTTTAACATTTTTCTCAAGAAAGGAATTTATAATATAAAGTTATTTGAAAATTCCGCAAATCTATGATCTCTCTTATTTCTATCACCATAACCAAATCTATCTACAGTACTTTTATTTGTCAATTGTTTACCAATTCCAGCATTAAAGTCTCCCATGGCAATTTCAAAATGTTTTTTGTCTGATCAAAAGCCTTTTTTACATCCATATAAAAATCCTCTACTTCTTCATCACAGTGAGAACTTGTTGGAGCAAAACCTGAATTATCTTTTGATATCTGCTTTTACGTTGAATAATTAGTCTTGCCACTCCATCCAATACACCATCAATCTTCACAATGTTTTATGCACTACTAAACATATGTATATATTGTAACCTTCTCCTCTGATCATTGGACAATCAGTCCTACACATTTCTGGGTGCCATAATCCCATATAATGTACATCGTCCTTAATCAATCAATCAAACCACCATGTTGCATGACATAATCGCAATTGTAACCATCTCCTAGATTGCTGTAATCATAAATGAATCCTACTGCACATTTTAGGCACTATAATCTTCCCTGTAGCCTTCCCGCTAATCTAACTAGTCCAATTTACATGTTTGGAAAACATATCTTTCTCTGTAACTTTCCTTGCTACAACTAATCTAGAATATATGTCTAAAACAAATGATAAACCAAAGATGATTTCTTTATTAGCTAAGCTCGCACGAAACTATAATCTTAGAGAATATCACAAGGTGATTAATAATTTTTGATCAAGCTAGCCTCAAAATCCACAAACCAGCAAACAAACATAAAATTATAAAATAAACTTTGTATTTGTCAAACTAATAAATAAATAATAATTAGATCGATGGAATGAATATGAAATTAGAAGTATAAATTAGGCCATAAGTAAATGAGGATGTAAATGATTAAATGAATGATGAAAATAAGTAATAATTAAATAATAAAATAAAATGAGTCTAAGAATGAAGAGAAAAGAATGAAGATGTGTAAGAGTTAATGGATGATTAAGATGAGAATGGAATAAGAGCTAATGAATGATGAGTGAATTAGGATAATGAATTAGGATGAAAAAAGAGAATAAAGAAAGATTGAAATGACAGATGAGAGGAATGATGATGATGAAAGCTGATGTACAGAACTCTAAATTTGATATTGAATTAAATGATAATAAGACAATTAAATAAAATACAGATTCTAAGCTTACTAAGACCAGAATATTCACCATAAAGTCAAAACCAACTATACATTTCAGACAAAAGAAGTAATAGATACTTTAAAGTTTGGTTGACCTTATATCTCACGGTGAATGTAACACAATTCCACTCTAATTACAATAATTAACTGGATACAAATTTACCCTAAATTCAAATCCTATCACAAATTGATATAACTTATCCTTCTCAGGGTTCACATAGCTTAAAGGGTGAAATACAAGATACACTTGGGTCAGTGAGAGGGATTTTGCCACTACCCAAGCATATCACACACAAAATAGCTCTTAATACTGAATTGAATTACTAAACAATATTCAATAATTTCAAATAAATTCCCTAACTATGCTAAACTTTAAGCTTCAATAAGTAAGAGTAATTTTTCAATAGCTAAATACAATAGCTTTCCAACTTTCTTTCTCCATTAATTAGAAACAAGGTGATCAAGACCAGTGAATGATAGATCTGTGGATTCAAATGAACTGATCAAACCAATATTAGGTTTTTAATCTTTTAGTATGTCAATTAAACTAATATTCTTTAGGTTAGTATGTTTAATTATTAAGTTAGGATACCCTAGATATACTCATAAATTATAGGCCTTAACACAATTATTCTGATATACCTACATATAGTGACTTTTACAATATTGATTGATGATGATTTCCCTATAATGACAGGCTATGTCGATAGCAATAACAAATATAATGTGTGGTGTGTGTTGATTAGCAATAAGAATACTGACAACTAAATAAATTTTTAGCACAACAATATTTATTTACATTATGTACAAGTCTCTTTCAGACACATTACATGAAACAAGATAAATCCATTCCAAAATTAGGGATGGAAATCAATGATGTAGTAAGTAATGACCAACTAATATGACAAACATTTTGGATATGTTTCTTTATTATTCTATCAGGTAGACTAAAATAGTTAAAACTTATTTGAGCTATCTTAGCATTGAAATTGCAAACAAAATGTATTAATATCCTTTGGATAATGCAACTTTTAAATGTTAAAAAAAAAAAAAAACAACTCTAAATTACAATTTATTATATCAAACTGTAGCTGTTTGAGTTATTAGAATGTGATAAGGCAATTATCACACTCCAATACAAGTAATAATTTATTATAATTTACTATATAAAAAATTTCATTGCATTGATGTAGGGCAAACATCATAAGTTAAATGCACATATGACACTAAAATATTCACTATGTCCACAACTTAACCATTTATTAATTGACTGATCTTACTAATTCATCAGTAAATACCTACTTGTTGAAAACCAATCCACATTGTCCATGTACACACCTTGCTCTTTTATGTAGAAGTTCTACAAACACTAGTGAGTTTTGGTTGGTCTGTTTATAAACTGATGAAGATTACACAACATCAGAAAGACACTATTTCAATTAGACAACACTATAGCTATATCAGTGTTCCATAATCTGACTATTTTATCCTTGCTATTCGATTTAAAAAAAACACTACACTTTATTATACACGGTGGAATATTAATTATATAACTTCTTGAGGGATCTAAATAAAGGAGGCTCTACAAAACAACATAATAGTTGTATAAGAATATGGCCAATTCTGATACCTTTTCATAGGTATAAAAGTGTGGGCAGTGCCTCTTCACTGGAAAACAGAATTCAGACCATGGGATTATCCTCTTTTAGGCTTAATTATGCTCTAAGCGCTAACTCTAAATCAGACCCAACAATATCATCCTCTCATATTAATCAACAATGGGGAATTCTCCATCATCCCATGTACAATATTAATTATTATTATATCTAAGGCTGTTATATGTATCCCAAACTCATCCTAAAATCTATCACAAATTCTGATCAGTACATACATTAACATTCATGAAATCTTTCGATTTATTATATGTTAATATTACAAATTAATAGAAATTATGCAATGTTCATATTTATCTATTAAGCACATAGATCGCATGAAATTAAAGAGATAGAATTTAATCTTTTTAATGTATGCATTTTACTGATTTTATAATAACTCAATGCTGTCATGTTGACTACAAAGGAGATTCTCAAACCCAAATACAAGATAGAGACTTTATAAAGATAAGAGCTGCCAACTTATCTTTAACCTAAATTCTGATTTCAGCTCTTTATAAAGTCTCTATCTTGTATTTGAGAGTTTCTTCTGTATTCAACATGACAGCATTGAGTTATTATAAAAACAGTAAGATGCATATGTTAAAAAAGTTAAATTCTTTCTCTTTAATTGTTAGTATAATACATTATTTTTCCTCTAGAGCAAATATACTTTTTTAACAATTATTTATAAAGCAAATACTCATTAAAACCATTATTGATACTTACGGCATAATCTAATAAACTTTAAGTAACCAACAATGATATTTTTTTAATAATCAAATCTTTAAATTATCATCTAATTTATGTTTAGCACGCGAGCATAGAAAGACAAACAAGAAATCAAATAATATCAATTGTATTTTTTATAAAATGTCAAAGGTTTATTCTGATTAACTTAAAAATATTAATCTTATAATCACATATCAATCTATAAATATAATTATATGATTGAATACTACTTGCTGTTAAATAACTGTAGGTTTTATTTACCTATATAAACATAACTCATTTATTCAGCTAGTTTTAGCTTCACAGTTGACACACACACATATATACATATAATGTGTCTGTCTACTAAGTACACCTACAGTGCAAATATTGGTAAACTTATATTTAACTAAACTTATTTACTCTTCGTAATAATACTAATTCAAAGAGGTAGCCTTCTGTAGGTCCAACTCTCTTTTATTTACAATAACTTAATTCAATGAGGTGGCTTTGAATTCGACATCAGATATACAAAACCAATTCTTTACATATGATATCGTAGACATAATATACTTAACTATACGAACCATTGATTTAAATAACTGTATTCTTATAAATAGTTTCACACATACATAATGGTATATTTTAATGCAAGAGTCAAATCACATACAAGACAACTTGATCGTATTTAAAAATAATTTTCAGTTTATCTGTTTAATTTAAAATTACAGTGATTATGATTTCTTTTCTCTTATAACATCATTTATTTCATTTCTTGGACTTTTCACATGTATCAAAACATTTTCCACATGAGTGCATACACACTGTATTTCCTGTTATGACTATTATACTCTCTGGTTATTTTTTTTTTTTAATATTATATAACAAACTAAAATATTATAAGAAAACTTTTTTTTTTTTTGTTTAAATAAGACACTTTTTATTTTTAAATATACATTTTCAAATCAAACCAAACTAATTCTATAAAAAAAAAAACTGAAGTGGATTTTAGTTTTCTACATACCTGGATAGTCACACATTTTTATATGGCAAATAAAGTTTATTTTTGAATATGTAATTTGCTTGCAGACAGTAGTTATTATTTTACTCGCTAACTGTACACTCTAGAAAATTTGCTTATCAAATATTAATGAATATTATATTACACTAAATTATGATAATTAGTGCAACTATTAAAAAATGAACTGATACCAGTCTCCAGTGAGCATGTGAGTTGAAAAGAACTGTCGAGTTGAGAATATTAAAGTTTTCTCACAAGGAGAAAAAAGGATCCGATAAGTTAGAGCCATCTTTGCATTTTTAAATGCTTTTTTTTTATGTGTCATATCATCAGCCGGGAAGCGAACCCGCTAACCCGGGACAACTGCTTGCAAGTCAGCTGCGCCGACCACTCGACCACCAACGCTTGACTTTGAAAGTGAAGATTGTCACTTATGCAAAAGAACAGATGTGAAGTGATGTAAGATATCATCTATTAGTTTAAATATAAAATAATTACAGTTATAGAATTTAACATATACCAGTTAATGGAAACTGTAGTCAATGTACTGTATTATATATTTTCAGTATGTGAGAATAAATTATTCCCACACAAAAATTTGTTATTAAATCTTGTTTCAAAGTAAAGGAATCCCTTATTATTGTTTTTTATTATTAATTCGTTATTAAACCACTGAACATCACATGATCCCCATTTCTTATGCTTGCTCATAACTTATTAAATCAGACAAAACTCTCCATATAGTAGTGCCACTCAGTGCAAGTCAGAATAATCAATAGATGCCAGAAGGCTTGGCATAAAATCCCTATCTAGTGCCTACTCATCCAATATCCCCAGACTAGTTTCTGACTTTTGGACTTCATCAGTGAGGAGCTTTGGATCTGAGAGCACTAGCACTAGATAGTGCTCTCATATCCAAGGCTCCTCACTGATGCAAGCCACAAGCTAGAAACTAATCTGGGGATATTGGATGAGATAGGAATTTTATGCACAAGCCTTCTGGCATCCATTAATTAGTCTAGCTTGCACTATGGGCACTACTGTATGGAGAGTTTTGCTTGATTTAATTCATTTTTATTATTGACTTTCATCAGTACAAATAAATAAACTTGCTGAGTTTAAAAGTTTGGTCTTGTGTTAATTATTTTAAAATTGATATTTGCTTGGCTGTTATTATTAAGAATATCTAACAACAGTTATACACAAGCATAAGAGGTAGTTAGTGGTCATGTGATGTTTATTGGCTTAATATCTCTGAGTACACAGCTGACAATGGAATATATTTTGCAGAGATAATGACAGGAGAATGTCAGAAAAAGTGACAGTAAAATGATGCAAATTGGAAATTAATATTTAACGTGTGTGTAAATAAAAGAGAAACCTATAAGCATAATGTTGGCAATACTTACTCTATGTATTAGGAATTTGATAAAGATAACCCAAAAACATGGAACATGCATGTTGAGCACATTAAGCATTATATGTGCATAATGGCAAAATGAAATGTTTTACCTTTCTATTTTTTGCCAGAAGAGATGTTCTGTGGATAGCAATCCAAGATCCCAGAGATATACCCTTATAAAGAGCTATTTAAAATTTTAAATGTGTACTTTCAACCAATGAAGTCGAAATGGTTGGCCTGCTTATGCTTTAGAATGAGAAAGCAGTTACCTCAAAGTGCTTATCATAAATATAACTTTGGCCTTATGAACACTGATTAAATAATGTAAATTTATGGCTAACCTGGACATGTGTTATTGGACCAATGCTACATGGGATGTCAGACCACAACTTCAGAAAAAAATTATTAAGCGAAGTTCATTTGACATATAAAACAGGATTGCAAAGTGCATAACACATGAGATAGTATTAGACAATGCATCAAAATTTTAAAGTGTAAGGAGTGAAGTGAAAAACCAGACAAATGTGAATAAGGCAAAAATGGTTAATGCACCTACAAAAGTTCTAAAGAATAGCATGATGTGTTGCTGTGGTGCAAAAGGTCACAAAAAAATTTGTGAAGGTTTAAAACAGAAAAATATCACATATGTAATATTAAAGAACATTAAGCTTATGTCTGAAGAGAAAAAGATAATTCAAAAGCCAAACCTCTTGATCTTAGGATCTATGGTATCACTCCGGCAGCCACCTTTTACCTATTTGGTTAATTATAAAGCTAGGAACCCAAGATGAAAACACCATAATGGTTCCAATCCAAGATGATTCACTTGTATAATCATATAGATCTGAACTCAGTTCAGCATCTTTACATTTTGGTGTCTTTGGTTTTTTAAAAACCACAGACACCATTATTCTTTGAGCAGTATGGGTATAAAGCCATCAAAACATCACTGACCACCATATATTCTTACACATGCTATTAATAAGTTTCGAACTCTCCATATAGTAGTTCCACCAAGTGCAAGACACCAAAATGTATAGGTGCTGAAATGAGTTCAGATCTGTATGACTATAGAAGTGAATGAACTTGGGTTGGAAACATTATGGTGGTAAAAGGTGCCTGCTGGAGGTTTGTATTAGATCTCGAGATCTAGCTTCAATGCTCTCAAATCCAAGGTTCCTAACTGGTGAAAGCCTCAAGCTAGAAACTAATCTGGAGATGTTAGGTGAGTAGGCATTAGATAAGTATTTTATGCGCAAACCTTCTGGCATCCATTGATTATGAAGGCTTGCACTTGGTGGCACTACTGTATGGAGAGTTTGGTACTCTTATTAACAGCATGTGTAAGCATATGAAATGGTGATCATGCAATATTTTGATGGTTTTATTTCAATAAACTTGTAATGAATTACATTCCTTGTACCGTACTTATATTCTTAAAAAGTATTCATAGATTAAAGAAATAAATATTGATAAAAGAAATATGCTTCATATAATTTACAATCAGAAAAATAAAATATACATATATATGTTACTGCATTGTTTTATTTTTTGCATTTTAATTTTATTTGACTATTCCAGTTTTAAATAGCATTTTTTTTAAAAAAACAAAGAATCTCCATATATCTTATAAATAAATATTTTTATTGATAAAATAAATTAATATCTATAATGTGATTATACATATTGTAACGGGCACATATGTACGTTACATTGTTTTTTTATTATTAAACATGAAAAGAATAAAAGTTCGCAGATAAAAACTTCTTTTTTAAGAATTAAAAATTGAAAATTAAAAAATCATCTTAAACTCGTATATATATAAAATCGCACAGATAAAAAAAAAAATTATTAAAAGAAAACTTTATTAAAAATAGAAACACTAAATCTTTCAACAAAAAGATTTAGAGATAAAAATATATCTTTAAGTTTGGAAAACACATTAATGTTATTGAAAAATGGAAATGATTATTTTAATTAGTCAAAGTGAACTAGCCTTTGGGCATTTAAATGTATAAGCAATGGTCAGATAGGAAAACAATAGAAACTAATAGCAAATGAGAGAAATCCATCAGGAAATCGGACCTCAACGGAAGGATCATCATCAACGATGACGTAATGTCCATTGGATCCTTAAAATTAATATAAAAGGAAAACTTTGGAAATTACTAGTTATTATTAAGAGATGACAGATATGTTTTAGTGCGGAGTGAAGGAGAAGGGATTGAAAAGATGCACTCTTCAATCCCTTCAATCTCATTAAAAAATGAAAGAGAAATGACATCGTTTTTCTACATTAAGGACCAGCTAAACTAAAAGACCTCTGGATAAATAAAAAACAATGGCTAACTGGATACCAATATCTTCAGGATGGCGTGGGAATTCCCGTTCAAAATTACAAACAACTACAAATAATGGACCTTTTAAAACCGTAAGAACTTTAGATAATTCATGAACATTAAATTAAAAACTTTCCGTATTTAAAAAAATAGAAATAGATCCCTATCTGACCAAACTAAATTATTTATTAATTAGTTAAAATTTTATTTGATGTATTTCTTTTGTAAAATCATTTCCATTTATATTTTTTTTTGTTCTTTAAGTTTTATTAAGATTTCTGTTTTCCGATAAATTAAAATATATTAATGATAAACTTAAGTCGGGCATGAATGGCTGTATAGATTTGTAAAGTTATATTAGGGGAGGATAATCTTAGGTTATTTGTGTCATTGTTGAATTGGGTCAATGGATTGGATATATTGATGTTAGTTAGTAGATGTAATGCAAGATTCGCTATGGGCAGAATCGCTTGTATACGCCACACACTTCCTCTTGCCTAGGGAATGCGATCGTAAGTCGGCAAAATGACCACAGTCCGTTTCTATGGAGTTTTTTTTATTGTTCTTCTCATTAGATAGATGTAATATTCCTATCTGATGAGAGTCAATGTCTTATCTTAACCTATTTTGTGTTGCCGTATTCGTATTACATTGAATACATCGATATATCAGATGGATTGATGCCAGTTTGACTGCGAACTTTTAGCCTAAGGTTAAATGGGGATAGAATGTTTTATCTTCAAATGCAAATCCATGTAGTCTATTCATACCTGACACTAAATAAAAATGCATTAAATTTAAGTTGTTTATAGACGCTTGCATGGATTCGTTATCGGTTAATTATGTTTTGGGTTTTCATATTGGATCAAAATATATAGACATTCGATAAATAATGATACCTTATGATGAGTATCTAAAATGTATTTATTCGGATGTCTTTTAAGTTATTGGTGTCAATGCAAGCATCTTGTGGTGAATGCTATTGGGTTACTTATAAATTTCCCTCTGCAATTGACGGTATCAATGACTTTGTATTTTGATCATTTATGTTTATTTTGAAATGTTTTTAACCGTGAAATCTATGTAACCGATCTATACTCAACATTATAAAACAAACTTTCATAAATCCATCTGTGTGAACTTAACTAAAATGTAAACTTATAATATTATAAAAATTAAATGTAAATTAAAATCAAAGTTAAAAATATAAGTTAAATTTCAAAATGTAAAACTAATACTAAAATAATTTTAAATCTTATATATATGTGCATAAATAAATGTTTGTGTGGTAATTACTGGCAGTGGCTTATTTTATTCTTTTTTTATATATTCTTAGATAAGAATTTATTATATTATTTAATCTCTGCTACTCCTTGAACTAGTGACATGGGCTAATGACCGGATATCAAAATATATAAAATAAAAAAAAATTTTTTTTTTGACTTACGTATCTGCCTACTTTATAAATTTTTCTAGGTTCAAATGCCTAGATGGCGCCCTTGTAGTGCAGATTACATTAAGTGCCTCTCCAGATCGTTATAATATATATATTGTAATAACAATAAAAATAATAAATATAATGGTAATAAACAGTCTTTAAATCTGCGAAAATACTTTCGATTAATTTTTTAACCTGCCTCAACTGCCATTAAATTCAAATAACAAAATGGAAGCAAATATCATCAACTCAAATCCCATGAATCCCAAAATTTTAATGTTAGCAGCTTGTTTATTAATTAAATTCATTTTATTTATATTTATTAAAATAGCTTCCTTAATTTTTTTTTTATTATAGTTTCTGTCATGAAGAATCTTCACACTTTCAATATCAAACTTAAATTTATATTTACATATGTCCTTTCATGATCAAAGAAAACTGAAGCAGTCATTAAATCACTATTATTTTTATATTTCACACACTTATATAACAATTCATGCTCTTTTAATCTTTTTTCAACACAGCACCTTGATTCATCTATATTTGATAACATACATCCACAAAAAATTTGATACACATTACTTTATTGCTTGACAAAAGAGAAACCATAATAAAAGAAAAATTAAGGAGGCAATTTTTATAAATAGGAATAAAATGAATTTAATTAATAGATAAGCTGCTAACATTAAAATTTGGGATTCATGGGATTTGAGTTGATGATGTTTGTTTCCATTTTGTTATTTGAATTTAATGGCAGTTGAGGCCGGTTAAGGAATTAACTGAAAGTACTTCTGCAGATTGAAAGACTGATTATAATAGTTTTTTAATTAATGGACATTTTATTTGTATTATATATATATATACAAATATTAAGCAATTAAATCATCCCACATGATTAAGAAATCCAGTACTGCCCTCTGTGAACTAATATATAAATACATTAGAGTTCGTATTTACCATTTTGACTTGGCTATTTTGAAATACGAACTCTAATGTATTTATATATTAGTTCACAGAGGGCAGTACTGGATTTCTTAATCATGTGGGATGATTTAATTGCTTAATATTTGTATATTTATTTCAGTATAGCATTATGCACTGGATTATTTTATATATATATATTGTGCTTGATATATATAAATATCTAGATAAATTATTACTAAATATTGTATTAGTATTTTTAACCAAATTTTATTTTTTAAAAAAGTAATGAACTGATGGTTGCTTTGGAGGTCATATGATATTTTAGCAGAGCTGAGCTGCGATTCGTAGATATTTAATTTTTGGTGCTACTTATATGCCATTAAATACCATCTGTAGGAATTTATAGAAACTTTCAGATCTTACATATAGTAATGTTTGATAAAACAAAATCTCTTGCAGAACACATTTCGGTCAATCAAATCTGACTTCACCAGATGTAGGGGAAATCAATTGAGATTACATTAATCATAACAATGCAATTTTCATTTACAACTATCAATATTCAATTGGATGTTAAAGTTTAAACATGAATGTAATTGTTAAAACCTCCTTTGTATTGGCTTAATGTTAATTGATGAGGTTGAACCTATACTCCAATTCATTTTTAAATAACTTTTAATCATACAAAACTTGTACTGTTCAAGTTAATGTAAGACTCAAAAGCACTGAGCTAGCTTTCAACAAATTGCTGCCAGAATCATAATATCAAAATTGTGTCATTAAAATATGTATATATATAGCGGTGAAAATCAATATGCAAATAAAGGGCAGTATGTAAATTAGATGTTTCGTTGTTTTGGCAATGGTATACAGGAATCTTTTTTATTAATGGAATGAAGATCCCTAGAAATAGCCCACACTTCTTTGTATTTTTTTTTCTATCATCCTTCTCTGTGCATATTGTTCTAACACTAGAGGGGGCAGGGGAAGATATGTCCCATAACCTGCTTATGATAAAAAAGATCGAATTATATTCATGATTTGATTTCACTTTACCATATAAATTTATGTGCTGGGAAAGTCTTGTGTCAAAATAAATGGAACATCTAATTTACATGCTGTGCTTTATTTGAGTATTGATCTTTGTCACTATACTTAGTTTTGGCACTACGATTCTGGCAGCAACTTTCCAAAAGCTAGCCCAGTGCTCTTGAGTCTTAATATATTATTAACCTTTTCTTATTAACTTAAACGGTTCAAGTTTCTTATGATTACATATTTTGTAAAAAGTGTATAATTTTCGAGATTTAAATAACCTTTCAAATAAATATTTTAACTATGTAAATGTTAATTAATCAAAGACCACATAAATATGTACTTTCTTAATTTTATTTATGGCTAAAGAATTGGAGATTGGAGTATATTGAAGCTTGTCCATTAAAGTATAAAGATGTGCTATCTTAATATAAACCGAGCACTGATTATATATATATGGGAGATGATAATCTGGACCAACTGATGAGTGCTGGTTCAGCACGAAATATGTATATTGATTATTATTTATCCTTTCTACATATGGACGGTCATGTGTATCATTAGTATGAGATAGTATGCGTAGTTGAAAGTTGCTTGAAAGTCTGTGTTCAAATCCCCTATATTTACAGTTAAGTTCCAGGTATAAGAATGCCTATATTTCAAATCTTACACATTAAGCCTGCATTCTTCCCATCCCTCTTCTATGTATTTAAATGGATGCTGTCCTATACATGAAGGGTCAGAGTGACTTGAGGTCAACATGAGCATAACAATATTGGCATCAGCATGGTATTTGAACATTCTATCAGGGATGGCAGAAGAGGTGGAGGTTGGAGTGAAGCCTGTCCATTAAAGTATAAAGATTTGCTATCTTAATATAAACTGAGCACTGATTATATATATATATATGGCAGATGGTAATCTGGACCAACTGATGAGTGCTGGTTCAACATGAAATACGTATATTGGTGGTTATTTATCTTTTCTATATATGTGTTGTCATGTGTATCTATAGTATGAGATAGTGTGGATAGTTGAAGGTTGCTTGAAAGTCTGAGTTCAAATCCCCTATATTTATTTACAGTCTATGAAAATTTATAGAAATGTGATATTTGATTAACTAATAGTTATATATATATATATAGAATGTTTATTTAAGAGCAAGACTATTTAAAAATGAGTTGAGATTATAGGCACTGACTTATCAATTAATATTAAGCTGATATAAAGAAGGTTTTAATTAAATTAAAATCTCTATTCAAATTTTAGTATCAAATTGAACATTACATGACTATTTAAATAAAAACTGAGTTTTATAACTTATTTGATCTTAACTGAATTTCCACAGAAAATGATGGAGTTAGGTTTTATTTGTAGAAACATATCTTGTAAGAAATTTTGTTGATTTTTCGTCAAACTTAACCACATTTAAGATCATTTCTATGAATTTCTATAGACAGTGTAAATTAGTAATATTAACATATTATCTATATAAGTTGATTGTAATTAATATATTATTAGAATTGCTGTCAAATTGGAAGAATTGAATAGAAAGTAAATAACTATGAATGAAATTGTTACACAAATTATGCAAAATTATGCTTGACTATTTCTCTTTATTTTGGAGTTAAAGTAAACTATATTTACATACTTAACAGTTCTTACAAATATTTTTGGTTTATCCATATAAGATTATAATATACATTTTTTTTGTTTGATTAAAAAAACCCAGTGATACATCTATTATTTATCAATGCAAACTAAAACAATTTTTAATTAAAATTTTATATGCTACTTGCACTAGAATTATAATTATCTATTACACTCACGTATTTGTGAAATATAATAAACTATTGCAATATTTGTTTTGTTTTTTTAAATTCTTCACTTTATAATAATTTATTTGCTAAGAACACCATGAACATAATACATTTAAGTTTTGATTTCAGAATTCACATTTAATCAGCTGATTCTGGGTTTTTTCTTTATTGCAAGGATCCATTGATAACAACACTGCCAAATTTATTCTATCTATTCTCTTCCCAAAGATGGGTTGGGTTATCAAAGCAACAAAACACTTCATGTAAGTGATAACATTTGATCATCATGAACAGGATTCTAGCTAACCCTCTTATCATAATTTGTTTTAATATCTCAATTTTAGAGGTACATTATAAACTTTAATGAGTTCCAAATTATTATGATACAATAAGCTTTTAAGAAAACAAATCTTAGGTTTGTCTTTTCATTAGTATAGTAAATACTTAAATAAGACTATAACCTTAGTACATGCGCCTTGAGTGCTTAATTTATTACAAGAGAGACCTCTACAAATCTAGATGCAAGATTCAACTTTATAAAGATAAAAGCAGCCATTCTTATCTTCAACCTATTTTTTTAAATATATAGGCGAATCTAAAGCATTTTGATTTGGGAGCCTGAAGCTAATAAATTCTTCACTAATTAAGTCCACTATTTCTGTTAAACATTAACGATTGCGAAATCTTTACGAGTTAATAGTGAGATCTTAAATTTAGAAATATTTTGAATCAATTTAAAATTGTAAGTATTAATTCTTATTAAGAGCAATGTAAAGGAAACTTTCCACCAATATGCAGTAATACAGACATCTATAAGACTATTTTTGAAAGTCACATTTTTTTAATATTAAACAATCTCACTCAAATTAAAGATCCAGATATCTAATATCTAGTTAATGAAATATGGTATTCTGAATTGTCTTTATCAAAATGGCAGCTATTATTAGGTGTGGACAAGCTAAAGAATTAACTTAAGTAGGAAGGTTTAAAAGTGATTTAAATTGTAAGCCTATGATTTCATTATTGCTGATGTGAATTTATTCAGATACAAACTATTCGTAACATAACTTTTACTATTGATAAAGTTTTCAGCTTCTCATTAAGGAAGTAGTGAAAATTTTTTAATATAAAATTAATATTAATAAATGTAAAATTTTTGTAAATAGAATGTAAATATTATTTAACACTCGCAAAGCACGTGCACAATTAGCTTGAAAGGCTGATATTTGAATGTAATACAATTGTAAACACAGCGCTATATAAAAATAAATGCTTATTTACATATGATTAAGTTTCAGTTAGAGTGATGTTTAGTAAATTCTAGACAATTTCACCGACGTCATTCATTCAGACATCATAGATAGTAATTTAAAGTGAGTGGTTTTTCCTCACGCTTTCCTTGCCAATACTTCAGATTTGCTCATATATAAGCATTTGAGTTGTAGGAATAAGTGGATTCATTTTATTCCTGCATAAATACTATATCTTGTATTGGAAAGGAAAGTATTCACTTATTATTTAACACTCGCAAAGAGCGTGCACAATTAGCTTGAAAGGCTGATATTTGAATGTAAATAGAATGTTGTAATAGTATTTATTTTATCTATCAATGAAGTTTATTTCAATTATTAATAAAAAGACATGAATTTACATATCTATTTATCTAATTTCTGTACAAATAGAAAAAAAAAATTTCACAAAATCTTTTATAAAGTTGTGATTTATTATTTATAATAACAATAATAATAATTTTTATTAAACCAAAAACAACAAACTTTATACTTCATATATAAAACGAATTTTAAAAATAGGTGAATATGAAAAAGAAATGGCTCATAAAATAAAACAATTTATTTAAAAAAATTATATTGAGAATCTATATATTGAAATGAATCAGCCATTTTAAAAAGACAAAAGTATATGTACCATACCAAAGTAATATTAATTATTTGTGGAACTATTTCCAACATCTAATATTGAGAACAGAATGTCTTTAGAAAAATTCAAACTTTATTTAAATCTTGTAATTACATTCAACTAGTAATAGTGCATATGTTAGTATTTAACACATTTTGAGTTGTATTATTGTCCTCTCTTCTTCAGGTGTTGCTGGCCTGATCAATGACAATACTAGCATGCTAGTACTGTCTCTGCTTAGGCCAGCAACACTAGAATAAGAAAGAAGAAGAATACCATTTGAAAACATTGCATTAATTATTAATCTGTGTCTATTACTAACAATTGAATGTAATTAGAAAATTTAAATAAAGTTGAATTTTTCTTAAGATATTTTGGTTCTTAATATTAGATGATGAAAATAGTCCAGCAAATAATTAATACTGAAATGTCACTTTCACAAACTTTCAGACAGATATTATCAAAATAATGCTTTATTAAATCTTTTTTTTTTTTACCTTTTCTGCTATTTTGTCCTACTTTTTACAACATACTTTTATGCCTGGTGTAGTTTTGTGCCATCTCAGACTAAAATAGAAGATTCTTGGATTGATTCCAATTCTGGCATTTCTAAAAGACAACCTTCTTATCCATTCCAGTACTGTGGTATTAGAGCTGTGACACGAAAAATTATAATCGTTCAATCATTACATTAATTAGGTTATTAAATCAAAAACATATTTTAAAATCTCCGTTTAAAAAAAAAAAAAAATTAACAAAAAAAAAATACGAAAAGCATTAATGTGAAGAATGGTTAAAATGCGTGTTTAAATCAAATTGAGTGTGTGTTTGCTCGTGCATATTCTGCATAATTTATTTTAATACATTGTACAGGCTTACATCTGCATTTATATATGTAATATATGTGGGATTCGAACTCATACTTTCACACGACCTACAACACTCAGTGTCATCTTATATTGCTGACTCACCTCATCACACACATTGTTGAAAAGATAAATAATCACCAATATTCGTATTTCGTGCTAAACCAGCACTCATTAAAGTATGAAGATTGGTTATCTTAATATAAAGCTGAGTACTAATTGTATATATGTGTAGAGATGGTAATCTGAACCAACTGATTATAATTCTTCATGTCGCAGATCTAATATCACAGTACCTCCATTCCTTATCAATAAAATTAGATTATTATTATCTTATGATAGTTATCTTACTTTGTTATATTGCAGCATTTTATGTTGAAGTGTGGTAGATAATATTGTAAAAAAAAAATTTAAAAAAAAACAACAACTAGAAAATTTACAATTTTGAGAGATAGAATTTCTAGAAATATTCTATTTGTAGTTGATTTCTGTCATATTTACTTATAACATTCGGAAATTATAATTTATTTTGAAATACAAAGCTTTACTTTAACTTATATCCATGTAAAGAAAAAGGAGGAGTGATTTTAATATTTTCCTTTTCCTGCATTTTTTATTTCCAGCGGCACATTGATTCAATTTAACATCTTTAGATATATTTTTAAGTAGCTATTAAAACACATTAATTTAAATATACTTTTATTACACAAAAAAGCAGACAGCCTGTCTTATGTTCTATATTTACTTTTCAAATGTCTTATACAATTTATCCATGATCAAAATGATCATTAGAATATAAAGAAAGTTATATTTCTCTCTCTGGTTGATTTTTTCTTTTTTTAGTCTTAAATAAAAATGCCTTTTGATTAATGTGACTTGAGGAATCTTAGCATAAAATCTTTTCCATTATTAAATTCTTTCTCTCGAAAAAAAAAAAAAATGTTGTTTTTTTTTTTAAAAAAAATTACAATCCTGTGATTAATTTATAAATATATATACACAAATTAGCTTTTAGTTTAAACACCTCTTGAACTGAGCACTCGTGGTCAGGTGACTCTTCTTCACAAGTGCGCATCATGTTATAGTAAAAAAAAAAATTTACAGCCGGTGCACTAACACTCATTGATCAAATAAAATTAATCCTGTAATTAATTCTTCAATTACAGATCACTACTGGATGATTAGTTGGGTCAGCTATGTACCGTTCATCTAAAAGAAAAATTTTAAGCGAGTTTGTGACCTGAAATATTTTCAAAATTTAACCAGCCAAGATTTGAATCCATGATCATGAACGCAAGTTTAACTGTTCTAACATAAGTTTTTTTTAATACTGAAAAAAGAAAGCAAATATATACAAATAATACTTAAACTTGTACCTCATATCTATATTATTCCCTTTTGCACAATCTGTTGTTTTTACTGTGCGTAAATTATAAGTTCGAGTATGTAAGGATATTCCGATAATAGTTTTAATTAATGTACAAACTGATATCTCCAAATTAGTATAAAACATATACGATTTGAAATATAAATTTTGAAACAAATCAGATATTTACAAAAAAAAAATTATCTACAATAACAATTTATTTTCAAGTGATCGTTTTATCAATTTTTAAAAATTAAATTCTTTCAAAAAAAAACTTATCCAAAATAAATTTCGCGACCCATGAGTTGCGCATCACTGATCTAATTGAATGTGTTTTACTTATATATATTGTTTGAAAGATTATGGATATGTGCGATAAGACACTTTACTGTCAAAACATGCCATTGTTCAAGTGAGGTAAAAAATTTAAGAAATTGTTTTACAATAAACATTTGCTCGTGTTCTGTGTGAACTCTTATATGTGTGTGTAGACTGCATAAGCTTTGTTACGTTTCTGAATAAAGAAGAGTCCGCTTACGTTCATGATGAAGCACATTACCCATTTACTTTATAATTTAAAAAAAAAAAAAAAATTGAAAGCACTGTAGTTTGATTATTGCTTAAAATATATATATTTTTTTTGTTTTAAGTAAAAGTTTTTTATTAAGGATATCCGTTAGTAGATTGTCTGTTTCATTTATCAGGATTTACAAATTATTTACTTTTACTAAACCATAACAGAAATATTAACTAGTTTTATTGCATTTTATAAAAATCAAATTCTTTTTGCTGAGGAGAAAAAGAAAAAGTATCTGATTTTATTTTAAATATTCTTTAAAGCTAATTACTTAGTCCGTGTCATTTAAGAAACAGTTTGGTTGTCAGATCTTGTTGAAATAATTTCTGAAAAACTGGATTTTTGTTTTCGTAAGTTAAACAATTAAAATCTTGTAAGATGTATTTTTAAACATATTTATATAGTTTTTTTTAATTTCAACCATTTTAACTAAACTATATAAGAATAAAGTTTCTTAAAATAAATATTAAAACATATATGTTACAATTTTTATAGTCGGTGCTTTGATAATTATATGATCAATCAGAAGCCTTTATATTTTAGGCATGAATATATTATTATTGGATGGCTAATTGGGTTACGTATGGGCTATCGAACTGGGAAGTGTGTTTGTGACTGAGAAAATTTCGATATTCGAGCGTATGGCAACAAATGGGATTTTACCGTAAAGCTTTTTAAAATTATAATCAATTTAAAAAATTTTAATAGTATTTTTGTTGGTGCAAAGTTTGATATCAGTTTAAATGACATAGTGTTAATACATATAAATATCAACAATTTATAGTATAATATAACTGAAAATAAGTATCAAATCATATGCTAAAATCTTATCAATAGCTGGAAAAGTCTTTCAAATGTTATTGCTTATGATAGCAGTTAGATGTTATATAATAACAAATTGACAAGTTTTGAAATTGAACTATTTCAAATATTCACAATAATAACATAATTTTGGCATTTCTTTATTTCCCAGGAAGAGCTATTAAGTACTCATTTTTAATAATCTTGGAAAATACCACATCATTAACTGAATGTAATCAACTAATTACTTTGGTCAAATATGATGACTAGATGCTATAGAAGATATCTTTTGTTCTTTAACAATAATAACTGACATTAACATTTGATGATTTTATCAAGATTTTATCATATGATCTGGTAGTTATTTTTAATTTTATTATCTATAAGTTATTATTTGTTTGCATTTAATGAGTGATTTGTGTTTTTTCAAGATTATTAAAAAAAAGTGCTAAGAGGCCCAGTCTTAGAGAAAGTAATGTAAAATTATTTTATCATTGCAATTACTTGAAATGCAATTAATTTTATTCTTACAAATTGTTGGTGTCTATATTTGTTAATGTATATAAGATCTAATGACTAACACAAGAAATCTCTTTTTGTTGGCTGAAAAATGTTTGTCTCCATATTAACGTTAGTAAGACTTTACTATGCTGTTTTTGCATAAGATGTTATCATATGATCTGGTAGTTATTGTCAAATATTTATTTACCTATCTATATATAAAAAACAATATTAATGTGAGATTTAATATGGAAATAAGTAAAAAAATGGAATTAATTTCTAAACTGAGATAAAGGAATCTAGTTGTGCCACTTGAGATGAAACTTCTGAGCTAATTGACCCACCAATAGTTCTGCTTCAAATATCTTTTAAGTTAAATCAATATCAAATTTTAATACTCATTCAAGAGAAATACAACTTTTAAGACTACAGGCTATGAGTATGTGGACAAATATGTTCCAAAAGTGCTAAGCCAATAATATACACAGTTAAAATAATAGCTTCACTGGTGTGCATAGGAAGTGCAGTATAATAAGTAATATGAATAGAGGCAAGACATAATACTATAAAAAAGGGATCACTCTGTTGGGGTGCTTAAAATAAAGAGAAATTATACATATATCCATTATTTTTGTTGAGATAATTTATTATTCCTAATAATATCAATCTATCATACCAAAAGTTAATTAGTTTTTAATATTTCAAAATTCTATTGACAGATATTTTATCATTCTTCTCTGGAGCAACTATTCTAAAAATAAAAATAAAAAGATTTATCTGTTGAAAGTTAAACTTTTTAAAAAAAAAAAATCCTTTTTTTTTTTCATGTGTCATAGCATCAGCTGGGAAGCAAACCCGCTAACCCGGGACAACTGCTTGTAAGGCAGCTGTGCTGACCACTTGACCACCAACACTTGACCAAAAAAAATCCTTTCTAATGAGAAATGCAAAGATTCTAAAAATCATCAGGATTCTTATACATTCAACAAATTATCCAGATTGTAGACATTTATTCAAAAGGGTTTTTGTAAAAAATATTGCTGTAAACTTTCTTTCTTATTCAGAAGTAAAGAAAAAATATGAGCAAATAAAAATTTAATTTCTACAAGCAATTTCACCTTGCTGCCAACCTATAAAAGACTAAATTTATCTTCTTGATATGCATTATTTTTTCTAGCCAATCTTGAAACAGTAAAAAAAAAAAGAAGTAACTATAATATACTTTTTTGTTGAAGTCATGGGTTTTAGTAAAAAAAAAATTATATAGCCAGGCCCTTAAAATATATTATGACTTCTTTGGAAAGAAGTTCAGTCAGTGGAAAAGCATTTTTACAAGTATTTTTTTTTTCATATATCAAGATTTTTTTTGGAGAGACCATCCTGCAGTGGATTGATAATGGTTGTTGATGATGATGATGATATGTTTGCCATATCATATACATATCTCACTACAGTAGGTGTTACTGACCTCATTGAAAAAATTAAAAGACTGAAGTGGAGTTGTGTGGGACATATTGCTAGAAGAGATAATAAATTGACAATTGAAATATTAAACTGGATTCCAAGAGATTGTAAAAGACCCAGAAAAAGACCACATGTGAGATGGATAGATAAAATAAGAACATGTTCAAGAAGAGAAGCTAAAGATCGGAGAAGATGGATTGAACTTGGAGAGACCTTCATCCTGCAGTGGATTGATAATGGTTGATGATGATAGTAGCTGAAGATATACCAAACACACACAAATGTAGTGTTATAGTACATCCTATTTTAAGGCATGTATAGTTGTTAACTTTACAAATAGAAAGATTTATTATATGCAGAAATTATTATTAGTTGTCTTTATGATGTATTTATTAAACAAAAGCTATCGTCATCATTAATTTATCTGCCAAAAAGAAAATCATGCATCTCCAATTCTTTCCATTTCTTACTATAATTCTTAAACATTCATAAATATGCATTTTTATGATGAATTTCTAATCCTATCATTCTATCTTAACTTTTAAATCCATATCTCAGAAATTATCTTTTTTTTTTCTTAATTGCCCATGTATATCCCAAACAAAACATTCAACAAGTCTTTTTTTCAAATTTGAATTCAATGAATCACAAAATAAGATTCTATTCTGACTAAAAGCTTGTTTAGCCATTGTGATCCTTATTATTATTATTACTTTTTATTTCAATTATCCAACAAATCAAAAATGTAAAAGCTGTAACTCATCCTGTAATTTTTTGTCCAATGTTCACTCTTAATGTTTTCAATTCACCATAGTGTAAGCTTGTGGTTAAGACCTGTAGAGGTTACTACCATCACATTTTCAAGCGCACATTCTCAAGGTTTAATGCCTTAGTAAATATTATTTATTTTCATTGTAAACCTTATATAAGTTCTCTCAACCACCAGTATCTGCTAGTACCATTATCAAAATTTTTAAAATGGATTCTTCTATTTCTATCATTATCAAAACATTCATTTAATAACTCATCTATTCTTTAGGTTTTTTTTTATATTTACCTCCTCAATAAAAAAAACTATTAAATATAACAAATATTTTCTATTACCCTTTCTAAACCCATATTAATTACCATGTATAAAAATGTTTGCAATCCTGCCCATTCAATACCCTTAACAATATTTTAGCTGCATATGAGGATAAAATAATTGGTTTAAAATAATTACATTTATACAATTCTTCATTGAAATCATATGTATTAAGATGAAATCTAGTGACAGTTTGAATAATTACAAGGAATAGATAGATGACTACCTTCCTATAGACCATTCTGCAGTAGCATATACTAATATTTGAAACAAATCATCTATACATAAAAACCAGATTTCATCTTGATGAACTCTTGAACGCACAAGAAAACAATGTAAACTCTAGTTGTATTATAGTAATAATTTGTTCAAGACGACAAAGATGAGATTCCTAAGCTTTTAAAATGCAGTATACTCTATTGCTATGAAACACAGTAAAAATTAAAAATGGAGATCTTTTCCAAAGAAATTGTTCAGCTTAATATTGATGTTATTGCACTTGAGAAGATTCTTCTTCCTAAATTTCATGGAGTTACTTTGATCTCTTGATATTACTTTGTAAACTGAAATCATTCTTATACTTTTATTACAAGCTATTTGAATAAATCGTAATGTTGCTCGAATAAAGCCGGTGATCTTCACCCCTCTGTCAGATGCCATGATTATGACTAATATAATTTAGTTGAAAGTGCACTAAGCAAAAATTGTGAATTTTATTCAGATTTTGAGCATATCTCCTATGCGTTTTGCATGTAGTTATTTTCTATAATAACAGTAATTTTTTCCACTTGTTTTGAACTATCTAGATTTAAGTCAGGAAGAAATTGCTATTAATAATTTTTATTTTTAATAATTCATGTTGAAATAGATTTACAAAATAAACTGTTACTGCTTTTCTGATCTAATCTTATGATTCTGTTTGGAAAAGCAATCTTATAAAAGTTTCTTAAATGTAGGAAATACATTAGTTTAGTTGGCAAAAATGTCTCCTAATTAAAAAATGGAAGTGGCACTTTAATGATAGTTATAATTAGCACAGGGTTCAATTCTTTTAACTACTTTATTTAATATATTTGTCAGTGATTTTCTAGATATAGAATACAGAAAAGTTATCTATGTTGCAATTGCATTGATATCGCAAAAGAAATCCTTTCCAAAAATAGAAGTCTAGAATAAGAATATGAAAAGTTTAGAAATCTGTTTTTAAATATTGAGAGTTTATTCCTAATTCAACAAAGTCCTTATGTTCAGCTGTTTATCTAAACAATTGGGAAACATCTCACAATCTAAATTTAACCTTTTGCAAAAGTAGATCGAACATAAGCTTATCTGGTGCTTTCAAACATAACTTTAGATCATATCTTTCTGATCTATCTTAAATTGGATTTAAACTAATTTCTAAGAATAATCTCCTTGGAAATCTGGCTAATACTATACCTTTACCCTCCTTAGCGATGGCAATTTGTTCTCCAAAACTTATCGTTAAGCAAGAATATCGTATATAGAATACATATTTATAATGGGGGTCTATGGGAAAAAAATTAGTCGGTTCCTAAAGCTAAAAAATTACACTAACCTAGGAATAAAGTACATATTTTAAAAAAAATTCATTAACACTTATTTTAAATGCAATGTGTTTTTCTTTTTAAACTTTTTTTCTAATTCAACATTTGCATTTTAAAATGTTGTTTTTCTTTTGATTTGAAACCACTTCAACAATATTTTTAACGAAGTTACAAAATCAATAACTATATTTACATAATTACCAGGTGTTCCAAAAATAATCCTGAAAGTTTGTGATGATGGTATTTTAGTTGTACTGTATTTATATACTGGACTATTTCATCATCTAATATAAATGTTGAATGTCTTTAGAAAAATTAAACTTTATTTAAATATGTCTTTAGAAAAATTAAACTTTATTTAAATAATCCAAGTACTGTACATTATATTTAAATAAAGTTTAATTTTTCTAAAGACATTCAACACTTATATGTACAGTATTATAGATTCATTAATTATATTTATTTTATGTTTATACTTTCTAAATTTATCATATATTATAACACAACAAATATACAATCACTTTTTTTTTTTAATATATATGTTCTCCAATAACATCAACAAATTAAAAAAATCCTTTTTCTTTTCAAAAACATTTTTTTTATATTAATACTGAACATATATATAGATTTATAGAAGGATTTTTTAATTTGTTGATGTTCTAAATTAAAAAAAAAAAAAAAAGTAAATCGAAGTAGTGGGTACAAATTTATGATGATCGCTATTGTGAAATATTGCTAAGTAGCCAATCGCTAAAAGAGGTTTAGGTGTATTTGGGTTTGTGATGAAAGCATTTTAAGATAGTTTTTTAGCATTAATATATTCTGTTACTGAATACTGTGATTCTGGAAAAACAATGATTATATTGAACTTATGGATACCCAATTAAATATCAGAAAAATACTACTGATATCCTCAACTATTCTAGCATCGGTTTTCTCTTCTTTCACATATTTCTCTACCAGATATCAGAAGAGACATTGAATCACAAAAAAACATACAAAAAGTTGTTAAGATGATTGGACTTGCCAATAACCTAAGATATAATTTCATTACCTAATGTTAATTTAAACTCAAGTTCCTATTTCTGGATGTTCATCCAGAATCTACAAATAAAGAATTATGACATAAAAAAGAAATGTCTTATGATATTCCAAACAAATTTCAATTTGAGATTCAACAGTAAAGCCAACATATTGGGTATGGTTAACCCATGATCATTATACTTATCTACTTTATAAATGACTTTTAATAGTCATTAACTTATGTAAATATGGACAAAACCAAAACAATGAATCATATAGGTAATTATTGTCTAATATATGCCTGCATTGGTTGAAGGATTTAATAAAGTGGTTAGTGATTATATCCCTTGACTGGAACTTTTGTAGATTGATGCTCAAGTAAATTATTATTGAATTATTGGATCATGTTCATGATTGCTTTCCCCAACTATTTTTTATATGCTCTTATTTAACTCACTCTGGTTTTGTCTGTCTCTGTGAAATCTTGTAATTTAATTTTCACTATCTTCACCAATTTCTTTTTAATTGCAATTCAGTGTATATATTTACTCCCGATGACAATATATATTTTAAAATTGTATTTTTATATTGGACTATTTCCATCATCTAATATGAATATTGAATGTCTTTAGAAAAATTTAACATTATTTAAATATTCCAAACACATTCAACTGTTAGTAATAGCACATCAAACAGGTTAGAAGATACCCAACATTTTGAGAGGTATTAATCTCCTCTCTTCTTCGGGTGTTGCTGGCCTGACCAGTGACAGTACTAGAATGGTGTTTGAACCTGAATCCTTAGATTCTTGAATATTGAATTTTTTTAAGGTAACACTCTGACCAACAGCCATTCTGCCAAAGGCAACAGTTAGTAATCTCATATGCTTGTCTATGAGGTTCCTCCTTATTTCTCCACTTTTTCCTAAGAGCAAAGTTGATTAATGGTTTTCATACATTATGTATAGTCACACTAGGTTGGCTTATGGAATTTTTTGCCATTGTCATGTGAGCAACTTCTTTAAAAAAATTTATTTGTACCTTTTCTTCCCTATCCAATATTTTTGTGTTTTCCCAATTGAACATATATTCATTGACACATACATGGTTTGCTACCTTATGTACATCTGTTTTCTCTCTTCTAATCATCAGTTTGTGTTCTTGCAAGCACTTATCAATGGGATGACAGGTCTCACCAATATATGTTTTTCCACATTCACATGGTATTTCATAGATGTAGTTTTTTTTTTCTTTTCAGCATTTCAAGTTTAAGCTTTGTAGATGTTAGAATTCATTGTAGTGTGGTATGGCTCTGGAAAGCTGATATTATAATGATTGCAGATTTTTCTTAAATGTATGGGTACACTACAGTACCAAAAATTGTTTTTTCTCTTGATGGTTCTTTTTGTTGTCTATTTAACATTTTCTTAATAACAGCTGATGGATAAGCATTTTTCATAAGAGTTTGTTCTATATAGATCGTTTCTTTTTCCAAATCGCTGGTTTCTGAACAAACTTCTTTTGTTCTTTTCCATAGTGATAGTATAATTCCATGTTTTGTGTTTCTGGTGTGATTGGATGTATAGGCTAGGTATTTTTCTTTATTTGTTTTAAAAATTATAATAAATAGTGAAAATTACTTGTTTGAATTATTTACTTTTTAATCATGTCTGTATATATAAAATCCATGTGAAAGTATGTTTGTCTGTAATGCTGTCGTATGATATCCAAATTAAACAGTTCTTTGTTAGAGGGCATATTTTTTAAGGAAAAAAAATAATTATTTGTTCTGCCATTAATAAACCATTACATTTTTATGAAACATTTTATGCAAAGGAAATAATTCCTTACTTATATTTAAGAGGCTTAATTTGATTATAAGCACTTTATTCAAAGCAAAAAAAAATTGATAAAGCAACCGATAAAAAAAAAAATTACAGAAACAATGACCTTTTTATAGGCTGAATACATTCCTGGATTCTAAAAACATATGGTATTTTACAAAAAAAGTATGGAATAAAACTTTTTGAAGAAAAAATGCTCGGGAAAAAATCAGTACATGTGTTTAATTACAGTACAGAACTGAAATGGTGTAGAATTTAAATCTTGAAGAAAATTTGATTAAATGTGATATTTAGTGAGGGGGGGGGATAGATGTTATAGTACCATATTTACATTTGGTTTTGGTTAGCGAATAATTGAAGTCATGTAGTTTGATATCATGTAGTTCATGACTCCACAGTAATGTCATGCATGATTGAAAGTTGTTAAAGTAACCATTTAAATAAAAACTATTACAAAAATGTCAGCCTTTCCATAGGTCAGGTACAGTCTTGTATTTTAATAATTAATGAAAATTGTTTATTTGAATTTTTTTGTTATATCAATTAACATCTTCAGTTAGAGCTTTGATGACTTTATCTGTTATGTAATACTCAAATACGTTATGTAGAATATTTATACAAACAAAAGCAAATCCCAATAAATATGCACCCACAATCCCATATTCAAGATTAGAAAAAAACTATTCTTCAGAGGACAACAGATTAGATAAAAGTCACATAATTAAGAGAACGTTATTAAAAATCTCACCATAAATAGTAGGAATTTATCTACGGCTTATTGAATTTCATTTGATTCTCAAGAAATTCTGTTTATTTAGAGAAAAATTGAACTTAATTTTATTATGATCATTACTTTCTATTTTGCTACTATTTTCTTTACTGATATTACAAATATTTTTATCACACAACTTGATAATCATCAATAAAATTTTATGAAATAATCTATTTTTCAATTACCTTTTTACATTTGTAATGGTTGATTCATTCTTGATTTTTGTGGTTTGCCCAAGATCATAACTAGGACTATTAATCCTGTCCACATTATCATTTTATCATTATCAAGAGTTTTGCATGCTTTTACGTTCTTGCATAATTAAGAAGACTGAAACAAAAAATGTCTGAAGAAAGTAGAGAGCACACAATGATAATATGAGAAAGTTGGTCTTGGGTGAGCAAACATTTTATCCTACAAGGCAGAAGAAATATTCTCAATCAGATACACTTATTTACGATCAGATTTTATATCTGAAGATCATTCCAATATCTGTTACCTGTTAACTTGCTGGTAATCTGAGTTCACAAAAAAAATATTCATTTCACACTTATATGTTCAAATGAATTTATTTTTGAAAACAAAATTAAATAAAAATATATTATAAAATTAACAATACTTTATGAAAAGGTAAATCTGAGTTCACAGTGTATAATTTATTACTCTTTCACCATTGATAAATGTTAAATCAAATTACACTTGTTTTTCTTTTGTGATCATTAGTTGAAACTTATCTATTCAACCCAAATGAATCTGGATGTTTTATTTTTTTTACTAAAAATAACTCTGTATACCTTGTTAGATGACTAGTTGTTTGGTTATGGTCAAATGCCTAAAGAAATTAAACAAAGGCAAAACTCTCCATACAGTAGTGCCACCCTGTGCCAAACAGAGTAATCAATGGATGCCAGAAGGCTTGTGCATAAAATCCCTATCTAGTGCCTACTCATCCAATATCCCCAGACTAGTTTCTGGCTTGTGGCCATCATCAGTGAGGAGCCTTGGATCTGAGAGCACTGCACCTAGATCTTAGGATCTAATGCAACCCTCCAGCAGCCACCTTTTAACTCTACTTTACTACAAAACTATGAGAATGAAATTGAAAACATTGTTAATATCTTCAATCTAAGCTCAATAGCCTATATAGTCATATGGGTCTGAACTCAATTCAGCACCCATCCATTTTGGTGTCTTTGGCTCTTAAACAACCATAGCCACCACTATCCTATTAGGCAGGATTGGTGTTAAACCACTAAACATCACATGATCACCATCTCTATACTAGCACATAATTTGTTGTAAACAAAGGCAAAACTCTCATACAGTAGTGCCACCCTGTGCCAAATGGAGTAATCAATGGATGCCAGAAGGCTTGTGCATAAAATCCCTATCTAGTGCCTACTCATCCAATATCCCCAGACTAGTTTCTGGCTTGTGACCATCATCAGTGAGGAGCCTTGAATCTGAGAGCACTGCACCTAGATCTTAGGATCTTATGCAACGCTCCAGCAGCCACCTTTTAACTCTACTTTACTACAAAACTATGGGAATGAAATTGGTGATCATGTGATGTTTAGTGGTTTAACACCAATCCTGCCTAATAGGATAGTGGTGGCTATGGTTGTTTAAGAGCCAAAGACACCAAAATGTATGGGTGCTGAATTGAGTTCAGACCCATATGACTATATAGGCTATTGAGCTTAGATTGAAGATATTAACAATGTTTTCAATTTCATTTTCATAGTTTTGTAGTCAAGTAGAGTTAAAAGGTGGCTGCTGGAGGGTTGCATTAGATCCTAAGATCTAGGTGCAGTGCTCTCAGATCCAAGGCTCCTCACTGATGATGGCCACAAGCCAAAAATTAGTCTGGGGATATTGATGAGTAGGCACTAGATAGGGATTTTATGCACAAGCCTTCTGGCATTTATTTATTACTCCGTTTGGCACAGGATGGCACTACTGTATGGAGAGTTTTGCCTTTGTTTACAACAAATTATGTGCTAATATAGAGATGGTGATCATGTGATGTTTAGTGGTTTAACACCAATCCTGCCTCATAGGATAGTGGTGGCTATGGTTGTTGAAGAGCCAAAGACACCAAAATATATGGGTGCTGAATTGAGTTCAGACCCATATGACTATATAGGCTATTGAGCTTAGATTGAAGATATTAACAATGTTTTCAATTTTATTCTCATAGTTTTGTAGTAAAGTAGAGTTAAAAGGTGGCTGCTGGAGGGTTGCATTAGATCCTAAGATCTAGGTGCAGTGCTCTCAGATCCAAGGCTCCTCACTGATGATGGCCACAAGCCAGAAACACTCTGGGGATATTGGATGAGTAGGCACTAGATAGGGATTTTGTGCATAAGCCTTCTGGCATCCATTGATTACTCCATTTGGCACAGGGTGGCACTACTGTATGGAGAGTTTTGCCTTTGTTTACAACAAATTATGTGCTAGTATAGAGATGGTGATCATGTGATGTTTAGTGGTTTAACACCAATCCTGCCTAATAGGATAGTGGTGGCTATGGTTGTTTAAGAGCCAAAGACACCAAAATGTATGGGTGCTGAATTGAGTTCAGACCCATATGACTATATAGGCTATTGAGCTTAGATTGAAGATATTAACAATGTTTTCAATTTCATTCTCATAGTTTTGTAGCAAAGTAGAGTTAAAAGGTGGCTGCTGGAGGATCCTAAGATCTAGGTGCAGTGCTCTCAGATCCAAGGCTTCTCACTGATTATGGCCACAAGCCAGAAACTAGTCTGGGGATATTGGATGAGTAGGCACTAGATAGGGATTTTATGCACAAGCCTTCTGGCATCCATTGATTACTTCGTTTGGCACAGGGTGGCACTACTGTATGGAGAGTTTTGCCTTTGTTTACAACAAATTATGTGCTAGTATAGAGATGGTGATCATGTGATGTTTAGTGGTTTAACCTAAAGAAATTCTAGGCTTACTTAGAAATTCTCAGCTTTTTAAATTAAATTCCACAACTCATGTATATTAAATTTTCAAGTTGTTGGTATAATAGATAGATGCTGTAAGTAATGTATGAAATGTTAACCAAACTGTTTTCACTATATAAATTTGCGTTTTTGATTTATTTTAAAGGATTTTGTAATTTTTTTAATTTTCAATGTTACTTCATTTTTTCACTTCTTTTTCTTTTCCAGCACTTTTTTCCATAGTGGCACCTTAGGCTATTTAACTTTCCACGTTACTCCCCCCCCCCATTTTTTAAGTATAGTGCCTCAGGCTATTGAATTTCCACGTTTTTCTATTGTAGAGCCTTAGGTGATTTAATTTTTTGAAAACTGAGTGCTTCTAGTCAATGTTATTTATTGCTTGCATGTGCCAGCAGTGTTTTTGGGTGTTTTAAAATTCAAAATGGCCACCGAGCGCATACTATATCAGCACCAATAATTTTTATTAGTCATTCATTAGACTAGCAATTATCCGCTTAATGAATAATATTTCTATAGTGTAATTTTTTCACTATGTCATTCTTATGCAAGATAGGGACTGGTGTCTTATATGCTTTTAACACTTTGTGGAGGGTTGTAATCATAAACAAATGACCAAAGATGTGAAAAAGTTGTATGATCCCAAGATGTGCATTTGTGTTGAACCAGCATTCATCAATTGGCCCAGATCACAGTTTCTTACAACAGTGATAATATATGAAAGAGATTGTGATCTGGGCCAACTGATGAGTGCTGGGTTAGCACAAAATGTGTATCTTGGGGAGCATACATCTTTGTCACATGTCTTTGGTCATATGTTTATGATTATACTCATTCACAAGGTACTAAAAGTGGATAGAAATCAGTCTCTACCTTGCATAAGAATGATGTAGTGAAACATAACACTACAGAAATATTATTCATTAAGTATTTTTCAGTCTATTTTATTATTAGTCCATCCCAGATAATAACTAAAAAATAAAATGCATTAAAAATTATATTATTCCAAAGTGGTATATACTACAGATTTGCATGGATTATAGTTTTCAAACATTTGCCATAGAGTTTTATCAGTTAATTCAAAAAGTTCTTAGTGTATTAAATTTCATTTCTTACGAAATTGAAGTATACACACATACATGTATTTTAATCTATGTCATTAATAATAGTTTTGTTATTAATCATTAGACAGATTTCCAGCAGTGATATAAAATTTTTATGACATTTATACACACAAACTTTTTTTAACAAAAAAAAATTTACTTTGTACTGCTGAGGGTCGTCATTGTTGTTTGCCAATCACTGCTTTTATAAAAAGTGTTGACAAATTTTAAAGGGAACTTATCTGTAAGTAACAGCTGAGGGCATAAAATTCAGTCAAAGAATATCTTTTCAAAAAAAATAACCATATGGGAATGTTCAAAATGTCAGGAGCAAAAAGTAAAATATTTATTCTAAAGAAGTTAAAATTGTATTTAAAATGTGAATTGATTTTTTCAATAAATTTTTTAAATGTGTAGAATATATTGGGAATTAGCAATATCATTTAATAACGATTTAAAATTAATTAATATTGAAACAAGTCGTGTTTGTGCTTAAGGCATATTTATTTGTCTAAGCAGTAAAATAGTATTATATTATTAATCAACAGTTCGTTGTAATATTTATAGAGATTTGCTATAATAATTTGAATATATTATAATGGAAATATTATCATCAGCCTTCTTTTATTTTTATAATATGAAACAATGTGTTCTGTTAAAGTGTATCACAACATAATAATATTAATCAGTGTCATACACAAGACAATTAATCTTTTACACATACAGACAGAAGAGGATTGGTTTGCTTTCCAAGCTATTGCTGTGCCATCTCTAAGGCATACATGTGATACATAGCAACATAATTTAGTTATTTGCTATAAAAATTTTAAGGCAGGAGGTATGACATAAAATGTCAGAATAGATTTTGTAACTTTCATACATCATTTTGCTCTTTCTTCTACCACCAAATCTTGCAAACTATTTTAAAATGGTTTTGTGACATGATTTCACTGCCATATAAAGTTTAAATCAATAACATTTTAATGTAATTTAAACAAAATTTAACATTAACACATTGTTATATCATGGACAAGGTATGAAGAACACATCTTTTGCATAAGCTAGTACCTTAAATTTCTTGTGGTTAATAGCTAAACTATGTTGCTATGTAAGGCATGTGTGGACTGAAAGGTGGCACTGCAGGCAACTTGAAGAAAGAACCAATCATCTGTGCATTGGACACTGCGTACACTACAGTCATATCCCAGTAATTAATTTACATATAAGAAATATTATGAAAAGGATTCATTGTTGGCCATGAATTTTTGTACCTGCAGCATGGCTTGGAGTTATAATTTTTTTTGTCTTTTCAATTGCATATGTCTTCTCTCTTAATACACATTTTTTTACTTCATTAATCTTTTTTTTATTATTATTAAATACAAGTTTATTTTTCTTTTTTTCTCAAAATATGATTTATTAACATAATATTAATCTTTGAATTTACATGTTATATATAATCATATACAAGATTCAAATTATGATTTACAATGCAGAACTTGATTTACCGAGTGAACAGAAAAACCTTGAATTGTATATGCATATATCTTGCCATTCAAAGCTTCTCTTATAGTTTACTAAGTAATCCCTGACCTTAATGGCAACTAGATAAATCACAGCTACCAAGAAATACATCATCTCCACCATCCAGAAGATGAGAAAGTGAAAACCTGTACTAATCCCTGCAGCACCCACATCCCAGTCCCCCCGCTAAAGACTAGGAAGCAGGCCTTGAGGTATTTCTAAAGCTCAGACTCTCATCCAATTCCCTTACTAATCCCCACAGCACCCAGATCCCCTCCAAATCCCAGGCTTTGTGAGATCTTCCAAGCACCAGACCTGCCATCCAGATGGCAGAGATGAGTGACACAGCAGCCCTGATTTGTAGTTTAAACCATAGTACTAATCAAAAATGTAAATCTCACATGCTTACATCATATGCCATCTACAGATTATCACATAGTCTAATAACCAACCTATGAATCATGTAGAGAACAAAGAGATTAAAACCACAATGCATCACATCATCTCCACTGCCCTGAAGATGAGAAAGATGAAACCCGTACTAATCCCCAATAGCACTCACATCCCAGCCCCCCCCATAAGAACCAGAGTTCAGGCCCTGGGAATCTTCCCAAGTTCCAGACTCTCTCATCTGAAGCCCATACTAGAACCCAATATACCCACATCCCAGTCCCCCTCCAAGATCAGGAAGCAAGCCCTTGGAGCTCTCCAAGCAACAGACTCAGTCCTCAAGACCGCAAAGATGAGTGACACAGTAGCCCCAATCTAATGTTCAAATCACAGTTGAACTCTTTAGGAACTTGAGTTTTGTCCATCATGTTTCAGCTTCCAGACAACTTATAAAAAACTAGAAGCCTTAATCCATGAGATCCTTAACTATTGGTAAAAATCACATGATAAAACTAGAAGCACAATCCATATGATGAGGTGCAACTGTTAACAATCCAATGTCATAATAATTGCTAAATTTAAAATCATAGTGCAAATCTCCAGGATTTCCAGTGCCTTGCATAAAAAATTCATCATTACTTTCCAAAATCAAGAACTTTAATGTATATGTAGTAACCAGATGCTTGCATTATGTGTTATACCACAATATAATTCTAAATCTATAGAGCAATCAAAAATGTACATAGAGTAATGTATCCATTAAAATTGCATATTGAATAGTGTCCATCATGTTTCAGCACTCTGATAATCTATGAAACCAAAAGCACTAATCCATATAGTCAAATGTTAAAATTATCGATTTGTACAGTTTAGGATTCAAGCTTGAAAAAAAAAAAAGTTTAATATAGAATGTAAGGTTGAATAATCAAGCAACACTTGAAATCAAATGTTCAGATACAGCCTAAAACAATTCACTATAGTGGGAAAAAATCTTTTGCACAAGTCAAATCTCAGGTCTAAAATGCAAGCACAAAACTGCAATGAATAACGTTGTCATTTTTAACAAATGAATAAGCCATCCAAATCTGGTAAAAACGTTTTAAGAGACATAATCAGTGATCCAGTTTCAAATGCATGGATAAAAGATAATGCAACACTTGAAATAAATGATCAGGTACAATGAGAAACAATTTACTATTGTGGAAAAATTCTTTCTTTAAAAGTAAAATCTCAGATTTAAAAAACAAGCATTAAAGTCTAAATAAATAATGCTACTATTGATAACAAATAAATGAGCTATCCAATTCTGGTAACGATCCCCATAGCACCTATTTCTAAGCTCCGCCCCATATAAAAACTAGGATTCAGGCCCCAGGGATTCTCCCAACAATCAGACACTCTCACCCAGTCAGCAAAGCTGCCTTGAATCAAAATATTCCCTGAAAATTAAGTCTTTCAATAGAAATCTTTAGAAATTTACATGGCTGTCAGTTATTTTTAACAGCACTCAAAAGAAAAATTTTAATCATGCTTACTTGTTGTCTGATGGTGCCATAATTCTTGTGTACAAAGGAACCTAAAAGGTTACTCTGGTCAATTGGAAACTTTTTTAGAGAAAAAAAATTCTCTAAAATGTAATTTAGGTAACTAAAACTGGGAGCCAGTAACAGAGTAAACTGGAGTCCCTGGCTCCCTCTAGTGGACTAAGTTTATTTTTCTTGTCTCATTTTCCCCTAAAGTAAGATGTAAAATCAAAAGAAATAAAATAAAATAAATGTGAGTATTTTATTTTAATAAAAAAAAAATTCTAGGTGTCACGATTTGAAAACATTCACAATAATATGTTAGACTGAGAAGAACAATAGATGTTTGCGTTGTTGTTGTATAATCTTTTTTTGTCTTAATTATATAATTTCCTTCCTCCACCCATTATTTTACAACCAAGAGCAATTTTTTCATGCTTTCTGTATATATATTTTGAGTTACCCTTTTAATTGTATCATGACTGTGTTATCTTATTTAAATTTGCATGCAATTTCTCCATTAGATTTGAAACTTCATTCTCAGTTTTATCGTTGTAAACAATGAGATAAATTTACATACATCACTGATACATGCAAAAACTGGCAGATGCATTTCTAGTTATCAATCAAAAATTTTACTGTTTTATAACTCTATTTTTGCATAAATACTGTTGTACATGCATAAAATTCATACCCAATTTTTTCAGGAAAAATTTTCAATTTTTTTTTTTTAATTACTATAAAAATCTGTAAAAAAAAATTATCCATAACAATAAGTAATAAGAATAATCTTCAAATTAATCATAAAAACTTAAAAATTTCTCATTATTTTCATTCATAGTATCAATATTTTCTACTTATGGCTTATTATTACTTTCTTCATAAGTTACCTCATCTTCTGAACCATATAGAAATTCCTGTCATCTTGAAAGATTTTATAATTCTGTCCCATGATTTCTTGATTCAATTATACATCTGACAAACATCACCTTTTAAAATTCTTTCTGCTGGTGTTAAATCATGACATCCTGCAACTATTCCAATTTTCTCTGTACTATATGTAAATAATGTGTTTTTTTCATTCTAAAATTAAAAAGAAATTGTGTGATGTATGTGTAAAAATATAGTATATATCTTACAACTTTAAATTTTAAAAAAACCTATATACTATACAGTGAGGAAATAGCTCTTTTTTAAGTAATTGTTTTTTGTTTTTGCAAATTTTTAATTGAAAAAAAAAAATACTTAAAATAAAAATTATATACTACAATATAAAAAAAAAAATATCAATTATTATAATTATTTATTAAGCGCACAGGAAGTATATGTAAATATTTTTAAGACAGGCTTCAACCTGTATCAAATACGCCTTGAAATTTATAATAGTCAAGCAATAGTGGACTTAAACAATGGAGAAAACAACAGCTTTACAATCCCAAATCAAGATGCTTCAGATTGGCCTATGTAAGTGGAAAGGTAGGTTAAAGATAAGACGGCAACTCTTACCTTTATAAAAGTCGCTATTTTTTGTCATGGTTTGAGAGATCCCTCTATCAGCAAAATAAAGATATTGCTTGACTATTATAAATTTCAAAGCGCATTTGATATAGGTTAAAGCCTGTCTTAAAAGTATATATATATTATTGTTTGTATCATAACAGTTACTCCACAGTTTATCAATTCTTAAATTTAACTTTAAAAATTAGGAAGAATAAAATATGTTTAACTTAAAAAAATTAAAAATCCATAATCATCTTCTATATACTCATCAGTAAATAAAAGATTTTTGGGGTAGTACATGTTTTTGTTCTCTGGGGGGAAAAGGATTTGGGGTAGAAATTTTATTCTACAATTGACATGAGATAGTAAAAGATTTAGAAAGAAACCAATTGTGAGGTGGATGGATAAAATAAAGAACTTTACTAGTGTGATGTGAAGAAGAGAAATTATGGAAAGAAAAAGCCAGATTGAACTTGGCAAAACCTTCAATGGTTGAAAATGGTGGTTATGATGATCACTGAATTTATGATATAATCATCTAGCTAATAATAGAATGGAAAGATGGGAAATTTTCAAACCACAATTAATTACTTGTAACAATCCACAGTAGCACTGCTAATAATGAATTGATATTGTATGATGATCAAGCATCCAAGTGGCAAGATTTCATTGAATTAACCAAACTGAAAATTGGTATTGATTTTTCTCACCTGAAGTTTGATCCAGGAATCTTTACTTTTTTTTAATCCATTGCATTCGTATGTACAAAATTCTGAGACTATCAATGGATAACAATTTTGTCATTAAATTATATTTCTACAGATATGAAGATTAAAATGATATTAGTACATTGATTAATGCATTGTCTGGAGTTCAAACTTACTTAAAACTTTTAATCTTTTCAATAGCTGAGAACTTTCCAGCAAGCTTTTTTTTTTTTTTTTTACAAATAGCTGGTTTATAGTAGCTCAGAAGGACAAACATTTATTGATAAGTAAATGGATATAGAGAGTAAGTAAAAAAAATCTGCAAAAAATCTCACCAATTGTATTATTTTTTCTGTAATGTAATTTCCATTTCATAGGTTAGGACTGGTTTCTATCCAATTTTAATCACCTTGTGGAAAAGTGTAATCATTAACATATGATCAAAGACATGTGAAAAAGATATATGAGCCCCTAGATGTATATTTCATGCTGAACCAGCCCTCATCAGTTGGCCCAAATCACATATCATTGTCCAATATTAAAAGTGGATAGAAATCAGTCCTTATCCTTTTTGTGAGAGTGTTGTAATGGAAATTACACTACAGAAATATCATTCATTAAGTAGATAATCTCTATTTTAACGAATGATTAATAAAAAAATAATATATTTCCATTAAGTGGTTTGTGTCAAAGTTGTGAAGACAGTTAAGTTTGACACATCAGTTAAACTGTAATAATTGGCTAACTATATACACTAAACAATGATAAAGATATGTATAAGAGATTGTGATCTGATCCAACTGATGAGTTCTAGTTCAGCATAAAATGTGGATCTTGGGGATTATACATCTTTGTCACATGTCTTTGTCATGTGTTTATGATTGCATTCTTTCACAAGATATTAAAAGTGGATAGAAACTAGTCCCTATCTTGTGTGAAAGTGATATTATGGAAATTACACGGCAGAAATATTATCCATTAAGTGGATAATCTCTAATCTAATGAATGATTAATAACAAATATTAATATAACAGTATTGTATTTTTTAATAAATCTCAGTGGAGTGCTGACATTTGCTTTCTAATAAGCTATGGAATACTGCTTTGTCAATTTTAACTATATATGCAAAAGCAGTTCTCCATTTTTATTCACATGACACCCTTTTTGTATGCTTGAATAATTAATATTTATTAGATAGTAATGCAATTTAGTCTCTATTCCTATACAAGTTTCTCGATTTTACAATTATTAATGACAGCCTGGGAGTCAAGCTGAATTAATACAATTTTACATTTGCCTATATTTTTTAAGAATTATTTTACAATCAAGCTAATATAATTTAAAATTGAAAAAGATCCCAAGGTTTACAAAAAAAAAGAAAAAGCTAGGAAATAGCATAATAATGAATATTAAATTGCATTAGCATCTTATAAATACAGATTTATTGAGGTTATAATAGATGGTGTTAAAGATTGCAGAACTGTTCCTTTTTATAATATTGTTAAAATAATTGAGAGAGTGCAAATTTCTCAAGCGCTTATGACTACAACCAGCCAATCAAATCTTAAGCACTGGGACAGAGAATTTAATAAGAAAAGAGTGGTTCTCTCTTCTTTACTTGTCTTTATATATATCCAAGCCAGTCCAAAGTACTTATATTTGAAAGCGTGAATCTTAAATATCTTCACATTTAATTCACTAAGATTGGCTGGTTGTAGTCATAAGCGCTTGAGAAATTTGCACTCTCAATTATTTCAATATCGACTGCGCTTTAAATATTATTTAAATATTGTTAAAGCAAAAGGGAATCACATAATAGTATTTTGATATTAACTATATACTTTACTATATTATTCTATAATGAGCAAGCTTATTTTTTTTTGGCTATTTTTATATTCATCAACTCTAAATATGCAGTAGTATTCACAGTAGAATAATGACATAGCTAGAATTTTGGGGCCACTATGCAAAATTTTAGAAGAAAAGGTAATTTTATTTATTTATATTATACATCTTATACTTTTTGAATATACAGTGTGTCCCAGTAAAATACTGATTCTCTAAACTGACTTCAGTACCATTTATAAATCAACATGTATTAAATAATGACATATTTTAACTACTAACCACAAAATATCAAAGTACTAGCATATTTAGGCCATGAGTTATGACATGAAAATGTGAAATTATGCTTTATACCTTAATTCATTATAGAATAATATGATAATATTGTTTTGTTTTATATTGGGTAAAACTTCTACTGAAATGGTTCAAATCATTTCAAATGTTTATCGTAATGAACCCATGAATTGCAAGAATATTTTCAAATGGCTTGCTAGATTAGAGCATTAAAATGATCTATGAAGATACAAAAGAATAACACTGGCAGAACTTAATAAAGTTCATTAGTTAACTAGTATTAGTACTTTAATGGTTTAATCCCATAATGATCATCAAACAAAAGAACTCTGATTCACTACTCCATTGGCATGGAATCTGTTTTAATATTTGCATTTATATTAAACAAAATATTTGAATTATTTTATTTTCTGTGTTAATAAGTTGAAGCATAAATTTTTAATTTTTTTTTTTTTTGATAATATATATCACTACCCCAATATTATACCTCGGCACCTAAAATGGTATACATACATTACGTAGATGATCTATTTATATCTGTGCCTGAAAACATAACCACAAGTATTAGAATGACCTCCAAACACTCACAAAATTAACACTAAATGATATATGGGAAGACAAAAAACAGGAAGTCAGATACTTGGACATGCAAATACAAAAGGATTCATCACAGTTCAACTATTGCATGATTATTAAATCATTGGAAATAAGAAGTTATACCCACCCATACTTGAATTCACATTAACATACAAATTGGTTGGTCTGTCAGATTTCCTGTTTAGAAACCACCACTTATGCAGATTTAAAGCGGACAGAAAAAAACAACTTATCACACTATCTCAAAGACTTGGTGAAGGTTGGATTCAAACAAGGAATGATCAATAGGAGAGTCGAGCAGTTTTACAACATTTTAAGAGCTAATCAGACCAAAGAAGACAAACCATGTATGCTACTGCCATACATGCCTAATGTGGGCAAAAAATTGGTTAAAAAACTTGCCACTGATTTCGAGGTAAGTTTTCACACTCCACCAGCTACCAACACTGGACCAAATCTCACAAGTGGTGTACAAGATAACATGCCCCCAAATATGTTGTGGAATGACATACTATGGTGAGACACATGCAACACTAGCTACCAGAATATCACAACATATATGTATACATTAAGTCACAAATTAAATCGGAAGGCAGCTCAATATTCTTGGAACATCACACATTCTAACCTACTACTGCTGAGATCGTGTTCTCTGAACACAATAATGCCAAGTGCAAAGTAAAAGAAGCATGTTTCATAGCAGATGACCCTAATGCCATTAATAGGAGAGATGCCTGCTTCTTGATTTCTGAAAAATGGCTGGTCTAGACAATTTGCATATATTTGCATACATTAACATTGCACAAGCTAACACAAAACCGTTGTTAGCACAAGCTATGAATATGTGAACATGTAACTCACGAAAGTGCTAAGCTAGAAAGTATTGAAAAATAGCTTCACTGATGTGCATTTAGAGCGCAACATATAGATTATGAACTATTGGTGAAGTAGATAAATTACGTATTAAACGTAATTTGAAAACTTGTTAATTGGAGTATTTATTAATTTTAAGCATACATTATCTTGCATATAATATACCTAAATTTTAAATTATTAGTGGGGAAAAAACTTTTCAAAGTAGATTTTAATTAATAATAGTTTTAAATCAAATTATATTTACACTTAAATTGTAGTAGTATTGTAATATTTAAATATGTATATAGTACATTTTCAATTTTATATTTCAGGTGATTTTTGCATTGAGCACTAAAACCGATGAACATGAAATTGTTTTAGAGCATTTGAAAGAAAAGCACGATGAACAGTTACAACAGATGATAGCTTCTACAAGGGAAAAAATATCTCATTATAAGAATCGAATTGAAGATAATAATGAATTACGAAATAAAATAAAATTTTTAGAGGAACGTCTTTTAGAAGAAGAACAGAATAAATTTCACATGGCTAAAGAAATAGAAAACATTCAGTTCTCTTGTGAACTGGAAAATGAAAAACTTAAACAAGAACATTCTGAAAAATGTCTTGAACTCAATCAAAAGCTGATTGAACTACAGCAAGATTTAGATAGCAAAATTAAAGACTGTGAATTAGAAAAGACAGTTATCACTGAAGAATTACACCAAGGGCACAGAAATGAAGTTTCTGATCTTAGCCAGAGACATTCTGATCAAATAAAAATGTTACAAGATGAAATAACTAGGTTATCGGAAGAATATGAACACACTATGCAAAGTCTTAAAACAGAGGTTTGTGAATTTGTTACTACTGAAACAATTTTTTATATCTTAATTTTTATTAATAGAATTGATTATTTATGGAAAAGCGTAGATGAATTGATAGTTCTGATAGTCATTTCTAGGGCAGATAAATGCTTTTATTTGGCTGTGGTTGTTGAAAAAAGTTAGAAATCATTCAAATAACTTTTAATCTTTAATGTGGTGATATAGTATTGAGATTTTGTCTGCCTGAAATATACATGTATGTATTAAAATGAAGATATACACAAATGAAAGATGTAAATATTGTTTTGAATTCTTTTCTTTTTGTGGCTGCTTGTTATTATTAATATAACATAGTTTTGGGTGGATTTTATGTGCCATTATTTGGGTATTATTATAATACTAAGTGACCTATACTATCCAAATAATAGTGAGATCCAATCAGAACTTTGATATTATAATAATAATAAATAAAATCATTCATAGATTCAGAGAATTGCATTTACATATATACTCACACATAAGTATTCTATAAAGGAGTTTGCTATAAATTTAAAAAAATATCCATTGATTGTGAACAGTTTTTTAATGTCCATTTCCATATATTCTTCTTGTTATATCTATATCAAATTTTGTTTATGTTCTAAATTTTCATAAATGAGCTGATATTCCAAAGATACATAATTCACTACATACTTATTGACTCTGCAATTTCTAATAGAGCTGTTTTTAATTTTGTTTTTTTAATATAAGGATATATGTGTATCTTTTTTTTGTATAAATGTATACTTTATTATGATGACTAATCTATCAAGCCATAATGCATAGAGAAGTTAGTTTAAGTAAATTTGAAATATTAGAGTAATGAATAAAGATTTTGACATGTCATCAATACAGTCACATACAAAGATAAAGTATAACCCAATAAATATTTAATTATATTATAAAAATGTAAGTATGCTTACATTTTTAAATATACAAGTTTGGAAAAATGAAAAACAAATGGACTGTTGAACAATTTCTAGTTCTCTTATTTTGTATTAAAAACACATTGATTCTTTAAGAAAAAAGGACATAAAGGCAACTTTTGGAATTATTCAAAACTGAAAATTAGATATATTTATTTATTTATTGTCAATTACCACATGTAGTATGTATTTGTGAGTGTTGGTTTAGTCAGAAAATGTAATTGCTGGAGTTTAGTATCTAAAAAATTAATATTATATTAAACGTATTGGAAAATATATTAATAACAATTTATTAATTAAGTAACAATATATAATTAAAATTTGAAAAGCAATTTAAAGGATCAAAATGTTTTTGGAAAATACTCTTTTATTTTCTTTTTTTTAAACTCAACATTAACACTGGCAACCTCCATTTTGTGGGGTTGGGCTTTTGTAAGTTAGGTTCCCTTTGATGTACTGACAATAGTAAGATTAATGCATGATGGTTATGCACTAATAGAAGCTATTGTCAAGTCACCTTTATCTGGAGATTTTATAACTATGCAATGCCAACAGATATTTGAGCACATGAATATAGAAATTGTCACCTGATGTATGATTGGTGGAAAGTAAATTGTTCATGAAGAAGATACACATAAGTGGAAAATTGGTTTCTGAGTTCCAGAAAATATATTTTTGGTAAACGGGGGGGGGGGGTAAAAATTTTAAGAAACTTTATAAGGCGCAGTAACAAGTAAAGCAGAGTAGACATCAACAGCCATTCATTTTCAAAGCAAAGTTGGCAAAAAGTTTCAGCATTGGTTATCACTTAAATTACTGTAGTGTTAAGAATCTTAGCCAAAAAAAAAATAGTTATCAATGCATCCTCAATACATGATAAGTTAAATTAATGTATATTGATTACCTGAGATGTTTTGCTAATGACTAGTAAACATGCAGCCATCATTATCTTTTAACCATGAAGTTCCTAGGAGAGAATGACCTGCTTAATCCTAGAATAGAGTTTGAAATGTAGCCTATTATTTGACATGCTAAAGAATTTGGGTTTTTTTTAATTGCCAGAGTGCTTGCTTGCAATGAGTTAAGTTTTAAATCTATCAAAAAATCTTTAAATCAAGTTTGGAAATAGTATATTTTGGAATCCAGAAATCTGTAAAACAAGTTATAAAGATGACTGTATTGTGGAAAATATTTGGAAATTCATAATGAAACTTTAATTCAAGGGGAAATTTAGGTCAATTAAGGAACTACAAAACTATATCTTCTTTAAATTGTACACAAAATACTGATATTATATATGTGTGTATGTGCATGCATTTAAACTATTAATGTACAATACTCATTGTTAAAACAGGCATAACTCACTATACATATTGCCACACACAGCAAGCTAGTGTAATCAATGGATGCCAGAAGACTTGTGCATAAAATCCCCATCTAGTGCCTACTCATCCAATATTCCCAGACTAGTTTCTGGCTTGTGGCCTTCGTCAGTGAGGAGCCTTGGATCTGAGAGCACTGCATCTAGATCTCATATTAGTCTAAAGGTCTTTTTAGTATAATGTGTATTTAATAATTTGTAAAAAAAATGTCTGGGTGTGCAAGTGTTGAAATATTATACATATAGACAGCTTTTTTTTATCCTCCTTTGAGAAGAAATTCTTATTTAAACTATAGTGAAATTGAATTTGTCCCATCCATCAAATATTTGTAGAACGGTAACACATTAGATAGTAATTCTTTGTCTACTAATAGATATTAAGAAAATTAGTTATGATTCGATTAACTTTTAATAATGTATCAAAAATGTATCTGATCCACTTACTAGTTTAAACATCACAACAGGTATATTTATGATTATATTATGTTTATATTGATATCCTTTGATTGTTTTAATCTTATTTTAATAAATATGTTGTTGACTACTTAACCTAACCTATTCTCATTTCAGTCTTATTTTTATATATATTGTATTTTTCATATGCTAAATTTAAGTAAAACAGTTAGTATGCTGACATTTTCAATGTCTGTGATCTCTGTAAGAGCCCAAATAATAGAAAACTAATACACATATGATTGGGTTCAAACTCATATCTGAAGGATAACATTTTATTAGAAGATACTATTCATTGTTGTGGTCTGTGCTGCAGTTCATTATAAATAAAAGCTATCTTTCTTGGATTTTTTTTTTCAAGTGTTTTAGGATTACATGGTGTATCTGGAAGTGTAATTTTCAACTAACTTTTTAATTGTTTAAATAGTACAGAGTACTAAGTTTGATTATTATTGGTAGCTTAAAAGCCCATTGTATGTTGCCTTGGGTTATTATTACATTTTTTTGAAGTTAATGCAAAGCTCAAATATATCCATTTTATTTATTTGCATTGAATAAAGTATGGAATTGCAAAATGCTTATTAATGTTAAAATATTAAATTTGAAGACCTAGAGATTGACCAAGATATCAATGGTTCACATCAGCATCCATCACTATTTATCTACATTGAATTTGTAATATGCTGAGTTTCATATTATGCAAACATAATTTACCCAAGTCACATCCTATTTAATTTGGTAAACAACATGTAGTTATCCTATAGCAAAGTTACTATTTATTGTACCTTATATATATATAAAGGACTTGAGCTCAGACTTTCCAGCTCCATACAGCTATCCAATCTACCTTATACAACCAACACACATGACCACATACATATGAAAAATATATGATCTCCAATATATGTATTTCATGCTGAACCAGCACTCATCAGTTGGTCCAGGTCACCATCGCCCACACATATATGCAATCAGTGTTCAATTTGGTAAAACTGACTTATAGCGGTCTCGACACTTCGCCCTCTATTTTTAAAAAACTTAACTACTTTTTTTCCCTCCTAACTGTATCCAACTTTAATCAGTGTATGTAACTATATCTAAGTATAAATGTTAATAAAAAAATTTTTAAAAAAACTTACATTTTCATGCGTAGTTTTTACTTCTAGCGGTCTTTGCTGTATATATAACTGTAAATAAATAAAACAAATGTATCCAACTTTAATCAGTTTATCTAATATGTCTAAATATAAATATTAATAATAAAAAAATGTAATAAAACTTACATTTTTATGCGTACTTTTCACTTGGAATGTATATCTAGTGGTCTTTACTGTATATATAACTATAAATAAATAAAGTATATTAACTATAAATGTTTTTACATAAAGATGAATAAATAAAAAAAAAAAGAACTTACATTTCCTGCAGGCAGAATCCGTGTTTCAAACTACGTTATTCTCACTATGTAATTGCAAAGTATATCTAACTATAAATGTATTTTTTACATGAAGATTAATAAATAAAATATAATAAAACTATTTTTTTGCCGAAAAAAGATTCAAATCAATGTTAAAACAGTTGTTCACAATTTGACATACTTATTTTTAACATTGATTTGAATCTTTTTTCGGCAAAAAAGTAAATGGATGGTGGGGGAGGGGGGGGGATTACATGCGCCAAAAATGACACATGACAAAAGTAGTCCATAATTTTGACAGAAGGGACTTTATTGGTGACACTTATCTTCTTTAAATAGAGCATAAAAATGTAAGTTTTATTACGTTTTATTTATTAATCTTCATGTAAAAAATACATTTATAGTTAGATATACTTTGCAATTACATAGTGAGAATAACGTAATTCGAAACACGGATTCTGCCTGCAGGAAATGTAAGTTCTTTTTTTTTTTATTCATTCATCTTTATGTAAAAACATTTATACTTTATTTATTTATAGTTATATATACAGTAAAGACCGCTAGATATACATTCCAAGTGAAAAGTACGCATAAAAATGTAAGTTTTATTACATTTTTTTAAATTAATATTTATATTTAGGCATAGTTTATTTATTGTTAGATAAACTGATTAAAGTTGGATACATTTGGTTTATTTATTTACAGTTATGTATACAGCAAAGACCGCTAGAAGTGAAAACTACGCATGAAAATGTAAGTTTTTTTAAAAAATTTTTTTATTAACATTTATACTTAGATATAGTTACATACACTGATTAAAGTTGGATACAGTTAGGAGGAAAAAAAAGTAGTTAAGTTTTTTAAAAATAGAGGGCGAAGTGTCGAGACCACTATAAGTCAGTTTTACCGTTTAATTTATATTAATATAGACAATCTTCAAACTTTAATGGACAAGCTTCAATCTTCTCCATTTTCCAACTATTCAGTCATCCATATCATTGAAAATCCAAGGATGGAATACTCTAATCATTTGCTGATGCCAATATTATTGTCACACCCATGTTGATCTTAAGTCAATCTCACCCCTCACACATAGGACCTTAATAGTCCATTTAATTATACAGAAAAGGAATGGGCAGAATACAGGCTGAATATGTAATATTTAAGTACATTTATATTTTCTATATTAAAATTAATGTAGTTATAAGGGACATGAATTCAGACTTCCAAGTTTCCTAAAGCTATCCAATCTATCTTATACAATCAATACACATGACCACACACATGTGAAAAAGATAAGTGTTCTCCAATATACATATTTTGTGCTGAACCAGCACTCATCAGTTTGTCCAGATTATCATCTCCCACACATATATGTAATCAGTGTTCAGTTTATATTAAGATAGCAAATCTTAAAACTTTAATGAACAAGTTTCAATCTTCTCCACTCTCCAATTTTTCAGCCATCTATGTCATTGAAAATCCAAGGATGAAATATGCAAAGCTCTTACCATATTAGAGATCATTTATCTTTTTCAAATATATGTGGTCATGTGTATCAGATGTATAAGATATGTTGGATAGCTGTAAGGAATTTGAAAATCTGAGTTTGAGTCCCTTATAATTACATTAAGTTTAGTATAAAAAATATACGTGTTTAAATATTATATATTTGTATACACATACAAATGAAATACTATTAATCTAAAACCTCTAATTTTAGAACTTGTTTGCATTTATGAACTCTTTGGGTTTTAAGAATTTTTAGTCCTCTCATTGAACCCAGATGTTTCATTTTAATTAGGTTTATTTTATAAGTATTTACTGACTTTTTTTACCTTTAATAACATTTTTTAAATAATAGATATTTAGGTGAATGTTATTTTATTTGTACATGTCAATATTTGTACAGATAAAATATTAATAATAAAAATATTTATTGGGATCAGAACACATACATCCAAAGCCACACATTGAAATGATATTTTCCAAACTGATATTTTATTTAAGAAGAATTAGCTAGCTATGTGCATACTTTTTGATGCGCAATCATTTATGTACTCATCAGTGTTGGTGATATGAAACTCAGGTCATCATTTTTTCATGGTTTATCATTCAGATATCCCTGTATTTGAAAGTATAAGATCTACATTTATGTATGGAAAAGATTATATGGTGAAATTCAGATTTTATTTCTTTTAGGTATGATTTTGATTGTTGTAAATAGGAACAACTTTGGTTTTTATGTGGGATCACTTTATCTTTTTTTCTATCTTTCCAGTATCATCCATTGCTTACATTGTCTGGTTATCTAGTAGAGCCTTTAGAAAATAACTCTTTGATTATATTAACATCACATGATCACTATCTCTTATACTAGCACATAATTGTTATTAAACAAGGCAAAACTCTCCATATAGTAGTGCCACCCTGTGCCAACCAGAGTAATCAATTGATTACTCTGGTTGGCACAGGGTGGTACTACTATGTGGAGAGTTTTGCCTTGTTTGATTATATTAACCAGACATTTATGTATATATAAAGAATGTATGACATAGCATTTAGAAAATAAAGTTTATTTATGACACAGAACATTGATAAAAGTTTAATATAATATAACATATATAAATTAACAATAAAGCAAACATAATTTAACACAAAAGAAATTAAATAAATATGGCAGTACTAGTAACCAACTACACATCTTGTCCTGCCACCCAAACTATGACTAAAACTTAGAATAACTAACTAAACATGCTACTGTTTTAATAGCTGTGAATAATAAAGTATATGTATGCTTCATTCTATTTTCATAACTGAAATTGAAGTGTAGTTATACATTTATATAACAATAATAAAATGAACCTTAGAGATAAAATGTATATATAAATATTATTAAATCTATTACTTTCTTTATTTTGTCATAATATTTTATATAATTATCATCTGTATATCTTATTTTGAACACTTTATAAATCAGCTTTATTATATATCCACACACACACAATCTGAGATTTTGATTGTCCTGCAGTCTTCCTCAGAGCTATGATACACTGATAAATAAAATAAATACATAAATAATAATGCAATTAATAAAATAATAAAGAAAAATAGATAGCACAAAATATAATACAATTAATTCAATTTCAATTTAATGTTTTATCTTTTATGTTATATTGTATGGATTATTTTATTTTATTTTTATTCCATTTTATTTTAATATATTTAATTGATTTTACTTATTTTATTATTTTAATAGTTTTATTATATTTTGTGCTATTTATTTTTTTCTTTTTTAAATTATTAATTACATTATTTATGTATTTATTATATTTTTCATCATATCACATTTCTGAGGAAAACTTCACGACAGTCGAAACATCAGATTGTGTATAGTTTTTTTTTTGCTACAAAGTGTTCAATATAAGCTGTACAAATGGTATTCATATAAAATATATATACTATAACAATTGTGTTACATGGCGTACAATGAGATAGTGTGTGTGCACAAATATATATAAAGTTGAAAGGAAAAATAGAAATAAACACAGACAAAAATTTTGTAGATATTTTCTACATCTCCCTGGAATAATCATAGTAAAAGATTAAATAATTTTGGATTTTAAATAAAATTTTATACACATGCGCCTTGCAGATGTCACTATATAAATGAATACTCCCACTTTTTTCAAACCCAAGATAAAGTTTTAAGAAAATATAGAATGAATCCACCTATATTTTCACCCCAACCATCTATGTATGGGCAAATCTGAAGTGTTTGAAATGAAGAGCGTGAAGTTATTAATTGATCACTTTAAATTACTTTTTTTACTATGTAAATGAATGACGCCAATGAAATTTCTAGAATTTACGGTATCGTAAATTCTAGAAATTTCATTGGCGTCATTCATTTACATAGTAAAAAAAGTAATTTAAAGTGATCAATTAATAATAATAACTTCACGCTCTTCATTTCAAACACTTCAGATTTGCCCATACATAGATGGTTGGGGTGAAAATATAGGTGGATTCATTCTATATTTTCTTAAAAACTTTATCTTGGGTTTGAAAAAAGTGGGAGTATTCATTTATATAGTGACATATGCAAAGTGCATGTGTATTAGCTTATTGGCTTATTAATATTATAGATTATAAAACATCACGCTATATAAAAAAAATTAAAAAAATAAATGTCTTGTTTACATATGTTTAATTATAAGAATGATGTATCGTAAATTCTAGAAATTTCATTGGCGTCATTTATTTACGTAGTAAAAAAAGTAATTTAAAGTGATCTATTAATAACTTCACTCTCTTCATTTCAAACACTTCAGATTTGCCCATACATACATGGTTGGGTCGAAAATATAGGTGGATTCATTCTATATTTTCTTAAAGACTTTATCTTGGGTTTGAAAAAAGTGGGAGTATTCATTTATATAGTGACATCTGCAAAGCGCATGTGTATTAGCTTATTGGCTTATTAATATTATAGATTATAAAACATCGCGCTATATAAAAAATAAATGTCTTGTTTACATATGTTTAATTATAAGAATGACGTATCGTAAATTCTAGAAATTTCATTGACGTCATTCATTTACATAGTAAAAAAAGTAATTTAAAGTGATCAATTAATAACTTCACGCTCTTCATTTCAAACACTTCAGATTTGCCCATACATATATGGTTGGGTCGAAAATATAGGTGGATTCATTCTATATTTTCTTAAAGACTTTATCTTGGGTTTGAAAAAAGTGGGAGTATTCATTTATATAGTGACATCTGCAAAGCGCATGTGTATTAGCTTATTGGCTTATTAATATTATAGATTATAAAACATCGCGTTATATAAAAAATAAATGTCTTGTTTACATATGTTTAATTATAAGAATGACATATTGTAAATTCTAGAAATTTCATTGGCGTCATTCATTTACGTAGTAAAAAAAGTAATTTAAAGTGATCAATTAATAACTTCACGCTCTTCATTTCAAACACTTCAGATTTGCCCATACATATATGGTTGGGTCGAAAATATAGGTGGATTAATTCTATATTTTTTTAAAGACTATCTTGGGTTTGAAAAAAGTGGGAGTATTCATTTATATAGCGACATCTGCAAAGCGCATGTGTATTAGCTTATTGGCTTATTAAATATTATAGATTATAAAATATTGCACTATATAAAATTTTATTATAAAATAAATATTTAAAAAGATCTAATAAATATTTTTATTGTATTCTAATTTTGCAATTAATTGTAAAAATTTCTAATTTTTGAAATCTTAATTAAGCTTACGTAATTTAGAAACTTTTTTTTAAAGTAAAATTTGTAGGTTATACTTTTGATAAAATTTCAAAGTTGCTTTCAAAAGTAGCTTTTATGATTTGAAAAGATTGGAGATAAAAACAGTTTTTAATTAATGTGTTTTTGTCACCCCAGCTGATTCTATGAAAGAGTTGATAAAAATATTAGAAAGTTGGTAGTAATTTTTTTGAGACGCACTTCACAGAGTTAGTTAGTTGGTTTCCAGAGTTATACAAATAGTTACCATGAAATTATAATGAAAGTAAAAAAGAATGGCAAGTTCAGCAGCTGCTCTATGGTTCACTGTGGAGTTTTGATTTACCTGAAGCCAGGGTCAATTTCCCATGGATCAATCAACATGCACAACTTTGTTAAAGAAAACAGCTTGCTGGTCTGAAGTCTATCAAATCCTAGACAGAATGGAGATCATTGAATGTCAACCATACCTGAATTATACTTTTCACAATGTGACTATAAACCAATCTTACCAAGAGAAATCTCTTAACTTGCTGAAGAATTAATTTATACATATGCTGTTTCAGCTATATGCAGAGAAGGACCAATAAATGTATATACAATGGTGAGTAACATTATATATAATGATAATGAAATTTTAAATCATTTTTTAGTAAAAATGACATTTTAAAAGTTATAGATATATATAGAACAATATTATTTTAAATTGTTTATTGAAGAAAAAAAAGAAACATTTTAAATTTAAAGATGTTATAATTAAAAGTGGTCGGTGATAATGACATATATATATATAGAGAGAAAGATATCTTAAATCGTTTGTTGAAGGAAAAAAAAGAGAAACATTTAAAATCTAAATTTAAGGACAGTTATAATTAATTAATCAACAATAATCCTGTCATGACTGATTTTTTTTTATTTTTTTTAAAGAGAAGGGAAAAGCCTTTATTATTAAAGCAGTGAAATTTATGTATATTCAAAATGGAATTAGTTATGAAAGATGTTAAAAATTTTATTATGTTGACAAATTTAAATATGTTCGGAAATTATTATGCCACATGTCTGTGGATGTACATATCGATGTGTATCAAATAGACATATATAAATTTTAATCATTTATTTATTTTATAACAATTCACATCTGTTATGTTAATAAATTAATATATCGTATGTCTGTGCAAATATATTTATGTTTAAGTAAATATAGCATAAAAGTATTTGTATCATTAAAATATAACTTAGAAAGTTTTAATCATGTATTTTTATTTTATGGTGAGTCAAAAGTGTTCAGAAATTATGTCACATATCTGGGTGTGTGTGTATATATTCAATGAGTGTCAAATAAATACATATATAAAATTTAATCATTTTTTTAATTTTTATTAAATGTCAATTTAAATATATTCATTGTATAATTATAAAATGTGCATCTGTGCATATATACTTATACCCATTAAGAGGTATTTTGTGATAGTTTTATTTTTGTATATTAATCAAAATCAGAAGATTTCTATGTATATAGACATATTCTAAAGGCCTTATTCTATTTTTTTTATTATTAATATATCATTGTTAAAATTATTCCATTGACTTAATTCTGAATAGTTTTTAGATTATTATATGTTGCATCATCTCTTGATCACAATAACAGTTATAGAGCTTATGTTCTCTGAGGTAGATTTGTGCATAATGGTCAGATATATCGAAGGGGGTGTATATTAATGCAGGGGCATCCAGTTGACAAGTGACCTGGTTTGGCACTAAGAATATATTCTTTGAAGTCCATGCACTACATTTTATTTAGTTTAGTCTTTATTAGAATTTAAGTTTATAGTTGGCCAATACATTAATGGAGCATTGATGATTATTAGCATGTTTTAATATCCCAGCATTATTGTTTTTATGATTATTATGTATTCTGATGGACAATCACTTATTTGGTGCATTCAAGTTATGTTTAAATAATTGCCCCAAACTGGCAAAGGCCAAATTGCTGGCCTGGTCTACAGTAGACCCATTTCAAACCCAGTCACAAGATTGACTGTTGATTTACTTTTGCATGTTGATCATTCAGTGATGATAAGTGAGTAGTACTTTTACTTACTTATACTTACTGCTAATGCTGGTGAATTTATGGTTAATTATACTTTTAATTACTATAAGGAGTTAGCTAGGCTGATCTCTGAGAGTTTTCAAGATCTCTCAGGCTCTTATAATATGTAACATTACTTATATATTTATATATTTTTTCATGCTTAAACATTACTTTGACTTATATATATATATATACTTTGATATTAAATTTATATTGTTTTATTATTAGAAATATTTTTGTTATCTGTGGGGGGTGATGATTTGCTATCACCCCACCTTCAGCCAAAATACCACATTCCATTATAATACATTAGTAAAATGGTTACAGACGTATTTTGCCCAATGAATTAATTTCAACCAAGAATAATAGTTAAAACTCCGTTATTTGAATCTAAAATAAAGCAATAATATATATGTGAGCTATATCTTGATTCAAAGGTTAAATCAATGTGTATTGGACTGTAGCATGTTGAAATATAATAATTTCTCACATGTAGTTTATGCACTTCATAAGATTTTGTCCGAGCTTTCATATATAATATATACTTTTCATGTCAGTCTTTTTCATGTTTTTATATAAAATATTTTATTTACTGCAGGTTTCTGAAGAATTGTTGTTTTTGATGACTTCTTTGATACTCTATAGCTTGTGGCAGTAATATATTTTAAACAGGTCATTTATTTATTACACTTACGATTTTGCAGATAATGACAATTACTTTCTTAGGCATTTAGATAAATAACCTTCCTTCAGACTTGTTGCAGGTTTAGATGGCATGAAGAAAAATATCAATCCAATTGACATTTGCTGAAAATGTTTTGATATTTTTATCTACTATATTTAGATATAGTATTATATTTACAATTTTATCTGCTATAGCAGTTAGCTATCTTATATACAACTATAACTTCAGTTTGCCAAATGCTGGTCTATTAGTTTTTCTTTTCACTTGATTTCTATTTATAGCTTTCCTATCAATTTTAGCACCATAATTTTATTAGGTGATCTGAATAGTTGAGGTCTGAATTGGAAAATATCTGATTATCTGAAGGTTTGAATTATAAATGAATTCTGACAGCCATTGTCTTATTTTTATTCCATCAGTTACCCATGTAGTCAGTGTTGTTATTAAAAATGTATTATTTATAATCTGAAAATTGCTAATTTTTATAGATAATTTTGATAAGTATATTAATTATCTTTCTTTTTATTGGATGTTTAATTTAATTTAAATAAATCAAATATTGTATGACTTTTACTTTTTAAATTTAGTTTACAAATAATTTTAATTTACATCCAGACTTAATAAATTTTATTCTGTTTATAAATCGTGGTTATAAAACTATCACATTAATTTTTTCCACATTTTTTTATACCACAAAAAATAACATTTAAAAGTTATTAACAGAGCAGTTGTTTTTTCTCAATTCCTATTTTTTTATTACAATAATACCCTCCCATATAAGAATAAATATGATTTATTTATTTTAACTGCAAGTAATTATTTTAAATTTCTTCTAAAATAATATCTGAAAGATGAAAATCGAGAGAAACTATTTTTCACACATACACATACATATATGTTGCAAAATAGCAATAGTGCACACACTTATGTTATGAAATTACATTTTTAATGATATGTGAAAATTTATGGTAATATTGAACCTTTTAAATATTTTTCTCAATATTTCATCATATTGTTAAAATATATATGCCACATTAAAACTTGGTTTAAATATCAACATGTATTATACCGTACTACATAACAGTTATGTACGAACATTTCCATCTCCATTTTTCCACTCATATAAAAATGATAATCTTTAAATATGACTATAGCTTATTGTTTTTCATAATCCATTTTTCAATTCCCTTTTATTTCTTTTTTTTTTTTCAGCAAGAAAAATGCATTATATATCTACACATATTTCATTATTATTTGAAATATTTTGTCACAATAATAAAACGAGTTGTCAAGCGTTGTTAGCCGAGAGGTCAGCGCAGCAACCTTGCAAGCAAGCAGTTGGTTGCAGACGGTTGTTGCGGGTTCGCCTCCCGGCCGATGCTATGACATATGGAAAAAAATAAAAATAATAAAATTTTGTCATGATAATAAAATGTGTTAATGCATGCAGCCTCCCCTTAAAAGTTTGTCAAACTACAGACTAAGAAACATTAACATGTTCTTCCTCTAGTAATTTGATACTTCTAAAAGTTGAGAGTAGGTTCAACAAGTCTTTTCATTGTCACACACAATGTGTAATAAGCCAGAAATGTTATATTTGGTGAAAAGAATTTTAATCTAGTCAGAAATTATATATTTGGCATATTATAGTGAAAAAATATATCAGGAATTAACCATTTAGTAAAAATATCATAGATACAAGGAAGAGACAACTAATTCCATATCTATCAATATAATTAATAAATATATGATCTATTTGGTCTCAGAGCATTGTAATCTTTAATTAGCAACAGTTCTGAAACATGCACCATAAAATACAATGTCATTTTCTAATATATTTCAAAGTATATTTACTCATATCTCTCCCATATACTTCTTTCAACTCTAAACAATAATAATTTTCCCCCATTCTCTTCATTCTAATACTAGAAATTAATTTCTTTGCTATATATCAACATCTTTTTGACTTGTCCAGATGGTTTGATCCTATGATAGTATTTGGGGATATATTTGATCTGAATTTATGAAGTTTATTTTATGAGTCCATTGCTTATGTGATTGTTTGTGACCTTTATTTCAACATCTGACCAGTGCGTTTTAATATGAGTTTCACAATTTGTTATAATGTAATCTTTTTATTTTTGTACTTCTTTTCTCCAAACCATCCTTCACTTACATACTTTGGTTATGTAATATAATCTTTAATGCTTAATCAGACATTCACTTAAATTTTATTTTAAAAAGTGAAAATTATATTTGAGTTAAAATTTTAATCTAATAAAAGTTGAATATAATTATAACAAAATTGATAAACAATATGTGTAGATGATCATTAATGCATAATCTCTAGTTCCAGAACTTTTTTAAAATTAATTTTAGAATTGTTAAGATTTTTAAAATACCTTCTATCTCACCTTTTTGCAAACATAAACTCTTCTGAAAATTCAAATAAATTTTAATTTTATTATCTATATTTTGTATGCATTGGAATAGTTTTTATGTGTTGTATATGTTTATTTTATTAATAACAATATATGGCATTAAAGTACAGAATATGTTTGTATTTATATTAGCACAAAATTTTTATGTATCAATAATTAAAGCATAAATCAAAGCAATATTTTGTAATTTTTTTTTTTTCATGTGTCATAGCATCGGCCGGAAAGCAAACCCGCTAACCCGGGACAACTGCTTGTAAGGCAGCTGTGCCGATCTCTCGGCCATGGTGAGATTAATGATATCTACTTGTAAAACAACTATGTATTAACATAAAAAAAGTTAAATAAATGTAACAATATTAGCATCAAAAGAAGTTAGAGATATACATTGCTATGGCATACAAATTACTAGAGGAAAAAAGAAAAGCTTTTTACTTTACTCTCTGGCCTCATCATCATCATCAGTTTTCACTCATTATTGTCCACTTCATAATGAAGGTTTCTCTAAGTTCAATCCTGTTTTTCAATCTCTAGTTTCTCTTCTCCACATCACACTACCAAACATTCTTATTTCATTCATCTATATCATGTGACTTCTTTCTAGATTTTTTACAATAAGTGCATAATTATATTACAGTATAAATAAAGCAACAACAGTAATTAATTTTAGAGAGCTATGATTATGGTGAATTTCACCAAAAGTGCCTTCAGCTTTAGGCTAAAGGAAGAAAGAAACCAGTTCATTAAGCAGACAAACAACATATGCAAATTTGAATTACAAATAAAATGAAGAGAAAAATCAATATTACATTAATTTAACAACTGTGGATCCTATTTTATTGTTCATTTCAAAATATTCATTAAAATTTCCATAAAATTATTTATTGGTAGTTCTACAGATTCAAAAAATAAAAGCTTGGAACTTTAATATCAAAACATAGGTAATAATAAAGTGGACCCAGGTTCCATCACACAAAGTAATGTTTAATATCATTAATTTTTTATTGACATATCTAAAAATTTCAAGAATAGCAAACATATTTATAGTGAAAACAACTTTGTGCAGTTTCTTTTTGTTCAGTAAACATTATCACCATGTACACTGTTCAGTTAATCTTATTGGGTCTACAAGTCAAATGCTAGTATCAATATTAAATATTGACTGTACTATACAGTGTATCCCAGTTAAAAAATGATTGTTTCTCCAAGTGGCCCGCAACACCATTTTTGAATAAATGCACGTATTACATAGAAATATTTTAGTTATTCACCACAGACATTTTAAGGTGATAATGTATCTGGATCATAAATTAGAACATGAAATATGAGTGTATTTTGTAGTTTGGTAGATCATTTTTACTGCTCATCCTGCCATCATGAAATCTTTCAAATCACTTGAAAATATTCTTGTAACCCATGGTTTTATTATCATACTCAGTCTGAATTATTTTAAATATCTCAATAACTTCCTAATTTAAAATAAAAATTAATGTTAACATATTACATTTTTAAGAATTGATAAGTTTTACATCAAGGAAAGTTTGCACATTGGATGCACCTATATTTATACCCAACTGAAATACTTAGCTATATTCAACACTGACTTTTGATTTGTCACCATTAGCATATCTAATATTTCAACTATTTTAATTACTTTGAAGAAAAAATCTGTTACACATGGCAAACTAGCCAAATTTGATCAGATGGAACATTTTAAGACCATTTTTTCTAGAATGATCCATTTGTGGAGCAAATGATTTCTAATTAAAGCTATTAATGCATATTATCTTTTTGAATACATTTTTGAATCTAATTTCAATTGCAATGCAACTTGTTAATTGGGCTTTCTTGCGTAAAATCACAACTAAGAACCAATTGATTAAACTTGTTTACATTGTTGCTTTCTAAATACTGGGAACTTTGCATATATGCTCACATATACTTATATATAAAAACAGATGAAAGATTTTAAGTACATATGCTGTATTTTTAAACGACAGAAATCTCACAAACATCTACTTCTATTTCATAGTTATGGTAGAGAGAAATGAACTATGATTTTGGTGCAACGGATGATCAGGATTCGATATCAAAAGGTAACTGGTCCTCTCTCTGAGTTTGCTGTAATGTCATATACGAATCAATACATTTATTATATAATAGTATAGTTTAGCTGCAAATATTTTAAGGTCCCAGCATATGTGAAATGTGACATTTTTATATCTTCATCAACATCACAAAAATTTACAAAACACTTGAAACACTGGGCTATACTATATGTAAAGGGATAGGGGGGGTAGAGAGAGTTGATTTAGAGAGCATGAAAAGAAACAATATTATTTATATTAAAAATAATGTTCAACTGTGCTTTTTGGTCAGATAACATTTTACCCTACAAACCAGCAGGAAATATTTTTAGTTATTCACTAGTTATTAATTATTCATGGTTAAACTCAGATATATGTTATTATTTATAAAAAAATTGATTTTGGTGCTTATGTTTATTAATGCTTAGATTTAAAAATTCCATTCATCATATGAATGATTGCATTTATGTTTTTCTTCTTTAGGGAATGTGATAGTCCACATTTATTAAATAAATAGTTAAATAATCATATGTTTAGTTGCTTGGGAGGGTATTAAATTGATATATTGAGTTAGGAATATTTGTTTATGTTTATCATTGTGCTAGATTAAATTAAACAATAATTGTAGATACTTGCTTGTACTTTTTGTAGACAATAATTTGTTAAACTTAACAATTTAATTACCAAATATTGTATTTATTTTTAAAGATTTTAACTAAATATCTTATTTATAAAAGTATGTATTAAAGAGAGTCATTGTTGAAAATTACAATTCACATCTGTCTTCCATGATTTCACTGTCATTTAATGCATAAATTTGATACTAGAACTGGAACTTATTTGCTTTTTTTTGTTGGCCAGTTTTCAATTACAGAAATGTCTTTCCTATAGCTTTTTCTTCTTACCAAGTTATATTAAGTCAATTTATTTTCTATTCCCAAAGAATAGTATATCTTTTAAATATTTAATTATGTTATATCTATTCTTAATCAGAAGATAATTAGCCTTCAACATGCACTGTTTAATCATGTTACTAACTCACCGATGTTATAGTGAGTACACAGGATACTCTTAAGCCCAAACACAATATAGAGACTTTTAAAAGATAAGAACAGGTGTCTTACTTTGTCTCTAAATGCAATTATATAGGCCAATCTAAAACATTTTGGAATAAGAGCTATGAAGACTTAATCTTTGTAACTTTATATCCATTGCATTATTAATTTATAGTTAAACCCAGTGAAATTTACAAATTTATGGCTGATAAATATTAGATGATGTTAGAATCAATTTAACAACAAACGAATTGGTTTAGATTGGTCTATATAATTGCACTTAGGTATAAAAATAAGATGGCTGTTCTTATCTTTTAAAAGTCTCTATCTTTAATTTGGGTTTGAGAATGTATTGCATATTCACTATACCATCAGTGAGTTAGTAACATAGTTAAACAGCATTGATTGCCTTTTGATTAAGAATTATTAATAAAAACTGTGCTTGTAAATTATATTGTTACTATGTTATATTGATAAATATTTTTTTAAAAATCGATCATCTGGAAAAATGGATGAATACACGAAAGTAATATCAAGAATACACATAGTTTAAGTGATTGTCGAGCATGGTCTTTTCCCCATGTCTATAAAGAAAAACATTAAGGCAAATCAAATTTTGGAAGGTAGCATTTATAGGTTTGACTTCTTTGTTTTACACTTTAGCTAAAAATAGGCAAATGTCCATCTAGCTTAATTAATTATAGACGGATTATCTGAAATAAAATTTCTAAGTTTTCTTGGAACCTGAAAAAAAATGTAAGTTTTACTTGGATTCAAACCCAATTGAATATATTAAACACTAACTATAAAAGACTTTTTATATATATCAGAAAATTTCTGAAATGTTTTTTATTTTTATTAAAAATAAAAACTAATTTTGACTTGCTTTGTAGAGGTTTGTTTTTTAAATAATTTTGAACCATGTAAACTATCCTATAATTTGTAATCTTTTTTTAAAAAATTAATGTAAAAGATAAGTTTAAAAAAATATTATGTTGATACTAAAACAAAATTTTTGTATCAAGCATTGTTAGCCGAGAGGTCAGCGCAGCCACCTTGCAAGCAAGCAGTTGGTTGCAGATGGTTGTTGCGGGTTCGCCTCCCAGCCGATGCTATGACATATGGAAAAAAAATTTTTTTGTTCAGAGATAATCATTTGTTTCAAAACAATTATTTCTTGAATGGAATTCTAAATTTTTTTTATGAAATTCATTGAATTTTTGACATAATTATAAATTTTAAAAGAGCATATTATTAATATGAATATAATGGCTTTTTTAAATCATTTCCATTCTTAATGGAAGAATTTCTACTGTTACTTCACATGTATTGTTCCCCCATTACTGGCATTCTTTGTTGCATGCTTTTAGCAGCTATCGGAGTGATTCTTTGTAAGTCCTTTTGAATTTTAACAATTCTATTTTACTTCACATATTGACCAAACATAAAAATATCTAATAAAATTAATGCCTTACATTAAAACATAAATTCACTTTATAAAGGTCATATTTTAAGCATTACTGTGTACCTACACCAGTCTTTCATTAAATTCATAAATGGTTATTGGTTAGAAAATAACTTAAAAATTTTGAAATTTTTATTTAATCATTCAACTTAAATGTAAAAAAAAAGTGTAAGTTCAAATCTAACATTAAATGAAATATGTTAGTTTCTAACCTAATAAAAACTGATTAAAGGTAATTTATTGAAAAGCTACTGAAGCAAAAAAATATTTGCTTAAAGTATCAGAAGCTGAATATATAAAATATACATTAAATCAATACAAGATCAATGGTAATTGAAATTTGGGATTTATGAAATGATTTGATTCAGTCAAAGTTCATATTAGAAGTTACATATTTTTTCAATGTCCAAATCACATATTTAAAGTGTAAAACTGATTGTTATTGTGGAAAAAAATTAAAACCTTAAAATTTACTGCTTTATTGGGTTAAATCGATCATTTTTATTATATATATTTATTATGTCCTGTACGTGAGGGGTCAGATTGACTTTAGATCAGCATGAGTGTGATGAGAATCTTGACTTCAGGGTGGACTTTGAGCGTTCCATCATCAGATTTTCAATTGGATGGATGCTTGAAGAGTTGGAGTGGGGAGTGGATTGAAGCCTGTCCATTAAAGTATGAAGATTGGCTATCTTAATATATATATATATAATATATGTGTGAAGATGATAATCTGGACCAACTGATGATTGCTGGTTTAGCATGAAATACATATATTGGTGATTGTTTATCTTTTCAACAGATATGTGTTCAGGTGTATCAGTGTTATGAGATAGAGTGGAGAATGGTGGGTCCTGTGAAAGTCTGTGATCATATACCCTATATATTACATATATTTATTGTAAATCATTTAATATTTATTTTATTAATAAATGTTTTAATGGAACAAATATACCATAAAACACATAGCAATAATGAGCCAAAAAGATACAAATTAGAAAAAATTACCAAATTATAACACATTGTGAATGTTTATTTATCTTGCCTATTTAAATGCAACAAAAGTAACAAAGTGCTATATATAGAACATAAATAAAATGATTTAATTAAGAGTATGATTAATAATTGTGCTAAAATTGAAATAAATATAAAAGTATTATGAAGTAAAAATATTAAAGTTAAAATATGTTGATAAGGTAAGCATTTCCATACTGGAAAAATATTTAAAAGAATAGACCAGGATACAGATTAATTAAAATGATAAATAACAATGGTAGTAATCGGTGTTCTAGAACTTTCCATTCTGTAGTGTTGCTGTCTGGGATTGGCTGGAAAGAAGAATAAAAGCTCACCTGTTAGAAGAATCAAGGTCTGTCACACACTCATTGATGAATCTGGTTGCATTTATCTTAATGAACTACTAGGCTGAATGTTCAAAGAATTGTAGATGACCCGTGATCTCCACTACTGAAGATTCAAAAGTGAACCTAGGGACTTTTTGCAGGCAACACCAGCTTTATTATGTTTTTTATGCCTCTATGACTGAGTATTGTAAGTGTTAGTGTAAGACTAATCTATGTAATTGTTATTATGTTAAGTGTATATAATATTAATATCATTTACATTCTTTATTATTTTTTCAATGCTTTTTACAACCCACTGATGGTTTCAATTGCCCCAGCAATCTTCTTCAGAACTATAATAAACACAATACAAATACACATATATATGAACATATGTAAAAGTAATAAGGAACATAAATGATATTAACATTAGATTGATTTGGCAATGCAATAAGAAAGATAAAGTTAAGTATATATATATATTAAGTGTTGTTAATTTAACTTTTACCATTGTTATCTCGTTGGCAATAAAAGTCAAATTTTAGTTATAAAGTTTTCTTGAGTTGTAATTATTTCTGCTTGTCTGACCATTTTTACTATGACTGCAGTTTTCATAGTGACTGTACATAGCAGAAAACTGGCACAGTCCATTACAGGATCAAATTTGAACTGTAATTTTGTCTTGTAGTAGTTGGAGATAGAATTCCCATTAGTAGCTAGAACTTTATAAGCATAATAAGGCTAAATCTCATAGTGTAAAACTGGTGGGATAAGTCAGCTCTTTGGGAAGTAGTTTGGTAAATGTGAAAAAACATATATTTGGTATTAATTTGGATTACTGTTAAGATGACATCTGAGCCACAAATACCTGTAAATGAATTCAATGTGAATAGTCCTTTTGATTGACCAATCTACCTCACAAGGATCAAGAAACTTTTTTATTAATAGAAGTTGCCATTTGTTGTATTATGCCGGGCAACAAGTAATTGAAATTGCATATCAACTATGCAATCACAAAGAACCAGCAAAATTGCTGTACAATGTAGTATTTGGAGAATTGAATACTTATTTCAGTCCCTAACCCTCAAAGCATGTAGTGCAGCTACATTTTAGAAATAGATGATGAATTAAAGGGGGGCATATAATGACTATGATCAAGCATTGAGGGAACTTGCTATGAGTTGTAATTATGGCAACTTCTTAGACGACACTCTGCTTGAACAATTACTTTGGGGGATGCCTGATGACAGATAGTCACTGGCCTCAAGAAACTTGACATACAAAGAAGCAATTAAAATGGGGGTAGCTTATGAAATAGTGCTTGATCAATCAAAGGAGTTTCAAAATTTTAGGAATAATAGTGAAGAAAAAACATAAGAAAAACTGAAAATAAGTACCAGACTGTTAAGAGTATGATGAAAGAAATAATGACGAAAAAGAGCCATATGGCAAAAGTGTAAATTTAACAAAGAACATTACAGAACCTGTGGCAAAATAAGTCACTTGAAAAAAGCATACATGGTTAAGGCGGAGATTGAATGTACAACTCATCAACTTTTCCCAAGGGAAATGAACAAAAGTTTGAGACTTATAATACTCCTATTAGCAATTGCGATCAATTTAGGTTGACAGTGAAAGTATTAAATAGAAAAACCAACAATGGAATTTAGCAGGTATGTCAGTGACATCAGTGAAAGACTGGAAAAGTTTAATGAAAAATTATAAGATCCCTTCTATACTAATGCAAATTAATTTAAGAATGAAAGATGCTAGTACTAATAGTATGGTGATATTAGAAAAAGTAAATATAACTACAGAATTTAAAAATAAGATCTGTAAGATACATATAGTGAAAAGTTGTCTAAACTCTAATATATGTTGTTAAATGGTTCCATGCTCTCAGAATCACAAGTATGTAAGTTTAAAACAGGAAATGGCATTAAGCACATGGACACATTGATGAGAATTCTGGTTAAATCAAATGCAAACATTCCAGAGAGAAAATTTATTGCTTGACCTATTGTCAAAAAAGTCTGGAGTTGAATCTACATTGATCATACTGACAGTTTTATGGCTATATTTTTTGGTGGTAGTCGATGCGTACTCTAGACTGAGTATAGAATTGTTTGATATAACCAATACCGAAGAAACAATTGGAAAACTTAATGAAATTTTTGTTCTTCATGATTTTCCCAAAACATTGGTGTCAAATAATTGGACCAGTTTTACATCCACTAAATTTGAGAATTTTCTTAAGGAATGGGGAATTAGACATATGGTCACCCCCATACCACTCTGAGTCTAATGGCATGGCAGAAAAGGCAAAACAAATGTTAAAGCAAATGTTACATAAGAAAGGTAGTGAGAATATACAAGAAACTTTGTATTCTACTTTATTGTATCAGCATAGTACATTGTTAAATTTTCAGCTGAGCAGATGTTTGGGTGGAAATTTTGCATAAAGTTATTGTCAATTCACCCAGGTGAAAAATTTGAGGATGATGAAACAACAGCACAGAAATGACATATGCCCGAGGGCAAAAAAGTCTGGATAAGTGATGTTCTTGGAAAGTACTGGATGAAAAGTATAATCCAAGAACATTTGTTCAGACAAATAATAATTATCCAGACAGAAACAGGAAAAATCACATAAAAACACGTAAATTATGACCAGCATTGCAAAGAAAAAATTGATCAAACTGGAAACTATAATATTGGACCTACAAAATTACATAGAAAAATATGACACACTGGAAGTAAAAAAAGAACACAAAGAGATTAGATCATTACTCATTGAAAAGAATACACCCCTGCATAAATCCCAAAGAAAATACAAAGGACCCAAGTAATTTGAAAGACTGTGTGAGACTTCAGAAACTGTAATTTCTGAAGTGAAGGATGTGCTATATAGAGAGTATAAATAAAATAATGTAATTAGAATGAAATAAATAATTGTGCTAAAGTTGAAATGAATGAAAAAGTATTACAAAGTAAAAATATGAAAGCTAAAATAATCTTTTCCATATTGGAAATATGTAAAAGAATAGATCAGGATACAGATCAACTAAAATGATAAATAACTATGGTGATAGTTAGTAGTCTAGAACTTTCCATTGATACAGTATTGCTACCTGGGATTAGATAGAGGAAGAAATAAAAGATCACCTGTAAGAATTGAAGTCTTCACTCACATTCGTATTGACGGAATTGGCCACATTTGTCTGAAGGAACTATGAGACTGAGTGTTCAAAGGACTACAGATGACCCAGTGATCACTACTGAAGGTTCAAAAGTAGACCTATGAACTTTTTTCAGGCCACAACAGTTTTTATTATGTTTTTGTATGCCTCTTTGTCTGAGTATTGAATGTTGTTTATAATACTAATCTTTGCAAGCATTATTATGATAAGTGTATATATTAAGTCATTGTTAATTTCACTTTTATCTTGTTATCTTGTTGGCAATAAACATCATATTTTACTTGATAAAATTTTCTTGTGTTATAATTACTCCTGTTTGTCTGACCACCTTTACCATGATTGCATTATTCATGGAAGCTGTACACAGCACAAAGCGATTTATTTCTGTAATTAAATAGACACATTGAGAAATAAGAGAAGGTTTTAATCGATGTTAACTTGGATTAATAAAAAGAAAGAGAAAATTATGTGGTAAGTTATATTTATATATTGGACTATTTCTATCATCTAATATAAGTATTGAATATTTTTAGAAAAATGTAACTTTATTTAAATATTGCAAATATTCAACTGTTAGTAATAGCACACAGGTTAGTATACACACAACGTTCGAGAGGTATTATTTTCCCCTCTTTTTTAAATGTTGCTGGCCTGACTAGTGACAGTACTAGCATGGGAATTGAACCTAGGCCCTTAAATTCTTGAATAGTGAATTTTAAGGCAACACTCTAACCAACTGAGCCACTGTATGATAAGTTGTTCAGTAGATCAATGTTCTTTTGCACACCCAAATGATAGGATGACTAAATGCAGAAAGGAGTTTGCTTTTAATTAAATGGAGATTGATTTTTCTTTGAGGCCTTAAAAGAACCGAATAGAACGCTAATGTCCCCTCCATGTGCACGCTTTAGCCAGCATAGTGAGTTTAATGGCTTTTTACCTCAGATTAAAATTAAGAAACACCATAGTGTTTCTTCTCTCTTTGCCTAATAGTTCTTAACTGAAATATCATTTGAGTTTTCTTGATGACTGAATGAACGTGTGTGTATGAATGAACATTTTTTTTGTAATAGATATTTACAATCATGAAAGACAAAATTAAATCATGGACCTAATTCCCAGAAGATTTAAAATCATAAGCCAATGCCAAAGATAAAGGATGCTAAGAATCTCTCCATTGCAAACTCAGTCTGGCACTTAATTATGATCTTTTATTTAGGTATTTATAACTGCAGCACAAGACTTGTAAGAAGAATTGTCTTATATTAAATGGAACATTATTGGAATCTGAGAAGTTAGAAGAAAAGATGAAAAGACAGTTAATTTAAAAAATGAACAAACATTGGAAATGCAAGTGGATTATGATTTATTATAAATAAAAAGGGAAAAAGTAACATTGTGAAGATTGATGGTATATCAAACAAAGTGGCAAGATGAACTATTCAACTTCATGGTAGATAACAAATGCAAATAATTCAGGTTCATGCCCCAACAAGTTCTCTTTGTTATGAAGACAGAGGATTTTTGTATGTATATACAAAAGACATTTGATCAGATGAAACAATGTTTCATAATTGTCATGGGAGACTTTAATGCTAGTATTGGTAAACAATTGAAAGATGAAATTGCTGTATATAAATTTCCCAATGGTGATAGCCATGAGAGAGAAGACTTGTGAAGTTTTTAGAAAAAGAAGACTATGAATTTATTTTTTTTAAGAAAAAAAAAAAAGAGATGCAGAAGCATCCAAATGAAGTTACAGCATAATTGGATTATTGACTAACAGAAAATTCATATTTCAAGATTGTAATGTTCTTAATCAGCACAGGAAGTAATCATTGATTAGTCGTAAAATATGTGTTAATGCAAAACTAGAAACAATTGTTGAGAAAAATCGTATTCACAGTTGATTTTCAGAAACATTCCAATGAATTTAAGTTGACCAAATTCAGATTTTAACAAGGATCAGTAGGAAGATGATCAATACAATTTTAAAAACTGCAACAAAGACAGCTGGTACAAAAAAACCCAGCAATTGATCAGTAAAATTTATACTGAGACAATTTATGAAGAAAAGAAGGAATATAAAAATGATGTATTAAGAAGGATTGAATATGTAGAACTTTGTAAAATGGTGAGAAAAAGAGATGATACCAATATAAGAAAGTATAATTGGGAATTAGCAAGGAAACCTATTAAATAGAATAAAAATTTCAAGAGTGTAAAACTATATCTTGGTATTGGTAGGAAACTTACTTTAGCAATAAGAAAATAAGATAGAACTATTACTAAAAAGAGAGATTACATCATGAAATATGTAAAAGCGTTCTATTAAGAATTTATAGCAATAAAGAACAAGGAAAAGTGTATCCTACAACTATTATACTGTTTGAATTGTCCAGGATTTCAGTTGAAGAAGTGAAACATGCAAGTAAATCTATGAAAAAGGGAAAAGCTCCAAGTAATTGTGGAATTATAGTCAATATCTCAAAAGAAATAGGTGAAGAAATTAGAAAACCTTTTGGCAAAGGTAAATACCAAATGTCTAAATGTTAAAGATTTACCAGATAATTGGAAGAATGCCATGTTAATATTAATATTTCAAAGTTGATAAAGAAGATATTAGAAATAATAGATCTATCTGGCTCTTATCAGTTCATACAAAATTTTTACCAAAATAATTGCAACTCATCTATAGCGAACTTTGGATTTTAACCAACTAAAAGAACAGGCAACATTTAAATGTGGTTTTAGTACATTGGATCATGTCCAAATATTGAGAGAAGTTATAGAAAGGACCAATGAATATGAGTTGCCATTATGTTTGGATTTGTAGTATGAAAAGGCATTTGATTCTCTAAGCAGTTTTTCAGTGATTAAAGCATTGATCCAAGATATTGTCCTATTATGAATATTTATAAAAATGCTACAGCAACAATTAGATTACATATTTAAGATTCACGCTTTCAGATCTAAGTACTTTGGGCTGGCTTGGATATATAGAAAGACAAGTAAAGATGAGAGTGGAACCACTCTTTTCTTGTTAAATTCTCTGTCTCAGTATTTGTGACCTGATTGGCTAAGCGCTTGAGAGGTTTGCACTCTCTCAGTTTAATTTCAATACCGTTTGCACTTTGTAAAATAAATATTATTTACATATATTGCTGCAAGTTATATTATCTAAAAACTACTGCATAATAAATCGAAAGATTTCACGCTGTATGTTTATAATTAGAACTCAGTGAGTTGAGTGTGAAGATATTTAAGATTCACGCTTTCAGATCTAAGTACTTTGGACTGGCTTGGATATATAGAAAGACAAGTAAAGATGAGAGTGGAACCACTCTTTTCTTGTTAAATTCTCTGTCTCAGTATTTGTGATCTGATTGGCTAAGCACTTGAGAGATTTGCACTCTCTCAGTTTGGAAGGTCATCACTGTGAAGGATATACAACAGGATGACTATATCCCCAAAACATTTTACAGCAGTTTTGGAATATGGTGGATTAAAATAGGAAACTAAGGAAGTAAAAGGAAATGGAGATTATTTAAGTCATCTAGATTTTGAAGACAATATAATTGTTTTTGTAAATGAGACTTTAGATCTTAAGGAAATGTTGCTAGTGTTATCAGATGAAAGTAATGAAGTAGGACTACAGGCAAATGTTAAAAAGACAAAAGTAGTGTTCAATGAATTTTTTCAAAAGAAGAAAATAAAATTTGATGATGATGAGTTAGAAGACATTAACTACAATTATCTTGGTAAGATTATTACCACAGATGGATACATAATAGATGAAATTATGCATAGAATTAAACTTGAAGTGCTTTTGGTAGTAATAACTTAATATTAAAAGGAAATATGTTTATGTATTAAAGATTCTTATGGATCTAATATTTGAGCACTTAACAGCAGAACAATACAGAGACTTCAGAACACTCAACAGAGTATGGAGAGATGCATGTTAGGAGTTACAGGATGAAATTGAGAACAAAATGCATGAGAGAGAACAAATGGATGTTACTGATATCATTGAAAGAATTGAGACTGATGTAGAGTTGGACTGAATATATTGCTAGAAGATATGATAATAGATGGACGGTTAAAATCCTAAACTGGATTCCAAGATATTGTAACAGACCTAAAAGAGATTGTGTGTGATATGGATGAATGAAATAAGGAAGTGTGTTGGAATAATTAGAGGAGAGCGGCTAGAGATCAAAGAAGATGCATTAAACATGGAGAGACCATCCTACAGTGGATTAATAATGGCTGAAAATGATGATATTAACTTCTGTATTTTATTGTCCTTTATATCTAACAAAGTGATATTAAATCTAGAATATTATGCTTACTATACCAATTATTTATTTTCATTAGAATATAGTTATATTTTATTAAAAATGTAAAACACTGTGAGCTGAGTATAACTTAATACTGTTTTGTATAATCATTCTCAATATCCATAGCAATCAACAATTTAAAACTGTTGTCAAGGCAACGTTCTTTTAATAGTAAAGGTGGAATCCCACTTTTATTAAAGGTCTAATATACTTATATAAGTAATTTGTATAGTAAGTACATTGTAGAGTTAATACCAGTTTTGTTAGATTATATGTGTTTATATATCTAATATAATAAATTATTTAAAATTATATATTTACAATTTTTAAAACAAAAGATATCTAGTCAACAATTTTTTTTTATCAAAATTTAATATTTGATTTTAACTTTTTAGATAAATAGTCTAAAAGAATTTCAGAAGGAAGAAATCGAACAACTTCAGGAAGAGAAAAATCTTTTAGATCAGCAATATCAATTGCGGTTAGAGTCCTTGAAAATATATCATGAGGAAGATGTATCTTCATTAAAAAATCTGCAAGTCTCTACTCTTGAAGAACAAATGATTAAATGGAAGCAGACAGAAGTGACGCTGCAGGACAAACTCCTCGAAAAAGAGTCTTTTCACCAGCAAAAAATAAAAGAACTTTTAAAGCAGTTAGATACAAATGACGATGAACTTGCAAGGTGTCGACAAGAAATGCAGGTTTTATTAAATCAAAACCATAAGAAAGATGTAAATATTTCTAGTCTCAATCATAGGGTAAGTAGCATTTGTGTTACGGTGAGCATTATGGCAAAAACTAACTTCTAAAAATCTAGATTTAAATACTGCTATAAACTAAGCTGTGTAAAACCATAAGTCCTTTACTAAAAATGCAATCTATGTTGATATCCTCTTTACTATATAAATATGCATGTAACGTATGTAGATCGTAAGAAAACCTAGAATGTGTTTAAAACTTTTGGTTAACGATAAAGGCATGATCTTCTGTTTTAACAGGCTGCTAGTAAATTCCTTAAACCCCCACTACCCCTCTTTTTTTAAATAAAATATTTAAATAAATACTAGTCCTAATAAAATATTTAAAATCTGATAATATTCAGAGATATTTAATTTGAACTAACAATCCTCATTAATCTATCTATTATGATTTAGTTTTATACATTTTATATAAATAGTATTGTTTTCTAATAACTTAATAATTATTAGGAGGATTTGCAAGAGCCAAACTATTCTCATTCAATATTTCTTTTTAAATAAACAATTTAGCTTTGGAGTTTAGTTCTGATATATCACACTTTGAAGGTTTTTTAAACACTTAAAACTAGCCTTATAATACAACACAACTCAAATCCTTAACTATAATTTACTCTATGAAATAGGCAAAACTCTCTCCATACAGTAGTGCCACTCAAACCAAGACAGAGTAATCAATGGATGCCAGAATGCTTGTGCATAAAATCCCTATCTAGTGCCTACTCATCCAATATCCCCAAATTAGTTTCTGGCTTATGGTCTTCATCAGTGAGGAGCGTTGGATCTGAGAGTGATCATGTGATGTTTAAAGGTTTAAAATTTTATACTATATTGTTAGTTTAAAAAAATGAATAAGAAAAATTTTAATTAAGATTCCAATAGTGAAATAGATAACAATATAAGTCAATAGGTAAAAAAAAAAATTAATTGTAGAATTAAATGGAAATGTCTATAAATTAAGATGACTTTCATTTAATTATCTCAGTTTAGTCTTTAGGCAACAAAGTTCATCAGTGATAATAAAATATTTATTTTATGCATGTTTTTTTTTTCCTTTTGATTTTATTTTACAAGAGCTTTAAATGGAATCCTTGTTCTTCTTGGTGGATTGTTTTTAAAAATCAGTCATAATTGGGTTTCCATATTTTTTGAACTATTTATTGGATCATAATCAGTTCATCATGTGTTTGAAATGAACTCCGTTGATAGTTATAGATTTTATATGGATGAAAAAACATGGTTGATTTTGTTTAGTTATTTCAAGAACCAAGCAATCCTTTAAGCTGGACCTTTACACTTAGGAGAGAGTTTTTAACTAACAATCCATGGAAAGTCCTTGGTGCATGGAAAAGATTCTAGTTAATTACATATTAGTTTGAAGGAAAACCCTCTATTGAAGACCAGCATGATGCAGGAAGAATATGAAAGAAAAAGAAAAAAATACAAGACAAGCTGATTTTTATTGCCTGCTATTTATATTGCAGTTTTTTGTAAAAAAATGTTCCTTGAGTAAAGACAGAGTTATTGTAAATAGAACTGTCATATCTGACCCTGCCTTCAGAAGTGGACTATTCCAGATTCTTCTCCTGATTGGCTAGCATCCAGTTGCTATCCAATGGGATTAAAACCTTCACTGGGGTTTGTGCACCGAATCTGCGTGTTTCCAGTAAGGTAGGGGATCTGCCTTTAAATAGTCAGCCTTTTGGAGGCAAGGCAGAGAGCAATTACTTCTGTTAACCTGAATGACAGAACGTGCTCTCCATTAAACCTTCTGCCATCAGCAAAGGTATTTATCTAGTCATTATTGAGATGTCCACACAGTTAGGCAAGTCCACCTACGGACTGGAAACTGCTATGTCTGAACTAGAGCTGACTCGAGGCAAGCTAACTACATAACTGGAAGAGTCTTACCAGAACTCACGACGCAGTCTAATCATTAGCTGGAAGCGAGTTCCATCCTCCGCATGACTATCTCAGCATTGAAGCATATCAACTGTATTTGTACATTTGTTTAACTAATGTGTGTTATATTTTGTACTAATAAATTGTTCATATTAATTGCTGAATAGTTGTTCTTTTTGTAGCTGTTGGTTTGGAAACAAACCTGCAAACCTAACCAAACACAACAGATTTCATCCTGTTGACTGTGCCAAATATGTTGTGTTTGATTAGGCTTGCAGGTTCATTTCCAAACAAACAGATATAAAAAGAACAACTATTCAGCAATTAATATGTACAATTTATTGTACATTTGTTTAACTAACATGTGTATATATTTTGTACTAATAAATTGTACATATTAATTGCTGAATAGTTGTTCTTTTTGTATCTGTTGGTTTGGAAACGAATCTGCAAGCCTAACCAAACACAACAAGAACTATTTTAAACAAAACTAAAATTTTTGAGACAAGGAAATAAAATATATAACCTAGCTTAATTATAAATTCAAGACTACAGATCATTTTCAGAGTAATTAATTTTGATAATAGAACAATACAATACAAATTTTTATATCTGATTTCAGTCAATTTTATATAAAAAATCTTAATTTAATATTCTGTATGTTTTTGTTTTTACATAGACTTGGTTAATTAATTAAAAACTTTGTTTAAATAAATCTTTTTATATCATTAAAGAATTACACTTATAAAAAGAAAACATTTTTTTCTTAAATTTCCTGTCTAAAATGAAATTAACAGCAATTTATTTAAACACAAATAAAATTCCCTATACCTAATGTGTGTATGCATATATTTATGCTAAATTTAAAATGTAGCAATATGTCTTTATTTGAATCTTCTATTTTACCTATATGAATCTAATGTTTGCACCTTAAATTATTCTCCTTGTTGCTAACTACCTGAATAAATTTGAAAAGAATATTTCCATTTCAATATATATCATCGTCATTGTTGATCCACTGTAGAATGAAGGTCTTTACAAGATCCATCCATCTCCAATATTTAGCCTCTCTTCTCCATATCATACCAGAACACTTCCTTATTTCATCCATCCATCTCACATGTGGTTTAATTCTAGATCTTTTATAAATCTCTTGAATTCCATTTTAAGCTTTCAGCTGTCCATCTATTATCTCTTCTAGCAATATGTCTAGCAAAACTCTATGTCAGTCTCTTTAATCCTTTCAATGTTGTCAGTAACACTTGTTTGTTCTCCCATTCATGTATTTCATTTGTGATCTTTTCTTGTTACTCTTAACTTGCACCTCTCCATATTTTGTTAAGTGGTCTGATATCTCTTTATTGCTCTTCTATTAAGTGTCCAAGTCTCAGATCCCTAAGTAAAAACTGGTAACACATTTATTAAAAATTTTCCTTTTTAATCAAATAGTCATATTTCCTTTTTAATGTTAAGTTATCATTTCCAAAAGCATTCCAACCAAGTTTAATTCTATGATTAATTTCATTTATTATGTTTCCATCTGTAGTAATAATCTGAATAAAGCATTTGTAGTTGTTAACTTCTTCTATCTCATCATTGTCAATTCTTATTATCTTCTGTTGACAGACTTTTTTTTCTAATATATATATAAAATGATAAAGAGAAAACATACTGATTTTGTTATTAATAAACTTATTTTTGTACAAATAAAAACTTATTAATATCATTTAGATGTAATCAATCACTTACTTGTCAGTTTTATTTTGACAGCAGAATGAAACTTAATTCATCCTTTCCATTCAGGGGATTTTAGGAAGAGGATTATGCTTTATGTCTTATTTTGGCAGATATTTTGTGTCCCTGATATTTGATAATATTCTATTGCTTAATGCCCAGTTGTAGTGTTTATTCATTAATGTATAGCTAGGGGTTCTTTCAGGATTTTTCATTTGTATTTTCGTTTAATCTTGAGACAGAATAATATCTAATGAATGTAATTCTGAATAAAAAAAACCAATTGAATAATTTCTTCACTTTATTAAGCATTAAAAATATTTCAGTTACTTTTAAATAAATTATTTATATTCTGAATTTAAACCTTTTGATAAGTATTGCTGAGTTTAATAACTTACTTTCATATTTTAGTATTTGAAGTACGGGCATTCTTCATATACCTGGAGCTTAATTGTAAATATAGGGGATTTGAACTCAGACTTTCAAGCACCTTTCAACTATCCACACTATCTCATATCACTTATACATATGATCACACACATGTAGAAAAAATAAATAATCACCAATATACATACTTTGTGCTGAACTAGCACTCATCAATTGGTCTAGATTATCATCTCTCACATATATATATAATCAGTGCCCAGTTTATATTAAGATAGCAAATCTTCATACTTTAATGGGCAGGCTTCAATATACTCCTACCTCTAACTCTTCAGCCATCCATACCATTAAAGTATGAAGATTTGCTATCTTAATATAAACTGAGCACTGATTATATATGTGTGTGAGAGATGATAATCTGGATTAACTGATTTGGTTCAGCACGAAATATGTATATTAGTGATTATTGATCTTTTCTACATATGTGTGATCATGTGTATCAGTGATATGAGATAGTGTGGATAGTTGAAAGGGTGCTTGAAAGTATGAGTTCAAATCCCCTATATTTTTATATTTTAAATATTTTTGAAAGTTCTTGATTAGATTAGTTGTAATATTTTGCGTACATGCCATAAGTCAGTAAAAGTAAAAAAAAAAATGAAGGAAGGGACTGGTTTTCTTTTAGTAAGAAAGTTTGAGCATGTTAATATTATCTCATACATCTTGATCTTTGTCAAGAAAAATACCAGATTACATATAAATGCTCAATTTATTAGGCTTTGTGAAACCTAATTATAAAACATTTAGTGACTTGATGAAAATTTCAGAATAATTAGAAAAAGGGATTCTTTAAAATTTTAAGAATCTTCATAAGAAAATAAATAATCAGATATCCATTTATCACTCACATGCAAAAATAGTAATTATATCATTGCCATATTTGTTTTTTGAAGTTATGATATTAAACCATCAACATCACATGATCACCATTCTTTATGCTTACACAAGCAGTTTTTCACAGAGGCAAAATTCTCCATACAGTAGACCACTCGGTATCCATTGATTACTCTGGCTTGCATAGAGTGGTGCGACTATGGAGAGTTTTGCCTCTGTGAAGTTATGATATTCCTAGGGTTTTAAATCTAAAATGTGATTAATCCTGATTTTAAAAAAAATATATTACTTTTGTTGTTGTTTCTATTGTTTTAAAAAGTGACGACATGCATAAGTATGACTTGTATTTTATTTTAAATCTTACAAGAGTCATAAATGTATACCTATGATTTTTAAAATTAAACAAGTAATTGAAGATAGCCATTCTTATTAAGAAATTGAGCTAAAATTTTAAAATACTTATCTTTATCCCTTGTCATTGTTCATTTAATTTCTTTTATCTATTTAACTATTTCATTTTTATTTCCTTTATTGCATTTATTTTATTGTGCAAGTTTTTTAAATATTTGATAATACTTGTGTTTATTATTCTTTTTTTTCCCATTATTTCTTTTATATAACATGCAATTTCATAGTTTGTATATTATTTTTGTTTTATATTTTTTATTAATTATGTATTAATCATTTTATAAAATCTAAACTCTTATTTTATTTAATTAATTATGATCAATATTATCTAGTTAACATATAAACAAATTATCAAGTTCAAACATATATATATAAAGAGCAGGATCAGCATGAGAGTATATGCTTTTCTCAAGCAAAATTTTAATGCTTCCCCCAACCCCGATGGTATTGTCATCAAAATTTACTGATGAATAAGATATTTTCATGTATTTTTTCCTTTTTTTTTGTAATTTTAAAAAAGAAAAAGAAACAATCTGCAAAAGTGTGATAAAATGTTGGACTATTTCCATCATCTATCAGTAAATGTTGAATGTCTAGAAAATTTTAAACTTTATTTAAACTTTTCAAATGCAAACAACTTGTTGGTAATAACACACAAATAGACAACACAGAATAGTATTTATATGATGTTTCGAGTAGTGTTATTGTCTCTTCTTCAGATGTTGCTGGCCTGATCAGAACTTACCTTTAGGCAAATACTAAGTATTCAGTATGGACCTGATACTATGTTAAATAATCTCTATGTCTTTCAATTTTTTCTTTTTCAGTTGTTATAATTAATATATAAAGTTTAAAACAAATTTATATGAAACAAATCTCTTACGATGAAAACAATAAAAATAAAAATAAAATTTCTTCTAAATTCAAATTTTGTTACAATTTTTTTTTCTCTTGATAATATTGTCAGTTCCACTAATAGTTCTTCTGTTATGGATACCCTTAAGTAGTTTTTAATTAATATTAATATGCTGCTCCTGAAAAATGTCTCAGGTAATGCACAAATTGCCTGAGTGCTAGCATGCCTCTGAGAAAAAGATAACCCTTCATAAAAAAGAATCTAATTTATGAAACTGGTCTTATCCTTCTGCTCCCACCTATCCCTCTCCCCTCTCCCAAAAAAAATTCTGGTATTTTTATGATGCGATTTTATTTCTAAAACTTATTAATTATATAATAAGAAAATTATATGCTTAAAAGATTGATATTTCCAAAGAATACTCTAATGAGAGTAAAACTGAAGAAGTGGATAATTCTATCTACTTAGATCCATTTATCCGTTAAAATTAGTAAATATACTAAATTAAAATGCCATAAATATATTTGATTGATTTAATATTTTAAAATAAATTTTATTTTACATTAGTATATGAAAAGTTGATCTTTATAGACATTTATATTGTTTCATCACTTCAATATCTTATAATAAGTAATGAATACAAACAAATCTCTGATTTGTGCTCACAATGTCTATAAACAGCTTATTTTTTCACCATCTGGCCAATATTTTTTTATTTCATTATCTTTTTTTAAAATAAATCTTTTCTCAGAATATATTTTTATTTTTTGTTATTAACTTATATAATTTTCTTATTATGAATTATTGTTTTTCTTATTATGTCTAGTTTATATTCATATAAATTAATTAATTTCCATAATAATATTAGTAATACTAGTAGAGTCTGGGTTCAAATCTATTTAATTCTTCCTTATTATTACCAACACATTATTGGGTCATTGGGTAGTTTTTGTTTTATTTTAAAGTCCATATTTGCCAGCCATATGTCAAAATAATCCCCAAAACATTAAGATTCTTTTTATGTTTATGATGGTGTTTTTTTTTTAATAAAAAATTAATGTTATCCCACCAAATGTGTTCTGTGTCAAAGTCTGTATATTTTATTTTACTTACTGTAAATGAATCTGTAGTGGCTACAACATGGTGTTGTAAAAATAAAATTACAAGTAGTATGTGGAACTGTTAATGAGAAATGTATTATTTGATATAATTAAAGTTTGAAATGGCATTAAAAATAAATAAACAACGTAGGATTAATTTTAAAATGATTTTATTTTAAAATAGAACACTTACTGTCATGTTGTTGTTTTTTTATGTGCTCAACATAAATTGACTCACTACATATTCTGCAGACATAAAAGGTTTGACTTTTCAACTGTATAGGATACTGGTAACAAGTTATATATATATAAAGTCTGCTGACATTTGGATTAATTTGGCAATGTTGTTATGCCTTCCTAATACTCATAAAATAAGAACATAGGGTTAATTTCAGAGATTGCATGCTAGGAGCCTTGATTTTAGGTGCGGATTTGTAAGTAATTTTGTTAATTATTTTAAAAAATTCATGTTTTGAATTTTGTTTGACTGCTTATAATTTTGATATAAATAAATACGTTAACCATTAAAATATTTAACAATTGGAAGAAAATTGCCATTGTCCAACATTTTGTTTTTTTACAAGGTGAAGAATTAGCATATTTCCAATCAACTATATCCACTCATCCTTTCGTCAAGTTGTAATCTGCAACCATCTCAGGTTTGCCATTGCTAGGATTGATCTTGTTAGGGTATGCATGGAAGAAATTAGTAGTCATCTTTATATTTTTTAGGACATATGATAACAGTAATTTCTATTGATTTTGGACTTTGATGGCAGAAAATTAAAACTTTTTTTTTACTCCCAAGTAAGTTAGTCTCCTCTTTTATAACTCTGTAACCATTTCTAAGGGGTTAAAACAATTATCTGCAGTAATATTTCCATTGGAACCTTGTCACCAATCTAATAATAGATTGTGATGGAATGCTGTAAAGTTTTTCTTCTTCAGATAATATTTTATTGTTAGAACCTTTTCCTGAATATATATATAATCATTTAAAAGATAATTGTTTAGAGTGTGAGTAAGGCAAAGGAATTTTATTCCATATTTCCCAGATTTTTATGGTTGTTAATCTGCATTTCCCCCTAAAAGTCATGAGGAGCATTTTATCAACGTAAACATGCAGTCAGTGACACATTTCTTTTACAATTTTCAATAAACAATTCAAATAACTTATTGAGAGCTACTTCTGAGTCAATTTAATCTCTTTTTTTTATCATCAGGATCAACAAAATGACAGCAAAATAAAAATTCAAATATTTTAGGAATAGTTGTTTGAAAAATGTTTTACACTGTTCCATCATTACATAGAATGAATCAAGATTTTCATTGCCTGATTTGAATATTTCTATGTAGATTAATAGCCTCAAAACTATCAGTTCTAATAAATCCATATCACAAAGATGAGTATGATGTTGAATTTTATATTTCATTCTTGCTTGTTCAATTTTTTCATTTGTTCATATTATAATTTCACTCACAATGATATTGATAAATAATAAATTCCATATTTATTCAAGACTTGGGCTACCTGCTAAAACTTTTGCATTATTTATCAATATTGGTGAAGCTTTGACTATACTATGCTATCTTATTCCTTTATTTACTGGTGGAGGCATTTTAGTCTTTTTGAATTCACTATCATAGTAGACTAATTCATTGGTTATTAAATTTATCTTTTTCGCATATGTGTGGTCATGTTTATTGGTTATATGAGATGGAGTAGATAACTGAAGAGAACTCTAAAGTTGGTGTTCAAATTCTCTCTAATTAAATTTATATTATTAACATTCTCTTCAGTATCAGATTCAAACATTTCGATATCAGTATTATATTCACTTTTCATTTTTACTTTGTCATTATCTTTCACATTCTTAGTAACATTATCACCATCATCTTAGTGATCCAACATTCTTAAGCATCATTCTTCAAATTCAAGATCATTTGGACACATTTTTTTGATAAATATTTGTTTTGGTAGAACTCTTTCTTTTACTTGCAGACCAGTTAGACATGATGGCATACAAATAAGTTGAAGTTTTATGATAAAACGTGTATGAAAACAATATAACAATACCGCATTAAAAACAGTACCGCACAAATTTTTTAAATCTTATAATTGAATTCAGTTGAATATTTTTTAAAAAAAAATTACAATCCAACATTATAATTACTGAAACACACAGGCCTATTATATACCTGGGTTTATATATGTAATACATAGGGTATACGAGCACAGACTTTCACACGACCCACCCCTCTCCACACTATCTCATAACACTGATACACCTGAACACATATTATAATAAAATATATTTAATTTTTATTATTGTAAGGGTTATACATAAAAAATAGTATAAGAGTTATATAAAAAAGTAAAATAAGAAATAATCATAGATTGGAAAAAACAGAGGATAGAATTTTTTTGTGTTTAAAATATACATGTGATGATTATTGGGTTATAAACTATTATTGTTATGACGTGCAGCTAAACTCTAGAAAATTGGCACATAAACTTACACTATGTGAGATGAATTTCAAATTAATTTGACTTTTGTCAAATAGAGACAAAACTAGGAAAGTACTGAGACAGTTAAGGCATATGAAATTTCATAGCAGAATCACATATTGATTGTAGCTATTGCAGGTTAAATTAGCATGAACTGATTTTCAATTTTTCTCTCATTAGGTAGAATGTCTTTAAGCAATTCTAATCCTTTTACCCATAACTTGTAGTTTTTTTTATTATATTATTAATCCAATTTTATCTCATTATTAAAAAATTAATAATGTAGACATAACAGATCTTGTGGGAAAAGGAATAGTAGATGCAAAATAGTCTCATATATATAACATACACTAAACTACAGCTAAAAATATGTGACCTACTGACATTTATATATGTATACACCTTCAATGATAATTAATACAGCTAATATTTGGAATATCTTTACATCTTTGATTATGTATAACAAATTTAATTTAAAATTTAGATATACCAAGTAGATAAATTCTTTAGATAGAAGCAAAACTCTCCATACAGTAGCGCCACTCAGTGCAAGCCACAGTAATCAATGTATGCAGAAAAGTTTGTGTATGAAGAGTTTTTCCTCTGTGTAAAAGGCTTGTGTAAGCATAAAGAATATTGATCATATGATGTTTAGTGGTTTAATAGATAAATTCTTACAGAATTAACTTCTAAAAGTTTTTTATTGTTGGACAGAAAGTTTAGAGATATTCAGAGAGAGCATTTACAGCATTATCTATCAGTGCATTATCTCATTAAGATGTATATCTCCGAATGTTATTATATTTTTTACTATTTCATTTTTACATACATTAAAGTCAGAATGTCTTACAAGTGCAGACTTTTACATTTTATTTCTTACAGATATAAATACAAAATATTTTTAATACAATCTTATTTTTGTTAAAATTTAATTTCATTTAGTTTCTGTATTTGGTTGCACAATCTATTCTATAGCTTAATTAATGTAATCCGTAAATGTACAGGATACTACTCAAATTCTGATCCCATAACTATTTGTCATATAGAACATTTGAATTAACTAATATTTTTCCCGTCGTAAATTCTAATTTAACATCCCTCTTGAGATCATCTATTGTTTGGATTGGTAAGAAAATGTATACGATACAACATATTGACATTTTTTTTAATTGTATAATATATATTCTTGTTTCTACATTGAAGAATTTATGATTGATTACCATATGGCAGATCATTAATAATTTCCATTTTTATAAAATGTTCACACAATCTATCAACACTTTTCTGAAGCTTATCTGGATACTTGGCATTAAGACCTTCAGAAAACATCCTTTATGTCTGTGAAAATAGATATTTTTGCTTCTATAATTTGTAAGCTATGGTATATCAATTATGGAACAAACATATATAATAAATGAAACTATGAATTTTAAATAAATATATATATATATATAAAGTTATAATAAATTGTCTTTAGATTGTGGCATATTCTGTATATTTAATTAAAAACTGCTGAAGTTTTTTATGTAAAAGCTGAAAAACAATAAAATAAAATAATTATTCAGTTATAGTTAATGTCTTACTTAAAAACTATGTTTTGTTTAAAAATTATTTTTTTGTTTAATAATCAATGCAAGTTTCTATTAAATAGATTAGTCAGTTACTTATATACAAGTAAGAATATGAAAAAATGTGTATGTTAAGAGTAACAAGAAAAGATCAAAAATGAAATACATGAATGTCAAAACAAACAGATGTTACTGGCATTATTGAAAGAATGAAATGGAGTTGGGATGGACATATTGTTAGAAGAGATAATAATAGATGGACACTTAAAATCTTAAACCAGATTCCAAGAGATTGTAAAAGACCAAGAAAGATATCATATGTGAGATGGATGAATGAAATAAGGAAGTATGCTTAGATGATGATGTATGGAAGAGAGGCTAGAGATTGGAGAAAATGGATTGCACTTGCAGAGACCTTCATCTTGCAGTGGATTGATGAATGGTAATGGTAAAGAATGTGAAAAAAATACCTATTTTACTGAATTTAAAATTAAAATGTTTTTTTAAATATTACTTTCATGTTGTTACTGCAGTACTCAGTTTTTTAAAACTTTCAGTGGAAAGACAGAAAACAAAACTTAGTCGTATTTGATCAAGAATATTATTTTATTTACTGTATTGAATTGTGTGTGTTTTTTATTTATTTATTTAATGTTAAATAAAATATAAATCTTAATTCGTGTCAAAATAATAAAATATAATGATCATAAAAATTTGAATTGAGCACTCATAATTTGTCTGGATTAAAAAGAGATACCAAATTATCAACTTGCCAGATGCTTGATATCTCTCTATATACTTCATAATGATATTGAAAATGTGAGTTAACATTATATAGACTATATATTCATAAAATATTTATATGCATAGTATATCCCAATGAAAAGATGAGTGAGCAATGGTCCTCTCTCCAAACTGTCTCTAGTATCATCTCTGATTTAATGTACGTGCTACATAGTAACAGTTTAGTTATTCACCATAATAATTTTAAGGCACTAGTAATGTTTGGATCACAAAATACAACCTAAAATATGGCAGTATTTTCATGAAGGAACAAAATACTCAATTAGGCAAAACTGCTACTAAAATATTTGAAATGATTCAAACTATATATGGCACTAAAGTTATAAGTTTCAAAAAGGTTTCAAATGATTTGCAAGATTTTGTGATAAGTAGAGCATTGAAGGTGATCCATGAAAGTATAGATAGAACACACATTTCATGCAGTAATTCATAATCTATAAATACTAGCCAGTCTTAAATTTTTTATAGCAAATAGCTTAACTATGTCACTATGTAATACTTGCATTGATTCAGAGATGGCAGTGCAAACAGCTTGGAGAGAGAGCCAATCACCTTTTCAGTGGAACACATAGCATATATTCTGTTTATTTTTATTTTCCTAACATTTAATTTTTGTGCTTTTTTTTTAGCTTTCTGAAGCCAAGTCTGAAGCTTCCCACGTACAAACATGTTTAGATGAAACAGAGGCTGAATTATCCTTTGTGAAAAATAAATGCTTAGAAATTGAGGATGAGATTAGCAATAAAAAAAGTACGCTTTGAGTTTTATTTTTAATTATATTATGCATTTTGTAAAGATATAATTATGTGTATTTTTTTTAAATTTGTATTTATTTAATTTCTCTACAGCAGTCTTTTACAGAACCTATGAAAGCATATCCACAAATGGATACAATATAGTAGTGCCAGTCAAGTCTCCAAACTGGTTTCTGATTTTTGGCTCTAGTAGCTACTGAATTAAACATCTCTACAATTTTACTTTTTTAAATTTTTAAGTGAATGTCATTAATACTTTATGCATCCTAAGATTTTGAATGGCAACCGTATTTTTTTATAGCTAAATAAATTTAACAGTAGGTCAGTTATTATATATTTTAATGACTTCAGTTCTATTAGAACCATGAGCATTTTTTCTCCTATTTCATCATGGCATTCAGCGGCTGAAATAAGGATCTGATTGACATCTGATGTTTACTGATTATTTATTTTTATATAGATAATTTTATAATCATATCACAGAATATTCCCATTCAAATACGTTACAATTATTTGTAAGCAGACTCGTAACAAATCATTTTAATAAACTTGCAAATACAGTTTTACTTTTCATCTGCCAATGCCCAATCATTCGGTCTGATAAAAGGAGAATGAATGGGAATTGGTAAATGAAAAGTAAAATTGTATTTGTAAGTTTATTAAAATGGTTAGTTAGGAATCTGCTTACAAATAATTCTGAGTAACTTAATTGGAATGAGTGTTCAGTGATATGATTATAATCCTAAATGTTACATATTTAAGGATCAATAAGTTATTTATGTGCTGTTGAAATTAGTAATAATTTTATAGTAAAGGAATATAAATTGAATTACTGCTGCAAGTCCGAACCATGCGCTCATGTTTTGGTATTTATTTATCTGATGTAAATTCTTCAGTAAATTTTGTCCACAACACTGATTCTTAAATATATATCATTTACAATCTTTTTTAATCTACTTTCAGATTAAGATCTCTTCATGTTTAATCTAATTTTTCCAATTAATAGCTTCTCTTGTCCACACCATTTTAACAATCTTCTTTATATCAATCACCCACCTCATATATAGTATCTTTTAGATAATTTATAATTTATTGGAAATTGAGTTTAAAATATCAATCTATTGTCATTTCTTTTAGAAATATGTCCATCTAGCTCTATTTCAACCTCCTAATTTTTTAAATAGTGTCAATGATACCATTTTTTCATCGCTTACTATTCTGTACATCTTTACACGTGTTGTCTGAAGTATTACTTTTCTGTTAAATGTCTAAGTTACAGATTCATATTATAGGAATTGTTCGTGCATATATATATATTTCTTATAATAACTTCTTTCATATACACTTCAATGCAAACAATTTTCTTAAAAAACTTCATTTTCCTTACAGTTTTGACTATCTAGTGGTCTTTATCAGAGTTTTAAAAACCTCCTCTGCTTTTGTTAAAGCTCTGATGAAGACCACTGGACAGTCGAAACTGTAAGGAAAATAAAGATGTTTTTTAAGAAAATTGTTTGCATTGAAGTTTATATGAAAAAAGTTATTATAAGAAATATATATATATATGAATATATGAAGATATGCAAATAAAGTAAAAGAGAAGAATAAGAGTATATACATCTAATTATAGGAATTGGTAAAATGTCTATGAATTGGTAAAATATGTATACTAAAAAGCTTCTACTTTAAATACATTAATCATATTTCTTTTTAATATTATTTTTATCCAAAGTACTTCATCCAAATTCAATTCTATGATTAATTGCATCCCTTATATTCCCATCTGTATTAATAATTTGACCAAAATATTTGTACTTGTTAACTTTGTGTCAGTCCATTATCAATCTTTCCTTCTTTTGAAAAAATTAATTGAATATCACTTTAGTCTTTTTAGCATTTATTTTTGTACTATAAAAAAAAAATCTGATAACTCTTGCAACATTTTCTGAAGTTATGAAGCATTATTTACAAAGACAACATCATCTTCAAAATCTAGATGACTTAAATAACCTCCATTTACTTTTACTTCTTTAGTTGTTCATTTTAATCTACAAAATGTTTTTTTGTAAAACTGTTGCAAAATGTTTTGGAGATATGGGATTACACTTTCTTAATGTTAATCTTCTTAATACACCACTTAATATATCATTACTATTGCATTTTGATAAATATTCTTCGGAATGAGACTCTATATGTTAATGCTCCAAAGCATTAACCACAGAAATGATTCTAGAGGCAAATGTCTTTTCATAGTCTACAAATCCAAAGCTTAATACCAATTCAAACTCTTTGGTTCTTTTAAATCCAGTTTATTTTAATTGGTTTGAATCCAAAGTTCACTAGAGATAAATTGTAATTATTTTAAAAATGATTTTGTATGGAATTGATAGATCAATTAATATCATGTTGGCATTCTTCCAATCATTTAATATATCTGTATCATTTTGATATTTGGCATATAACTTCCTCAATAATTTCTGTATTTCTTCCTGTGCAATTTAATGCTATGATAATGTGCGTATTTGAGAGATGAAAATTTATTGTGTTGAAAATCCTTTTGACAATATGGTTCTCAATCTTCACATGACCGTCTAAGCAATAGACATTTTATTATTGTACAATACTCTCTCACATATATAAATAAAAATCATTGCAAATAAATTTAAGTCCATTCATGGAAGAAACTAGCCTGAATACATTACTAAGATAATTTACAAGGAATATTCCTAAAAAACTTTTAAATGAACATGCAAACAGAGCCCATCTTTTTGTTATGGGAGTGTCAATCAATTTTATCAGATAACTCATAAAAAATTTTGATAAGCTGTAAAATTATTTGTACTCATTAAAAATGATTTGAATTTCATCTAAATTAATTTTTGAAATTGTAAGTTGGCTTAATCTAAAAGTAAAAATTACTGCTAATATAGGGTGTGGCCTTTTCAAGTATCAGTGCTTGAGTTATTATTATATAACAAACTGGATGTCAGATAAAAGTCATCATCTTTTATCTGATGAAATTGGCATCAATATAACAATATAGGAGTTATTTACAAGTTCATTTAAATGATTCCTTAGAAATCTTGTTTGTGAATTTAACTTAATGAATTTGGACTTGTTTCATGAATGTGTTATATTCATAGCATTATGTAATTGATAAGTCATAAAATTTATTTATGTGCTCATTAAAAATCATTCAAATAAGTTTTCTCTATTTTTTATAAAATGAAAAACTGCATACAATATATATTGAGATGGTTATGTGTCTCATGGCATACAACATAGTATTGTGTGGGCATATATATATATATGAAAGGAAAAGTATAAATAAACAGACAAAAAAATTGTGGATATTTTCTATATTACACTAGAATATCAGTCAATGATTAAATAATTGTGAATTTAAAAAAAATTATTATAAATTAAACATTTAAAAAGTTCTAATTAATATTTTATTAATTCTGATTTTGAAATTAAAACAACCATGTTTTTATGTTACAATAGATATACTGGTAATTATAAAATTCCACTATTTTGTTTAATTAAAGCTTGTATAACATTTTGATCCTTCAAAGTTGTTTTTGAAAGGAATAATGTAAATTGAAAACCGTCAGTAACTTTTTTCAATCAAGTTAAAGATAACTTGCTTTTCATTACTGTGTTTTTTAACCTTTTAACCGCTAATTATATTATTGGTTGTATGAGGTAAAAATCAAATCTTTTAATTGGCCAACTCACAAACTGAAGACAAAGCCTATTGTTAAAACATATTCGCCTATAATATTAAATTCAACTCAGATACGTTTATAAAAAGTATATTACTAATTTTTCAGGTTATGAAAGAGAACAAAAGTTCTTTCAAAAATAAATTGCTATTTATTTATTATAAAATATTCAATTTCGGAAAATTTAAAAGCGAATGTCTAAACAAAAAAGTGCTGACGCAATCGCTTTTTTTCAATTTTACGTTATGGAAAAGTAAAGATTTCTTTTTGCTAAATCTTAAATATTTTTACTAAAATCTTCAATATTTTTCGAAAATAATTTTGTTTTTTTAGTATATTTTATTAAAAAACTATTTTAATTTCTCAAATTATATTTTTTTAATACTTAAATTACATTCAAAATGAAAATCTCAGCGTTTTTCTTTATTTTCTTTGATCAGACGGTTTCTTTGTTCTTTCCAGCCAATAAAAATGTCTTTTTCGGCTGAGAGCTGGCTGACAGCCAATCACCGACAAGGTTCTTTCTTTGTTTAGTTTTAAATGCGGTTTTTTTGATTTTTTACTTGTAAAATAATTCGGAAGAGGGCACCATCCTACAGAACTTTTAAAAACCTAATCAATAACTGTCAAACGAATATTCTAGCATTAAAACTAGTAGAATTAGAGTGACATCAGCTGTCGACGAGAGACCTCGTAAGAGGCAGGAAAAGGGTTAAATACCACCCTGATTATAAAAAGATTAGGGGGTAGTTTTAAAAGTTTTTATAGATTGTGATAGTATGATGACTATTAAAATATAATAAGGCAAGATAGTGTAAGTCCAGCTGCTTCTACTAATTCACAATGATAGAGTTTGGAGTCACATGGAAGGAAGTACCAGCTAGTATGTGGTACATAGCTCATATATGTGCATATTAGATGGTATAGAGATTGAAAGGAGCTCACTGCAAGGCAATAGTTATCAGGTTATACCTTTTCTGAAGATGACAATAAGTCATTCAACTGTTTAGAAGGGACCAGCTTACCCAGACATTCCATCAGCTTGCTGAAATAGTTTATACATATACGGTGTTATCTATATGCAGAGAGGTACAGATAAAGGGACTGTGTCATATATAAAGTACAATTTATTGAAAATGATAGTTAAAATCTCTAGTTTAAAATTAAAATAAGTAAATAATTTTTGCTTGAATTAAAAGTCTAAAAACCAAGAATTGATTCATAGACAATGTTATTTTGAAAAAAAAAAACCAAAAATCTTTCTAGATTAAATAAAAACAAAACTTGCTGGAGTGTTTTTAAAGATGTTTACAATTAATTCTCAATGAAGTAATTTTTTAAAAAAAAGTAAAAATAATTTTCATTAGAAATAACTTTGATTCATACTATTTTTTATATATACACACTACATGTGTGTTTATGTATTTTTAAAAATGAAATGATTTTTATATAAGTCTATAACAATTGAAACGTGATAATTTAAATTATTATATGCTACATCTGAATGCTTCTATATGTGTGTCAATTTTATGTATAGTTTTGACATTGAATTAATTGTGTATTAAGAAAATATAATATGGGTTATTATATTTTTTATGGTTGTGATCTGATCCATCGTGTCAGCTGTGGGATGGCACTATTTCTAACCAAAAACACATTAATATAATGTTCCCAGGCTAGCGATTCTCTATTAATATTGACTTTTTTTTGTTTACAAATTTTACTTTCTTTCATTTCTAAAATATTTTTCCCAAATAATATTTTTGACAATGGGATAATAATGGTTGTTTTTTAATTTTTATTGACAAGAGGGTCTTCTTTAGTGTATGTTCAAATAGTAATTTGTGTTTTTTAAATAGTATTACTGTTTTTTAAAATTTGATTCACAAAATTAAAGAGAGAACGAGTTTTTTGATGTATCTTTAAATAATAATTTATGTTACTTTTATTGGTTTACATTTGATGGACAACAATTAGTGGGAGGGGTGTTTTGTGTATGATTAAATAATAATTTACATTAATTTTATTTTTACATTTGATTGCTGATAACCATTATTGGGAGAAGTGTTTTTTGTGTGTATGTTTAAATAAAAATTAACTCATTTTTAGATAGTCACGGTTAAAAACTTGACGGACTTCGATGGACTTTCCATCGTTCAAATCTCGGCAATTTTAGACGGAAAATAAAGATTTTTACATGAATCGAGATTGTACAAAGTTCCATAAGATGCTGCCCTCTCGTGAATTATTTTACAAGTAAAAAAATCAATAAACCTGTCAGTTAAGGTTAAGCAAAGAAGGGAGGTGGACTTATCTGGACTTATCTTAGATCTGATTGGCTAATAAATTTTGACAACAAAGAAAATCTCTTGTCAATAATGAAAACCCTCCAATTTCTTTTGTTTTATTTCAAAAGCGATAAATGAATGTTTTAGACTATTCTAAAAGGTTTTTTTGACATATTATAAATTATTTTGAGAAAATATGCTAAAAAATAAAATTATTTTTAGAAAAATAGTTAAGAGTTTAGCAAAAATTATTTATTTTAAGACCTGTAAAAAAATAACCGACGTCACAAAATGTCAGCAACACTTTTTATTGGTGAATAATGTTCATTTAAAGATTTGCATTATTGAATTTTTTTTAAATTATAAACAAATATTTATTTTTGAAAAAACTTCCATTAACTTTCATAACATGACAAATTATTAATATACTTTTTACAAACGAAACTAAAGTGAATATCATATTAAAAGATAAATATATTTTGACAATTGAGTTTGTAACTTGGCCCATTAAACATTTAAAGATTTTTCCTCACCCAGCCAATAAAATAATCAGCAATAAAGAGGTTAAGTTACTTTTATTGGTTACATTTGATTGACAACCAATTTGACTTTCTTTCATTTATAAATTATTTTGGTTCCACAAATAATATTTTTGACAATGGGACAATAATAGTTGTTTCTTTAATTTTTATTGACAAAAGAATGTTTTTTTGGTGTATGTTCAAATAATAATTTGGGTTATGTTTCAATAATAATTTACCTTACTTTTATTAGTTTACATTTGATTGACAATAATTAGTGAAAGGGGTGTTTTTTTGTGCATAATTGTCGACAACAATTATTGGGAGAAGGGGTGTGTGTTTAAATAATAGTTTACATTACTTTTAGTAGTGTACATTTGATTGACAACAATTAGTGGGAGGAGTGTTTTGGGGTTATGATTAAATAATAATTTACGTTACTTTTATTTTACATTTTCATTGCCGACAACAATTATTAGGAGAAAGGGGTTTTTTGTGTATGTTTAAATAAAAATTTAAGTTACTTTTATTGGTTACATTTGATTGACAGCTGATTTGACTTTCTTTCGTTTATAAATTATTTTGGTTTCCCAAATAATATTTTTGACAATGGGACAATAATAGTTGTTTCTTTAATTTTTATTGACAAGAGCGGGTCTTTTTTGGTGTATGTTCAAATAGTAATTTGGGTTATGCTTAAAAAATAATTTACCTTACTTTTATTGGTTTACATTTGATTTCTGGCAACAAATAGTGTGGGGGGGATGTTTTTGTGTATGATTAAATAATAATTTACGTTACTTTTATTTTTACATTTGATTGCTGACCACAATTCTTGGGAGAAGGGGTTTTTTTTTGTGTGTGTATGTTTAAATAAAAATTTAAGTTATTATTGGTTACATTTAATTGACAACCAATTTTACTTTTTTTTTTCTTGTTTATAAATTATTTTGGTTTCCCAAATAATATTTTTGACAATGGGATAATAATCATTGCTTCTTTAATTTTTACTGACTAGAGTGGGTTTTTTTTTTTTTGGTGTAAGTTCAAATAGTAATTTGGGTTATGTTTAAATAATAATTTATGGCCTTCTATTGGTTTACATTTGATTGCCGACAACAATTAGTGGGAAGGTTTTTTTTCTGTATGATTAAACAAGAATTTATGTTACTTTTATTTTACATTTGATTGCCAACAACAATTATTGGGAGAAGGAGTTTTTTTGGGTATGTTTAATAAAAATTTTGGAGTTACTTTTATTTTACATTTGATTGCCGACAACAATTATTGGGAGAAGGGATGTATGTTTAAATAAAAATTTAACTTTTATTTTACATTTGATGAAGGCCATTTGGAATCCCTCAAACAAGCTGCCCTTTACGAAGTGAGCATTTCCGTCTGCAACAACGAGACTTACAAATGAAAGTCAAAAGATGTTTATGTACCTCAAGTCTGCATATATTTGCCACACAATCATATCTTTTCTTTCAGCAGGATGTTTTTCTACTGTAGAAATGTTTCAGCACTGGCTTCCATGTCTGGCAATTCCCATCTTTTCAAGTTTTCTGTATTCGAATTAGCCATATTCTTCATCTCAGAAAATTTCTCGCTAAAATGTGACTTAAAGCTTGATTGTCAAAAAAATTCAGCTATCCCACCCTAATCAAGAATTTAGGAGGCTTACAGCTTTATGAGGAACAATCAAGACATTGTTAAAAGGTAACAGTACATCAATTCATATTAAATAAAAAAGGCCCCAATGAAAATTTAAATAATTTTGATACGATGAACTTAACACACCCTCGTACGATATTGTTACATAATAATACATAACACAGCATTACGATGTAGTGCATGACAGAAACAACTACAGCATTTTCCTCTGCTTTTAGCATAGGAAAAAGCCACACCGATATCCGCTAAGCCGAGTTAACACTCTACGTTTTATCATAGAAAGAAGGCTTAATTCCGGGTTAACACTCTTTCTCCATTTTAGCGTAGAAAGAAGACTTAACTCCGAGTTAACAATCTTTCTAGGATTTATTGTAGAAACGAATGCTTAAAGGCTTGGGTGCGGCCACGGAAATTATGCTAGAAATAGCACTATCCCACGACTGACACGATGGATCAAATCACAACCTTTTTTATAAATGCCAGTGTATGCACACATTTCCACATGCACACACATATGTTAAATCAGTCAATATGTATCATTAAAATTGGCAGAAACACTAGATTACATCCTTCAACCTTTCAAAACAAGCTAATGTAGATACAAAATAGGGACAAATTGATCACACCCCAAATATATACACAGCCACTTCGTCCCTGATCAAGCACAGATCAAGGTTATAACAAAGCTTCAAGATTACAAAAAATTAAAAACAATTACTTTTTTATTTTATTGTAAATATACAGATGACCTAATGTACAATCTGTACATCTATTTGATCAGTGTACTATTCTGATGATGCCATGGGTGTTGGACCTAACAAGCCATGGTAACAATTGAGAAACAGTTGTAAAGAACATATGTAACCTATTTTGTCAATAAGGAATATTGTTGAAATCTAAAAAGCTTATTTTTTATTATATGACAATTAAATATATCCATTTAAATTATATAGGCACATCTGAGTACTGATATACAAAGGTTTTTATGTAAACCTATTGGGACATATATGTAAATTACAATACAATAATGGATTTCTTTTTGGTATTAATCAAAATCAGAAGGCTTAATTTATATGTATAGCCATATTCTACAGATCTTAATTTTATTGTTATTAATAAATTTATATTTCATTGTTAAAGTTATTCCAGTGAATTTATTCAATCTGAAATAGTTTTAGAATATTATGTTTGTATTATATCTCTTAATCACAATAATTACAGAGCTTTTGCTCTCTGAGCTGGATTCATGCATAACAGTCTCTTATATAAAAGGGGTTTATGTTTAGCGTTATGGATTTGCAGTTGATAATGATGTTAGTTGGTGCAATTGAGATATTCTTAAAAGTCCATGCACTACATTTCATTTTAATTATTTAGAAATTAAGTTTATAGTTGGTCAGTACTTTAATGGCACTAAGTGGCCAGAACATTGATAATAATCAGCATGTTTTAGTATCCCAGCATTATTGTTTTTATTGTTATATATTCTGATGGATTAGCACTTAAATTTGTGCTTCCATGTTATTGTTTAAATATTCTGCCCCAAGCTGGCAAAAGTTAAATAATTAACCTGGTCTATAGTAAATCCATTTCAAATCCAGTCACAAGATTGATTGTTGATTTATTTTTATTGTTGATCAGTCATGAATGATTATTATTCTTGTCTGTAATGCTGGTGAACTTTTAGTTAACATACTTATAATTATTTAGTGCTGTGTTGATCTCTTGTGCTCATTCTTTTTATATGTAAATTTAAATTTAGAGTAGTTTAATTACTGGGGATGATGATGATTTTCTATCACCCCAGGTTTAACCCTTGTTGTTTGTAACATTATGATATGTATATCAAAAAATAATTGTCTTTAAAGCAAAAAAAAAAAACTAAGTTTTTTTTTTGCTACTTTGGTATTATTCCTGCTGTGACATGTTACTCTATGTTTGTGATATATTTAAAATAGTCTTCAAGGAATGTACTGACAAACTTAGTCAATAAAATTTATCCACAGATCCTGTGGAGGTGTTATTTTAAACATATCACAAACTTAGAATAATATGTCACCGGGATTAATACATCACATCACATGTAATACCAAAGTTCAAATGTAAAAAAAATAATGTTCACATATTCATTATAAAAAAGGGATATTACAATATTTAATAAAACAGGTACTTGAGAGTTGTGCCCTTTTAGTATGACACTGCGTGTTGTCAAAGCTATCCTTCCCCTTCCCAGCATAGTATGGCATTTTGTTCCATCATATTCCATGTTCAATACCAAACTTCAAATCTAAAAAAAAAGCTTGTAATTGCCAATGATGGTGAAAGATATTTATTATGGAAAAATGAAGAGATATGAAAAAGAATTTTGTACATTTTTAAATGTCAAGTTGTAACAAAGTTTTAGATTTCCGTTATTTTTTAAATCTTAAAAATAAAGCAAAATGGCAAACTATAAATTTAATCTTATATTTTAAATATCTTTTTTTAAAAAAAAACACAAATATAAAAAGTTTGACTTGTAAATGTCTATAAATATTTAACAAAAAAAAAAACATAAATATAACAAATTTTACTGCTAAATGTATTTTTCAATTTAAAAAAAAAACAGTACTGCTTACAAATGATACGATAAATTTATATTGCTTATGAAAAAAAGTCACAATGATAGCACAAAATCTCACAGGTCCACATATTTTACTTATTGTTGATGACTTTACATGTATGGATTAGTCATGCCAGGATTTAATTGCCATGACATTATGAACCATAAATTTTGAATAAATATTACTGGATGAAAATGTCACCAGAGTAATACATCATAGCAGGAATAATAATATAGAACCAATTTTTTTTTAATAATAATGTTTTTAAAAATTTGCGTTATTAGGTCAATTTTGATTTTTTTTAGTTTAAATTTATAAGTAAAAAAAAAATTAATTTAAAATTAATACTATATAGTTGATCATATATATTAAATGTTTGTGAATAATTTTTTCAATGCTTTATTAATTTTAGATATTACGAGTTAAACTTGTACCGTATATTATATTTTTCGATGCTACTAATCAGCATTCTATTCAAACCAAATAAAAAACATCATTAGGCTAAAATTGCTAGTTTTTTTAACTTTTTCAGATTTGTGAATTATATTAAAAACTGATCTATTTTTTAATCCTTCATTGCAATCTCAAGGTCTTTTAAAAATATAAATAAATATTAGTGTTACTATTTTTGTATACTCATTAAAATCAGACAATGCCAATATCAATAACAATCAACAATCTCAATTTGTTGTCAAGGCAACCTTTAAACAATAAAGGTGGAATAATCTTTTCTTTATGCATTGTGGGATTCCTCATAGTGGTGCTGAAACATCTGCATTTCCTGAAACATCTCAGGAGCATTAATAGCTGTTTAAAACATTACAATACACTACAATATACTTTATTTATTGTGAGTGGTTAAGTATCATTGATCTTCTCAAAAGCCACTACTATTGAAAGTTTGGATTCAAATCTCCTATATTACATCTAAAATTCAAGTATATAAGTTATACTTGTATTTAAAATATTACAAATAAATTTAGTAACTAAGTCAAAAATAATCATATTTGATCTAATTATTAATATTAAAAGAAAAAAAATTTTGGAAAAAATTAATGTACCAAATTATTTTTTTTCTTTTCTCCATTGGATTATCATATAGTGAACTGTTTGCAATTTTTATATAAAAGTAAAAATATAGAACCATAATTTATATGCTTATTGTCATTTTATTTATGTGATATGTTGTTAAATGTTTTCCTCTTAGATAAAGCCAGAAATCTTATTTACTAAGATAAGTACTCCCGCTCTCTGAAATTTATATTTCATATTATGTTCATCTATTTTTTTTTACTCTTTCATATCAAATCAGTATTTCAACCACAATTATTGTTTTGTCTTCTATTTTATTTCAATGAAACCCCTACTGTGTCTTCATATTTCTCATTTTCATTAAAAAGGCATGAACAAATAATCTTAAAATGTCTACCTCTTATCTTTAATTTTTTTTTTATTCCTCATACAATTTATTCTGATTCATTTCAATATCCTATTCTCAAAAATTCTTTTCCTCCCATTTCCATATAAATTACAACTATGGTCCATATCTTTATTTCATTTTGCCCCCCCCCCCCTTCCGAATCTTAACCTCCTTGTCCTTCCACCAGAGAGCAATAAACTCTCTATTACCATAATACATCATTTCATATTTTTTATACTTATTCTTACATAATTCATATTCATTTTTTATAACTCTACTTTTCTTATTTTGTAAGTAAATTACTTACCTATTCTGTTTTTCCACCCCTCATAATTATATTCTTGCAATATTGGGTACATTCAAGACATATTTGTTTTATTTTTTATATAAATTTATAGAAATAAATTGTATATCTGTTAATCTTGCTTATTGTAAAACCTCTTGTCCTTCTCTTCATATATCCCATTAAACTATTTTTAGTAATCTATTTTTATTCATAAATTATAATCTTCCAAACATTTTAAATTTGCTTCAATTTCTCATTTAAAATGAAATACTTCCCATTTTCTTTTGAAAAGTCTCATTTGTTAGTGAATATTTATCATCTATTTACTTTCTTTTGGATTCTATCTAAAAAATTCTGAGAAACAGTTCCAAATTAATCGATTTAGCCCTATATATTTTGTATAAGAAATATGGCATATTTTAAATTAATCCCATTCTAATTTTTGCTTTTCTTTTTAATTCTAATTTTCAACTATCAGTATAATTAAACATTTTCCATTTAATAAAATATGTAATTAATTAATGTTCTACTTCTTCAAGACAAATATCTTTCAGTTTCTTCCTTCAGTTTATCATTCTCATTAAATATTATGTTAGACTTTTTCTCATTGAATTTAATTTTCATACTTTCTACCTCTCCACACTTTTCTTAAAAACTGTTCTAGATATTTTGTATAATTTTTAAATAAAGAAAATGATTTAAACTCAGGATTTTTTATTATATTCATCATCCACTCTATCCCAAGCAACCAATACACATGATCACACACGTATGAAAAAGATACAAGATCCCCTATATACATATTTCATGCAGGACCAGATCATAATCTTTCTCATATATATATAATTAGTGCTTGGTCTATATTAAGATAGCAATTCCTCAAACTTTAATGGTCATGTTCAATCTTCTCACCCTTTCAACTATTCAACCAACCATTTCATTGAAAATCTGATGATGGAACATTCAAAGCCCTTGTTGAATTTGATATTATAGTCATCTTATTAATATATATGGATACATAAAGTGCAATAATACAAGGAGTTACATTGCTGTAATGTCTACATGGTTATGATTACAATATCAAATTCAACAAGGGTTTTGAATGTTTCATTATCAGTTTTTAATGAAACAGAAGGTTGAATAGTTGGAAAGGTAAGAAGATTTAAGCCTCTTTATTAAAGTTTGAAAAATTGATATCTTAATATAAACTGAGTTCTGGTTGTATATTATGTGTGAGAGATTATAATCTTGACCAATTGATGAGTGCTAGTTTTGCACAAAATATGTATATTGGAGATTATGTATTTTTTTCACATGGGTGTAGTCATGTGCATCAGTTGCTTGAGATAGAGTGGAGGATGAATAGACTGAAAAAATCCTGAGTTCAAATTCTTCTATTTACACATATAAAACACATTTAGTATATGCAAATTACATACTGCCTTAGAATTTATATTATTTTCTAGCAATAACATATGTATCTTTGGATTTAATATGAGAATTTCCATTCCTATTTATATTATTTCTATTTCAATCTTCACTTCTCTTTAGAAATAAAACAAAATATTAAAAGATTTTTTTAAAATAATGCTTTTATGTAAACAGCTGGCTAAAAAGTAAAAAATAAAGTAAGCTGACTAAAAAATATGTTGTATCATTTCATTAAAGCTTATGGAGATCTTTTTATTGCTTTTTTGATTTTTATGGCCTCAAATGCTTTAATGAAACAATATTTTTTTTTAGTCAGATTACTTTTTTTTTTTTACTTAGTTGGTTGTTTATATAAAAACTTATTTTAAAAAAATCTTTTTTTAATATTTATTTTTTAACTTTTTAATTATAAATAAAATATATAATTTCAATTTAAATAAAATAATACATATAATTAATTCGCTAATCTTTTTTTACACATTTATTATTTTTTTCACAAAATATTTATGAAATATTAATTATTTCAGAAGAATTCAGATTTTAGTAGAAAGTATTTATTTTTAATTAATTAAATTAATATCAACAGAATTTTACTCTATAAATATAATATTTCTATTGACTCAGTTGTTAAGGGTTTTTCTTGGGAAGAATAAAAAATGAGAATTCAAATTGTAATGGCAAACTTTTTTTTTTCATTGTTAAAGATTCAAAAATATGGAAATCCTGACAGAAATGCAGATGGGGTAAGTTAATATAAAAAGCAATTAAAATAATAATAGATATCTGTTTAAGCCAATTTTACATTTAACTTCTACTTATTCTATATTTCCCAAATCTATTTTTATATTTTTGAGAAAATCTGTTGTTATGAATTATGTGTATATTTAATATTATAACTGGAGATAGGTAGAATAACTAAATAAAAGCATTAACAATTGATGAATATCACTGGTCATAAATTTAATAATCTTTTTAATTATTTGAAGTCGTATAATCTGTTTTTCACCATATTATTTTTTTAAATATAATAAAACTAAGTGGTAATAGAGTTTAAGTTCAATATGCATCTTAATGATGTAAGACTCATTAAAGTTTGCATTAACCAGAGTTTACACTGCATATGATTACTCCAGAGCTGTTTATGTAATCATGAACAGTCATTGGCCATGAGATAATGACAGTAACCAGATTCTAGACAAATTTTTGATTTGGCTTTAATTATGAAGAGCATTAGGTTTCACATATTCACCTAGCAGCTGCTTTTATTATTCTTGCACTATTCAAGCTAATTGTTTAAAAAATTCAATTTGAGGGTTTGAAACCAAATGCATTTTTTAATATAACTGAATATGACTAAAATTACATTAACAATTGTATATTTTAGTGATCTCAGTTATATGCTAACTGTATGCCCTTTTAACGCTTTGGCAAAAAAAAATAGTATATTCAAAACAAAGCATAAATTAACTTTAGTAGCATATAGTAGACATCTGAATTAACAATTATCTATTCTATATTTTAAAGGCATCTCTGTAATTAAGATTCATAGTTGAATATTGGTCTTTATCAGTGAGGTTTATTAAATTTAACAGATCCATTTAGTAACCATTATTATATTTTTAAATATTCAAATTAATAGAATTTTTTTAATATCTTAATGATTTTATTACAACCCGAGTATGTAATTGAGATCATTAAAGTATATAATTGCTAAGAAAGAATTAGACTTATGTGGATATACATACAAGTTGGCTTTTCTTCAAAAGCTTAGCCTGTCAGAACATCCAAGTCAATACGTTAAATAAGATAAAAGAATTTAAAGATGGTGGATAATGGACATATATAATTTAGTGCTCCTTGATGACATGAACCAATAACCAGAAATTAAATTTGGTGATCCAGCTGTTTCCAAAATCTGGTGCGCATTGATTTCTCATATTCTTTTTTAGAGTCATATAGAGAGAATTACTAATGTTAAGGTAGAAGTTAAATGTAAACAAGAAGCATTGTGGGATACTCAATAAAGTATATGATGCAGTTCTAAAAGTAAAATGTTAGAATGTTACGTTAAGAAAAAACCATTATTAACGATGATCAAGATTTATCTTCAGGTTAAAAATATTCTTATCTTAATAACCTCAAATTTTTTTCCAAGCAGAAAACATATATCTGAGATTTAAACAGTCATTGTTAATTTATCTTTGGTTTTGTAATAACAGAAATTAAAATTTTTGTAAATTAGAATGATACCCAAAATAAAGATGATTTAGAGGTGAAAAATATTAAAAGAATTAAATTGATAAAAAAAAAAAAAATGAAGAGAAATCAAAGTTAAAAAAGTTGATTTGCAGTTAAATTTAAAGTAGAAAAGTATTCCAAGTATTTTCACAAAACAAAAATATTATTTTGGAAAATATAGATAAATTTATTTGCATTTATGTAAAGTCTATTTATAAATACTACTACTCTTAGAATAATTTTAATAATCCAGTTAATAAGTTATGGTGTATAAATATATAATACTTATAATATAAATCTATTCATGGAAATACTTAGTCCACAATGTTACTATGATAATTTGCAAGTCTGATTCAAAAAATAATGGCCCTTTCTTGTATCACTATCAGTCTATTCACAAATTTTTATCTTACTAACAGATTGGTATTGATATAATAAAGCGGGAATTATTTGCAAGTTTATTGAAAGGATTTTTGGGGGATCTCACTTGTGAATTATTGTAGTTTTGAATTTGTGAATTTCAGATTTTCTACTTAATATTTGATAAATGCTGGGCTTGAGTTTGTATTTTAAATCTAGTATCTGAATGTCCTAGCACCTCACTGATGAGAGTCATTAGATTGAAACCAGTTTGGGGATAAGGATAGTTCTAGATAGAGATTTTAAATGGTTTCTTTTATGGCGTTTATCGAAAAGCTTGTTTAGAGCTATTAGCATGCTCATTATATTGCAACAATGTATTCTTATGCAGTTTAATAATCTTTTTTTTAAATAAATTTAAAATCTGTCATTTTGAGTGAACTAAAATCCATTCAAAGGATTTTTATTCTGGCTCATTTAATATAAGTTTCTGTGTTTCTAATCTTGTTCTAAACTTAAGTGTTTTAAATAATTTTAAATATTCTGTATTTATAATAAATTATTTATGTTATTTCAGTCTAAAAAGCATTTATTTTTATTTTGTAAAATTTGTATTTTTTTTTTCTTGTGTTAAAGAACATTGTTTTAATATTTCATTAGAGCAATTGGAAATGACTGAAAATCAAATACTATTAAATGAAGAAAAATGCAAGGATATGGAATTAACAATTTTAACCATGAAAGATAAAACTGCAGAACTAGAAAAGGAGAAGTTGAATCTTCAGTCTACAAATCAAGTTCAGTCAGAAAATTACAGTGCTCAGATACGTAACTTTAAACAGGTAGTATTTTTTTTAAATTTCATATTATGTGTTATGACAAACATAAAATTTCAATACTTTAGCTAAAAATTGTTGCAAAACAGTCATATTATGTACAGATCCAAACACACACATATATCAAAGATTAATTCTTTATTAGAGTTTGACTTTTTATAATTACATTAATTTTAAAAAGCAAAAGAATTCTTAAAAACAAAAATTTATTATGCAATACTAAATAAACTTCCAACTTAATCAAGACAAGAGCAGCTCTCTACATTTTAGTGCCATTTAGCAGAATTTTAACCTCATTGATAAAAATAAAAGTTAGGCATTGATATAAAGATGAGGCTTTAAATACTAAATCTAGGCATTTATATGCATGGTGTAACTACTGATCATTCAAGCTTATAATAGATGGCAGTGGAGTGAAGAGCTGCTTTTATGGAGTTGACAAAGATTATGTTGTGGAAATGGGATGGAGCACATTATGGGAAAACTTAGAGTGGACAATGAAAGGGATGGTAAAGTGGCTAACAGGTTTCTCTGGGTATAGCTCCTGAGAGATTCCTGACTCCATTTAAATGAGAAGTCACAGTGCATCACATCACATCATCACATATTATCCTATATTGTTTGAGTCAGGTATTTAGTAATTTGTTGTTATTATTAATATTCCTAACCAGGGGAATAATATCCCTGTAGCAAATAAAAAATTGAAACTACTAAAATATGTAGTTACTGAATTTAAAACCTTAGGTTGATTTGAATATCACATTTTTAGTTTGACAGATAAAGTAGAGTTGAAACTGTTTTCTGGATGCATTCCTTTCATCTTTGAAACTCAGGTTTCATTGATAAAAGGCAAAAGACATAAGTCAGTCTGAAGATAGTTGTTCGAATACTAAGGATAGGAATTTTATGTGCATCTGGTAATCACTAATTACTCAAACTTACACTATGGCACAAGAATTGAAAGCTTCTCTTGTCTTATAAATGCATTATTTATTTTTAACTAGTAAATTGTAAAGTGGAATCAACTAATTTGCAATTTGAATGGTTGTTTTTTAAAAGAAAAAGAAAATCCAGTATCTGATTTGTTAACTAAATTGCAATTTGGATTGTGTAAGGAATTACATAAAAAATTTACACATGAATGACTTTCACTTTTCAATATTCTGAAATATAAACAGAAATATTATTATAAAATATAATGACAGTCAACTGGGGCATGGAGATTCAAGTATTGACATATTTATAAAATTACAGACATACTATTTTTTAACTGAGGTTTGTAGTGTATATTTAGATTTGGGATAATCCCTAGTTTAATAAATGATTAGTAATAATCATTAATGTGAATACATTAAGTAGTTGGTATCAGGAGTTTGACATTTATAAAACAAACTGTAATAATTTGCTAACTATAAATATCCGATTTTTTTTTTTTTTTCTTCACTATTGATAACTATGTAATATTAAATACGCTTAACGTATATAGTGAAATTAAATTCAACGATTATATTAATAATTAATATTTCTTAAGGCTAAGCGCTTTCAGAGCTTACACTCATATTCATAGCCTTTTAACGTAGTAATTTATGCAAATGTATGCAAGCCTATTTATATTGTCCATCTCTTTGAAATGGAAAAGCATGTGTCTCTCCTGTTTATTGCTTTCAAATCTCTTGATATATACAATGCCTCTTTAACCTTCCTTTTGATGTCATTTCTTTCAGTTGCAATTATCCCAGCATTTGCAGGTTCAAACTCATGATTAGCCTCATTTTGGTGGTCCACAAATACTGAGCTGCCTTCGTTTCTTCTTAATACTCTTTTATATAAGTATTTATGCTGAGCCACTCTGTTGTTTATAGTGGCCCGAGTCTCACCATAGTATACTGCGCCGCAGTTTGCCTGAGGGCATACCAACTTGTACACAACATGTGGTGTTGATTGTAGGTCAATCGTTTCGTATTATTGGATGAAGAAGAATATAAAGAAAAGATGAGAATACAAATTCAGAAATTGGGTTTTGAGTTTTCAGCTGAGGTTAATAATAAAATGAATAGAGAAAAATTTATCTCTTTAATCCTACGCAAATATAAAAATAAAGGAATAAATCAAGCTGAATATTATAGAATATACCCATCTGCCACATCCCAACCACGAATGTTTGCGAATGCTAAAATGCATAAACAAGGGACTCCATTAAGATTAATGCTTGACTTTGGAGGTGTACATTATGCAAACACAGCAAAATTAATAAATTCGTGGTTAATTGAATTAATAGGATTTGGCAAATATACTATAAAATCTTCTTTCGAGTTTGTAGACTTAATTAAAAATGCAGCCATCGATGACAGTTTCAATTTAGCAGCCATAGATATATCTGAACTCTACGGATCGATTAATAGAAAAGGTTCAATCAGGATAATCAAAGAAGAGCTTCAAAATAATCATTGTCCTGAACAGAAAATAGAGTTTATCATTGACTTCATGAATTGGTTGGATGAGAACATATTTGTGACGTTTGAAAATAGATGGTATAGGATGAATAATGGATGGCCGATGGGATTGCCTATGAGTGGCATTGTATCTAGTATTGTAATCAGTTATTTTGAGAACCAGATTATATCAAAGTTCCAAGAACAAACACATGGAATAATTTATTGTAGGTATGTAGATGACATTTTCATTGCAGCACCTAAACTTATAATAAATGCCATTCAGGATGAACTGCAGGCACATACCAACTTAATATTTAACTGCACTGAAGAAAGTGAGCTTAATACAATTAATTATTTGGACCTAATAATAACAAGAACACACAGATGCATTAATTATAACATGAAAGTAAAACCATTATACATTAGAGGATACATCCATACTAAATCGAAAACTCCGAGGACCCACAAATTGGCAGGGCTTTCTGCCTTTTTGTTCAGGAATTACCATTTGTGCAAATATGAAGAAGATAGAAGAATAAATATTAACCAATACGTTAATGATCTGATGAAGGTTGGTTATGATTTAATAACCATCAACAGAAGAATTAAAACATTTTATGAAAACATATCCAAACCTAACAGGGACAAAAAACAACGCATATGTCTGCCATATATTCCTAACATTGCTAAAAAACTGGTCAAAAAATTGCAGAATGAATTTGCAGTTGGTTTTCGAACCCCTCCAAACACCAACAGGATTTTGAACAATTCTAAGGACAAAATTGATCTACAATTAACACCACATGTGGTGTACAAGTTGGCATGCCCTCAGGCAAACTGCGGCGCAGTATACTATGGTGAGACTCGGGCCACTATAAACAACAGAGTGGCTCAGCATAAATACTTATATAAAAGAGTATTAAGAAGAAACGAAGGCAGCTCAGTATTTGTGGACCACCAAAATGAGGCTAATCATGAGTTTGAACCTGCAAATGCTGGGATAATTGCAACTGAAAGAAATGACATCAAAAGGAAGGTTAAAGAGGCATTGTATATATCAAGAGATTTGAAAGCAATAAACAGGAGAGACACATGCTTTTCCATTTCAAAGAGATGGACAATATAAATAGGCTTGCATACATTTGCATAAATTACTACGTTAAAAGGCTATGAATATGAGTGTAAGCTCTGAAAGCGCTTAGCCTTAAGAAATACTAACTATAAATACTAAATAAATAATAAAACCATATGTATGATATTGTGACCTAAGCTAAATGATGAATATTGATTCAGTGTAAAATGCATGTCTTGAGAATTATTTATCTTTTTTGTATGTCTTTGTTTATGCATTTCAGGAATATGTGGTGAATGAAAGATTTAAATATAATTTACATAACCTTAGTATTTCAAAAATAGAACATTATTTTTTATATTCCAAATACTCAGATGATAGAATGGATTGTTGCTCCTAATCAAGATGTTAACTGGAGAAGTCTTATTTAATTGATAGAATAATTATATTGGATAAATGTGGTAGGCAGAATAAAGACAAATTTTATTCACGATTTTTAAAAAAATGTGTAGTTATGAGTTCAAAACAATGTTTTAAAAAAAATATTTTAGAATATTCATTTTCTGGAATTAAGCTCACCAGATTATATACCACATTAAATGCAAAAAAATATTGTAATAATATTCACACAAAATGTTTACTGTAGGAATAAGACAAAGAAGATAGGGAGTATATTAGAAAGGAAAGGGGGGAAATAAGTTTTTTATAAGTCTTTGCCAAGAAGTTAAAATACTACAATAAAAATGATAAAATTAGAATAAGAATTATTTTGTTTCTAGGAGTAACAGCAGTTACAAAAAATAGCGTCTTAGGAGCAAACTTCTGAGAACAGCAACAAACTCTTCATAAGTAGAAAGTTTATATCAGACAGGGGTCCCCAACCCTATGCCCGCAGGCACCATGGTGCCCACAGACCATTTTACGTGTGCCCGTCGCTATCCGAATACGATAAAAAAATTATTTAGCTGATACAAATAAATTTAATTTTTAAATTTTTTTGTAAATTATTGTATTATATTGTAATCAAATTGTAGGGCATACTATACTTTTACAGCGTAAAAATATAAACATTAATTACATGTTAAAATTTTATTTTTGAAATAAATATTTTTTTGTACATTATGTGTATTATTAACAATATCCAACTATAAATTTAAATTGAAAAAATAAATGGTGCCCGCCACCTGGCGAGTATTATAGAATGTGCTCTTAAGTGCAAAAAGGTTGGGAACTCCTGGTTTATATGATTAATTAGATACACAAGTCAGTGAAAAATACATGTTGATTCACTGAACATAAAATGATCTAAATCCTAGAAAAGTTAAAGATATAGCTATCAAATGACAAAAAAAACCTGAAAAGATAAAAATAATATTACTGTGATATCTTAAAAAATAAAAAATTCCATTTGCAGCCTCAAACCTTCAATTTTTATATTAAAAAACAAAAAAACCAAATCAATATATATATATGTCATTTATTTCATTTTAAATATTAAAAATTATGTAAGTTATATTTTTAATTTCATATATTTCTAATAAATGAAAAACTTTTTATAACATTATTAAAAAATATTTAACTAAAAATTCATGCATCTTATTATTTTACATCTCTGCATGCAGACTCAAACATTATCTGTAATAAATTCATAAAACCACTCTTGTATATACACAATATAAAACTATATCTCATTTAGTTCAAATAGTTTTCATATATAACGTATTTCTTGCATTTTGCTTTAACCTTAATACTATGCATCTTTTGAGTGCTTAATTTTACCATAAGAGCAACCTCTACAAATCTTAACACAAGATTACGACTTAATAAAGATAAGACTGGCATCTTATCTTTAACCTACTTTCTAATTATATAGGCAAATCTAAAGCATTTCGATTTGAGAGTGTGAAGCTAGTAAATGCTTCACTGATTAAGTCCAGTATTGATATAAACGTCAGTTCAAATGTACACAGTGTTTTTTCCTGTATACACATTGAGTAATGGCTTTCCTAAAAAATCTGAATATTTTATCAATTGTGAGAAACTAATATACCAGCATTCGATCACAATTATGAATTCCAGGTCCAGGTGCAGTAAAATTGGTACTTCTGTCTTACTACAAATTTAGAAATTGTCATTACTAACTATGCACACAATTTGATTTCAAACTCACTATTCTGAACATCAATTTATTTTTTAACTTTTTGTTTAAAATTGGTAATAATTCCCAATAGATATTATTAATATTTTTTACAACTAAGTGCAATAATCTATAGCGATTCTTTAATACTTTTTGTTTAAAAACATTTCCATTTTTTGTTTTTTTAATTTGGAAAATGTTTTACTAATAGAGAACAAAAATACATTTAAAATTATTAGCGTTCAGAAATTGTTTTGTTTTAAAAAAACATTTCAATTTCATTTTATTTTTGAAAAAAAAAAAATTCATTATTCTTGTTAAAATTTTATATCCTTTGTATCTATTGATGTGCATATATTTATCAATTGAATATATAATACCCATATTAGAAATACATTCATATGATGGTTATTTATAATTTTTATATATTTGTATATTTATTTGTGCTTAGACCAGAAAGGATGACCAACTAATAATGTTTTTATCTATTTGTTATTTATATAAATGTGTGTGTGTATCGGATAGTTATTAGAGAAGAAAATTGTTTTATTTATGTAGATCTAATATGTATAATAGTCTTTGCTTCTTATCTACACATCTTTCTATGTCATTTATAGCATTTTCTTCTGATTAAAAGCTGGAAAACCAAAAAAATCTGGATTTTGTGATGTAGTTGATTTATCTACACACCCTGTGTCCAGACATAAAGTCACTGGTAACTAGTTTTTTCTCCATGCTGTCTCTGAATTAATGCATGTGTTGCAGAAGGACAAGGTTTTGCTATTCACACAAAAAATTATCATGTTTGGATCATGAGTTATGGCATGAAATATGATAGTGGTTTTGACATGAAATAGATCATGTGATTCTTACCTTAATCCAGAATGAGACAAAACTACTACTGAGCCATTTGAAATGATTCAAACTGTGTATGGAAGTGAAGCTGTAAGTCACTAAAACATTTTCAACTGGATTACAAAATTTTGTAATGATAAAGGGAGCATTGAAGATGATCTACAAAGACATGAAACATACTGTTACATTTTATGTCATAACTCATAGTTTAGGTAAGCTAACATTTAAAATTTTTAGAGTGAATAGATAGAATGTGTTGGTACATAACATGAGTATTGGTCCAGAGATGGCGCTTCAGGTAGTTTGGAAAAAATCAGTCACCTTTTCATTGGAACACCCTATGTATATTATAATCAGTGGAAATTTCTAAAAATAAGCTAATTAATTCAAAGTGTCTAGACAGTAAAACAAATAATAAATTATTATATCATTGTTATAAAACAATTATTATTTCGAGCTAAATTATTATACATTTTAAAATCATTTAGAAATAAAACTATTACAGTAACAAAAAAAAGACTATTTAAAAACATTTTATTCTTTGTTTTGCATTATTTTTATTCAAAATAAAGGAAAGTTGTACTTTTATTATGCTTACATTACATAATACAATGTAAAACTTAGATCTCATATATAAAGTCTATGGTTGAGAATTAATTTGGCTTCATTCATGAGAATAGTACTTCACTTTAAGAAACCATGGTCAGGGGTTTGGGGAGGAGTTCCTGACAGTGATATTTTAAGTGCTGGCTCTGGCTAAGCATTTATCATAAAGCTTGTAGAGGAATTGACAATTCTCACTGTTTATAACTTACAAGCTTAAGAGATAGGGTCATGTGATCTATGACTCTTATTTTGACTATTTTTCTATATAATGTTTACTAATGTCTCTAAATCTTATGATGCAAGAGTCTTTTTTTCCTAATGGAATTAGAATGGTGTTTTTAAAAGACAGGGAAAATGGATAAATACAGAAATGTCAGACAATAGTAGAAAAGAAGCTTCATAATTTACGTTCTTTGTAAGTAATATTGTTATTTGTAATAAGATTATGATATTTTTGAAATTACTTTTTGCCAGAAATGAAGTTATTGAAAGATAATGGACTTAGAATTAATAAAAGAAAAGGGGCTTATGACTCTTTTACCACTGACAATGTGGAACATTTTTTTCAATTTCAATATTTTAAATTTTCTGAGCAATAGCTGAGAAGAATAGAATAAAAACAAACTGGACAAGTTGGAAATAAATTATATGGAAAAATACTATTTAAACCGAAAATAAAAATATATAACTAAGATCAGACTTTATATGAACAATTAAGAGCAGGAAAAAAACTATAAAAAAATATTTCAATCATGGAGTTAAAAAAAAATGTAAGACAAGCATTGAAACTAAAATGAGGAAACATGAATTTGTTGATATAACATGTAAAAAAATATATTATTCATATAAACCTAACATTAATCATATTAAAAAATACATGAGAGTTTTGATGAAATTTAATAAATATGAAAGAAGTTTGATGGTGATGTTAAATCTATGACATAAAAACTAAGAAGAAATTATATTTTAGTTCATTATTGAATTCTTTGGGGATATGCTTTGCTAATATAAATAATTTAACAATACGAAAGTACCATATTTTGATTTGGTAAACTTACTTCACTCATAACTTTGACATGATCCAATCTAAATAAATACATTAATGATTATCCTTAATCATTTATTAAATTAGATATTATCTTTAGCAAACCTCAGTTTAAGATTAATATATCTGTTTTTAATTAATCACATATATATGGTCAATTTAACTTCATTTTTTATTTTAAATGTATAATATGTGCTATAGATATATCTGATAATATCCATTCTATCATACATTTTTAAAACTTGAAAAACTCCCAAGATGCATTTGTTCGAAACCAGCATCCATCTTTAGCTCAAGTCACAATTTTATATATATATATATTTATCATGTGTTCAGTATTTATCAATAATAATTGTTACATTTTGATTTACTCCACTCGTAACTTTGATACAATCCATTCCGGATAAATACATTAATGATATCATTTATTAAATTAGAGATTATCTCTAGCCCATATATAAATTTTAAACTTCGGTTAAAGATTTATATTATTTTTAATTAAACATACACAAGTGGATCAATTTAACCTCATTTCTTATTTTCCATATATTATATCTGTTATAGATATACCTAATAACTTCCATTACTTCTTACAGTCATAAAACACATGAGTAATGACACCATAAAAAAAAAGACACCTAAGATGCATTTCATGTTGAACCAGCACTCAAATGTGAAATGAAATTGAATTGCTCCATGTGTGTGTGTTTAATTAAAAACATATATGAATCTTTAACTGGGTTTAAAGTTTATATCTGTGCTAGAAATAATCTTTAGTTTAATACATGATTAATGGTGATTCTTACTATATATATCTAAAGTTGTGAGTGGTGTAAAGTTTGATAGGCACTTTTAAGTTTTCAAGAAATCCAAGATGGCTGCCTATATTTTTGATAAATCTACAGTTTCAGGGGCCTCCAAAAATGCTTACAAAAATGCCTGCTAGGATTTAATAAGTACATTTTATTTTTTATTACTGCTATTTTAAAAAAAGAAATTGTGAAAAATTAATTACAATATTTATAGTTTTTTTTTTTTTGGATTAACTTATTAATAGAAAAATGAAAAAAATATATATAAATACAATATTTATACTTTATTCATGTTGGTGGCATGCAGTCATCTTGTGGCCATTAATGCAGACTTTTCAGGAGTCCACTGCATCACATTCATTGACAGGATGGGTCCAAATTTTTATCATTATGACAATTTAATAAAAAACTGCGGAAAAAAGAAACAAGCCATTGTCCCGGGATAGTGGGTTCACTTCCCGGCAGATTTTATGACACATGGAAAAAAAAAAGAAACATGCTGAATTCATCCAAATTATGACAATGTTAAGAACTTCTCATCACTTCCCACATTATAATATAAAGTTTTAAAAAACTGAAAATTTATCAGAATTTATTCCTTTTTTTTTTTAATTTAACAATTGATTTATTCATTTTGTTTTAATTTACCAACTAACACATGTTTGGTAGTTTATAGGCCCCCAAGTCTGTATATTTATCAAAAATATGAGGTGCCATCTTGGTTTACTTGAAAACTCGCACGTACTATTTGATATTTAAAGTTAAAAGATTGCAATTTACTCTTGATTAATACTGACCATATGATGAACATATATATGAAGGATTATAATCTGGGGCAAGTTATAAGTACCGGTTCAGTATGAAATGCATCATAAATAGCATTTGTTTTTTAAGGTGTTTTTATTCATGTGTTTCGAGAGTGTGTGGTGGGGTAGAGGTTATTAGGTATATCTACTAGTAATAAAAAATTATTTAAAATTTATTTTATACTCATAAAATACATCTTGTTTTTGATTTTTAAGGAATTATTTGTTATATATTTTTAGAATATCTATGGTAATTATGTATATAGGATATTGTTACATAACTCAGCGGGAAATAAACAGTATTTAATATATATATGTTGAAAACTAAGATTTTCATGGGTTGCATATATAAAAGATATATTTTGCGGGTTCATCTGTGTTAAAAAATTTAAATATTGATATTCCAATCAACTTGATCACACAAGTCATCCACTGGGTGATAAAAGATCAAATATTAATATTTAAAATTTTTAACATGGATGAACCCGCAAAATATGTCTTTTATGTATATAGTGTTCCAGTAAAAATGATTGGTTCTTCACCCATGATTTTCACAGCCTTATTTCTGAATCAACATATTTAGTTATTATAAAAAAATTTAAGACACTCGCATGTCTGGATCATGACTTACAAGAAGAAATACGACAGTATTTTTAGTACTGTAACTCATTATGAAACAACATGGTAGCATTAAATTTTAATTTAAATTGGGCATTAAAATTTGAAATGGGAGCAGTGAAGCTATAAGTCGTAAAAATATTTTCTAAATCGTTTTGAAGATTGAGAGCAATGAAGTTGATCTGTGAAAGCACAAAAATACTGTCCTATTTCATGTCATAACTTATGATCCAGGCAGTATCTGTTTATGTAACAAATACATTGATTCAGAGATATGACTGCAGATATCTTGAAGAGTGAATCAGTCATCATTCCACTAGTACACATTGTGAACATTTAAAATATCTGTTTAATAGTTACATCTATAAAGAGACTTTATTCTGAAATTTTACTATAAAAGCATTGAGATGTATTTTTTAATTTTTTATCATGACACATTTTTTTTTGTAGTTTGAATTATAATTTATTTAACATGAGGCTTTATATTAATAGTGTGGTATTTAAAAATGTATAAAATACTATTTTGTTTTCTTCTTCACTTTTTACAATTTGAAGACTGTAGATAAAATAAACACAGAAAAAGAGAAGTTAAAAGAAGACTACCGTTTGAAGATGTTAAAGTTGGAAGAGCAGTGGCAAGATGAAAAGCAGAATTTACAAAAGGAACAAATAAACAAATATGAAGAAATCCAAGAACAGTTTCAGTTGGAAGCAGATTTCCACCAGCAGATGGCAGAAGACAGACTACGAGTGGTTAGACAGGTTAGGAAGCTTGAAACCCTATCTGATTGCTTGCTTTCATCTATTTATATTATTTGTAATGCATGGGCAGGATTATAAGTAATTATTTATCCTCAAAACATTTTTTAAAAACAAAATTATTTTAAAATAAAGCATAATGGTATTAGTTTGAATTAATGTAATTTAATGGTATTTGTTGATTAGACACACATACCACGTGATGGCACGATTTATGTGCTAAAACACATAAAAAGGCCGTTTACACAGCCGAACGTATTTTCGCACCAATGTGTTATATGTATACAAAAGTTCTGTTGTACTACACATTGCAGGCCATGTTGTCGCTTCACAGTAATAAATTATTTATGCAAATTCACACACTTCACACTTTTTTACGGTGTTGTGTGAGGGGGTGTGTCTTACAATTATGTATAAATCGTTAATTGTAAATAAAGTTTTTTTTTTTTTTAATTGAAATCACACAATTTGACCAAGCAATAATTATCAGAGGATTTACACACTTCTGTAGTCAAGTTTTAAGGTGCAAAACCTTGTCAAAGAGTGTGAACAATACTTTGAAGGAGATAACACGTCAAATAATGTAGTCTCGATAACCTCAACAAGACAAAGAACACGGCATAGGAAAACCTAGACGTTCGATTCTCACAATTAACGACCAGTTTGTTCAAGCTATATGTCTGATATATTACTGTAGCCATGAACAGCTGGTTTTTTAATTTATTTATACCAAAAAAAGAAACCGTAATAAGTGTTAAATTTGTTGATGCATATATTAATAATTAACGCTAGTATTAAGGAATTTAACTAAGATTTGGAATGGACTATGAATGATACGCAACACATTGATTATAATTTAATATATTTTAATTCTTAAATATAGATTAAATAAACATAAGTGCATTGAACGACACATGCAGGTGGGTAACAATGATGAGCAAATTTGAGTACAGAATCTCATCAGATGCACTATAATTTAAGAGTTTATTATAAATTTAATAATCTATGGTCTATTAATGCCTTATTTTACTATACCCTCCCTATTATGTTTGCAATGGTTAAGTCAGTGCAAGAATGATGATTTATCACCATAACATTTAATAAAGATCATTCAATAATACTTAATGAACTGGAATAGGCTCTGTATGCAGAGTATGTACATACAAAACCAGACTACATTCAGATCAATGCTGAAGTCTTATTACATTATGGAGGGATGAACTGGAGCTTTGTAATATGACTTCAGATACTACAGTGTTATATATATATATATATATATTACTAGCGGTGATTGGAGCAGCTTATAAAACAATCTGGACCCTCATGTTCCAGTACTAAAGAAGAGCTGTCAGAACTAAGTATATGGGATGGCCATTAAAACCAGAAGCCCATTCATATAAGAAACATACAGCAAGATGTAAATACACGTATGAGCTTCCCAAAGACACATTAGCCATGCTAAATATAATATTAACTAGTAAGTTAGGGTATGCAAAATTCTATAATTTCATTCCGCGAAACTACCAATCACCAGTTGATTTCAGTTGTTGCTGATTGCTTACAGATGGTTTTCCAAGAATTTAGAACTTTTTTTAAAAGAGTTTAAGTTTGTAAACATTTTATTATATATATGTGTGAGACTATCCCAGGAATTGAAATTTATATACCAATGCATTTAAATAAAGAGTTTTTAACTGAGAATATTTTAAATTTATATTAATTTAAGAGAGTTATAATGCTTCTTTAAATCTATTGCATTATGACCACTCTAGCATATATATGTAAGTGGTTATACACATATAATAATGTTCATACAACTTAATTTAATTATATCATTTTATTAATTTTAAATTTGTAACTGTGTATACATTATATGCATACAAACATTAATATATTAAATGTGCGCACATATACACATAAATATATGCTATTACATATCAAACTAAATTATTCCGATTATATACATGGACTGTGAGAGTACGAACTGGTGGAAAAGATACTAACTACTGTGGAACATAGTAGGTGAAACAGGATGATGACTAAATAATACCGTTTCAAGTGGAACCAAAAAAAAAAAAGCGTAATAAGTTTTAAATTTATGTTATTTTAAAAAAAAAAGTGAAACCAACAAAAAAAGCAAATTCTGTATTTGCTTTTTTTATAAGAAAAAAGAAAGAAAATGCAAAAAAAAATACAGCCTGGGAACGCTCATATTTTATTGTTTTTGTGTAGCAACAATGCCATCATGCGGTGTATGTGTCTAATCAACTATTACCCAAATTAATTCTTATCTTAATAAAATAAAAAATTTGAATTTAGTCAATTTTCCATTTCAGTACTTTTAAACCAAAATATTCTGAGCATTTATTTATGTGATTACTCAATGCTGAATATAACCTTAGTGCATTTTTAATACAGAATATCTTTTTCCAAGACAACATTCACCTTGGAAGAGAGTCTTCTACACAGAAAATTCATTAAAATTATATTTAACACTGTTTAAATTGTCTTTGTTTAAGAAGCATTTTTGTAATCGAGTATTTCATTTTAATCATGAAGGTTCTCATAATTTCTAACCATGTGATTATATTATCGGTAAAATAATTTGTACTACAACTGCAATATAATCAAATATCATTACATATGGATGTGAGGTTTGGCAATTGAAGGAAATAAAGGCTTAAGAACTACATTATCGATGAACATCAGAAACATCAAGAAGAGATGATATAATCAATAAAAGAATTCAAGAAATAATAAATATTGAACACACTATAGCAATTGATATCAGACCAAGACAATTGGAGTGATATAGACATGTATGGAGGATGTCTAAGGGAAGATTATCAAAATAAAAATTATACAGAAAATTATCAGGAAAACAAAAGATATCCCAAAAGAGATGGATAAAGAGAATAGATAGAGAAATTAGTGACAGAAATTTGCAGGAAGATTTATGGATGATTGGAGAGATATGATGATTGGGAATTAGAAGTTATTAGAGTATTATAGATCAATGAGAAGGACGAGTAATATAAGCCTTTAATTTTCATTTTGATTGTTTAATTTTTTAAAGTTTTTGAATAGTTAATATTTTCAAATATTGCAATTTTTATTTTCAGACTTATCTTTGTCAAAGATGTGTAGCATTGATGCTTGCTTAGCCCATAGTTTTAAAGGAATTAATTATTTCATAAGTGCCATTTAATCTAAAAATTCATTTACATAATTACTATATTAAAATTATAGTATATTAAAAACTAAATGTTTCTAGTAAAAAAAAAAAGAAAAACTTTCATTTTGTCAAGCGTTGTTAGCCAAGAGGTCAGCGCAACTGCCTTGCAAGCAAGCAGTTGGTTAGACGGTTGTTGCAGGTTCGTCTCCCAGCCAATGCTATGACATATAGGAAAAAAAACTTTATTTTGATAAACTTTTAAGTGCTGCTTAAAAACACTTCATTTTTTATAATAATACAATAATCATATAGTGATATCACTTTTGTTTAAGTAATATTTCTAATTATTTTTTTACCAGAACAAAAAGATGTCATTGACATCATCAAAATAATTAAGAAACTGAAATGAAGCTTGGCTAGACACATTGATAAAAGAAAGAGATTGGAAAAGACTTAGAAAGAAGCCTCATATGGGATGGTTAGATGAAGTAAGGCAGTTCATTGGTGTGATATGGAGAAGAGAGGTTATAGATCAGAGAAACTGGATTAAACTTGGAGAGATCTTCATCTTGTAATGAAATGATAATGATTGGAAATTATAATAATAATGAATTTTATTTCCCATCAAAAATTTTTCCAAAAAAATTTATAAATGATGATTTTAATAAAAACTTGATATCTTTTTATCACTTTATTTTTTAATTGTTTTTAAAGTGAAATTTTAAAATGAGGAAATATTTTGGGCTAACTTGAGTATAGAATTAATGGGACAATAATTTTTTTTTAAAAAAATTGTGATAATAATATAATAATTTTTAAATAATGTATATATATAATATTTTATAATAAACACTTTTATTTACCACAGGCTAAAAAGCCAAAAATAATTGTTTTCTTCAACCATAATTGTGGTTTTTATATTTAACATGAAATAAAAGCATGATGTGTCCAGGAATTAATTAATTTAGTCACTAATTTTTACAACTAGTAATAAATTAATTTTTGGACACCTCTTTATGATTTTATTTCAAGTTAAATATCAAAACTATACTTGTACTTGAAGAAAACAATTTTTTTCAGGGGGGAGGGGGTTAGTACATAGCTTTTTAGCATTCAGATATTTTTTGTAATTATTTCTATTTAAAACATAAAATAAAAACAATGTTCTAGTCAGTGCAATATATGAAAGGAAATTCTTAAGCATTAAAAACCAATTCCAATATTACTTTGTTTATGAAAGAAGTGTTTTAAAAAAGAAACTTTCATTATAATTGAGAGAAAATAAATTTTCATCCATTTTAAAAACAGCAACTTTTACAATCAAGAGAAATGAAGATTAGTTTTTATTTCTATTTTAACGTATCACACCATTTACAACTTTCTTAAACACTTTATCAATACTCTTTCGACAGTCCTGCAGTCATCATCAGAGCTCTTTACAATGCTATTCTATTTTAATTGAGTTTAACACCTTTTAGTACTTTTTTTTTAAAATATACCACCCTGTCGTGTGCACCACTGAAAACGTATTGAATCAATATCACTGTGTTTGAAATTTAGTTCACCAAAACTATTACACTAAGCAAATAACTGAGTAACTCTGAAATATTTTATTGTCATGTTGTATAGTCATTGATCTAACACATGTACAAAATTTGAAGGAAATCCACATAATAGAAGTACTGTTAAAAATTGACTACAAATTTATTCTGAGAAACAAACAGAATTTGTAAGTTAAATAAAAGCATTTAAAAGAATCTACTAAAAATGTTCCAAGAATTCCGTGGCAATTAAAATATATACTACTTGTGTTTTTTTTTTTGCTTAACTGTTTTATTTAAAGTCGATCATTATCCCATTTGGTCCAAATAGATTGACAGAATGGCAAACTCAGGAGCTCCAAGTTCATAGATCATGGCCCAGCTTTGTCATTTAGTACCTCAAACATTTTATGAAGTTTTGAACAAATTATTTGATTATGTCTTTTTATTATCACAATTGACTTGATTACACTTGTTTTCACATTAAATGGTTGCCGTGTTCTAGTGAAATGTAAATAAATTTATATAAAATAAAAATTCATATAACATTACAATATTAGCCAAAAAAAAACTAAACTTTACTGAAACTTCATCTATTAACAAATAGATTATTTCAAGGATTTGTTAATTTATGAAACTATGGCTGTGAAGAATGTTAGTAAAATTTAGTTTTTTGGTTAGTTTTGTAATGTTATATGAATTTTATTATTATTTATAGTTACTAGTGTACCGTTAAACAGTATTTAATATAAGTTTATATATACATTTGTCAATAATGTATCATTATCACATTTAATATATCTAAATGCACTAAAACGCAGATATTGATGAAACTAATTACAGATAATAAGATTTATGGCTGAGTGCTTTCAAGACGTTTTATCTTCTCATAATCATAGGCAGAAAGTTGCACTGTTACTTGTACAAAAGAGCTCTAAACAAACTCTAATACAATTCCATCTTCTTGACCCACCAATGGTCCATCGCTCATATATTCAAATTGTGCCACCATCGCTTGGATAAAGTGCTATGACTTTAAAAGTAAAGATAAAGAAGCATGGCTTATAGGAAGCATGCTTCTCTCTCTTTTCAAAAACTGGACTCTCTAATCCACTTTGTGTAAATTTAAATACTCATTGCACACATTTTCCATTGTGCTCATTCAACTCGCTGGCTAAGATTATGAGAAGATAAAACTTCTCAAAAGTGTTCAGCCATTAATCTTATTATCTGTAATTTGCTTTGCCAATACCTGCATTTTAGTGCATTTAGACATATTACTTGTTTAATCAGGAAGTTTACATTTTTCTTATTATTACATTATCACATTTTTAACCGTTATCAATCCAATGTAGGATGAAAGCCTCTCCAATTTAATTCAGTGTCTCTTATCTCTAGCTTTTGTTTACCATATTATACCAGAAAACTTCATTATTTCACCCATTTATCTCATATATGATCTCTTTTTACAGCTTTTTCAATCTTTTGGGATCCAATTTAGAGCTTCAATTGTCCATTTCTTATAATGTATGCTCATATATAAATAGTTTCTCAATCGTTGTGAATGTTTTATATCCAACATATTGAAATGATGCCAACAATGGACAAAATATAAGCATGTATTATAAATATTTAATCAGAAAACATTTATCTATTTAATATTATTTTCAGATATATATATAAATTAATCACTTAATTGACATTTCAGTAGAATTAGAGATAAAGAGAATTACTTCAAAATTACAATATGAAAAATACATATGACAAATTATATGTCCCTGTTTTTACAATAATGTGTTTACTTTTTCAAAATTTATTAGCAATCAGAAAAAATATCAAATGAATAGTTATAGATACAAATATATATTATAAAATTAAGTGAAAAAATAATAGGAAAACACTTGGGTAATTAAATAAACATTTTTTTTGTATCAAATATATAGTATATATTAAAAAAAACATCTTCCACGACTTTATTATCAAAAAGACATTTTCTTTGATAATAAAGAATTTGAAACATATATTCTTTTGCTGTTTAACATTTAAAATAATCAGTATGCCATTCTTATTATTTGTCTAACTCAGAGGGGTGTCATATCTTTTGGCATCTCCAGACCCATTAGGAAAAGAAGAATTGTCTTGGGCCACATTTTAAATATATAAACATTATCAAAAGATGATGAGGAAAAAAAAAAGTCTGCATATTTTTTATGATATATACCACCATAGATAAGCAAAAAAATACTTAAATATTAATCCTAATTATGCAGTGATCCATATGGAGTGTTAAAATCGTCAAGCAAAATGAACATATTTAAGTAATAAAACATCAATGTTTTTTAATCTATTTTTTTTAATAACAGCAAAAGAGGAAACAAACCTAGTTAGATATTTCATATTATATTTGTTTTCACGTTTATTTTTATGATTTTGTGACACTATTAACAAAAAAGTCTTATAATGTTTATGATTTTGCATTGAGTTATGTTTAAAGCCTTTTTTGGTCATAGAGCTTCAGGTTGGATATCCCTGGTCTAGCTACAAAATTTTCCAAAGTAGTTATGTTAAATCATAATTAGGATCGCCAACCAAACAATTACTTCTAAACTTTTAACAAAAATATGGTTCAACAATTTTCATTTTGTTTTTATGGAATATTTTTACATTTTTAAATAGCTTTCTAGAATTTTTAGTCTAATACAATCTTGTTTTAACTCACATTCAAATCTAATTTTCACTGATGTTAAATATTTTAGCTACATAAATGGTGTTTAGTGGTGATAATAATTTTATGTCCTGTTCTTTTTTTTTAAAGAACTTATTTTTTAAAATAATATTTCTATTAAATTATTTATTAAAAAAAATGTTTAATATATTGCAGTTGTGAATTTCATTCATTTTTACCATATTCAGTTTTTCAGCTGGTAAAATGAGAATTGTTTGTTGTATATTTTATGTGATCTGCATTAAGAAATAAAATTAATATTTTATGATACTTTTTTAATTGAACATTTAACGTATATATACGTATATTTTGGTAATAAGAATGGTTATTTTATTGGTAATAAGATCGTATGTTATACAGACAAACTTAAGACTATTTAAACTGTATGTATGATAAATGCTAGTATTAATAGCATATAATATTTTATATTAAATGAAGTCATAAATTAGCTGGTTTACAAATAAATATTACTTATTTGTAAATTGGCTATTATGTAAATTTATTTCCAAAATAGAATGTTGTATATATGTTATTGAAAATGGCAGACCAGCTGTTTGCTAGCTGAATCTTAATAATTATTTATATTATTAATCATCGATTTAGTAATCCTACTACAGAATCATAATTAATAACCATATTATATTTTATATCTGGTAAATGTATATGTTTGTTAACATTTTTTGAACAAATTATTCTTTTGACAAAATTAAAGATTGAAAATTAGTTCATTTTTACTTTGAAATGTTTTTTAATTCTTTAAAAAATATTAGGTATCTTCTGCAGTGAAAACTCAATTTTATTATTTTTTGATCATACTAAAACAATTTTAATATAGAAAATAACATTTGTCATTTCTAAAGGATATTCAGCAATAGAGTTGTTTTTTAATTTTTAAACAGAATTGATTTTTTTTTTAACTGAATTTTATTATTTAGTTCTAATCTTAATTACATTAGAATATACATATTAAAGTTGATAAGTTTAATAAGACCTGAGTATAGAAAGATAATGTTGGCTAAAATGTATCTAAATTATTATATTGCAATATATTTACAACCAGAAAATTTAAAACTGATAATAAAGTTGTGTTATTTATTGCTTTAATTTATAAATAACATTTTTTCTTTATTAGAATTGTTATTCTCTCTAAAAATAAAGCAAGAGTTATAAATGTTCTCTCTTGTATATCTGCTGACAAAATTAATAATAGAAATACAGGCATCTGAAACTAAATATGGTAATACATAGTACAAATTTTGCAGAATTGTTTTTAGTTTTATGGCTACTGTTCAAATATTATACAGATCTATGCAGATTAACACAATTGCAAAAAGTATTGATCTCAAGAGCTATAGCTTTTTGTAGATTAACTGTTGTCTGAGGAATCTATAAAGAAAAATGTATTTAATCAGTAATTGAAATTATTTGTACTTGATCTATTATTTTGGTGTTCAAACATCACTTGACTTTCTGAGTGAATGATTGTACAAGTATTTTAGAAACAATACAGTAAATTTATACATAATAAATATCTGCAATATGCTTCAAAGTTAAAATCAGAACGTAACATTAGATATGATATGTTGGATTATTTTCATCATCTATGTTCAATGTATAGAAAATTTTAAACTTTCCAAATACAAACAACTTGTTAGTAATAACACACAAAATGTTTGTATTTGGAAAGTTTAAAATTTTCTATACTCATAGGTGATGGAAATAGTCCAACATATCACATCTAATAATATACCATCATCACAAACTTTCAGACAAGTACGGAACTTAACATGTTACTTTTATAAATAAATTGATATATTTTGTTGATTAATTATGTTTTGCATTATTTTATTTACATGTTATTTATACGGTTCTTGAACAGCGCCATCTAGCGGCTGGAACTTGCATCACTGCTTTTGGCCCCCTACTCTGAATATTTCTGTGGTTGACATGGAAAACAGCGCCTTTTGCGGCCACATGGGGATAAAGTTCCAAGTACCAATTTTTCCATCTTCTACTTTGTAATCAACAGGATGTTTCAAAATGGTGAACCCAATTTCAAAGCAGTTTATATCACTATGATAACATGATACAGTTATACAAAATTACAAATGATTTTTGAATTAGAAAGTTTTACTAATCATTTTGGCACGATGAATGATTTTTTTTGTGGATTACACAGAAAACTCTTCAATTCTTGATTTTCCTGAAATGCATAGTCTCTCTATACTCTTCCTCATATATAAATAGCCTGTTTCCTCAAATTATCTGTAACATTAAATGCTCTTTGGTATTGGTGGATTAATATCAAATTGCCATTGAAAGGCAAGTATTCAAGAACACAAAATGGCTTATATTTTGGAATGACTCAGGCTAAGGGATGTTTGTGCTGGGAGAAACATCATCAAGTGATCATTTGAAACTCTGTTCTCTACTCTTTCAAGAGATAAAAATTTATTCATGGGTCATTCATTGTTACAGAGGTGTAGCAATTTCAAATTAGTTTTTTTTTTTAAGCACTCTATATTATGTTTCTATTTAAAATTTTATCACTTATAATTGCTTATATTTTAAGCTGTTAGAATTTTAAATGACTTTTTTTTATGTACTTATAAAGAACAAAATATTGTAAATAGATTGTCTAAATGGATTATGTAAGCCTTTTTAATAGAAAACTTTTTTTAAAGAAAACCATTGGTTGAAGCAATAATTCTGTCTTTGGCATTTCTGCAGTAAATAGATTAATTACAATTAATTGGAGCAAAATAAAAATATAACAAAAAAAAAAGGAATATTATTTTCTGTTGGTAATTTGTTTTTTTCATGTTTAGGAAATGGAAAGTAAAATAGAAGAGGAACGTTTACGATTAATTAACGAAAAACAATCGCTTGTAGATGAATTTGAAATAGTCCGAGTGGAATTGAAACATAAATTAGAAGATGCTGAAACACAAATGAATGCTGTCAATCAAGAATTATTCAATTGCCAAAAAGAATTAGAAAGTGCGAATAAACAAATAGAAGAGCATAAAGAAGAAGTTGCAACAGTGAATTCTCAAATGGATACTCTCCATAGTCAGCTGAGTGCTACTAGAATGGCAAATGCTTCTTTACAGGTAAGATAAACTTGATCAAACATTTATTTTAAAGAACTTAAGACAACAAAATAGTATATTCAGTTAAATGTATTCTTATGTTAATTGTAGATTATGTGTCTTTCAAATTTATTAAAACAGAGATAATTAGAAACTCATTTATCTAAGTGAAATACAATTTTAATTATGGTACTTGTGCATAATCCAGTTGCAGGAAGCTTGACAGGTGTTTTTTTTAATTATACATTTTCAGGGGTATCGAAGTATTTGTTTGTTTTTTTCTAAAAATTATTTTACCGAAGATGTGTTACTTGTTAAGTTTAAAAATATTAACAAATCAATTATAAATTCCTGTTAACTTTAAAAAATATTAATAAATCTTTTACAAATTCCATTCACAATATTTGTTTAATTATTTATGTGTATATATATATGACAACCAAACAAGTTATAAATTCCGTAACTTGCTATAGCTTGCATTTTATGTTACTAGATGGAGCTTTACCAATAGCCCACTATCAATACATCACATCATCAAGCTTAGTTTACATAAACACTGAGAGAGATAGAATATATATATATAATGTACAAACATTAACATGTCATTGGGTTTTTATTAAGTTTATAATAACATTATAAATATTGTGATAAATTAATAGCGAACTATCCATGATAGAAAAGCTGTTTCATTGCAATTACATAATGCTTAAACTCCATGTTCTACCTTTGAACAACAAGCATATTAGTGGTAAAATTTCTATCTGTATACATGTTATATAAATAATAGCATAATTATGTTAATATACATGTAATGTGACCCATAAAAGATGACTGACATTCTAATGAAGCCTGTAGTGTCATCTCTGAATCAATGCATGTGCATATAACATTATCGTTTAGTTATTTACCACAAACATTTTAAGGCGCTAGCGTGTCAACACCTGACATATGAAAGTTAATAAAGCACTAGTGTCAGAGAGGATGGTATTGAGGATTGGGTTAGTAAGTGTTGTAATATACCTAGTTACAATGTTATATACGATCATATGTTTTTATCTTCATCATTTGTCTTTAATGTTCTCAATTCCATCATGAAGTTTTACAAACCACTTGAAAATGTTCTTGTGATATATGGATTCACTTCCATATATAATTTGAATCATTTCAAACATTTCATTCATTAGTAGTTTTGCCCAATTTAAACAAAAGTTAATGTTAAATATGTTGTTCTATCATTAGGTTATGGTAAAAAGAACTCACTTTTTGATGTCATGATTTGCAATCCTGACACTCCAGCACTTGAAAATTTTTATATTGAATAGCCAAATTATGTTATTATGGGTGCATGAATTGATTCAAATATGGTTCTATGGGCAACTTGGAGAAAGAGGCCATAATCAGTCATCTTTTTATTAGGACACTGTTTATATATGACTTTTAATAATATATAATTTAAATTCTGCATACTGGTTTATCATTTCTTTTTTAAATTTTTATTCCAACTGAAAAATTTAATTGATTTTTTTAAACATTATCTAGAATAACTTAAATTTTTTTTGGTTATATTTAAAATGTAAAATTAATATTGAAATTTATTTTAGGGTCCAACATTAAGTTGTAAACTCATTCTGAGTTTTTTGCAAAAATATTTATTCATTATAATAATTTAAAGTTTTCATATGAGGAAAACTGGAATATAAACTACATTTCATAGTGAAATTACTTTATATACAGCTTTCAATATGAGTAAAATAATAATAATAAAAAACTCAAATAATCGCTAAAAATGTCCTAATTTTGAAATATATTAAAACAGTAGCAAATTCTCCATACAGTAGTGCCACCCTGTGCAAGCCATAGTAATCAATAGATGAGGAAACTTGTGCATAAATACCATGTAGTGCACTAATCTTTTTGCATCCTTGCACTGGGTGGCACTAGTTTGCTACTGTTCTAACAGCTTGTGTAAACATAGGAAATGATATGATCATGTGATGTTCTGAAATATGTTCTATTTAAAATTAGTATTATACTTATTAGCCTTCCAAAAAATTTAGTAAATTAAGTAACATTAATTACGACACAGTTTTTGATACTAAAGAGAGTAATAATATATAAAAATAAAGTAATTCTAAATGTTACTTAATTCTCTTTTCACAATATTAACCAGTACCTTTTCTTAAATCTTGACTATAATGAATTTATAATAATTAAAAATAAAATAATAAATGTCATATACTGTATTTAAGTAATTTATCTTAATTAAAATGTCTGTTGCATGTCTAGGACTTTGGTAATTCAAATGCAGATTTCCATCACTTTCTTCCAGATTCATGGGACTCATCAGTGGTGCCAGGATATGGAGGGCTATAAAACTGTCAAGAAATGCACTTTTACATCACCGATCTAGGGAGAAAACTATGACCAGAATGAAATGTTTTATGGCCAAATCTATTATCAGGATTCTCATATAAGACTTATCACTGTGCATCATCTGTAGATAAACATCAAATATAAAGAATGATAATTATGAAAAAATGCTTCATTAAATTCTAATTATATTGCACAAGCATTAGAGATATGTATAAACAATGGCATGCCAGTAAGTCATCAGAAAAATAAATTTAGTTCAAAAATTCTAAAAAAAAAAACATTGACTTTTGGAAGATTCTCCCCACTCTCTAAAGCATGAACTCTTTTATCATTAGACTAGTGGAGCACACTGACCAGCTTGACTAGTTGCCTATTTTTCATAGTTTGAAATGACCAATTTATTCAGTTAAGCATATGATCACATTTGCCTCATAAACATCAGTAGTAACTATTCAAAGACTCAGAAGTATTTTGCCAAAAGTCAGTTTCCAATTTACACAACAGATATGATATCAAATTCATGAGAGATTACAAATACGCCACTTGTCTTTGATATATTTTTTTAAAAAAATTATATAGTAATAAAATATTTAGATTAAGAGGTAAGTAATACATAATATTTCATTTAACGCCCACAAACTTCTAAAAAAATAATTTTAAAAATGTTTATCACTTTCATGTTGGGAGTTATATTTTATAAACGGTAAAAGCCTGAAATCTGGGCACGGCCGCTTTGGGCATTGTTTACGTGTCAAAACACAAAAAATGCCGTTTCGGCGGCCACGGCCTTACAGGCTAATACAACATTTACGTATTGTATTAACCCATTGAGCTAGGCCGCTTTACACACAAAAATATTACGGCCTGTTTTGTGCTTCGAAGCTATTTACGCATATTCATTCTTTTCATAGCTGATTACCGTATCGCTTGAGGGTGTTTAAATTTCAAGGCGGTACGACTTTTTCAAATCTCCATAATAGAGTAATGTCATTTCGATTTAAAAAATGTGTTAATTATTAAGAATTGTCATATGGTCCCCACCCTTCCCAAAAAAAAGGTTAATATGTAAAAAAATTGGCAAAGTGTATGTTTGAACAGGCTTCGACAAAGCTCACACGCTAAGTCACGTTTCAGCGTGGTGGGGAAAATATTCGAGACCACTAAAAGATCTGAGACGAGCATGCAATTTTGAAACTTTTCTTCAGATAAATTGCCGAGTACAGAAAGTATGTGAGATTGTGTTTTGGTTTTATTTTGTCAGGCACACGTAATATCCACTTTTTATTACAGCAATAAAATCGAATAAATATAATTTTAAAAAGTTCAAAGTTTGTGTCCTTTTTTTTTTATTTCATTAGAAATTGACAAATATTTGGATTCAATTTTTTGCAGCGGGGTTAAAATAAATGACGACTTTGGTTGACTTTTTGTTAAGAATAACAAATTATGAAATATACCCCACCCCCACCCCCCAAAAGCAGTTTATTGTAGAAGGCTAAAAAAAAAAAAAAAGGTAATTCGAACGAAATAAAAATCAAAGTAAAAAGTGAGAAAAAGTTGTTTCAAAAAAAGAAAAAAAAGGTTAAATTTTTGACTTTTTGGTTACAATTCTTTTTCCGAGTGTGGGTGGGGGTGGGTGTTTGAAAACAATTTTTTAATCAGCAAAAACACAAAAGTAAATTTGGATTTAATATTAAGAAAAACAATTATGTCAGCCAAAAAGAAATCAAAATTCGAAACAAGTCCCAAAGTTGATTCTCTTTTTTCAGCACTGTTAAAATAATTGACTATTTTGGTTGCCTTTTTGTTAATAATAAACAGTACGAATCCCCCCTCCCCCACTCAAAAAGCTGTTTCTTGTAGTAGCCAAAAAAAAAAATAGGCTAATTCAAACATAATCTAAATCAAAGTGATAACAAAAAAAAAGTAAAATTAATAATAATAATAAGAAAAACCATTTAGTCGAGACAAAAAAAAAAAGAAAGGTAGAATTAAGTTCTAAACAAGTCACAAATAATTGTATTCTATTTTTTCGGCGGTGGGATTCAAACAAGTTTTTTTGACATCGTGAAATGGTCCGAAGTTTTAAAATGATAAAAAGCAAAAAAAAAAAAACAATTAGCAAAATTTGTTGAAAAAATATCAGGTTTCAACAAAAAAAACCACAAAAAGTAACGAAAATGAATATCAAAATTTGTTTAATAATAAAGAAATCATGTAGTAAATAAAATAAAAATTATTCGTTTAATCAATATTAGAAAAAAAAAAAACCTTGTATAAAAAAAGAAAAAAGTTGCGGCAGCCTGGTAACGTTATATTTCATTGATTTTGTCTAGCATCAACGCTCCAAGCGGCTTTGCCCGGATTTCAGGCTTTTACCTTATAAACTAATAAATTTTGAAATAAAAGATATGTTTACCCAGAATGAGTTGCATTTGGACACCTATTAATTTGGCATATCAATATTTTGTATTTTATAATTCAAGAAATAGTCAATAATAAAAGAAAATAATTTATTTAAGAAAAATAAAATACAATAATACCATTGTAATAGTTACCAATATCTAAATTAATACATCAAAATCAACAAACATATATGATCAACAATCTGAAACATTGCCAAAACAAACCAAGCTATTCTTATCTAAGGACTCTACTACAATATTCTAGATAATGTCATAAAAATAACTATTCATGGTACTTGTGGGTGACATGCTCGATCGCCACCAGGTGACATTGCAGTACCATCAACAACTGGCCCGAAGCTTGCAAGTGATAAATTTATAACTGGAACTAACCAAAAAATATCAAACTAAGTATATAAAATATATCAGTTGCCAATATATATAGTATTAATCAAATCTCATATATTTAAAACTATAAATATCATTAAATAACATAGATTATATATTTCATAATATGTATTGAAATATGACATCTACAAAATAAAATAAATTATCATTTATTACATTTGTATTTTTTTTTAAACATTATATTTAAAATGTTTTAAAAATATTACTTGCATATAGCTTTGATAATTACACATATAGTGATCAATACAATTTAAGAATTGACAATTTATAAATAATAAATATCTACATAAAATTATGTGAAAAACAATATTATAAATTTAAAAAATATTCAATAAAGATTTATAAACTGTTTTGTAATTTTAATTTATTTACCAGTAGAAGATGTTAATGTTCTTCAAATTTAAGAATAGACCATCTCTTTTATGCATTGCAATTCATTGGAAATATTTGAAGATAAGCCTAAGCAAAGATGTAGAAAAAATTATGACTTTACGGCAATTGATGATTATGAAGTAATTCTATTTATGATAGATGGTTCCCAAATTCTTGGGATAAAAATTGCTTACTTACAAGTTCATTTTGAGAGTTTAAAATCCATTATTTTCCTTTTTAAATTTAGCAGCTGACAATTTTGTTCATGTGATCAAAACAGTTTTCTTGATAAGATATCATTCTTGGCTACTTGCCAATAAAACAATAAATAAATCTGCAGTCTGTTTAGAAGTATTTAAAACAAATAATTGTCAATTCTTTAAAATTACTATTTTAAATTCAACAATTGAATTTCTTTTATCGTTTACTAAAAACAATCATTATTTATAAAAAAGAATATATAATGCCTGTAAATAATAATAATAGCAATTTAGTATTTTAAAATATTAATGATGTCACACTTCTAAATTAATAAAATTTCTTTTTATACATTTTATTAATTTACACAACAGTGAAATATATTCCAAAGGAATGTACTATTTCATTAATCCCCCTTTTCACGAAAAAAATTTTTATTACATTTAACAATTATAATATTTATTTTAAAAATAATTATAATTTTATTCCGACTTTTATATATAATATAAACTTTAGTCAGAACTCAGTTAACATTTAATATCTTATTAATTTTAACTCAAATAAGTAATAATTAAATAAAATATTTACCCTAATATTTAAAAATATAAATGACCTAAATATTGACAATTACATGCATTCAAAAAAACAGTATAGACTGTCTAATTTTAAAAAAAAATAAAAGCTATTGGTGATGACCTTTTGAATTTTGGGTTTCAGTAATCTCCCTAAAACTTTAACAATATAAACCACTTCAAAATAGTTTACTACCACCAATAAAATTGAGTTCAGAAATAAATAATACCTATTTATATTTGTCAGTTTAAACTGGACATATTTTCTGTATGGTCAACAATTAAATTATACTGGTTTATCCATTTATCTGTATAACATATTTTCTTTATTCCAAAGAAATATGGTATCTTGATACCCTACAAAATCAATTTTCTTATAATCACTACTACAAACTATACATTTCATTTTATACAGTAATTCTAAACATTCATTGAAAATTTGTCCTACCTTGGAATCCAATAAAATTCGTGTATTGACAGATAAAACTGCCATACTCACGACTTCGTACTTCATGATAGCAAAACCATTTTCTTTTATTACAATTACTCTCACTTACAAACTCCAAAATTTCTATTTCTATATGAAATTTTATCTATAAGAACAATTCTTTCTAACCAATAAACATCACATGACCACCACTTCTTATGCTTGTGTATAACTGTTGTTAAAACAGGCAAAACTCACTATACATATTGCCACACACAGCAAGCTGGAGTAATCAATGGATGCCAGAAGGCATCCTAAGATCTAGGTGCAGTGCTCTCAGATCCAAGGTTCCTCACTGACGAAGGCCACAAGCCAGAAACTAGTCTGGGGATATTGGATGAGTAGGCACTAGATGGGGATTTTATACACAAGCCTTCTGGCATCTATTAATTACTCTAGCTTGCTGTGTGTGGCAATACGTATAGTGAGTTTTGCCTGTTTTAACAACAATTCTTTCTATTTATTATCTTTTCAATCTCATGACAATTTCTTCTTTCATACAAATTTTGTCATTTGATCTACCTGTTTCTCTGATACTAACTTTGACCCACTTTTTGTGAGCATGGAACTTGACAGTGAAGTCATCACAAGCTTTCTGAGTGATATGATGATGATGATTCACATTATCCATTCCATTCATATCATCAACTATTTTAGGTTGCCTATTTATATGACTAGCATGAGGATTATTTATTTGTGAGTGCCTTTGAATTAATCTTCTCTGGTTCAGTAAATAACTACCACTAGCTCTTGGTCTTTCATATCTATTGGAGTATTGAACCATGATTGTTTGAGGTCTGATGGGATCTCTTCTGCCTTATCTATAGTTTCTTCCCATCCACTTTTCAATATTATTTTTATTATTTCCTAACATAACATGCTGCATGCTTATTGGCAAATTATTTCCGACTATTTTAATAATTTGTTCTTCTGCCAAAGTCAAGCAGTAAAAGAATGTAAGTTTGAAACTTTGTAGAAAACTGGCAAAGTTTAACCAGAATAAGGGGAATCCGGTGCATAATACCATCTTGTCTCTCAACACTCCAGAAATTTCCGAAAATTGCATTACAATAATCTTGAAATATGCATGGTTTATTACCTCAAGCATGCCTCCACTCCATAGCTGTACAATGTAAATGATTAGAAGCTACTGCTATTTTTTCTTTAGCCTTGCATACCTGTGGCAGCTAGTTGACTACTTGACCCACTAAGATTTGTGTCTACAGGTTCTTAACAAATAGTATTCATGCTCATATTATTAATCACTGATCTCTTCTCTTTTTTAAAAGTTTGTTTACCTATTCCTTCTTAAGACCAACAAATGTATCATTTATCTTGGTTTTAGATTATTTTGGAGTTGTACTGCTTTTTCCCTCCAAATTCACTATATTGATGTTTTCAGCAATATCCTTGATTTGAGAGTCTGAATGATGAACTAATTCTTTTTTAATTATATCCATTTTATCTTTTATTTCTTCTACTTTGACAGTCTTTTCTCCTACTTTTTGAACTTTATTACTTAATTCTATCCTAGTCTCATCTAATTGTCTCTTCATTTCAAATTGAACTTATTCTATTTTTTCTTTTACTTCCAGTATTTGTTATTTGATTAGCTCTGTATTACTTTCACTTTATGTTGCAGACTTTCCATGACTACTGTCTGATTTTCATCCATTTTCTGTTGCAGGTTTTCATTGATTTTCTTCATTCTCTGTTGATTTTGTTGCAAATTTTCATTCATTTGATTCATATTCTGCTTCATTCTTTGCAACATTTGACTAAATATTTCCATATTAAACATACCATAATCTTCTTTCTTTTCATCTATTTTTATACATTTATTTTTCCCAATTACAATGTGAGGTTCCTTAAAGGTTATTTCAGGGCTTTCTGGCTCTACTACTTCAACTTGTAGATCAGGATTAACACTACTAATCTTCTTTTTTTGATCACTATCTTTTTCTCTATCTCCATTTAAATTTTGTTTCATTAATATAAATAATTGAAATATTAATTAGTTTTCTTCTATTTTTATCAAAACCATCAACTAAAACTTTACTTTGGTGCTTAATTTTAAATTGAACACAATATATATTTTATAATGATGAAAAACATATGTGGCTCTACAATATTCAAACATTTTTTAACATTTTAAAGAAATAATTAAATTGTATTAACCATCTCAAACACATCAAATTAGGAAGCTACAATTTAAATAGAAAAAAATTGTAGTCTTCAATATCTTAAGATGCTTAACTTCTGTCTGATAAAAGATAAAGACAATTTATTAAAACCATTAGGTAAAATTTAGAAGGCCTTAAACACTTGGATAAATCAAAGTCTTAAAAAAAATTCTATATTTTTAAATATACCCCAAATTATAAAAAAAATGTCTAATAAATAAGAACATATCATATGGAAAAGAAACAAGATATAAAATATGCTAATATTATCTTTCATGGTATATCTTTATTAAAATCCTTAAAATTCAAATGCCATCTTAATTAACAATAATAATAAAGTAAAAAAAAAAATTGGATGAAATGTTTTCAAAATTAAGCCTTTGTTGTTTTTTTTTAAGTGTCATAGCATTGTCCGGGATGCGAACCCGCAACCCGGGCAACTGCCTGCAAGTGCAAGGCAGTCACGCTGACCTTTTGACCACCAATGCAAGACAAAGCCTTTGTTGTTGTTTTTTATTTATATATATATGGGGTGGAGATAAACTCAAAATAATCACTTATTAATATATGATTATATATAAGGCACTGTGATGTGTCACACATTGGCTAGTTAAATACTGAGAATAGAGTTGCTTATATTTAATATGTGAGTTTGCACCAGCTATGTTCTAGCTCACACACACACACACATATATAATTTGCTTACTTTTTTCTGTTTTTACTTAGTCTGAAGCATCAAAACTCAAAAGCAGCCATGATTCTCAAGTGGAACAACTACTGGAAAAAAATGACCAAAAATTGGACCAATTGAAAAAACAACTGCAGGAACAATTTCAGGCTGAACTTGAGTAAGATTTGCTCAATTTAACTTTTTCTCCCCTTTTTTTTCTTTCATAAAATTTATTTTGAAAATAATATGAATTTTTAGAAAAATATTTATTGCATTAGGATACATTATGTGCTCAATTTCTATTAATAATGAGCCAAATACTTAACACTATTGATATTCATTTGGATGTATTTGCATCTATATAGAACAATTTTTTTCCAAAAATTTGTTAATTCCAAAAATTGTGCAGCATTATTCATAATAATAGTTTTCTGATGCCTTACATCCAATCCATAATTTTAAGTTGGGATCTTTAAATGCTGATTGATATTATTTTCAAATTACTTATATTATAGGCAAAACTCTCTCCATACAGTAGTGCCACTCAAAGCAAGACAGAATAATCAATGGATGCCAGAAGGCTTGTGCATAAAGTCCCTATTTAATCTAGGTGCAGTGCTCTCAAATCCAAGGCTCCTCACTGATGAAGGCCATAAGCCAGAAACTAGTTTGGGGATATTGGATGAGTTGGCACTAGATAGGGATTTTATGCACAAGCCTTCTGGCATCCATTGATTATTCTGTCTTGCTTTGAGTGGCACTACTGTATGGAGAGAGTTTTGCCTATTTTAACAACAAATATGAGCAAGCATGGGAAATAGTGATCATGTGATGTTTAAAGGTTTAATTATTATGTTATAGATAGATAAACAGATAAAGTCTTTGACTGTTCTGAAGAATTATGGTTCCTTTAACTTCATCTATAAAGAAACAGTGAAGACAATGGCATTTTGTGTTAGGCTCATTAACTTGTGGATAGTTTGGGTATTTTACCATCATTGTTTTACTTTAGCTAATGATATTTAGATATAATATTCACTTACTGACCATTATTTAATGGTTGACAGATTGAACTGTACATCAAAAAAAAAATATCATAAATCTGAGAAAAATCTGAAAATTCAGAAATTTCTAGCAACTAGAAAAAAATTAGGAGAGCTATTATATTTTCATAATTACCAGACTTTAATATTTTAATATGAGTTATGATTTATTTAAATATTTTAACTAATTTTGAATATATACTTAAAAAAAATAACATAATATACAGTAATATACTAAAATGGTAAATCTGATTCAGATTTTCCATTTCACAGTCTGACCCACCTAATTATTTATTTTACTAACATTTGCTTTTTTTTTTATTATTCTAAAAAAATATTTTAACATTTTTTTTAACTATCCTGAATAAATCCTAAAATTTATTTTGGATCATATATATATAATTGTATTAACACACTGTTATTCTATTTTTATTGTTAAAAGAAAAAAAATTTCAAATAATTAACTTTGAATTTTTATATATATATATTTTGGATATATATGTTTAAAATGTTTTATTTTTTCAGTATAAGAATCCAAGATGGCCTTTTCTAAAAGATTTGTACCTCGATAAGAAGTTTAAAATAAATGTTTAAATTAAAAGCATTGATAAATTACCAAAATCCATTCACTGTGGAATCTCTATTCATTAATTAGTAGAGATTCTACATTGTTATCTAAATTAAAAACTAACATAAAATTATATTGAAGTATAGTGATCCTTATCGAGGTACAAACTTACTAAAATTAGAATAAAAGAATGATTTCGATTGTTTTTAAAATTGAAAATGACCTGAAGCAGCAGAAATCGAATACGAGTATGAAGTGATAAATAGTGGCCTTTTTTGAGACCAGAGAACAGACAGAAAGAAAGTTGTAGAAGTCTTCACACCACGATGATCGAGTAGTAAAACGGGTAAATCACTGCCCTTTCCTTCCTGAGATCTGAAATCTTCCGTTATGCTGCTGTCCAAACCTGCCTTCAAAAGAGCCATCTGCCACCAATGTTTGCCTGCAGAATTTATCCCAGGGAACCCTAAAGTAAAATGCCAAAGAGCTTGAATACTCCCATCAAGATGTTTGAAACTTTTATCATAAGAGTATAAATGTATTTTCATAAAACTTTTAACTGATTCTTTAACCCTTTCCCTTTAAGTTATAATATTTCATTAACTCAAGCTCACCATAATTTTTAATATTTTGATTAATTGACTATGAATTTATGTATTTGTTTTATATTAATCTTAGCATGAGATTTCATGCTTTGATTTTTTTTTTATTATTTCTACTGGCTTCACTCACGGGGACTCAAAGAGAGTAATTTGCTAAAAGAGCAAATTATGTTTATTAGTGGATGGGAACGTTAACAAAGAACGATTTAATTTTAAAATAAAATAATTTTGATCTATTTTTATTTCACAAGTGAAGTTATGTCGAATACACCTGGGTCTCATTTTACACGATAGATAGGTTCCTCAGAAAACACGCGCAAACGAAATCGCGCAACAATAGACGTAACTTACATTGAAAAGGGGGTGGGTGCGGTCTATGATTTTTCAAAATTTACGTAAAAGCAAAGCACCAATGTAAAATTACTTTAAAATTCGCGCAAAAAAAAAATAAAGAAATAAATATGACTACTAAAAAATTTCAATTTTGAAAAAAATTGATACAAGACAAACTTTTTTTAACTATAATATTTAATTTTATTCAAAATAATATATTTTTATGCATAATTTACAGTATAGTAATTTACATTTTTTTATACACATTTTAATTATTATAGCTATTTGCCGAAAAACATGTTCATTTGCAAACAACCTGCACCAACTTCACACTCATGTTGTGTCAATGGTTTTCTGGTGATAACGTAATTAGTAATTAATCTTTGAGACGATGATTTTATTAATTGTTTATGAAACTAACAACTAAAAATTAAATTCTTATTTTTGTCTTTAATTTTCAATTCCGTTTAAAAATCAAATTTCACATCACATTAATTTCAAGTCATCGTAAGTAATTTTTAAATTGTTAATTACAATTAAAAATCAGATTTTAATTTTTAATTGTCAAATTTAATTGTGCCCACTGCTATTATTGACCTTTTAAAAATAATCTTGTGGACACTAAATGATTAATAATTGATTACGTTCTTTTTTAAAAAGCAAAAACAGAATGTGATTTAAAATGCAAAATTAACACGCACAATGTTTGAACAAGTTTACATTATAATCTTGTAAAATTTAATGTGCGTATACATAAAATGTGGAAATCATGGTTTTAATTTCATTATTGCATAAAATCTTACTATTATAAAGCACTGAAAATATTGAAATTACTAAGATGAAAGTTGAATTCAAATAATGTGCTATTACTTTTAATATAACGTAAGTGCGCGAAATTTATTATTTAAAGTAATAGCGCATTATCAGAGTTCGACTTTCGGGGAAACAGGAATCGCGTAACTTCAAAATTGTGTTAAATAAGTCCGCGTAAAAAGAGACCCAGGTGTATATATATATTTCAAAATAAAGCTTACCATATTTTTTTAATAGTTTATTATAGATTTCCCAGAATGGGATTCTATTATTTATCTTTCTGCAATTCAAAACAAAAAGTAATATGCTATAGATTTTGACCTAGTAACAGCACCGCTGGATAGCGTCAGTTAATTATCAAGTTAGGAAAGAAGGAAGGGGGGGATTTATTCGAGAATAAATTTCCTTATTTCTATATGTATGTTTTTTTTTGTATGTTAAATATTTACCGAAAGTAGTTGTTTACGCAGGTTGATCTCTATGCAGTATTAGATCATTTTAAGGCTATTTAATTATAAGTTTTCATATTTAATGATTATAATATCTCGGGTTAATAAAGAATGCTTGGAGTATCATGAACAGACCTAAAATGGTCATTGATTTGGTGGTTCGTAGTTACCGCTTTTGCATATGTCTGTAAATAGGATAGCGTGGTTTGAGATAGAGTGGGTTAGCTAGCATGATACTCGTAGAGATGAGCATGTTGGTTCTCCATAAATCCTATCTCCTATCGGTATATGGACACGACATGTGGACGTATTGATTTCCCTTTTTATTCTTCGTTGGAATAGGCATACGAGTGTTCGTAATCCGGCTCGTATGTTCTTACTTACGTTTCTCCTCTCCTTTTGCATTCGTATATTTATTGACCCGACATTATTTTGTTTTTCTTTTGCCTATCTAATATGTAAGCCATAGGGAATTGATTCTACGAAAGGATCTTCGATCTGAGTAATCAACTCTTTTATTTGTTTTCGTAATTAGTTAAAATCATTTGGTTTTGGCTAATTCACATTATAATTCTTATAGGTTTGATTTTAGTTATAAGTCCAACTAAAGTGGCTTGTTTGCTTGATAATTAACTGATCTATTTTTTTTATTATAACCGTTTATAGTTTTAAAGTTATTTATAAACTATGCCAGCAAAGTCCACTAATGTCATAAAAAACATCAGTTATTGAAAATCTAAATTATTATTTTTTATAAAGAGAAATGAAATCAATTTTTTTATCTGTTAGTGGAGTAAGATGTCAAATTAGTCTTCTTATAATCGTCTATTTAATTAATGTTTTTTTTTCAATAGAAATGTTTTTTTTTTAAATCTTGTATAAAGAATTCATTAAAATAGTCATTCTTATATATGTGCGTTAGGCAGATGTTTAAACCTACCACTATATTACAAGCTTGTACTAAATGTGCACGGGGAATTTTGAAATCCGTGATCATTTAATTATAAAATAATTTTTGTTATTTTAAAAGGAGAATAAATGTAAACAAAAGTAAAGGTGTATAAACTTCACAAAATAAATTGTACAAACTCAATAATGTCAATGTTAACCGCTAATATAAATAAAGTCGTCATGAACTCATATAATTATAAAGTTAATTTAAAGATTGTATTTTTTGTTTTTAGAGCTTGAGTTAAACTAATGTAAAATGCATAATGATTTTAAATATATATATAACTAAAACAAACTTCCATTGTTCTTCGAATCATTTTATTTACTTTTATTTTAAATAAATTTTGATTTTTAAATATACCTATCAACCAATCACCCAAGTTCTCACTAAAATATATAATTAAATTGAATCTCATGCTTTAAGACCCAGCTGCTGGGACGGTGAAAGTAAAGGAATTCGATCGTATCGTCAAGAAAGGCTATTGATTAGATCTTTGACCTGGGGATATAGGTAAATAGGGCAGAATTCACGATGTACCTGATTTATATATCTTGTACATGGTCGGACTCGAGGTACTTTACCTGTATTCAGGGGTTTGTTGGATCGATGTGTGTTTTTCGACCAGTACAATGCATTATGAAATGTTTTCACAAATTTTTATAAACCATGGACCAATATATCTAAATAAATATGATAAATAATATTATAATTTCTTATAAACATTTGTGTTTATTTTCAGGATTTGTGTATGTAAACATTGGTGGAAATTCAGAGTGAATTCACCATATTACACACGTGAAAACATGGCATTAATACTTATTAAATTAATAATTAATTACTTAAGGAAATGAAAGATAATCTCATTTCTAATAATCATTTTAATCACATATAAATTGAATTGAAAAGAAGAGTAAAAGAAGCTTTGATAATAACATTTTTTGAATAATGAGGCCATCAATCTCATGAAGATCATCCTTTGAATGTTGAAGGAAGTTGGTTTTTGAAATGAATGATGGGAAGACTATCTCTTTTTGTATATATATGTTGTATTTTTAATTGAATTTCTCTTGAGAAGGTCTATTTATTAATAGATGAAACCATGGTTGTGGAAGAGTTTTAGGATAGTAGTATGACCGTCGTAAAATTATACGATAGCAGAAGCTCAATACCGATCATTTGTAGAGTAAGAACAGGCCGCATTAGCCAAGTGTGAATTGCGAGAAATTAGCATAACATCCTACAGGTCATTACAGCCTTGTAAACAGTCTATTTAACTGTTTGGGGCTAGCAAAAGCGCCATCGAATGCCATGTACCGATGATGATACTATTACCAATTTGAGTAAAATTTTGTTGTTTTGGCTAGTATTGTAGTGTTATATGAATTTCTATTTTATGTATTAAGCTATACTAATTTTATGTTTTAAGATGCTTGTAAAAGTAAAATGCGTAAGAAATGTAATATATTTTTTACTGTAGTCTTCCCTGACATTGATTCACCACTCTCTCGGCTTTTTAAAAACCAGCATGTGTTATTATGTTTTGGATATTCTTAAGAGAACTTTTGTACTCAGTTATAAATATTCGGATGGGTCAAACATTTTTTGCTATCAACAAAAAACATTTTTATGATTACTCTCTAGAGGGAGTTCTTTGCTCACAAAATTCTCAACACCTTATTTGAATAAGGTCATCATATTTTATTGAAATCATCAATCAAATATGGGCTTTGTTCCCTAGAATAAGACCAAGTTCTAATTTACTGTTGTTTTTTAATGCATATATAGTAAATTTGTGTCTACTTTCATGTGTAGTTTGTTGACTTTTCATTGTAAAATGGAATTTGTTTTAATATTTCTATTTCAGATCTAACAGGCAAGAATTAAGACAAAATTTTTGTAAAGAACTCTCGGAGAAGGAAGAAAATTGGTTGGCGGAAAGCAATAAAAAGTATGATGAAGAATTACAGAAGATGGAAAATGAGTGGCTTCTAAAAAATAATCTTCTATCTGAGAAGGTATTAAAATATAGTTTGTTCAATTCAGTTATACATATCACTGGCTCTATCTTTCTCAATATAATTTGATTATGAAAAGTCTTAAATATAATATTCAGGTAATATGTGATCATTATGTAAATGTAAATTGAAAGTTTTATTATTTCTTTAATGTTATTATTACCATTTGATCCTTTTTTAATAAAACCTCTCATTATAACAGAATTATACTGAGTGAATGATAAAAAAAAGACTTGAAAATTTCAATTATTTATATATCATTAAATAGAATGTTTGTTTTTTTTGCTTTTGCTTTATTAATGTGGAAATATTTCTAATTACTACAAGCATAAGAAGTAATAATCCATACCTGAGCTATCTATTGTAAGCTAGAGTAATCAGTGGAGACAAGATGGCAGTGCTGTATTTCTGACTAGTTTCTGGCTACTTGCCATATTTAGTAAGAAGAACTTATATTCACACATCTAGTAGCTGTCTTTGCTTCTTTTATGGATTCAAAAACATAAGATTAAGTAAATTACTTACGTAAGTTACATAGTCAGGTGTAGTTAATGTCAGAATTATATAATTATTTAAACATATTGATTTATATTCAAAACTTTAGAATGTTTTTGAATCTCATCTTAGTAGCTTATAAAATGGAAATGTATTTGCCTGAAGGTTTGTGACTATTTCCATCATTAAATGTTGAATGTATAGAAAATTTTAAACTGTATTTAATACTTTTCAAATACAAACAACTTGTTAGTTATAACACACAAATAGATTACACATGTTAGTAATTACATAATATTCTGAGTAGTACTATTTGCCACCATTCTTCATGTGTTGCTGGCCTGACCAGTGATAATATTAGTTTAGGAATTGTACTTACACCTTTAGATTCTCGAATATTGAATTTTAAGGAAACACTCTAACCAACTGAGACATTCTGTCAAAGGTAACAGATAGTAGAAATTTCTTATACTTATCTATGAGGGTTGGTTCAAATTCAATTTCCTTCAATATTTTTTTTTTTTAAGAGTGAGGTTAAAGAGAGGCTTCCATACATTATATATCTATCCACATTGGGTTAACTTAGAGGATTATTTGCCATTGTCATATGAGTTGCTTCCTTGAATTTTCTTCTTTGCATCTTTTCCTCTCCAATATTTTTGATTTTCTCAATTAAACATATGGTCATTAGAACATACATGACCTGCTATTGTAGACATGTCTGTTGTTTTTTTTTAATCATTAGTTTGTGGTCTTTCAATTGCTGTTCAAGAGGGAAACAGGTCTCACCAATATACTTCCACATTCACATGATGTTCCATAGATGCAATTTTTTTTGTTTTTTCAGTATTTTCAGTTTAGGTTTTGTAGAAGTTAGAATTTCTCAAAGTATGGTATGCTATGAAAAGGTATTCTAATGTTATATTCATTGCAGATTTTCTTTGTCAGCCATTTCTGGTATGTATGGATACACTGCAGTACCAATAATTGTTTTTTTTTTTCTTTTGATATCTCTTTTTGTTGTTTATTAAAGGTTTTCTTGATGAAAGCTGATGGATAACCATTCTTCATGAGAGTTTTTTCTATTAAATTTTTTCATTTTCCAAATCACTGGTTTCCAAACAAACTTGATTTGCTCTGTTCCATAATGATAGTATAATTCCGTATTTGGTACTTCTGGTATTATTGAATGTATTGATTCCCTGTAAACTGTTATTTGAGGAGTCTTGTTACAAGAACATCTAAAAATGCTAATTTTTGTTCTCGTTCTAATTTCATATATGAATTTAATTGAAATAGATATGTTATTATTGTTCATCCAGAATGACTGTAATTATGCTTCACTCTACAGTCATGCCACAAATGTATCATCCATAAAGTGAAGTGTAAAAGTTGCTAAGCAAGGGAACAGTGGCAATCCTATGGTCATTCCTTGATTTTGTTGGAAGAATACTGAATTATATTGAAAGTATGTTTTTATGCAGAAGGTTAATAATTCCATTATACTATCAATAGATTATTGTCATCGTATAACCTTTTTCTTACAATAGAAAATGCTTCATCACATGGTACATTTGTAAATAAACCTTCCACATCAACACTTACCAATATATTAGTGCTTTCCATTTTTATGTCTCTGACTAATTCTATAAAGTGCTTAGAATCCCTGACAAAGGATTGTGTCCTGTATACCAATGGACTAAGAACTTCTCAACAAATTTTGATATAGCGAAATCTTAATGAAACATTGTCTTTACGGATTTTACATAATCCATAAAAGTGAGGTTTTAATTAAATGGCTTTTGTGAAAGAAGACCATGGTATTGATTTATTGAGGAATCAGTGAACATTATTTGGCAATGTAAATAAATTTTAATTGATAAGTTTTAGACTAATAGACTTTATTTTTATAAAAACACTATTTCTGCATTGCTATTTATTTTATAGTTAATCAAAGGAATCACATTTGGTTTTCAAATATACCTTTTTTGGTACTTACGGATAATTTGCCTGATGACGTATTACCCTGAAGGCATACCGGTCTAATGTTGCGATTTTTAAGATAACGTCTCCAAGTGATCTGCAGACACATCTACTCGCTAAGATGTGTCCGCATATCACGTGAACACGTCACATTAAAAAGCGCAACATTAAATCGGTATGCCTTCAGGGTAATACGTCATCGGGTTATCATGTGATAAAATACAAAGTAAAATGGCAAAAATATAAAAATTTTAACGTAAAACAAAAGGAATGTCACGTGATACACACTGACTGAACACCAGCATGTTTCTTGGTCCTGAAAAAAAATACAAAAAAGAGAAAAAATTAGTGAAAATTTAATAAGGTCAATACAAAATTTCATGCATGAAAACTATTCAAAAATCTTAAAAATGTGGCCAATTATAACAGCGCGTAGCGCTGTAGTTATTGGGGGGGGCCCTTTGTGTTTTTTGACAAGCGAAGCTTGTAGTACAAGATATAAAATACAAAATATAGATATTTGTAGAAATATTAACCCAAAAATACAAAAAAAAACCCCAACAAATTAGTGAAAATTTACGTGCATGAAATACAAAATAAGGTCAATACAAAATATAAAAACAAAAAATTATTGAAAATGTGCCATTAATGGCGATCACATTGGCTAATTTTAAAAGCGTACTGTATAGCCAATGAATTTACGATAAATAATTTGATATTTGTAGAAATATTAACCCAAAAATACAAAAAAAAACCCAACAAATTAGTGAAAATTTACGTGCATGAAATACAAAATAAGGTCAATACAAAATATAAAAACAAAAAATTATTGAAAATGTGCCATTAATGGCGATCACATTGGCTAATTTTAAAAGCGTACTGTATAGCCAATGAATTTACGATAAATAATTTGATATTTGTAGAAATATTAACCCAAAAATACAAAAATTATTTACAAATTAAATGTAATTAAGTGGAAGTTTGATAATTGAAGAAATATAAAAAAAAAATTTTTTTGTAAATTTAAAAAAAAAAAAGTTAATGCGAATCTACCATTAATGGCCATCTTGTATAAAATGTGGTGTAAGAGGCCGTACTTTCTACAAGCATTTGGTAATTTTAAAAACGGACTGTATATTGGTAATTTTATTAAAAAAATTATTGAAAATTATTTACAAATGAAACATAATGAAGTGGAAGTTTGATAATTGAAGAAATATTAACAAAAATTGTTTGTACATTTAAAATAAAGATTTAATGCGAATATGGCATTAATGGTGACGTTACTTTTACATGCATTTGGATTACTTATTGTCTATATTCAATAATATAATTAATTCTAAAATTATAATTATTATAAAAAAAATTAAAATTACTTACAAATAGCGTTCACTGTGGAGGACTAAATTGGGATATATGTTCTAAAATTGCAGCGAAAGGATCAGCTTTGTACGACTGCCTCCACATAAACTCGCTCAAATATGAGTCCAGGTGCTGACGTGCTGTCCCTCTGTGTTTTTTATTATGCCATTTGACCAAACCCCACAACCTTTCAACATTCTGTGTATGTACGCCAGTTGTGGGGTCTACGAAGTTGTATGTGTGATGATCGCTTCTTCCTCCGTACTCGGTAAACTAAACAAGGTTCTTGGAGCTTCAGCCATATCACAAAGTAAAATATCAAAAACGCAATGGAAGAGCTGAAAAAAATCACTGTGATCAAGTGGATAGCAAAATCACAATAGACAGAAAAATCAAAAAATTTCCCAAATCTCTCTCCGAATTTTAAATCTCGCGGTTAAAAAAAAAAAAATTGACTCTCTGATGGATTAATTACGCCAGTCACTTCGTTGCCATGACAATGTTGTCATACAAAGATCGTCGATGTCTACCGGAAGGGAAACCGGTGGGTCAAATACGTCATCAGGCAAATTATCCGTAAGTACCCATTTTTTTTACTAAAAAGTCAAAAAGGTGTGCAGTTAACTAATAAAATATATGTGCTCATTTTAATAAAGGTTATAATTGTACAATCAAATTAGCTTGGGTTCAAACCTATGTCATTAGTCAACTGCATAAATAAAATAAAAAGATTGTAACTGCTACATTCCGACTTGTATTGTTGGCCAACTAGCAAATAGTAATAGCTAATCCAAATTAAAAAACACAAAACCAAATTGAACAACATAATTTTAAGACAATTTAATATTGTATGGTATAGTAATTAATATTCTTGCAAAAAAAAAAAACCAAAAATATAAACTATACTTTAATGTACTTACATTATATATGCTTTATACATGGACAATGATATTGGTTTAAAATGTATATATTATAAAACAAAGTCCTTGGCTTATGCATTTCTATAAAGTTCAACAATTAGGAAAGGTGTCTTGCTTTTAAATCATGGGAAAGTCCTTGAGGCATCCACAAAATGATAATAAGATCAGGGTGATCTGTTTAGTCCCTAATCTATTTGTTTACCTGCAGGGAGTCAACATTCTGGATCTGATGTCCACTGATGACCTTCTGCTGCTTCAGGAGCATGACAAGAAATGAAGTCCGGAAAAGAAAAAGACAACAAACTATTTATTTCTCTCTAGTTCTTTTCTTTTTCTGGAGTTTTTTTTATTTTTATTCTGGGTGGGAAGTATTTTTTTTTACTTTTTTGTTTTTAATTAGTTTCTACCTGAACCAATTTAACTCAGTTATCAGTTTTCCTTTACTTCAGTTAACACAATAGATTCATTATATTTTTATCTATTGAAAATCACTTAAATTTGGACTGAAAAAAATTATTTCACAATAAATTTAATTAAGATTTTTTCTTCCTTTTTATCTCCAGGAATTTGTTTCTTATATAAGCTAATTTCTAAAATCAGCCCAATTAAAGATAATTCTATCTATAGGAATTTATTTCCTATACAAGCTAAATTTATTTCTAAAATCAGTTTAATTAAAAATATGTTTATTTATAGGAATTTATTTGATTGCATACATGATAAATTTACTTTTAATAAATTTAACCAAAACTGGGCTACTTAAAGGAGTTTGCTATTAACTGAAAGGAGACCCTTTGATTCCTCTTGGAGGCCTTAAAGGAACTGAGCAGGGCAAATTCCTAATGTCCACTCCATACGTTCTTGTCATTGCAGCTGTTATTACTATGTGATTATTCATATAGTATATGAACTTTGATGGGCTGCTCACCAACATGCATTAGCCAGCATGGTGAGTTTATTGGCTTTTTACCTCTGAGTTTAAGATCAAGAAACACCATGATCTTTCTTCTCGGTTGCCTGATAAGGCAGAATGAATGTTTGTGTAAATGATAAATATTTTTCCAATAGTTATATACAATCATGACAGACAAAAATAAATCATGGCCCTTATTCCCAGAAACTGTAAAGTCCCCAACCAAGGCAGCAGTTGGTGGCTGAAGGTGGAAGGTGCTAAGAATCCCCTGATTGTGGACCCATTTGATGATGTCTTTTTATTTAGGTACTTACAACTGCAGGTCACTTTCAATTGAAGGAAGATTGCAAGGATTAGAAGAACTGTCTTATATTAAATGGGACATTATTGGACTTTGTGAAGTTAAAAGAAAAGGTTAAGAGACAATTGATTTAAAAAGTGGACATGTACTCCATTATAAAGGCACAAATACTGGAAATACAAGTGGAGTAGGATTCATTATAAATAAAAAGTGGAAGAACAACATTGTGGAGATTGATGGTGTATCAGACAGAGTGGCAAGATTAGTTATACAACTTAATAGCAGATAGCAAATGCAGATAATTCAGGTTTATGCCCCAACAAGTTCTCATAAGGATGAAGTAGTAGAAGATTTTTATATGGATGTACAAAAGGCTTTCGATCAGAGTAAACAATATTTTAAAATTGTTATGGGAGACTTTAAAGCTTAGAATTGGTAAACAAATGAAAGATGAAAGTGCTGTAGGTAATTTTGGTTATGGTAATAGAAATGAGAGAGGACATAGATTAGTGGAGTTTGCTGAAAAATAAAAACTTTATATTATGAATTCTTTTTTTGAGAAAAATGTTAAAAGGAAATGGACACGGATGCATCCCAATGAATGTACAGCAGAATTGGATTATATTTTGACTAACAGAAAATACATATTTCAAGACTGTAATAATCTTAATAAATTTAACACATGAAGTGATCATCAATTAGTAAGATGTAAGATATGTGTTAATGCAAAACTAGAGAGATAAAAATTATTAAGAAAAACAATTTTTACAATTGATATTCCTAATCTTCAGAAACATCCTAATGAATTTAAATTAGAACTTATAAATTGGTTTCAAGTATTAGTAGATTTTGAACATGATTCAAATTTAAATGAAATTAATATGAAAATAACTGATACATGATACACTTTTAAAAACTGCAACAAAGATAGCTGGTAGAAAAAGCAGCAATTGACCAATAAAATTTCTACTGAGATTAGAGAATTTATGAAGAAAAGAAGGAATATGAAGATATACAAAAATGATGCATTAAAAAGGATTGAATATCTCGAATTTTGTAAAATGATACGGAAAAGAGTTGAAAATGATATAGGAAAGTATAACTGTGAACTAGCAAGGAAAGCTGTAGAAGAAAATAAAAGTCTCAAGAATGTAAAACAACATTTTGGTATTGGTAGGAAATTTATATCTGCAATAAGAAAAAAAGATGGAATTATTATTAAAAAGAGAGATGACATTGTGAAATGGGTAAAAGACTTTTATCAAGAATTATATAGTAATAAAGAACAAGTACCTCCTATTTCTATTCCATCTTCTGAATTGCTCAGAATTTTAAATGAAGAAGTGAAACATGCAATTAAATGTAAGAAGAAAGAACAGGCTCCAGGTAATGATGGAATTATAATTGATATATTAAAAGAAGCAGGTGAAGAAAGAGAATTTTTTTTAGCAAAGTTATATACCAAATGTCTATATGATAAAGATGTACCAGATGATTGCAAGAATGCAGCAATAATATTAATATTTAAAAAAGATGATAAAGAAGATATTAGAAATCACAGACCTATCAGCCTTTTATCAGTTTTATACAAAATTTTTACCAAGGTAATTACTAGTCTACAAAGAACATTGGATTTCCATCAACCAAGGATCAAGCTGGATTTAACAGTGGTTTTAGTACTGTAGATCATATCCAGGTATTGAGAGAAGTTATAGAAAGGACAAATAAATATGAGTTGCCATTACATTTTGGATTTGTATATTATGAAAAGGCATTTGATTCTATAAACATTTTTTCAGTGATTAAAGCATTGGATCATCAAAGTAGTAGATCCAGGATATTGTCATATTTTAAAGAATATTTATAAAAATGCAACAGCAACAATTAGATTGCATAATGGTACTGGGAAAGTCAACATTGAGAAAGGTGTAAGACAAGGTGACTCCATATCTCCAAAACTTTTTACAGCAGTGTTGCAAGAAGTATTTTGTGGATTAAAATAGGAAACTAAAGGAGTGAAAGTAAATGGAGATTATTTAAGTCATTTAGATTTTGCAAATGATATAGTTGTTTTTGCAAATAATGCTTCAGAGCTGCAAAAAATGTTGCAGGAGTTATCAGATGACAATAGGACTAACGATAAATGTTAAAAAGACTAAAGTAATGTTTAATCGATTTGCTCAAAATATGAAAATAAAGATTGATTATGATGAATTAGAAGAAGTTAACAGTTACAAATACCTTGGTCAAATTATTAATACAAATGGAAACATAATGGATGAAATTAATTATAGAATTAAACTTGGTTGGAGTGCTTTTGGTAGAAATAACTTGATACTAAAAGGAAATATGCCTATGTGTTTGAAAAGGAAGGTTTTTAACCAGTTCTTACTTATGAATCTAAGACTTAGACACTTAATAGAAGAGCAATGCAGAGACTCCAGATCACTTAAAGAAGTATGGAGAGATGCATGTTAGGAGTAACAAGAATAGATCGAAAACACAATATATGGGTAAGAGAACAAACAGGTGTTACTGACCTCATTGAAAAAATTAAAAGATTGTAGTTGGACTGGACATATTGCTAGAAGAGATGATAATAGATGGACAATTGAAATCTTAAACAGGATTCCAAAAGATTGTAAAAGATCCAGAAAGAGACCACATGTGAGATGGATGGATGAAATAAGAAAGTGTGCAGGGGTGATGTGGAGAAGCTAAAGATTGAAGAAGATGGATTAAACTTGGAGAGACCTTCATCCTGCTGTGGATTGATAATGATTGATGATGATGATGATGAACGAAAACTGAAAATTTTACAGTGACAAGATAGTTTTTGTGCTATTTTAGATTACCACTATCAAATACAGATCAAATATAAGTTAGAGGATTCATGAGAAGCTTTGTTTTAAAATCTACTACCATTATAAATGACATTACATAGTCTAATAAAAATAAGATGGTAACATATGAAAATCATACTAATTATGGACATGTAATAATTTCAATCTTATAGAAAGTAAAAATAACACTATCAAAGATCAAATATAAGTTAGAGGATTCATGAGAAGCTTTGTTTTAAAATCTACTACCATTATAAATGACATTACATAGTCTAATAAAAATAAGATGGTAACATATGAAAATCATACTAATTATGGACATGTAATAATTTCAATCTTATAGAAAGTTAACAGGAAGTGCTATAAGGTGAGAATTATGGGGAAAACATTATACAATATCACTAGCCATATTTTTTTATGCTTTTTTTAACACTATACTAGTGTAAATTACAATAAGATTAGAAAAAAGTGTTCTTTTAATTTAACTTATTATTTGGATAAAAATAGCTTCATCAGTAAATCCAGATAATAATTGGAACTCTGAGTATATTGTTGTGTAGCTCATACACAAAATGTCATCAAATGATCAAAATCATCCTCATTTAATTAATTTTAAAGCTGGAGTTATATATGGATACAATTTACGAGTCTTAAGAATGTGATGAATGTTATTTTTATTTTCCTAGTTTTGCAATCTGTCAAGAGGTTTTCTAAGAATTCCACTATCATGAACAAAAATTGCAGTCCTCATATCCTCTTTTTTTTTTTAAAGTTCTCTGAATGGTTTATTATATATGAGTCCTATATCTTTAAAAGTTTTGCAAACTTTATTAACTTACAATACCATCTATCAAATTTTGTACTGATTTCTTTAATACCAGTTTCATATGAATAAGGAGGAGTAGAATTCAAAACTACGTTTAATCTTAATCTAAATAATGTTTTCACTTTTAGTCTATTAGTTTGAATAAGTATAAAGAAATAAAAGGTGATTGCTAAATGACTAAGTGCATTACTTCTTGCGTTTATCTTAGTCTTAATTGATGGAGGTAAATGGGCTTAGCAATGGGAATAACATCTAGTGTCCATTAATTGTTCAAGTTTAGAATAGATATCTCTACAGTAGAGTGAATAGTATTGCTTTTGGAAGCATACGAGTGTTCTGAGATATTGTTGTTGACAAACTGACATATGTTTAAGCCTTTGATTTGATATAATCTTTTTTAAATTCGTTTGACACATAACGTTAACTTATTTATTACATTTTATGTGTTTTGTTTTTTTTTTATAATTAAAATATTCTAAGATTATATGCCTTTATAAACAAATTTTATCCTACAATTGAATGAAATCAAAATATATTGACGTGAGCACTATTCTGGGAAGATCTTATTATGGAGTGAAACTTAAAATATAAATTTGAAGAATTTATATGAAATCAAATAGTGCCAAATTTCTTACACTTACAACACACACAAACTGTGACCAGTATTTTTTCATCTTTCTGTGTCGTTTATGATTATTTTATTTTCGTCAAAAGTGTATCTAGTTCAAGAGGGATTTCCTTGGAGGGGGGTGGGTGACATTATAACTTGATTCCTAAATAAATTAATATAATATAATAATATGAAGTCTTTCATATTGATAGAAAATATTTATTAGTGTTAACAAATTGAAAATTATTATAGTTTATTTTTAAGAAAACTATACAGTCTGTGTTACATCTAAAACTCCAAGTACAATATATAAATTATACTTGTATTCAATGAAATATTAATGAAAAAAAATTGTAATTTTAGTCGTTGCTGCCATCTATCGGCTTATGCTATAATTAAGTAATATTAATGATATTTTCACAGTGAACTTTTGAATGATTATATCAGATTATGTATAAAATATTGTGATTGGAAAGAAATGTAATCTTTTTTTATATACAATATTCGAACTTTTTTTGCAATTCTTCTTAAATGTTTTTTTTTTTAGTTTTTATTGTCATCATTGTCTAAGTTTCAAATAAAATATTTAATCTGCATGTGACAAGAATCTCGGCCTCAGGGTAGCCTTTGAGCATTCCATCATCAGATTTTCAATTGGATGGACGGTTGAAGAGTTGGAGTGTGGAGTAGATTGAAGCCTGTTCATTAAAGTATGAGGATTGGCTATCTTAATATATATCTGAGCACTTATGGCATATATATGTAGAGACGATAATCTGGATCAACTGATGATTGCTGGTTTAGCATGAAATACATATATTGGTGATTATTTATCTTTTCGACATATATGTTTTCAAGTGTATCAGTGTTATGAGATAGAGTGGAGAGTGGTGGGTCATGTGAAAGTCTGTGCTCATATATCCTATATATTAATTATATTATAAAATAACACAAAATTTAAAAATAAATATATATTTGTAGAATTATGAAACAATATTGCAATTAATTGTAGTTCATTATGAAGCATTATAACTTTATCTTTCTTATTGTTTTTCCAAATCCATATAATATTAATATTATTATGTTTTTATTACAGTTAAAGGCTATGAACCTTGAGAAATAATTATTCCAACTAAGAATTTAATTTCACTATATGTGTCAAACGTATTAACTCTTACTTTTACAATGCTTTTTACAACCCACTATTGATGGTTTCGATTGCACCAGCAATCTTTTTCAGAACTCCAAATGTAAAATTATATGTTCATATATATTTGTATTCATGTATTTGTATTGTGTTTGTTATAGTTCTGAAGAAGATTGCTAGGGCAAACAAAACCATCAATAGTGGGCTGTAAAAAGCATTGTAAAATTAATAAAGAACATAAATGATGTTAATATTATATTAATTGTAGTTCACTAATATTCTATCACTGTTACTACATATCAATATAAGGTTTGAAATAACAGGCACTCTTATACCTGGAGCCCAAATTGTAAATATAAGGGATTTGAACTCAGACTTTCAAACCATTTAAATGATCTACATTATCTCATACTACTGATACACATGACCATTGTGGTCATGCAGAAAAGATAAATAATCACCAATATACTGAACCGGGCTCTCTTTATTTACATAAAAGGTATTTCTTATATTTCTTCTTCCCATTTCTCTTTTTCCCTTATCATCAACTTTGAAGGCTCCTGATCCTTAAGGTAGAGATAATAATACCATTAATATCAAGCTACCAATAATACAAATTCTCTGCTACTAAATTATAACACTGTCCTTCCAAGCACTTTTTTTATTTTAAGGAAAACCTTTAGGCACCAGTTAATTACAATGCAATTAACATGCTTGCTTGACCAGCTGCAAATTTAGTACCCGATTATCCCAGCTAGCTCATTGGAATCTAAATATTCTGAATTCTTCGCCCACCATATAACCCCTATTTCTTTATATCGGGATATCACAAATATTTGTCTGACTGAATCCTGATTTGTTATTTAAATATGTTGCATACTTTCCTCACTCACTTTTGATATTAGCTCAAACTACCCTAACTAGAAGTAATTAAAATATCTCTATTCCCAGCTTTCTTTTCTTTCTTTATAAACTCTTGTCATTCATCTTATAATGTAAACATGTACATACATTCTATTTAAAATATGCCATTTAATATGCCTTCACAAGTATACACATGTATATTTCACAAACAAATATGAACTAAACAAATATTTAATAATAGACTACATGCATATAAATTAACAAGATATTTGAGTTAAAATATTATTATGGAAGCTAATGTAAATAATTACACAATGGCTATCAATAGTTCTATACGTGATTTAAGTTCTAATTCATAGTTCTTTAGATGTTTACACTTTTGATTTCTCACTAGGGTTCTTCCCTTTGATTCCTTTTATTATTAAAGCTGTTTTTGTTTTTTTTTTGACTTGATTTGCAATGGCTTAAATTAAGATTTTGAAGACATATAATAAAAATAAAATTGTTTACCTAAGGTTCGAACACTCTCTGGACATGGATAAGGTAAGGTAGCACTCTGCTGCTTCTCTTGCTCCCAACCGGTTGGTGTTGATTCTTCATAGGATTTGATTGATATGCATATGAGTGATTTGTGGATTTAGGCATAGACACTCTGATGACTTCTCATATTTTAGACGAACATGATTCTTGCGAACTAACTGCTGGTGTTACTGCAGTGAAGATTCAAGCCAGCCGCATGATCCGATGTGTTCAGCAGCGCGTCTTATGTGATCATTCAACTATTTCAATAAAAGAATTTATCACAGAAAAGAATATTGATGTGACATTTATTGAATTATTATTATTATTATTATCATCATCATTATTATAATAATAATAATACTATCGCTACTCTTTATAATAATGCAAATTTCTTCCTTATATATCCAGTGTCTCTTATCTTAGGATCAATCGAACATATTGCTTTAATTCTATTGGGTTTTTATTCCTTTTCTTGAAAGTCCATACTTCATTAGCTTCCTCCCATTGGCTTATATTTTAATTAAACAGTCTCTTTTGTTTGTTAATTAGCAATAACCATTGCAATTATATACTTTCCTTTGTTTTGGTTCTTTTTTTCTTTTCTTTTTTTGAAATGCAAGTGCTTGAATTTATCTTAAATTTCCTTTTATTAGTTCTTTTATTTGAATTACACTAGCTTTCATTTTTAATATTTTATTTGTTTATATATTTTTTTCCTTTTCAATTTTATTTATAGATGCACACACATTCAATTACTTCAATATTATAAGGCAAAAGAGAACATCTTATGTTAGAGTCGATGATTTAATAAAATCCCCCCTCCCCCCTGTTTCTTCCTTTTCTTTCTTTGTTATACATTAATTTAAAAATGTTAATCCCTTTTAATTATTCCTTATTACCAAATTCCTCACCCCTCCATTTAATTGTTTATTCTTTCAGACTATACACTAATCCTCCCCCTTCATTTTTTTTACTATAATATTTCTTTATTTATTTTATTCAATAAATTTTATTCTTAATAAAATTTATAAATGTAGCGACATACATTGGTAAAATCCATATTTCGTGCTGAACCAGCACTCATCATATTGAGATAGCAAATCCTTATACCTTAATGGTCAGACTTCAATCTATTCCAGTCTCCCAACTCCCCAGCCATCCATACCATTGAAAATCTGATGATAGAATTCTCAAATCCCATGCTGATGCCAATATTGTTATCGTGCCCATGTTGACCTCAAGTTACTCTGACCCCTCATGTATAGAACAGTATCCATTTAAATACATAGGAGAGGGATGGACAGAATGCAGGCTTAACGTGTAAGATTTGAATACCAGGCATTCTTATATCTGGAGACCAATTGTAAATATAGGGGATTTGAACTCAGACTTTCAAGCCATTTCAAGCATCCACACTATCTCATACTATTGATACACATGACCACACATATGCACTCTTTCCTTTTTTTTTTTTTTTTGCTTATTTTAGCCCAATCCGTTTGGGACATGAGAGATACACCAGTTCAGCCATTTATTTCCATTGTTATGAATTTGTTGTGTATTTGCACAAATCAATATTATTTTTGGGAAATTAATCATATTAGCCTTATTTATTTCATAATTTCGTTCAGTCTGTCTACCTTTACTCTCAGAAGATTTGAAACATTATTTTTAGTATGGTAGATGAGCTAAGTGATATACTTTCCCACACCTTCTGCTCTTAACATTTTTCTAATGGCAATCACGAGCTATATGCTCTGGTTTTCCAGAATGGTACCAATTCTAATTTAACCTTTTATGGACATTCAGACACTTGATTTTAGAACTGTTGTTTGTTTGGAATCTCCCACATAGGATTTGTGAAACTCTTGTGCCTGATTTGAAACCAACTCACACATGATGCCTCTTTTGATGCTTCTGCTTAAGACAGGTCAGACATGGCCAGTAACTCCTGTTGCAGCTTTTCATCCACCATACCCCACAAGAACTATTCCAATAAGACTTTTTTTTTCAGTGATGAAAGCTTTTATTTATCAAAAAGACAAAATACACAACAGTTAAAAAAAAGTTTTACAAAGAGATGATTACATGGCAAAATAGAAAGGGGATACATATGAAATGGGAAGGGGATATGGAAAGGGTGTGTAGTCCAAGAAAAAAAGAGTTTTTGGTAAGGAGCAATGTTGAAAGGCTTGGTTGCTCTGGTGGATTTATAGGGGGATCATATGTAACGTTAGCTTTGTAGGAATAGCTATATGTTGTCTTTAGAGGTTTCAGGGATGGATGAGGAGATTTCTGAGTTATGGTTAGTTGCAACAGGCTGATTTTTGTCTTTTGTAGATGAGTAATTTTAGTTATTCCCATTGTACTTGGAATGGTGTTATGATTGGTCATGTTGTTCTTTTTGACTTGCTTTTTACCTTTGGTAGAGCCTGAAAGGGAGGAAAATTCAGTGGACAAGGAAATGGGGACTTTGAAATAAGTTCTGTAGTGATGATGTTTTTAGTTAAGTTTTTTGTGAAATTCGATTTGGATAAAATTTGGGTAATTTTGAAGGTTTTAGTTCATGTAGTTTAGGTCTCTGTCCATTTTTGTCGCTATGGTCAGTGGCGATCTTTAAACCATTTGAAAGAATGAAAAGTAATATGAAGAAAACAATTTTGAAATGGAAAAATTAAATATATTGATGTAAAAGCAAAAAAAAAAAAAGCACTGGAAAACTTGTTATTAATAATTACTTGATTCCTCTAGCTTGCTGTGTGTGGCAATACATATAGTGAGTTTTGCCTGTTTTAACAACAGTTATACATAAGCATAAGAGGTGATGGTCATGTGATGTTTGTTGGCTTAAAATCCAATCCTGCCTAATAGGATAGTGGTGGCTATGGTTATTAAAGAACCAAAGACACCAAAATGTATGAGTACTGAACTGAGTTTAGACCCATATGACTATATAAGCTAATGGGCTTGGAGTGAAAACATTAAGGTGTTTTCAGTTTAAGACTCATAGTTTTGTAGTTAAGTGGAGATAAAAGGTGGCTGCTGAAGGGTTGCATTAAATTCTAAGATCTAGGTGCAGTGCTCTCAGATTCAAGGCTCCTCACTGACGAAGGTCACAAGCCAGAAACTAGTCTGGAGATATTGGATGAGTAGGCACTAGATGGGGATTTTATGCACAAGCCTTCTGGCATCCATCGATTACTCTAGCTTGTTGTGTATGGCAATACGTATAGTGAGTTTTACCTGTTTTTTAACAACAGTTATACATAATCATAAGAGGTGTTTGTCATGTGATGTTTATTGGCTTAAATAATTTTAGTTGAGTAATGAGAAAATTGAGTGGAAATTTTAGGCGGTTAGTTACCCCAGAGGAGGGGGTGTCTGAAAAATAAGATCGTTAAAATGGCCTGAATAACTGAACAACACACAAAAAACTTTATAAACAAGTTTTGAGTGACAAGGAAATTGAAGTAGGAGAAACCCTTTATAGAAACAGTTGAATCATCCACTAAACGGGGGGAAATGAGGTAGTTAAATTTCTGATAAACACACGGTAGACATAGGGAAATTATATTAAAAAAGCACTAAAACTGAGATTTGGTGAATGAAAGAGTACATTGGCAGCAAAATAAGGTCTTTAAAGGACCAAACAAATATAAAAGGCACTTTTCACTGCCGCAACACCAACTTTTCAGAACCATTCTGTGAGAGCTGTGAGGAGGATGACTTTCCAGTAAGAGCTCCACCTATGGAGTATTCCTTCCAAATAATCCCCATAACCGCAATTCCTTGCCAAGTTTCTTAAACTAGCATATTACTCCCTATATCCCCCCTCCCACTTGGCATCTATCCCATAAGTGAAGATAAACTATATGTTTGGAGAGTTCAGGAGTAAAATGATTGCTCAAGCATTTAACTCTGCATACTGTAAACTTTTGGGATCTGCAGGTTCTCAACAGTGGTTTTCTATTTTAGTTTTGAGCTACCAAAGGGAAGTAATGTGGCAATTCTCTGTATATAGATAGGCTACTCAGATAGGTTATTAATAACAAAATTTCCTGATTCCAAACTGTGTTTTAGCCATGTTATTGGATGATTAATGAATTAATTGTAAAGAGTATTCCCCTATATGATAGTTAAAAATTAATGCTCTATGGCACTATTGGTGCCAGACTGCACCCATTGAAGTACTGTTTCTGGATTCTCATGGTATTTCAGTCATGGGTTTAAATGGGAATACAAACAAACATATAAAACTTAAAAAAAGGACCACTAGAGAAAAATAAACAAACTTTTGATATAAATATTTAATATATTATTAACAGAACCATACAAAATATACATATACTTTATTTAAAATTAAGCACATATTACATACACTAAACAGTTTCACTCAGAGGCTTACTTCAAAATATAATATAGACCAAGGCAGCCTCCAGTAAGTTCCTACATTCTGTTATTTTAACTTCAGCCAGGATGTAGCTGGGTGTGAAGGTTTGGGTTGTTTCTGTGCTGACACTCCTTTAGGAGATAATTAATTTTGCATGATTACTACTTTTCCCACATTATCCTAGAAAGCTTAAATGATCTATTTTTGATTATTGTTTAGGAAACAATTAGTTTGGAGGCAACTACTATTTTCCTGCATTGGAGAAAGCTGCAACTTTGTTTAATAATTGTAATTTTATTTAAATAAAAAAAAATTTTTTATTTCATTTAGTGTACATATACTTTAATGCACACACACAACACAAGTTTTATTTTGTATTAATCTGGCCATAGCAAAGTCTGTTTCTACAAGAGTTTTTTTGATTTGAAGTACAGGTTTATGTTGGAATAAATTGAAAAATATAGATTTCCAATAAATAAAAAAATATATTTTTTTTTTAAAGAAATGTTTTTACTGACATAAAAGCACTTTTTTCTTCTCCGAAGACTATTAGTAGAAAAAAAAGTGTGGACTGTTTAGAAATAAACTTGGAACTAATGCTACCTTATTTATATCAATGAATTCATCAGGTATTAAAAGTCACTTATCTGATGAATAGATTTCCATTGATATAAGAAAGTGGATATTAATTGTGAATTTATTATTAAACATCATCAGCCGACACTTTTATTTATGAAAGCTGAAGAAGAAAATTTATTTGTTACTTTTTGATCCATTTTAGTGGGCAAAAGTATTTTTATTTTCTGCTTTGTCATTTTCTACCACATAATAGAAATGATAAAACTTTATATACAATTTAGTATCATTAAAGATTAGTACCATAAAATTAATTGAATCTTATGCGAAATTTAATTTTTTCACTAATTTTTTGCTAAAATTGTTTGCAAATTCTAAAAAAAAATGTATTGGCATTGGGGATGTGTATGTATGCAAAGTTTTAACTAGGTTAGAAATTGGAAAGTAGATGAAAATTAAGCTACAAGAATTTATTCAAATGGATAGACAAAAAAAATAGAGTAAGGTAAATAAAAGCTTTAAATATCAAAAAAAAAAAAAAATTATTTTTATTATTTTATTTAACAAGATTTTTATAATTCCTTTTTTTCTTTTTTGGATTTTAGTTTATCCTAAAGCATTTTTAATATTTATTAATGACATAACTTAAGAGCAACAGAAAAATCTTTTTTTGAGTCAAATTTTTAAAAAATCATTCACACACATATATTCATAGGGATATGAGAACATTAGAAGTTCTCGAAAGCACTCAATCATATAATTTTTATAGAACTAATAAACTTTTCTATTAATGCATATAAGTACACACTATATCTGTTATATTTAATTATTTGTATGTAAAGAAATATTGTCCATTTCCTATTCATATATCTGTTATTTTGCCAAATATATATTTTGATAAAAGTGATTATAGTTTTAAGAATAATAAAATTATATCTGACATAAAATAGAAATCAATGTAATGAAAATAATTCATTGCAGTTATATTTTAAATAGATTAAAACAGGAAAAACTCTCCATGCAGTAGTGCCATTGATGCCAGAAAGCTTGTGCATAAAGTCCCTATTTAATGCCTACTCATCCAAAAAAAAGGGGGTGGCTGCTAGAGGGTTACATTAGATCCTAAGATCTAGATGCAATGCTCTCAGATCCAAGGCTTTTCATTGACAAAAGCCACAAGCTAGAAACTAGTCTGGCATATTGGATAAGTAGGCACTAGATAGGGATTATATGTACAAGTCTTCTGGCATTCATTGATTACTTTGACTCACACTGAGTGGCACTACTGTATAGAGAGCTTTGCCTATTTTAATAACAGTTATGAGCAAGCATAAGAAATGGTGATCATGTGGTGTTTAGTAGTTTAATTTTGAATAGACATATATTTATATATTGGAATAAAAAACTCTTCAATCATTACGAAAAGAATACTCCGATGACAAAGTATCAAGGATAGAATGGATCCACCTATTCTTCAGCTTATCTTTACCAATACTGATGAAATTTTAGAGTGAACTCAATATATCATCCAGATAAAAAAAACAGTATTAATAATTCCTTGAACTAATAGCTAATTATACAAGGATGGAGAGAAAAGCTCATTTTTAATAAATTTGTTTAAACAATAAAAAAAAATGAATAATTTGATTATTAAGTCAAGGTGATTAAAAATGTGATTCAGTCTTATTTGATCATTAATTTAATAATTATTAATGTCAAGTTTTAATCTGGCTGATATTTTGAATTTATTGAATTTTCATCGAAATTGGTAAGCTTCTAAATATAAAAAGGTGAGATGGATCCATTCTATTATTGATTCTTTGTCAACGTAATTCTTTTTATTTATATCCTGAGAGGAAAATTGTTTACTCGATTAATTACATATACATTGAGCTATGCTAATTTATGTAACTATATTTACGAAGTAATAATCTTTCAATGCATACAAGTTATTCTATAAAGGTTTTCTTTTATTATGTAATTCTATTAATAGCATTTATTTGCTTCTAAAGAAAAGAGTAGATTTATATTATTTAAACCATAGCTAGCTGAGCAGTGCTTTCAGCCTAGAAGGTCATATTCAGCCAACAAGTTTGAATGCTATGAATAAGATCTAAGTTGAAAGCATTGCTCACTAGTTACTGTTTAACTGATATAAAGCTACTCCTTTCTTTAGAAGCAAATGAAGATATTAACGTTATTCTAATAAATTTGTTAAATAATATTCTCACTTATAATATGTGGAAAGTTATAATAGTGGTCATAAATTCCTCTTGTATGATGCAAGAGGTTTTTTATTTTGCAATGATGCTTTAAATTTGAAGTATATAGCAAATCATGTTAGGAGAGTGGCAAGTTTAATAATCAAAAGTCCTAATTCAGTTGTAGTGCCTTGTTTCCACAATAAGCCTTTGGCTAATATTCATAAATGTAAATAAAAAATAAAACTTGCAATAATAGCGGTGATATATAAAAAAGAAATGGGGATATTAGAAGCATAAAAGAAAATGTTGAAAAAGAAAGTAGTCTTAAAGTTTTACCTATAGAGATGGTAAAAAGTATGGAGAAATTTATTAAATAATAGTTATAAAAAAAATATTTTATAATCAATGCTTTTATTTACTTTGGGTTAAAACAAGGAATTGTTTCTTCAATCGTAATTGAAGTTTTTATACTTAATTTGATATAAAATTGTGAAGGATCTAGAAATTAATTAAGTCAATCCTTGTTATAAAAAATAGGGATTGACTTAATTAATTTTTGGATCCCCCATGACTTTTATTTCAAGTTATAAAAAAAAACCTCAATTGTGGTTGAAGATTTTTTTAGTGCAAAGGAAATAAAAGCATTGATGTAAAATATTTTTTATATCTATTAGTTTTAAGTTTTTAGCCTTCTTATATTTTTTACAATTATTCATAGTAAGTTTAATTTTTGGAGGAAAAAAAAGGTTTTAAAGCAAGATCATATATTATGTTATATATAGAGCTTGCAAATAAGCTCTTACCAAGCTTTGAATATCCCCAACTCCAAACCAGTTTCTGCTACTGGCTTTCTCAGTGAGGTTCTAGGATATTCAAACGTTAGATTTATAAACAGGCAAAACTCTTCATACATTTATATATTTCAAAAATGTTTTTAAAAAATCAACTTTTAGAATGAAAAATTAAAAATTTATTTTTATTTGAATTTTAAGTTATCACTAAAATACTTTTGAGTGTAACCTTTTTTTAAATATATATACCACACTCTCCATGCATCTCTGAAAATGTAACAATCTGTTTAGTATATAAAAGTAAAGTCACATGGATTAAAATTCATTTATAGTATAATTTATTTAGTTAAAAAACATGTATAAAAAAAATCAACTTTTAGAGTCAAAATAAAAAATTTCATAATTTTTAAAAAGGAAACATTTATAATCAAGATTTATTTTATTTCAATTTTAAAAGATTGTTGTAATGCCTAAAGGTTTTTTTAATTTTACCACCCTTTTTATGCATTATGAAAACTTATTGCAGTGATATGAATTTTTTTGAACTTTAATATTGAAATATTTGAAATTTCACTCACCAACTCCTTTGAGGTGTCAAGCGTTGGTGGCTGAGTGGTTATCACAGCCGCCTTACAAGCAGTTGTCCTGGGGTTCGCTTCCCGGCTGACGCTTTGATACATTAAAAAAAAACCTCCTTTGGTGTAAGTAACTGGATCATCTACCTAAAATATTTTAGTGTCATTTTGCATTGCCAGTGAAAAAGAAATGAACAAAATTTGAATAAATTATATTGAATATAAATATACTAAATCTCAATTTGAAAATTTTATTCTAATTTAAATAAAAGTGTTTACAAACAAACAAAAGAGATTATAACTTATAGAAGAATATGTAAAAGGTTAAAACAAAAATAATTTTGTGGATTAAATGATTTTTTTGAAAATAGATTATGAAAAGTAAAAAAATATTAAAAGACGGGGATAAATATTTTTAAAATATATAATTTGCAATTTTAAAATAAATATAAAAATTTATAATTTTTGTCTCCACTTTTATTTAACTTACTCTTATTTGTTAGAATTTTTATCCAGTTTTATATCTAACTAAAATATGTATCCATAATGATATCATATTTTATTAGAGATTGCAAACAATTTTAGAAAAAAAATTAACGAAAAATTAAAATTTTTAATTTTATATGATATTCAATTTATTTTCCAGTACTTCCATGTAGTCTTATTAAATTGTATCCAAACTTAATTTTTGGAATTAAGTAAAAATTAAAACAATCAGAAAAACACTTTTATTTACGTAAATACACGAAGAGGTAAAAAGTAAATTTTAGCTTTCACAGTGTTCTTGATAATATGTAATAAAAATATATGACATTCATATTTAGAAAGACTGTTAGTTGACTTCTGAATATGAGTGCCATTTGCTTTTACTGTGGTTGCATGATATCAAGAATATTTTGAAAGTTAAAAAAAAGTCTATTTTTATAATGCATTTATGTGGATCGTTTTATAAAAGTGAAATAACGTTAATGACAACAATATGATAAAATAATTTCTTGAGATTTATCAGAAAGTTTATGATGATCATATTTATTGTAGTTATATGTTGGATTATTTTTTAATTTTTTTTATATTACGATTGATTTTATATCAATATTAAAAAATGCCTTCTATAATTTTATTTGACCCATTCAAAATTCAAATTATTTTGATGATTAAATATTCTGAGCAGATTAATTATTTAATTGACTAATTTTGGGTTTTTTTTTTCAGAATTGATAATGCAAAGATTTGGGTTTTGTTTTTTTTTTTTTGTAGATTGTGGAACTGGAACTTGATCTGTCAGAAAAAATTTCTACTCTTCAGAAAGAACGATCTTCTGTGTTAGAAGAAAAAGAACAACTTTTGAGAGAAATGCTAGAAGCAGGAGAAGAGAATACACATAAGTTAATGCAGCTTGAACAGAACTATAGAGACCAATTAAAAGTTGAGCATATTAATCAAGAAAAGGAATACAAAGTAAGTTAGAGAGAAAAATAAATGACTTCTTATCCATTATTATTAAATATATACGATTATTATTAAGATAGAAATCAACTTCCGGTTATGCTCTGTTTTGTAACTGTTCACTCACCAGTAAGACTTTTAAAAGTTTAAGTGAATCACTTAAACTTAGAGCATATTTATATATACCCCAACTCTCACTGACCATGATTATATCAGGGATTGAGTCTAATCTTAAGCAATTCACTTAAAACTGTTATACCCTTACTAGCAAGTGAGTGCACAGAAATTTATAACAGTTACAAAACAGCACATGATCTGAGGTTGATTTTCTTCTTTATAATTACAGATTTTTCAATCCTTAATACTAATAGTAGATTTGTTATTATCTTGGAAAATATGAACTTTTCAACAAATGAAGAATAGTTCTTTTAGTCAGAAGATGTCAAGGTTTAAGACTAGTATAACTTCTTTTAATAAGAAGAAAATTTAATTAAACAACTAGGTAGTTTATAAATTTTGAAGGAAGAGTAGTTCATCGATTGAAAGGAAACATCATGATTTTGAATTTGTTTGTGAGGTAATAACTTGGTATCTATTCTTGAATTCTTAAATATATCTATAACAGACTAATGATATTAAAAACATGTTTTGTGCAATGATAGCTTGGGTGCATGCGTTTATATCAATATGCTCAATATTAAATAAAAAGAAAGCATTTGTTTTTATTAGATGTTATTAAAATTTATAAAAGTTCAAAATTCATTTTTTTGAAAACTTTAATGTATATATAAGTAAAAACAAATAATTTTGACTCTGTGAACTCTTATGATTTGTGCTTTATTGAATTTTTACACAACACGTGAATTCATTATCATGAACAAAATTTTGTTTAGGCAAAATGTCATCGTAATATATTAAACTTTGTATCCATATTTGAAAACCAGGCACTCTTCACAAACCTGGGAGCTTAATTGTAAATATAGAGGATTTGAACTCAGATTTTCAAGCACCCTTCAACTATCCACCCTATCTCATACAACCGATACACATGATCACATACATCTAGAAAAGATAAATAATCACCAATATACATATTTCGTGCTAAACCAGCACTCATCAGTTGGTCCAGATTATCATCTTTCACACATATATAATCATTGCTGGTTTATATTGGTGATTATTTATCTTTTCTACATGTGTGTGGTATCAGTTGTATGAGATAGTGTGGATAGTTGAAGGGTGCTTGAAAATCTGAGTTCACATCCTCTATACTTAAACTTTGTATCCAAACTGTAAGCAATGACATGTTCTGTCAATTGTTTGGAGTCAAAATGTAAATGAAATTAATATTACATTTGCATGCACAGACATAGATTACGAACAGCTCTTAGACAAGATTGAAATTAATTGCATTTAAAATAAATATTTTAAACATTAAGAAATTTCTTTTCTAAAAGCAAATGTGAATAGTTATCGAGCACAAATCAAATTCCTAATTTGGATTTTTAAGTTTGTCATGTTATTGAGATCAAGAATGCTCTTAATGAGTAAGCGTACATATGAGTAAATTTATTATTGGACTTACTAAAAAAAATAATTCTGTCTAGCTTTTTTAATGATTCTATTTTTAATAGTTTGATTAGGAAAATTTCCTACTTAGCTGAATAATAAATAAAATATGTAACTTCATAAATATTATGAAATATAAAAGCTGAACAATTGATAAAAGTCTTTAAAATCTTTTCAACTGCAAAGTATATACAGTCAAAGACACCAAAATGTATAGGTATTGAACTGAGTTTAGACCTATATGGCTATTTAAGCTAATGAGCTTGGATTGAAAATATTATAGTATTTTCAATTTGACTCATAGTTTTGTAGTTAAGTAGAGATGAAAGATGGTGGCTGGAGGGTTGCATTAGATCCTAAGATCTAAGTGCAATGCTCTCAGATCCCCTGACGAAGGCCACAAGTCAGAAACTAGTCTGGGGATATTGGATGAGTAGGCACTAGGTGGGGTTTTATGCACAAACCTTCTGGCATCCATTGATTACTCTGGCTTGCACTGAGTGGCAATATGTATAGAGATTTTTTCCTCTTTTTTATATTAGAGTCAATTGCTGTAGTCTGACTCTGCAGCATAAGTCTTCAGATCAATTAAATTTGTTAGTTGCTATTGCTTTATATCTTTTTTAGCATTAACAATAATACATAATTCTGAAAAATAACATAGCACTTGTATTATGTCTAATGCTAACACTTTTTATGTGATAATGTCAACGGCTAGAGGTATTAATTTGATCATTTTTTAAGTAATAATAGTAGAATAGAGATGAAATCTTTTAACAATAGATCCCTTTTATCTATTTATTGTAATAAAGATATTCAGTTTGATGAAATTAAAACAACTGTTTATAATGCTAAAAAGAGTTGTATTGATGTTTTTAATTGGTGGTTGTTTATTGAAATTTAACTATACTATGCAGTTTCTACATTATTGAATGAGAAGAAGTACCATTGGTGGAAAATCAGAAATGTTTCAGGAGGAAGTTGCTCTTGAATGGAGATGTGGGCTAGTATCAACATTTATTTTCCATTTTATGACACTAGTTTTGAAATGATTTATAGGTATAATTCTAAAACAATTGTTAAAATGCAATATAAATTTGATGTTGGAAGTTTTAAATTGAAGCAATTAAAAACGAAAACAAGAAATGTATTTTTCTAACTTCTAGATTTACATTATTCCGATAATTGTGTTATTTCTTCTCATTTAAAAAAATATTTATGAAGTGATTTTAACGTATTGAAATCTATAGAATGTTTTTAATATTTAAATGGAATGACTTTAGCATAATGATTAATTCTAAAAAAAAAAAAAAACTGAACCTTTTATTATCCTGTAAAGCAAGGAAAATTCTCAACAAGTTTTATCTTGAGGAATGAGAATGAATTGAAATATCTTGATAGATTTTTAGTTAGAAAAATAAACTTTTAAAATGAAACTCAGATTCCAATTGCATAGAAGTGAGAAACTCAAACTTGGAGAAACTATCATCCTGGCAGTGGATTAATGATTGAAAGTTGTGATGATGACAAAAGTGATGTATCCTTTTTCTTGTCAATACAGCAGGAAGAGGTATTGGAAATTTTGTATGTAAGGATGTTTTATAAGATTCCACATATGTTAGAAAGGTATTAAGACTAATCAGTATATTCTTTAGCTTTCTCAAAGAGATGTTATTGATTTTTATTACTGTTTTACTGGATTGGAAATGTAAAGTGAGAGAATTGTAACAGACTTTTCTAAACAGGAGTTTATACTAAATCCTTTGAGCATGGATTTGATTGGAGGGTCATATTAAGTATTTCTCAAAGTCTCTCCAAAGAAGTGCAATAATGATTGTGTTCATTGGGAACATTTGACTTAGGCTAGATTATGTACGAAACCTGTAATCAAGCAAGATGTTGAAGCGTTAAAAAAGCCAGATTTGCTGAGAAGTTGAAGACGGCATTACAAGATGGTAAATATATAATGTGTACCAATAAAAAGATTACTTTTCTCTCCGTGTAATTTTCAGGACTATGTAGCAACATAGATTAATGTGTAATGTGACAGTATGTTTTATGCATTTATGGATTATTTTTAGAGTTCTTTCTGTCATCATGAAATCTTCAAAAACCACTTTAAAATGTTTTTGCGACTCGTGGCTTCACTGCGACACTCAGTTTGAATTATTTTAAAAGTTTCAGCGGCAATGATTCAAACAAAATTTAATGTTGGGTAAAGTATGAAACATCACATTTCATTCATAATATGGGTTTTACACATGTTAGTACCTTAAAAGTTTTGTGATGAAGGGTTTAATTTTGTCATTATGTAACACATGCATTGGATTAGAGATGGTACTGTAGGAGTTTGGATAGAAAACTGGTTACCATTTTATTCAGGCACTGTGCAAAGCTAAAGGATCAGTATGTCATAAGTGTGAATAAATTTCTGATTCCTCAATTGTTTATATAATCATTGTAAAATTCATCCTTAACTTTTTCTACTTTTTTTTTTGTTTTGCTATCTTTGTTTTCTCTTCTGGACTTTGAGATTCATAACAATAAAAATTCTGTAAAATTAATTGCAAAGAATCTAGATAGTAATTTTTAAAGTGATTGATTGAAGATTGACTATATTTAGAACATACGTAAACCATATTGGTGATATTAGAAAATTGTTTTCCAATGCTGTGTAGTAGCTTGATGAAATTATAATTAGGGAATATAAAAGAATAAAACAAAATTTTAATTTAATTTAAGAATATTATAGTTCAACAAATATAAGATTAGAAGCTGTTTTATTCATCTTGCATCAAAGCATTATATATAAAAATTATCACAGCCCTTATTTATATAAATCAATGGAATATGAATAATTTGTTGTCAAAGTAGTATCTATTTAGATAAAGAAATCCTAAATCCTTTGGACTTCTTTAATTATTTAAATGGTTGTTGCCTTGGAAACAGATAGTTGATAGTGTATTAGTTTATTTAGGTTTTGGCTGTGATGATATAATTTATATATAATAACCAGTTAGCTGCTGACACTTACGGTTTAAAATTGTCATTTATATTAAATATCATAGTTGCAATTTTTTTAATGATATAAACAAAGCAAAACTCTCCATACAGTATTGCCACCCTATGCCAACCAGAGTAATCAATGAATGCCAGAAGGCTTGTGCATAAAATCCCTATCTAATGCCTACTCACAAGCCTTCTGGCATTCATTGATTACTCTCGTTGGCACAGGGTGGCAATACTGTATGGAGAGTTTTGCTTTGTTTATAAACAATTATGTGCTAGTATAAGAGATAGTAATCATGTGATGTTTAATGATATAGTTAATAATATATGATTTACCCCCAAATGTGTAAAAATACTTTTTGATCATTAATAGAGAGTATGTGTTTTAATCTAAATCAGGTGATCATTAAATGCAATATGTAATATTTTTGTGCTTAAATACAAAAACTTCTTAATTTGAAGTTTTGTTGGTCATTAATAATAATTTCTTTACAATATATATATATTCTGTTATTATTTAGAATAAAGAAAAAATTCTTGAAGAAAAATATGAAGAGCAACTGGAGAAACAAAAAGAAGAATATGAAAAACTGTTAAATATACAAAAGAGTGAAGCAGAAATTGATAAACTAACAGGAATAAGGGGTGCTAAAGATGCTCTTAGAGAAGAAATAGGTACTTGAAAATTTGCTGTAATTTTAAATTTTTTCTAAAAATTTATCTATCACATTTATCTGTCTCACTTTTAAATAGATATAATGAGCACACACACATACCATAGTTTTAATGTCTGATTGAATGCAAGTATAATTTATATACCTGGAGTTATGTAATTATATAAGGTATTTGAATACAGATTTTCAAGCTTTTTTCAGCTATCCAATCTTTTACACGTGTGTGGTCATGTGTATCAGTTGTATGAAATAGATTAGATAGCTAAAGAGAGTTTGAAAGTCAGGGTTCAAATCCCTTATATAATTACATAACATATTTTTATTCATATAAAGAACAGACATGATATAATTTATGTAAAGAAAGTTCTGTAGGTAAAATGAATAATCCTGAAAATGAATTTGATCTCTATTATGTTTATACAGAATATTCAAAATTTCTTGCCAGGAATTAATTAACATCACAATTATTTTCTTCACAATTGGGATAACTGGCTTCCAAAGAAAAAATGTGTGTTATTTATTGTAGTGTTTTGTAAAATGGCAGACATGTTTGTGCACTCCAGAAAAAACTAGAATTTATTCGTAAGGCTGTTTTTAGATCGAGCTCTGATAGCTGAGGAATTTAATTAGTGCATTGATGTAATGGCGATCGACAATTCCTAGAAATATTTGCTAATTACAAATGTTTCTAGATAAGAGACGTTACCTTATTGGTCAGTGCATTGATTGATCGTTGCAGTTGTCAGAGAGCGATAAGAAGACTGGGTAACATCTAGCAGTGTAATAGTAGAGAGCAGTCAAGCAGTACTGAGTAAGCAGTATTTAAGTAGAGATATCTCGCGTCAGTGCTGGCGGTTAATGATCAGCGCCCAGTGGAAATGTAGTTCACGGGTGTAGCTGAAAGAGACCGCAGCAGAGATATTGAGAGCATTCATTGGAGAGCTTTGTTGCAGACCAATTCGTTGGAGAGCTTCGTTGCAGACCAATTCGTTTGGAGAGCTTCATGGCAGACCAATTCGTTGGAGAGCATTCGTTGCAGACCAATTCAGCGGAGAGATTGCAGACCAATTCCTTGGAGAGCTTCATTGCAGACCAATTCGTTGGAGAGCATTCATTGCAGACCAATTCATTGGAGAGCTTCGTTGCAGACCGATTCATTGGAAAGCACTTGTTGGAAAAGAACAGCATGGGAATTGTATAACGTTATTTGCTGAACGCACAGTATGACTTGCAGATATAACATTGGCAGTCATAAGTGCGGATATAACATTTATATAGTTTTAACTTGCATTAAGATCGCTCCATTGGAATCCAGTTACAATTAGATAATATGTATGTTTGAAAAGATAACCAATTTCTCTTCAAGCTACCTGTAGTGCCATTCCTGACTCAACACTTATGTAATGACATAATTTAGTTTTATCATAAAAGTTTTAACTTGCTGATGTATCTAGATTACAAATTATAACATGAAATGTGAAGTGTGTTTTGTGCCTTAATTTATGAAACAACATGCTAACGTTAAATTTTATTTTTAATTAGGCAAAAATGCTATTGTAACATTTGAAATGGTTCAAACTCTATATAGTGTAAAGCTATGAACTGTGAGAAAACTTTCAAGTGATTAGCAAGATTTTATGATGGCAGGAAAAGAGCATTGAAGATATTTCAAGAAGGTATGAAACTCACTGTCATAGTTCATGTCATAACTCATGATCCAGGGAAGCTAGGTCCTTAAGATCTTTGTAGTGAATAACTAAATTATGTCACTACATAACTTTGATTTAGAGATGACTCTATAGGAGGTTTGGAGGGAACTAATCACTTTTTTACTGGGGGTCACTGTGAATGAAACATGCTACCACATTTCATGTTATAATTCATGATTCAGGCATGTTTAGTGCCTTGATATGTTTGTGGGAAATGGCTAAACTATGCATAATACATATTGATTCAGAGATGATGCTCCTGAAATCTTGGAGAAAGAACTAGTCAACTTTTTTTATTCAATCACACTTATTACAATTGTTATATGCTTCTAATAAATATTTCAATAGTGAAACAAAGCATACATTTAGAGATATTCATTTTATTTGCTATCAAAAAATATACCTCATTATTCCAATTAATCTGGCCAAACAAATTTTGTTCTTCATCGCAGGTAAAATATAAATTTTTTATTAAAGTCTTTTTTTAAAACTCTACCAACTTTTTTTAACTTATTAAATAAATTAGTTTTTGCTGAAAATACTTTCTTGCCATCCTTGCTTTTGATCATGTTGATGTAATTGGTCAGCTAAATATGTCAGTATTTTTTAATTGTATAAATTTATTTAAATTCTCATTGATTACGTAAATAATATTTACTAAAACTGTAAACCTCATGAATATGTGCATGGAAATGCGAAGGTAGGGACTTCTACAGGTCTTAATGACAAGCTTACGCCAAGTGTAAGCTTGGGGTTAAGACCTGTAGATGTCCCTACCTTTGCATTTTCACGTGCATATTCTTGAGGTTTACAGCCTTAGTAAATATTAATTGTATAAAGAAAACTATCTAACCTGCCTCTGGAATTTGGCATTATACAAATTACATATTTCAATCTTTCCATTTTTTTAAAATTTTGTATGATATTTTCTATGCACTGTAACATGCCTATTAGTAGCTACATCTGTGGTGGTCTTTGCTATGTTGAAATGACCACTTTATTTGTATCCTTTAAACATGTAAATTTCTGTGAAAATGTTTGCGTTTTTCCTAAAAAATAATTGCACATAATTAATTATTGCTCATGTTTTAATTAAATCTAATTTGCCCATATTGAAAACTTTGAGCAGAATTTTATTTCTAGTGTGTTTCTGAATTTAATTCTTAATTAGATTCTTTATAGAAAAATTCATAAATAAATATAATATTTACATACCGAGTCACCCACGCATGCTTTTCTCTCAGTATCAGTAAGTGAATGCATTAATGTAAATGTAATTATTATCAAAAGAGATATGAATAATGTAATGAATGCAGCACCAGACCTAATTTATATTGACTACAATAAAAATGGTTCTGCATGATAATAATCTTATTTTTTTATATTTTTATCACAAAAAGTATATCATAGTCATCAAGCATTGGTGGTCGAGAGATCAGTGACAGCTGCTTTACAAGTAGTTGTCCAGGGATAGCAGGTTTACTTCCCGGCTGATGCTATGACACATGAGAAAAAAGTTATATCGTAGTCTTAATTTAATAAAATTTTAATAAAATGTTAAAAAGATCGGTTTATTTGATTTTGCAGGTAATTGTTTCGACATGTGTGTTTACATTATAAATATAAATTGAGAATTTATAAATCTTTATTTTTATTTTAGCTTTTATTCAGAATGAGGCTAAACTGGAACAGGCCGAATTGGAAGAGAGATCGCGAACTCAAAGAGCCCAGATAGAAGCTCTACAATTAGAGTTAGACATTTCACAGCAAAATAACAAACAAAAAGTAAGAAGTACATGATTGCCTGTTGTATGGGTGTGTATATATGGGATTCTGATCAAGATGTGCCCTCCAAGGTGCTTATTATAAAAATTCTTAAATTTGTATAAAGAATCATATTCTCTAATATATAAAAAGTTGAACACTGTAATTGAAAGACTTATGATTTCTTTATTAATATGATGAACTTACCATTAGCATTAAGAATTATTTGTAATTGATAGACCAACAACAATTATCTACAACTTACTTTAGCGCCATCTACTGTGAGCTTAAGCAATCAATGTTAAGAATTGGTATAGAGCTATAATATTCTCATTCTTGATCAAATTCCAGCTTTTGCCTTTGGCAATGAGTATTAGGATTCGAAGGTTCATCCACTTATGCATTCAGAAGCTACCTTTCATTCCTTTTATACTATTAAAGCTAATAGCCTAAAATTCAAAAGACTTCCTTGAATAGGTTTGAAAATTCAAACGACTAATTTAAATAGGCAGCAATGAGAATTATGAAAGTATTTGTAAGAGCTCAAATGGGTAAACTTTATTTTATAAAGAGATGTAGAAAGTGTTCTCAGAATGAATGGAAATGTGTTTGATCTGAAAATATGATTGCATAAATATTAATTTTAGTTGTTGATAAGATCAGTAAAAACTGAATTTGTAAAAAAAGAAGAAAAGATTGTAAAGGTCATAGAACATAATTTGGCCTAAATCTCAGCTGAGCCAATTTTAAATTCATTTGTATGTGGAAATGAGTACAGTTCTTAATAAATACGCTGATAGTGATTGGTATCTAAATGATTATACAATGAACATATAAAATAGAACTTGAGCTAACTCACTTTTATGGCTAACTTAATCTATATAACTATGCAAGTGAGTTGTTTAAATTTCAAATCCGTAGGCCTTTGGATTTTAAGGTAATAGCTTTAATAGTTCAAAAGGAGTGGCAGGTAGTTCCTAAATACATAAGTATTTTAGTTCAAACTTTGAATCCTAGCAGTCACTGACTAAAGCAAAAGCTAGAAACAGTTCTGGGATTGGAATATTATAGCAATAAACTATCTGGAACCATTGAATATTTAAGCTTACGGTAAATAGTTCTAGAACAGAATAAGTTAGTAATATGAGTCATATGATGTTACTTTTTATGTAATATAGAATAATATTTTAATTTGTGAAGCAGTTTGGATGTCATTTGGACAGCTATCCGTGACATCTGATTGGCTGTCAGTTAAGTATTGTAACAAGCGCTAGAGATTTGGCAGTATCATAATATAGAATTATATAATATGAACAGAGTTTTGTAGAATATCAAATCATTTTTATTTTCCACATCATCATTTGATTGCATGGTTGTATGAATTACATCATTATCTTAGCAGGGGTGTTGTCTAAAAATATTGCCAATAGGATACACCAAGTCTCCAAAATATTGATTCTAATTCTGTAATGTGTTCAAGAAAAGTAATGATTGAATGCAAATCATGATACCATATTTTATAAGTATGAGAAGACAATTTGGTTAGTTATAGACTCATTTTAAAATTGCAAAAATAAAAAGAGGTTGAAAAAACATTAGATGAGACTAGAGATATTATTTTGACAATAATGTTGTGACATTACTCTATACATGGCATTGGAATGTCTTCTGACTTGATTAGAATAATTGCTAACTGATGTAATCATAATGGATGTGTCAATATTACTTACATCATACTCAATTTTAACACTTCTTGCTCTAACATTACATGAGTCACAGTTCATTTTATCCAAAGTTTCTTAGCAGCTTTTTACATATGCAGTTTTATTGTAAGAGGATGTCAGAATATAAATTTGATCTCATTTTTATTTTTTCATAATCTTCCAATAGTGATATTTGGAATAAAATGATGATTCTTACAAAACTGTACTATTAAGGAATTTGCCGAAAAGTCATCTTATTTGTGTCTTTGAGAAAATTTTTTTTTTTAGCAAATGTGGAAAGTGTTAGTTGAATAAAAACTGGTGTAGATATAAGAATTTAGAGTCTAGTTTTGGTTAAATAATTTAAATACCCTGGGTGGAAGGAAGATATCGACATTACTAGAGTTATATGATAAACATTAATACCATATGTGCCCTGTTAACAAATAAACAATTATTCAGCATTGTAAAAGTTTTTGAAACAGATATTTATGACTCAGTAAAAGTCTTTCATCTTTTTAATTATTGTTCTAAGCATTTCATCAGTATTTGCTTTATTAATCCTGATTCTGAATGCTCCAGATTTACTTTTGTTTTTTGGATTTTTTAATTGTTACAGATTTAGAGATAATTCCATTTATAAGTCTTTCAATTTGGAAGTTTTTTATAAAATAATGTGGAGTTTTTTGATATGCTTTATAATATCCATGGTATTTGATTCAAGTAATACTTTTTATATAGTTGTTACTTTGCTTATATATTTTTCTGTCATATTCAGTTTTGCTGTTTTCACAATGAAGATGTTTTGGTGGCAATTTTTGATTCTTTATTATCTTAGCTGACAAATAATAAGTATGGTCACTACTCAAGATATGTCCAAGAAATCACATAATAAATATGTTATTAATATGCAATCTCTTTATGATTAATTCTGAATATGTTCATAGTAAATGGAAGCAAATAATATACTAAGAATGTTAAATAAGAAGTTTAAAAAAAATAACAAGATTTATTAGAAAATTAAATAATTTTTTAAAAAATTTAAAATCAACTGTAAATTATGATTTGCTAAAATAATTGTTGTTTTTTATTTTTTAATTTACTCTGTTTTTTTAATCTGTCTCGATCAAATATTGTAACTCAATTTTCACATATTTCCCAATTTCCAATCTGGTTAAAACTTTATACACAAGCAAAAATTTAAAATTTTTAATTTTATATGTAACAGTGATGCTAATGGTATCTAGCAACACTCCTTATAATTTAAAGCTGAAGGATTTATTAAAAATATATGCAATTTTTTCAACATTTTTAGTCGCTTGAGCCTTTTCAGGGTACCGAGTAAGTTTGGTCTTCCACATATTTTAACTTTTTTATATCACAACCAATAATGAAATTAATAAAATAAAGACTATTACTTGCCACTATATTTGTGGGACTGAAAGTGAAAAAAAAAGAAAAATCAGCTAACTGGAATTTTGTCAATGATTATATATAAAACTAAAAATTAGAAAACAAAAAATATTAAAAAAATATTTTAATGTTTTTATTCCCATAAATGCATTAAAAAATTTTAAATATATTTTTGGCTTTCACAGGTACTCATGTTTAGAAATAGTTCTAAACATGAACTTCTCACATTTTTATTTTTGGTCACATAATATCAAGAATACTCATATTCTTCTTCTTTACTTTCTTTGCATTTCTTACATATATTCATATATATTTCTTATAACAACTCCCTTCACATACACTTTAATGCAAAAGATTTATTATAACTTCTTTATTTTCCTGACAGTTTCGACTATCCTGCAGTCTTCATCAAAGGTTCTCAATTTCCCCTACCTTTAAAAAAAGGTTATAAGAAATATATATGAATATCAAAAAATATAGTAAATGCTAAATATTTTTAATAATGCATTTATGTGCATAAAACAAGTCTTCGGGTTTTTAATATTTTTTTTAATGGCACCTGTATGACAAATTTACACATTAACATAAACTAAAAAAAATTCACTATTAGGCAACAGATTATTTCAAATGCAATACAACAATATGAATCATAACAAAAGTAAGTTAATAAATATCAAATAATATGTATATATTTGAAAGCACAAATTCAATATCTACCAAAACTTAGAAATAATTGGTGGGTTAAAACTACAAAAAGGATAATATTTAGAATGTTGAAAATAACATATTGACTAAAAATATATAATCCTATTTAATCTGTGAACTACATTTGTAATATGATAATAGTTTGAGACAGTAAAAGGAATGTTTTGAATGTTCAGTAGTATACTAATCCAATTAATAGATTTGGGTAGTTACTTTTTGTTATTTTAAAAATGGAAAGGATCCGGGTTCTGATGAAATCTTTGAAGTGTTAAAATATGGTGATGATATACGAAGTTTAAAATTATTTATAAATATATGGATTCATGAAGTTATGCCATCTCATTCTAAAAGATGTTCTTCTTTTGTTTCACTTTATAAAAATAAGATGATAGAAATGGTTACGGTAATTTGAGTTTCTACTACAATTAAAGTCCTTTGAAATATTTTAGTGAATGGGTTGATTCCAATCATAGATTGATTCCTAAAGATTGAATGTGATTTTAAATACTTAAGAAGAACCATAGACATATTTTTATTGTTGGAGGAAAAAAAATTGTTGTGAGCAAAGGTGTTATTTATATATTGCTTTTATCAATGCAGTTAACACATTTGATTTAATTGATCAAAAGATTTGTGGCTGGGTTTGATAATAGATGGTTGACCAATAAAGTTTATACTAAACAGCTATTATTTGATAGTGTGAAAGAAATCCTAATATATTCGTTGTGGAAAATCTGAAGTTTATAAAATGAAAAGTAGTGTTAACCAAGAATGTGTTACAGCTTTGTTTTTTATTTGTTATAACAATAATGTTTAGAGCAGTTTTTAGACATCTTCACAAATCAGGGATCACAAATCAGTAATTAATTATAATTAGTAATACCTTTTCTTTTTCACTTTATACATTATAAACATAATTTTTTTTTCAAACAATTTTATTTCCTTACAGTTTCAATTGTCCAACTCTCATCTTCAGAGCTGCAAAATATTTAACATATATGACTATATAGAAACTAAATATTTACTATCGTATGACTACATAGAAAATAAATATTTACTATCATTATATCTAAATGATAGATATAATTGTATATAATAAGTTATTTATTTATATAGTGCTATTAGTGATTTCCTAAGGATATAATGATAGTAAATATTTATTTTCTATGTAGTCATATATATTTAAATATTTGAAGCTCTGAAGATGACAACTGGACAGTCGAAATTATAAAGAAATAAACATTTGAAAAAAATATTGTTTCACTGTATAAAATGGAAAAAGAAGGATATTATTAATTATAATTATATATTATAATTATTAATGCATAGAGAGTGAAAAAGAAGAAAAAGTAATAATAACAAAGTGAATAGATATGATGATGGTTTTTAATTTGAATTGATTAAAAGTAAACAAGATCTTCACTTTTTCTGTTCTCGCATTCACAATATGCTGATAATTTAGCCATTTTTACCAATTTGGAAGATGACTTACAAAATGTTCTAAATATTTTGAATATAATCTAGAAAACCTTCAGCAACCCATGGTTTGGACATTTACAAGATAGAGAATATGGAACAGTTTCAATACTTTAATATATTTTTATATAAAAAGAAGTATTGAATGTGTTACTGAATTTATTACATTAAAAGTTAGATTATATGATCATAGCGATATAATTTTTTTTTTCCTATTGCATTGCCAAATCCATATAATATTAATATCATTTGCATTCTTTATTACTTTTACAATGCTTTTTTTACAACCTAATATGACAGTTTCGATTGCCCCAGCAATCTTCTTCAGAACTTCTACTTATATCTCCAAAAGCATTGTAAAAGTAATAAATAACATAGATGATATTAATATGATATAACTACTTTAGTTAAATTAGTTATATAGAGAGATGTGTTTCGGCCAAATTTATTATACAAAGTAAAAATGGATCCTCTATTAATGTAACATAAAAACAGTGAAAATTTTTTATTTAAATATGATTTTAATGTAAACATATTATATCGTGTCTATTAATAAAATATATTTTATCCACAAATAATATGCTTAGCATGTTTTCACTATCAAATATTCATAGCAATCTGAAATTATAATAAGGGACATCTGTTATACCAGGGTATTTAAATACTTCCTGTGAAAATATAATAATTTAATCTTTTTCTTATTAGTAGCATGCACATTATTGGCTAGGTGCCCCAAACTTTTTTTGACTTTGCACTTTCTGTTGTCTGTTTAAGAATGTATTGTACTAGCATCCAGTAGCTCAAAGGTATAACTGTGTTCAATCTCACATTCCAAGAATATAGACTTGGATTGTGTGTTGATTTTTTGCCTGGTTATAAAGATATTTGTGTTGGGTGATCCTAGTTGCAATATTTGCACACAAAAGGAGTTGTTGCATTCAATCTTGTAATTTCAGATAGCTGAAAGCATGCTAACCATATTATTTATGGATAAAATATAATCTTTTCTTAATAGTCACAGTGAACATGTTTACATTGAGTTGCAATTACTGAAAGAAAAGAAATACATACATGTATATAAAAATGATTTTCAAAATATATTTTCAAAATATGAAAATAAAGATTGATTATGATGAGTTAGAAGAAGTTAACAGTTACAAATACCTTTGTCAGGTTATTAATACAGATGGAAACATAATGAATGAAATTAATTGTAGAATTAAACTTTGTTGGAGTGCTTTTGGTAGAAATAACTTGATACTAAAAGGAAATATGCCTATGTGTTTGAAAAGGAAGGTTTTTAATAAATGTGTTTTACCAGTTCTTACTTATAGATCTGAGGCTTGGACACTTAACAGAAGAGCAATACAGAGACTTCAGACCACTCAAAGAAGTATGGAGAGATGCATGTTAGGAATAACAAGAAGAGATCGTAAAAGCAATATATGGGTAAGAGAACAAACAGGTGTTACTGACCTTATTGAAAAAATTAAAAGACTAAAGTGGAATTGAGCTGGACATATTGCTAGAAGAGATGATAATAGATGATCAATTGTAATCTTAAACTAGATTGCAAAAGATTGTAAAAGATACAATATGAGATGGATGGATGAAATAAGAAAGTGTGCAGGGGTGATGTTGAGAAGAGAAGCTAAAGATCGGAAAAGATAGATTGAACTTGGAGAGATCTTCATCCTGCAATGGATTGATGATGGTGGTGATGATATAAAAATGATTAAACTTATTATAGTCCTTTTTTAATAAATATATTTACAAAATTATCTACACAAAAAATAATTAATTATTATTCTAAAATTTCCAATAATCTATCCATGTTCACTTTTATTCTAATTATTGCTGGACTTTAACTGTGTTTACAAAATTTTTAAAATTTTCTTGAATATACAAAGGTTCATAACATTTTCTGTCTTTGTAATTTTTAAAATCCTTTATTACCCTGATATTTTCTTCACAATTTATTAGTGGCCAATATGGCCCTGATTTTATATCTTTTCTCTTAATTGCCCTATCAATCTTTCCTGTCTGACAAATTTTTTAGCATTGAAATTTGACCATTTAAAGTATTTACTGTACAATAAATACATATCTATATTGCATTATTTAAAAATTACATTAAAATATCAACAACAAATAATGAAAATAGAACATGCTATTAGGAAAAAGTCCTCCACTAACAATATTTCCTGAAGGAAAAAAATCTCCAAATTATGGAATAAAATATTCTAAAAATATTAGCAATAATATTTTAATTTTTATTTTATTTTATTTATTTATTGTAAATTGTTTTTGGAAGATGATTCTTTTCAATGGATTTTTTTTTGGGGGGGTGAATTTTTTCCTGTCATCACAAACCTATAATACATATTTTAAAAATTAAATAAACACATTATGATATTAATAAAAATAAAAATTACTATCCTTCTTTATTATTTTTATGATAAAATTGATGTTAATGAAACTCAAAAGATGCAATGTGTAAAACATTTTAAATTGGTAAATTTAGAATCAAAGATAAATTTTTTGTGAATATTTACGTTTATTGTACTAAAGTAGTTGCAATATGAATTGGAAAATTAAGGCTTTTTAATTTTTTTATTTAATTTGTTTTTTGAGTGATGGCTAAATGAATCGGCATAATTTGAAATGTGGTGAAACAGCTCTCCTATATTGCTCTTTTTTTTAGTAATATAAATATTTAAATTGCTTAACTCTATTTAACAATTTAATTTTAATAGATAATATATACATTATTGTATTTTTATATTAAAAATATATAATTAATGCTATTTTTGGTTAGTTGTGTAATATATAAATTTATTTTTGTTAGGAGTTTGACATGAAAGAATCTGAAAATCAGCTCAAATTACAGATTGAAGTTTACCAGCAGGACATACGGCAGTCTTACCAAGAGTTACAATTAAATATGGCACAGTTCAAACAGCAGATTCATCAAAAAAATCTTGAAATTGAGGCGTTAAGAAAGGAAAATAGTCTTCACATGAGGTCAGAAGCTTTTTATCTTGATCATTTTTTTTCTCGTTCTCTTCTACATTTAACTCATGAAGTCTTCAATATAAATAGCCAGTATTCCTGACTATTAATAATAATAATATATATATAATGAAACATTTTTGGGAATAACCATGTTTAAAAAAAAAAAAGTCAATGTTTTGATAAGATAATACTTATTCTCAACTAGGTGAAAAAAAATAATAGTAATAATCATATGATTATAGTAGATAGATATTACTACTATTTTTTTTACTCAATTGAGGATAAATGTTATCTTATCAAAACACTGGTAGAGATTTATTTTATTTTATTAAACTCAGTTATTCCTGAAAACATGTTTCATAGAACATCTTTTACCCATGTTTTAACATTCATTTCTTCTTTGAGAAAAATGAAATAGAAAGAAGAATCTTTATTATTAAAAATTTATGATTCGGAAGCAATTAACTTATTTAAAAGTTCTTTTAATATTAAGAATGCATGGAAGTAAATGGAATTGTGGGTAATGTTTAGTTTAAATATGTTGTTATTTTGTAGTTCTTTACAGCGGAGAAATTTGCTTATAGCTGTGAAACCATTGGTAATGTTTATTTTCTTGGCTAGTCTGGTTGAGTTGTGAATTTCGAGTAATTTTGATTATATGTACACACACATAAATATATATACGCACAATATAATAAATTCTTATATTACTGTCCACTAAAAGGCCAAAAGTAATTATTTTCTGTAAACATACTTTGGATTTTTATATTTAACTGAAAATAACCCAATTGTAATTGAAAAAAATAATTATTTTTGGCTTTTTAGTGTATAATAAATGAAAACTTATTATAATTTTTTTTTTTTTACTTATTATTTTAGAGTTTTTAATGTTCAGCTATTTTTTTTTCCTTATGTCATAATCTGCTGGGAGGCGAACCCGCAACAACCGTCTGTAACCAACTGCTTACTTGCAAGATAGCTGCGCTGACCTCTCGACTAACAATGCTTGACTGTTCAGCTATCTTTTTGTAATTATTTTCAAATTTAAAAATTGTTTTGTTTAGCCATTAAATGAAAGAATTGTTTATGAAATATTTTTTTATAAGTATTATTTTTAACTTTTTATTATTGGGATCTTTTTAATAATTATTCCTTTTCAAATTTTAAAACAGACAGTAAGAACAATCACTTAATGTATTTGAAAGAAAATTAGCATTTATTAAAAAAAGATTCTAATATTATTTTGTTTAAAAAAATAACCTGTTAAATTTAAGTAGAAATTAAAATTATATTCATTTTAAAAACAACAACTTTTACAATCAAGAGAAATTAAGGTTTATTTTTATTCTGTTTAATTGACCATAAACACCAGCATCTTGTTACATATCACTGAAAATGTATTGAAACAACATAAACAAATGTGAAATTCAGCCGGCCAATACCATTAGATTGGACAAACAATCGGAAAATTCTGAAATATTTTATTATTATATTATTTTGTAGTCAATTTTCAACTCATCTAAAAAATTTAAAAGTAATCTATTTGATATAAGTATTTAAAAAATCCATTTACAAAATTTAATCTGAATTTTTAAGTTAAATAAAAGCATTCTCAATTTTGACAAATTAATATTTTTTAAACTAATATTTTTCCATTAGAAAGAAAATCTATATATGAAATTGAGTATTATCATCGCATTTATTACTTAAAAAACCTTTTTCTTTGTTTTTTGGAGATTTTAAATTTATTTTCATATTAATTTTATTGATATGATATATTAAAGCAGGCAAAACTCTCCATACCTATTGCCACACACAGCCAAGCTAGAGTAATCAATGGATGCCAGAAGGCTTGTGCATAAAATCCCCATCTAGTGCCTACTCATCCAATATCCCCAGACTAGTTTCTGGCTTGTTGCCTTCGTCAGTGAGGAGCCTTGGATCTGAGAGCACTGCACCTAGATCTTAGGATCTAATGCAACCCTCCAGAAGCCACCTTTTATTTCCACTTAACTACAAAACTATGAATCTTAAACTGAAAACACCTTAATATTTTCAATATTGGATGAGTAGGCACTAGATGGGGATTTTATGCACAAACCTTCTGGCATCCATTTATTATTCTAGCTTGCGGTGTGTGGCAATACGTATGGTGAGTTTTGCCTGTTTTAACAACAGTTATACACAAGCGTTAGAAGTGGTGGTCATGTGATGTTTATTGATATGATATAATCTATTTTTCCAATAAACTGGGGTTTTTTTTTTCAAAACACTTATGACTCTATAATAAATTTTAAAAGATTATGTCTTTATATGCTATTTCAAATATATATATATTTTGAAGATAATAAAAACTTATGATACTTCATGATAATCATTTATTCTTTTAAATTATTTATTGTCAGAGTATGTATATACAGTCTGTTCCAGTGTAAAGGTTAATGGTTCAGTTTTCATGTACACTTATGTAATAATATAGTTTAACTATTTATCACAAAAGTTTTATCACTTTATATCTGAATTGTAACTTATGATATGAAATCATGAGTTGTTTTCAATGTTCTACCTGCCATCACAAAATCTTTGAAATACTCTTATGAATTATGTCTTCATTGTCTGAGTGTTTGAAAATGGAGAATTTGTGCTAGAAAAACAGAATTTATTTGTAAGGTGTTTAGATCGCTCTGATAGCTGAGGAATTTAATTAGTGATTGATGTATGCGATCAACAATAGAAATATTTGTAATTACAAATGTTTCTAGATAAGAGACGTATTATTGGTCAGGTATTGATTGATTATTGCAGTTGTCAGAGAGGATAAGAAGATGGGTAACATAAAGAGTGTAATATAGAGGGTAGTGAGAGTAGTCAGAGTAGCAAGTTGAGACATTCGTTGGAGAGCATCCGCTGTGACCATTCATTGGAGAGCAGTGGTGAGAATTTGTTGGAGAGCATCCATGGTGAGTTTGTTGGAGAGTCATTGAGACCAATTTGTTTGGAGAGTGTGGAGAAATGTTGGAGAGGTGGAAAAGAAAACGGGGTGATAAGTTATTTGTGAAGAGTGAGTATATGGAGTGAGGGGATACAGTCATATATAGTTTAAATTATTTCAACTATTTCATTAGCAATTTGCTTAATCACATTTTATATATATATCTTGTAGTCCAGACATGCTAGCATCTTAAATTTTTATGATGCTTTGATTAATAATGGTACCACAGGCAAACTTGGAAAGAGAAGCACTCACTTTTTCATTGGGGCACATGTATAATTTGCCCTTAATTAAATACTTTTAGTCCTTTTCTGTGTTCCACTAAGAATATTCGGTACTTACAGACCTGTGTCACAGTATGTATTAGATCTGTTGTGCCTTTTCACATCCATGATAAATATATAGCATTGTGATTAGGTCAAATAAATCTAGGTAAACTCTGCAATGTTATTATCTGATCTCATATCAAAATGTGTTTTTTATCTGATCTCCGATCTGGTAATAAAAGAATTTTTTTTTCCAAAAAACAATTTTTTTACCCACAGTTTTTAATTAAGATTTCATTCTGACAACAGCTTGATTTCCATTGCATTGTATTTTTTCTTCATAGTTAATGTCCATTTTCAATTTAATTGTTGCTCAATTCATTTGATTTAAGTGAGTAAATAACTGTACTCTCCCAAAACAGAAAAGACTTTGGGATTCAGCGAAATGATGTAATAAGCAGCAGCAACGAACATCACAGCAACACCTGGATTCTTATTTGATCGAATTTATGTAGTGTAGATATCATAAGATGATGATACATTCATTTGCATAATGATCGAATAAAAAAAAATTGGCCACCAATATGAATAATTAAAATTAGAAATGTTATATTTTCTTATTTTACAAATAATTTTTTTTATTTTTTTATTTTTTATAAAAAAGATACAGTTATTTATTACTGTTTTTTGACAAAATCTCATTCACGCAATATACTGCTCAATCACATGTTCATTTTGGAGGGAAAAATTTTTACTTCAAGTTTCCATTTTCGCAGAAAAGTTTGATCGACTTATAATAAAGTACAACAGACAACTTAGATTTATTCATTTGCGACAATCCCTGTTATATATTGCACATTTAATTAAGTAGTGTATGTGTATATTTTATGCTTTTTTTAATAATACTTTAGGCAATTTTTGTAATTTAGCAATTTTATGATCAAATTCATATCTTTAATATTTAAAACAGGCAAAACTCACTATATGTGTGGCAATATATATAGTGAGTTTTGCCTGTTTTAACAACAGTTATACACAAGCATAAGAGGAGGTGGTCATGTGATGTTTATTATCTTTAATATTGTTATAAATGTCTATTCTGCACTGTGTTTTAAATTTTTTCCTTAAAAAGCCGTATATATTTTTCCGTGTGACAAATTAATATTTTTTTTATTATTTTGAACTCTTCTTAAAATGTACTTTGTAAGATCGATTATTATTTTTTTGCTGAAATTCATATTTTTAAGATTGTTATAAACTTTATACTTTTTCATGTAAATATCATATGTATTTCTGTATGGCAAAGTAATATTTGTGACTTTTTGCATAATGGCGTCTCATAGTGATTGTTAAAAAATTTACTCTTTAATATCATTTTTTGGTCAAATTCATATGTTTAGTACTGCTAATAATTTATATTCTGCATCATATTTTATATTTTTTTTATGAAAGTCATATATATTTCTGAATGGCAAATTAGAAAAAAAAAAATTTTTTTTAACTGTTGATAAAAATGTAATTTTTAAGATCAGTTTTTTTGATAAATTATGCTCCAAATTGTCTATATTTTTTATGTGAAAGTAGTATTTTTAGTCCTAAGCAACATAGAGGACATATTTAGATGTGCTACACCTTTTTACATACATATTCAACCTGCCGATAACTTTGTAAATCTTATGAAAATATCATGTACAAGATCTGTGTACATGTTATTTTCATCAGATCACAAGATTAGAAAGTTATCAGTGGATTGATACAAATGTGAAAAGGCACAGCATGTCTAATATGTGCTCCGTGTCATAGGATTAATATATAAGTACTGAATATTCTCATGTTTCTTCACAACTGCATTACCTGATTCATCAATCTTTCTCCTCCATGATCTTTTAATTACATTCTATTAACTTGTTCTTGTATTGAATCATGTGATTGGCTAATATTTGTCTTAAAATACTGTTTTATTTACTCACTTGTAATAAAAACCTTTCAGATAGTTGTTTTTGATGATTACAGTTTTTCTTAAAAAAAGATTTATGGTCCTTTTGTTTTTCAATATGTATATTTTTCATGACATTTTGCACACTGCACGTCCTTCAATATGCTGTTGAGAAGCACTGCATTTTTTTTGCTCTGTCACATCTTTTTTTTTTCATTCTTTGGTAACAGTTAGTGGTAAGTTATATATATGATTTTGGTTTATATTTTCAGCTCTTTGTCATTTAGATTCTGTATCCATCACACTTAAGATCTTATCAGTAATGTTTTCATTCAACTGCCAAAATAAAGACATGGTTGATATTATGCATGACTTTAAAAAATATTTACCGAGATAACCATCAAGGAATATAAAAGACATTATGAGAGAATAGACTTAAAAATAAATAGTAATCCAAAAGTGAACATAAAGTATTAAGACTTTGTCTCTAATCTTAAAAAAATACCAAGAATCATCATCATCATCCATTATCAATCCACTGCAGGATGAAGGTCTCTCCAAGTTCAATCCATCTTTTCCTATCTTTAGCTTCTCTTCTCCACAACACCCCTGCACACTTTCTTATTTCATCCATCCATCTCACATGTGGTCTCTTTCTGGGTCTTTTACAATCTCTTGGAGTCCAGTTTAAAATTTCAATTGTCCATCTATTATCATCTCTTCTAACAATATGTTCAGCCCAACTCCACTTCAGTCTTTTAATTTTTCAATGAGGTCAGTAACACCTGTTTGTTCTCTTACCCATACATTGCATTTTCGATCTCTTCTTGTTACTCCCAACATGCATCTCTCCATACTTCTTTACCTCCGAGTTTAAGAATTTTTTTTTTCAATATGTATACCAAGAATAAACAGCACAAAAGATTGCTTAATCATTATGCGCTGTCATTTAAGACAGACTACATTTCATAAGAATGATAAAAATAATATATGAAAATAGTGTTAATCCTAATATCTCATATAACAATAACAAACACAATATGTGAAAAATCACTAAACATCACATGATCACCATTTTTTATGCTTGCTCATAACTATTATTAAAATAAGCAAAACTCTCCACACAGTAGTGCCACTCAGTGCAAGACAGAGTAATCAATGGATGCCAGAATGCTTGTGCATAAAATCCCTATCTAGTGCCTACTCACCCAATATCCCCAGACTAATACTAGATAGGGATTTTATGCACAAGCCTTCTGACATCCATTGATTACTCTGGCTTGCACTGAATGGTGCTACTGTATGGAGAGTTTTGCTTGTTTTAATATGTGAAAAACTGATAAAATATAATAATTATAGCAAAATATAACTAGGCAAATACATTATGGCTTAGCAATTCAATATGAAAAATATAGATCTATTCCATTAATTCTTTCATTCAATTATTACACATTTTAAACAATTCCGTACAGGATGGATATGTTATATTTTGATTATATTTCAAAAGAGTAATATTTTTAAAAATACCATATTTAATACAGTACAAATCATACAGTAAATAACAAATAAACATATAAATATGATACACATAAATAAAAACTTGCAATTAATTATTATAAGCCTTTTACCATTTAATAATTCATAAGTTCTTAAATCTTTGATTTCATTACCATGTTCCAATAATGAGTCCATGTAAATAAGCATTTATTTTTATATAGTGCATGTTTACAATTGTGTTACATTCAAATATCAGCCTTTCAAGCTAATTGTGCATGCGCTTTTGCGAGTGTTAATAATAATAAATGAATACTTTCTCTCCAATACAAGATATAGTATTTATGCAGGAATAAAATGAATCCACTTATTCCTACAACTCAAATGCTTATATATGAGCAAATCTGACGTACTGGCAAGGAAAGCGTGAGGAAAAACCACTCACTTTAAATTACTATTTACGATGTCTGAATGAGTTGTAGGAATAAGTGGATTCATTTTATTCCTGCATAAATACTATATCTTGTATTGGAAAGGAAAGTATTCATTTATTATTATTACCACTCGCAAAAGTGCATGCACAATTAGCTTGAAAGGCTGATATTTGAATAATGAGTCCATGGAAATGCTGAAGATTTATTAAAGTATCTGGACAATATGAATATTAAATATTGGCAAAATAACTAAAACTCAAGGCAGTTAAAATTTGCAGCACTGACAAAACTGGAACAGCTATTTAATGTAAATAACAGAGTATTTCTTGAAATAACATTATGATAAGAAAATATAATTCGTTTTTGAAGCAATTCAAATATAAAACAATAAAAAATAGAAAGGATAATATTTCCTTCAAATATTACTAAGAGGATAATATTATTTCCTTTTGAAATATAATTCATAGCTTCATGCAATGAGACATTGATAAAGAATGTAATATATTTCCTGTTAACGCACTGTAAAGTTTTATTCAACAATAAACAATTTATTAGGAGCATAGCAATCCTTTAAAAAGCAAATGCATTATAAAACAATAAGCAAATTGTAAAATACTGAGAATAGGTTTTATGTGATATTTTACATTTCACTAGTGGTAAAATATTTAATGATGATAAAGTATCTTAAGGCATAAATATTCATTCTATATTTTCTGAAAAAGCAAAATATGTCCTTAAAATGCTATATTTTGTCATGTATATTTTTTTTGAAGGCAAAATGCAGGAACATAAAATTAATTCATTTATAATATATTTAAGAATATGACATAATTAATAAAAAATGCAATATATTTATTATGTAATTTTATAAACATTGAAATAAACATTTCATTTATTTTAAAATAGGATTATAATAATTTTCAGGAAAAGTTATTTGAAATTATGAAGAAATAATAAAAAAAATAATTTGCTTTCAGCAAATGCATTCATACTTTCATAATTATTATTCCATAGCTGCCTTTATCTTTTACAATATCCTGCAATTTTAGCAAAAGTTCTAATTTGAATATAACATCAATTTAAGTTTAAAGGAGATTCTTTTGTACATAGTAATAATACAATCAGTATTTGCAAAATATAGACTAGAATTCATTGTAGAATATATTATAATAAACTTAGTTTAAAATTAAGCAAAATTTTGGTATTCAAAATTTTTAGAAGTCTTAATTCCATATAATTGTCATGACTAAATAAGTAATTGAACTTCATCTAATTTTCCTGCTGCTACAAAATATTGTAATAGCATATTGCTTTTATAATTATGCATGATGGAGCTATCAAAACAGAGTATATGTTCAGATTCTGAAAAGTGACAGACAAGCCAAAGCTAGAGACTCCAGCAAATAATTACTTTAGCCAATCATGGCTTTAACTGGCAAAATAATAAGTAATTATAAAAAATTACATATGATAAAATGCTGAACAAAAATGATAACGTGTGTATAAAAATACACATGGTCAGAGCTTAAATATGGTATGTCAGATGATCAATAATTAATTAATGATTGACAATTAGGGTGTCAGTTCCTAATTAATTTATGTGACCTAATTCAGTTGATAAGTCAAATGTGCTAAAAATGACTTTTTTTAATTACAGTCTGTAAGTTTTAGACAAAATAATAGATTAATATTACATTATCTTTTACAAATAATTATTATTTAGAAATAAATTATATATTCCCATAACAATACATTTTTAATATATATTTTCATTTTTTAATATTCTCAGATTATTAACTTTGTACAATATTCTTTTATAAAAACACATTTTTATTTTTAAAAAATTTACAATAAAATTGTTTTGGATATATGTGTCTTCCAGACAAGGAAATTAAAATATAATCATTTTCTTTTTGAAATTTAAAATTTAAATAGAAATGGATTACATGCATTCACATACATTAAAAATATTTAAATATGATTTAGAAATAATTTAATTTAAAGTTATTGGCTAATTATAAATACTTAGAGATTAGAATATTACTAATCTAGCATTTATTAACTATAATTTTAATATAAATTGAGATAAATTGATTATATTAGTAAAATCAATAAAGCATTATTAAATTATTTAAGTATTTATCTTATAATGACTTAATAAAACATGTAATAACTATGTTAAGAGTATAATTACATCTTTAAAGATAAGTTATACATTAAAATACTAACATTAAGCTTTTATAACACCTACAATTATAAAATAAGCTTAACTTCTAAATAAGAAGATCTATTTAAATTTGTTATAAATGATATTTTATAACATCAGTTATAAATCAATAAGATAATTTATTAAATGATTGACTACTTTTACTCTACAAAAAAAAAATTATTTAACAAAAAATAAACTATATAAAATGTTTTTTTAATATATTAGAAAAAAACCAACAAAGTTGTATAGGCAAAACATAAAGTTACAATATATATTGTAATATTTACTAAGGCTGTAACCTCAAGAATATGCATGTAAAAATGTGATATTAGGGACCTCTACAGGTCTTAACCCACAGCTTGTGGGTTAAGATCTGTAGAGGTCCCTAATATCGCATTTTTACATGCATATTCTTGAGGTTACAGCCTTAGTAAATATTACTTACATAATCAATGTGCATTTAAATAAATTTATAATATATATTGTAATGAAATGGATAAGTGATAAATGAATTAACCCAACAGAATGTGAGATAAAAAGCCAAAAACAATAAAGATGTTGAATCCTGCACTTGCAAATATTTATAATTTATAAGCATCATGCAAGATCGGTGTAATCATAGTATATTAAACTGTGGACACATGCTTAGTTCCTATCTCTCCATTACTCAAATAGGCTATAGTGAGCACATTAGGTATATATAGTATGAAATCAAAAGGATAGAGCCAGGAAATATGCTAATAATTTAATGTAAAAAATGATAATATGGTCAGTTATTATCAATAAAAGAATGCATAACAAATACAAATGTATATAAATAATTGATGTTTGCAGTGAAGACTTTCATTGTAATGCTTAATTATCAAACATTCCTAACCTAGTTTCTAGCTTGTGGCTTTCGTCAGTGATGAGCTTTGGATTTGAGAGCACTGCAACTAGATCTTAGGATTCAATGCAACCCACTAGCAGACACCTATTACTTATTTGGTTAACTATAAAGCAAGAAGCCCAAGATGAAAACACCATAATGTTTCCAACCCAAGTTCATCATAGTGATATAGATCTGAACTCAGTTCTGCATCTATACATTTTGGTGTCTTTTCTTTGTTTTTTTTTAAAACCACAGTCATCATTTTTCTATGAGCAAGATAGATATAAAACCATCAAAACATCACCACTAGATAGGAATTTTATGCACAAATCTTCCTGCATTCATTGATTATGAAAGCTTACACTTGGTGGCACTACTATATGGAGAGTTTAGTACTTTTATTAATAGCATGTGTAAGCATATAAAATGGTAATCATGTGAACTTTTACGATAAACAATAGATCTTCATACAGTTAATTTAGTTTCAGAGTTATTTTTCTGTCATAAAATACATTACTTTTTAATGTTTTGAAGCAGGGGCAACATATTGGAGTCTATGCTATACTTCAACTTCTAGGTCTGCCTTTGCACTTATAAAATAACCACCAAGATATTTAAATTGGTTTACATTCTTAAGTTCATTCATAACTATGTATACTAAAAGTTGACATGACCACCATTTCATATGCTATTAATAAAAGTACCAAACTCTCCATACAGTAGTGCCACCAAGTGTAAGCCTTCGTAATCAATGGATGCAGGAAGATTTGTGCATAAAATCTCTTATCTAGTGGTGAAATTTGTTGATACAATATAAAGGTATAGAAAAGTTTCAATGATGGATGTTCCATAAAATTTTAAAATTATGGTAGGAAAAACATAAAAACCAATCATTGTATTTTTCAATTTGCTGGATGTGATAATGTAAAATCCATTATTGTAAAATGATACCTTTATTGGATTGAACATATCCAAAACTTTTTAGAAGGATGCCTAGGCATGGTGTTTGATCTACATTATAAGGTTTATCTCAAAACATTCTAAAGAAGTACAAAGTTGATTATTTTCATTGGAGAGATAGAATAAAGATTTTATATCTATATATACATGTACATAAAATTTTTATAAGCTATTTTAAATAAGTATATTTATACATACATTATTTAGCATAAAATTCAAAATCCAAATTCATATAATATGCATGTGTAAGCATATAACCAAAAATGTATACATATAAACATTATAATTTTGTTTTATATTTTATTAATTATATGTAATAAATCTTGCATATTGTACTGGTCAAGACATGTTTATCCATCTAACATGAGCTGGAACTCACAAAATGTACTTCAAACCCAGTCAAGCCCAAGATTTAGATCAAGGATGAGCCTGAATTTGAACTTACTCTCTAAGTCCCAGATCTAACGCCTAATGAATAACATAATAGTGAGGGCACATGACAATTAATTTTAATCTGGCCGACTAGCAAAGCTGAGCAAAACAATGATAAATCTATTAACTATGACTATATTAAAATAATATATAAGCATGGCTGTATGTGTGGAAGTGGAGGAAAAGGAATTCGAACTACTCAAATAAGTTAGACAATAAAAATATAGTTTAATATAATGACAAATTATTAATTGTGACTTAATTATATACATTAGTGTGTGCGTGAATGAGCAAGCAGTAGATGATTACATAGTGTCATTCACGCTATTATTTCTCATATGCTCTTTTATTAATTAGCTAAATATATTATAAATAAACACACATTTTTGGTGGGTTCAATATTAAGATGCCAATCAACTATTACAAAGAATTCGTATAAAATGGTTATTAACGCTTTGGATTATGGTTCTGAAACATGGTGACTAGCATTATTTCAGGGAGCATTCTGGGATTCATTACAGATATAAGATAAATTATTTTCACGCCATTACGGTCGTGAAAATAAATAAAATACATTTGAAAACATTTGATTATATTTGAATCTATGACAAAATATTTAATGAAAAATTATTTTAACAATAGTAAGACGAACGCTTTATTTTTCCCAAGGCATATACTCTTAAATAGATATATAAATTACGACGGTGGGATTGTATATGATTGAAATAAATTTAATCAATAAAACTAGAAGTAGTTTGCATTTATATATATTTTAAACGGAGCACAATTTCAGTATTATTACAGCACTAAAACTAAGTCATAAGCAAAAGAAATAATAATAATAATACGAAGTTTGTGTGGTACTGATATAATAGCCAAAAGAATAACTAAGAGGAGACGGTCGTGCTTCTAGACGAGAACGAAGTCTAAGCCCCCCTTTTTGGGTAGTGCTTAGAGAAAAGTGGATAGGCATGGCGTGACCCAGACTTTTGCTGGTATAACCGATGCGAGAGGTCTTTTATCTATGAAGTGAGTATGCATAGCATGTGCCAAACTTACGGGATCACCGCCAGAGGCATTTTATATGAAATAAATGTGATTCCGGATAGCTCAACTATCTACGGAATAAGATATGAGAAGAAATCTATGGGTTCGAACTTGTCGCAACTCCCAGATTAGAAAACTAGAAGCACGTAATATATCTATATATGAAGATAGCCAAATATCAGTAACGCAGTAATGATACATGTCACTAATGACATTGAATAAATTTTACTGCTTTAAAATAAATGACCCTTGTTTGAGTACTATAATTTAGACAAATAATACGCTATGTAGTTATATATATAGAGAGAGAAATTTCATTTATTAAAATATACTTGAAGATTTTATTTAGCAAAAGAAATTTTAAGATTTACCCCCTTGCCTTGTTCTGCTATTTAAAATAAATCAATCCCACCTTCGTTGATTTTATAATAACTGGAATATTTAAATACTGTATTTGAGATTTTAAGAGTATGGAACAATAAAATAAAAACTAGCAGTTATATATAGAAAACAATTAATAAGTCACTCTTTCAGAATTAAATAAATAATATTTTATAAGATTTTAGAGTGTTAATTAGCCAAAGTTCTGGATTCACTCCGGGTAGAAAATCCAGAGTTAAACAAATATATTTTTATCATAAATAAAATGTTGACTCGACAAACAATCTGGCGAATATATTAATTAATAACGCATATTTTTAGGGGACGTTAATAACCTTGATGCATGAAGGTTTACTTAAAAGAAAGAAAAGATTTTAGGAATTCAACTCATCAGATTGTTAGAGATTGGCAAATTAATAACTAAAATAGACATAAATTCAAGTAATAAATAAATGACCGCACCAAAATTAAAGAAAGTTAGAGCATATGAGATAGGATTAAATTTATGAAAATCATTTAAGAGCAAATTACACTTAGATATTTAAATATCAAAAAAAGGTAAAGTTAAATAACACATTAGTAGAAATCTTCATAGATGAGTTAGGCTAAATTTAGTTTGAGGTGATGGCTTGAAAAGTTATGTTGCAATTTTAAGAGTCCAATTTAGTAGTACACATGCACGGCAATTGAAATGCAAGTTCTCCTGTGGCAGGAAGCTTCTATTAGCAGACTAAAGGTCTTAGGTCGGGTTTTTACTTCACTCATGGGCAGCAGAATGGTACGGCCGTGGAAGATGATGACCCAACAGGGCTGAGAAGTGATGGATTTACTGCTACATTATGTAAGTTTCAAGTGTGTAATATGTTTACAATCAGTTCTCTCAATAGTAGCTAATCTCTTCTGTGACTCAAAATTCAGTCATTTTATACTTTTTCTTTATCGGTTGTTTTTGAAGATACAACAGTAAGATAATGTCCAAAAATAAATTCAAATCTATTTCCAGATTAGAAATAGATTTGACAACATGTTTATAACAAAAGTATCTTTAATCTTAATCCCCTTTTTAAGTAAAACTTTAATTAAAAATACCTACCCCAGATTAAAACAATAGTGCCTCCAACCCTTTTAATTATTTTTAGACAATTACTGTAGCATCTTCCATATTGGATTTTACAAAATATACAGTTTAAAAGAAAAAAAAACAAGCAATTTAAAAAGAAAAAGTTTTAAAAAAATGACATATAATAAAATATTTAAAACATCAATCTTTTGTTAGTAATTTTGCTCCTATATATATATGAGCCGCACCTATGTATTTTAATAAAAAGAATTAATAATCATAAAATTAATAATAATAAAAATGTTAATTTAAAAGTTACAAATTTATAATTTAGACGTGCATCTCAAATATATACATAAAATATATATACATGACAAAAGGAGCGGGATGGGATTAGGGTTTAAACACAGGTTAGTAGGTGGAAACGTGAAGCGCAATCTTAAGCTAAGATTGACTGCTTCAATATGTAGACTGATATGCTTTACACAGTGTATAATCATTATTTTTTTGATATATTTGTTTCCCATTCAACTTTGATATTGTTTACGAATTGTATAATTATTCTTTCTTCAGTGTTTGCATTAAGCTGAACAGAAAACTAAAAACATCAGTAAAATAATAGTAAATAAATATACACCAATATTAGAATATTTTGACAGCATGTATTTATATAATATACCTTATTTAGATTAGCACTTGTTTTTAAAATAGTCTTGAAATCAATCTACTTAACAACTTTCAATGTTCTAAATGCAAGTAGCACTATTATATAATATTGATTTGTATTCCTTTACCATATTTGAGTTTCAACTAGTGTTATACAATCATTGATTTACTTTTATGTTGTTATCTCTGGAGTTTTTTTCCAAGTGTAGATTGATTATTTATTAATTGTGTTTTGCATTCTCAATTTGTAGTATGTTTCACTAAAAGCTTTTAAGATCTCAACTTAATTAGATATGTCAATTTCTTTTACTTATGATGCTTGATACAGATAATGTTGAAATATTCTAGAATGAGTTTTTATTTATTTATTATGTTTGATTTTCAACTAGCAATATGCAGTCATTGATATAATCACTATATATATACATATAATTGTTGATTGTTATTGATAATTGGATTGTCTAAGTGTTGACTGATTTTTGATGATATATATATTATTCAATATATTATTGTTATTAAATCATTCCTTATTTTAACATGTTATTTCAATTTTAACCCAATAAACATCACATGATCATTATTTTTTATGCTTGCTCATAATTGCTATTAAAGCAGGCAAAACTCTTCATACAGTAGTGCCACTCAGTGCCAACCAGAGTAATCAATATTGGATGAGTAGGCACTAGATGGGGATTTTATGCATAAGCCTTCTGGCATACATTGATTACTCTGGCTTGCATTGAATGGCAATACTGTATGGAGAGTTTTGCCTGTTTTAAAAATGTTATTTTAATTTTGATTGCTTTATTTTCTATAATCTTATTTTAAATTTAAAAATACCTCCAAAGAATTCTATATTACATCATAATAAAATATTCTTTTAGTTTACAAACTAATTTTTTTTTTTCAAGAAAAAACTCTCTATGAAGTTTTTTTAATAAACTTTTGTTATTAAGCTTTTTTTAATATACATTTAACATACATATTTTTTGTATTATTTATTTTTACTATACACATGCATATATATAGTATTTTATATACACATATTTGCATACATATACATCTAAAAAATATGTGTATTATTTATTAACCATAAGCAATTTATTCCAGAATCATTATTAAGTTTGGGTGTATTTTTTATATATGGTTTTTTTTTTATATTTTGCTTACTGTTTTATTTTTAATAAAACACATCATTTCCATTCATCTTTTTATAGAAGCTTAAACATAAGGACAAAATTTTAAATGATAGTTTTAATTTTTATATTAGTAACCTTCAGTTTGAAAAGATTGTGTAATTATTAAAAAACAATGTGTAAATAAGCTTACAAATTAACTTAATTTTTTTTTTTTTTGCCAAGAACATGAAAACATCTCATTGCTTTCTATTAAAAGCAAATCCATTCCAATCATTATATATCATTTGAATCTGATATTTTTTTACAAAGAGAAAAATTCATTATTTTTTAAATCGAACTGCTAACTGGGAGAAAAGTGAATAATCTAGAATTGCTCTGGGCTAAACAGAATAAAACAGGTTATGGCACTCTACTTCATATCGAGAACCAATAATAGACAGATTAATCTATTAAGTGATGCTTGATGAACAAAGTCATCTTATTTTTTAAAATATATATATATATATAAGTTTTTATAAATTTCATTAAAAGTGTAAATTTAATAAAGTTAATCTAGACAAAGCATTAATGTTGTAAATAGAATAAATAAACAAAAATAAGTAATTAAAACAAAAGACTTCATTTTAACTTTCAGATTAAAAACTATTTTAATAAAACAAAAACATACTTTAAAACATCTTTATATTTAGAATATATTTTGTTAAGACATGAGTTCAAGTAAAAAATCTTCTTAAAATATTAAAATTCTTAATTATTTGTAATTACACAAAATAGCAAAAAAAAAATCAATAAAAATGTTATTGACACAATATTTTTATAATTTGTTACCTGTTTGATATCAGGAAATTATCAGTTGGCAAATTTTCTGTTTAAATGCTTATTTATTGAAATAAAATATAAATATATACTTATTTAGAAACAAATATTTAAAAATTTTACAAAAATTAACTAATAAAAAATTATATATATATATATTTGTATTTATGACTTAAAGAAAAGTCTATGCTGTATAATTTTATATCTGCACAATATTTGTAAACAATTTTTATTGTCTTTAAATTTTTTTATTGATTTCTTTGTGATCTCCATTGGCTACTGACATCTAGATATTTTAGTGATAACTAATCAATCATATTAAATCTTTTTAGACTGGTTTTTTTACCATCAAGTGTGCAAAATAGATTTCTCCATTAAGGCCCCACATTGTCATAGTATCAAAATTAACTAAATTGTTAAATATATGATCTGCATTTTTGAATTATATTATCAGAATATTATAATTTTTATATTTTGAATGTATATATATATTATATTTTCTTATTATTATTTATGCCTTTTATTTCATAAATACCATTTAAATCTTCTTTGTTGCCTTTTTTTATCTAAATATTTATTATTGAATATTTTTAGTAATTTTTATTAACTATTTGTATAATTTGTTTTTATTTATTTTATTAAAATATATTTGTTCTATTTATTATTTTTGTATCATTTGTTTTTATACCTTTTTTTTTAATTTTTTTTATTTTTAATTTGTATTTTTTTTTTCACATGCATCTGGATTTTTTCATAAGAATGGAAAAGCAAAAGTGTCATTCCTGTATGAATATTTTATCTTTTTATACTTATTAAATAAAAATCAGTAATCAAATGGGTGGATTTTTGGGAATTCTTAAGAAGTTTGAATTCTAGAAGAACCAAAACTGGAATCTATTCTATGACCTTAGTCTCCAAAAATCACTCTTTATCACTACACCAAACCATATAGAGATCTTGGATTTATTTTATTTGAAAGAAATCCTTTTTTTAAAAATAGTTTTTGATTTTTATATAATCATTTCATCTTCTCATGTATATTTTTTTAAGGATAATCTAATTTATCTTATAATTTTTTTCAAGATCAGTAAAACTGATAGTAATATTTCTCTTTTACATAGTTTTCAGTAATAGTTCTCACTATCAATTACATCTCTTGGTTTTTTTTTTTAAACTCAAGCAGCTCTTCAAATCTTTTTACTCATCTATTAGAAATACTTTACTCAAAATTTACAATATTTCGGCAGTTCCTTGAAATCAAACTAATAAAATATTCATAATTGATTGTATTAAGTCTTTTTTCTACTGGGTTCATTATTATTGAAAAAAATATCTACTGTTTTATTTTTCTGAATCATCGTTTACAATACAACTAATTAATTCTTACAAGCCTAAGAGAATTGGGTCATGTGATCTATTACTCTTATTTTGACTAACTAATTAATTACTCTTTAATTTCTTTTTGCCCCATAATCATTAGAAATTTAATTGAATTGTGGTCAATTTCTGATTCTTTTTATATTATTTTTCTAACTTTTACTTTGTTATTGCTAGCCTATTAGATCACTTTTTATCCTCTTTTTAAAATTAATATAAGCAAAACCTTTTGATGACCATAATAGTTTTGTTTTATATAATTTACCATTTTTTTAATGCACTCTTTTTCTTTACTAACAACTACTCTGTATTTCTTCAATCATAATTTATTTCTGTAACTATTTTTATCAACACTATTTCTTGCCACAGATTTGTTACCAAAATTTAATTTATTTTAGGAATAGGTAGGAATGGTGGACTATAAGAGAACTAAGATGATTATATCTTAGTCAAACAATGAGTCAATAGAGAGTGCTTGAAGAACCTCATTCATAAATATTTTTATGCATGCTTTTTAATTCATTATTGTAATTACTTGTTTGCACATATATTTAAATAGCTTCTAAGATCTCTTAGGTTTCCTTTCATTATATAGTTTTAAAAAGTTTATGTAAAACTCTTCTTTGCTCTTGTACCTAAAATAATTCTTAATTTATTGTCTGTGTTACTACCAGAATAGCAAATGAAAATTTTCTTTTTCATCAAGGTTCTATCATCATTTTCTAAAAGATTTCATTATCTACCTTTTCTTCTTTATCTCCAATAAATTATCACTTTACCATTTTTATTTATTATTTGTTTCTTTAAGATATAAGGTGTTACATAATAACCAAACTCTGAAATGTGAACTATGACAATATAAGGCTCTAAGGATTGATTTCAAGATTATCTCCATTTTTCTGTGTCAAACCACAATACACTCAACTATAAATTACAATATTAAGTAAATTTCCTCAGTTTTACTTCAGGTGTGAAAAATAAAAGTCACAAAATTATTAAATGTGATGCTTTTTATAATTAACGAGCATGCATTAAATTATATTCCCTGAAAGTAAATGTATTATTAGTGGCTGTAGATTTACAGTAATATTTGAAATTACATGTTAAATCTTGAAAAAAATACATTTGTTTGCTATTTTTTTTTTTATAAGGAGTGGAAGACTGTCATGGTAAATATATATATACTCTCATCATAAATTATGATCTGTCTCCTTTTTATTGTACACATATTCTGACTTAATATTAATCTTCCTTGACTCAGCATCTTACTTTTAGAGTAAAAAGATGATCATGATATCATACAGATGGACCTCCTTTTACTTCAATAAAAAACAACAACAAAAAAGCTATTATAAATTAATAAGAAAACTTTTTTAGCATCAGGGATTGACAGTTGGTGGTAATTGATACTTTCTTAGCAATATCAAAAGCTAAAGGTTTTCTCTGTTTACATGGATATATCATTTCTATTCTTTATTATAATAACAATCCATGAAAATATTTAATTCAACATATAGATATTATTGGTATGAACTTGAGTCAGCGATCACTTAAAACATCTTAGAATTTAATTTTGCCTCAAACATTATAAGGAGAAACCATGATGAGAGACAGCCAAGAATTATTATAATTAAAATATAAATGCTAGCGGCTCAATTATTTCATCATCATATTCTCTACGCTTAAAAAAAAGTGATTTTTAACAACTTTATTTTTGACAACTATTTTAAAATATTTAGTTTATTTTTTTTTTACATTCATAATTCTCACAATTTTAATTTGATTAATTAATTTCAGCTTTTGGATGATAATCTGTAAAATGTGTTTGACTTCTAAAGCAACATAACAAAGTAATTTTCAAAGTAACACTTTTTGCTTTAGATTCACAACTTCTCTGATTCAGCATTGTCATTACTTTTTATTTAGGTTTATTTTATTTGATATTGGGGTCTGAACTTTTGCCAAATGAAAATAATATGTGCTGACTATAGGTTAATATTAATATTGACCTTTCTTGACTTGGTTCTGAACCTTAATTATAAAAGTTTTCTATTGACCCTATATATAAAACTATTAGTTCAAATATGTTCATAATACTAGTTTTGGGGTTAAACCATGTATTATTTTATATTACTTCACAATGTTTTGACAAAATAGCATCCACCATTGCCATGGTTAAATTTTAAAAGAAGACGTCAATTAGTACTTCATACTCAATCTCATTACTATTTGAGATCTAATGGTTTTTCTTTAAAAAAGGAACCTTGGCAATGGTGAACCCTATTTCACTGAAACATTGGAAAGTAATACAAAATAATACATGATTTAATTCTAAAACTACTTAATTACATCATATAACTATGAAAACATGAAATATAATATGAATTGTATATTGTAACAGTCAGAATCGTCTATCTCGCTAACACACTGCAGAATTCAAACCCCAGACACGAAACTGAACATTCTAGGAGGGGTTGCCTTCTAGATATACTAAGTTCGAATCTAAAGCCCAAATTTCACAGCGCCACCTACGTGATAATGCATCTGATGCTACTACTAGTATAACCTTTGACCGGTGCCTGGTGGTCAGGGAGAAACAAAGGACTCTATACTAAAAGAAGCTTGGGTGGCTAATTAACGTCTATGGATTTACAAAAGAAATGCAGAAAATATATATATATAGACCGAGACAGTGATAGGAATCAAATAAAATAAGAGAGCAAATTTAGTTTTAAATAATTTCACATAATTTATTTATATAAAATATATATATATAATGCCACTGTCTGCTTATATGAGACAGGGACACGTATTAAATAATTGTGGGCATTATATTTCAATAAATGACAAAAAGGTTTTAAAGCAAAGTGATATATTCTATTCCTCGGGCTAATAGCATTACGATAATGTGCTTGATGAGATAGGAACATGTGTGAGGTGCTTTGAGCAATTATACAAGTTTAAGAAAATATTTGAAAATTAAGTGTTCTTAAATATTTATTGATTTCGAGAATAGCATGGACAAAAGCTTACTAAGCAACAAAGTGGGAATGAGATCAAAGCATTTATTCGATAATAATAATAATGTTACATTGGGAGGTCAGTATTGCTGATAATGAATTTATTAAAGTTGGAGGGTGTGACACATTTAAGTCACGGATGCTTTGTAAAAATAAATATAAAATAAAACAATATTGAAGATCCGGAATGATTACGGAGGGCATCTCGCCGCTAACCCGTAGGAAAGTATTTTTATGAACAGCCGAAACTTAGCGACTGGGTGACGATTGCATTTAATTCCCAGGTGTGTCATTTGTGGACACACTCTGCCTGGAAACCACAAATAGCGAAGAGAATGGACTTGGCCATGTAAAGAATCCTTGGAAAAGTAAAACAAAGTGGTCTCAACAACCAATTCATTTACCAGCAATACGAGACTAGTGTATATAAAACATACCGAATGGGTTTTACTTGGATTAAAAGAAATGCCCAATCAAATTCCCAGAAATTCATTTAAAAGAGTCCGCACATTCTCGACGTCAATGATGAACTTTGTAATTAAAGTAGAACACGGTAATTAAAATAGGAAAATGCATGCTTGCGGGTTTGAAAAGTAAGTATAGATTTATATATGCAATCATGCATTAGGGACACATTTAATCATTGACCTCGCACATACTCTCATATTAAATTAAAATCAATAACATGTAGATTTTAAACTATGTGATTATATTATATATTAAAGAAAAGATTCGCCCTCGAACGAGTGATTTGCAAGATAATAAAATTGGAAAATTATTTAGAAATTTAAAATATGCCTTCATAGCGGCATCTTATTTTCAACAAAAGGAATAATTCACTCGGTCAAAGACGATTCTGACACATTATCATAATAAAATAACAGAAAGCTTAAGCAATAGAAAATATTAACCCAAGGATAGAGAGCAAAGATGTTGATTATATTTAAAGAAGTACATAATGACGTTATGTGAAATATAAGAAAACAATTTAAAATAGCTATAGCATGTTAATTATCACAAGAGCTCTTGGGTTAATTTAGGGTTACCTCTGGAGAAGCATTTTGGGTAGATTGATGGTCAGCAGGTTTTTATATAATTTAACTGCAAAATCTGGAAATGTTCATATTTTTGGCAGCGGCAGCAGTTCCGGGGTTTCTTGTGTGATAACTTCCGATGGTCTACGGCAGCATATGACCACTATATCATGTCAAGATTTACAAATTACTACAATAATTTTGGTTAGAAACATTAGACCTCAGAATGATTTCTCTTAGAAACATTAGAATGGAGAACAAAAGAAAACCCTCCTTTTTATAGTAGAAATTAACCATAGAACTGCCCTGGAGCATTACAAAAATATATCGGACTTATCAGCTGTAATTAAATTTATCCGAATGTCTAAAGGAATTCAACATTAATTAATTTCTTTTGTTAATTTCCCTGTCGACATTTGAATTACAAACTAGACTTAATTAAAAATTACTTTTATTAATTAAAGAAAACCTTAAGTGGACATCTGCTGTTTTTAGATAAACTTATATAACGTTAATTAATTAAACTATTGTCCCTCATTTATTTTAACAGAAATATTTGGAATGACTTTTATTAAATCAAACGAAAATTATTTTACTTTTACATTGCAATCTTTGAATCTATTTACTAAACGAATATTTACTAAATGAATTTTATTTTAAATCAAAAATATATTACGATGGTAATATATATTTGTAAATAGATTCAAACAAAATAACTTTAACAATTTATAATTTTGATATGTTTTAAATACATATCATAGTGTGTGCGCAATTACGACTTATATAACCTACTTTTAAATAAATCTAAATTATGTGAACAAATACATAATCTATAATATTTTATTTATTTGGGAATAAGTTATATATATAATCTGAGCATTGTACTCGTGGTTTAAAATTAGGCAGGATTTTCGGTATATAAGCGTATTGCAGACACACTACGATAGATTGGGGTTCAAACTAAAGTATGAGGGTAGGAAATAGATGAGAAAAGGTGAAACGAAGATCTGCAAAGCAGACCTTACTGCTTCAATATGGATATATTTTTTATTCACTACATTTTTTTTTCCTATAAAATAAATAATTATGATTTAATTTTAAATAATGAGATAAACTTCTTCATTTAATTATAAAGTATATTTTAAATTTTTTCCAAACTCTTTATTCATAAAACTTGTAAAAATTATCTGAATAATATTGTCAATAGCTTTATTATTCATTACATCTACGAAACAATATATGCATGTAATTTATAAATCATTTTTTAGTATATCACAATTGATTAAGTTATTGTTAATTAGCTTTAAAACTTAAGTAAAAATATAAGTTTGATGCAACTAATTCAACACTTTTATTAATTTGTCATCTTCAGTTTTTTGACTTTTACAAATATGTTGGGGGGGGGGGTATATTAAGTGAAAATACATTAATTCAATAATTCATCTGTTATTATTCTCTATATAAATTTTCTGTAATTTGAAAGCATCCATGCTATATAGAAAATTTAAATAAGTACCAATATTTGGAGCTTTATAAATGTATACAGTGACCTAGTGAAATAAGGACAAGTTCTCTCTCCAAGTTGCCTAAAGCATTTTTTAAATCAGTGCATGTATTACCTAGTGACATGGTTGAGCTATGGACCATAAAAAATTTAAGATAGTGGTGTCTGAATTATGAGTCATGACAAAATGTGACAGTGTGTTCTTACCTTTCTAGATCATCTTCAATTCTTCCCCCTTCCATTACAAAATCTTGAAAACTATGCAAAAACAGTTTTCCAATTCATGGATTCACTGTCGTACACAATTTGATTGTCATTTCAAATATTTCAGTAGCAGTTTTACCCAATTTAAAGTTAAAATATTGTTCCACACACTTGTCACATTTTATATCCTAACTTGTGATCCAGACATAGTAGCACTTTAAAATTTTTGTAGTCATTAGTTAAGCTATATTGTTATATAACATGTCTGATATCCAAGATGATCCTGCATTTAGCTTGGAGAGGGAACAAATTGCTAATCACCTTTCCACTGGAACCTTTGTATATATATATATGTTAATTGAAAGCAAAACACTTAAACAATATCTATAACAATCAATAGTCTCAATATATTGCCAAGGCGTCCTCCCTTTAACAACTTTTATTGTTAAAATGTGGTTGCCTTGACAACTGATTGAGATTGTTGATATTATTGATATTGGTATTGCTTTAATGAAATTTTTCATCATTATTTGAATCAGAAGTATTAGAGGCTAAGACATTTGGAAGAAATCTATAAGAAATGTTAAAATTTTGATGAGATGCATACTTTAATACAACTCATGGAAAATTTAAGGAATTCTTCAAGCAAAGTGCAAATGGTCTGAGTAATATATTGGTATTTTTAGTACTAATCAGTTTGTGGAATCGATTAATCAATTGTAATAGGTTATTTATTTTCATATATGTATAGGAAGATCATACTGAAATTATTGAAAAACAGCAAAACCAATGTCTATATGAATTATTAATTTCTTATGCATTGGGTTCAATACTTTATAAATACATGCAGTTAACTTCATCATGATGAGTATTTTGCTACTGTATTATGATTTTTTATGATTGTCTTATCTGAAGAAGATTGTATACGGCAGTTATATTCAACATTTGGAGAAAAAGCACATCATAGGAAACTGAAAGAGGGAATTTTATCAGGGGCATAGTTTATTTTATAATGACAATATATAGGAAGGCCTGCTATAGCATTTATTCCAAAAGATGTGACCCCACAGCGCACCTTACAATAATGGACACTACGCTTAGTATTGAATTCATAGCAATATATGAAATCCTTTATGAAGAATTGATGGTTGAAAATTTATTTTGTGTTGGGTTTCACACCAATTAATAGCAGATCATCAAACACTTGAATGTATAAGAATGGTGGCAGTCGCCAGATCATTTTTAAAATTATAACAAGTAATAGAATCTGTACTACTTTTCATTATTGCCACACATCAAGAAAATAAAATATGGCTATTTGAAGATGATCCAACACCGACCAATGTGAAAAATCATACAGTGGAAAAAATTATATACACTTTAGAAATACAGGATTGGTGACAGTTATTAAGCTATAGAGACAGAAGACTGGCAAAGCATTCTGGTATACGTAAGACTGCCTGCCTAAATTTCTCCATGGCCCAAGAATAAAGTCTTAATGTTTTATTATGACAATGCATCTTTTTATAGTGCCACAGTAACTTTGAATTTTGTAATTGGAAAATACGATTAGAGTTATCAGAAATCCACCATACCTACTGGTCTTGCAATGAGTGATTTCTGGCTATTCTTTAATCTCAAAGAGAATTTTAGATAGTCACTATTTTACTTTGGCAGAGAAGATCAATACCACAGTAAGTGTTTTTGGACTCTATTATGAAAAATAAATGATATGATACCTTTCATCTTCAAAAATGCGTTGTTCCTGGAGAGAACTACATTGAACACACAGAATTTTGTGTGTATAGTTTATACAGTTTTTTTGGTTCCTAATAATTTCAGTGGAACCGTCAAAAGTACTCAAACATGTATATACATCATGGGTGATATGACAGACTATATTTATATATTAGATATATTTAAGATATAACGTATTATATATTTATAGAAATATATAACTTTTAATACTTTATTTTTTGCATGAATTCTTTTTGCATTTTTTTTTTTTTTTGCTTTGCATGACTATTTATAAAGCTGCATGTCTTATTCTTTACAGATCTTCTTCACAGATAAATTTACTTCACATGCTTTGCCTGGTTACTTTTACCTTCTTAATCAGTATTTGGATATGGATATTTATTGTTAACCTAGATTCAAATTCATCTATTTTCAATTCCATTTTATCTATGTTTCATTAATGTTTGTAAGCCTAATGTCTTTATTCAAATATCTGTTCAAATATGTATTAAATGGGAGTGATAATATGTTAATTTTTAATTATGTTTAATAAACAACTTTTTTAATATAAAGTATCAATTTTTATGCATAATAAAGTATTTGAATAACAAGAGTTAAACCACTAAACATCACATGATCACCATCTTATGCTAGCACATATCTGTTAGTAAACAGGCAAAAACTCTCCATATAGTAGGTACTAGATAGGGATTTTATGCACAAGCCTTCTGGCATCCATTGATTACTCTGGTTAGCACAAGGTGGCACTACTATATGGAGAGTTTTTGCCTGTTTAATAACAAGAGTTCTGATAAACATTTTTCAAATGATTTTGCGTTCTATTATTTTCTTTTTATATTTGCAATGGATATCTTATTATTATATTAAAATATTGAAGGATGCCAAATATCATAGTAGTTTTTTTATTGATGTTTTTTATCTTTCAAAATTGTATTGAATATCAATCTTCCTGGGGGGTGGGGTATCCTCAGTTTTTTGTAAATTTAAATCAATAATATAACACTTTTTCATTTTCTAATTTTAATTTATAAAATAAACTATTCACTATTTGTTTATTTTTAAATATTCTTTATTTTATGGGGAATCTTATTATTAAAATGCATTCTGGTAGTTCAATTATGCAGTTCAGCATTATGTATTCACTATCTTATAGCAATCACCTATTAAAATATGATACACCCCCTTCCAATATTTTTCAGAATAATGACAAAATGTAAGTATTACTATAAATAAGTCCTTCTGATGCAAAAATTAAATAATCTAAGCTGAACACAAATGAATAGATGTATTGAACGAGCAATATAACGGGCAAACGAATACATTTTCCCATTAGATATGCATTAAATTTGAATTTAAAAGAATAGAAAATTTTCATATAAAACACTGTTAATTTAGTAAAATGAAAGAAATAACAATTAAAATAACAAACAGGTAGATTGAAATTCCATCCTATTTCAGATTCAGAAAATTTTCACAAATACATAAAATTATTCAAATGCAACATGGATCAACATCCATCAACATATTTAAATGTAACTTATTTGTAAATATTCCTTTAAAAATTAATTTAATAAAATGATAAATTTAAATTCATTAATTTTTTTTTGATTTAGTTGTGGTTAAAATGATAAAAAAAAAACTTGTTCAATTTATTAATAACCTGTATTATTTTTAAAAAAATAATTATGAAAAAAAGTAATTCAGTGAAGCGTTGGTGTTTGAGTGGCCAGCACAGCTGCTTTACAAGCAGTTGTCACTGGTTTGCGGGTTCACTTCCCGGCCAATGCTTTGACACATGAAAAAAAAAAAGGGTAATTTATTACACTTGCTTAAATTTTTACATTACTAAGTAAAAATCAAAAACTGCTATAATAAAAATGACTGTTTCAATTTATTTATTTATTTTGTTTACATTTTGAAAATATTTAATGTTAGAATTATGAACTTTTTGGTTTTACATTTTGTACAAATGATTTTTTGCAATTCAACTTTATTATAAGAAGAAACCATATTTTAAAATTTTTTTACATCATAATAAAGTTATATAACTTTACAATGATATCAAAACTAGGACCATTTTTGTAATTGGTTTTTGTTTTTTTATTTGTTTGGAAATAAAATTTCCATAGTATTGGTGATGTTTGGTTTTGGCTATCATAGAAAATTTTTTATGACTACATTTCAGCTTACGAATAAATTCATTAAAAAGTATATTATATAGGTGACATTAATTATATTGTCACATTGAGTGGCAGATGCAACTATGATAGGAAATTAGAACTATTGCTATATATTTTTCAAGTTTTCTTTTTTAAAAATAAAATAAATTTTAAATTCAGGATCAGCAGTTTTTGGACTTTGCATGTTATATAGAGTTGTGAACAAATTATGTATTTATATTCCTTCATAAAAAATGTGTCATGAATATGTTTCTGATTTACCATGGTGTTATGTCAAATAGTTGATGCTTTGGATATTAAAATTATCATAATTTTTATTGCAATTTTTTTTTTTTTTTTGAAAATGAATCATTTTAACTGTCATATGCATTTCCTTATAAATATACAATTATATGGATTGTAATTAAAACAGGCAAAACTCCCTATACATATTGCCACACACTGCAAGCCAGAGTAATCAATGGATGCCAGAAGGCTTGTGCATAAAATCCTCATCTAGGTGCAGTGCTCTCAGATCCAAGGCTCCCCACTGACGAAGGCCACATGCCAGAAACTAGTCTGGGGATATTGGATGAGTAGGCACTAGATGGGTATTTTATGCACAAGCCTTCTGGCATCCATTGATTACTCTATTTTGCAGTGTGTGGCAATACATATAGTGAATTTTGCCTGGTTTAATAACAGTTATAAGCAAACATAAGAAATGGTGATCATGTGACATTATATGGATTGTAATTAAATTAAACTTCATTACTGATACTATACTTTCTGATTAGATATTTTAAAATATTATCTTGATGTTAGAAACTGCTGCCATATTTTTTTATTGTCTTTTGTTTTAAAATGAAATTTTAATATAATTGGTGAATTTTTATACTTTGTGCACAGTAGTAAAATAATATGCACCACAGGTGTTCACATTTTTTTAAGAAATTCAATTTTTTCTTTGATATATGCTTTATGATAGTTGATGTCTTTATAAATACATTTGCAATATCATGTTGGCTGGCTTAAAAGTTCTTAGAAAGTTCAGTTTAATAATAGTTTACCTATATTAAGAAAATTGTCAGACTCATTTAATAGCAATGAAAATGAATTTATAATTTTTTAAAATTCTGTAACTAGAGAAAACTTGTGAAAACACTTACTTCAGATTTAGATGAGACATGTAATATTTACTTTGCTTACTGAATTCATCTTCAAATTCAAAAATTAATCTCGATGAAATTAAAGTTTATTAAAATATTGTGTCCAAAATTAATTCTTTTTGATCCATGTAAAATTACGCTAATATTTGCCTATGACAAATTATGGGATAGGGTTGGGGGTATGTAAATATAATATTACGATATTTGAAAAGGTTCACTCTTACAATGATAAAATTTAAGAATTTTTCATATTAAAAGATTTGAAAAATTAAATTCTAAATATAACCAGATTTAGTGTATCATAATTTACAAGAGTTTGAACTTTGACACGCCTACTGCCAAACTAATAGTAAATTATAAACCAATAAGCTTCTAGAACAAAATTAGAAATTTAAAAATAAATACTTTAGGTGAAGCATATGTGCTAAGACAAAGAAGATGCAGTTCAAATTTCACTAAATTCTAACATAACTAAGATCAAAAATAAAAGTATCACTTAAGGCAGGGGTGGGCAAATAGCGGCCCAAGGGTCACGTGTGGCCTGCTAAGAATTTTTATGCGGCCCGCCAAGACAATCAGAAAAATCCACCTTGAACTGAGATTTTCTTTCCATGCGCAACTGAAGATTCATCTTGTATTTTCCAGTAGAATGGCCATGTTAATACACATGCACAGTGTAGATACGATGTGCAGTGCTTTTCCAGTTGATGTGGTTAATTTCAATTTTGTCTTTGCATTAGCAAATATATACATTTCCAACTTTAGTGAAACCATAAACCCTCCGAAAAAATGTAAAATCGATGATAAATGTTGTGTGTTTAATGAAGAATGGACAAACAAATATTTCTTTAGTAATACAGGGAATAAAGCAGTGTGTTTATTGTGTCATGGAAAAAAGGTGCGGCCCTCCGCTAACCTTCACTTCCACAAAGTGGCCCCTGATGCGGCCCTCCACCAACCTCTGTGACCCTTGAGCCAAAACAATTGCCCACCCCAGGGATGTAATTTAAATTCTTTCAAAAAACGAAGTCACATGATTATCTTCGATTAATGCCAGACTGCCATAATAAAATAAGTTTTAATAAAAATGTGGTAATGGACTTTTAAATGATATTCTTCCTCAAATTAATACTTATCTTATATAAATCACATTTGTGTTATTCAATATAACTTTTTAATCTCACTTTTAATTATATAAAATAAAAAATAACAACGTAAAATAAATTGAAAAATGCATCGTGTGCTTTGTAAATAACAAAAATGTTTAGCACTGCAATTATAAAATTGAATTAAGCAAAGAGTACAATAATAGAAAACATCCAGAGATTGAGATTGATAAAAAAAAGCACTGGCTATTGAACCAGTGAAGTAATAAAATTACTAAATGACTTTACACAGTTTATTTCCACTAAAGGTCTGGAAAGGGAATCTATGATTTTTCTCATAAGCTGATACAGGTAAGTATTGAAAAATAATATCCTATAATTATATGATATGTAAATTAGGAAACTTCTCATTGATAAGGCTTATTGTTATTTATATACTGTTCATGTTTTTAACTTCTAGTTGAAAGTAAACATTATTTATTTTATTCTGATGGGTCATTTTGTTCTATGCAATGTTCGAATTCTTTCATGTTCAGCCAGTACCATTAAAATGAAAATAATTCATGGTAATTGGTCAAATCAAAGAACCTGTATAAATTTCAACCAGTAATAAGAATCTAGAAATAAAATAAATAGGGTTATAAAACTAAAAAAAGTGATAATTAGTACAATGTAGCATAGGTCAATGTGATGTTAAATGCCACAGTGTGGCAAATATATGAAAAGCATTTATACAAATATTTTATTATCCATTCCACAAGAGGAAATGTTACAAAAATTGCCTAATTTACTATTATTTGGAGATCTCAAGGTTTTAGAAAGTTATTTATGCAGAATTAATAAAAAAAATTCTGATCATTCTAATCCTGAACCTTCCAAACATGTGGCTTGTTTACACTTGCATGATAGATGCCAAGAGAAAAGAGAATTGCAAATTATATTATATCCTTAAGAGGATTAGCAAATAAATGTTTATAGGGTCAATATCTTAAGACTAGCTTGGGATAAGTCCAACATAAATTTGTGTCAGCAACTCTTAGCAATCCCTGACTTTACATATTCTAAAACTATAAAAAAGAAGCATAGCATATAAACTAGTTTCAAAACATGCTAGAGAATATCATGAATCTTGTACAAGTAAGACTAATAAACAAATATCAATCCTCCTGCTTCCAAATCTGAAATTTGTCCCAAAAAATGGTGAAAAGCTATCACTGAGATTCCAGAACATCTAGCATAAGGCTGTAATTGGAAAGAGCAAAATACAAAAGTTGTGGCAAAATAGGTCACATAACAAAAGTTTGCCATACTAAAACTAAAACTGACAAAAAAAATTCCAGAAAAGCACAGTAATAATCTTCAGCAGATGATGATAACATAAAATCTACAATAAATTTATTGCAATGGAAATTGGCAACCAGACTGGGATATCTCTTATATCTGAAGAGATTAAAAACTGTTCAAAGATAAAATGTCAGTTACAATTAAACAGTGTTAGAAACAATTAACTCCTTTTATTGTAAAATGTAAATTAAAACTATTATTAGGCCACAAAGGTTTCAATCTTTTGGGCATAAAAATCTGTTTAATACATAAAATTACATCGGATAGAGAAATCAAAATTTTGTATCCAAATTATTCAGACTAGAAAGAAAATTAAAACTCTTGATTATTATTGAGTTGTGTGAAGGTACAAAGTACCAATCCCTTAGACACGCAGTCATTTATACTGAGAATGCAAGTTAAAGAAGCTTTGGGTGCTCTTGTTAAAAAGATTGTATTAACAACTAATGCTTCAGAGCTGCAGGAAATAATGCAGGAGTTATCAAATGAAAGTAGGACTAAAGATAAATGTTAAAAAGACTAAAGTAATGTTTAATGGATTTTTTCAAAATATGAAAATAAAGATTGATTATGATGAGTTAGAAAAAGTTAACAGTTACAAATACCTTAGTCAGATTATTAATACAGATGGAAATATAATGGATGAAATTAATCATAGAATTAAACTAGGCTGGAGTGTTTTTAGTAGAAATAACTTGATACTAAAAGGAATATGTGTTTGAAAAGGAAGGTTTGTAATAAATGTGTTTTACCACTTCTTATTTATGGATCTCAGACTTGGACACTTAATAGAAAAGCAATACAGAGACTTAAGACCACTCAAAGAAGTATGGAGAGATGCATGTTGGGAGTAAGAAGAAGATATCGAAAATGCACTATATGGGTAAGCAAACAAACAGGTGTTACTAAGCTCATTGAAAAAATTAAAAGACAAGTGGAATTGGGCTGGACATATTGCTAGAAGAGGTGATAGTAGATGAGCAATTGAAATCTTAAACTGGATTCCAAGAGATTGTAAAAGACCCAAAAAGAGACTACATGTGAGGGGGATGGATAAAATAAGAAAGTGTGCAGGGGTGATGTGGAGAAGAGAAGTAAAGATTGGAGAAGATGGATTGAACTTGGAGAGACCATCCTGCAGTGGTTTGATAATGGTTGATAATGATTATTGAATCAATGTCAACAAAGGTTTTATCAAAAAGTATTTATCCAGCACCCAATGTAAAAGAGATATTAGCCAGTTTATTTGCAAAACTAGATCTTAATGCAACTTTTCATCAAACACTAGTATCTGAGGAAACACTAAGATTCTAAATGTTATAACTCGTAAAGAGTTATTTAAAAAGGAGTTAGAAATGACAGAATCTGAGAAATATTCAACAATTGCAGGCATTTTATGGACTTGTAACCTTTTTTGAAAGTTTTTTTGGAGGACAAGTCCATGTGACTTCACCTCTGTATGAGATATTCCATAAAAAATGCTGGATTTGGGACAAATACAAGAAGAGGCAATCCAGAGGGTCAAAAACCTTAATATCAAGCCAATTAGTGGTACATTTTAATAATAAATGGATGCAACCGATAGATCACAGTTATATATAGGGTATATGAGCACAGTCTGTGCTCATATACCCTATATATTACATATATAGACACAGGTATATAATAAGCCTGTGTTTCAGTTATTAGATCATAGTTATGGAATTGGAGCTACACCTAACCCAGATATATTTCTTAATGGTAATTATCCAAAAGCTGATATATCAAGAATGGTGCCAAAATCAGAAAAATTACAGCCAGTTAGAAAAAGAAATACTAACGTATTTCTGTTATTAAAAAAATTCCATCAGCATCTTTACAGTTGTTCATTCAACAGATTATCACTCGTAATTGAGAAGATTCTCAAATAAAAAGATAGCACTGGTATACTTAAGTCCACAAATAGCATGTTAATGTAATAGATTATCTGTATATGATTCTGAATTAGAATTTGACATGGGAAATCAAAACATGCAGGTGCTCACTCATACCATACAACCACAAAGACCAGAAAAATACAATATATTGTTAGCTGAAAGCAAATATTGATAACTAGACAAACTATAAAAGCATAAACAAAAGCTGTTCCTGGCTACCAGATACTACAAAAATGAATGAAGAATTGTTGGTCTAGCTAAATAAACTCCACAAACTCCATGGAACTTTATGAGACAAATTATCAGAAAATTAGAGATGCATTTTAGCTGCATATAAAATACTGATACTATTTCAAGGCAGAGTTATTGGATAATTATTATCCTGGTATAATGAAAGTAAAGGCACTCTCAGTTATGTGTAGTGGCCTTGGATTGGTTCAGATATCGAATCTTACATTTACAGATACCGTTGATGTGAGTTATCAGTAAAAATATCACCAGAGTAAATTACTCCATGGCCAAATATTGAGAACCATAAAAGTTGCTTGCACATTAAAGGTCATATAATCTTAATGGTCATTGATGCTGAATCTATATGGGTCAAATATAAAATAGCCAAAAATATGAGTTTAGAACCTATTAGACTTAAAAGAAACATTCTCATTTTGTGGGTCACCTGAAACCTCATTCGAAAATGGTACAAGGTTGTTGTTTTTTTGGCTGAGTATAAGAATTTTTTTAATTGAATAGGAAGTTGAGCATCATCCCAATCAAATGGAATTGCAGAGAAAGCAGATCAACACCTAAAATAAACATTAATAAAGAGTAATAGTCATGCAAGAAATCATAAATATGGCTACACCTAAAATAAACATTAATTAAGAGTAATAGCTACTCATGCAAGAAATCATAAATATGGCTATACCTAAAATAAACATTAAGTAAGAGTAATAGTCATGCAAGAAATAAATGTGGCTACTCCTAAAATAAACATTAAGTAAGAGTAATAGTCATGCAAGAAATCAAATATAGCTACACCTAAAATAAACATTAATTAAGAGTAATAGTCGTGCAAGAAATCATAAATATGGCTACACCTAAAATAAACATTAAGAGTAATAGTCATGCAAGAAATCATAAATATGGCTACACCTAAAATAAACATTAATTAAGAGTAATAGTCATGCAAGAGATCATAAATATGGCTATACTATATCAACATATTACTTTTCTACAGATAAATCAACTGTAAAATTAATGGGACAGAAACTGAAGTAAAATATTCATTTTGGTTGCTGCAAATTATCAAAAATCCACATAAGAAAAATGAATATAATCAATTGGAGAAAAGATTTGGATATGTGATAATCTTTGGAAAAGGTGGATAGGAGGAACTATGACTAAAATTATTTCCAACCAAATAGTGGATATCAAGATCACATATGGAAAAACTGGACCCACTCTGCTAGAAACAAATTTTAATCATAAATCACTGAAAATAAGCAATAATGATTTACCAATAATTGCAACTGAGCAAAGAATATATACTTTGAATTAATAGTATAGATCAACAAAGGAATATCCAGAAGCAGCAACAAGAAAAAAAATTGATAGATCAAGTAGCCTTTTATTGTAGTTAAAAGTTCAAGTAGACTAATCAAAAAAATTGAAGTTCTTTGAAGTGGGGTGGTATAGTCCAGTGTGCATTTTATAAATAAAATTTTTTAGCACCCACAAATATCAAAATGAATAATGAAACGCATCCACATTAACTAATAATCACTTCAGAGAATAAGACTCTAGTAAAAAAAAAAAACACTGACTATTGAACCAGTATAGAAAGACTAACTGGTTTCACCCAGTTTATTCTTGCTAAAGGTCTAGGAAGAAAATTTATGACTCTGATTATAAACCTATTCAGTCTATATTATAAGTTTTTATATGTTTCAAAGCATATTCAAGTTGATATCAGCAAATCAATGTCTTGAATTATAATTTGTGTCAGATTAATATTTGATGATTGGAATCTGTTTTTGTTGTTGTTGTTGTTTTTGAGACAGCAAATATTTGTTAAGTTTGATAAACAAATTTGATTTAATCAGACTATAAAAAAGAAATAATGCTATAACCAATGCTATGTATGTGAGCAATAAACTTCAGATGTGTGGAAAAATGATTGGTCAAATTTTTCAAACGAGATTGCTGATATTGAAGTGTCATAAGCCACTTATATCCTGCTGAATATGTCAAAAAGATTCTAGAAAGCTAAAGTTCTGATTATATAAACTTTAATATTATTTGTTTGTAAGCTTAAAGACTAATTAAATTTATAGAATGTGTTACCATGTACGTATTGCTATACATAATTTGTAGTTAAACATTGTATTTAACCATTAAACATTTATATAATTAAAATTAGCCTAATTGACTCTTTATTTGTATGTAACCTATTACTTAAACATTTTTACTTTAAAAATTTGTGTAGATTGTATTGGCAATTAAAATAAAAATTATACATCATTAATGTGATGAATGAATCTGTTAATAATAACAAGCAACATATTTATAGATGATGTTAGAAATTAAATCTACTGTTAGTGTGGTGTAAGTTTTTAGCAGATTAATTTCAGTTGCAATATCAAATATGTTATTGATTCAATGGCAAAACTCTCCATACAGTAATGCAACAGTTATGAACAAGCATAAGAAATGGTGATCATGTGATATTCACTCAATGGGTTGTTGAGTTGAAAAGATATGATGATTTATTGCAATAAGACTATTTTTTAAATGCTGATTTCTTTCCACATCGGTGTTAGTTTCTGATAAGGAGTTGTTGGTTTGTTTTTGTTTTGTTTTTTTGATAAAATGGGATGAAGTGTGAGACAGTATAATTTAATCTGGTTCTGATAACTTTTTAAAGATTCAATATGTTTCTTAATCTAAAATTAACATAATCTTCATCGTTAAACAAATGAAGAGCGTAACTTTATTCTGTACTTATTGCACTAAAGATCTAATATCTTGGAAATTTAAATTGCTTTTAGATTTGAGTTTATATTAAGTAATTGTTATTTAATGAGATTTTGTAAAATAATTACTGCAGGTGTGATTAAAAATATATTTTTAATTTTGATGAATGTAACAGAACAGATAGGTAAGATGTTGCTTGAAATTACAGAGCTAATGTATTAAGCTTGAATTGTGATGAGATTAATAGGCTATTAAAACAGGCAAACCTCCATACAGTAGTGTCACTCAGTGCAAGCTAGAGTAATCAATGGATGCCAGAAGGCTTGTGCATAAAATCCCTATCTGGTGCCTACTCATCCAATATCCCCAGACTAGTTTCTAGCTTGTGGCTTTCGTCAGTGAAGAGCCTTGGATCTGAGAGCACTGCACATAAATCTTATGATCTAATGCAATTCTCCAGCAGCCAGCTTTTATCTCTACTTAACTACAAAAACTGTGAGAATAAAATTGAAAACACAATAATATTTTCAATCCAATAATATTTTCACTGATGAAAGCCACAAGTTAGAAACTAGTCTGAAGATGTTGGATGACTAGGCACTAGATAGGGATTTTATGCACAAGCCTTTTGGCATCCATTAATTACTTTAGCTTGCACTGAGTGGCACTACTGTATGGAGAGGTTTGCCAGTTTAATAACAATTATGAGCAATCATAAGAAATGGTGATCATGTGATGTTTAGAGATTAATAGATACAATTGTATCAAATTGTATTACATGTGAAAGTAGCAATTTGTATAGGGATGTCTTTTGTGGAAATATATAGCAATAAGATAAAATTGTTTGCCTAAATGAAGAAAAGGCTACTACTATAGCAATGATGATATATACAATATTTTTTAGTGTTTTATCAAAAAAAATCACTTCTTGAGCTGGATAATTGATTCACATACAAATATACAATCCATAGTTAATTATAAATTTATTTAACGCACATTGATTATGTAAGTAATATTTACTGAGGCAATAAACCTAAAGCATGTGCGGTTGAAAATTCGAAGGTACGGACCTCTACAGGTCTTAACTACAAGCCCTCTTTTCTTCCAAGGCATAAGCTTGTGGTTACGACCTGTAGAGGTCCCTACCTTCGCATTTTCAACCGCACATGCTTTAGGTTTATTGCCTCAGTAAATCCATAGTTAAGTGTTTCACTCTTTTTAAGAGGGGGGGTAGAGTGCCATAAACTTGCTTCTATGAGTACTAATATGTATTAGATAATTATTGATGAATTAAAAACTTTAGGTATAATATTCAATGATGTGAGTTGAATGCACAGACATTGCTTATAAATATTTGCACGTTTGCTTGTTATCAAATTGAATTTTTGATATGTTGTTTCTTGTTTAGATGATATGAAATAATGTCTGATAACTATTTGCTAATACAATATTTTCTTTGTTGACGAGGTTTTTATGATATAATATTTTAGCGAGCTCTTGATAACCAAATGTACTGTATTTTTATAACAAAATATATATTTTATCTATGTCATAATATAATACGCATGTCTGAAATACAGACTTAATAAATATATGTTTATAATAATAAAACAATTGAAAATATTAGTTTTATTTCTAAAGCAAAGGCTAATTAAGAAGAGAAGCAATAGATCTTGTTAATTTATAGTCAATTTGTAGGCAGAAAGATTTTATAGTTAATAATTTTATTTAAGTACAATAGTCAAAATATTATTTATTTGGTAAGTTTTTAATAACCATATATGGTTGAGATATAAGTGTGCATGCATTTTGACATACAAATTACATTAAAATCTAATTAAATTAATTTTCTTTTGAAAATTTTTTTCTACAGACCGAAGTGCGCACATTTACGCAAAAAAAAAAAGTTTGCAATTTCGACCGCAATAGCGCACAAACCGTATACGTCACAGTTACGGGTCTTTTTTCTTTCTCTTCGCCATTTTTCTAAATACCGTATTACATTGAATTTAAACCAGTGTAGGATTTTAAAATTGGAAAAAAATATTAAAATAATTTTATAATAGGTATTGAAAAATAAACATTTTTATGTACTTAAATAAGAACTAATAGAAATTTGCCAATGGGGAACTCCTGAATTAACAAAAAACAACAATCATAATACTAACCTTTGGGGAATGAGAGGTTAGCCGAAATAAGATGTTAAAATATTTACTTTGAATTTAAGCTGCACCCTAATTTTACATCTTCAAAATTTAAATAGAAATTGTGACTTAAATTCAAAGTAATACGGTTATTAATTTTAATTAACCAATCAGCTACTAGAGAAGGGCATTTAATAATTATAAATATATGAAAATTTTTGTGCACAGTTATTTTTTTCAATTCATGTTTTAATTTTATATTCTTTGTGTTTAAAGTTAAATTCAATTTATTTTTTTGTATATTTATCCAAGTTTTGTGTCGAACAAAATTAATTTCAATATGAATCTTCGTCTTTGTAAGATGAAAAACTTCAGTAAGATTTTCAAGTAAGACTAAATCAAACTGAAGTTTTTTCTTCCCTCTTAGCCTAAGATAACTACAGATTTTCTGAAGTCAGCCATTTGCTATAGAAATGGAAATAAAGGACCTTCATTGTATAAGCTTTTCTGTTGCAGTTCCTTTCAGTGTATGGAAAATATTTTAAGTTTCTGTATTTTAATTAGTCTAATGCTGTGTTATTAAACTATTAGAACTAGTTAAATTTAAATAGAATGGAGCAAATAAACACAGCATGATAAAAATATAAAAAATAGTCATATATCATATGACCCCACTTCTCTTTTTAAGCTGTAAAATATAAACAAAGAGCTTTGCTAATTGCTGAACAAATTTTGTGATAAATGCTTAGCAAGAGAAAGCATTTAAAATATCTATCAGAAACTACACCCAAACCCCAGACCAATGGTTTTTGTGCTTTGGCACTCCTCAGTGATGTGCTAGGGTAGTTTCAGATACTATATCTAAAAATACCAACCCAAAGCCAGCATTTATTTAAGAGTTAACCATTGAGTAGAAAATCTGAAATTTTCAGACACTTCCCAGCTATCCAACTCAAGTAACTATATGGAGCTGAGAGATATTCAGCCAAACCATGTATTAGTAGTCTTAGTAATATAATGTCACTTAAGACTTAAAGCAAAGACTATAAATAGTCAATAAATAAAAAATAGTCATATATCACATGACCCCACTTCTTTTTTTAAGCTTGTAAAATATAAACAAAGAGCTTTGCTAATTGCTCAATAAGTTTTGTGATAAATGCTTAGCAAGAGAAAGCATTTAAAATATCTATCAGAAACCACACCCAAATCCCAGACCAATGGTTTCGTACTTTGGCACTCCTCAGTGAGGTGCCAGGGTAGTTTCAGACACTAGATTTAAAAATACCAACTCAAAGCCAACATTTATCTAAGAGTTAACCATTGAAAAGAAAGTCTGAAATTTTCAGACACTCAAATGTCTTCAAACCCAGCTATCCAACTCAAATAACTATACGGGACAGCGATTTTCAGCCAAACTATATATTAGTAGTCTTAGCAATATAACATCACTTAAGACTTAAAGTAAAGACTATAAATAGTCATATTTCACATGACCCCACTTCTCTTTTTAAGCTTGAAAAATATGCTTTTTCTTGCTAAGCATTTATCACAAAGCTTGTTGAGCAATTAGCAAAGCTCTGTGTTTATGATAAAATATCTTTTGTTTTCTCCACAATGCAAAATATAAAATATTTTAATAATAAGAAAAGGTGTTTTACGATAGTTTTTTTTTTAATAGTTTAATAATTTTTATTATCATTCATTAGACTACAAATTTTCCACTAATGACTAACATTTCTGTAGTGTAATTTCCACTACATCACTTTTACACAAAGTAGGAACTGGTTTCTATTCCTTTAAATATCTTGTACAAGAGATTGATCCGAGACAATAGATTCAGTATGATTACACCCCTCCACAAAGTTTTAAAAGTAGATATAAAACCGCTCTACCTTGCATGAGAGTGATGTAATGAAAATTACACTAGAGAAAAATTATTCATTACATGTAGTTTCTTTAAAAAAAATTACACAATAGAGTTTTACATTGTTTAAAAAAAACACATTTATATTTACACATTGAAGCTACATTTTGTTTTAATAAGTATGCAGAAAAGAAGTCAATTTGAAATTAAAATGTATGCTTGAAATCTATTTTAAAGAACTAATTTCTCTGCTGCTTAAAATCTTAGATCTTTTTAAATAATAAAACTTACTACTATATATCTGCTAATTTAGAAATAGTATTAAAGATACTATTTATTTATTATTCGTTAAAAGAATAGGACACTGCTAATAAATATATCACGACATTCAAGCTCTGTGAATATAAAATTTATTAGTCAAATTACAAAGCTTTGAAAAGTCAATTTTAATTTAAACTGTAAGAACTTTTCATAGCGTATTTGCTCACCATTCGTATTTCCAAGAAAAAAATATATTTTCAATTGAAATCAGAAATGTTAAAATAAATGTAAATTTTAGATATTTATAATAACCAGCAGGAACTAAAGCTTTTCAAATGTTTACTACCCAGAGAGTTTTAAAATGCTTGTTGTCTCTGCAAAATTTATTGTATTTCAAATAATAAAGCTTGTTTTCAACATCCTCACAAAGACACGAATAATATTTTTTTAACGACTTCAAATAAAGATCATATTTAGTAACTTTATATTTTATGTTATATAATGATTATATTAATACAATATGTAATCATATTGTTTTTTTACTGACAATAGATTTTAATATATTTTAAAATTTGATTACTGTATAATATGGAATGACATTGTATGGATACAAATTTAGTTTTTGAAACTCCAGATCGAAAAGAATTTATTACAGCTGAGATTTTGACAATCACAACCCACAGACATTTATTCAACTACAATTGATAACTCTTTGGAATTAATGGCCCAAATATATTCCAGACCAAATGGACTCATTACTCAGAGGCATGGATGGAGTCATTCTGTAATTTGATGATATATTAATAATGGAAAATTCTGAAAAAGCATTGAAAAGCTGAGTAATGAAAACCTGTGAGCTGCTTGAGCAATTCAGAGCCAGATTAAGTCCTGAGAAATATATTTGGAATACAAAAAAAACTTACAATTCCTCAGACACCCTCTCAGTAAGCAAGGGGAAAATGTTAAGAAACTCCTTGGACTACTAAACTATTTTGATACCTTCTTAAATGGTAAGGCTCATGTTGCTCCACCTTTATATAATCTGTTAAAGAAAAATGAAGTATGAAACTGGGAATGTGATCAAGAAAAAGCATTTGATCAAGCCAAAGCCTTACTAACATCTGAAGGATTCCTCATCCATTATAATCACAAGTAAGAAGTCATGCTAACAATGGATACATCAGAATATGGGCTTGGAGCTGTAATCTGCCATCCATCAAAACTTATTGTCCTATATCCATACACTTCCCGAACACTAACGTTAGCTGAGAAAAACTACAATCAGCTGAATAAAAAAGCTCTGGCTATAATATTTGGGATTAAAAAGTTTTGATCAATAACTCTATGAATGAAAGTTTAAAGCTATCACCAATCACATTTCTACTGGGAATATTAGTAAAGAATCAAATAGCCCTTGACCACTTAAGCCCTCGATTTATTGGCTAGAATTCTTATCAGGATATAACTATGAAATCATGTACAAGAAGGATAAAAATATATCACATGCAGACATTATCTAGATGTCCAGATAAAGCTGAATTGCTTAGAACAGAATCCTATGTAAATTATATTTATTAGCAAAATGGAATAATGCAGACACTGGCTACATAATTTTTAAAAATTGGATAGGGAAAAAATGGCCAAGATGTCATCCCTGCTTAAATAAAAGGCTGTCAAAAGTACATGATAGACTGTCCATAAATAAAGGCTGTATATTGATTGATAAGAAAGTACTTGTATGCAGCTATGATCATGGAAAAGTACATAGATTATCGCATCAAGGTCATTTGGAAATAGAGCTAAAATCTTGGCACACAGTTCATATGGGGGCCAGAAATAAACATCAAGCTGTATTTAAAAAAATGTGAAGAGTGTCAAATTACAGCTAATCAATCACCAAAGAAATATATTTCATGGCCTACTCTGAAGAAAGATTTAGAAAGTATCCACATTGACCATGCCAGTCCATGGAAGGGATATTATTATTTAGTAGTAGTGGATTCATATAGTCATTGATCTGAATAGAGAATAATAAACAATATTAGTTTGTCTGCAATGATTGAGAAACAACAATATTTTCTACACAGAGAACACCAGTGACTCTTGTATCAGATAATGGTACTGCTTTCTGCTCAGAGAAATTCAAAGATATTATTAATGAATGGCAAATAAAACATATAAAGTCACCAATGTATCATTCCAAGTCAAATGGAATCACTGAGAAGGTGGTTTAAAATATGAAAAAAACTTAAGCAAGATTAAAAACAAAAAATATAAGTGAAGCCTTATTAAAAATAGCATTTCATCAACATTGTATGCCATCTAGCAGCACTGAGAAAACCAAAGCTGAACTGTTGTTTCAAAAAAAAATTGTCAATCTTGTTACCTACCCAACAAAGAAGTAATCAGAAAGTAATGGTAGAGAAAAAGTTGAAAATAGGTGGCACTGAATAAATTTAAAAAGAATTGGAAGAAAGTCACCATCATGAAAAATATTGCAAATGAACTGGAAGATATTGAAACTGCAGAGGACATAAAACTTTGAAAGCATAAAAACCAGCTAAAAAATAACCCAACCGTAAATAATGGAGATAGTGAAGAAACAACTGGCAACAATATTGAATCACGAACTACAGCATCAATCAGTCTGAAGATGTACAACCTGAAGAAAAAGAATTGTTGATCATTGGATACTCTTCCGAAAATGATATAGCTACACTAAAATCACCATCAATGCACAGCAAAGATTTCCAGCATCCAACAAAAATCAGAAACCCTCCCATTCATCTCACCAGACTATGTTAGGTAAAGAATCATACTTCTGGAGCAGGGGAGGAGTGCAGTGTTCAAGGTCAAGCAAGAAATATATATGTGTGTGCAACAATAAATGTATAATAATTGTATAGAATAAAAATAATATCTTCATACATTAATTATGCATAATGATTGTGTGAAATAGCACTATTTAATATTATATAAATAACGGTACAATAAATGTGTAACAATGTAACTATCAATGTGTAGAATTATATAAATAATAGTACAATAAATGTGTAACAATGTAACTATCAATGTGTAGAAATGTTGTTGTTAGGTCATAGACTTGCATACTTGGCTTTATAAGGTCAGAAAACTGTAAAAAAAAAAAAAAAGACATATATGGTGAAATATATAAAAAATATACTTGGCTTTATAAGGTCAGAAAACTGTAAAAAAAAAAAAAAAAAAGACATATATGGTGAAATATATAAAAAAGATCACATGTATGTTTAAAATTCCATATATGGTAAGGTATGTAAAAAACACCATATTTGGTAAAATTTATAAAGACCCCAGAAGTCTTGGGAATTGTATAAACTTCCAGAACATTGGGTTCTGGTATTAATGTAATTCAAAGAATCCTACCTCTGTAAGTCAAAAAGCAGGATTAGGGTTATTATATGCAGCTTACCACAAAACCTTTAGTTTTATTGCCTTAAATAGGCTGTGCATACTTGTAAATATTCTTATGTTACTAAAATTAAACTATTAGCTTACCATTTCAATTCTGCCTTTGTCAATTATTTACTCACTGTTCATGGGACATAGCATTATTTGCATCATGAGTTATAAAATGTTAGTATTTTGTATGTTTATAGATCATCTTTAATGCACTCTCTCTCCCATCATGAAATCTTGCAAACTACATGAAAACATTTTTGCATCTCATGGTTCTATGCCTACACAATCATTTCAATAGAAGTTTTGCCCAATTTAACACAATATTTCATATTTGTACATCTTTATATCAGCTTTGTTGTTCACAATAGATCAATATTTAATACATATTTTCAAAAATATTCTTAATTATGATGCAATTCAATGTTCATTTAGCAATGAGGCACTATTTATTATATAGTGTGAACAACCAGTGTGAATGCTATCAATGAACCAGACTAAAAAAAATACAAATGTCAAATTTTTACTTATTGTGATGAAAGAGCTTGTACAAAAATAGTAAAACCATTTCCAAATGGAAATTCAAATCGTATATGAAGACTTTGTATTATTTTTTAATTGATTAGCTAATAAGAATTTAACTATCAAAATTACTACAGATTACATGCACGTTTTCAAAACAATGGAAAACATTTTTGGGTCTCATACCTTCACTGCCATACACTAATCATTTCCAACATTTTATTAGCAATTTTTCCAATTTAATGTTAGAACATTTCCTATGGGTTAATCTTAAATTTTTTGGGATTAATAGCTTCTACATATCTCGTGTGTGAATTCATAGATGGTGCTGCAAGCTGGGATCTTTCCACCTAGTATCAATTAAGTTAATTTTCATAATCGTTCAAGTTATAAAAAGTTACAATAATAGAAAAACATTTTTATCGTAATTAATATTAGTCTTAGTTTGGTGATGAGATTTCACGTGCGTAGTAGTCCGGCGATTATTTTCTAATTTTGTGAGCTCGGACAATAACGTCTATATGGGAGTAACTGACAAACTTCATCGATCAATTAAAGATTTATTTGAAAAATAACATAACATTATTTAAACATTTATTTTATATAGCGCGATGGTTTATAAACTGTAATACCAATAAGCTTATTGGTATTACAGTTTATAATATTATTTACTGGAAATGATAGAAACATACATTTATGTTTTTTGTGAGAAACCTTTTACCATCCAAACTTATAAAGATTTTGAAAAATGGTCACATGTAACTTATTTGGTGAAAAGAAAACAAATATGCATTAAACAATCTACATTTATTACAAATGGTAACCAAAAAAAAAAATTTACATATTCTTAATTGTGCAATTCTGTCCATTTACAAAATTAATTCATTTCCTTTTTAAAAGATTAGCGATTAAGCCAATGCACATGCGCTTTAAAGAGATTATATAAATGAATACTCAATTTTTCCATACACGAGAAATTATATTTTAGAAAGAATGGAATGAATCCATCCATACTTTACGACCCAAACGTTTATGTATGGGCAAATCTTAAGTGTGTGGAAATAAGAGCATGGAGGTGTTACACGATCACCTTAAATTACATTTGTTAAATTTGAACAAATGACACTTTGCGAAATCTTTACAATTTACGAACCATCATTCTTTAGTTGAAATTAAACATATATAATGAGATATTATTTTATATAGCGCTATGCATTCTTTCTAAAATACTATATCTCGTGTATGGAAAAATTGAGTATTCATTTATATAATCTCTTTAAAGCGCATGTGCATTGGCTTAATCGCTAGTATTACTATTACATAAATAAACATAGTGCTATATAAAATAATATCTCATTTTTAAAAGGTTGTAAATGTGTTTGATTCAGTTTTTATATACACATTTATTTGTGCCAGCAACTTTCATCACAATTGGGCTAATACATAAATGGCAAAAATTATTTATTAAAAAAAATAATTGAATGGGTGTATTACTCAATTTCTAATAATAACGTGAAAGGTTAAAACCTTCAACAGAAGCGCCTTAAAATGCTTATGTGACAGCTAATCGGATGTAATAATGATTGTACATGACTCCATGTGCAGTCATTATTACATCTAATTGGCTGTCACATAAGCATTTTAAAGTGCTTCTGTCGAACGTTTTACCTTTCACATTATTATTAGATCATCTGCTAGCATTTAATAAATTTAATATATTTACTCGAGTTCATAAAAAATTCAGGCACTGAAGGGGCCATAACCAAATTCAATACAAAGATCTTACATTCCAGAATATGACACTTCTACTGCACCAAACCACTAAAGGCCTCTACCATAATATATATTTAAAGTTCTCGATTATGTTTTAACAGTTTAATTATACTGTTTGTAGTCAATTAATTAATGAAGATATTTGTTACAATAAATATTTTATTTTATTAATGGTTACTGATTACCATGTAAAAAAAAATTTCAAAATATTAAGATTAATATTAGTAATTTTTATTAGCCATTCATTAGACTGGAGATTATCACTACAGAAATATTCATTATAAAAGATTAATATTCATCTGCCAGAATTTAAGCACTAAAATATTACAGACAGTTACGTAGTGCTTAAATTCTGGAAATAGCCATTTTGCTTTCTGATGAAGACCAGTCTGCTGGTTGAAATATTAAAGCAGTTTTATAGAGAAGTAATTCTGTGTTTTTATTATATGTGTGTGTGTGTTAGAAGTTCATTTAAAAGAGATAGACAATATTAGACCACAGTAAATTTGTTTTCCAATATTTATCACACAGCAGTGGGATATTCTCAAGCCTGCATCAAGAAGCTGTTAACTAACTTGAAGCTAACCATCATAGGCTGAAAGTACCAAGGAGAGTTTCAACATTCCTTCTCGAGCAGTACTTGTACTATCAACAAAAACAACTAAACATTTTCAATTTGCCACCTGTAATAGTGGTGACACATCTATATATAAAACTATTGTATACATATCTTGTAACCATAAATATCTCAACTAAATTAACATTCAGTTATTGAGCTGTGTGTAATTATTGACGGATTGGAACCTTATTCTAGCAATAGGACAGATATAAACACAACAGAAATGGTGCAGTTATCAAGATCTACCCTCATGTGTTGATTAAATCTTTGTCAGCATTTTTTTAAAAAATAATGAACTATAGCTAATATTAATAGCATGACTCAATTAAAAAAAAAATTTGAATAACCACATGCTAATTCTTGCTTCATTTTCTGAGAGAAAAAAAATTGAAGAAAAAAATTTTCTCTCTTGCAGAAAATGAAAAATCCAAATGCCAAAATTGGTTTCATGAAAGAATTCAACCCTGGTAATCCAAAAATTTGGCCAAACATATATGGATCAAGTTTTCTTCTTTCTTACAGCAATCCAAATCAATTATTTGTGGTTTTCTGTTTATGTAATCTTACTTCCTCAGTCAGCATCTACCTATACTTTAATATGTGAGTAAACAATCTTTCTCTTGGCAGCTAAGTTCTATTCAAGACCTCAAACTATATTACAGAAATATGATTTCAACTTTCATTGCAAGCAGACAAGGAAAATGGCTAGTGATTTTGCTAAAGAGCTCAGGAATCTAGTGCTCAACTGCAATTTCAAAGAGTTCCTAAATGAAGCACTGAGACATTGTTTAAATTTGGAGAATGAATATCCATAGCCTTAGAGTCAAATGTTAGGGGACCCAAACATCACTTTTGATTCTGCAGTTTCCATTTGACCAAGCTATTGCAATAAATAAAAGCTGACCCTAGTATTAAAATTGACAGTCAGAAATCTAAATCCGATAAATAGACCTCTGATGAAAGCAAAAATAGGGGGCTTTCAGCTAAAAATATTAAAAATGGCCAGAATAAATTTTAAAATATAAAATCAAAAGTTTATTATAGATTTAATGAACCACATGCACACAATGTATGTCACTTTAGATATATTGTCTATAGGGTGTTAAAACAAGAAAAATCGGCAGGACAGTCATTTGAAACAACCCAAAGGATAAAGCAAAATACAACCAAATTAATGCCCATACAAATAACATGAAAAGCATTGATTCAACCTTCAAAGCATGAATTACATTTAATGATATGCTGATTACAATGGGTCTGGATGTATCTGCAGTACCCATTGTATCAAAAAATACTTGGGCTGCCATTAATATAATAAATCAACTGCAAACTGACAGTAGAATGATTACCAATTACAAATGTAATTAAATTCCAGTTTTATGTAAAGCAAGAATGAAAATTACAATGCTTAATAAAACTGTATGTCTCACTGGCTTAACTGGTGATCACAGCGGTCTACTAGTCAATGAATGGTTCATCACTTAGGCTACACAGTGACTAAAATAAATCAGATCACAAATATGATGAAATTAAAAAAAAATATACCAAAATGAGTTTTCTGATAAATTAGATCTCTATCTATGGTTACCTGTTCACTTACATTTAAATTAAGAACTAAAACAAACAGTTTGTCATTCTACAGCTTTACCACCACTCTGAGAACAATGGCCAGGCTGAGAGATGAATTCATGATACATAAATAATTCTTAACAAAACTGCAGCAGATATTTAGAATATCCATATAGCTAGAATGTTCTTGAGAAAGCATACTACATTACAGGCAAAACCTTAAATAAATTGCTATTAACAGGGCTTTTAGAATATCAATCTTTAGGTTTAATCAATATGGCTTAAAAATAAAATTGCTAGAATGCATTAGGTATTCAAATATTATTCTGCATGTACAATTGGATCAACACATAATTTCCATTAGAACCTACATACAATAGTGGTCCCAACTTTAGATGGACACCACCACCATTGGCACAGAGATCCAGTTAAAATTTGATAATGAAATCAGACTTGATAAAGAATTCAGACCAGATATAGAAACTAAATGATGAAAACAAACCCAATAAAGAAATCAGATCTAATGGTGACGAAACAAGGCTAAAAGATGTAACAAGAAGATGATTGAAACATTCACCAAGCTATCTTAAAGGCTATGAAAGCTAACTTTTACCAGAGGGAGGAAATGTTATGAATTCATCTTAAACCTGTCCACAAATAATAGTTTGTTTAAACTGCAATATCATCAAGATTGGATTGAACATACAAAATAGCTGATAAATGAAATGACAAAAGTAATAATAATCCAATGGCATAAACAAGCTAATTGGAGAGTAGGTCTGTGAATTTGATTGTTTGCAGTAAGGTGGGGAATGAGGCTATATCATTTCAGAAAAATAGACAACTTCGGACAATTCTCAGATATCAGGTAGCATCAATCTCATTCAGTTCTTAGTAGAATATAATGACGTATATTCAAGCCTGCAGCAGGAAGCTTCTACTATTGACATCATCATACCCACATATAAGGCAATCCACTCATAAGTTAGTAGGGTCAGGGTTTAAAATGAGACTCTCAGCATTTCTTCCCAAGCACTAGTTGTAACATTAACAACTAAATATTTGCAAGTATACCAACCATAACATAGATGAACATAAAACTATTGTCTATGCAAGTTGTTGTTGTAAATATTTAAAATATATTGATATTTAATTATTGAGCTGAGTGTTATTATTGATTAATTGGAATATTATTCCAACAGTTATATACATATAAATACGACACATACTAAGCTAATTAAAATTGAAGCGGTCAATATTTCTAACTATCAGATGCTTTATTGTAAATTTATAAAATGGATGTATTCTGCAGATTACTTGGCAAACAGTTCTATTTTTTTTTAAAAATTTTTGTTCTAAGTTACATGGTTTCTATTTGAGGTTTTCTAACAAATATGAAGAGAGACTAAATGCGAGTTGTACGGATGAATTAAGAAGTTTGCTGATGTCATATGGAAAAGAGGGGTTATGGATCAGAAAAATTGGATTGGAGAAGCCTTTATTTTGCAATGAATCAGTAATGGTTGAAAATGATGATGATGATGTTAACAGCAGCAGCAATTCTAAACAGAATTATTTAGCTTATTATACCTTTACCTTTGATTAGGAAAAAATGTAATATATTAACACTTAATAATAATGAAACTTGGTTTATGTTATATTTAAAGTGATACAAAATATTTGACTTCTAAAATTTACAAGGTGATCAATTTGGTAATCTCCAATATTCACCAATAGCAAATCAGTTGAACTAACAATAATTACCTTAAAAAAATTTCTACTCACTGTGAAGTGTTAAACTCGTTATATTATAAAGTGAAATACTCTGCCAACAAATTGACGTCTGCTTAAATTGTGTTCCCAATTGGTACTCTCATTAATAAGTTATAGAATCATTGTATATTCGAATCTAAAAATAGGGATTTTTTTTTTTGGGGGGGGGGGGTGTATAAATGTGAAAAACCTTTTTTGGCTGATTGCTGTTCTACTTAAAATTATCAAGTGTTGCTTTTAACAAATTATATTTATGTATTATGTATATTTGAAAAATTATGAGTTCTTAAAACTTAATAAAGAAAGTAAAAACGATATTAGAAATGAAAAGTTGTATTTGTATACAGAATTATGTATATAATAAACCTGTGTTTAAGTTATTATCTTTGATAACTGAATATATTTCCAAGTCCTTACGTAATTAGTTAATGGTCGTTGGAGGGCACTGCTGTAATAGCTACATCCTAAAAGTAAACTGAGAAAGTTTTAATGTTTGTTAGTATTATTGTGAATGCTTTATTTTATACATAAAAAAACATTTTAAATATATATATATATTGTATATAGTTTACCAAAATAATGATTCAATAAAACAAAACATACTTTTTGATTATAATTCTGAATAATTTATTTTAAAAAATAGAAATCGAGAGATGCATTTGATCGCATCACATCAAGATGAATTGGACAGAATTTCTTTGGAACATCAGAAAGAATCGGAAGCAATGATTGCTGATTTCAAAGAAACCGAACGTCTTTTAAGAGAAGAAATCTCTTTATTACATTCAAGGTATGGTATTAATTTTATAACTGTTTCTAAAGCTTCATGGTACAATTGTTTTTCTTTAACCTGGACTTGAATCAAGACCAAATAAAACTTAAAAACATTTTTAACAGATATCCTTTTAGGTGGTCATCGCATAGACAGTGTAGTTAACTACCTAAGTGGGTATTTGGCTATTTGAAGATAATAAAACGTATGTAAAAATTTCCAACCCTCACTACCTCATATCTGAAAAGTTTGATGAAGACTTCCTTCTCTTTTACAGTTCTATAAGCAGCAGGTGTAACGGTCTTATCATGCAATCGACTATTTAGAGTCTGTATAACTGTTAATAATTGACAAAATTGTATATATAGCTATATGTCATTGAATCAGTATCTGATAGATGTCTCTACAGTTTTTTTTGTAAATGCAAATACTTAAATCCTTTCAAAGCAGCCCAAGATTTTTCAATCTATTGTCAAGACAACTTTTTAATCATAAGAAAAGGTTGTCTTGAAGATTCTTGGTGTTAATAGGTATGGGCCACTTTTATGTGATCTACATTTAAAAATATTTCCTTTATGAAATCAAAAAATAAATCGTATTTATAAACAAAATTTTAATTACTGTATTAATAAATCTTTCTTTTTTAAAAAAAAAAAAAATTCTGCTCATATGATTGGCGAATGCCTGTTTTGCAGAAATAAGAATTACAACATTTATACTATATGCATTATGGTACACAAGGTGCAATTTACAATAGTAATGCGAGAAGTTTTAATATATTTTTTTTCTCATGTGTCATAGCATCAGCCGGGAAGCGAACCCGCTAACCCGGGACAACTGCTTGTAAAGCAACCGTCGCTGACCTCTCGACCACCAATGCTTGACAGTTTTAATTTTTTAAAAACAAATTAGAGCCAATAAACAAAGAGATTAAAAAAAATCACCCCATAAAACATTTTTGCAGCCACTTGGTCACTTCGTCCATCAGTGGTCTAACCTCTAGTGAGATGTATTTTCTGTTTCCTATTTTATTGTAAATGTTTTTAATAATAGTATAATTCACTGAATGCTATTGAAAATACCTATTGTGATATTCTTTTTTTTATATATATGTCAAAGCGTTGACTGGGAAGCGAACTCGGGACAGCTGCTTGGAAGACAGCTATGCTAACCACTAGGCCACCAATTATTATTTTTTCTTTTAAACTGATATTCCTTTAAACTAAAATATTTGTAGATATATATTTTCATTGAATAAAATTCCTTCTAAAATCATAAAAATATTGAATTATAGTAGTATATATATTAGCTAAACAAACATACTGGTACTTTTATAAATTTTTTATTTTATATTCCGAATGTTTTGTTTGACGTTATTTATTTATCAAAATATGATGAAAAATATTTATATTTTTTTAAAAGTTGCTTTCATATTTTAAGAAAATAATATTTTAAAATATTATTTTTATGCTGCATTCACTTTATTTTAAATTTGCAAATTTAACTTTTTTTTAAAATTAGACTTGCGACTGATCGGCATCACAAATCAAAATCTGATAATAAAGAAATAATCAATTATCTAAAACAAATGATCAAAGATAGAGATGAAACAATTCACAAACTCACGGTAAGATAATAATATTTTATGTCATTATTAAAATTTATTATGTATTTCTTAACAATTAGTTACACAACGTGTCTCAATGAAAGGACAACTGTAATAATGTCTCCAAATAAGAGCATGTGTTACATTCATATATAGATTAAACCACTAAACATCACATGATCACCATCTCTTATACTAGCACATAATTGTTATTAAACAAGGCAAAACTCTCCATAGAGTAGTGCCACCCTGTGCTAACCAGAGTAATCAATAGATGCCAGAAGACTTGTGCATAAAATCCCTATCTAGTGCCTACTCATGTAATATCCCCAGACTAGTAAGCTATTGAACTTAGATTGAAAATGTTAGTGTTTTCAATTTCATTATCATAGTTTTGTAGTTAAGTAGAGGAGGGTTGCATTAGATCCTAAGATCTAGGTTCAGTGCTCTCAGATTCAAGGCTCCTCACTGACAAAGGCCATAAGTCAGAACCTAGTCTGGGGATATTGGATGATTAGGCACTAGATATGGATTTTATGTACAAGCCTTCTGGCATCCATTGATTACTCTGGTTGGCACAGGGTGGCACTACTGTATGGAGAGTTTTGCTTTGTTTAATGGCAATTAGGTGCTAGTATAAAAGATCATGATCATGTGATGTTTAGTGGTTTAACACCAATCCTGCCTAATAGGATAGTGGTGGCTATGGTTGTTAAAGAGCCAAAGACACCAAAATGTATGGGTGCTGAACTGAGTTCAGACCCATATGACTATATAAGCTATTGAACTTAGATTGAAAATATTGTATTTTCCAATTTCATTCTCATAGTTTTGTAGTTAAGTATAAATAAAAGGTGGCTGCTGGAGGGTTGCATTAGATCCTAAGATCTAGATGCAGTGCTCTCAGATCCAAGGCTCCTCACCGATGAAGGCCACAAGCCAGAAACTAGTCTGAGGATATTGGATGAGTAGGCACTAGATAGGGATTTTATGCACAAGCCTTCTGGCATCCATTGATTACTCTGGTTGGCACAGGGTGGCACTACTGTATGGAGAGTTTTGCCTTGTCATATATAGATTACCTATTTATCATGATGATTTGGAAGTGTTAGAATTTCTGGATCAAAAATTACAACATGATATGTGATATAGTGTTTTGTATATTTATAGCATTTTTAATGCTGTTCTTGCTATCATCAAATCTTGCAAACCACTTTCAAACCTTCTTATTATTCATGAATTTATTACAGTTTGAATCATTTCAAATGCTTCAGTAACAATTTTGCTCAATTTAATTGTTGGATAGTATACAAAACTGGTACCTTTGTTGTCATAACTCGTGATTTGAACACTCTAATATCTTAAAATTTTCATGGTTAACATGCATTTATGCTGAAAAAATATCATAAAATAATTTTGGGATTTCATATTAAGTAATCCTCTATCTACAGAAACCCAATTCCATAAATCTGATTTACGTAACAAATTCCAATATATATGAAGTGCTAAACATTCAAAAAATATGATGCCCAAATCATGAAATTCTAACTTTCCCAATGATATGATGGGTGAACATCTTTTGTACCAAATTAAAGTACTTAACTTAAAAAATACATTTATATTCTACAGCATTACTAATAGTAAAGATGCACTTGAAGAAATAATCTAATTTATTGAATGCATTACTTGTCCTTAATTGAGGATTAAATCATATTGTAGAATATTATTATCTAAAATCAGAAAAAAAGAAAAGGAAATTAATTTACAAAATGCTATTATTTAATGAAATATCATTACATATGTGGAAAACATAAAAAGAATATAACTCACGTGAGTAAAAGGTAACATTTTTCAAAAGCCATATTAATAATATCTTCACCAAAGCCAATTATGCAAACATTTATTTTGATGCTAGATATTAAATGATAAAAAGGTAATGGAATTATAATATTTGATTTGGTGTGATGATCATAATGAATCTAAAGAGAGACCAGTTAAGTTTACAAAAGTAAATAGTATTGCTTTTTGTTTTTGATTTTATCTTAGAAAGCATTCAGTTTTTAATATTTACCCAATTGTATAACTAATACATTATATAGCTACGTTTTATAATATTATTGTAAACGAATATATTTTTAAGTGTCTCTATTCTATTAGCATATTATTTAATTAAGATGTTATATAATAATCAAATTCTGAGTTGTGATTAGTGGAAATAAAAGGCTTACAAAGCTAATTTTAAGAGAATCCCCTTTATCATCAAAACTCCCAACATTGTTAACTAAAAAGCACAAAATTGAGTCATATAAACATTTCGCAAATTTCACTGCTATATTTCCAAATGTAATAGTTGTAATTTACCTATGTATTAATGATCATATCCTTTATAATAAACTAGCATATATGCAATTATATTCTGAATTATAATTGTAGGTGTGCTTAATATATATATACACCTGGGTCTCGTTTTACGCGATAGATAGGTTCCTCAGAAAACATGCGCAAACGAAATCGCGCAAAAATAGACATAACTTATGTTGAAAAAGGGGGATGCGGTCTGTGATTTTTCAAAATTCGTGTAAAAGCAAAGAACCAACGTAAAATTACTTTAAAATTCACGCAAAAAAAAATAAGGAAATAAAATATGACTAATAAAAAATTTCAAATTTGAAAAAAATTGATACAAGACAAACTTTTTTTAACTATAATATTTAATTTTATTCAAAATAATATATTTTTATGCATAATTTACAGTACAGTAATTTACATTTTTTTATACACGTTTTAATTATTATCGCTATTTTCCCAAAAACACGTTCGTTTGCAAACTAGTAAAAAATCAGATTCTCATCTATGTGATGTGATGTATTTGGCTTCTCCTTAAACGAAGTCAAGAATATCTCGGCAATTATTCTCACAAGAGGAAATACAACTAGTGCCAAGTTCACAATCATGTTGTGTTAATGGTTTTCTGTTGACGACGATGATGATTTTATTAATTATTTATGAACTTAGACTTATGATAATAAAAAGACATTTATTCACCACTGCTGGGAAAAATTTAATTAAAACTAACAACTAAAAATTAAATTCTTATTTTTGTCTTTAATTTTCAATTCCGTTTAAAAATCAAATTTCGTTTTACATCACATTAATTTCAAGTCACCCGTAAGTAATTTTTAAATTGTTAATTACAATTAAAAATCAGATTTTAATTTTTAATTGTGCCCACTACTATTACTGACCTTTTAAAAATAAATTTGTGGACACTAAATGATTAATAATTGATTACGTTCTTTTTTAAAAAGCAAAAACAGAATGTGATTTAAAATGCAAAATTAACACGCACAATGTTTGAACAAATTTACATTATAATCTTGTAAAATTTAATGTGTGTATACATAAAATGTGGAAATCATTTTAATTTCATTATTGCATAAAATCTTACTATTATAAAGCACTGAAAATATTGAAATTACTAAGATGAAAGTAGAATTCCAATAATGTGCTATTACTTTCAATATAATGTAAGTGCGTGAAATTTATTATTTAAAGTATCAGAGGTCAACTTCCTGTGAAACACGAATCGCGTAACTTCAAAATCGTGTTAAATAAGTCCATGTAAAAAGAGACCCAGGTGTATATATAAGATTCAAGCCTATTCTTATTTTTGATTAGTCATGTTGAGCTTTGCAAAGCTGATGAAGACAGTTTCCTGGAAACTATATGTCATAATTCAGAATTTGGCTATTATATAAATAAATATATCCTATTTAAAAATGACTTAATGAGCATGCTTAAAATGCAAACATTCAATAATAATGTATATATATGCATGGAAATTATTATTGCAGGAACAGCATCCATTGCATTATTGGAGAAATATGGATCAAACACCGAAACAAAATTTCTACCAGCAAGGCAATACAAATAGCTTACCAAGTGTAGTAAAGGTAAAAGTATTATATTTCTTGAAATTAATATTTTATTAGTAATATTTTCTTGTTGTAAAGCCAAATGATGATGATAAGAATTGAATGTCAAAATAAATATTCAAAATGTGGAAAGAGGATAATGGGTAGTAGGAAACTACTGGAAACTTTAGCAGATTGTATTACAGATACTTATTATTTTGCCCTTTTTTTAACTTGGATATGACAATAATATTGGTATTAACAAAGGCTTTGAGCATTCCATCATCAGATTTTCAATAAGATGGATGGCTGAAGAGTTGGATGGTGAAGATTGAAGCCTATCTATTAAAGTTTGAAGATTTTCTATCTTAATACAAACTAAGCACTGATTATATATGTGTGTGGGAGATAACGATCCAGACCAACTGATGAGTGCTGATTCAGCACAAAATACGTATATTGGAGATCATTTATCTATTTCATATGTATGTGATCATGTGTATTGGTTATATAAGATAGAGTGGATAGCTGTAGGGAGCTTGAGAGTCTGAGTTCAAATCCCTTCTAATTACATTAAACAGAATTGTAATTCTTCAGACTGATGTGATAATGAAAACAAATTTTGTGTTAAAGTATATAATTTTTTTGTTTGATGAGAATTGCTTAAAATTTTCAGAAGTCTTTAAAAATATCAAAAAAAGATTTATAAAATATTTCTCCATTTTGTTTACCTCAGCACATATAATTATATTTATCAAATTGCTTTTGAATATTATGCTCAGAACAGAGATGGATGATTAGTAATTTGGGATTGTATAATTGTTGGAACTTGTAAAACTGAAGTACTGAAAACAACAAATAATATTCTTATCATCCGAAGACACCATGATTCCACAATTTCACTTAAAATATGTTTCAATTTGTTTTTCGGTACAACTCCAACAATATTTTTACAATAACTTCAAACTAGATCTGTTAATATCTTATGTTAATGAAAAATGGAACAATATACCCAATGCTCCAATTTTAATAATTTCAGAATATTACTCAAATTGGTTGATGCAGCCTTCTAGCCAAAGCTTTAAAACCTTTGACTAGTTTAAGCAATCATGCAGATATAATTTCTTACTTTAATTGGACAGATTCGGTGAAAATCATTGTTGAAATGGATGGTCCCACACAAATCATTAAACATCTGTAATAATCTTTCTTAATTAGTGGATATTTATCTTTTAATTTCAATGCAAGGCAACTTTTGACACTGTATAGTTTAATGCAATAATAAAGTGAAAGAGAGAGTTTTTCCTGTTTTGAAACTCAAACTTTCACTTTTGTGCTCAAACAGCACATGCCTAAGTGATTAATTATTGTATTGGGTTTTTTTTCCTGTAAGCAGTATTATAATGATTATAAAGTGGCTATTATTTTGATTATAAATGCAATTAATCCACTCTACTTTGAATACTTTTTAGAGCTATGATATAATGAACAAAATAAAATATATAACTATATAAATAATACCATAAAAACATAAACAATAAAATATAGGGTATATGAGCACAGACTTTCACATGATCCACCATTCTCTACTCTATCTCATAACACTGATACACTTGAACACATATATGTTGAAAAGTAGAGATGGTAATCTGAACCAACTGATGATTTCTGGTTTAGCATGAAATACATATATTGGTGATTATTTATCTTTTCAACATATATGTGTTCAAGTGTATCAGTGTTATGAGATAGAATGGAGAGTAGTGGATCATGTGAAAGTCTGTGCTCATAGTATAATAAGCCTGTGTTTCAGTTAAAACAATAAAATAGTAAAATATACAAAAAATAAAAAATATATAGTTATGTATTTTATGTTGTTCATTATATCATAGCTCTGAAGAAGACTGCAGGACAGTTGAAAAATAAGATTGTATATGTATATATGTACAATCAAAAGTTGTTTGCTAAAAAATGTTCAAAGTAGAGTGAATAAATTGAATTTATGTAAGTTATTAGAGTGACATAAAGGTAATGGTGAATTTGGTAACATTTTAATTATAGTTTTCATCATGTTATATAATTAAGTAATTTTAAAACAATTAATATTTAAGTATTAAGGCTAAAAGTTTAGTATTTGCTTTTATGATTGTATTAGTGTTGTTATTATTATTAATCTTAATCTTGCTTATTTTCACTCATCTGTAGCTCTTCTGTTTGTTGCCAAATTAAATAGAATTGTACTTGGTATTATTTTTTTATCAATGGTAAAATGTTTAATACTTTTTATGTATCTTATTTTAATTAATTGCTACTTTTACCAATTGCTAATACTTTCATATTTATACTGTAATATAATTTGATTTGAAATAACAATACTTGTTATTACTGATAATAATGAAATTCTCTTAATTGGTGTATTTAAATCCTTAGATTTATATATATTAGAGGTAATCATTTGAGCATTCTATGGTACATGTATAAAAATTGTGACTCATAATTAAGGGTGTAATTTTTTACATTTCTTTTTTCCATATGTTATAGCATCGGCTGGGAGGTGAACCTGCAACAACCGTCTGCAACCAACTGCTTGCTTGCAAGGCAGCTGCGCTGACCTCTCAGCTAACAACGTTTGACTTGCAGCTTTTAATGTGTAGTTCTAGATAAACATATAAATTAATAGAGTCATTATCTTTTAAATTATAATGTAATTTTACATTATATTTTGCATACCTTATTGATTCTAATCATGTCTAAAAACTAATTCCATTATTATTATAAAATTTGTAAAAAAAAAAAAAAAACATTTAAAACAACCCATATTAATCTAAAATATTCTCTAGCAAAAATCTCAGTGCTGTTCTTTCAATAATATACACAGTGTGTCACAGTGGAAAGGTTACTGGTAACTGGTTTTCTTTCTGTGTGACCTAAATCATCATCTCTGAATCAATGTATGAAATGTAGCAACATAATTTAGCTATAGACCATGAAAAAAATTAAGATTCTAGTGTGTCTGGAACACAAGTTACAATAAGAACAATGATACAGTGTGTGTCATACCTTAATCTAGATGGCACCATGAGCTAACATTAAATTTTGTTTTAAATTGGGCAAAACTGCTATTGAAATATTTGATTCAAACTGTCTATGGCAGTGAAGCCATGTGACACAAGAATGTTTTCAAGTGGTTTGCGAGATTTTGTGGTCGCAAGAAGAGTATTGAAGATGATCTATGATGGTACAAACACATACCTTTCATGTTGTAACTTGTGATTCAGATACTCTAGAATAGGGTTGGGCAACTATTGGCCTGCAGGCTACATCTGGCCCATGACAATGTTGAATACAGCCTGCCCAGTAAATGCCTAAATATAGAAAATCCATATCTCACTACACTCGCTGTAAAATGCAATCTCTAAGCCTATCACTCACATATTCATATAACATAAACTTTATTCTAATGCCATGAGAAATATAAAATTCTAATTATAAAAATTAAAAATTTTATCATAACTTGGGTAAATTTAATAATAACTTCTAAAGTACCAATTTTATATTACAAAATATAAAAATATGAGTGAAATCACATTGCAAATAACGTTAATTTCCATTTTTAAAGAATACTTCCATGCAGCATCAGAGTATTATTTCCTTATTATTATTGTATCAATAGAATGAAGTTCCTTTGGGTTTAATTTCTTATTGAAAAAAATAATATTGGTGCATGATAATTTATAAGTAAATGTGTTTTCTAATTATTACAATTTTTAAATTAATATAATTTATAGCCTATAAAATGAACCCATGAAAAAAAAAATTGATGCCAAATGTTACATTTTCAATGACAATTGGACATTCAGATATTTATTTGCAAATATAGATGATAAAGCTGTTTGTTTGATTTGTAAAGAAACTATTTTCATTTTTAAAGAATATATTCTAAAAAGGTATTTTTCAACAAAACATTTCATAAAATATAAATTATCTATAATCGATTCCTATTTAAGTCATTAAATATTGTATTTAGTTTTTTTTTAAAATACATTGATAATTTGGTAATTCAAGTAATATAACATTTTTAAGGTTCTGATTTTTTTTTTTTTGCTAAATTGTTCAATCTATTTTGGCCTGTGTTATGATGCAAAAATTTTATTTGGACCACTGATGAAAAAAGTTGCCCACCCCTGCACTAGAACTTTTTAAATTTTTGTGAAAATAGTTAAACCATGATACTATGTAACACATGCCCTCATTCAAATATAGTATTATGGGCATCTTGAAGAAATTACCAGTCATCTTTTTACTGGACATACTATGTGTGGTACTATACACAGAAGGACCCAAAAATAACCGAAATTTTGTATTAAAAAATTGTATATTTATTTTTTAAGGGTTACAAATTAAATCACTTTAAAAAATATAGTCTATTTAATGCAATGAACCAGGCTAAACCAGTTTATCACTTTTCAAAGTTGTTCAAAAACACTTGCATAATGATGTGTTTTAACACTTTTGTCATTTCCTCCCTCAGTTATAAGTCCTTGCAAGAAAATTGAGATATTTTTTTTATTCAAGAGTTTAAAAAAAAGTGCATGAAGTGAGATTGAGCAAATAGAGCTGATAGATAAGTTGGGTCATGCTGAATTAATTAAAAAGGGTTTCATATTCAGGCTTTGAGAGATGACACTGTTGGAGTGGAGTTTGCAAAACAGGATGTTTAAAGTTTTACCGCATCACGTAAATGTTTCAGAACTTACAGATAACATGCCTGACCATTACAAACTAAATTTGAAAGAAAAATGTCGTTTTCATCCAAAAAAATGAGCATTAACTGTTAGAACTTTTCAACCATTATAAAAAAAAATTGACAAATACAGGAAACACACTTTGCAAAAAATTGCTACATGGCCCCACAATTTCGCACAGCGATGTTATTTGACAGATTAATGCAGAAGTGTCTCTGCAATAAATATGGAACCACAAAGCATATACTATAATAAGCGTGCAAACCAGATAATGATTCCGGTTATTTCTGGTTCCCCACATATGCTTTATGATAATAAGCAGAAAATTTGCCTATTTGAATATTAGTAATTTCTTTTACTTATTTCTAATCTTAATGGAATGTTTTCTGGTTTCATGTAAATTTTCGTGAAATTTAATTCATTTAAATATTTACCTTTAATACACATTTATATGAAAGAATATAAATTACCCAATATTTTGTTCTGGATTTTGCAGAATATTTTGGGCATAAGATTTGGTCTCTTCCTTGAAAATGTTCTGCAAAGTTTATACACTGGATAATTTATATCCGACAACATGACAAGAAGATCCATTAAATATAAATATTTATATAATGTTTTCTTTATATATTTTTTTTATTAGAGAAAGAAAAATGAACAATTTAATCAAAAGCCTAGTAGCTCCCTCCATTATACTTCCACAGCGGATATGACGTCATCTCCAGCTACTAGATCTTCTCAAACCCGTTCTCAGGAAGAGCCTCGTTCACGGCCGTTGTCATTCTATATTTAAAATGTGTGTGCGTGTATGAGTGTGCGTGTGCATAAAATATGTATAGTAATTATATTTATATTGAAATGTTCAAAGATATGTTAATATATTTCTTTTTTTTTTTAGAACTGTAAAAATCAGGGAAGTTAATATTTCATTGCTTATGTTTGAAAATACAAACATATAAATAAATTCTAAATTTGTCTTTTAATTTATTTATTATAAAAATTTAAAACTTGATTTATCTAGTTTAAAGTGTTAAAAATTACTTCACACCCATATAATGCGTAAATAACACAAATATAAGGAATGCAAGATAATATAAATAAACCAATTACTGCTAAGCCTAATTAATTATTCATTTAATATAAAGGAAATTTCTTAATGAATTTTTTTAAAAAACAAATCAAATTGATTTGATTATGCCTTTGCTAGAATTAATAATTGATATTATAATTCAATTTCTTTTGAATTTACATAAATAGAAAGCAATACAGTTTATTTTATCAAGCGTTGGTGCCGAGTGGTCAGCACAGCTGCCTTACAAGCAGTCGCTTCCGGGCTGATGCTTTGACACATGAAAAAATAAACTATTTGTTTTAGTTTATTTATATTGCAGAGTGTTTACTTTTATTAATTGGTAGTATCTCTTAGTTATATTCTAAAAACAAAACCTTTGATATCTTGTAGAGTTTAATTGTTCTAACCAAGCTAAATAGAAAATTTATTTTTTAATGGCAAACAAGAAACAATAAAATATGCCACAAAAGTTCAGGTTTTCATAAAATTCGCTATGTATTTATATTGTAACTGACCAAATGTGTAGCCCAGCAAAGCCAATCTTTAAACTTAGGAAATGACCACCTAAATCCTGTATGTGTGTGTAACATATGTAAAACATTACCACAAACAATATAAAGCCAAATATCATTACCTACAGCTCGAGAGCAATCTCCACCTGGCGACCACACTTAATGTTAACATCCATTTTCTCTTAAATTCCACTAAGTCAGTGAGATACAAGAGATTCTAAATTCAATTATAAAAAAAACTATAATATATAGATTATGATAAATAACACAAGATGCAGACTTGATAAATATTTTATATTAATTCATATTACAACAATAACAAAAAATGAAATAGTTATAAACATATTATAATAGATTATGGTAAAATATGTGGTGTTTCAACACAGGATAATTATGTGATTTGAACCTGGGGTAATTATTTAAATAGTTTTAGGTTAATAAATTGAACACACGTTTAATTGAAACTTTAACTTTTAGGATAAAACATTGATCTTAATTCAAGTTTAAATATAAATTACTGTCTATTTTCTAATTATCAATGTACTTTCTAAAATATTAGCTTAACAATTGGCACCCTACATGTGTGAAACATGGCAATATTCTTTATTATCACCCAATGATCCCTGGATGTATAACGTGGCATTACATAGGAATATCTTAATAAAGAATTTACTTGCATGATACTGTTCAGCTGGGACCCAACATATATATAATTTAATGACATCCTTACATGAAAGTAATCATTAAAGGCTCAACAGATTGCAACATTTTTACAGCTAAAACATTAATGATATAGTACACCAGGGAAAAGAGGGGGACTTCCAAGTATACTGCTAAAATATGAAAATAATTCATTGAGGGACTGGGCTCTAAGAAGGGTGCCGATTAAATAAACACTAAAATATTTATATGCAGTATGTGAGTCTTTGCATGGACATACAAGATAAATGAAAACACATCTATAAACATATAGAAGGAAATACTCATCTGCTTCAATAATTAATATGCAAAGTTAAGTACATCCTAGCAAGAAAATATTAAAAGAAATTCCTAATTAAATATTAAATGAATGGCTTGGAATTTAAATATTTGCATGTCTCTACCATGAAATGTCATTTATGCAGGTCACTCAAGCAATTGCATGCATATAATAATGTGATCTCAACACATCCAGAGAAATCCCTCCCTAAGACTATAATATGATATCAACAATAATTAAAATAAATGGCTTATCTAGATCAGCTATAGGTCCATCCCAATGTTTTCCAACATTGTGATGTAACCTATTTATGTGTCGCAAGAGTTTCTCAATGTGTTGGAAAAATATCAAAATTTATACTAAAAAAATTAATATGAGTTTACTAAAATTAAAAATACATAAAATGTAGAAAAACACTGGCAAGCTACAATAATTCCAAAAAATGCCCATCGCCGTGGTGTGATTTTTGTGTGCAATTCTTATTAATTTATAGATTAGGTTAGCCAATAAGAATATATGGGAATGAGTTGTTGGCAGTTGTAAGGTTATAAAGTATATTTTACTGATTAACCATCCCATCTCTGGTCCTATAGTAATAGTTCTATCATTATTATATGTGTCTCTTATTTATAAAATTGTAAAATTCAGTAGCTTGGTAAAATGAACATTTAAAATTTATAATTTAAAAAAAAAATTAATATATTTATTTCAAAATTTAAACACATTAAAATGGATATTTTTAAAAATAGAAACAGATCAAAAAATAAAGATAAAAGAACTGATAATGATGACAGTACCAAACAGATGTTTGAATTGTATGGCAAAGATATGATGAAAAACATATAGCATTGGAATTTTTATGGATTGGCAATAAAGACAATTCTATACCAACTTGCATTGTTTGTAATGAAAAACTTTCCAATGTTTCTTTGGTTCCTAATAAATTATCATTTAGCTACAAAATATTTAAACCTTTTAACAAAGTTTCCTGATTATTTCAAAAGACTGTTAAATTCAAAAAATAAATAAGCACTTGTTATTTACAAAATATCTCAAAACCTCTGACAAAACACAAGAATGTAGTTTCATAGCTTCTGAGTTAATAGCATGGAAAAAATACATGTTATCACTGACAATATAATCTTACCAGTGCTTGTCTCATGGTGAAAATCTTATTAGAGAATGATGCAGACAACGAAATTCTAATAACATTATTAGCAGGCAGATTCAAATATTTGAAGATATTGAAATTCAAATAGAATACCAAGTCTGATAATATATTTGCATTTCAAATCAATGAATCAACAGATTTAATTGGGAAAGCACAGTTGATGTCATTCATCATAATTATTATTAATCGTGATATGATCAATCAATTTTTCTTTTGTAAAGAATTACCTGAAAAACAACAGGAAACGATATTTTTAAAATAACACTATTACATAAAAAGTTATAATTTAAGTTGGAATTCTCACATAGGAATTTGTTCTGATGGAATAAGCTCTATGATCAGTTTAATAAAAGGATTTGTTACTAAAGATAAAGAATGCAATCCAGATATTTTAATTCACTGCTTTTGACATCGAGAGAGTTTAAGGTTACTTTCTAAATGTATTGTCAATGAATTGACAATTGTTCTGCAGTAAGTCATTAAAGTGGTTAATTTTATCAAAAGTAGACCTCAAAAAATTCACATATTTTCTAAATTATGTAATTTTATGGAAACATCATTGCACATTCAAGTGCAATGGTTATCAAAAGGTATGGTATTAGCATGATTTTATGAATTGCACAGATAATTACTTGTTAATTTCACAACTAAACCAAATGAGGACTGATTATTTGAGTAACATGTATGGTGTTCAAAGTTGTTGTTTTTGGCAGATTTATTTGATCACCAGAATGGACTAAATTTAAGCTTGCAAGAAAAATATTTTAGTATCATTTGATAAAATTAAATCCTTTAATAATGAATTGGGTATGTGGAAAATGAAAATAAATGTTTCAGCTGATGTCAAAAACTAAATATAATAAGATTTTTCCATCTTTGAATGTTCACAAATATTACTGGATTAGAAATCCTTTCTCAATTAACAGAAATCCTGACCAATCTTTAACTAGATTAGAAAAAGAATACATAGACATAAGAAATGATAGAAATTTAAGGATAGAATTTGACTAAATGAATATACCAGCATTTTGGATAAAAATTTCATCTGAATTTTTAAATATATCAATAAAGGTCTTAAAAATTTTATTGCCTTTCTCTATTTCATATTTATGCAAACTGGAATATTCATCAATGACTGAAATTAAAAGCAAAAAATGAGTGATTATTTTCAATGGAATAAGAACTCTTATTTCCTTATCTACAATTCATCCTAGAATAAGAAAAATTATGTGAAGAACAACAAAACAAATATCACAGAATTAAAACTTTTGGGTGATTTTTTTAAATAAATATTTTATGTGATAAAATTTATTTCTTTATAATAAATATAAAGCATATGCAAAAGTTGTTAGTTTTTGTTCTAAAATTTCTGGTTGTGCCACAAAAATCTAACTTTGAATTGAGTCACTATTAAAGAAAGGATGGGAACTACTAATCTATCTAAAAATATTGACAACTTTCTAATGTTGTAGGTGTGTAATCTGATAATCATATAGCCAGAAAATAATTTACAAAATTTAAACTTATTAATACTTTCTGTGGTTTATTAAATGGATTTTAAAAACAAAAAGTTAAATCCATCATGGCTGCCATTATTGTGGCAAAACTTTTAATAAAATAAATTAATCAGACATATGGATTTTCTAAAATTTACTTGTGTTCATTTTATAGATTGTATTAATTGAATTATATTTTTTTAACTAACCCAAGTTTTTTTTACTAACTCCTTATATTATAAATGAATAAAAGTTAAAACTATTCAAAGAAAAGAAAATACAACTAGTGAAACAGGGGTGGTATGACATTTAAACAATTAATAATTTTCACTGTAGTCTTGATAAATTAACATGATTCCCAGGTTTACTATTATTAAAAATGTATGCATTTGCATGGATGTAGCCCTACTCTCAACAATACACATTTATTCATAAAATACAAGTGTCTAAATAAAAAAACATTAATAAGACTACCAAACTCTCTATACATGTTACATAGTCTGTAATTCTATAACAATTTTTTACTTCTTTTATTATGTAATTCTATGATAAGCATTTATTTGCTTCCAAAGATGCATATGTCCTACTAAGTTGAAAGCATTGCTCAGCTGTTTATCATTTAAAGTCTAAATAAATTAATCTTTTTGTTGGAAGTGAATTATCATAGAAAACATATTCTAACACTAAAACAAAAAATTAGAACAGGCAAAACTCTCCATACAGTAGTGCCACTCAGTGCAAGTCAGAGTAATCAATGCCAGGAGCTTTCTGGCATTCATTGATTACTTTGGCTTACACTAAGTAGCACTACTGTATGGAGAGTTTTGCCTGTTTTAATAAGTTATAAGCAAGCATAAGAAATGGTGGTCATGTGATGTTTATTAACAAAAAAATTAGCAAGAATATAAAATAAAATTAATGAAATATAGGAACTTATACAAAAATTATGACTAAATTAATAGAAATCAAATATACAAGTTACTGATACTTTTTCCATGGTAAGTGTCTATGATAAAAGGCCAAAATGTTCAATTATTTTATGTGCAGAAATCCAAAAATCAAGCATAGCTATGTTGAATAGTTCGTGTAGCTTCTCTAGAGATTAATTCTAATTTATGAATTTCTTTTTTAATATACTTTTAGACAGGTTTAATAACTTAATGGCATCACACTTCTAATTAGTAGAACACTTTATGGTTGATATCTATCAGACCTTAGTTTAGGGAATATTCAAACCTTTTATGAATTTAGTTCATAATCAGGAAGACGTTATATCAGAAATAATTATTAAGCACCACATTCTTTTAGGGCTATTTGTAAAACTATGAAGACAGGATAAGTTTTTTTTATTACTGCTAAGGTAGGTATTTTTTAAATGTCTGGTTTTCTAGGAACAACAATATAGATGGACTTCATACTGGAACACTTCCACACTAACCAAGAGGTATGGTGAACCAGAATGGATCTTTGGTTTTTACTTCTCCGGTCTTTGTTTTTGTGTGTGTGTGTGCAGAACTTCCAGCAGCTACTGATTTGAAGATTTAGTTTGAAAATGAAGGCCCCTAAACATGTTTTACTAAGCTCATATATTGCATATACACAAAAGATTTACTTTTTAATTAAAAGTTGTTAGGAATTTTTTTTTAATTAAAAGTATTAATTAACAATTTATTTTTGCCAATAATGACAGTTAATCCAATTATCTCTTAATATAAAGCTAAGCACTGATTGTATATATGTATGGAGATAGTAATCTGGACCAACTGATGATTGCTGGTTTAGCATGAAGTACATATATTGGTGATTATTTATCTTTTCAATATGTGTTTGATCAGGTGGGTCAGCAATATGAGATGGCATGGAGAGTTGAGGGTGTTGTGAAAAGTCTGAGTTTGAATCCCTATATATTACATATATATGTGCAGGTGTGTGTAAGCCTGTTCAGTGTATTAATCTAAATCTTGACTAAAAAATATTATTAAGTGAATTTATTCATTTTCTGGATACCGGTTGTTTACTTATCACTTAAATAATTATTGAGTATTTGTAAAACTTTTACCACAAAGATAACAAAATTAATAATAAAGAAAAATATTGTACTACCTAAATTAAAGTCTTTTAATTTAAAATTAAACAAAAAGAATACTTCTCTTTTTAGTAAAAACAGATATAAAATCTTTTAAACCAAGTTTTAATAAATTGGCAAAAGAAATGAACTACTTCAAAATAAAACATCCTCTTTTTAAAGTAAATGTTTTTAAACAGATACCATTTTCTTTATACCCACATTACCTTTTAACACTAAGTTATTTCTACCCAAAACCCTCAAACAAAATACTATGATTATTTTCATCCATTATATTTTTATCTATATTGAAGTGGATACTTCATTGACAGTTTAGGCACAAAAAAAAGTAATGAGTACTATAAAGTTGGTTAGAAAGGGAGAAATCTATATCGTAGTCTTTTTTGCTAATATTTAATTAAACTTAAATAATAAAAATTTAGGGATTTATTTTATATTTACACATTTGTACACAAATACACATTAAATTGTTCATATACGCATGTTTGAATGTTTTTGAAAGCTAAATTTTCAACATTAATTTAGATAAACTATTTACTTTATATAGCGCTATGTTTATAAACTGTAATATTAATAATCAGCATTAAGCTATTACACATGCACTTTGTAGATTTTTAACAATAAATGAATACTCCCACTTCAATCACAAGGTAAGTCTTTGGAAAAGATAGACGGAATCATCTATCTTTTCCAACCCAAACACTTATGTATGGGCAAATCTTAAGTATTTGAAAGTGAGAGTGTGAAGATATTAAACAATCACTTTATCTTGTGTTTGAAGTGAGAGTATTCATTTATTGTTAAAAATCTACACAGCGCATGTGCAATAGCTTAATGCTGAACATTAATTTAAGTAATGGAAAAGTTGAAACTCAGTTTTAACTAAATTTTAAATAGTTAATTTTTTAAATTATTAAAGCTATTTTTATAATAATAAAAACAACAGGATAATTAAAGTTTATTATCAATGGTTGAAGATGAGAGTGTTAATTAGTCTATTTTGGAAAATATGTTTTTGAAAAACAATGTAATTATTTTTAAAATCAATTGGCATGTAATTATAGTAAATAATCCAAAGTTGCTTAATTAATAATACCATACAATGTGAAAAAATAGAATTATATTTTTAAAATGTTATCTCAAAAAGTTATATAATGGCCAAAAAGAGGTGCATTATTGATTCACTTTGCTCTAGAAGATTTTTACTGAATTTCTATAACGGAGTTTGAAAAAAATCCATTGTGAAACACCACTAAAACTTCAGTGTTAATTAAAATATATGGTAATAGAAAACGATGTAACTAAATAGATTAAAACCTCCTAGGATTATTCTTGGATTGTCTGCCTTAGCTCCAAAGTGATCCATGTTTGATACTAAGAATCATCTCCATATCAACTACAAGAATTTGTCTGAAATAGGAACATTTATAAGAATGCACCTTTTTTCATGTATCTAGTACCTTTTTAAAGAAATATCCAATTGTCACTTTCAAATATTCTGGAATTTAGCGACAAAAATAATAAATTTTTAAACAGATTTTTGCTTTGGCAGCATATTTTGTCTTTCACCACAGTTACGCCATCTACTGTAAGCTTCTGTAACTAATAGACATCAGGTGATAATGCTTAATAAATCCTATCCAGTATTATTCTATTCAATATCCCCAGACTAATTTTAAAATTTCATCAGTGAGGAACTTTGGAACTTGAATCAGTGTCTACACCTTTAGGATCTAGATCATCATTCCTATATCAGCCATCATCTACTTTTTGTTCTATTATCCAGCTAACAGCCAATTTGAAAATGTTTTCAATCTAAGCCAATTTGCTTAGTCATATAGAAATGAAACCAAATTCAATTTCTTTTAATTATGGTGTCTTTAATTTTTTAACAACTATAGGAATTTTTATCGTAAAGCCAGAAATAGTTTAAAACCAAACATTACATAATTTTATCACATGACTTCAGATTACTCAATACGCTTCAACGTGTGCATTTTTCTTTCCCCCACAATAATGTCACTTACCTAAGCTTTAGTAATTGGCAGATACACATAACTGGGTGCTTAACAAATCCCTATTCAATGCTATTCTATCTAATATCCTCAGACTCATTTCAAGCTTAGTTCTGAATCTTGGACCAGTATCTAGACCTTTAGGATCACCTTTCACTGCCAACCATCACTTACCTCTCTGTTTTCCTATCAAGGTATTAGCTCAATTTGAAAATCATATATAGAGCTCGCAAATAAGCTCTTAACAAGCTTTGCAGAATAGCCCCAATCCCAGACCGGTTTCTGTTACTGACTTCCTCAGTGAGGAACATATGACTTGATTTTTTTGTAATTTGAAAATCATATAAATGTAAATAATGCTGATAAATTTGTATTTGTTTATACTTTGTAAAGTTAGTGGATATATATCAGGTTTGACTGTTTCAAGTAATTGTGAAAAATTGTTTTATACATCACTTGTTTATTTAGCTAACTTTTTACTGTGTTATTAAATAAGAAAAGCCAAAGTATAATAGCTTAGAATTTTTTTACTGCAGCCTAAACATACCTAACTTCATAGGTTAAGACTTTAGGTTTAGTTTTTCTATAACAAATGTGTTCAATATTTGTTTTCGTTTTAATTTAAGTGTGTTTAAGAGAATTTCTAGAAATATTGAAGATGAAAATAATGTTAATAATTTTGTCTTGTGATTAGGTATCATTTAACAGATTTATTGAGTTGAATAACAAAAGCAGTCAAGACTTGAAGTTCTTGTAAAAAAATTTAATATTATTTTCAGATTGGAAAATTTATAATTATATTAATAATATAATCCATCACTTTATTACAAGGATTTATATATTATTAAAACAGGCAAAACTCACTATATGTATTGCCAAACACTGCAATCTCGATTAATCAATGGATGCCAGAAGGCTTGTGCATAAAATCCCCATCTAGTGCCTACTCATCCTCACTGATGAAGGCTACAAGTTTGAAACTAGTCTGGGAATATTGGATGAGTAGGCCCTAGATGGGGATTTTATGCATAAGTCTTCTGACATCCATTGATTACTTGAGATTGCAGTGTGTGGCAATATGTATAGTGAGTTTTGCCTGTTTTAATAACAGTTATAAGCAAGCATAAGAAATGGTGATCATGTGAAGTTTATTGGCTTAAGGATTTATATGCAGAATGAAGAGACAATAATTAAATTTTTATTTAGTTGATTATATGATATTAAAGATATTCATATGGTCTATGGCTTAAAAAGTTATTTGATATTTAAGTTCCAAAATCATGGGATGAACGAAACAGTTTAATCAAGTGATCAAATAGATTTTTTGTTTACTTTTCTCATCTAAAAATCAATCCACCATCTTTAGTGTGAGCCAGCCACTGTTACTACACGAGACAAGTTAATAATATTTTTTTTAAAAGACAACATGGTGTTAGGAACCATATACCAGGATGTGTACAATAATTCACTACAATTGACAAAACTGATTTTTTTTAAAAATAAGATGATGCTAAATGTACTTTAGATGTTGAAACTACCATGGCAATACTGCATTAAACTATATAGGATAACTGAGTGACAAATAATGCTGTTAAAGGAGATTTTTTTTAAATGCTTCGTTTGACTTTGAAAATATTTCAAATCTTTAGAATATTTTTCGTTTCTATAAACAGCTCTGTATATGGATTATTGGAATATTTCTCTAAGGACTCTTATAAGCTGTGATCAATTGGATTGATTTTTATTGCTTTCATAGTCATTAATTATGTTTAACTATGATATGTAATATTACTAATAGCTATTACACGTTACTTTTTTCTCATCATATGACAAATAATAGATAGTTTGAGCAACTTCTGATTATAACTTTCTGATAAACAATTTTAAATCTTTTTCTCTATTGTCTCTATTCTGAATTTGCTTCTGGTTATAACATCTCTTATATATATATACTATGTAAAATTATTTCTGGACTGAAGAAATCCAACTTTTTTAGTGTCCATAATGCTAAAAATCTTGCTACATCAGTGATATCACCATATATGAACATTTCTTATAGCTGGATGCAAGCCTGGAAATTGAATGCTAAAACAGGGCAGATTTACTCTGAATGGCTACTTTGGGTATATGGTGTTCATGTAAATCCACAATGTATCCTACTGAAAACATGACTGGATCTCTATCTTCATGAAACTCTGTCTTTGCATTAACACAAATATAATCTAGAGATAATTATCTAATTCATCACAAACATTTTAAGACACTATTGTGTTTGGATCATGAGTTATATGAACTGTATCAGTGTATTCTATATCTTCATAGATCATCTTCAAAGCTCACCCTGACATCTGAAATTTTTTATGACTCATGTTTTCATTGCCATGGATCAACATTTTAAAACATCTGAATAACTAATCTATGTTTCTATGCATCCATTCAGAATTGATGCTGCAGGAAACATGGAAAGATAACCATTGTTTTTTCCCACTGGAAAACAATATTATCTCAAAATAAAAGAATATTTAAATTTAAAAAAAAAAACAATTTTTAAAAAGAAAGGCTATATTGTATTGGTAAAATAAATTTGACAAATTATTCAAATTTGAAAGTAGATGTTTTATATTTGAAACTTTTATTTATAATTATAACTTTTCCAGATGCTTTATAAATGCCTGAGACTGATTAATTTGGAACATTTCTAGTGTGTAACAAATTTCAATAGTTTTTCTTTTTGTGATGGTCATATTTATTTTTCTGTACTCAATTTTAATTCTTATAAACAAGGCAAAACTCTTCATACAGTAGTGCCACCCTGTGCCAACCAGAGTAACCAATGAATGCCAGAAGCTTGTGCATAAAATCCCTATCTAATGCACTAGTGTATGGAGAGTTTTGCCTTGTTTATAAACAATTATGTGCTAGTATAAGAGATGGTGACCATGTGATGCTTAATAATTTTAATTCTTCCAAACTATTTGCAGAAATGAAGTTGATGTCTAATTAGAATTAGTTAGATGATATACTTTTTCACAGATTAATATTATATTATCTGAGTATTTCTTTTAATGACATATTTACAATAGAATACTAACTTGGACATTACAAAGAGATATCAATTATTAATATAGGGAAATTGAACTCAGACTTTCAAGCACTTTTCAACTATCTACACTATCTCATACCACTGATACACATGATCACACACATGTAGAAAAGATCAATAATCACCACTATGATATGAGATAGTGTGGATAGTTGAAAGGTGCTTGAAAGTCTGAGTTCAAATTCCCTATATTTATAATTAGGTTCCAGGTATGTGAAGAGTGCCTGCATTTCAAATAGATCAATTATTAACAAATACTTAGACGAAAAATAGTAAAGATGAATTTATATATATATTTCCTGAGTGTATCATGTCATTTATTTTATAAAGGTGAGAAAAGATTATGATAGAAAATATTAAAAATTCCAACTATGATCATTTTCTTTAATATTTAGTGGAATTCTAACTCAGACTCAGGTGGTTCAGCAATATAAGATGGCACTGAGAGTTGTGGGTCATGTGAAAGTCTGAGTTTGAATCCTGCATATATTGTGTATATAAATGCAGGTGTTAAGCCTGTACAATGTTTTAATATTTAGCAAAAAAAATTGATATTCAAGAATCTAAAGGTGTGTTTGATACCTGTGCTAACATTGTCACTTGTTAGGCCAGAAATACCTGAAGAAGTGTGGAGAATAATACCACTCAAAACATTGTGCAATCTTCTAACTTCTGTTATCTTTGTGTGTTATTACTAACAGTTGCTTGTATTTGGAAAAATTTTAAATTTTCTAGACATTCAACATTTATTAATAGAACAGGCAAAACTCTCTCCATACAGTAGTGACACTCAGTGCCAACAAGAGTAGTCAATGGATGCCCAGTGATCATGTGACATTTATTAATAGGTGATGGAAATAGTCCAACATTGAATGTTATGTACAACTCATGTAATTCCGATACTTTTACAAACAAGAATAGTGCACCTAAATAATATATCGCCAAACAAAAGATGAATAAATCACTATTATAGTTTAAAGATAAGTAATCAAAGTTTTCTTATGACAGATTTGATTTAATGAAGATCATTTTTTGTATTTGGCCATTTTTTGGCTCATGTAATAAAAGAAGAGCAAGCAAGCTTAAGGTTTTTTTTTTAAAAAAAGTTGTACATATATATTTAAGTTTATTGTAGATACAATAAAATCATATGTAATTGGATAGAGGACTTAATAGCCTATAACTTCATAAGCTTCATTTTTAGAATTTATGTTCCTGAATCCAGGATTTCCACACCACATTTACTGTAGATATAAACTGATTTATTAATTATCCAATGATTAAAACCACAGGCTTCAACTAACTACTTATTAATGTTAATATTTACCAAATCTTCATACTTGGATATTAATGATACATTCATGTAGTCTCCCAGAGAAAAAGTAACTGAGACTGGTTCTTTATTCAAATTACCTATAGCACCATCTCTAAATCAGTGTTTATAATATATAGAAAGATAGTTTATCTATTCATCATAAAAGTGAATTACAACATGAAATGTGATATTGTGAATGCAGAATGGTAAAATATGCCAACATTAAAATTTATTTTAAATTTAGAAAAACTGTCATTAAATTGTTTGAAATGATTCAAACTGTATATGGTGATGGATCCCTGTGTCACAAGAACATGTTCAAGTAGTGTGCAAGGTTTTGTAATAAAAGAGTATTGAAGACAATTGATATAGTTACAAAACACTGCTATATTTTATGTCATAATTCGTACTCCAGGCATAGTAATACTAACATTTTTACAATGAATAGTTAAATTGTATCACTATATAATATGATTGCTGGTTCAGAGATAGTGCAGCCTTCTTGAAAAGAAAAACAGTCCCCTTTATACTGGATACACTGTATAAGTATGGGCATGCTACATTATTTTGGTTTTAAATTAGAATTTGTCACATTGAGCAGTTAACACAGAATTAAGCATATGATGATAATTGTTAGTGGTAATGTTTATTGTGTGTTTTTGCTATATCTCTGATTCAACTATGATTGTTTTAATATCAATATTATTATACTTGAAGCACAAAAATATTATAATTAGCATCCCCATTAATCTCAGAGAATGAGAAATATAGTCTATCCTTATTCCTTTTTAATTACTGTGTCACTCTATAAAGTGAAAGAAATTGAATAGAGAGTCATTCAGTTTAGTTTTCACTGCTTACAGATGAAATTTGACCCATTGTCAAAGGCTTGAGGTGTGTATTATGCTTTTAGGGTAGCAGATTAAGATTACTAGATATATAATAACTCCATTTATTTTAAATATTCATTAGTAATTTTGGTTATATCTTTCTCTTAGTTTTATAATCAATAGATAAGGCAGTTATTGGGCTGTATTATTCAAATTAAACACAAGCATCTGTTTAAAATAAAAAACTAGCTTAGATTTGTATAACAGGTGTTGCTATTCTATAATCCAATATTTTAAAACTATATAATGAAAAATATGCAGTATAGGAAGAAGTTCTTTCAAATATTCAATATTGCCAGCATTTTAGATATACATTTTTATATTTACCATTCGATTCAACGATCCATTATTTTTTTAAAAACCAGCAGTAGTCATCCAACATAGTTAGGTTCCAACATCCCTAGTATCATATTTCCATTGTCTTGATGTCCTGGTGAAATCTCTCGCATTGTTTGTAAGTTACTGTGCCCAAATTTTGTGGCGGGGAAATACGAGTGCAAAAAATGCATTTTTAAAGACGTGACATCCTAGTAATTCATAGGCTTTTAAAAGTTTATCTATGGGGGTTTTATAGTTCTCATCTTTCTTGTTACCCAGAAATCCCTTCACTACACTTACAAAACAGTTCCAAGCTGCTAATTCCTTGTCATTTAATTTTTTTTTTGAAAAAGAGAATCACTTAAAAGTTTCCTTATTTGAAATCCAATAAAGATGTCTTCTTTTACTTTTGCATCACTTAACTGAGAAAATAATTATTTTAGGTACTTGAAACTATTACCTTCTTTGTTCATAGCTTTAAAAAGTTTTTCATTAGTCTGGGTTCAATATAGAGAGGAGGGAAAAGTACATTTTTGGGGTTAACAAGAAAGCATATTTATGCTTGCAGTATCTGGTTCAAAAGAAGTTTTATGAGATCAATCTTTCTTAATGAAATGTTCTTTTGATGCTCGATTATTCCATAGACACAAAAAACAAGAATACTTTGTAAAAAAACCTTGAAGCCTTAGCAATATACCTAATATTTTTAAATCTCCACAAATATCCCATTGATACTGTTCATATTTAATTTGAATTAATATAATAGCTAAATTATCATAGTTTCTTTTATTGTCACTGAATGGGCTAAAGGAATAGATGGTGTTTATGTTTCCATTATGAAGCAAGACTGCTTTAAAGCTGTATTTAGATTAATCTATAAAAATATGCTACTCAAAAGATACATATTCCATATTAAGATCATTCATTAAACCATCAATATAACAGACACAGCGATCCATTTTATAAAAAACTTGAAAATGTTTTATTCCATTTTCAGTAAAGTGAAACACATTTTATCTAACAGATTCCACTGATGAAGTCTGGAACCAAGAAGTTCAGATTTTTGTTTTGATAAACCCAAATCACATACCAAATAATTTAATTCTTTATGAGTTATTAAGTGAGGTTCACTGGTAGTTTGTAAAAATGTAGGGTCACTACTAGTACCCTCAGGAAGTTGTGGATCAGATCCTGATGAATTTGAATCACTGAGAAACAATGTTTAAGTTTAAAGGCACAACTAGGATCAGTGATTCCTGGCTATGAGGAATTGGCCTTAGTGCAGAAGGAAAATTTGGATACTCAATTTTGTCCCTTTGCTTTTTTGAATGCCCTTCTGTTTTAGTGATACAGAAATAGTGACCACTTACATGGTTAGAACGTTCCTTTCACACCATAGGAACAGCAAAGGGTACAGAATTTTTCTTGTGATGCATCCCTGCATTAAATTTACATGACAACTCATACAGCAAACATGAAGGGCCCAAATTTTATCATGATCACCAATTTGGCACTTAAAATATAAAAAATAAACTTTTAACTTTCTTATACACAGAACTAGCCTGTGTTTTTAAAATAAATCATCCACACATATAACAAAACTTATCCACTGCACTTTTGCAACAATGACAACTAGAACTTGCTATTTTATATAAAATAGGAGAAAAACATTTAATTGTTCACAAGACAGAATCAAACTAAACTTTAAAGAAATGTATAAGGGCCCTTAAAAGTTCTTAGAATACATTGGAAATATCTATGATACCTCTCGTGGTAATTCTTCCTACCTTGGGTAAAGCCAGATACAAATTTTAATAATCCTATCATATAAGGGACAAGCAGGTACTTGAAAATGGGATGTGGTAGGACATTTTTATGAAAAGGTGTTTAAATAACTATCTAAATGAAATACAAAACGAGCATTTTTATTAATGTTACGAAAATCATGTTGACCAGTGTTATTTAAAGTAAGAAATGTCACGTGTTAATCATTATATAACCTTTAAATATTAGCCAATAGATATGCATAACTAATTAAAATGATTACCGAGTCATGTTTATTTGTTAAACTAAATTAATATTTATTGATAAATATAAAAATAATAAATAGATAATTTAACGTCTGTAAAATGCATTCCAATTAAACATCGGATGTATATCCTTCATCCAAACTGTTATTAATAAAATAAATACTCTATAGCAAAGATTTGTCTATTTTATGTCTAATATGTAATATAAAGACTTCTTTTAAAATAAAAAAAAAACATTATTATGCACACACATAATTAAAATACAAGAAAACCAATGATAATCATATAATATTCACAATATAATAATTTATTAAAATAAATTAAAACAATGGATACATTTACTTTCAAAAATAACCTTTATTAGTTAAAAAATTACAAAAATTTTTGGGTACACTTATTGAACAGGTTTATATAAAATACATATGCTCAATAACAATTATATCCATAAAAAAGGCTGCTATAATATTGATTAATGTGTATCTGTACATGGATCTACATGGCCCAGCTGCTGAGAAGTTATCCACCTAATGATCCCACCCTTGGGACCCTGAAGACCCAAATGCTTCACTTGAATAGGTGGACAATCCAGCATTGCACCAACCACCACAACAGGCAGTGAGGTCCAAGTCCATTAAACAAACTTTTGACCCACAGCGGAACCCTATCAAGACCATTCTAGATACCTCTGTCTCCAATTAACAGTCCAAATGTGCAGGGACCACATTCGGTCTACCTGCCCAGAATTGGAAAGCCAACTGGGGAACAAGTAATGAGCACAGATCCGCACTCCTCAAAACCAACTTATCAAGGGAACTGACCAGAGCAGGAATGGCACTGAGACTTTGACCAGGTACCCTCCCAGCAGGCTTTCGAGGTAGTGACATTAATTGTCAACAGCCTGCACCAATAAACCATGCCCTTAATGACTGCCACCATCCCCAAGGAAGAAAAGGGGAGTGCAGACATTTGCCCGCAAAATTATTGCAGCAAAAACTCCATCAAAGTTACAAAATTTGGCATTGGCCCAAAGCAGATCAAATGCCTTACATATGAGCTAATTTTAATTTTAACTAAGGAAACAAAATAATAATGAGTTCAAATCAACACTATCCTAATAAACAATTCATCAAGGGGGTGCAGCAACCTCTCAGGGCAAAGTCCAATAGAGGGCAGTGACTTTCACCCACCAAGCAAATATCCCCAGGCTTGGCAATGATCACCGACTGCCCCCAAAAATGAACTAAACCCCTCATAACCACCACCACACCTGAGGAAAAAAAGAGGAGTGCAGACCTGTGCCCACCAATGCAACAGTTGATTCATTATAGTCTGGAATCAAGCTAGATTTACTTGCAGATCATGACTACACACCATTTGTCCATATCCCCTTGCACACTGAGGTCAATAGAGCTGAAAGTCTGTTTATAATAATTATTAACCTCCTGGGTCTGCAAATGTTCACAATACTTATTGAATCTACCCAACTATAAAGTCTTTCAGGATTCACTATGATTCTTATTTGTTGATACTAATTGGATTCTGCTTCTTTGGATTGAATTCTAGGTCTTGATTAGTAATCAAGGATTTGAATGTATAATCTGAAAGTTTGTTGTTAAACTTTGGCTCAATAATTGTTGAATTAAAAGAGGATGAATCATTTGTAGCTTCAATGTTTCTGCTTAGGTCTAAAACATCATTTGTACTAATTTTGTCTTCATTTTTCATACTTGAATATTCCCCCCACACACACACACTTTTTTGTGGAAATTTACATTTTAATATGATTTATTACTAAATTTTTATTGCCGTACTTACTTTAGATTGTATTTTTTATTTGTTTTGCTTTGAACAGTTTCAATTAACTTTTATAATTAGAAAAAAATTAACTTCTAATTTTACTAATTACTATATTAATTTAACTAGTACTAGCTTTTACTAGTTAATATGTACAATATTTAAATACATATATGTTGTCTATACTAAATTTAATGTAATTAAGGGACTTGAATTCAGACTTTCAAGTTCCATACAGCTCTCCACTTCATCTTATAAACTGATACACATGATCACATCTGAAAAAGGTGGATGATCTTCAATATATGTATTTCATGCAGAACCAGTACTCATCAGTTGGTCCAGATAACCATCTCCCACACATATATGTAATCAGTGTTCAGTTTATATTAAGATAGCAAATCTTCAAACTTTAATGGACAAGCTTCAATTTTCTCCACTCTATAACTATTCAGCTATCCATATCATTGAAAATCTGAGGATGGAACACTCCAAGCCCTTGTTGATGCCAATGTTATAGTAATACTCATATTGTATTTATATATTGCTCTGTTCCCAGGATGGCTCAGTTGGTTAGAGTGTTATCTTAAAATCAATATTCAAGAATCTAAGGGTCCAGGTTTGACTCCCATGCTAGTACTGTCACTGGTCAGGCCAGCAACACCTGAAGATGGAGAATAATATCTCTCGAAACATTGTGCATATACTAACCAGTGCACTATTACTAACAGTTGAACGTACTTTGAAAATTTAAATGAAGATAATTTTTTTCAAAGACATTCAATACTCAATACTAGATGATAGAAATATTCCAATATATAAATACAACTAAAATACCATCATTACAAACCTTTAGGAATATCCATGTTGATTTTATATCACACTGACTCCTCACATATAGACCATAATATGTCCATTTAAATATACAGAAGAGGGATGAGCAGAACACAGGCTGAATATGTTTAATTACATATATATTGTCTATATCAGTGGTCTTCAACCTTTTCACACCTGCGGACTGTAAAAATAAGGATAAGGTTCCGCGGACCAGCAAAAATAAGGATAAGATTTTGCAGACCGGCAGAAGTCTATAGATAAATTTTCTTAAAGATAAGCATAATTGTTATAACTGATCAAAACAACGTTAAATATATAAGATAAAGTTTTATATATATATATGGAGTTTATATAATAAAAAACTTTTTTTTAAAATTTTTTTAGAAAAGTAATAAAAAATTTAATTCTACCCCCCCCCCCCATAAACATCTGTGATAACTAGAAAAACAAATTAATTTATGAATGATTGATTAGATTTTGTTTTCGTTCTTTTTTTCTTTTTTTTTAATTGGGTAAAAATGAGATGAAAAAATAAATAAAAATTGGCTATATTAATTAAAAGTTTAAACTCTTATTATTTATTATTACAAACTTTTTACTGCCCGTCTAGCACGTGGACCTGCAGAAAAGTTCCGCAGCCTGGCACCGGGCCGTGGACCAAGGGTTGAAGAACACTGGTTTATATTACTTAATGTAATTATAAGGGACTTGAACTCAAACTTTCATGCTCCTTATAGCTCTCCAATTCATCTTATACCACTGATACACATGACCACATACGTGTGACAAAAGTAAATGATCTCCAATATATGTCTCCCATGATGAACCAGTACTTATCAGTTGGTCCAGATATACAATCAGTGCTCAGTTTATATTAAGATAGCAAATCTTCAAACTTTAATGGAAAAGCTTCAATCTTCTCCACTCTATAACTCTTCAGCTATCCATATCATTGAAAATCTGATGATGGAACACTCAAAGCCCTTGTTGATGCCAATGTTATAGTAATACCCATGTTATATTTATATATTGGTCTATTTCCAGAATGGCTCAGTTGGTTAGAGTGTTACTTTAAAATTCAATATTCAAGAATCTAAGGATCCAGGTTTGATTACCATGCTAGTACTGTCACTGGTCAGTCCAGCAACACCTGAAAAAGCTTCAATATCTCAAAACATTGTACATATACTAACCAGTGTGCTATTACTAACAGTTGAACGTACTTTGAAAATTTTAAATAAAGATAAATTTTTCTAAATACATTCAATATTCAATACTAGGCAATAGAAATAGTCCAATATATAAATACAACTAAAATACCATCATCACAAAGCTTTAGGAATATCCATGTTGAGTTTATGTCACTCTAACTCCCCACATATAGGACCATAATATGTCCATTTAAATATACGAAAGAGGAATGGGCAGAACCCAAGCTGAAAAGATAATGTTTAATTATTTATATATTGTCTATATTAAACTTAAACTTTTACACTCCCTACAGTACCCTACTCCAACTTATACAACTGATACACATGACCACATGTGACAAAGGTAAATGATTTCCATGATGAACCAGAACTCATCAGTTGGTCTAGATACACATATATACAATCAGTATTCAGTTTATATTAAGATAGCAAATCTTCAAACTTTAATGAACAAGCTTCAATCTTCACCACCCTCCAACTCTTCAGTTATCCATGTCACTAAAAATCCAAGTTAAATTTAGTACAGACAATATACATGTATTTAAATATATATTCAGCCTGTATTCTGCCTATCTGTCTTCTGTGTATTTAAATGGGCATATTATGGTCCTATATGTTAGGGGTCAGACTGAGTTAAAGTCAACATGGATATGACAATAATATTGGCATCAACAAGGGCTTTGAGTTTCCATCTTCAGATTTTTAATGATATGGATGGCTGAAGAGTTAGAGGGTGGTGAAGATTGAAGCTTTTCCATTAAAGTTTGAAGGTTTGCTATATTAATATGAACTGAGCACTGATTGTACATATGTGTGGGAGATGGTGATCTGGGCCAACTGATGCATGCTGTTCAGCATGAAATACATATGATGGAGATCATCTACCTTTTTCACATGTAGTCATGGGTATCAGTTGTATAAGATGGAGAGTGTAGGGAGCTTGAAAGTCTGAGTTCAAATCCCTTATAAGTAGTTACTATATATATTATTTCATTTGATGTTTTTGACCTTTTGCGAATGTTTTCTTAATTGTAATTATTACAAAACCAATTTATTTGATGTTTATATGCTTTTGTATAATTTATTCTGTTTAGATAAAACCGTGCAACTCAGTTTTACCCTCTTCCCAATTCTGATCTAATTGAAATTCTGCACACATAAATATTCCTAATGATAACACATTTTTTTAGAGTTTAACAATTTAACATGCAATTTTTATATGTAACTTGAATATTAGCAGTACACACACTGGTAAATCCTTGTAATTAAAACTGAAATCAACAACTTCACAGTTTCCGTCTAGTTGATTTTTTTTCATACATATTGTTCTGAAGACTATACATTTTTTTGGAATAAAAAAATTTTAGCAAGAAAATTAATGAAATTTAAATTTTTAATTTTTAATGGAATTCATTTTAAATGTATACAATTCCCTTTAACATTTTCAAAATGTAATTTCTATAAATTAATCTTATTCTTATAATCTAGTGTTATATATAGAAAATAAATATATACGTTTTAAAGAAATACTTTTCCACATAAATGCATTAAAAAGTTAAAAAATAATAATCCAGGTTTTACAAATGGAACTAAGTATTCTCCCATGTTTTTTTTTTTTTTCATGTGTCATAGCATCGGCCGGGAAGCGAACCCGCTAACCTGGGACAACTGCTTGTAAGGCAGCTGAGCTGATCTCTCGACCACCAAGGCTTGACATTATCCCATGTTTTTATATGTGAAAGCTAAAGAAAAAGTATTTACTTTTTTATGCAATCAAGCCTTTTAAAAAAAAAATATTTATAATAATTTTAAGTTTCAAGTTTACCTTTTTCAGTGGACTTGTTGATATTTTCATTTTAATTGATTTTTTTTTTTTCTGTGTTTTTTATAACTCTGAATAAAAGTTGAAATTTTGTAAAGAAAACAGATTGTTGGTGGCCGAGTGGTCAGCAGAGCAGCCTTACAAGCAGTTGTCCCGGGTTTGCAGGTTAGCTTCCCGGCCTATGCTTTGACACATGGAAAAAAAAAAGAAAAAAAAACAGACATTGCCCCCTTCTTCAGTAGAGAAACAATAAATGAAAAGATTACCAATCTTAGAAATTGGAAGGTATTGAGAGTTAGCAATTGCATAATTTTATCACATAACTAAAATGGCTAGATATCTATTTTCTGACCAATATAAAATGATTAGCTGAGTTATTTATGGGCTGACTATATGAAAAATAATTCTAACCCTGGTTGAAATCTGATATTCAAGTTTTACCCAAATCATGAACATAGCAGATAAAGGTGGTAGCAGTATACCATGAGGCTAGGCTTGGCCCAATGGGTGAGGCAAAAAGACTTCTATCTCATTGCTGAATTGGAACAATTGTTAAAATGAAGCAATGTTTTTAAAATTGATTTTTTATTAAATTAATAGCAGAAATTCGATTTCTCATTAATCAAAACTCTTTTTAAATCTGTTAACACATTTTTATTCAGTTTTAAAATTTTGTTAAATAGTCATTTTAAAAATATAAAATTTAATGATGTTTTTATTTTCCTTCTCAGTTTATTTCTAAACAAGGTAGACTAACAGTTAACACTGAGTTTATATATATTATTTGAATAAACAATTTAATTGAGAGAGAAGCTTGTAGCCTACCTGTTTACTTTACTTTTTTTTCTCCAGGCTGCATGGGATAATACGCCTCTCACTATCTTTGCGCTTTATAAAGTTGAAAAAAAAAATCTTACCTAGTGATGCTTGAAAAATATCACATTTAATTATTACAACTTGATAAAGGAAACAGACTTATACTCCAACCCACCCCAACTGACTGAATACAAAGATATGCGGGTAATATATCTCAAAGAAAGTAAATGGCTGTTTTTCAGTGATTTGTATCTGAAAATGATTTTGAATGCATATTTCCAAATATTGTAGGTCAAAAGTTTTTATTAACACTCCTACAATTAAAGCAATAACCGAAAAGATTTTTTAAACCAGAAAATTTTAAAAAATAATTTATTACACTCCAATATCAATTAAGTGATGGAACAATAATTTATGTAGAAGTGATTGTATTTAAAATAATTTAATACTGTTTATGAATTTTTATCTACAGTACAGGCTTTTTTCATACCTGCACTCCAATATGTAATATATAAGGGGTTTGAATCAGAATTTCAAATAATTGTAAAGAAGCTGAAAAAAAAATCTTCCTAAATGATATGGTTGATTTTTTTTAACATATGAATTTTTAAAATAATATTTTAATTTATGCAGTTTTCTTTTCTATCTTTATTTTTTTAAATATATTTATTTTTATCAAATACAAATTTCTATAAATTATATTTATTGTTTTGTTCAATAGACCATTTTAAATAAATGAGTAATGCAATCGTTTTTAATAAATAACTTACAGTAAAGTAAAAGTCTCACCAGGTACTACTTAATTTGAAGAATATAAGAGAAGGTAGTATTCCAAGATAAATTGGCACATGGTGAAAATTTGAATGTTTTTTTTCCTTTTTGTAATTATGCTGGCTGAGAATAGTTAGATAACCATTTACTGACCAATGTCAGATGTATTATTATATGGCAGCTTTGCAGACAGATTGTATTGCCTCCACACTATGAGGGCATGCTAATAACTTTATCAATATTTTTAAAATTTAGGTTTGTCTCAGGTGCCAAAATTGATCATCTCATCACTGTTACAAGGTCTCTTTTTACTTCAATAACAACTCTAACAAAAAAGCTACTATATATTAATGAGAAAACTTGTCAACTAGCAATAATTGATACTTTCTTGGCAACATCAAAGATTAAAGGTTATCTCTGTTTATGTGGATATAATTTCATTTCTATTCTTTTTTATAATAACAATCCATGAAACTATTTAATTCAACATATAGATGTAGTAGTATTTATATATTGGATTATTTCCACCATCTAATACAAGTATTGATCATCTTTAAAAAAATTTAACTTTATTTAAATATTACAAATACATTCAACTGTTAGTAATAGCACACCAGCTAGTACATGTACTATGTTTCAAGAGGTATTAGTCTCTCTCTTCTTTAGGTATTGCTGGCCTGACAAGTGACAATACTAAGATAGGAATCAAACCTGGATCCTTAGATTCTTGAGAATTGAAATTTTTAAAGTAATTCTCTAACCAACTGAGCCATCTTGCCAAAGGCAACAGTTAGTACAACTTTCATATACTTATCTGTGAGCTTCCTTCTGATTTCTCCACTTTTTCCTAAGATAAAAGTTGCTTAGTGGTTTCCATACATTATGCATAGTCATACTAGGCTGACTTATAGGAGTGTTTGCCATTGTCATGTGAGCAACTTCGTTAAATTTTTTCCATGTCCCTTATCTTCTCTATTCAATATTTTTGTATTTTCTCAATTGAACATATATATTCATTGACACATATATGGTCTGCTACCTTAAACACCTCTGCTTTTTCTCTTTTAATTATCAGTTTGTGTTCTTGCAAGCAGTTTTTTATTTTCAGCATTTCAAGTTTAGGCTTTATAGCTGTTAGAATTCCTCATAGTGTGGTATAGCTCTGGAAAGCTGTCCTGATATTATACTGATTGCAGATTTTCCTTAATTTGTCTGTTATTCTTGGGTATGTATAGATACATGATAATACCAATAATTGTTTTTTCTTTTGGTTCTTTTTGTTGTCTATTTAAGGTTTTCTTAATAACAGTTGATAAGTAACCATTTTTCATAAGTGTTTGTTCTATGTAGATCTTTTCTTTTTTTCAAGTCATTGTTTTCTAAACAAGCTTATTTTGCTCTATTCCATAGTAACAGTATAACTCCATGTTTTGCATTTCTGGTATAATTGACTGTATAGGCTAAGTATTTATCTATATGTGTGGATTTTTGGTAAACTGTACTTATGATTTTGCCATGAGGGAGTCTTGTCACAAGAACATCTAAGTGTACCGGTATAAATTCACCACGCTTACTCATACACAGTACCCGAGTTCAAACCCAGTCCACGTTTAAGAATAAATTCCAAAACGCCAACTAAATTCAAACCCAAACCCCAGTATGACCAACCGATGATGACTCTATAACAGCACGGGGTTATCCCTTTACTAGCTCAACTCAGAACACAGACTAAATTACCTGCAGTTAATTATATATAGATCTATTATACTCTGGATGTTGGTACGGTCATTAATGTAATGTATATATTTAAGTTGCCAATACAGACAGTAGGTGACTAAATAGACTTCGAGAGTAATGAGGTGGGAGACACAAAATTAGATTAAATAAATTGTTTAATAATAAACAGAAAGCATTAACAAATATTATTCAAAAGTACGGTAAGACTTCCATAAATATTCTATTATAATTGGCTACTAGTCTTTAGTAATCATTTTACCTGGTAAACAAACTCATGCCAATATCGGTGTAGTTAAATGATTGACGGGTGGCTAAGGGAATCAGAGTATTTGGGGCATTGAAAATATTTATCTACTATTTTTATTAAGTTATTTTATTCGAATAGATTCGAGCCGTTGCGTATACGAATAGTTGGAGGGTGGTTTCGTATAAATATGATATCTAAGATTGATGTACTAGTGGTTGCCTAGATTAAAGAGCCCTACAGTAATCACTTGCGGTGCATCAACGGAATACTGGGCGGCTTGTACTTTGACAAGGCTTAATGCCCCCAAGTAGATCCGGGACACTACAACCAGCCGGGATCATTTCGAAACCCGGTGATCCAAGAGATTACCTGGAAAAGAATTGCTTTCTTTCCCATATGGTAGTACGGCGAGACGCCAACTTCGCGAAGGAAAGGCATTGCCACAGTCATCGAGGACGAGTGCTTGAAGTGGATTAAAACGGAATTATACAAAACCTGGATACTCTATTCGTCTATTTCTACGCAACAGGCTGATATACTATTACAATAAAACATGGCGGAATCAAACGGACCGCGAAAGCAATAATTAATTAAGTTTACTCTGAAACCCCTAAACCCCTAGGTTTTTCAGGCGGTAGCAATAGTATCACATTTTACAGTGAGAATTATTTCTCATTTCATGTATGACATTAATATAATAAACTTAAAACCATTTACATATTTACGACTGAACTTTAGATTACAATAATATGACAAAATACGAATTCATTATAATAAAGTGTTTTAATATCTGCCAACTCAACATATGAAATAATCTTGAATTCAAAACAACGAACTTACTTTTAAAATAATTATAATCAATATTATAAACTAGCTTTAAACAGAGTTGGGAAATATTACTATTGGCATCGTTTGTTTATAGCATAAGTAATAAAGGAAAATATAAATGTATTCATTTGAATCATTATTACTATTAAGTACAATATTTATAAATTATTTTCTAAAGACTAGAGCGGAGGAATAAGAGAAAAGAAAATTTACTGACAGGTTTTAAAAAGTAGCATTATAAAAGAAACAAAACTTACATATGATTAATTTGATTGACAGATTAACTATAACATTAAGCTCGGGAGAAAGTTAAAAGTTCATGTAACACAGTTACCCTTCTTTCTTCATCCAGCTTGGCTTCTCACGATGGTATTTCTGATGAACGTAGGCGCGCATTTGAAATTTACTTGAAAGGCATAGTCAATTTGGAGATTGGAAGCTGGAAATTTTGAAGCACGTAAAGCATGATCAGACAGCGGCACGAAGATTCAAATTGGCAGGACAGAGATCAGCTCCTGGCACTTAGCCCATCGACATTACGGTTTACTGGTGGACTTCTTAACAAGAGTGGTAGCGATTTCTCTAGCAACTGCTGTGCTGTCTTGAGACTATCTACTCTCAACCACGTCAAAAGTTAGAATGTTAGTTTTTTCTAAGATGGCCACGGTTGACCTTTCTGCCTGGTTTTTGTTTTAGGCTCCGCCTACTTTCCTCTAGCCTCCAGCAATCCAACCTGACCATACAATATCAATTATCCATTTCCATTGTTCCATTTTCAGCTATCGTTAACTTGAATACACAATTTTTAAATTGACCAAGTAATTACAAAATATAAATTCCTTATCTAATTTTCAAATACAAATTAATTACTCTATACATTTGTACCCGACAGATTTTAATTAAAAACACTGATCAAAGGAATGTGATTTTTGATCAGTATTTTTAAACGACTTTGTATAATTCTAAAAAGTTAAAATTTAAACAAATACACCCGCAATGAAACTTTTAAATTAAGCTGCTATAAATTCACAAACCACGCACACATGAATATTATTTCATGATTTGTGATATTTATACACGGAATCTTTACATATCTTTTTACAAAACATAAAATATATCCCAATTTTTATGTGACTTGAAATAGAAAAAATCTCATTGCGGGCAAATAGTAGTTCGAATTACCGTACTTAAAAAACACATGAAACTAAGATCAGTTCTTCGATCTGTCTGTTTCATAAGAATGCCCATTTTTATTCTTGTTCTGTTTCTATTGTGAATTTGATTGAAGGGGATATGTTGTTGATGGGTTTCCAGAAAGTTTGTAGTAGTGCTTCACCATGTGGCAATACAACAAATGTATCATCTACATAATGAAGCCAAACTTTAGGTGGATAAGTAGTAGTTTTTATGGCTGAGGTTTCAAGTTCTCCCATGTAAATATTGATAATCAGGAGTGACAATGGTTGAGTCCATAGCCATTACTTGATTTTTTTTGGAAGAATTTTGTGTTATATTAAAAATAGGTTGTTTTATGCACAATATTAAAATTTACATTATACTATCAATAGGAAGAGTTGTTCTGGTTTGTAAGCTATTATCACCATTTAATTTTTCCCTTACAATAGACAATGCTTATTCACATGGTACATTTGTGAATAAACTTTCCACATCAAAGCTTATCAGTAAGTCAGTTTTTTCAATTTTTATGTTCTTGATTAATTCTACAACATGTCCAGAATTCCTAACAAATGACTGTGTTTTGTATGCCAAAAAATCTTAACAAATTTTGGCAGGATGAATTTCTAGAATTATCACTAGGTCTCAATGGAACATGATCTTTATGGATTTTAGGTAGACCATAAAGATGAGAAAATTTGCTTTTTTGAATCACTAAAATACCTTCAAGGCTTCCTGAATAATGCTTGTTACTTTGTTTCTGTACTCGGTATTGGATTTTTTGCCATTTTTCAGTATTGACCTGCTAAGAGGAGTTCTTGTAATTTGATGCCTTAATCAGTTGTATCCATTACAACTGTCACATTGCCTTTGTCAGCAGGGAGAATAATTATAGATTTATCTACTTTGAGAGATTTAACCACTAATCAACTTTTTTGAAATCAGGAGGAATCTCATAGATAAGTATATAAAATTTCTACTGGCTGTTGTCTTTGGTAGGATGGCTTCGTTGGTTAGAGCATTACATTAAAAATTCAATATTCAAGAATCAAAGGGTCCTGGTTCAATTCTCACGCTAGAACTGTCATTAGTCAGGCCAGCAACACCTGAAGAGGAGGGGAGAATAATACCTCTCAAAACATTGTGCACATACTAACCAGTGTGTTATAACTAATACTTGAATGTATTTGGAATATTTGAATAAAGTTAATTTTTTCTAAAGACATTCAATACTTATATTAAATGATGGAAATAGTCCACTATATAAATACAACTAAAAGTCAATCACCAAAAACTTTCTTTTACTCTCAAAACAATTTTTGATTAAATTTTTCCCATTTTCCAAATTTAATGTTAATTTAAATGGCCACTTTAACTATAACTTATAGCTATAAAACATGGAAAATAAATAAAAATTCATAGTTAGAATTTAATGAATTCGAGAAAGTCGTATTTCGATAAAAACAAATAATGGCAAAGAAAAATAGTCAACGGTTAGAAACTTTTTTGTTTGCTTCTTAAAAGATTATGGGAAAAAATTAAATTAAAAAAAGATTTAAATAAAAACTTTGGAAAACTATTTTTGAGATAAAATGAAAAAGATTTTGATAATATGTTGGTCTATTTCCATCATCCATCAGTAAATGTTGAATGCGTAGAAAATTTTAAACTTTATTTAAACTCTTCAAATCCAAACAACTTGTTATTAGTATTACGTAATATTTACTAAGGCTGTAACCTCAGGAATATGCATCTGAAAAATGCGAAGGTAGGGACCTCTACAGATCTTAACCACAAGCTTACCCTTGAAAGAAAAGGGTAAGCTTGTGGTTAAGACCTGTAGAGGTCCCTACCTTCGCATTTTTCAGACGCATATTCCTGACGTTACAGCCTTAGTAAATATTACTTAATATAATAATGTGTGTTTAAAATAAATTTATAATTAATATTACATAAATCTAAAAGTGGATGTTCAAATCCTATGCTAATACTGTCACTGATCAGACCAGAAACACTTGAAGAATGAAGATAAAACTACTCGAAATGTTGCATAATTATAACCCATGATGTCTATTTGTGTGCTATTACTAACAAGTTGTTTGTATTTGAAAAGTTTAAATAGTTTAAAATATTCTATACCTTCAGCATTTACTGATAGATTATGGAAACAGTCCAACATATTATCACATGTAATATAATGTCATCGCAAATCTTCAGGCAAATAAAATAAAAAAAAAGAGTTGCCTTGTATGATATCTAATGATAATGATCATGAAATAAATACAAAGGAGCCATTCTTGTATAATATGCATATGTAATTTAAATTATAATATGATTTTTTAAAACTATTAATATTATTTAAGTAATGTAAATTTCCACTACACTACTCTCATGCAAGATAAGAACTGATTTCTATCAACTTTTAACACCTTGTGAATGGGTGTAATCATAAACATGTGACAAAGACACGAAAAGGATGTATGAACCCCATAATATTCATTTCATGCTGAACCAGCATTCATCAGTTGGCCCAGACCACAATATCTTACATATATCTTTATCATCGTTCAGTATATATAGATAGGGAATTACTAAAGTTTAACTGATGTGTCAAATTAAAACCCTTCCAACATTGACATAAGCTATTTGAAAGTGTATTAATAATTTTTATTAATCATTCATTAGACTAGAGATTGTCTATTTAATGAATATTTCTGTAGTATAATTTTTCACTAAGAAACATTAATAGCAGTTCGTTATCAGAAGATAATAGCTTTTCTAGTTGTTTTGATATTTTAAATCGATATTGGCTTCAGAGTTGATGCAGTCACCCTTAGTTTGCTTTGCCATTTCAAAGTTTATTTTTTTTGCCACCAGAATGTTTTACAATTCATTTTTTTCTCATGTGTCAAAGCATCAGCTGGGAAGCGAACCCGCAAACCCGGGACAGCTGCTTGTAAGGCAGCTATGCTGACCACTCACCCAATAAGATTTAATATGTAAACTTTAAATGAACATAGCTCAATGTATATGTAAACAAAGGGAATAAATGACTCTCCACCAGGCTATGACGTAAAGGCACTAAATGTTGAACAATGAATCACAATTAGAATGAATCCACCCATTTTTGGGATCTCTGATGTTTATTTTCTTAAATTTTATAAAACGTTTAGCTTTATGCTTAGAAAATTATTTATAAAAATACTGGGACACATCAAAGCTATAAATAAAGTAACTACTTTCAATAAATTCAAAAACATGATTAACAAATATGATTGCATATGATAGTCTAAGATGGAAAAATGGATACTGCAGCATATTAAATTTACAAATTTTCATGTTTTTTTGTTTATATTTTATATAGTGTATAATTAAATAAGTGTACATTGATATAATATACATCATGGCTTTATTCTGTACGCATAATATTGTTTATGTGTCAAATGCATTGACTGGGAAGTGAATCCAGGCCAGCTGCTTGGAAGGCAGCTATGCTAACCACTAGGCCATCAGTGCTTGACTACATATACTATTTTTGATTCATCTTTTTGCTGTCATAACATATTTTAATTTATAAAATCTAATATTTTTCTGTAAAAGATTATATCAAAAAAACATCATATAATTCTCTCTGTTTACATTCTTTATATTTTTAAGACATAATTTTAGACTATGCTGATCAGTAGAATAAAATAATTAGAGGGCTGCCAGGTGCTTATGCACACGTAATTAAAAACTCTCAATGAATGAAAGCCAATAGCTAGAAACTAGTCATGAGATCTAAATAAAGCATTAACATAACTCAGACTTGTCGATACTTCTAAGTTTTCAATTAAGCCAAGATTGCAGCCCATATTTTTATTAAATTACAAAGAAATCAAGTCATATGTCACATGACCTAATTTAACAAGCTTGTATTACAAATGTTATATAAAATTTCAGATTTTCTACTTAATAGTTATCCATTAGATAAAGTACTAGGCTTACCTGGTATTTTTAATCTAATGCTTGGATATCCTAGCACCTCACTGAGAAATCCAGTAGCAGAAACCAGTCTGGGGTTGGGAATATATTGCAAAGCTTGTTAAGAGTTTTATTAATTCTACAGTTTTGGAGGCCACCAAAAAATATTTATAAAAAAATGCCTGCTAGAAAACGTATTTAATATCATTACATTTTATTTTTTATTACTGTTATTTTGAAAAAAGAAATTGTGGAAAAATTAATTTCAATATTTACAGTTTATTTTCTTTTTGGATTAACTTATTAACAGAAAAATGAAAAAAAATACATAAATATAATATTTACACTTTATTTGTGTCAGCAGCATGCAACTATATCGTGACCATTAACACACACTTTTCAGGAGAGCAGGGTCCTGTAACTTTAGAAATAGTCTAACTCCATCAAGTTTTGTGACATAAAGGTCCCAATTTTTACCAAAAATATTGCTGACAAAAAGAAACTCACTGTAAGGATGACAATGTTAAGATCGTCTCATCATTTCCTATTTTATAAGTAAAAAAAATTTAAATGTCAAACGTTGGTGGTTGAGTGGTCAGCACAGCTGCCTTACAAGCAGTTGTCCCAGGTTAGCAGGTTCACTTCCTGGCCAATGCTATGACACATAAAAAAAAATTAAGATAAAGTTTTTTGATAAAATTTATCAGAATTTATTCCTTTTAAAAATTTAGCAATCGATTTACTAATTTTGCTTTAATTTAAGACTTTGGTAGATTATAGGCCCTTGAAACTGTATATTTATCAAAAAGTATGGGCAGCCATCTTGGTTTACTTGAAAACTCACAAAATAGATTATAGGCCCTAGAAACTGTATATTTATCAAAAAATATGGGCAGCCATCTTGGTTTACTTGACAACTCACAAATACCCAATTATCATAATAGATAGTCTGAACTAAGTAAATAAAGTGAATTACTATTGTTCCTAAAAGTATAAAATTGCATTATTCCAAAAATAAAAATATAATATTAAAAAGGAAGGGGTGGGTGAATTTTATTATCAAAAATTATAAATTGATTTTAGTTACTATTATTTTAAAAAATTAATAACCATTATATATGTGTACATTTTAAACGTTAATGAAAAAAATCAGAATGACTTTTGCAATTTTTTTTAAAAAAAATACAAAATTATTATGGTTTTATTATATGTAACAATTCAATTTATTATATCTTTACAATTCGTGTTATTCTATTTTTATAACTCTCAGAATCTATTTCTCAATTGCGCTTGATTCTCTAGATTTCTGTTTTAAAGCTAGTTTAGCTGCTTCCTGTGCAGCCAAAGCAGCTTTCACTTCATCTTTAATCATAGTTACAAAGTATCTTGGGATATGAAGTCGAGGTAATTGCCAATACTTTGGAAGTTCTCCATACATAGCTGAAATGCGAACCCCGAATGGATTTGGTTCAATATATCCAGGATCTACATATTCTTTTCGTTTCATCAATCTATCTAATAAACTCTGCTTAGGACCAGCCATTAGAGCAGTATCTGTAATAATCCAATCACGGATATGAGGATTTGGTGGATAAATTTTATGCTTAGCTATCAAAGCAAGTCTTTCATTCATTACATATGTCATGGCAGCATCTGAGATACCCCAATCACGAACATGAGGATTGGGAGGGTAGACTTTGGGTTGAGCCATCCATTTTACACGAGCATTTGCAGGAGGAATCCTACTGAAATCAAAAAGTTTGGGTCCTAGTGGTTCAGGGCGTATTGCAGGTTGAGCTAAACGTATAATATTATCTGTTGCCTCATAACGCAAAGCAGACCTCTTAACTTTAAATCTAAAATTAAATATTGAAAATTTGATTTAGTATTTCTTAAAAAAAAGATTTAAAATGTTTATAGTTAGATTTAGAAAATTTAAAACATATGATCACAACAAGAGAAAAAAGGATTTTCTGATAAAAAGATTTAAAAAGTAAACTCAATCAGCCATATCATAAAGCAACATTTACACAAATACATATTAACAATGATTGATCATTTAGTTAGTTATTATTATGATCTGTTGGTCAACAAGAATGTAGTGCAAATGTATCTCTTGAAGCATTATGCAGTAATGTAAGAACATATACTTCTACAGCCATAAAGAGAAGAATTTATTGGCAAATATAGCTAATGGAAGATATATTATGAATTTTACTTTGGAGAATATCAAATTGGATATCTAATGGACCTTTCTAACTTCCCTAAGCTTTCTAGTTAAAGTACTTGTAAATAAAAGCCACAAAAAAACAATATTAATAATTTAATGTAAAGACAAGAAATCACAATAAAATCCTTCCAAGATCACTTATATTTATCTGGGTACAAATAGTCTAAAGAAATTAACAAATAATTCTCAATTAATATATTTTTAATTTTTTAAATTTATATGAGTTGTTTTATTGTCTTTTAGACATAAACAAGGCAAAACTCTCCATACAGTAGTGCCACCCTATGCCAACCAGAGTAATCAATGGATGCCAGAAGGCTTGTGCATAAAATCCCTATCTAATGTCTACTCATCCAATATCCCCAAACTAGTTTCTGGCTTGGGGCCTTCATCAGTGAGGAGATTTGGATCTGAAAGCAATGCACCTAGATTTTAGGATCTAATGCAACCCTCCAGCAACCACTTTTTATCTCTACTTGACTATAAAACTATGAGAATGAAATTTGAAAACACAAAAATATTTTCAATCTATGCTCAATAGCTTATCTAGTTTGGAGATATTGGATTAGTAGGCATAAGATAGGGATCTTATGCACAAGCCTTCTGGCATCAATTGATTACTCTGGTTGGCATAGGGTGGCACTACTGTATGGAGAGTTTTGCCTTGGTTATAAACAATTATGTGCTAGTTTAAGATATGGTGATCATGTGATGCTTAATGGTTCTTTCAGACATTTTAGTTATTAATTTTATTATTGCTTTGCTACTATGGATTGTAGTGTTCAAATTATTTAACAACTTCCAGTATCACAATGTATATTTATTTAGCATACTTTTTTTTAAAGACAGAAAACAGTATTAAAAAATCTATAGAGATATCAAGCAAGAAATAGAATCATTAGTGAATTTATTAAGAACTTCAATCCATCACTGAATGTGACTATTAAATAACCATGAATTACACGATTACTTCAGGATTTGGACTATACATTGCAAAGTATTGTTTGAAAGTGGGATTGAGCACCATCATGATGACCTCCTAATGAATTTCATACAGAAGGCTAGGGAGATTGACAAGAGGACTTGCCTAAACCAGTTGGCGATACAGACCTGGGAACAACAAGTTTTAAGGTGTTCCATTTCATTCTATGTACAATGCCTCTAACTTTATAAGGACTGATTCCTCCATCTATGGCTGTGATGAAAGGGATGGGATGACCTACCTCCTATCTGAACTGTATCCCTGTAGACCCATTGCAGACAATGCTTGTAATCAATAGCTCTAACTATTGCCTGCATACAAAATTATGTACCTTGCTCTATAAATAAATAAAATACCTTTTGAAATGAATTAGATGATTGTTATCATAGTTTGAGTTTGATCATACTTTCACAAATGAAAAGCTGTTAAGTTCCAAAGCAGACTTTCTCAATGTAAGCTTGCTATCTATCCCTGAATCTTTCTGTCTTATGATCAACAAGGACAATTTCAAATTAATCAGTATATAATAGTTTTACTGGACTAAGATTAAAGGAATTTATGAAAATGAAGTTTATAAATCTATTCTAATTATATATTGAAATGAATCCCCCTGAAATTACCACATTAACCTGGTTTAAATATCTTGTAAAATAACTTTAATATTACAGGAATGGACTGGACCTTCAAGCAGAGGGGAGACTAATATTGATAGCATAGCCTTCAATGATACCCATGGTCAAACTGGGCTATACAAAGCATAACCTGACTACATTTCCTGATCATGACCCACCTCAACTGCTAGAACAACCCCCTTCCATCCAAAGCATTTTGTTTTGAGGATCAAACTCAGGTACCAGCCAAACATATGTTATATACTCAGCATACTTTGGATAACAGGCACACAATCCAGTGCTTGAAATATTCCAAACTAGCTTCTACCATTAATTAGGATCCAGAACATTTACTTAACATATATGAACATTTATGTCTTTAAATAAATGATGACACAGTGACAAGAGAGAGAGAATAGACCAAATAATACTTAAACAAACATTAATGTATTTATACACACACATATATTTAACAGAGTATCATATAAATTTTACATAAAAAAATATAAATAATTACTTTCAGGCTAAGATTATGATAGTCCTTCATTAAAGTTCATTTAATTTAAAATAAAGTATCTAGACTATTTAAAAGTATATTTACCCAGGTTTTCATTTGTGTGTATTTTCCACTGCTTTGATTCTAACCGATTGGCTTTTTGATTCTCCAACAATGACTTCATGACTTTCCTTCCAGGTTTCTGTCAAACAATGAGAATATGCAGGAGTGTCTATTTACAATCTAGGTATTTGTTCTGGTCATTGGTTCTAAGTGAGGCCAATTGATTTTTTGTTGAGGGCTAGGAGCACAAGTTGAACATCCTATGGCCATATAGAATATGCCCATTGCTGACTCTGCAGCTTCTGCATTCTTTAGAGTCTGGATCTAAGTGTATAGCGAGAAACTAAACTGCATCTGGACTAAACCCAAACTGGCCTAATTTATAGACTCAAGAGTAGAATAATCTAACAGATTGAAGACCAGCCTGAATTACAGATTGAAGACCAGACTGAAATACAGATTGAAGACCAGACTGAAATACAGATTGAAGACCAGACTGAATTACAGATTGAAGACCAGACTGAATTACAGATTGAAGACCAGACTGAAATACAGATTGAAGACCAGACTGAATTACAGATTGAAGACCAGACTGAATTACAGATTGAAGACCAGACTGAATTACAGATTGAAGACCAGACTGAAATACAGATTGAAGACCAGACTGAAGTACAGATTGAACACCAGACTGAATTACAGATTGAAGACCAGACTGAAATACAGATTGAAGACCAGACTGAAATACAGATTGAAGACCAGACTGAATTACAGATTGAAGACCAGACTGAATTACAGATTGAAGACCAGACAGAATTACAGAATGAAGACCAGACTGAAATACTGTTGAAGACCAGACTGAAATACAGATTGAAGACCAGACTGAATTACAGATTGAAGACCAGACTGAATTACAGATTGAAGACCAGACTGAAATACAGATTGAAGACCAGACTGAAATACAGATTGAAGACCAGACTGAATTACAGATTGAAGACCAGACTGAATTACAGATTGAAGACCAGACTGAAATACAGATTGAAGACCAGACTGAATTACAGATTGAAGACCAGACAGAATTACAGATTGAAGACCAGACTGAAATACAGATTGAAGACCAGACTGAAATACAGATTGAAGACCAGACTGAAATACAGATTGAAGACCAGACTGAATTACATATTGAAGACCAGACTGAATTACCGATTGAAGACCAGACTGAAATACAGATTGAAGACCAGACTGAGTTACAGATTGAAGACCAGTCTGAATTACCGATTGAAGACCAGACTGAATTACAGATTGAAGACAAGACTGAATTACAGATTGAAGACCAGACTGAATTACAGATTGAAGACAAGACTGAATTACAGATTGAAGACAAGACTGAATTACAGATTGAAGACCAGACTGAAGTACAGATTGAAGACCAGTCTGAATTACAGATTGAAGACCAGACTGAAATACAGATTGAAGACCAGTCTGAAATACAGATTGAAGACCAGTCTGAATTACAGATTGAAGACCAGACTGAAATACAGATTGAAGACCAGACTAAAATACAGATTGAAGACCAGACTGAATTACAGATTGAAGACCAGTCTGAATTACAGATTGAAGACCAGACTGAAATACAGATTGAAGACCAGTCTGAATTACAGATTGAAGACCAGACTGAAATACAGATTGAAGACCAGACTGAATTACAGATTGAAGACCAGACTGAATTACAGATTGAAGACCAGACTGAATTACAGATTGAAGACCAGACTGAAATACAGATTGTAGACAAGACTGAATTACAGATTGAAGACCAGACTTTATATATTTTTTCTCTCTCATTGTTTTAATTCCTTATCATAGTTTTTTTAATTTTGATCATAACTTAAATTTGTTTTTAATTTACTTTTTTCATTTTCTTTAATCCAATTGATTTTTACATTTTCCTTAATCTAATTGATTTTTACACTGCACATTATTTACTCTTTTCCTTAGTTTAATCTACTATCACTTTATGGAATAGTTTATATATTTTTCTTTTAGTTAATTCAATCAGTAATCTTTTAAACTGATTGCATTTTCATAAGTTTTCTTTTACAAACAAATTTTATTCAAACTTTCCCTATTTACTTATTTTTATATTATAAAAGGAGAGTTTCTTTAAAAAGGAGAGAGTGAGTTAAATCTTTTTATTTTAGATTTTTTCCCCACCAGTTCTAAGACTTTATTCTATTTTTAAAAAAAAACAATATAACACAATCTCTTTATTTTTACAAAACTACTTGTTTAAAAACTACTTAAATAATTGTGTCTTTAACTATTTTTTCAAATAAATTTGATCATAATTTTTTTAATTATTTTTTTTAAATTATGAAACATGTAATACATATATCTCTCACTAGACTTACAATAGATATATATAATTAAATTCTGTCTTGGATTTAGAAATTCCATTTCTTTAATAATACTTCTCAACCAAACCTTAGGTCTGGATACTTCTTACTGTTTAATATTATTTAGCACATGGATTTTTAACAATTATTAGGGATCACTCCATTACACATAAGACTTTCAAGGAATACTCTTCTTTCCAATGAATCAAACTCTATCTTTTTAACCTAAATGTATATGCTGTTAAAAAGGTAGAATGGACTCATTCTATCTTTTCAAAAGACTTTATCTTATGTTTGGAAATAAGAGTATTCCTTTAAAATGTTTATTAATTTATAACCCATGTTTAGTGGAGTCATCCATTATGATTGTTACAGATCAAAACATAGTGCTACATAAATAAATAACTCATTATACATATGGATTTTTGAAGCAGCCTTTTATAATTAACAAAATATCATAATGGAAGCTGGAAAGATTACATGCAGAAAATAGAATCACTAATATAGCTTTATTAAGTCCTTCAATTCTACTACTGTAGCAGGTGATTTGGCAGTCATTAACCACATGAATCATTCATCATTTGATATGCTTAACATTTATATAATTTAGTATTTGATAAATTTCATTTATGAAGCAAATGAGTGGAATACCCATGAGTTGTGAACCTGTTGATGAAACTCCAGTTGTGCCTATGAAAACAAAATCCATTTGGCTTTCTTGTTGGATCTGGAATTAAGAAATTTGTTTGGAATATAAGAATTTCATTTTTTATGTCATAATTCTTCAATTGTAGGTTCTTGCTTGAAAATTCAAAAAAAGGATCTTGATTTGAGATGAGTCTTAGATGGTAAAATTGATGTCCAATATGCTTCACAGTTTTTTTATACATTTTCTGTGAAACAACTTCTCTTCAGATATCTGGCAGAGGAATATATATATATAGCCCTTTTATACTTTCATTGTGTAACAATTTCAAGAGATTTTATAAGTTTATCAGCAATCTAAATATTGGTTATAAGAAACTATTCTGATTTCATTTCAATGTGAAATGAATTGATTTTGATATTATTAAAAGAAGGATGGACCAGTAGCCATGGTTCTGAAATAAATCTATCATAACTAAAAAGTCTGGGCATGTTTCAACTAATATTTCTTTTTAAGTCAACTGGAATATTGATTCCAGTTTCTTTATATTTCATCTCAAATTAATTGTGGGAATGTTAATACAAAAATGATAACATTTAGTTTATATTTGATTGTGAAAGAATGAACAAATACTAGTTTTACCAGAAGTAAATGGAAATCATTTTTTGATAAAACATACATCAAAGATATTGTTTTGTTTAATATGATAATGTATTCACATGTTATTTAAAATCATCACTGCCAAAAACTATCATATGACATGAAAAATCTTTCACATATTCTGTAGATGCAGGAAGAACTTTAAGAGAAGGATAAAATAGTTTAACATTAAAAGATTTGTAAATATTGCCTACATAAATATCTATCTGACTGACATTTACTGTATCATGGGAATAGAAGTATTTTACTTTGCTAGATAATTTGAATGGAACTATTTTATTTTGCTATACGGTTTGAAACAAAGTTCACTAGCCAAATTTAGTAACCATTCTGTTAAGAATGAATATGAAGCCACAGATTTTAAAAAACACACATTATTAAAGGAGTTTAACCTCTCAATACAATTACATAAATATATGTTGTACAATTATACTGTGTAACATTTTCAATTTTGATCAACTCTGAAGTATTTAGGTGAAGTAATTTTATTGTATTTATTTTGTAGAGAAAAAGTGACAACTATATAAAAGATATTTGATTCCATATGTATTTTCACAGTGAGTGAAATTTTGTACCATCAATATATATATATAAGTCAAAGATATTGTAATATATTTAAACTAACATTGATAAGGATATATAACAAGATGATTCCATATCTCCAAAACGTTTTATTGCAGTTTTGACAAGTAGTATTCTGTGAATTAAAATTGGAAGTTAGGAGATTAAAAATATATGGAGATTTTGGAGATGATGTACTTAGTTTTGAAGATAATACTTCACAATTTTAATAAATTTAATCAGAGTTATCAGATAAAAGAATGAAAGGATCAATAATTAAAACAATGTTCAATGGATTTTCTCTGAAAAATAAAGATTGATAATACTTTGATCAGATTATTAATACAAATGGACTTGAACCTTTAAGAAAATGAAATACAGACAATTCAGACTACTCAGTAAAATATGGAGGGATGGATGCCATGAATAAGAAGAAATTAACCATAGAATTATATTTGAATGGAGTGCTTTTGGTAAAAATTACTTAGTATTCTTTTTTCGTGTAATTCATTAAATGTGTTTATTTGAAAAAATGACGCCATCAACTGCAAAATCTAAATGATTTGAAAAATTCGTGTTTCTTTTATTTCTTTAGTGTTTTATTTTAAATGATTAAATACTTCTTATAAAACAGCTGTAATTTAAAGTTGTAGTTATAAATTTATTAAACGCACATTGATTACGTAAGTAATATTTACTGAGGCTATAACCTCGATAATATACGTATAAAATGCGATAGTAGGGACCTCTACAGGTGTTTAACCACAAGCTTACGCTATGGAAAAAAAGAGCTGTAAAAAAGTTAGATATGTAATAATTTTGTCATACATCTTCATAATGTTAATCTTTTTAGTATCTTTATGTTATATAAATCCAATTTATCCAAATCACTTGAACACTTGAATAGCAAAAAAACCTTTTATTGTACATATATACACATACACCTACGTTTTGACTGTCCTGTATATATGTACAATAAAAGATTTTTTGCTAAAAAGTGTTCAAAGTGATTTGGATAAATTGGATTGATATAAGATATTACAGCAAAAATAAAGGAAAAGGTGATTTTGTTTATCTTTATGTTATCTAATCACTGCTAAAGCATTTTGATCAACATTCTTCAGAATATGATAATATCCTGAATCTATACTTTGATGATTCAATGCTTTAATCATTGTAGAAAAATTTATAGAGAGAAATGCCTTTTCATAATCTATTAGTCCAAAGCATAATGACAACTCATATTTATTGCTTCTTTCTATAACTTCTTCAATAATTGGATATGATCCACGGAACTAAAATTACTTTTAAATCTAGATGAAATTACTTTTAAATCTAGATGTTTTTGGCTGGTTAAAACCCAAATTTTATTGTAGACAGATTGTAATTACCTTGGTAAAAAATTTGTATAGAAAAGACAATAGTCTGATAGGCCTGTAATTTCTTATATCTTCTTTATTACCATTTTAAATGTCAATATCCAATCATTTGATACATCTTTACTGTTGACAATATTTTTTTTTTATTTATGCATCTACTGTTTTAAGATAATAATAACAATTCTTGGTATATTTACTAGAGCTTTTCTTTCTTCATTGATCTAATTACATGTGTTACTTTTCGTTTTGTTCTTTATTATATATGTGTGTGTGCTGCATACACAGATAATGAAGCTAATATATATAATCGAAAGCAAATATAAAATACTATTTTAGCTAAACACTTTTGAGAGAATTCTTGCTCTCATACAGCTACTATTTTGTTAGAAAATGCATTGTTAGAAGGAAAATTTATGCAAAATAATGCAAATTAGTTATAACTGCCATTTTCAGGATAAGGCAAAGTAGGTTTCTCTTTGATTGGTGAACTTAGGACAGCTTGCTATGTGTAATGCTTCTTTGATCTTGTGTTTAGCATCATATCTTTCTGAGCAAACAATGTTAGCAGACGTGGGTTCGAATATATGCCCCATTTTCTACTCATTTATTAATGTCATCTCTTTTTTTTTTTCTTAATTCAGACATATTTTTCTTTTACTACCAACATATTTCGATTTTTTAGACTTTTACTCTCTTCTATAACTTTCCTGCCAATTCTCAATTATATTTTCTTATATCATTATTAATTCTTTTTCCTACTATTTTACAAAACTCTGGATATTTTATTCTTCTTCATGGATCATTTTTTAAATATTTTCATATTTCTTCTTCATACATTTTCTTGTCTCAAGTAAAAAAACATTATGAAGAATTGCTGGTGTTTTGTATCAGCTATCTTTCTTGCAATTCTTAATAGTGTATCAGTTATCTTCTTACTGATTTCGTTCAAGACTGAACCATTTTCAAAATTTGTTAATATTTTAAAGTGAGTTGCAAGTTTTAATTTAGATTCATTGGAATGTTTGGGTTGGGTATGAGTATCATTCATAGTACCAATAACCTGAAATATAGTTTGTAACAACTACAAATAGCATAAGATTTTTATTTTAATACTTAATTCGTATTTTGTATAAAACATATTTAAGCAATTCAAAATTTATCATTCACGTTTATTTAACATGTTATCTTCACTTACAATTTACAAAAATAGACACTACCAAAAATGTTAGATTTTTTTTAAGTATAATATAGGTGCTTAATTATTCTTTTAAAATGATTGTTCAAATATATCTATTAATATTAACAATTGAATGCTTATTATAGTGAAATCATGTATAATTAATATTATGTATTTTTATTAATATTTCGCATGTGATATAAAAAATAATTAATTAACTTACGGATCTTTCTGATCTGCTAAGTCAGCCCATAATTTTAGTTTCCAATTAGGATGTTTACACAATTGATTAAAATATTCGTAATCAGGACGTGAAACGGGTTTTCTTTCTACGACTACTTTTGGATTATTAGCAGCAATTTTATCACTTGGTCTAAATGCGGCAAAAAGAAAGCATTTACAAAGATTATATACTTTTAAATTATGAACATTTTTGACAATAAAGCCAGATATTATTTATGAATAAATATTATAATCTTGATCTCAGATATATATCAGGCTCTATATTACTGTCATAGGTAAAAACAACACATAAATATATGACAACTTTAATTAATCCAAAATACATTAGTATCAATAATCAAAAAACAAATGTCAAAGCTTATTAATGAGAAATTAAAATATTAGATGAAATAGTCAAGCGTTGGTGGCCGAGAGGTCTGCACAGCTGCCTTACAAGCAGTTGTCTCCGGTTAACAGGTTTGCTTCCCAGCGGATGCTATGACACATGAAAAAAAAATTAGATGAAATTCAGTAAATTGTTATAGTTCAAAACGCATTATAATTGATAGAAACAAAAATCGAATAATGCAATATAAAGAATTGTAGAGTTAATACATTAGTGGGATCCAGTGAAAATGTGATTGGTTCTCTCTCTAAAATATCTACAAAGCCATCTCTAAATGTTCTCCCTTCAAAATACCTGTAGTGTTTTTTAAATAAACGTATGTATTATGTAGTAACATGGTTTAGTTATTCATCACAGAAATTTCAAGATCTTAATATGTCTAAACAATTGTGACAGTGTAATTCATACCTTCTTAGATCATTGTCAGTAGTCTTTCTGCTATCATAAAATCTTGTAAAGTATTTGAAAATATTTTTACAAGTCTTAATTCATTGTAGCATTCACTTGAAATCATTTCAATTATTTTAGTAGCAATTGTGTCAATATAAAACAAAATTTGTTAGTTCTCTAATTCTATCATGGTTAAAAAACAAAATATTACTATGATTCATAACTCTTGAAACAAACATGCCAGCCACCTTAAAGTTTTTGTATTTAATAGATAAGCTATCTTGCTCCGTAACATATGTTGATTCAGAGATGGCGCTGCAGGTAGCTTGAAGAGAGAACTAATCATGTTTCCATAATTGAATAAATGGAAATTTGCCAATAAAAGAAACTGTCAAAATAATAGAATTTAATCAAAAGTCAGCCAATATTAAATTATAAAGTTTGGAAATGACACTATTAATAAGATAAAAATAATAAAAGAGGAGATAACTGTATCGGAAATGGCTGATCAAAAATATATTATAAAGAAATGAATAGTAAACAAAACAGAAAAATAAGAAGCATTGAAATAACTTTCACAAAAGAAATACTATATATATATAAAATAAAATAGTTTTTTAAGTAGTGAAATAAACACTAATTATAACTAAATAATGCTTTACAATGTTAAATATATTATAACAGAAAAAGTGGATAAAAGATAATGCTTTATTGACAAACGGGGTAAAGATAATGATCATCTATTCGATATCTACATTTGGACTGCTATCTGTATGTGATTTACCCCCGAGATCATTACACAGATCAAAACCGAATTAGAAGCCAACACAGCAATAATTGTTAATTCACAACTGAAGACACCCACCAAAAATCAAATACTTTTATTTAAAAAAAAAAAAAAAAAAAAAACCTCTTTTTATAAGGCGCCCCAAAAAAATTAAAAAATAAATACACACCCCCAATCACCCCCAGCACTTATCGGGTCTAGCATCTTTTTTGATAAAACATTGTTTAACGATAAAAAAAATTAGAAATAAGAAATCTACTAATTACTTCAGAAACCATCAAAAAAATCCACACCAGAATAAACCTCTCAACTCTCACCCACACGGATAAAGCCAGTTATTAACCATACATCCAATTCAACAAAAACTACTTCCATCTTTAAAACAAATATCAGCTCTGTTTCCCATTAACAATCAAAATAAACTCCACTTCAGACCCATACAATATAACATTTTCCAAATAACATTGAAAGGACATATAGGGGAAAGAGAATTTGGCAAAAATTTACAAAACTCTACTTATTCATTTTTTATCAAAACCAGAGTATCAAATCACATTATTAGAGAAATACAAAAAAAGATAAAGAGGTTTATTTATCTTCGACAAATGCATAAACAGGAAGGAAGTGTTTTCTCTATCAAAAAGATGAAACATATTTACATAAATTTAAAAAAAAGTATGATTATGAAGAAGATCCTTTGAAACAGCTGTTTTAATATTTTTTAGTTATATTTGTATTTGTATTAAAGCTTTGGAGAGATGTGTGATGATAATATGGTAATGTGGTAGTTGTGGCAGTTGTAATGCCAAAGTACATATAATACCGATTTCAAGAATCAGAATAAAAGGAAAGAGAATAATTTGTTACCTAGCTAAATAACCATGAGTGAATGGCAATATATATGTATTCTAATTTTATTTTAACTCTGTGTATTTTTCATCTCAGCTGAATCATATCACAAACATCTGTCAGCCTGAAATCAGACCAATCTCTCTCACTCTGGATGCATTTTAAAACAGTTCACTTTTTGCAAGTGAGACATACCTAACTCTTTTTTTGTTGTTGTTATTAAGAAAAATACACATACAATTACAATATAAATCTTGTTGGTATACATTTTCTTAGATTTGTTACATTTATTATAACAATCATTAGTAAATAATTTTCCAAATTAGAAAATATACCCGTTTGATACATTAGTTATCATTATGACATTAATTTCATGATCAGAGCCAGAAGCTCATCATTCAAACTTAGTCTATAATTATTATGTAACTAGTTTTATATCAGAACAACTGGCTCTTCATTTAGTGACTTAGCCAGTGATCATTAGGCAGTCCATATTTTGATTGGTAGTGATCCTTTGTCATTCTCCATCTAATTGGACCATTTGAATTAATATTTAATTAGCATGCCTGAGGATTGGCTCTTAATCCAGTGGCCTAAATTGCCCCCAAGTGTTTCCCGAAAGCTTTCCCGGCATTAATAAGCGATTCCTGAACATAGTCTTTCGAATAAATTTTTTACATATCTCCCATGGTTCCTTTCTTCCTTGTTTAAAAACAAAATAATTCCTGGTTAAGCACACGGCATAAAGCAGGAATATTCTCATTCTAATCACAGCAAAAACACCACTTGTTATAGCATCTTTAATTCTTAGAATTTTCATGATATCTGGCTGTATTATGGACTTCCCAATTAAACAAGTAATATGTCTAAATGTACTAAAATGTAGGCAAATCTGAAGCTAAGTACAAATTGTAATATTAATTGGCTGAGCGCTTTCGCAAAGTTTTATTTTCTCATAATCATAGCAACTGCCACAGACCAATATATTACAGATCTCATTGATGTTGGATTCAAACCCAGACATTTCATAAAAAAGATAAAACAATTTTACCAGAAGTTTCATACCAACCCTCCAAATATGACAGACGATGACTTCATCCACACATTCATTACCTCTCCTTCCTTAAAGTTAAGTTTTCATACCCCCTCCCCTTCAACCAATAAATTAATTAACAATTCAAAAGACTACCTACCCTCTGATCAGACTCTTTATCATGCCCCCAAACTGGTTGCTGTGCCATATACTATGGCAAATCCCATACCTCTCTCTTCACTGCTGTCTCTAGGTTTGTTACTTATACAAAAAAGCCCTCAATAAACCCAAATATAATTCTATCTTTTTAAAACATCAACTATCCATTGGGCATATATTTGAACCATCTTTTGCTTCTGTCGCTTGCATAGATCACATCTGAACATAAAATCAAAGAAGCATGGCTTATAGCTAACGACATCTATACTATAAAACAAGAAAACATTCTCCTCTCTTTCTCTCCAAAAAGAGGAATTTCTAATACACTTTGCATATATTTAAATATTTGTTGCATACATTTTTTTATGCTCACACAAACCATTTGCTATGATTATGAAAAGATAAAACTTCTTGAAAGCACTCAGCCAATTAATATTTCAATTTATACTTAGCTTCACCATTACCTGCATTTTAGTACATTTAGACATATAACTTATATGTAAATTTAATTTCATATATACTTTTTTAGATTTACTTTTAACTTCATATATATGTAATACATACTTCTATTTCATCACAATTTTCTGAAACATATGACCAAAAATATATGAAAAGGGTATTAAAAAAACTTGTTTAGCTTCAGGAATTGTCAATTGATAGTAATAGATAGTTTTTTGGCTGCATCAAACATTAAATGTTATCTCTGTTTACATGGATACAATCTCCTCATATCTATGCTTTATTATAATACTACATGAAAATAGTTATTTCAACATATATATGTACATAAAGTATGTGCTTCCTTTGCAACAATATATATCAACATAATCCTTTCCTTCTCTTTCAAAAATCTTTATTAGAATTATCTATACTTTTTTTTACATTGTCTTTTTTTCTATCTCTTAATGTTTGATTGGTAATAATTAAAAGGGGCAGCCACAATGGCAAAGGATATTGTCAATATTGATCAAAATCATAACAATAAACAGGCATTATTTCAGATTATGTATAAAATCAATCATAATCTCCTGTATACAATCAAATCATGAATAGTAAAAACAAAAATAACAAAGTTGCATGAATCACTCAAACTTGAGATTAAAAAATATTTCACAGTGCATTTGACTTGTATGCTGTGGTTATATTGAAGATTATGTCTAGTTGTCCATATCATTATTCAGGAAATTCAAAACTTCAAGAAGATGATCACCAAAGATACATAAAATATATAGATTATGAGGAATCAAGAAAATATTAATATGGTGAAGATGAAAATGGACACTGATAGATAGATAGATTTTGGAAATTAATGAAAGAAAATGGACTCTGATGTTTTATAATAGAATATACTGTCTATTGTTCAGCCCACGAGTAACAAAGAGTTCAGATTTTGTTGTAATAAAAGTATTGCAAGAATGTTTGATTATTGGTTAGAATCACATAAATCAGAAGACTGCAAACTTTTTCAATGGCAGGTCAATTCAAATTTACCTGATGTAAACAGGGCCTATAATTTTGATGAGCTTAAAACCAAAATATTCTTTAAATGTTATAAAATTACAGCAATAATTATTATCAAATCATTCAAACATCATATCAAGATGCAGTATTCTCAGATCCAAGGTTTCACACTGATGAAAGGCACAAACTAAAAGCTATTTGAGGATATGAGTAGGAACTAAATAGGGGGTTTGATGCACAAAGCTTCTAGCATCCATTAACTACTATAGCTTGCACTGGGTGGCAGTACTGTATGAAGAGTTTGTTAAAAGCTTGTGTAAGCATAGAAAATACTGATTATGTAATACTTTAAGGATTTTATACCAATCCTGCCAATATGATAATGATGACTATGGTTATTAAAAAATCAAAGCTACCAAAATGTACAGACACTGAACTGAGTTCAGATCTGTACAACTATAAGTGAGTTAGCTTGGATTGAAAACTAATTTCTGTTTCTTTGGGCCCATAGCTTTATAGTTATCTAAATAAATAAAAAGTAGCTCCTCATGGGTTACATTAAATCCTAACATCTAGAAGCAATGCTCTAAGATCAAATGCTCCTTACTGATGAAAGCCACAAGCTGGAAACTAGTCGAACAATATTGAATGGGTTTAGGCACTAGATAGGGATTTTAGTGCACAAATTTTCTAGCATCCGTTGATTACTATGGCCTGCACTGGGTGGCTCTACTGTATAGAGATAGTTGCTACTGTTCTAATAATTATTATGTGTGTCATTATTAAATTTATTTATAATATAACTTTAATCTAAAATTTTAAAAATGCAATGATAAATTTACCACTGATTATTTTTTAACAGTATATTAATCTCTGGTACAATTTTGTGCAAAGTGAATTCCAAATTTTTATTAGTTATTCAAGATCTATTTTTTGATTTAGTGAATGTAATTTTGGGTGGGGGGGATTTACTCTTACATGTCCGTGATGTATGTGCCATGATATTCTTTAAATACAAATAAACATTCTATGAAGACTGTTTTACTATGCTAAAGTTAGCCTGTAGATGAATGTTTGTCATACCTCATGTAAATTATTAAATGATATCAAAGTTGATTTTATGAATATGCATTTAATATTACTATTAATCAGGTGAAAAAAAAATTGAAATATTTTATGATTAGATGCAGGCAACATTTTATGAAGGTTTAAGCAAGATATACTTTTTGGTATCAATAATTAAAATATCACAGTGAAAAGTGGAATAAAGAAAGTGCTGTTACTATTTCAGGTATATTTGCAGTTAAAGAAAAAAGCATAAATCTTTTATTTTTATTAAAACTTATAAGTGAGGGGAAAACATTATTTAAATACAAATATCTTCACTACTTTTCAGCTCATTCTATCTTTCACAAGAATAATTTGTAAGGCAGAATGGCAGTAATTTAACAATAATTAAAAGTGTTTCTTCACCATACCACAGGCAAGAGAAAATTAATTAAAAGTTTGAAAACACATAACCAGATAATTAAAAACAGTCTTATTCTGCCAAAAAGAATAGCCAATGAGCTGGGGAATTAGTGGCACAAACGTGGATAAAAACCCACTAACACCAATTGGATCCAGCAGTCATATAAAGTGAATCCATTCTGATAGAGAGAAAAGATATAAATAGGTTGGTGAATTCAGATTAGAGATGATTATTAGATTATTATTCTATACTTGAAAATCATGAGAGACAACACATTCTTTTAGATTTTAGATACTTGAAAAGATCAGACACAAGATTAAAAGATTTTTAGATTACTAGAAAAGTGAATTGAATCATCAAGCAGCCTCACGAAGAATCAGCTTACCATGAGTGGCTAGCCCGCTTTTTATCCACTATCATGAAGTAAACCTCCAGTGCTATTCAGCTTGAAGATAGACTCCCCTTCCCGTTATTTAGCGATAACAGCAATAAATGATGACCTTAGTTGATCTTAGTTAAAAGGTAAGCATTAAAAAAAATTCAATTATTAATTCTATAGTAGAAATAATGTTTTACCTATCAATTATTTATTCTATAAGTTTACATAGAAAATTAATGGAATAATATGAAAACAATTGCGTTATATGTTCAAAATTATAAATGTTCAACAAATATGGAATTGCTGATAACAAACTTATGTGTAAAAATATATATCTGTGTTTGACTGAGTAATAAAAATATACCAACCTGGAATTGTTATATATTAGAATAATTAAATGATAATGAGTTATAAATGCTTAGATGCATACCTGAATAATCCACATTTGGATAAAGTGATGAAACCTATGTAAAAATATGTCTATGATTGACTAAATAATAAATATTTGTAAACCTGGAAGTATAAATATCTATAAACCTGGAAGTGCTATATATTAGAATTAAAGGATAATGAGTTATAAATGCTTAGATGCACACCTGAATAATCCACATTTGGATAAAGTGATGAAACCTATGTAAAAATATACATCTGTGATTGATGGAGTACTAAAAATATACCAACCTGGAATTGTTATATATTACAATAATTAAATTATAATGAATTATAAAGTCTTATATGCATACCTGAATAAACTACATTTGAATCAAGTGATAAAACCTATGTATACATATACTTGATAAAAAGGCTTTTTGACTTCTTCATATAATACGAACTGAAAATGAGTTGTCACATGGACCCAAATAGTGAACTATATTAGAAGGACTATCTAATGAGTTGTTGTTAAATAAAATTGTTGTTACTTAAAATTAATTCAATTGTTCAATTCTATTTTGCATCACTAGTCATTCATTGCATCTTGCTCACAAGAATCTCATGCCTCCTGAGTTATGTTCGGCATAACCAGATGATGGTAAGTAAGATTGTAGTGAGATGGAACTCTACAGGTGCTGTTTGGGAAACCAAGTACATAAATTTCTAGATACTTCCAGTCTCTATGGTGCTACATCCTCTGATGAGAAGGAAATATTGTTGTAGGAGGGGTGATGTCTGCATTGAGGAATGCCAATTGATACTTCCTTCCTGCAATATGCTCATCAGGAAATAAAATTAATGAAGAGTGGGGATGGTCATGTGTCTGGTTACTATATATTGGGCCCATGTATTTGTCACAGTTTTTTTAAGTAGAGCTTAAAATATGGCTAGTTTTTTTTTAAAAAATTAAGTTGATAATGGTTTATACTATTTTGTAATGATTTTATAAGTAAAATAGGTTTAAACTTGTTAAATAGGAAATTTAAAAGAGATTTTAAATATTTTAAAGTTATTTTACTGTAATTTAAATAATAAAAACAATATATCATTTTAAAAATAAAATTAAGTAATCTTTATTATATTTAATTGATACAATAATATTGTAATAGTCTAATTCTAGTATTAAATATTCTATAATATAATTAATGTATTTTAAATAATTATTTGTTTAAGTTATTATTTATATAATAAATAATTAAATATTATTTTAGAATGATCACATGTCTTAAAGATGTTTGTGTTGGTATGTGAGCTTTATGTTTGTAGATAAAAAATATTGATTTCTAGTCTTGTTAATAGAATTAGAAACATTAAATGTTGCAAAGTAATATTTATAAATAATATTTTAAAGTAACAATTAAAGTTATTGTATTGTTTAGATATTTTTTGCTTTAAAGTTAATATTTAAGATATTAAAAAATACTTTAAATTTGTTTGAATAAAGGTATTGAATATTTTAGAAGTATTAATATATTTAAAAGAATGAGTCATAATTTTAAAAAATATTTTGTAGAGCTGAAATTTAATTTATATGTAAATTAGTATGTGTTAAGAAGGTGGATTAACCAATGAGATTACTAGATAGAAAATGTATAAATAGAGTTGCTTGATCAGTCTAGATAGTGAAAATTGAGAAATTAATTATTATTTTTTGTTTCATTTGTCTATTGTATCTTGTTTAAAGTTGTAATTTTTTTAAAAAAGGTATATTATTTTTAGTTAAAAGTTTAAACTATAATTTTAAATAACTATTTTAAAATAATGTCTGAATAAGCTAGTTATTTCCTATCAGCGAAATTTTCATTTGAAATTTGATGAAAAAGTATGATAGTTTTATGGAAGCCAATAGTGATCATAAAAGTGTTGGTAAAATGTATACCAAAAGCCATGAGAGATTAAATCATATGACTGGGGGAAATTTAAAGATGTGTAAGAACTTTGAATTTAATACATTTGGAATGAAAGAACATTTATTTCTAATAATTTTGTTTAACTCTAATAACTATAAACTTTCAAAAAAGTTTAATCTTATAAGTATGAGAAGGATATTTGTTAAAAATTATTCAGTTTTATGAATTTTGAAAAAAAGAAATGGACAAATTAAAAT